>OY829544.1:7500-2407500 GCA_963691705.1 Viola odorata
CCTAAACCCTAAACCCTAAACCCTAAACCCTAAACCCTAAACCCTAAACCCTAAACCCTAAACCCTAAACCCTAAACCCTAAACCCTAAACCCTAAACCCTAAACCCTAAACCCTAAACCCTAAACCCTAAACCCTAAACCCTAAACCCTAAACCCTAAACCCTAAACCCTAAACCCTAAACCCTAAACCCTAAACCCTAAACCCTAAACCCTAAACCCTAAACCCTAAACCCTAAACCCTAAACCCTAAACCCTAAACCCTAAACCCTAAACCCTAAACCCTAAACCCTAAACCCTAAACCCTAAACCCTAAACCCTAAACCCTAAACCCTAAACCCTAAACCCTAAACCCTAAACCCTAAACCCTAAACCCTAAACCCTAAACCCTAAACCCTAAACCCTAAACCCTAAACCCTAAACCCTAAACCCTAAACCCTAAACCCTAAACCCTAAACCCTAAACCCTAAACCCTAAACCCTAAACCCTAAACCCTAAACCCTAAACCCTAAACCCTAAACCCTAAACCCTAAACCCTAAACCCTAAACCCTAAACCCTAAACCCTAAACCCTAAACCCTAAACCCTAAACCCTAAACCCTAAACCCTAAACCCTAAACCCTAAACCCTAAACCCTAAACCCTAAACCCTAAACCCTAAACCCTAAACCCTAAACCCTAAACCCTAAACCCTAAACCCTAAACCCTAAACCCTAAACCCTAAACCCTAAACCCTAAACCCTAAACCCTAAACCCTAAACCCTAAACCCTAAACCCTAAACCCTAAACCCTAAACCCTAAACCCTAAACCCTAAACCCTAAACCCTAAACCCTAAACCCTAAACCCTAAACCCTAAACCCTAAACCCTAAACCCTAAACCCTAAACCCTAAACCCTAAACCCTAAACCCTAAACCCTAAACCCTAAACCCTAAACCCTAAACCCTAAACCCTAAACCCTAAACCCTAAACCCTAAACCCTAAACCCTAAACCCTAAACCCTAAACCCTAAACCCTAAACCCTAAACCCTAAACCCTAAACCCTAAACCCTAAACCCTAAACCCTAAACCCTAAACCCTAAACCCTAAACCCTAAACCCTAAACCCTAAACCCTAAACCCTAAACCCTAAACCCTAAACCCTAAACCCTAAACCCTAAACCCTAAACCCTAAACCCTAAACCCTAAACCCTAAACCCTAAACCCTAAACCCTAAACCCTAAACCCTAAACCCTAAACCCTAAACCCTAAACCCTAAACCCTAAACCCTAAACCCTAAACCCTAAACCCTAAACCCTAAACCCTAAACCCTAAACCCTAAACCCTAAACCCTAAACCCTAAACCCTAAACCCTAAACCCTAAACCCTAAACCCTAAACCCTAAACCCTAAACCCTAAACCCTAAACCCTAAACCCTAAACCCTAAACCCTAAACCCTAAACCCTAAACCCTAAACCCTAAACCCTAAACCCTAAACCCTAAACCCTAAACCCTAAACCCTAAACCCTAAACCCTAAACCCTAAACCCTAAACCCTAAACCCTAAACCCTAAACCCTAAACCCTAAACCCTAAACCCTAAACCCTAAACCCTAAACCCTAAACCCTAAACCCTAAACCCTAAACCCTAAACCCTAAACCCTAAACCCTAAACCCTAAACCCTAAACCCTAAACCCTAAACCCTAAACCCTAAACCCTAAACCCTAAACCCTAAACCCTAAACCCTAAACCCTAAACCCTAAACCCTAAACCCTAAACCCTAAACCCTAAACCCTAAACCCTAAACCCTAAACCCTAAACCCTAAACCCTAAACCCTAAACCCTAAACCCTAAACCCTAAACCCTAAACCCTAAACCCTAAACCCTAAACCCTAAACCCTAAACCCTAAACCCTAAACCCTAAACCCTAAACCCTAAACCCTAAACCCTAAACCCTAAACCCTAAACCCTAAACCCTAAACCCTAAACCCTAAACCCTAAACCCTAAACCCTAAACCCTAAACCCTAAACCCTAAACCCTAAACCCTAAACCCTAAACCCTAAACCCTAAACCCTAAACCCTAAACCCTAAACCCTAAACCCTAAACCCTAAACCCTAAACCCTAAACCCTAAACCCTAAACCCTAAACCCTAAACCCTAAACCCTAAACCCTAAACCCTAAACCCTAAACCCTAAACCCTAAACCCTAAACCCTAAACCCTAAACCCTAAACCCTAAACCCTAAACCCTAAACCCTAAACCCTAAACCCTAAACCCTAAACCCTAAACCCTAAACCCTAAACCCTAAACCCTAAACCCTAAACCCTAAACCCTAAACCCTAAACCCTAAACCCTAAACCCTAAACCCTAAACCCTAAACCCTAAACCCTAAACCCTAAACCCTAAACCCTAAACCCTAAACCCTAAACCCTAAACCCTAAACCCTAAACCCTAAACCCTAAACCCTAAACCCTAAACCCTAAACCCTAAACCCTAAACCCTAAACCCTAAACCCTAAACCCTAAACCCTAAACCCTAAACCCTAAACCCTAAACCCTAAACCCTAAACCCTAAACCCTAAACCCTAAACCCTAAACCCTAAACCCTAAACCCTAAACCCTAAACCCTAAACCCTAAACCCTAAACCCTAAACCCTAAACCCTAAACCCTAAACCCTAAACCCTAAACCCTAAACCCTAAACCCTAAACCCTAAACCCTAAACCCTAAACCCTAAACCCTAAACCCTAAACCCTAAACCCTAAACCCTAAACCCTAAACCCTAAACCCTAAACCCTAAACCCTAAACCCTAAACCCTAAACCCTAAACCCTAAACCCTAAACCCTAAACCCTAAACCCTAAACCCTAAACCCTAAACCCTAAACCCTAAACCCTAAACCCTAAACCCTAAACCCTAAACCCTAAACCCTAAACCCTAAACCCTAAACCCTAAACCCTAAACCCTAAACCCTAAACCCTAAACCCTAAACCCTAAACCCTAAACCCTAAACCCTAAACCCTAAACCCTAAACCCTAAACCCTAAACCCTAAACCCTAAACCCTAAACCCTAAACCCTAAACCCTAAACCCTAAACCCTAAACCCTAAACCCTAAACCCTAAACCCTAAACCCTAAACCCTAAACCCTAAACCCTAAACCCTAAACCCTAAACCCTAAACCCTAAACCCTAAACCCTAAACCCTAAACCCTAAACCCTAAACCCTAAACCCTAAACCCTAAACCCTAAACCCTAAACCCTAAACCCTAAACCCTAAACCCTAAACCCTAAACCCTAAACCCTAAACCCTAAACCCTAAACCCTAAACCCTAAACCCTAAACCCTAAACCCTAAACCCTAAACCCTAAACCCTAAACCCTAAACCCTAAACCCTAAACCCTAAACCCTAAACCCTAAACCCTAAACCCTAAACCCTAAACCCTAAACCCTAAACCCTAAACCCTAAACCCTAAACCCTAAACCCTAAACCCTAAACCCTAAACCCTAAACCCTAAACCCTAAACCCTAAACCCTAAACCCTAAACCCTAAACCCTAAACCCTAAACCCTAAACCCTAAACCCTAAACCCTAAACCCTAAACCCTAAACCCTAAACCCTAAACCCTAAACCCTAAACCCTAAACCCTAAACCCTAAACCCTAAACCCTAAACCCTAAACCCTAAACCCTAAACCCTAAACCCTAAACCCTAAACCCTAAACCCTAAACCCTAAACCCTAAACCCTAAACCCTAAACCCTAAACCCTAAACCCTAAACCCTAAACCCTAAACCCTAAACCCTAAACCCTAAACCCTAAACCCTAAACCCTAAACCCTAAACCCTAAACCCTAAACCCTAAACCCTAACCCTAAACCCTAAACCCTAAACCCTAAACCCTAAACCCTAAACCCTAAACCCTAAACCCTAAACCCTAAACCCTAAACCCTAAACCCTAAACCCTAAACCCTAAACCCTAAACCCTAAACCCTAAACCCTAAACCCTAAACCCTAAACCCTAAACCCTAAACCCTAAACCCTAAACCCTAAACCCTAAACCCTAAACCCTAAACCCTAAACCCTAAACCCTAAACCCTAAACCCTAAACCCTAAACCCTAAACCCTAAACCCTAAACCCTAAACCCTAAACCCTAAACCCTAAACCCTAAACCCTAAACCCTAAACCCTAAACCCTAAACCCTAAACCCTAAACCCTAAACCCTAAACCCTAAACCCTAAACCCTAAACCCTAAACCCTAAACCCTAAACCCTAAACCCTAAACCCTAAACCCTAAACCCTAAACCCTAAACCCTAAACCCTAAACCCTAAACCCTAAACCCTAAACCCTAAACCCTAAACCCTAAACCCTAAACCCTAAACCCTAAACCCTAAACCCTAAACCCTAAACCCTAAACCCTAAACCCTAAACCCTAAACCCTAAACCCTAAACCCTAAACCCTAAACCCTAAACCCTAAACCCTAAACCCTAAACCCTAAACCCTAAACCCTAAACCCTAAACCCTAAACCCTAAACCCTAAACCCTAAACCCTAAACCCTAAACCCTAAACCCTAAACCCTAAACCCTAAACCCTAAACCCTAAACCCTAAACCCTAAACCCTAAACCCTAAACCCTAAACCCTAAACCCTAAACCCTAAACCCTAAACCCTAAACCCTAAACCCTAAACCCTAAACCCTAAACCCTAAACCCTAAACCCTAAACCCTAAACCCTAAACCCTAAACCCTAAACCCTAAACCCTAAACCCTAAACCCTAAACCCTAAACCCTAAACCCTAAACCCTAAACCCTAAACCCTAAACCCTAAACCCTAAACCCTAAACCCTAAACCCTAAACCCTAAACCCTAAACCCTAAACCCTAAACCCTAAACCCTAAACCCTAAACCCTAAACCCTAAACCCTAAACCCTAAACCCTAAACCCTAAACCCTAAACCCTAAACCCTAAACCCTAAACCCTAAACCCTAAACCCTAAACCCTAAACCCTAAACCCTAAACCCTAAACCCTAAACCCTAAACCCTAAACCCTAAACCCTAAACCCTAAACCCTAAACCCTAAACCCTAAACCCTAAACCCTAAACCCTAAACCCTAAACCCTAAACCCTAAACCCTAAACCCTAAACCCTAAACCCTAAACCCTAAACCCTAAACCCTAAACCCTAAACCCTAAACCCTAAACCCTAAACCCTAAACCCTAAACCCTAAACCCTAAACCCTAAACCCTAAACCCTAAACCCTAAACCCTAAACCCTAAACCCTAAACCCTAAACCCTAAACCCTAAACCCTAAACCCTAAACCCTAAACCCTAAACCCTAAACCCTAAACCCTAAACCCTAAACCCTAAACCCTAAACCCTAAACCCTAAACCCTAAACCCTAAACCCTAAACCCTAAACCCTAAACCCTAAACCCTAAACCCTAAACCCTAAACCCTAAACCCTAAACCCTAAACCCTAAACCCTAAACCCTAAACCCTAAACCCTAAACCCTAAACCCTAAACCCTAAACCCTAAACCCTAAACCCTAAACCCTAAACCCTAAACCCTAAACCCTAAACCCTAAACCCTAAACCCTAAACCCTAAACCCTAAACCCTAAACCCTAAACCCTAAACCCTAAACCCTAAACCCTAAACCCTAAACCCTAAACCCTAAACCCTAAACCCTAAACCCTAAACCCTAAACCCTAAACCCTAAACCCTAAACCCTAAACCCTAAACCCTAAACCCTAAACCCTAAACCCTAAACCCTAAACCCTAAACCCTAAACCCTAAACCCTAAACCCTAAACCCTAAACCCTAAACCCTAAACCCTAAACCCTAAACCCTAAACCCTAAACCCTAAACCCTAAACCCTAAACCCTAAACCCTAAACCCTAAACCCTAAACCCTAAACCCTAAACCCTAAACCCTAAACCCTAAACCCTAAACCCTAAACCCTAAACCCTAAACCCTAAACCCTAAACCCTAAACCCTAAACCCTAAACCCTAAACCCTAAACCCTAAACCCTAAACCCTAAACCCTAAACCCTAAACCCTAAACCCTAAACCCTAAACCCTAAACCCTAAACCCTAAACCCTAAACCCTAAACCCTAAACCCTAAACCCTAAACCCTAAACCCTAAACCCTAAACCCTAAACCCTAAACCCTAAACCCTAAACCCTAAACCCTAAACCCTAAACCCTAAACCCTAAACCCTAAACCCTAAACCCTAAACCCTAAACCCTAAACCCTAAACCCTAAACCCTAAACCCTAAACCCTAAACCCTAAACCCTAAACCCTAAACCCTAAACCCTAAACCCTAAACCCTAAACCCTAAACCCTAAACCCTAAACCCTAAACCCTAAACCCTAAACCCTAAACCCTAAACCCTAAACCCTAAACCCTAAACCCTAAACCCTAAACCCTAAACCCTAAACCCTAAACCCTAAACCCTAAACCCTAAACCCTAAACCCTAAACCCTAAACCCTAAACCCTAAACCCTAAACCCTAAACCCTAAACCCTAAACCCTAAACCCTAAACCCTAAACCCTAAACCCTAAACCCTAAACCCTAAACCCTAAACCCTAAACCCTAAACCCTAAACCCTAAACCCTAAACCCTAAACCCTAAACCCTAAACCCTAAACCCTAAACCCTAAACCCTAAACCCTAAACCCTAAACCCTAAACCCTAAACCCTAAACCCTAAACCCTAAACCCTAAACCCTAAACCCTAAACCCTAAACCCTAAACCCTAAACCCTAAACCCTAAACCCTAAACCCTAAACCCTAAACCCTAAACCCTAAACCCTAAACCCTAAACCCTAAACCCTAAACCCTAAACCCTAAACCCTAAACCCTAAACCCTAAACCCTAAACCCTAAACCCTAAACCCTAAACCCTAAACCCTAAACCCTAAACCCTAAACCCTAAACCCTAAACCCTAAACCCTAAACCCTAAACCCTAAACCCTAAACCCTAAACCCTAAACCCTAAACCCTAAACCCTAAACCCTAAACCCTAAACCCTAAACCCTAAACCCTAAACCCTAAACCCTAAACCCTAAACCCTAAACCCTAAACCCTAAACCCTAAACCCTAAACCCTAAACCCCTAAACCCTAAACCCCTAAACCCTATACCCTAAACCCTAAACCCTATACCCTATACCCTATACCCTAAACCCTAAACCCTAAACCCTATACCCTATACCCTAAACCCTAAACCCTAAACCCTAAAACCCTAAACCCTAAACCCTAAACCTTGCGCGAAGGGCCGAATGGCCCGATCATCATCATCTTCAACCTCACGTCGCCGGAGCCACTGCCGGCGACGGAGCTGATGAACCAGGCGACCAATTCGCCTGGTTCTTGGCGCGAACGAAACCCCTCTCTTCCTACGACGCAGCCATGCAATCACAGCAAGAAAACGGCAACGAAAACAGCATGTTTTTTAAGGGAAACGAAGAGATGCATTTTGACGTTAATTGACGAAATAATTAAACTAAGCAACGGTAATTTAAACTAACGTTAGCATGGTGAAATTAAGCTCAAAATAGAGTGATGGCAGCAAGTTTTAGTGCTTAATTAATTAACTACGTATTAAATTAAAATTAAAAACAAACAAGAGCAAAATGCTTACAGTGGTGCTGCTCCGGCGAACGACGGCGAGGAGTGAGAGTGAGGGTGAGCGAATGGGGTTCAGGAGTGCAGGAATTGGACCGAAAAATGGGGAGAGAGCAGTGCTGTTTTTTTTCAAGATTTTTGGGCCCCCTCGAAGGAAAATGGTGACGGCTATTTATAGCCGAAAGAAGCCGCGTGGTGGCCGGACGCGGGCTGCGCGTGGAGGAGGTGTTGGACGTGATGATGGCGGAGCTAGGGGGCTACGGGAGCAGGTGGCTCGGGCGAAGACTTGCGTTGCCTCCCTCGTGCGTGCACTGTGCATGTGCATTATGCACATTAATTTGTCAACCGTTGATCTGGTTGACTTTCTTTGGTTGACCAGATCAACGGTTGAGATCAAGGGCCTTTAAGTCTCATTTAAATGGCCTCGAGCCGAGTCTCGCGGGCAAACGTTCTGACTTTTTGAGCCGAAGGTACTGGCGCGTAGAGAAAAATACGCCGGTTTTAACCGTCTACAGCGAATGACGAGAATTCCTCGTTTAACGTGTTTATTTTCGCGTTCAAAAACATGAAATGTTTGAATGGAAAAATAATAACATTACACTGAAAATTACACGAGTCGCTGTAGACCGTTGCGACCAGAAAAAAATCTAGCAACTAGTTGATGGAAAATATTTTAAAGTCGAGCTATTGTCCGAGCAGGTGATAGAGCGCTAAAATGTCAGCTTTTCATCATCCTTTTACATCTTTTTTGGGATGATGATACTGCTAATAGATGGTTTTTCCTTCCTTTTATACAGAAATGCTGCTGAGAAGCAGAAATTATCAAAAGGAGCTGAAGGAGCCTCTATCAGAGCTGTTTTGCTGGTCAAAGAATTATAGGATCCCATACCTGGGATGAGCCGAGGATTTGGAAGCATTGACCAGAGTCAACTGACTTATACAGCTGGCTGGGCCGCAAGATTTATCCATGGGCCGTGAGCGGAATTGAAGTATTCTAGCTGGAGTCTTCAGGAAGAAAAGAAGTTCAGCTGTGAATAGAACTCCTTGATCAATTAGAACTAATCAATCCCTTCTTTTTGTATTTAAACAAACAATCCCGCATATCTAGATTTTCTATCTTCTCTTCGTCTTTTGAATTTTGAACCAGAGATAGGTTTTTGCTATTTAAGCTGCCGCTGAGTAGAAGAGGTTAATCTCCTCTCTCTCGAATTTTCTACCATTGCTATAGCTTTAAACTATTCTCTTACCTTTAATATAATTCGGATTCAGTTTATGATTGTTTCTTTATTATTATTATTGTTATGTCTGTTATAGGCTAAACGCCTTCTTCTTAGTAAGGATTCAGAGCTATGATTCCTAGGTTGTGAGATCAAATCGCACTTCACACACTCTATACTTGTATTCTTATCCTTCTTGTTTGCATGACAACTTGTCCTTGTTCTTAGTAAAGTCTGATCAACTTCACTTAAGGTTTGGAACGATTACAGTCTTTTCTGGCGGCTTTGGAGTCTACATTGCCAAGAGAAATACGAAGGCAACTAGCTGGTGACGGCTAGAAGAAGAATCAGATCTGGTTTATAGGATAGACACGATTCTCTATCCCAGGCCGGGGATTAGGTCTTTCCCTGCGTCTATCAATTGCCCTGATTAAATCCTATAGAGTGTCTCTTAGGATTGTTAGGATGATTAGGGACTTCCAATAGAGTGTCTCTTTGGAAGTCTTGTGTAGGAGGAAAGTAGGAGATCTAGGTGACCAATACCTGGTCTCTATAGCCTTCCTATAAGTCTAGTGTTTACCATTTTTGCATCTATGATCAACTTATCGAATCATGAGCTACAAGAAATCCTTACTGGGAAGCCATTATCAACTGATTAATATCACCCACTGCTTATCCTGTTTTGTTTATTTCTGTTAATCTAATTTATATGCAACCAACCAACAACTCATATTGGTATTTACCACCCCTTTAGTTTAATACAAAGAACTGTTTTTAATCCACCGAGTCCCTGAGGAACGATCCTTTTACCACTTGCTGCAATTCAATTATATACTTGCATGGTAAATTGTACTTTAATATATTTTGACGGTCTCGGCAGCCATCAGCAGGCTTACTCGGGTCCAATAAAAGTTCGAATAAAAATAATAATAAAATAATAAAAATACTAAAAAATGCGTTAAAATATAAAAAATCCTAAAATCCATGAGATAACCTAAAACGAAGAAAAAACTAGTAAACGACTGCCGGATAGTCAAAAGCGTGAGTTTTAAGGCTAAAAATAATAATGATAATAATAATGAAAATACTTGCCGAAAAATTAAAAGAGCGATTTTCGAAAGCTGACGAAGCTAACGATGTTGCTAAAATGCGAGGAAAACCCTAAAAATGCTAGCGATAGTAAACTAACTACAGATGACTGTAAATTAAGTAAAAATGATGGTAAATTAAATAAATGACAGAAATGCTAAAATTAAGTAAAAATGGCGTCAAAATTCGGGTATCAACAGTAAGTGTATAAATCCTAAGCTAGTTTTGGTGTATTACAGTTTTATATCGAATTTGAAAATCAAAGAATTCATGGGCAAGAGAAAGCAACAATGTCTCGATTCATTTTTTAGAAAACAAAGTGTTCAATCTGGAGGTAGCACACAATTGGATGTTGATGTTGATGTTGATACTTCAACAATTCCGGCACATCCTTCTGAACCTTCTGAGATTGAATGTGGGAGCAATCTTGATTACTCTATTCGTCCCATGTCTACTAGTGTCAAAGTAGATGGTTTAGAACGTGATCCAGGATTACATCCCCAAATGTGGGACTATTTAGTAAATCAACGAGATGAGATTCGACGTGCTTATCTAACCGCTGGTCCGTATCAACCTCGTGCTTCTAACTCTGACTCTAAGTATCCTTTATGCAAGAAGCAACAACCACGTTTTCAAGCTTCTTGGTTCTTTCAATTTCCTTCTTGGTTAGAGTACTCTCCTACTAAAGATGTCGCATATTGTTTGCCATGTTATCTTTTTACTATGAAATTAGTTGGGCGACCTAGATGGGATGTTTTTATAAGAGATGGATTCAAGAGATGGAAGAGGGTCAATGATGGAAAAAATTGTGCTTTTCTAAACCATACAGGGACAGATCCGTGCTCACCACATAATAATGTCGTGAAATCTTGCGTAGATTTAATGAATCAATCTGGCCACATTGATAAAGTCTTACTTATGCAACGGTCTGATCAAATTCAGAACAATAGACTGAGACTCAAGACTTCTATTGATGCGGTTCGTTGGCTTGCATTTCAAGGGTGTGCATATAGAGGTCACGATGAGACTTCAATCTCTAGAAATCGCGGTAACTTCCTTGAGTTGATACAACTTTTATCACCATACAATGAAAATGTTGCGAATGTTGTTTTGGAAAATGCTCCTACAAATGCTAAATACACTTCACATGACGTCCAAAAGGAGATTCTGCATGTTCTTGCAATAAAGTTCGCAATAAGATTCGAGAAGATATTGGTGATTCTAAATTTTGTATTATTGTTGATGAGGCTCAAGATGAGTCTAAAAGAGAGCAAATGCCTATTGTTTTGAGATTTGTTAGTCAAGATGGTTTTATAAAAGAGCATTTCTTTGATATAGCTCATTTTAAAGATACAACTTCAGCAACACTAAAGAGTGAGATTTCAGGTATTTTCTCTCGTTATTGTCTTGATATTCAGAACCTGCGAGGTCAAGGATATGATGGAGCAAGCAACATGCGTGGTGAATGGAAAGGGCTACAAGCATTGTTTATTCAGGATTGTCCTTGTGCTTATTATATACATTGTTTTGCTCACCGGTTACAACTGGCATTAATTGCTGCAGCTAGAGAAGTACATCCGATTCATGAATTCTTTTCCAACTGTCAAGTGTTTGCAGAAACAAAGATGTCAAAGACATTCTATCTTATTGATAGAATGATTCGTCTTTTTTTAACTCTTCCAGTATCTACAGCAATAGGTGAACGTGCATTTTCGGCAATGAAAATTATTAAAACCAGGCTTCGAAACAAAATGGAAGACGAATTTCTTGCAGATAACTTGGTGGTTTATATTGAAAAAGAAATTGCCGAGATTTTCAGTTCAGACTCGATATTAAATGGATTTGTTGATTTGAAAGAGCGTCGGGTACAATTCAGGTAATTTAATTAATTATACATAATACATATTAAATTTATTATTATAATAATTATTGACGAGAATGTTTATATTTTACAGATAATTTTTTTGTATCTCGCCCCCAAGCATTGAAAGCTGGCTCCGCCACTGATTCTGTCTAAAGCAATCAAAACTTACAATGATGGTTTCTGTTCGGTTTTGTTTGCAGTTGATATCATAGGAAAATGGTAGAGCTCACTGCTCACTTCCAAAACTCAGTTTTCATTGTGAATTACTTTTGGGCTAAAGGTTGTTTGCCCACACAGGATGTGGCTAATTTTTGGCATGGATCGGTGTAGATGAATTTAAACCGTTAGATTAAATATATTACATAACATTGATTTAGTGATTTACAGAGATAACATTGATTTAGTGATTTACAGAGACAAATTATAGGTTATAGAATTAGTGCTTAAAAAGTAAATTATAATTTACAGGATTACAATACAAGGTAGGCTAGCTAGCTACTCTAGCTGATTAAATTAATTTTATTTCTGCAATCACAATTATAATATTTGAAATAATTTTTTTAAAATATAAGTCTAATTGAGTTTAATTAGGATCTAAGTTGATTAGTTTGAGTAAGAGGGAACATTCAAACAAAATTACATGGAAGTTTCGGCAGTCATTGAAAGTTTCGGAGGTAAGAAGGAATTAACTCGGTTCAGTGGTGATGGATAAAAAAAACCACCAGTCGCCGCCACCTGCAGCTGCAAACAACCACCACCACCAGCCACCGATAACAGGAACCAACCACCACAAGTCAACGCCACCGACAACAAGAAACCTTCTTCTTCCTCCTCCTCTGTTTCTTCATCTTCTTCTTCATTTTGCTACAGATTCATTTTTTTGGTAGATCTGCAAGAAATCAAGCTTTTCATGGTCAGATCTGATGACCTAATCACCATTATCTCCAAAACTCATCCACCCATCAAAAAAGTAATCACCTTTCCTCTGAAACCCAGTACCCAAAAGACCCAAACTTGCAGAACCATCCACCCAAACTTGCAAGAAATTAAGCTTTTCATAGTCAGATGATTCAGATCTGATGACCCAAGCTTTGGTGCTTCAACGTCAATGGAAGTAAAAAGAAAAATTGAATTTGATTATGGAGATGGAAAGGGCGGTGGAGATGGAGATGGCGTGGTGGCGGTGGGTGGAGTGAGAGATGTGGGTGCTAGAGGTGAAGGAAAGAAAACAGGAAAAAAAGCAGGAAAATGACAAAAAGGCTGGTGTATTTCTGACGCGGGTCCACTTGCCTTAATCTGTGTGATTTGTGAGTCGGTGTAATCTAATTAAAGACGGAGAGAGTAGAAACATAGGGTTTAAGGTTTTAGGATTTAGGGTTTAAAACATAACCTATCATGTTGGATAAATCTCATCCCTTCATTACAAATAAATGGTTGAAATTTAATTTAATTTATTTAAAATTTAATAATTGCTAAATCATTAAATTACTTCCTTCTTTTCACATACATAAAAACAATATATATATATATATTACTTATTTTAAGAAAAGAGGAAAAAAACTGTTAAATCCTAGCATTACAAAAAAAAATGTCACTCCATTATATATTTTGACAAAAATATTATCATTTATCTTTTCAGTAGAAACTTCATCATCGTCACTCAGATATAATCATAACACATACCTTAAATCAAATTATTTTAATGCAGTATAAATCAAAAAAATATAAACTATTTTAACTCAAACTTCACTATAATTGATATTATTTTTTCTCTATTCGCAATTTTTATTTTTATTTTTTAAAAAAATATTGAGATATTTTAATGATATTAAATATAGTTTATACGTTACATTATCTCCAATAGAATAATCATATATTTTACGATTTTTAGTATAAAGATGGTAAAGTCCAAAAATATGAGCGTATGAGATTTAATTTAAACAAATACTCCCTCCGTCCTAAAAAAGATGTCGTTTTAGCATTTGCTTTTACTGTTTCGGAACGTATCTTAAGACGGCCGAAACAGTCACTATTTGAGACAATTTTGCCCCGAATTTTTTCTCGGAAGTACGTTAAGGATTAACGTACGTTCGAAAAAAAGTACGAAATTTTTTGGGATCAAATAGTGCCTCATCCGACCTCCTCGATATACGTTCCCTACTGAATATTGAGATGCGAGGAAGACATCCTTTTGGGAACGGAGGGAGTATGAAACATCACAAAGTCCAAAAATAGAAAACAATTTAATTTTTGCTTCCTATTAAGATTAAAAAAACACAATAAAAATTTAATCATTTATTTGTAATTAATGTATGAGATTGATATAACATGATAGTTCACAATTTAATCAATATTAGAGGAGCTAAATTTTTAATGAATATTAGAGGAGCCAAATCTTTAATGAATGATTAATGAGTAATGACTACAATTATACTTCCCTAAACCCTAAAACCCCAAACCCCTTTTTTTATAAAATCTATTTTGGTAACGTTTGAAGAACTGAATCAGATGGAAATAACTCAGAAATTAAAATTTTCATACTTTATTTAAACTCCCAAGAACCCAAAATAAAGGAAAATAATTCAAGATCTTCCAAAGCACTATAATATGGAACCATGCAATGTTCCAAGTTTCAGTTAACATAAAGACAGTAACACAATAGAGAACGGATTGTGTATGCTCTTACTATTAAGTCTCAGTAAGTAGCAACCAGAATATCAGATAACAAACATATCAATGGAATAGCACCGAAATTCCCGCAACACAGCAGAATTCACATGCAACAGTCCTACTCTTTGACCTAAAGGAAGGCATCCTTCTCAAGCAACTTTAGAACCTCGTGCTGATTGTTGAGCTTGGCAACATCAATGGGAGTCTTTCCATCCATGTTCTGAAGTGTACTGTAGAATGAGCCCAGATGAGACCAAATTAGGAGAAACAAATTCATTAAAAGTGTATAAGAGGACGTCATTCCTAATTAAGATTATTCACTTACACAGCAGCACCATTTTCCAACAGGAGGGCGACACAGTCCTTTCGTCCATAACCAGCCGCATAATGAAGTGCAGTGTTCTTATTCTTATCCAAAGCATCAACTGTGGCACCAGCCTCAAGAAGGATTTGAGCACACTTGATCTGAAACAATTTAAAATGCATCAGGTCAGTGTTACGCACTCTATGATACCTCTACATGAAAATAAATTCTCAGTTCTGCTAAGAAAATAGATGTATAGAAAACTGGGGCTTAAAAGACGACCAAGTTATTGATATAAACATCACTCAGGTGATAATTATGCTATGAAACTATCAATTATGCAACAGCTGCGCCAATGACGATAGGAACAAAAAACTACCATAACCATGTTGAGATAGTACCCAGCTAACAAGCAGAAAGACAGCTGACATGGTTGTGACAGGTTCATAAGTCCATAAAGTTAGCATCGATCTCACAACAAAAAGGAGCGACGATTTGAAAGACATGGTACCTCTCCATATCCACAAGCAAAATGCAACGCTGTTCTCCCCTCTGAATCTTCTTCATCCTTGTCAGCACCAGAAGATATTGCATCTTTCAAGCCCTAATAGACAAGTCCAAATGAAATTTGTATCTCAAATAGCAAAAATCAGTACAGGCTAAGAAATCATTTCATATCTGAACCATTAATTCAATAATCCAATAAACAAAGAAGTTCAACCGTACCTCAACATCACCAACACTGGCACAGTGATGAACAATAGACTCGTCATCATTCCCAACATCTTCTGTATCATCCTGTCCAGAGTTTTCAATTGAAGTAGCTGCTTCTCCAGAAACTGCAAGACCCATTGCTTCACCCAACTTCTGCAGAACCTCTTTATCATTCCAATACCTACGGCAGCATGTTTGTTTTAGTAGATCAAACCAACTTAATATATCAGTAATTACTAGCGCCTAGGCTTACAACCACTCATCAAAACTTTTCCCCATTTTTTGTAAGCTGCAAATTGCAATTACGCAGTAATATTGTTTGCTGATTACAAACCTCATCATGGCAGCAGGACCCCCACTCTCTATCTCCTCTAAAATAGGCTTTAAAGAGGGATCTTCTTTGATCTGTGCCATTCGCTCTTCAATCTGATCTTTCTGCGATGGGTTTGTTAAACTCTCAAGCATTTGAGACATTGATGGATCCTGAGGAAAAGGCAAACTGAAGTTTCTACCAACAATACAGCTTTTTGTTTGACAAGACGAGAGAAGAAAAGAAAAGATCAAGCAAAGTCAAGACCAGATTTACCTGCATTAATGCACTGTCCAGGCGCTCAGCCATGGTCATAAATTGAGGATTCTGCATAACCTGTTGCATGGTGGAGTAGTACTGTTGTGTATCAAACTGTGGGATACTATCTTCGGCAGGTGCACCTTGAAAAGTTTTCTGCAGCTGCTCAGCCATCTGATTAAATGAAGGATCTTTTGCAATCTGCTCTGCTAATTCCTTGATGCTAGGATCCTACATAAACCATAGACATCTATAAAAAAAAGGTAGAAGCTCTTGCATCACATTATGGTATCTGCATCATGAACTAAAAGAAGTTCACAAAAATGATCCATAGCTCCATGTCACATTTTGCAATAGAAAACAATCTCAATCTTCCCACATGTAGAAGGTATGAGAAAAAAAATTAAGAAGTTGGACACAAATAACTTTGCAGCCTGCACTGGATTGGAGAAAATAAGCTCATTCAATCATACATGTCCAGGAATAGTTAACACATTTTTGCATCATCCCTTTTCATGCAAGGATTTCCAACTCAATGGATCATACCAAGACATGCATCAACTTAACTTCACCTGAAAAAAGAACAGAAACAGAAGTATAGGCTAACAGAAAAGTTTCAGAAAGTCGCATTGCAAACAGTACTGCTAAACAGGCATAGGAGGTAAGCACGGGCATTCCCTCTATCAACACAATAAATTAAAAAGGGATTGGAATACCTTTTCTAAGCCAATTGGTTTTTGGTTAAGATACTATTTAATGCATGTCATAATAAGTATTCACTATTCAGTATCTTTGCATTTTTTTGATAAATACAAACTCTCTTAATCACTCCACGCTCTCAGACAAAATTGAAAACTAGCTAATTGCCAAATCTATTTCGCTTCAAGATGGTCAAAGCACCAAACTCCACACTCTTATTCCCAACTACTAGAGAATGAGAACATCAAGAAGCATTAAGTGGAAGAGCTACCATTAACTATTCTTCTTCATTTACAAAGGATCGGAAGTATTAAAAAAAGAGCCAATTAGGTTGTTGTATCCTTCTGAACTGATATGTAGAAAAACTTGACAACACTACCAACCTAAACCACTAACAATTTTTATCATAAAAACAAATTAGCATACTGAAGGAATTTAGCTTCCTTCACTTAATAAAAATGATAAACTTCATGATTTAACCAACAAACAAACACTTCCTGCCGGCCTTCAGTAGTTTATGTCAAACCATAATTTAATAAGATTTTTGTAACGAGAAGATTACATTAAGTAGACCACTCATTGCTGAGAAATCAAAAGGATTCGGAGAAAATGCAGCTGCTGGTGAAGGATGAGTTCTTCCTTGTCCTGGTTGTGACTCTCCAGAGGATGCTTCTGATTTTGAACTACTATTCCCTGGATAACCTGTTTTCTCACCTACAAAGAGAACCATATATGCCAGAACAGTTAACTAACAGGTTCAGTTCGTAGTAAAATAAAGGAGAAGTTCATCTATGTAACATGTGTGCCAAGTGACAGCTGTAACACATGAAAATCCAGAGAAAAGAAGCTAAAAATTGACAGTTGGATCTCCATAGAATCCAAGGCATGACACAAATACACTGAACTTGAGAGGTGCGGTGATTACATACTTTAGGTAGGATTCAATGGGTCGAAATTAAGACAGTGGAAGTCGATACAATTGACCGTGCTATTTGAAACCACACAGCAACAGCTCAAAACTGAAAAGTACTCAAATGAGAGGGAGACACAGATCTCAACTTAGGAAACTAATAAAATCAAACTGTTAAATTTACAAAGAACCCTTACCAGATGGAACATCCTTATTCGAATTCGACGTCATGAGGACAGCTGAATCAAGAGGAAGATAAAGGGAGCAGAAAGAATCAGAGGTTACAAGGAAAAGAGGGCGATCCAATTGAGTAAGAGATTATAAAAAGTTCATTTGAGAATAATCGGAGACTGAATTAAAAACCTGTTGTACGCACAGATGCTTAACCGAGATTATTGTAAGGATTTGTTTTGTTCACCGACTGTAGAGCACCGCGAAGTTGAACCAGACCTAAACCCAAGAGACCAAATTAAGGATTGGAAGTACATGAGTATACAACACAAGGACGTCGTAAGTGGGCCATCCCAATCCTCATCTTCTAACAAAGACCAACAAATGACCACGTCGTTTCTTAAAATTACTAACATGCCCTTTGGGTTCAGGTTTGGGTTGGGAAAAGTGTTTTTTCCAACCCAAAAGTTAAGGCAGCTGTTTGGCTACCACCTTTCCAACCGAGTTTTGAATTTATGCCTTGAAAGGCAGCTTAAGATAGTGTTTGGCATTTAAGGTTGGGTTGGGTTGGGTTGGGTTAGAAAAGTTGAGGTAAAGTGTTTGGGGTTAAGGTTTGAACCCAACTTTTTAGAAAACTGGGTTGAGTTTATGCCTTTACTTGGTGCGGCTTGGAACAGAGTAAAATACTCCAGTGGCAGCAGCGGCTGCTTTGGCCACTCTCTCTCATATATATATATATATATTTTTTTTCATTTTAATTTCAGTTTTTTACTTTATATAATAGAACAAAATAAATTAAAAACTAGCACAATAAAATTTCTATCTCAAGATAAGTAATTCTAGATCCACTTTTTCTATTTTTATTAATTTTTTAAAAATGGGTTTTATACTCCAACTATTTTATTTTTATAGTTTTACCAAACACCAAAAACAACTTCTCGTTTCCCACAGCACTTTTAAGAAATGTTTACCAAACAACATTCTAACTTTTCCAGAAATACTTTTGTCACAGCATTTTTACCAAAGTACTTTTCGGACTAGAACCGGAACGTCAAACAGACCCTAAAGCCACTGGAGGAAAATGGTGCAGTGGGCAACGCAGCTTGTTGCTTTTGCCCTCTCTCTTCTATTTTTTTTTTTCATTTTAATTTTATGTTTTTACTCTATATAATGAACAAAATAAATTAAAAACTATCACAATAAAATCTTCATCTCAAGATAAGTAATTCTAGATCAACTTTTCCTATTTTTATTAATTTTATAAAAATGGGTTTTATACTCCAACTCTTTCACTTTTATAGTTTTACCAAACACCAAAAAAACTTCTCGTTTCCCACAGTATTTTTAAGAAATGTTTACCAAACAGCACACTACTTTGCGCAAAAGTGATTTTCCCACAGTACTTTTACTCACAGCACTTTTCGGAACAGAACCGGAACGCCAAACAGACCCTAAGAAAGCCACCTAAATCCGGCCCAAAAATAAATCGACGTTTCTTACCTGTATTTGTAGGGGTGCTGTCGCGCCCCACGAAAATTACGAAAAAGAAGGTAATTCACGGGTGTGCAACGAAATTTGAGACCTTCAGATGCTCGGCGTAAAAGGACGCCTAGCAGCATGCAATGAAGTCGCCACCCTAATTTGGTTGCTAGGCTTAGGGAACCCTAATCGTCATGGCATAGGAAATATAATAAGTAAAAAAACTAAAGGCACAAAAAAGGGGTCTGGACCCCAGACAAAAGGTTTGGGGTCGTATTATGGTCTCGGGAAGGTGTTAGGCACCCGAGTCACATCCGAAAACGGTTACCGGTTGATGAGAGAGGTGTTTAAAAAGGTGTTTTAAAAATGCGTTTTGAAAAAGGGGGCCCTCAGAGGAATCGTCACTTTAGCCTTTTTTTTACAATCGGGACCGTTCAGGAATAATAAAAAGATCTTTCGGACGGGGTTACCGTTTATCAAGATCGATTGATTATTCTTGACCGTAACGTGATGGGACTGAATTTTCCGTAAGGCTGAATGAGCGCCCTCTTTTTTCATCATCGGGTCATGCATGATTAGATTAATTACTATGTGATCCTAACATGGATTGCTAACAGGGTACAAATTTAAATGATACGTTTTTTTTTGAAATGGAAAACTGATGTGGGATCGAAAGTCCCCATGTACATGCAGTCAATACAAGCGAGAATTTGAAATCAGATGAACATGGCGTTTTAAGCAAGTCTTTAAACACGTTGTTCATGTGGGTTGATTTTAATTCTAGCAGTTCTATATATCATGCATACAGTTGATATTTGCAGAAAGCATCGAATAAATAAAAAGGACTTGTGAGGCGTACTTTCGAGCGAAGCTTGAAATTAACCTACAAAACGAGAGTGTTAGTGATAGCTTGAGAAATAACTAAGCAATGAAAATTTTAAATGACAGTTGATTGCACACGTAAAATGATGGATTTTGCGCATACGAGAATGAAATACTGAGTTGATTGCATGCGAAAAATGATTGATTTTAAGCACACGAGAATTTAAATGCTGTGTTGATTGCATGCGAAAAATGATTGATTTTACGCATACGAGAATTTAAATGCTGGGTTGATTGCATGCGAAAAATGATGGATTTTACGCATACGAAAATGAAATGCTGTTTTGATTGCATGCGAAAAATGATGGATTTTACGCATACGAGAATTTTAAATGTTGTCTTGATTGCATGCGAAAAATGATGGATTTTGTGCATACGAAAATGAAATGTTGTTTTGATAAGTGAAGAAAAATTAAATGCTATTGGCGATTTATAGGGAATAAAGAAAAAGTTTAATGATTTGCAGAAAATAAAACAGATTGATAATGTAGAGAATGGACAGTTGGATATTTGCGGAAAATAAACAGTTGATATTGCGACCGACCATGTAGGCGGTATTGAATTTAAATTACTGAAAGTAAATTGCTGAAATTTAAAGTGCGGGAAAATAAAGTGCGGAAAAGTAAACAGTTGATAATTTGCGGAATGACTTCCAGCAGTTTTGCGAAAAATTAAAGCAGTTGAATATTTACGAGAATTAAAATGCGACCGACCATGTAGGCGGTATTGAATTTAAATTGCTGAAAGTAAATTGCTGAAATTTAAAGTGCGGAAAAATAAAGTGCGGAAAAGTAAACAGTTGATATTTTGCGGAATGACTTCCAGCAGTTTTGCGAAAAATTAAAGCAGTTGAATATTTACGAGAATTAAAATGCGACCGACCATGTAGGCGGTATTTTAAATGACTGAAATTAAATGGTTAGATATAAATGACTGAGGTTAGATAACATGACAATAAATATCATGATAAGTAATGAGCAATTCACGTATAAAAAAACAATTTAAGAACCGACTTGATTCAAAAATAAGCATACGAAATATTTTACAAAAAAAATGAATTAAACAATTCATGTATAAAACACACAAAAAATAGCACGTATCATGAAAAACAATTATACGAAGCATGCGAGCATTTTACGTAAAAAAATAACGAATCGGAGGCATGGAAAAACGTAAATGGGTTGGGCCCAACTATAAAATTTGGAGAAATGGGCCAGGAATAATTCCTGGCCCAAGGGAATTAATTTAAATGGTGATGGGCCAAACCCATCACCTTTCTTTCATTTTTGCACGAAGGGCCGAGTGGCCCGTGATTCATCATCTTCAACCTCCCATCGTCGGCGCCACTGCCGGCGCCACTGCCGGCGACGGAGGTGGCGAACCAGGCGGTCAATTCGCCTGGTTCTTGGTTCAAAAGAAACCTCTCATTTCCCTCAGTGCAAGAAAACAATCACAGCAAGAGAAAAGAGCATATATCCCTCTTGCACGCCTTCGTCGCGGCGCGCGGAGAACCGCTTGCACGATGAAGTCGATCCTTTCTTCTGGACCATTTGGAGTGGGGTTTCATTGGCGTTATGCGGGATAGGAAATCCATCTCCGATCATGTTGATGGATCCTTCCCCGGGGGTCGCTTTCTGGGTTTGTATTACCCCGAGACTCGAGAGTTGTCTCACCTTTTCTGCGAACAACTTGCAGCTTCGAATTTTGTGACCGTCGCTTCCCTTGTAGTACATGCAATGACTCGAATTGCCCCCTGAGTATAGCACATATCCCTCTCGAGCTAAGGCCTGGAAAAGCTGTTCTTGCGGCCAACTCGATGCTGAAGAGGAATGGTCATTGCTTTCTCCTGCCGAGATGGCATTCACCCCTCCCTTTCCTTGGGAATGATTGGGGAGAGGGTTGGTGGATGTGTTGGGTCCTTTTGCTAATCCTTCGAAAGATACCCATCCACTTTTGATCAAGTGATGGACCTTCGCCTTGAATGCGAAGCAATTTTCCAGAGTGTGACCTGGGCTCCAGCGTGATATTCGCATCTTGCGTTGTGATCATACCACTTTGGGTAAGGAGGCAATTGAGGCTGAGCAGGAACCGGTACGACCTGTCCGGCTTCCAGGAGATGTTTATAGATCTCTCCTGCAGGGAGAGGGAGAGGAGGTGGAGGCTCTCGATTCCACCGATTGTTGGTCGTGTTTTGATTATTTGGGTCTTTTGGTGGGTTATATGGCTTGGGTTGTATAGGTTGTGATGTTTGTACTGGAGGTGCTGGGAAATGAGTAGGGTTTTGAGGTAGGATATTAGCGATTGGTGGTGAATTAAAAGGAAAGGAGGTGGGTTGATATAGTGACGCCGGATGATACGGCGGTGGTACCAAATAAGGCGGTGGTGGCGGAAACGGTTGCCCCTGATTAGCTTGGGGAGCAACAAATCCGACGTCTCTTTTCACGACTGATGCTTTCTTTGGTAAAGACTCTGGTGTTCGATGCGTGATTCGCCTAGACTTAATCCCTTGCTCGACTCTTTTGGCAATTAGGACCATGTCGGAGAAGCTGTTTGAGGGGTTCGAGATCAGGTAGGTGTAGTAGGGAGCTTTGAAGGTGTGCAAGAAAATCGACAAGAGTTCCTTGTCACTTAAGGGTGGAGAGATTCTCGAAGCCAACTCTCTCCATCTCTGTGCATAGGTCTTCACGGACTCGCCGATTTTCTTTTCCAGATTTTGCAGGTCGGCGCGGTCAGGAGCCACCTCCATGTTGAAATTATATTGTCGGTAGAAGGCATCGGACAAGTCTCTCCACGTCCTGATCCTGGCTCTGTCCAGCCCCATATACCAAGTTAGGGCGTGCTTGGTCAAGCTTTCTCGGAATAAATGGATCAACAACGGTTCATTGTGAATCATCTCTGCCATCTTGTTGCAGTATGCTCTGAGGTGGGTCTTCGGGCATTCTACCCCAGTATACTTTTCGAAGTGGGTTGATATAGTGACGCCGGATGATACGGCGGTGGTACCAAATAAGGCGGTGGTGGCGGAAACGGTTGCCCCTGATTAGCTTGGGGAGCAACAAATCCGACGTCCCTTTTCACGACTGATGCTTTCTTTGGTACAGACTCTGGTGTTGGATGCGTGATTCGCCCAGACTTAATCCCTTGCTCGACTCTTTCGGCAATTAGGACCATGTCGGAGAAGCTGTTTGAGGGGTTCGAGATTAGGTAGGTGTAGTAGGGAGCTTTGAAGGCGTGCAAGAAAATCGACAAGAGTTCCTTGTCGCTTAAGGGTGGAGAGATTCTCAAAGCCAACTCTCTCCATCTCTGTGCATAGGTCTTCACGGACTCGCCGATTTTCTTTTCCAGATTTTACAGGTCGGCGCGGTCAGGAGCCACCTCCATGTTGAATTTATATTGTCGGTAGAAGGCATCGGACAAGTCTCTCCACGTCCTGATCCTGGCTCTGTCCAGCCCCATATACCAAGTTAGGGCGTGCTTGGTCAAGCTTTCTCGGAATAAATGGATCAACAACGGTTCATTGTGAATCATCTCTGTCATCTTGTTGCAGTATGCTCTGAGGTGGGTCTTCGGGCATTCTACCCCAGTATACTTTTCGAAGTCTGGGATCTTGTACTTCGGAGGTATGACGATCCCGGGGACCATGCACATGTCGGTGGGACCTGTGGGATCGAATGGATCGGCCCCTTCGATTGCTCTGAGTCTCTCCTCGAGAAG
Organism: Viola odorata; assembly: GCA_963691705.1. NCBI lineage: Eukaryota > Viridiplantae > Streptophyta > Magnoliopsida > Malpighiales > Violaceae > Viola > Viola odorata. Next base: position 31,371 of record OY829544.1, read on the forward strand.
ATTCAGTCTGTCACTTTTCAGTTTCTCGGCCCCGATGGGGTTAGAACCGAAGGGCAGCATAGGTTCTGATGAGAACTGAGGTTGTGCTGGGTTGAAAGTGAGGAGCTGAGTTCCCACAGGTCCGGGAACTGTGCTCGGAGGAATAGGAGGGAGATACAAAGCCTCTAGGTGGGCCTGGCTCTTGCTAGGGTCCACGGCAGGGTTGATTAAAAGGTGCTGAAGTGACGGGGAGATCTCTTCACCCGCCTTAACTGTAGGATTTGCAGTGATGGGTACTGTGAAGGGATTATCCCATCTCCAATGGCCCGGGTGGCCAGAAAGTGGCGGGAGTACGGAAGGTCCTGCGACGGTGAGCGAAGAGGGAGGTCATTTTGTTTGAGGGAGATCAAAACCCAGTGGCACTTCGGTGACAGCTTCATCTCTTTCCTTTTCGGCCCTGGTGGCTCTTTCTGTAGTGATCCTAACTTGCTCCTCTAACTCTGCGATTCTAGCCATTAGTGCTTCATCGGTCTTGGCCAGTTCAGTCATTTTTCATTTTTGAAGTCTAGTTAGGGGGAGCCTGTGCGGAGTAGCTTGCTTTCGAGGAGCTATCGTGAACCTGAAAAAGGGAAAAACACAGAAAAAGTAAATACAAGTGAGGATATACAAGTGTTGTGCAATCCCGAGGCCTCCACATTACTCATTTATTTTCCGGCCACACTTTCACTTGATATTTTCAGGGCGATCGGAGAGGCAAGGAATCCCAGTGGTTGATAAGATACGAAGGAAGCCTCTATGCATTCCAACGATATGAAGCAAATCTGAGATGCTAACGGTGAAGCCCAAATCAGCAGGGGCAACCAATGCCGCCATGCTAGGAAGATCTCTTTTTACGCTATACTTTTGACGATGCAAGGCCTGATGCCTGGTAAACTCAACCAAGGGGAGAGACAACAATCTTTTCATGAACTTGGAGTTTCTTTTTGTGATAAACTAGGAAGACATGGCCATGAGTGAGCGATACTCGGGTGTTTTGTTCTGATCTTTCGGAATTTCGGTGAATTGATTGCTTTTTATCCTAAAGAGAGTTTTTTTTTTTTTTTTGGGTTTGTATTGGAGGGGTAGTTGATATGGAAAAGATGAGGTGATTTAATAAATATCCGAAAGAGTACGACTTTATTAAAAAGCGTTTACAAAATATGGTAAACTTGCCAACTTCCTAAATTCATCAAAAATGGCTAGGATAGATGAAATTAGGGGTCCTAGCTAAAAAGAAAAGATGGGCCGATCGCCGAGCCTTTCCCTGAAGGTGTCATTCCTGGGCGTCTGAGTCCTGCTGCCAAAGGTACTCCATCGAAGCCAAGTCCCATTTCTTCATCTCTAACTTAGCCTCTAAGGCGGTAATTCGGCTTTGCAGTACTTGGTTGTTCCTTTCTCCCAAGTCTGCGTGAGTAGTCAAAACCCTTATCGTTGAATCCCTGTCTTCAATTATGGCACTTGATGCTTCTTTCTTGCGGATTTCGCTGTTCAGGCGTTCCTCGAAGTCCCTGAGGGCCACTTTCTGTTTTACTGCTTGTACGTGGAGAATGTCCTTACTGCGCTGTTGATACCCGAATTTTGACCCCATTTAGTTTCACTATCGCAACATGTCCGTTCTATTTATTTATATATCTATCTCGTCGTCAATTTTATCACTATTGTAATTAGTTATTTAGTATCATTATTTATCTTTATTATTTATTTATCTATTTATTATTATTTTTGTTTATTTATTTTTTGCGTGTTTTGTTCGATTATTTACATCTCTCGAGCTTTGGGTTCGAATAACCCAGCTCCACCCTGCTTCCCTTTCCCTCTGCTTTCCCCAACGATTCACTCCCGTAATTTCAGCTCCTTCCTCTTTTATCTTTTATCTTTCATGATTAATACCCGACACCATCATCACACCTTCGGCATTTTTTTCTTTTCTTTCAAAAGGATCCAATTTCAATTGGATCCGATTATAAACAAGACCACTAAATTTCCGTCAAAAGGGAGGCAACCAACAAATCCACCAAAATCATCCTCTGCCCAAAACCAAGTTCAATCACAAATCCCTCCCTTTAAATCCAATTCTGCCAAATTACCAATCTTCCTGCGATTAGCCCAACGCCACCACCGTGCGCCGCTGCTACACAACCAAGCAGCCCCGAAATCAGCCCCTAAACACTCTCGAAACAGCACCCATAAACCCCTTTAATCCCCGAACCCATTACCGAACTTCCCCAAGCAATAAAAACCCAAACCACCATAACAGCCCCTTTCAATCGAACCGCCGACCATCACCCAACCAGCCGCGCCACAACCCAAACCACCATAACAGCCCCTTTCAACCGAACCGCCGGCCATCACCCAACCGCCCAACCCAGCACCCAAAAATCCGCACAGCCACGAACACCGCTGCACAGCCACCGCATCTCCTCTCCCTCTCAACTCTCCAAACCGCCATCACCCACACTCCCAAAACCGAATCAAACCAAAAATCCCTCACCACAACCAAAACAAACCTGCAAAACCAAACCAAATCAAGTCCAACCCGAACTAAACCCGATCACTCACCTCCGGCCACCATCCCGATCGTCGTTGCTGCTGCCCGTCAGCCACCCAGCCGCATCTGACACCCAGCCGCGCCACGGAACTCCTTCCCCACATCGCCGTTGCAGCCTCCAGCTCCCCCGCCACACAACCGCCTGCTCCGTCGACCGCCAGCAACCACATCCAGCCAGCCACGCCGCTAGCCACTGCCGCACCCAACCGAACCGCCGGCCACCATCCCTCACTCTTTGGCCCAAATGATTAAAAGAAAAGAAATGGGAAGGAGAAGGAGAAGGAGAAGAGGGCTGCGTTTGCAGCCCTAAAATGAAGAAAAGGATGATTAAATAAAATAAAAGAAAGAAGGAGATTGGGCTGCGGCCCAAAGAAAGAAAATAAGGAAAAATGGGTTGCGGCCCATGACGAATAAATAAAAGAAATGGGTTACCGCGCAAGCCCGTTTAATTAAAATCGGTACTAACTTTTTCTTCATTTTTGCAGGTACCGAATTCACAATTATTATCCCGATCGGATGCTCCGCCAACTTTAATGGGTAAGGTGATTCTATTAATATTTGATTATGTGAAATTTATTTATGAGTCCCTTACTATACGCGTTTATTTGTCTATTTTGTTCGTATGTTTTATTTGCACGCTCGTCGTGATGATGCCCAATGAGCTTGTTGGAGCTCGACGAGGAGTTCGATGCGTCATTCCCAATTGCGAAGCTCGAATGGAGAATTTAATTGTTGTATTTATTTATTTGGGAATTTGTAATTAATTTGTAATATTTATTTGCAGTATTTATCTATTTTATTATTAATTGTTGCCACTAATCTTTGATCTGCAGGTAAAGCTCTCCAGGTATGTTTTCCTTTTTCCCTTCTTTATTTTGGATAAACGTATTTTAATGCGTGATTGTTAGAATTCGAATTAATCTGTTTGCATGATGCTTATACCAATGAATGTGCTTTATTTTATGCTTGTTTCGTGTGCGGCTTTGTCCCCACGACTTTACGCTTTTATTTTGATGAATGTGTTCCGTGTGCGGCTTCGACCCCACGAATGTTTTTTTTTTATTTATGCTATCTTGGCGAATGTGTTATGTGCGCGGCTTCGACCCCACCCCGGTTTTTCTCTTTTCAACGTGTTTTCTCGCATTCACTCAAAACGGTACTTTGCTAGCCTATGCATGCTTAGAACCACTTAGTAAATAGGATTTAATCACGTGCATTGGCCCGATGATGATAGTGATCCATCGTTGTTCACTAAGTTCGTCGCTTTGGTAAAGATTAATAAAACGGTAGTAATCCCACCTAATTTGGCATGTAATCGGACTAATTTTGAACTCGGCTAAATATAACCGGAATAGGTGTGAAACCAACCTTTTTATCTTTTAGAGGATAAAAAATGTTATTTTCTGTTAAACAACTCGACAACAATTAGGATAAAATCAATCTCACAAATTTAAGAACTAAAGTGACGATCCCCTTGAGGGCCCAAATTACTTGTTTTCAACATGATTTTTAAACACCTCTTTTTAGAACCGGTAACCTTTTTAAGGATGAGACTCGGATGCCTAACACCTTCCCGAGTCCATAAAACGACCCCGAACCGTTGTTCTCGGGTTTAGACCCTTTTTATTTGTGCCTTAGTTTTATTTTATTTTCTTCCTTTTTTACGGACTTTTTAGGTTTCCCTAAACCTTAGAAAAAATAGGGTGGCGACTTCATTGTTATGTGTTTTCATTGCGTCCCGAATTTCGCTCGCGACGGCGCGACAGTTTGGCGACTCCACTGGGGACTTTAGGGTCGAAGCCGGAATTGTGTGCTTGAGGTGTTTATTGTTGTTATTTATTTGTTTATTCGCTTTGATATTAATTGTTGTATTCTCATAAGCATTCACGCATAATGCCCTACTGTCGGGCCTGTTCCAAATAGGATTAGGAGGTTAGTAGTGAGGCCCTGGGGCACGTGTCCTGGGTAGTTTTCACCAAAGCCAAACTCGGATTAGAACCCCTAAATGGGTGAGCGCCCTGATGGACTTAGGTCCCAGTAAGCAATCACATATCCATTTACTGAGGGACCACTTTTATGGTATCGTCCGGGAGCCTTTCAGCCAGTTAGAAATAGTTGAAATTACCCGACATATGCATCATGATCGTATGTATATTTCCAAAATGCCTCATTATTGCCATGATTCTCCATTTTTTTTTACCATCATACCATGATAATTCTTGTTGCGATACAAGGTTTCATTTTTTTTTCCCTTGCGATGCTATGATTCTATTTTCTTTCTTGTGATACCATGATTCTTTTTTTTCCTATGATTTTACTCACCTTTATATACATTCTCCATTCAGATGCTACTGATTAGGATCCATTTTTTGTCATCCTTGCAGAAGGAGGGCACGAAGAGAGTTTGGTGGAATTGCTCCTCTAACATGTCCACTCATCAAGGAGCATTTAATTACATATCTAGTTCATTATATTTTTTGTTGTACTTAGTGATGAGTTGTAATTATTTTTGACACTATTACCTATTAAAACGAAATTCATATATTTTTTATTACTGTATAGTTTTTATTATACTTATTTACATTTTTGTTTATAACCAGGCTTGAAGGAGACAAATTAGATCCTCGGGGTCCAAAAGAAAAACTCTCCCTTGATCAGTCATAATTTGTCTTGCCCATGACAAGGAATCACCAGAAAAGATGCAATTAAGGCGTGACCAACCACTTCGCTTTGCTCAGATCACCCTAACACTCCAACATCTCGACACTATACCCAATGGATGTTTCTCATACCATATTAATATCATTAATCCTTTAGCACATGCATAAATTTGATGCTACTAATGGATTGGATTTTGTATCTTGACAGGTGATAATCCATGGGAGATTGAGATGGAGACAATTAGGATTTGATTTCAACATCGTCATGAACCCGAGTCAGAATTTGAATCATGTTGTGGTTATCTGCATAACGCCTTGCTAGAAAAGGGAGATTCTAGAACTTATTGATTATATTGATAATTTTCTTGAATCACCCTTCATTCTAACCATTTCTTCTTTATTTTGCAGGAACCCGAGTTAGAGTTTGAATCAGGAACTCATCCTGTCATGGTTACCTGCATAATAATTTGCTAGAAGACCATTCACTTCATGTGATAACTCACATCAAACTAAATGCATGGAAAACATCTAATAGAATTGATTGACAACGTGAAGTTTGGATAGTCGAGCCTACGGCTATAAACAAGGGCGCTTCGTGGGAGGCAACCCACGTGTTCCTCACCAGTATTTTTTGCTCGTTAAGATTTGAGGATATCTTTTCCTTTGAACTTTCTATTTAAATCCCTTTATTTCAGGTGGACGAAAGGAGCACATCAATCATTAGCTTGGGCAAGCAATAAAATGACGACTAGAAGAGTTCCATCGCTACTCAGCGGGAAAGAGGAATGCTCCTACCAACTCTTAAATAATCGTCATTTCTACCCTTGCTGCTTCTGCTTCGCATACCCCGGGTAGTCCCTTTCTTTTATGCCTTTTCCTTTTAGTGTAGTCTCGTTTCTACATTAAGGGACATTTCATCCATAGTTGGGATATTATTTTTGCAGGGGGGTAAACATACAGAATGATAGCCCGCAACAATGAGCTCTTTGCGTCCATTTTTACCTTGGCTTTAGCCCAACGCTACTCAGTGAGTGTAGAGGAATCCTCCTCCTGCTGACTTTGAAATGACTGTCATTTATGCTCTGTTGCACATGTTCAGAGAAGTCCATCTACCTCTCTGCCTCTTTAAATTTTGTACAAAACAGTATTCATTCCCATATTGGGGGCAACTCTTTTAATTGTTCAAAAAAAAAAAAAAAATTTTGCTAAAACTGTTGAGATTTTTGTGAAATCAATTTTTTTGCTAAATAAAATCCACACTACCCTCAAATTTTCAAAACTTCCATAAATTGAGCATGTTCATCATTTTATTGCATCATGGATAACTAGGGCATCCATTTGAAATTATATGACATGCATGATCTCGCCTGCTAGCTCTTATATCTACAACATGTTTTAGATGTAAGCAGTCACAAACACATCCCTGTGAGTATTTTGGGCCTTCATGCTATACTTCTTTCCTGAGTGCAAATGCTAAACTAAAGTGCTAGTTAGATTTGCATAATATCCAGGGTACATGCACCATTAGCCATGGGATAGCAGTAAAATGACATTGGACTTTGCTCTTTCTTCCATTTTCTTTTTTTATATAAGACAATGAACAGTGCCAGACTGAGATTGCTAACCGGGGGCAAGGTGCACAGTGAGTGAGGTTTGCAAAAGAAGAAAGAAGAAATCCTTGAATATTGATGGTCGGCACTGTAAGGACGCCGAGAAGAGAAAGAAATGAAGGCCTCTGCCTTAAACCAAGACCAAGGAAAGCCAGCACGAAAACGGTACTTGCTCTATGTATTTTGTGCTAGAATAAAAAGAGAAAAAGAAACAAAAAGGAAAAAGAATAAAAAGAGAAAAAGAAACAAAAAGGAAAAAGAAAAAAAGAAAAAAAAGAAACAAGAAAAAAAGAAAAGAAAAAAGAGAAGAAAAAGAAAAAAAGAAAAAAGAAAGAAGAAAAAAAAAAAGGAAAGAAAAGCAGAAGCAAGTACGAAAAATGGCTCCAGGTCAATCTTCCAAAAGGAGAAAAGTGAAGGCTATTTCCCCATAACAACCAAGGCAGGGGTGGTACACAGCAGTGGCAATTAGTCCGACCAGTCTCAGACCCATGAAAAACCTCATCGTCTAGGGTTCACCGAGATTCAAAGACTTAGAACCCAGTTGTATTCAAACAATAAATTGTGGACCTCTCAAGGGAAAGTTTTAGGGCTTCACCAAAGTAATCAAAGAGCGTTCCCGGCAAAGATCAAAGAACCTGGGCGCTTTGCCCTCAAAATGACCAAGGAGGAGCATATCCAGCATCTAAGCACTGCGCCCTCAAAGTGATAGTGGGAAGAAGCATCCCCAGCAAGACGGAAGGACTTGTGCACTTTGCCCTTACTGTGGCCAATCAGCAGGCCCTGTTCATTAAAGAAGAATATATTCACTTCTTCTCCCCGCAAAGTCCTTTCGATTACTAGAATGCCCATGCATGTGCATCTTTATCTGAAGTTTATTCACTCGGATTGACATTGCAAATCTGACTGTGTGCTATGTTGCTGCATTTCTAAGAGTGTAAACACATAGCCTTATTCCTGAGTGTGAGCGCAAACACTAATATCTGGTGAGGACTGCTTACGCCTACATGTTGTGGGAAAGTTTTATCCTTGAGGTCGTTATCTCCTGGGCAAGATGCGGATGCTTTTCTAGACTTGTATCAAGCATGCTTATATGATAGAAAATGGATGACATGTTCTCCAGAAATGCATAAACTTGTTGAATCATCTCTTGATAGGGAAGTTGCTTTTATAAAATACTGGGGGCAAACCTTTGGGTAGTGTGGGAATACTTTCATATACAACATACATGATTTGATTGTTTCCATTTATCATTTGCTCTATATTTTTTCCATCCACTGCTGCTTCCTGTTTGTTTCCTCCTTATCTGCAGGATACAGATATGTTTCGATGGAATCTCACATTATGATCAATTTCCGCCAACAAATCCATCCAATAAATGTCTGAATGGAGCACGTTACCACTCCACCATTCAAAAAAAAATCGTGTGGAGGTTCAGAAACCCCACCTTTCAAAAATCGTGTGGCGGTTCAAAAACCCCACCTCTCAAAAAATCGTGTGGCGGTTCAAACCCCACCTTGCAAAATAGTGTGGCGGTTCAAACCCCACCATTCAAAAAAAATCGTGTGGAGGTTCAGAAACCCCACCTTTCAAAAATCGTGTGGCGGTTCAAACCCCACCATTCAAAAAAAATCGTGTGGAGGTTCAGAAACCCCACCTTTCAAAAATCGTGTGGAGGTTCAGAAACCCCACCTTTCAAAAAAATCGTGTGGCGGTTCAAACCCCACATTTCAAAAAAAAACGTGTGGAGGCAGAAACCCCACCTTCCAAAAATCGTGTGGCGGTTCAAACCCCACATTTCAAAAAATCGTGTGGAGGTTCAAACCCCACATTTCAAAAATCGTGTGGCGGTTCAAACCCCACATTTCAAAGAATCATGTGGCGGTTCAGAAATCCCACCTTCCAAAAATAGTGTGGCGGTTCAAACCCCACATTTTAAAAAAAATCGTGTGGCGGTTCAAACCCCACCTTCCAAAAATCATGTGGCGGTTCAAACCCCACCTTCCAAAAATCGTGTGGCGGTTCAAACCCCACCATTCAAAAAAATCGTGTGGAGGTTCAGAAACCCCACCTTTCAAAAATCGTGTGGCGGTTCAAAAACCCCACCTCTTAAAAAATCGTGTGGAGGTTCAGAAACCCCACCTTTCAAAAAAAATCGCGTGGCGGTTCTAACCCCACCTCTCAAAAAATTGTGTGGAGGTTCAGAAACCCCACCTTTCAAAAAAAATCGCGTGGCGGTTCAAACCCCACATTTCAAAAAAAAATTATGTGGCGGTTCAGAAACCCCACCTTCTAAAAATCGTGTGGCGGTTCAAACCCCACATTTCAAAAATCGTGTGGAGGTTCAAAAAACCCCACCTTGCAAAAATGATGTGGCGGTTCTAACCCCACCCTCCAAAAATCATGTGGCGGTTTAAACCCCACCTTTCAAAAAAAAAATCAATCAAAATCGTGTGGCGGCTCAAACCCCACATTCCAAAAATCGTGTGGCGGTTCAAACCCCACCTCTAAAAAAAAAAAAAAAAAAAAAAACAAAATAAATAAATAAAAAAATAAAATAAAATAAAATTTGCGTGGCGGTTCAAGCCCCACCTTGCAAAAATCGTGTGGCGGTTCAAACCCCACCTTTCAAAAAAATCGTGTGGTGGTTTAAACCCCACCTTTCAAAAAAAAAAAAAAATTAAAATTAAAATTAAAATCGCGTGGCGGTTCCAACCCCACATTCCAAAAATCGTGTGGCGGCTCAAACCCCACATTCCAAAAATCGTGTGGCGGTTCAAACCCCACCTTCAAAAAAATCATGTGGCGGTTCAAACCCCACCTTCAAAAAAAAATCATGTGGCAGTTCAAACCCCACCTCTCAAAAAATCGTGTGGCGGTTCAAACCCCACCTCGCAAAAAATCGTGTGGCGGTTTAAACCCCACCTTTCAAAGATCGTGTGGCGGTTCAAGCCCCACCTTGCGAAAATCGTGTGGCAGCTCAAACCCCACCTTTCAAGAAATCGTGTGGCGGTTCAAACCCCACCTTGCAAAAATCATTTAACGATTGTTTTGCAGAATCAGTCATGATTATCAGCGTCCGAGTGGAGCTGAATTTATCAACGTCCGAGTGGAGTTATAGGCATCTGAGTAGAGCCATTATTGATCAGCGTCTGAGTAGAGCTGAATTTACATTTTCTGCATCGCGACATTCGAGGGGAGACGTCCGAGTGAAGTCGCATTTTACATTTCTGTAAGGTATCCGAGTGGAACCAACAGCGTCCGAGTGGAGCTGAATTTGTTAACGTCCGAGTGGAGTTGTCGGCATCTGAGTAGAGCCATTAGTGATCAGCGTCCGAGTGGAGCTGAATTTATATTTTTCAAGACATCCGAGTGGAGTCATCAGTGTCCGAGTGGAACTGAATTTGCAAGGCATCCGAGTCGAGCCATCAGCGTCTGGGTAGAGCTGAATTTATATTTATGCATCGCGGAATTCGAGTGGAGACGTCCGAGTGTAGCCGCAATTTATATTTTTCTGCAAGGCATCCGAGTGGGGCCATCAGCGTCCGAGTGGATCTGAATTTCCTTTTCTGCAAAGTATCCCGAAGGGCATCAGTGTCCGAGTGAAGTTCAATTCCCTTTTCAGCAATTTAAAATTCCCGCATCAGCATCCGAGTGGAGCTGAATTTCCTTTTCTGCAAAGTATCCCGAAGGGCATTAGTGTCCGAGTGGAGTTCAATCTCCTTTTCTACAAAGCATCCCGAAGGGCATCAGTGTCCGAGTGGAGTTTAATTTCCTTTTCAGCAATTTAAAATTCTCGCGTCAGCGTCTGAGTGGAGCTGAATTTCCTTTTCTGCAAAGTATCCCGGTGGGCACCAGTGTCCGAGCAGAGTTCAAGCGTCCAAGTGGAGCAAAATTTATATTTCTGCAAAGTATCCTGCATCCTAAGGACGTCAGCGTCCAAGTGAATTCATACCTTGTTCTTGTGAGCGGTTTTGTCCCCACAGTACCATATCAGGAGTGGCTTCGTCCCCATACCTTATTTTCCTGAGCAGCTACATCCTCATATCCTGTGAGGCATCCGATTGGAGCCATCAGCGTCCGAATGGAGTTGTATTTACATTTTTGCAAGATGTCCAAATGGAGCCATCAACATCAAATAAAGCTAAGTTTACATTTCTGTAACTTACTTTTCAGCAACATGGTATCCGTATAGAGCCGTTTCTTTTTCTGCTTTCAGATTTATGTCCTTTCATAATATATGTATCTGAGTAGAGCCGATGTTTCTGTATCGCAGTATTCGAATGGAATCATCAGCGTCCGAGTGGAGCTGAATTTACCAACGTCCGAGTTGAGTTGTCAGCATCTGAGTAGAACCGTTGTTCATCAACATCCGAGTGGAGTTGAATTCATTTTCTTACAATTTAAGCAATTTAAATTTCTGCATCAACGTCAGAGTAGAAGTAAGCTCACATTTCTGCAATTTTAATATCTGAATCAGTGTCCAAGTGGAACCATTTTCTTTTTCCGTTTATAAGATTTCTACCTTTCAAATGATATTCTGCATTTTGAACATTCGTGGTACTGGGGCAACCGTCTTTACTGCTCATCAAAAATTTCAGTTACACTTTATTTTTTGATAAGACAGTAAAGAGGGGGCAACTGTTGATACCCGAATTTTGACCCCATTTAGTTTCACTATCGCAACATGTCCGTTCTATTTATTTATATATCTATCTCGTCGTCAATTTTATCACTATTGTAATTAGTTATTTAGTATCATTATTTATCTTTATTATTTATTTATCTATTTATTATTATTTTTGTTTATTTATTTTTTGCGTGTTTTGTTCGATTATTTACATCTCTCGAGCTTTGGGTTCGAATAACCCAGCTCCACCCTGCTTCCCTTTCCCTCTGCTTTCCCCAACGATTCACTCCCGTAATTTCAGCTCCTTCCTCTTTTATCTTTTATCTTTCATGATTAATACCCGACACCATCATCACACCTTCGGCATTTTTTTCTTTTCTTTCAAAAGGATCCAATTTCAATTGGATCCGATTATAAACAAGACCACTAAATTTCCGTCAAAAGGGAGGCAACCAACAAATCCACCAAAATCATCCTCTGCCCAAAACCAAGTTCAATCACAAATCCCTCCCTTTAAATCCAATTCTGCCAAATTACCAATCTTCCTGCGATTAGCCCAACGCCACCACCGTGCGCCGCTGCTACACAACCAAGTAGCCCCGAAATCAGCCCCTAAACACTCTCGAAACAGCACCCATAAACCCCTTTAATCCCCGAACCCATTACCGAACTTCCCCAAGCAATAAAAACCCAAACCACCATAACAGCCCCTTTCAATCGAACCGCCGACCATCACCCAACCAGCCGCGCCACAACCCAAACCACCATAACAGCCCCTTTCAACCGAACCGCCGGCCATCACCCAACCGCCCAACCCAGCACCCAAAAATCCGCACAGCCACGAACACCGCTGCACAGCCACCGCATCTCCTCTCCCTCTCAACTCTCCAAACCGCCATCACCCACACTCCCAAAACCGAATCAAACCAAAAATCCCTCACCACAACCAAAACAAACCTGCAAAACCAAACCAAATCAAGTCCAACCCGAACTAAACCCGATCACTCACCTCCGGCCACCATCCCGATCGTCGTTGCTGCTGCCCGTCAGCCACCCAGCCGCATCTGACACCCAGCCGCGCCACCGAACTCCTTCCCCACATCGCCGTTGCAGCCTCCATCTCCCCCGCCACACAACCGCCTGCTCCGTCGACCGCCAGCAACCACATCCAGCCAGCCACGCCGCTAGCCACTGCCGCACCCAACCGAACCGCCGGCCACCATCCCTCACTCTTTGGCCCAAATGATTAAAAGAAAAGAAATGGGAAGGAGAAGGAGAAGGAGAAGAGGGCTGCGTTTGCAGCCCTAAAATGAAGAAAAGGATGATTAAATAAAATAAAAGAAAGAAGGAGATTGGGCTGCGGCCCAAAGAAAGAAAATAAGGAAAAATGGGTTGCGGCCCATGACGAATAAATAAAAGAAATGGGTTACCGCGCAAGCCCGTTTAATTAAAATCGGTACTAACTTTTTCTTCATTTTTGCAGGTACCGAATTCACAATTATTATCCCGATCGGATGCTCCGCCAACTTTAATGGGTAAGGTGATTCTATTAATATTTGATTATGTGAAATTTATTTATGAGTCCCTTACTATACGCGTTTATTTGTCTATTTTGTTCGTATGTTTTATTTGCACGCTCGTCGTGATGATGCCCAATGAGCTTGTTGGAGCTCGACGAGGAGTTCGATGCGTCATTCCCAATTGCGAAGCTCGAATGGAGAATTTATTTGTTGTATTTATTTATTTGGGAATTTGTAATTAATTTGTAATATTTATTTGCAGTATTTATCTATTTTATTATTAATTGTTGCCACTAATCTTTGATCTGCAGGTAAAGCTCTCCAGGTATGTTTTCCTTTTTCCCTTCTTTATTTTGGATAAACGTATTTTAATGCGTGATTGTTAGAATTTGAATTAATCTGTTTGCATGATGCTTATACCAATGAATGTGCTTTATTTTATGCTTGTTTCGTGTGCGGCTTTGTCCCCACGACTTTACGCTTTTATTTTGATGAATGTGTTCCGTGTGCGGCTTCGACCCCACGAATGTTTTTTTTTTATTTATGCTATCTTGGCGAATGTGTTATGTGCGCGGCTTCGACCCCACCCGGTTTTTCTCTTTTCAACGTGTTTTCTCGCATTCACTCAAAACGGTACTTTGCTAGCCTATGCATGCTTAGAACCACTTAGTAAATAGGATTTAATCACGTGCATTGGCCCGATGATGATAGTGATCCATCATTGTTCACTAAGTTCGTCGCTTTGGTAAAGATTAATAAAACGGTAGTAATCCCACCTAATTTGGCATGTAATCGGACTAATTTTGAACTCGGCTAAATATAACCGGAATAGGTGTGAAACCAACCTTTTTATCTTTTAGAGGATAAAAAATGTTATTTTCTGTTAAACAACTCGACAACAATTAGGATAAAATCAATCTCACAAATTTAAGAACTAAAGTGACGATCCCCTTGAGGGCCCAAATTACTTGTTTTCAACATGATTTTTAAACACCTCTTTTTAGAACCGGTAACCTTTTTAAGGATGAGACTCGGGTGCCTAACACCTTCCCGAGTCCATAAAACGACCCCGAACCGTTGTTCTCGGGTTTAGACCCTTTTTATTTGTGCCTTAGTTTTATTTTATTTTCTTCCTTTTTTACGGACTTTTTAGGTTTCCCTAAACCTTAGAAAAAAATAGGGTGGCGACTTCATTGTTATGTGTTTTCATTGCGTCCCGAATTTCGCTCGCGACGGCGCGACATGCGCCTTTTTAACTCATTCATTTGGACCTCTAAGCCACATTGACGGGCTTCGGCCATATCCCTTTCCTCTACCATCAGATCTCGTTCTTCTTGTGCTGCTCGCATCTGTTCTACCACTTGAGCGTAAGCCATGACATCCATTCCTTCGCTCACTTGAGATTCCCCCTCTTTTTCCATTGGTTTTTTATTTTCTGGGCAAGGTAAGACATTACCGTTAACTCGTCTTGACCTCCACTGTGGATATTCCGGTATCGTGGTTGCAGGAATGCCGTGTCCTTTGAGGCAAAAAGGGTGGGCCCAGTCTTGGGCGTACAGCTGAAAGTTCTGGTTTTCTCCAGTGTGTGGCAGGTCTGCTTTCGTCATGCCAAAAGTTACTGGAATGATTTGGGTGATGCAAAACTGTCTGAGGACGAGGGCCGGACAATAGTGAACGCATCCCCATGCTCCGATCAAAGGAACCCAAGGTAAGTGACCGCAGCAGACGATGGGATCAGAAGTCTGCAGCCATTTGGCGTGCCAACTGAAGTCTTCTTCTGAGAGATTTATGAATCGGTTGATCCAGACATCCTTATTTTCCATCTCCCATCTATCCGTGGTCATTGCATTGATAACCCTGAGAAGAGGACATGACCTTATGTAACTTGCGAAGAAAAGGGTCTGATCAGGAATCTGCTTGAAGTGGCTGACCAACCATACTGTCAACAACTGGGTGCAACATGTAAGTCTCCCTTTCCCTTTTCTTCAACAAGAGTCCAAGGAGCGAAAGGTCTCGGCCAGAATGGCTGTTGTAGGATTGATGGCATTTGTTTCCATCTCATAAAAGATGTTGGCTGCTGCAGAGTCGATGGCATTCCTCATTTTCGGAAAGAGGACAAATCCTACAATGGCGAAAGCCAGAATCCTTAAGCGTTTCTTTTCGTTGGACAATCGAAAGCGTGCCTCAATATCTGACCAGCTCCAGAAGTAGTCCCCCTCTCTGACACGAGTAGTGATTCCTAACAGCTTATCGAGCCTTATTTTGACACTTGAGGAGTCGAGTCGAACATTCTGGTATATGACCGATATAGGAGAGGTGAAGCATATCAGAGCTGAGTACTCCTCTAGTGTAGGGGTCAAGTCTACCTCTTTGTCGAAAGAGAAGCACCGATAATAGGGATCCCAGAATTTTAGGGTTGCCCGGATGCAACCCCAATCAGTCTTTACGTCGACTAGGGTTAGTAGCTTTCCATAAATACCCTCAAACTGTGTCTCTTCGTCTTCAGTCAGCTCATTTCTCAACATCCGAATCCTAGTTAAGTCAAAGTCCACGACTTCTACTTTGATCTTGGTGGTGATGTCAGGGGCGAACCCACGTTCCAACAGATCTCCTTGTGCGGCCTGATCGTCGAAACTTCGTCCCCCGAAAATATCAAATGAAAGTAGGGTAGGTGCCGACATGTCAAATGAGCAAGATGGGTCCTATGGGATAAAAAAATGAAATTTTAAATGCGAAGTAACCTGCATGCGTAAGTAATTTACAGTTCGTATAAAAGAAAAATCATGTCAATATGTCAACAAAACAAATAGAGCCATGGAAAACAGGTATAATCATGATGCACGTGCTGGGGCTCTGATTCCGACATTTCTAACTGGCTTGAATGGTTCCCGGATGATACCATGAAAAGGTCCCTAAAGTGTCGTCCAGTCGCCCGATTCCTTGCGAAATCGTATAACCTTTCAACTGGCTTTAGGGGTTCATCCGAGTTGGGATTGGTGAACACTACCCAGGACATGTGTCCTGGGGCGTCACTACTACCCTCCTAATTTGGTAATTGTCCCCTGGGTGTAGGGCGCTATGAAATGCATATGACAATTGATAAAGCAAATAAATAAACAGGCCAACAATTGATCAAAGTAAATAAATAAACAAATAAAACACCTCTCTAAAAAGATAAAACCGGCTCCGACCCTAATGTCCCCAGTGAAGTCGCCAAACTGTCGCGCCCCACGAAAATTACGGAAAAGAAGGTAATTCACGGGTGTGCAACGAAATTTGAGACCTTCAGATACTCGGCGTAAAAGGACGCCTAGCAGCATGCAATGAAGTCGCCACCCTAATTTGGTTGCTAGGCTTAGGGAACCCTAATCGTCATGGCATAGGAAATATAATAAGTAAAAAAACTAAAGGCACAAAAAAGGGGTCTGGACCCCAGACAAAAGGTTCGGGGTCGTATTATGGTCTCGGGAAGGTGTTAGGCACCCGAGTCACATCCGAAAATGGTTACCGGTTGATGAGAGAGGTGTTTAAAAAGGTGTTTTAAAAATGCGTTTTGAAAAAATGGGGCCCTCAGAGGAATCGTCACTTTAGCCTTTTTTTACAATCGGGACCGTTCAGGAATAATAAAAAGATCTTTCGGATGGGGTTACCGTTTATCAAGATCGATTGATTATTCTTGACCGTAACGTGATGGGACTGAATTTTCCGTAAGGCTGAATGAGCGCCCTCTTTTTTCATCATCGGGCCATGCATGATTAGATTAATTACTACGTGATCCTAACATGAATTGCTAACAGGGTACAAATTTAAATGATAAGTTTTTTTTTGAAATGGAAAACTGATGTGGGATCGAAAATCCCCATGTACATGCAGTCAATACAAGCGAGAATTTGAAATCAGATGAACATGGCGTTTTAAGCAAGTCTTTAAACACGTTGTTCATGTGGGTTGATTTTAATTCTAGCAATTCTATATATCATGCATACAGTTGATATTTGCAGAAAGCATCGAATAAATAAAAAGGACTTGTGAGGCGTACTTTCGAGCGAAGCTTGAAATTAACCTACAAAACGAGAGTGTTAGTGATAGCTGGAGAAATAACTAAGCAATGAAAATTTTAAATGACAGTTGATTGCACACGTAAAATGATGGATTTTGCGCATACGAGAATGAAATACTGAGTTGATTGCATGCGAAAAATGATTGATTTTAAGCACACGAGAATTTAAATACTGTGTTGATTGCATGCGAAAAATGATTGATTTTACGCATACGAGAATTTAAATGCTGGGTTGATTGCATGCGAAAAATGATGGATTTTACGCATACGAAAATGAAATGCTGTTTTGATTGCATGCGAAAAATGATGGATTTTACGCATACGAGAATTTTAAATGCTGTCTTGATTGCATGCGAAAAATGATGGATTTTGTGCATACGAAAATGAAATGTTGTTTTGATAAGTGAAGAAAAATTAAATGCTATTGGCGATTTACAAGGAATAAAGAAAAAGTTTAATGATTTGCAGAAAATAAAACAGATTGATAATGTAGAGAATGGACAGTTGGATATTTGCGGAAAATAAACAGTTGATATTGCGACCGACCATGTAGGCGGTATTGAATTTAAATTACTGAAAGTAAATTGCTGAAATTTAAAGTGCGGGAAAATAAAGTGCGGAAAAGTAAACAGTTGATAATTTGCGGAATGACTTCCAGCAGTTTTGCGAAAAATTAAAGCAGTTGAATATTTACGAGAATTAAAATGCGACCGACCATGTAGGCGGTATTGAATTTAAATTGCTGAAAGTAAATTGCTGAAATTTAAAGTGCGGAAAAATAAAGTGCGGAAAAGTAAACAGTTGATAATTTGCGGAATGACTTCCAGCAGTTTTGCGAAAAATTAAAGTAGTTGAACATTTACGAGAATTAAAATGCGACCGACCATGTAGGCGGTATTGAATTTAAATTGCTGAAAGTAAATTGCTGAAATTTAAAGTGCGGAAAAATAAAGTGCGGAAAAGTAAACAGTTGATAATTTGCGGAATGACTTCCAGCAGTTTTGCGAAAAATTAAAGCAGTTGAATATTTACGAGAATTAAAATGCGACCAACCATGTAGGCGGTATTGAATTTAAATTGCTGAAAGTAAATTGCTGAAATTTAAAGTGCGGAAAAATAAAGTGCGGAAAAGTAAACAGTTGATATTTTGCGGAATGACTTCCAGTAGTTTTGCGAAAAATTAAAGCAGTTGAATATTTACGAGAATTAAAATGCGACCGACCATGTAGGCGGTATTTTAAATGACTGAAATTAAATGGTTAGATATAAATGACTGAGGTTAGATAACATGACAATAAATATCATGATAAGGAATGAGCAATTCACGTATAAAAAAACAATTTAAGAACCGACTTGATTCAAAAATAAGCATACGAAATATTTTACAAAAAAAATGAATTAAACAATTCATGTATAAAACACACAAAAAATAGCACGTATCATGAAAAACAATTATACGAAGCATGCGAGCATTTTACGTAAAAAAATAACGAATCGGAGGCATGGAAAAACGTAAATGGGTTGGGCCCAACTATAAAATTTGGAGAAATGGGCCAGGAATAATTCCTGGCCCAAGGGAATTAATTTAAATGGTGATGGGCCAAGCCCATCACCTTTCTTTCATTTTTGCATGAAGGGCCGAGTGGCCCGTGATTCATCATCTTCAACCTCCCATCGCCGGCGCCACTGCCGGCGACGGAGGTGGCGAACCAGGCGGTCAATTCTCCTGGTTCTTGGTTCAAAAGAAACCTCTCCTGATATGATCATGGAACCCGTTTTTGTACATTTTCGACAGTGACCTAGCGAGGGAAGAAGACCCGAGTGTTAGCCACGTCCATGCGGCACAAAAGAGGCATTTCCGACCAAAGAAGAACCTTAGCGTGATCACGGTTAGTCCTTACCGTGATCACGGTAAGGAAAAGCAGGCAAACATGATCACGCCTCGTGCCTAACGTGAATCACGCTACCTTCGGGAGTGATTGGAGTTTTGTGAAATCCTAACCGTGATCACGGTAATGAGTAACCGTGATCACGTTAAGTAGTTTTTGACTACCGTGATCACGTTAGCCCCCTAACGTGAATCACGTTAGCTACTGATTTGCTGCCGAATGTTGTCTTCCAAGCACATTTTCAGGGTCATTTTTGTAATAGTGTAGGCTTATTGTAACCTAGTATAAATAGTTCTTTTCTTTCATTTTGTAAGAAGCTTTGGATGATGAATTAATGTTAAGTGAGAACACTCCTTCCTCATTCATTCATCCGGGGCTCCATCTTGGGGCTTGCCTTGGTCTTGGATCGCCATGGCTTGAGTCAAGTAAAAAGAACAAGAATCCTTTAAATGTGTAATCTGTTATTACTTCCATTTGTGTGAGCAATGAATCCGAATTTGAGTGTGTTTATGTTCTTGAACAATCTGCCCGTGTTCAAGCCGTTCAACAATCCGAACTCAAGTTCCAATCGTTCGTTTGTTCAATCATCCCTCCCGTCTCCAACGCTTTCTCTAATTCGGGTATTTATCCTTTCAATTTCCGCTGCGTCTCCATGTGTTTTCCTACTGTTTTTGTGGTGTTTGTGTGTACAAATCTAGAGCTAGATCCTCCCTTTCGTTTCATATCATCCCGGCCGGATTCCTCTTCCGATTTTCGGCCGTGATCATATCATCTCCTTTCCCTCAGTGCAAGCAAACAATCACAGCAAGAGAAAAGAGCACGAAACAGCCAGTTTTTTGAAGAAAAAGAAGCAATGCATATATACGTTGATTGACGAAACAATTAAACTAGGCCACGGTACTTTAAACTAGTGTTAGTATGGTGAAATTGAGTTGAAAAACAAGTGCTTGCAGTAAGTTTTAAGGCTTAATTAATTAACCGAACTTTAAATGAAATTAAAAAAAACAAACGGAAGAAAAGCTTACAGTGGTGCGGCGGCCGGCGGATGACGGTGAGGCACGGGAGTGAGGGTGCGTGAGTGGGATTCAAGAGTGCAGGAATTGGACCGAAAAATGGGGAGAGAGCAGTGTGGTTTTTATTGCAAAATTCCGGACCGTTTTTGCGTTGAGGGGTCGTGGCTATTTATAGCCGAAGAACGCGTGGATGGCCGGCCGAAGGAGCTGCGCGTGGTGGCCGGCTGGTCACGGTGGCAAGCTAGGGGGAGGCGTGATGATGGCGGAGGCGTAGGGAGCTAGGGAGCAGTTGGCTCGGGCGAGGACTTCGTGGCCTTGTCTCGTGCGTGCACTGTGCATGTGCATTATGCACATTAATTCAAAGGTCATTGATCTGGTTGACTTTCCTTGGCTGACCAGATCAATGGCCATGATCAAATGGCCTTTTATCTGATTAAAATGGCCTCGAGCAGGTTCCCGCGAACAAACGTTCTGACTTTTCGAGCCGAAGGTACCTGCGCGTAGAGAAAAATGCGACGAGTCCAACCGTCTACAGAGAATGACGAGGATTTTTCGTTTAACTTGTTTATTTTCGCGTTCAAAAACGTGAAACGTTTGAACGGAAAAATAAAGACGTTACGCCGAAAATTACACGAAACGCTATAGACCGTTGCAAGAAGAAAAAAAGCTAGCAACTAGTTGATGGAAAACATTTTAAAGTCAAGCTATTGTCCGAGCGAACTTGCTCGGGTCCAATAAAAGCTCGAATGAAAATAATAATAAAATAATAAAAATACTAAAAAATGCGCTAAAACATAAAAAATCCTAAAAATCATGTGATGACCTAAAACGAAGAAAAAACTAGCAAACGACTGACGGATAGTTAAAAATATGGTTTTTTAAGGCTAAAAATAATAATGATAATAATAATGAAAATATGTGCCGAAAAATAAAAAATGTGATTTCGAAAGCTGATGATGCTAACGATGATGCTAAAATGCAACGAAACACCTAAAAATGCTAGCGGCAGTAAATCAACTGAAAATGCCAGTAAATTAACTAAATAACAGAAATGCTAAAATTAAATAAAAATGGCGTCAAAATTCGAATATCAACAGGTGCATTTTGGATTTCCAACAAGGATGAGATTACATTTTAAAAACTTAAAGCAGCCTTCTGAAACTTCAAACTTTATTATACTTTAAATGAAAGAAAATAGTTCTTTGAGTAAGGGATAGGAAGAGTGATCCGTAATTTTCTTTTTTAAATTACATATTTATATAAAATATAATTATAGAAAAATAAACTAATAAAGTCATTCACATCTTCTTCCTTCTCTATACCTGAACCTAATATAAAGGTTATATCATTTATCATATTTTTAACTTGCAAAAAATCATAGTCATAAAACAAATTTATTATGTAGCTATAAAGTTAAATTTCTTAATTCATCTATCAGCCAATCTGTTGTAGTCAAGAATATGAAAACTCGTTCGATATTTTAATTGTTGAAAAATAGATAGCTGAATAGATAGAAAGTCCAACGTGCTTAGAAAAAAAAATTACATTTTTAGACCCAACTGGGTAACATAGTATATATAAAAAATTAATTAAACACATACTATAAATAAGATAACAAAAACACAAATATAGAAAAGAATATTGTAATAATTCTCCTAATTTTCTTTTACAATTCTCAAGTACAAAACAAAACCTTAAATTCCAACCAAATACAAAAAATTAACATTCTTTTTAATCACTCTCTCGGATATTAGGGTCTAGGGTTTTAAGAATCTCACAATAAAACTCAATTTATTTCTTTTTATTAGAATCTTAAACGCTACCTAAGTTTTTTTTTCAGGAGCCACAATATAAAACTTAATTTGTTTCTATTTTTTTAAAATGAATGTTTTGTTAGACTATCCACATCAGTGGGTGTCAAATTTAGGATGTTATTCACTATTTCAGCTGCCACATCAGCTTAACACCCAACCAAATTATCAAATAACACCCACTTCTCATTGGCTCTCAGCCAAGCTTAGATTAGGTTATTCTAACGATTTAAAGATGGTTTGATGCCCAAAAAGGGTACCCTAGGTTGCTGTGGGAATAGGGTGTCAAAGAAAGATAAAGAAACCTGAGCATCACATTTAGCATGGGTGTCCAAGGGTAAGAATTGCATCAGATAACTTCAAGCACAAAACTAATTTTCTAATTTGTCTGAACTCTGTTTCATTGTAAGCAATTATATACTTATATGGTGACTTCTAGCTTATCCTAATAAGACAAAGTTAAGGAATCCTAATTTAAAACAACAAGAACTTAGTATCTGGATTCAATGCAAAGCCCCTTATTATCAAAAGATTCTAAATAAAGCTTAAAACCATTGACTCAGATAATATGTGGTTAGGGTTTGTGGGCATGGAATTAGGATGGGTTCTAGGGGTTTATTGTAGTGATGGTTACTGGTTGTTTGATAGCAGAAACCTTACTGTTAGCATTTGTTAGGGATGGAAACTAGGACTGGACCTAAAGCAACGACCTATTGCTTGTTACATGCTCAAAATAAAACTTAAACTATTAATTCAAACAAGTTGCAACCACGCTTGGAAGTCATAGATACTCTGTCTTAGAGTTAAACTAGATATTTTGGATAATAAGTTGATGTACTATTCAAAGACATAAATACAGTTTCTTGGACCTAGGTTCGCTAAGACTTTTGCCTTTCTATTAAATTCAATCCATCCAGGTATTCCTAACTAATGTGATCGTTCAAGTAGTCTCTTTGTTTTGGTGTATTGTTTGTTGTCTTTTTATATTCTATCATGTATTAAAACCATTTTAATTTCCATCAGACATTTGCAGGATTGTCAATGGGCTTCTGAAAACTGCTTTGGGACCACCTCCTGGATCAACCACAACTTTGTCTTCAGCTCAGGATATTACTTGTAGGTAGAGGTAGCAAATGAGTGAGTATGGGTGGGTATGGGTAATGACTAAATGGGTATGGGTGGGTATGAGTATCATACCCATTTATTACCCATATAATTTTTTAAATGAGTATCCGTACCCATTTATACCCATTTAATCATACCCACCCATTTATACCCATTTACACTCATTTAATCATTTAAATCATTCTCACTTAATATATTTTTTTTTATTAAGTAAGATTAAAAATATTATGTTTGATCAAAAAAATGTAGATTTTGACAAAGTTTGACTATGCGACTCGATTTTGACTGTATATGATGATTTTATCGTTTAGGCTCGGGTTTGACCATTTAGGCTCGGGTTTGACCGTTTAAGCTCGGGTTTGACCGTTTAGGCTCGGGTTTGACCATTTAGGCTCGGATTTTATTGTTTAGGCTCAGGTTTGACCGTTTAGACTCGGGTTTGACCATTTAGGCTCGGGTTTGACCATTTGTAAAATTGAATTGTTAATCCACGTGGCCACATATTTTTTTATCTACTTAATAAAAAAATTAATTGCAATTTCAGAATAAAATATATTTTCATCTGCAATAACAACACTTGAAAAATTATTAAGTAAATAACTAAAGGGTCTCATTGAATAAAAAATATATCAATTTTATTTTTACAATTTAATTATGAAAATATACCTTTGCAACTGCTATTTAAATTTATTATCCATTTTGCAATACAAAGGATTATTAAATCCATCGAGAACAATTGAGGTAAACTATATCTGTATCTATAATAATATTGATACAAAAAGAAAATTCATAAAAGTTTGACTCATTATCCTCTATGATATTCAGATTAAATAAAAAATAAAAATATAATTATAGTAATAAATTGCTCATGAATGAAAATTAAAGTGTAACCACAAAATAATTTTATCCATCTAATAATTTAATTTCATTACTATCGCAATTATTATCTCTCAATTTAGATTGTCGCTGCAATGGACTGTTGCAAATTCAGCAATTTTGTCAACAACAAGCAATACATTACGAAATTACATAACCATAAGGTAATACAAAATCATATATATATTTTATAAGCAAACAAAAAATCATATTATTACAAAAAAAGAAAATATATATCAATACAAATATTATATTGATTTTACAAATTAAAAACAAAGCTTAGTCTACTAATTATAATAACAATAAATTTAATTAATTAAAAAGATAAATTAACTAACATGGATGCATTTTATATATGTATATGAATGATTTGTGATCATAATTTTATCTCATGAAAAGTATAAAAAAAACCCATTTTTAAAAAATAAAATAAAATAAGAAAAGTGGATATAGAATTACTCATCTCGAGATAGAGATTACGTTGTTGTAATTTTTAATTTATTTTGTTCATTATATAGAGTAAGAAAATTGAATTTGTTTAAAAATAAAAAATAAAAAAGATGAGAGAGAGAAGAGAAGGAGAAATATAGGATTGACTTGAGTGTAATTGGTACCCATTACCCAACTCAATAAAACCCACATATTTTAGTTTAAATGGGTATATTACCCATTTATACCCATTTAAAAATTGCATTAACTCATTTAACACATATACCCACTTAAATTAGTTGGGTATGGGTACCCATTGGGTATGGGTAGATTTTTGCCACCCCTACTTTTAGGCATGAATCTGTGAGGTGCTTGGTTGGCATCATCAAGTCAATGAGTTCTTGGATGGATCATCAGCTGAGAATAGGAGATTCTTATTTACTTAAGAGTTCTGAGACTGATACTTCAGCAGACAATCACATCACCCCAAAAGGTGAAGATTCATGTGTCCCTGACGCCGGGCTTATAAAATTGAACTGCAAGTTTGGAATTGAAGCATTACATTATTTGTTAGTACCTGGTTGGTTATTGTATTATACACACTTATCATGGCAGCATATTGTCTCAGTAATATGATTCATATGCCTAAGACAAAATTACACTCACTTTTCATCTTGATGTGCACTCTTTTTTGTGGTTTTCATTTTAGTGACAAACATACTGGATTAAATGCAGAAAGGTATCTCTCTCTTTAATAGGAAACCTTCCAAGGGCATTGAGTTTCTCACGAACAACAAAAAAATTGGTCGCTCTCCTGAAGAAGTTGCTGCCTTCTTGAAAAACACCACTGGTCTAAATAAAACCATGATTGGTGACTTTTTGGGTGAAAGGGATGAGTTTTGTTTGAGAGTTATACATGCTTATGTGGACTCATTTAACTTTAAAGCAATGGATTTTGGTGAAGCTATAAGGTTTTTCTTACGGGGCTTCAGGTTACCTGTGTTGGGATAATCGGATTCCACCGGTTGATATAGCAAAATTATAAACGAAAGAGAAAATGATAGAATCAGGACACAAGATATTTTTAATGTGGTTCGGCAAAAACAGTACCTACTTCCACGGAGAGATTTTATTAACACAAGTGTTTCACTCCCTCACACACTCTCAACACCCCGAGGTTGAGAAAAAGGAAATATTACAAAGTACTCCTGACTTTCTTGGTATTACACCCGAATACCGTATACCCGAGAAAATAATTATTCTCAACTGGAACTAATTATTTTCTACTACACTCTCTCTCAATTGTCTTCCTTGCAATTGAGTTCCCTCTCTCTCTCTCTAGCAGCTACATCGTTGCAACTCTGCTCTGTCCCTCTCCATTCCTTAGCAAGCCTATTTATAGACAATCACCTCCTCAAAGGACGGTTAGGATCGCTTCTCACCTACTCCCAATCAATGGTGGAGATTGAGTATCTAGAATTCTCTACACATCTAGCACATTCTAGAAAGCTCCTTGGATGAAGTCATTGCTTACATCACTCCTCGCCTTACATCATCACTTGCATCATACATTGCGTCATCCCTGCGTCATGGCTTATGTCATGCCGTATCTAGAAGCTTCCGGAAGGTTCCACACACGTCTCCATAATATGCTAGACTCCTCTAGAAGCTTCCGGATCCCTCTAGATTCTTCACATCTCCATAATGTGCTAGACTCCTCTAGAAGCTTCTGGATCCCTCTATAACCTTCAAGCTTGTTCTTTTTTTCTTCTTCCATCCAAAATTAGCACGATTCTTCCCATCTCCCTCTAAGCCACAATTGATGACTTAGAATTTCTTTTCGATGTGGGACTTCGGTTCGCACACCTCAACAACCTGGAGAGGCTCAAAAAATTGACCGCATCATGGAAAAGTTTGCCGAGCGTTATTGTAAATGTAATCCAAATTCATTTACTAGTGCAGATACTGCCTATGTTCTTGCTTACTCTGTGATAATGCTCAATACAGATGCTCATAACAGCATGGTGAAGGACAAGGTTTGTTTTTTTGCTGATAGACATTGTATTTTGCCTTTATTCCTTCCTGTTGGTTGTTGCTCAGTTTCAGGAAGGCTTTAAATGTCACCCTCTTTGCTGAATCACAAAATTAGGCTTGCAAACTAGTTGGGAAATTGGCTTACTCAATAGAAAAGATTTTTTCTTATATTATCCTTAAAGATCTTTTAGTAATAGAGCTCACCTGTCTACAGATTTACTTGTCAATGATACTTTAAGTTAGATTTACGTGTGAATAATTTGCTGCAAGATTTCATTTGCCATAGTGTCCAGTGCTCCTCCAAAAGTATATTTGATGTTAAAAGTCAACACCGATCAAAGAAAGAAGCAAAATTGGAGAGGCCACCGTGGAAGGTTCTGGAAGGATCAAGAAGAGCACATATTGGAGACATGTGTGGAACTTTCCGGAAGAGCCTAGAGAAGTTTAGGCATTATGGGGAACGACCTAAAAGACTCCGGAAGGATCAAGAGAACTCTAGCCTAAGCGGAGAATGGCCTAGAGAGTTCCAGAAGTTTCTAGAAGAGTCTAGCACATTATGGAGATGTGAAGAATCTAGAGGGATCCGGAAGCTTCTAGAGGAGTCTAGCATATTATGGAGATGTGTGTGGAACCTTCCGAAAGAATTCTAGATACGGCATGACATAAGCCATGACGCAGGGATGACGCAATGTATGATGTAAGTGATAATGTAAGGCGAGGAGTGATGTAAGCAATGACGTCATCCAAGGAGCTTTCTAGAATGTGCTAGATGTGTAGAGTACTCTAGAGAATTCTAGATACTCAATCTCTACCATTGATTGGGAGTAGGTGAGAAACGATCCTAACCGTCCTTTGAGGAGGTGATTACCTATAAATAGGCATGCACACTTACAAGGTAGAAGTAAGGCACATATAAAAGATTGAAGAGTGCAAAGAAATAAAAAGATGAGGGAGTAGAAATAACAAATAAGGTGTGTGTGAGAAAAATAAGAGTGAGCAAAATAAGTTTCCTGAGAGGGA
Source organism: Viola odorata (assembly GCA_963691705.1). Taxonomy (NCBI): domain Eukaryota; kingdom Viridiplantae; phylum Streptophyta; class Magnoliopsida; order Malpighiales; family Violaceae; genus Viola; species Viola odorata. Next base: position 58,611 of record OY829544.1, read on the forward strand.
AAGTTTGTGAGTGTTGTATGCCTATCCAAAGGCAATAAATATTTTAGCTCATTTGTATTTTTTCTACTTCCATTTAAATTAGAAGTTCAGCTTTTGTAGCTCGTATCTCCACCCGATTGATTATTAGCTTTATTAATTCGCACCACCCTGTTTCAACATTTGATACCATTGAAGAAATGTAAACAAGAAAACCATGGAGGATATGCCAACAAATTTTAACCTTTTCTTGTTACCCGCGATATAAATATAGCTATACTAGGAAATTATATTGTTAGAATGCATAAGTTATTTTGGACATGATTCAGGCTCTCTTCTAACTTTTATTTGCTCATGGATGCCATCAGATGACTAAGGCTGATTTTATCCGAAACAACCGAGGAATCAATGATGGCAAAGATTTACCTGAAGACTATCTGGGTGCCCTGTATGACCAAGTTGTGAAACATGAAATCAAGATGAACGCTGATTCTTTTGTTCCTCAAAGTAAGCAGGCAAACAGCTTAAATAAACTATTAGGTTTGGACGGTATACTCAATTTAGTCAGTTGGAAGCAGATTGAAGAAAAACCATTGGGTGCAAACGGGCTTCTTATAAGGCACATACAAGAGCAGTTTAAGGCAAAGTCAGTAAAATCAGAGTAAGCTAGTTACAACCTGTTTCATGGTTATTGTTTCTATTTTTAGTTGAACATCTGTAAAACAATGTTGGTGGTTTGTATGGGAATTATCATGAGTGTGGAGTTGAGTTTAGGTTTTTCTTTTAATTACCGACTCCTCTGTTTGGAACCTGTAGAGCATAGACAGCTAAACTGTTAAAATTAGATGAAATAAAGAAATCATAAATTTCTTCTGCATGTACTTGAATACCACCAATTATGAAGTCACTATTGGAACTTAACAATCTAAAGGCTGATAATAACAGAGATCTTGTACTTTGTGCCAAAGGGTTATTTTATTCTACATTTACTATTTTAATTTTTCACCTGTCTTGATTTAATGTACTCCTCCCTGACAAAAGAAGAAAAGAAAAGCAGCTTAAATTCAGTCGAGATAACACATCTATTTTTGTGCTGCAGATCTGTCTATCATGCTGTTGCAGATGCAGCAATCCTGCGGTTCATGGTTGAGGTCTGTTGGGGTCCGATGTTGGCTGCTTTCAGTGTAACTCTTGACCAGAGTGATGATAAGGTTGCTACTTCTCAGTGCTTAGAGGGCTTTCGTTTTGCTGTGCATATTACCTCAGTTATGGGCATGTATTAAGGATATTGAGCCCATCACTATTCCAGCAGCCCAAGCATCAACTCTTTCTCTTCTAGAATGTATGATGCATGCATGACACTAATAACACTCAAGCTCAAGTGGTGCACTCATTCATCAAGTGGTGCACTAACATTTCTATGGTGGTGCACTATGGAATTAATTTACATTTCTTGTCATCTATAAATAGAGATCATTTCTATTGTAATCAAAACACAAAAATCATAAGAAGCAATGTAGTCTCTCAAGCTTGGCTCTCAAGCCAAGCCTTCCTCTTCTTGTATTCTCCTATTCATAAATACAATTCTCCTATTCAATCTTCTATCAATTCTCTATTCTCTAGTTTCTATAGCATGCAAACACAGAGAGATGCTTTTGTCACATCTATGGCCAAGTTTACTTATCTCCACTGTGCGGCAGATATGAAGCAAAAGAATGTGGATACTGTGAAGGTAAGCATTTATCAACCACTTCATTGTTTAGATGGGAGGAGGTGGTTAAGCCTCTTGGATTTTCCATTTATGTTTTTAGGTAATGCCAATGAGTGCCCATCTGGCACTTGTTAAGGTGCATTCGGGGATGTATTAGTGTCTTTTCCCCCTGTTGCTACCCGATTTTGTACCACTTTTTTTTCACATTTACATAATTTTACGCTTATCACGTTTAATAGCTCGTCTAGATCAAATTTCTGTCGATTCTTGGTCCTAGGCTAGTTTGTTTAATATTTCGTGTCATTTCGTGCCTTTTTATTTTTTTCCTATTTTTAACTATCTTCATTCGAACTTTTCTCGGTCTCGAGTAAGTTTTCTCGGACCGAGGCTCAAACGCACTATTTCTTTGTTTGATAATTACGTACTAATTTTCTCTTTCACGCCACCGCGTTCAGTTTCGTTCAATTTATGTCGTAAGGACATTTATTTTGCGCGCGAACGTTTTGACACTTCCGAAAGAGAAAATAAATACGTTAAATTAACTTTCGCATTTCTTCACTGTATATTAGTTTTCTGGCCTTATTTTTCTACACATAGTTGTACCCTCGGCTCGAATTTATTTTCACTTTCGTACGATTTTGCTCGTACCAAAATATCCCGTTCGTGCCAAAAAAATGAGATAAACTCTACATAAAGTCATTTTGGGTAAGTTTCATTAAAGTGTTAAAACTTAGTTTTTTCCATGGTGTTTGGAGTGGGAGAGAAGAAGAAGAAGAAGAAGAAGAGGTGAGCGGGAAAGAAAAAATGAGAAAGAAAAGGTGATGGGCTTAGGCCCAATTTTGTTTTAAATTAAAATTTGGGCTTGGTACATTTTTTAATGTCCAAATTTCCGACTTGGGACCCGCGTGTTTTATTCTTCGTCGAAATTGTAAAAATATTCGTATGTTTTTATTTTTGTTTAAAATGATGAAAATGATGATATGTTTTTGTGATATATGTTTAAAATGAATAAAATGTTTACATGTTTTATTTAAATTGCATAAGATTTGTATGATTAAATAATGTATTTATGCCATGTTTAATTAAATTATTGCATGATTTAAATGTTGTGTTCATGCCATGTTTAATTAAATTATTGCATGATTTAAATGTTGTGTTTATGCTATGTTTAATTAAAGTGGGCATGATTTAAATGATGTGTTTATGCCATGTCTTGTTTAATTTAATTATTGCATGATTTAAATGTTGTGTTTATACCATGTTTAATCAAATTAATATATGCTTTAATTAATTTAGTTATGCCATGTTTATTTAAATTAAATGCATGTTGTAATTAATTTGTTTATGCCATGTTTATTTAATTTAAATACATGTTGTAATTAATTTATTTATGCCATATTTTATTTAATTAAATGCTTGCATGCTTTAATTAATTTGTTTATGCCATGTTTATTTAATCAAATACCTATTTGTCATAAATTAAATAAATGTTTTGCATGTGCTTTTATTATTTATCATTTTGAGTTATCGCTAATACTCTCACTTTGTAGGATAAAATTCAAGTCTTCATTCGCAATGAATTATCTTAATTTATCTCACTTGTTGTAATTAGTTGATGCTTTAATTAATTACTTCACTTGTTGTAATAATTAATTAGATTAATTATTCCGACCTCCAATTTGTAATAATTAAATAAGCAGTTTTTATTATGAATTGTGGTTTTGTAATAATTAGTTAAGTAGTTAAAAATCGTGTATGCTGCTTATACCTACGTATTTATGTCAATTGTCGTCGACCGGGGTTCGTCCAAAAGGTAAGATTACCTTAAACGTTTCCTTGTATGTTCACACAAAGGTCCAAAGCCTTAACCTTATCGTATGCATGACCACTTAGGAAGCGTTAGAACCACCATTCGTATACATGACATATAGAATTGTTGGCAATTAAAATCAACCCACATGCTTACGTGTTTACATCACTTGTTTTCTATGCCATGAAATTAACTGTTATACTTTGATATATGCATAATGGTTCCAAAGACCATACCCAATGTGTGTACATTCATAAAAATGTACTTTGCTAGTTTTGCCATAATAGATCACGTAGCAACTAAGTCATGCATGACCCAATGAAAAGGTGAGCGTCCGCTCTAGCATCGAGACAAAATGGTAACCCCATCCCTCGAACCCCCAAGCGGAAATAACACGACCCAAATGCTAAGATGTAACGTCACCTTAGAGGGCCAAATTACATGTTCAAAATGTCTTCAAAAACACCTCGCATGCCGGTAACCTTTTTTAAGGATGTGACTTGGGTGCCTAACACCTTCCCAAGTCCATAATACGACCTCGAACCATCGTTCTTTGGTTTAGACCATTGTGCCTTAGTTTGTTTATTTTTATGCCATCGATTAGGTTCCCTAAACCTTACAAAATTAGGGTGGCGACTTCATTTGCATAATGTTAAGACGAGTCCGACGCTTGTCTATCATTATGGCCCGTCCCGATCGTAAACTCGTTTTCAACGAAAAAGGGGGTGCGATAGTTTGGCGACTTCACTGGGGACTTGTAGGGTCGAAGCCGGTTTTTTTAAAAAGGGTGTTTGTTTTTTTATTTACTTGCTTTGATAAACTATTTTCGTGACTATTTGTTATTGCTTTGATCAACTGTCACGCATCGCATGCATAGGCCCTACACCCAAGGGTCGCCTCACCAAATAAGTTTAGGACGGGGATTAGTGACACCCTGGGACACGAGTCCTGGGTAATGTTCATCAAACCCAACCTGCACGAACCCTTAAAGCTAGCCGGACGGTTGGCCCCCCATTCTGGTAAGCGGACTCGGTTGCATGATTCAATCATTTGCCTATGTAAATGGTTGGAAAGTGACATGAGTTCGTGGGAAGGAATTGGTGGTCGCTCTACGACACTTTAGGGACCATTCTATGGTATCGTCGGGAACCTTCAGGCCGTTAGAACTTTAGTCGACGTCAAAAGCCCTCATCATGCACATCATACTTGCTTTGTCACGGCTTGGTTTACCATGTTTTCTACTTTTCCCTTCCGCACTAATCTAGTAATGCATGTAAAGAACCTAGTAACATATTTAGTACAAATTACTAATGCAGGAACTCTATTAATTTTTTTTTTCTCCAGGATTCATCCTACTTTGATCAAATGACTGTGCCTACGTTGCTTTCGCTTGATACTTTTGGGGGTAGAAGCTTTGATACCCAAGCCACACGAGGGGATATGCTCAAGCCTAACTTCATCCCTGACATCTCCACCAAAATTAAGATAGAGGTTACAGAATTTGACGTAACCAAAATTGGGATGTTGAGGAATGAATTGACTCGGGAGGAAGAGACTCAATTTGCATGTAAATACGGGAATCTATTGACCATGACTAATGTTAGAACCGACTGGGGCTGCATCCGAGCGGCTCTAAAATTTTGGGATCCGTACTACCGTTGCTTCTCTTTTGATAGAGGAATAGACTTGACTCCCACGCTAGAAGAGTACTCCACATTGATGGGCTTCACCCCCCCCCCCCCCCCATTTCAGCCATTTACCGGAATGTTCGCCTCGATTCTCCTAGCGTCAAGGCTAGGCTTGATCGTGGTTTGGATATCCCCGCTCGTGTTTTGGAAGGCAACTATGTGTGGTGCTGGTCGGACATCGAAAAACAGTTTTGGAGGTCCAAAGGGCAAGATCGCCTAAGGATCCTAGCCTTTACGGTAGTAGGACTCGTTTTGTTTCCCAAGATGAAAGACATAATTGATTTCGAAGCAGCCAATGTCTTCTTTGAAATAGAAGCCAACGCCATCAATCTTACCACAGCTATCTTAGCCGAGACCTTTCGGGCCTTGGACCTAGGCCGAAGGAAGGGCAAAGGGAAACTCACATGTTGCACTCAGTTATTAACAACTTGGCTACTTAGCCATTTCAAGCAAGCACCAAGCCGGTCTATCTTCTCGGTGATTCACTCGGGCAAGGCCCCCCTAACCGAAGTCATAACCGCGATAGCCAACAACTATTGGAAGATGGAAGACAAAGATGTGTGGGTTGAGAGGTTCCTAAATCTCTCGGAGGAAGACTTTGATTGGCATGCCAAGTGGCTACGAGCCTCCAACCCTATAGTTTGCTGCGGACCCTTGCCATGGGTTCCTTTGATCGGGGCTCGAGGATGTGTCCACTATTGTCCCGCCCTAGCCTTGCGACAATTTTGCATCATGCAAATAATCCCCGCGACGTTTGGCATGGCGGAATCAAGTCTACCTCATACCGCGGAGAATCTGAATTGCCTCCAATACGCTCGTGATTGGGCTCACCCTTTTTGCCTCGAAGGACACACCATCCCCGCTTTGCCAATACTAGAATACCCACAATGGAGGAGGGCTCGCACCAATGGAAATATTCTACCTCACCCCGAAAATCGTAAACCAATGGAAGAAGAAGGAGAGTCACACACCGGCAAAGGACTTGAGGTCATCGCCCATGCCCAGTTAATGAATCAGCTGCACACAGTAATGGAAGAAAGGAATCGACTCGCCATGGAAAAGGAAAGTTGGTTGGCACAAAAAATGGACCTAGAGCTCAAGATACACGAGTGGGAAAGGCGCCACCAAGACAACATCCGGTTAGGCTTGGCAAGTCAAAAATCAACCCTTGACGACTTCAAGAAACGTATGGGTAAGGAAGTGGGCAGGAGGAAAGCATCTAGCGCATTAATCAAGGATAAAAATGCGGTAATAAAGGTTTTGACGGACCATGCCAATGAAAAGAGTGGGGAGAACCAAGTCTTACGAGCACATGTAGATGCACTAGAAGCAGAAGTAGCGATGCAAGTAGGGGAATTGGCATCGTTAGAATACTTCCGGAATAAGCAAGAGGGCCTCATCTTCCAAGGTTGACACCTTCAAAAGAAAGAGCATGTGCCCAGCGCTCCAAACTTTGCTTTTTTACCCAAGACGTAACTGCTAGGCTTTTGTCTACCAGCTTTTAGATGAATGTAGATACTTGATCCAACATATATTGGTTGTGTCCTTTTTGAAAAATAATCATCAATGACAAAAGCTTGTAAATTAGTTTGGATAAATCATATGGGTTTTCCTTTCGTACAGAAAAATATACACATATACCGAGGGACCATTAACCATGAATATACGACTCTTCTCAAAATGAAACCCCAAAGCCCAAAGACATAACATGAAAGACTAACCTCGAAAAAAACACACGTTCAAAAAAATTCGGAACGCAAGAGGTAGTTATTTTGGCTTCAGCTGCACACTCTTTTGCCTCGGCCAATATGGATACGTTTGGCCCCAAATTTTCACTCAACCAAAACACGAAAAACGTTCGTAACACATAAGACTCCACCCTTACCAAATTTCATAATTTTCGGAACAGCACATCTCTCACAAAAAAATTCGAAGCGCAAGGGCAGCTGCTTCTCGGCCCCAGCTGCGCGATCTTTTGTCTTGGCCAAAACGGAGATGATTGGATCGGAATTTCCACTCAGCCAAAACATGAAAGATGTTCCCAACATGTTAAAGTTTCACTATGAGAAATTTCAGGAAGTTATGGACGACCAATATTTCACACAACAATTGTTTTCGAAGCGCAAGGACAGCTGCTTCTCGGTCCAAGCTGCGCGATCTTTTATTTTGGCCAAAACGGAGATGATTGGATCGGAATTTCCACTCAGACAAAACATGAAAGATGTTCACAACATGTTGAAGATTACCTATGCCAAATTTCAGGAAGTTCTGGGCAGCCAATACTTCACAAAAAAATTCGAAGCATAAGGATGACAATTTCTCGGTCCCAGTTGCGCGTTCTTTTGTTTTGGCTAATATCAACGTCATTTGCTTTGAATTTCCACTCGACCAAAACATGAAAGATGTTCCCAACAGGTTGAAGTTCATTCATACCAAATTTCAGATTTTTCGGAGCAGCGTAGCTCCATCCAAGGAGGCCGCAATCGGCTCCTCAAGCCTGTCTCTAGCGGCATGCCGCCTGGCCCTAGCGGCATGCCGCTAGCTTCGCTCCAAAACCCATCAAAATCATTTTTTGGCCTCCGAAAATCATCAGCCCAGCTGCGCGATCTTTTGTTTTTGCCAATATCAACGTATTGTACTCTGAATTTACACTCGGCCAAAACATGAAAGATGTTTAAAACACATTGAAGTGTGCCCATACCAAATTTCAGAGCATTATAGGTGACTTATCTCTCAAAAATAATTTAGACGTGAAGATAGCTGCTCTTCTCGGTCTCAGCTGCGCGATCTTTTGTCTTAGCCAAAATCGACACGATGGGCTCCGAATTTCCGTTCAACCAAAACACGAAAGGTGTTCATGACACATTGAAGATTTTCCATACCAAAAATGGGATTTTTCCGAGCAACGAGTCGTTCAAAAAAAAAATTGACGTAAGGCGGACAGTTTTTCGGGTCACAACCGCACAATATTTTGTCTCGGCCAATATCAATACGTTTGGCTCAGAATTTTCTTTCAACCAAAACGCGAAAGATGCTTGTAACACATGGAAGTATGCCCATGCCAAAATTCAGATTTTTTGGGGCAGCGCATCTTTTACAAAAAAATCAGAATGTAAGGATAAGCGGTCTCTTTTCGGTCACAGTCACTCACCCCCTCGTCTTGACCAACTTGGACGCACAAAAGGTTAAAAAGGGCACCATAATTTGGTCAACACTCACCCTCTAAAAAATAGAATGTCTGTGTGCAAGAAAGGGATACTATGAATATTGCTCAAGGTGCTTCCAAGCCAAAGTTTCATTATTATTCTCATCTTAAAACATGACCTCTATCGCCTAAATACTTGCCAAAACACCATAACATGAGTTGGCCTCACTCTTCAAATCAAGAAAACACTCATAAAACTCACCACAAAAAGAAGAAAAAGGTTCTAAAAGGCTTGAACTTCAGTCACTCACGCGGGTTTGTGTCAAGGAGTTCATTTAGAATACCCAAGATGGCATTGCATCGTGAGAATAAAGCAAAGATTTCCCTGGTATCTCCTTCAAAGACAAAGATCCAAGATGCCCTTTTCTCGCTCCTCCTAAAAGTATCAAGTGAAAGTGTGGCCGGAAGAGTGAACAAGCAGCGTGGAGGCCTCGAGACTACGTCGCCCGTACTCACTTTATTTCTCTTCACTTTTCTTTTTCAGGTTAACGATGGCTCTCAAGAAGCGAGATACGCCCCACCTTTCAACAATCATGTGGCGGTTCACGCCCCACATTTCAAAAATCATGTGGCGGTGTAAACCCCACTTTTCAAAAAAACATGTGGCGGTTTAAACCCCACTTTTCAACAATCATGTGGCGGTTCATGCCCCACATTTCAAAAATCATCATGTGGCGGTTTAAACCCCACCTTTCAACAATCACGTGGTGGTTTAAACCCCACATTCAAAAAACAGGTGGCGGCTTAAACCCCACCTTTCAGAAATCATGTGGCGGTTCACGCCCCACATTTCAAAAAATATGTGGTGGTTTAAACCCCACATTCAAAAAACATGTGGCGGTTTAAACCCCACTTTTCAACAATCATGTGGCGGTTCACGCCCCACATTTCAAAAATCATCATGTGGCGGTTTAAACCCCACCTTTCAACAATCATGTGGCAGTTCACGCCCCCACATTCCAAAAATCATGTGGCGGTGTAAACCCCACTTTTTCAAAAAAATCATGTGGCGGTTCACGCCCCACATTTCAAAAATCATGTGGTGGTTTAAACCCCACATTCAAAAAACATATGGCGGCTTAAACCCCACCTTTCAAAAATCATGTGGCGGTTCACGCCCCACATTTCAAAAAACATGTGGTGGTTTAAACCCCACATGCAAAAAAACATGTGGCGGTTTAAAACCCCACTTTTCAACAATCATGTGGCGTTTCACGCCCCACATTTCAAAAAAATCATCATGTGGCGGTTTAAACCACACCTTTCAACAATCATGTGGCGGTTCACACCCCCACATTCCAAAAATCTTGTGGCGGTGTAAACCCCACTTTTCAACAATCATGTGGCGGTTTACGCCCCACATTTCAAAAAAACCATCATATGGCGGTTCACAACCCCATCTTCGTCAAAATTTCTAAATTTCAGTTTATTCTGAATTTAGGCACTACTGATTAGTTTCTTTTCTTTCCTACTTACAGGACGGAGGTATGAAGGGAAGTTGTACACGTTAGTCGAGCCTACGACTTTAAACAAGGGCGCTTCGTGGGAGGCAACCCACGTGTTCTTTTCAATTATTCTATTTTTCGTTAATTTTAAATTCAACATCTTGGGATACTTTTTCCCTATGAATTTACTATTTAACTGTCTTTTCATTTCAGGTGCAACAAGACTTGTGAACTTGGGGGCAAACAGGTGAAGTGACGACCAGAAAAAGGCGTTGAAAAACGTCAAAGCTCATTTTTCAGGGAAGTCGTCCTTTCACACTTCAGCAATTCATGTTTCTGCAGTTTACATTTCTGCAATTTTGCATTTCAGGTACAACAAGACTTGTGAACTTGGGGGCAAGCAGGGGAAGTGACGACCAAAAGAAGGCGTTGAAAAATGTCAAAGCTCATTTTTTAGGGAAGTCGTCCTTTCACACTCTTGCAATTTAGTCTTCGCTATTTATATTTCTGCAATTTTATATTTCAGGTGCAATGAAACTTGCAAACTTGGGGGCAAGCAAGTGAAGTGATGACCAGAAGGAAGGCGTTGGAAAAATGTCCAAGCTCATTTTTCAGGGAAGTTATCCTTTTACATTTTTGCAACTTCCGTTTCCGCCATTTCTGTTTCTGTAATTTATGTTTTCGCAATTCTAAAATTCCCGCTATTTACATTGTTGCAAGAGTGCATGCGTAATGTCGGCTAGAAACCTTTAGTTTTCGCAAAACTTCCCCTTTACACATGTACTACTTGGGCTAAAAAGAAAGGAAAACAAAAAGATCCCACATTTTATGAACATTTTAAGTCAAAGCATTCATCATTTTGCGTTCATTGGAAATTATATAAACATACATGATCTTGTCTGTTAGCTCTTATATCCATGACATGTTTAGGTGTAAGCAGTGACAAAACATATCCCTGTGAGTATTTTGGGCCTTCACGCCTTATTTCTTTCATGAGTGTAAATGCTAAACTAGGTGCTAGTTAGATTTGCATAATATCCAGGGTACATGAACTGTCAGACATGGGATAACGGTAAGATGACAGGGGACTTTGCTTTGCTCTTCTTCCACATTTTCATTTTTAACATTTTCCCCTCAAAACACGTATTTTGTACACCATGTACAACTCTAACAAACACCCAAAAGTCTTTCAACCAAGTGAGTTAGTGCTCGACTGGGACCGCTAAGTTGGAGTTACACATCAAGCAAGGGAATGACAAGGAAACCCTTGGAGGATCGCTGACAAAACAACGTCAGAAGAATGCCAAAATGAACCAAGACTTGGAGGCTTCTGCCAAAGATAGAGGGGATGACAAACCAAATAAAGATTGTACTTGCTTTGCTTAAAAAAAAAAAAAAAAAAAAAAAAATCATCAAAAAGTGTTCAAAAAAATAAATTCAAAGAACACAATCAATAAAACAACAGCAGAAGCAAGTACATGAAAAAATGGTCAAGCATCAACGACAAATTGATCTCAAAATGATAAAGCATCAACAGCAAAATGATCTCAAAAGGAAAAGAGATCATTCCCTGCAAATATCACAGAGCTTGGGCTTGGTGCCCTCAAAACAATCAAGAAGAAACATCTCAAGCAAAGATTCAAGGATTGGTGCACTTTGCTCCTCGTCACAATCAGTCGTCGAGCACAAACTCATTAAAACCTCATCACAAGATAAAAACACAATACTTCCTTTTACAAATTCCTCTTTCTTTCTCCCTCGCAAAGTCCTTTCGATTATTAGTAGACCCATGCATGTGCATCTTCATTTGAAGTCTATTCACTCGGATTGACATTGCAAATTTAATTTTTGTGCTATGTTTATTGCATTTTTAGGAGTGTAAACACATAGCCTTATTTTCTGAGCGTGAGCGCAAACACTAATATTTGGTGAGGATTGCTTACAGCTGCATGTCATGGGAAAGTCTTGTTCTTGAGGTCGTTATTTCCTGAATAAGCCACAGACGTTATCTAGACTTGTATCAATCATGTTTATATAACGAAAATTTGAATGCACATACCCAAAAAAAAAAAAAAAGAGGGTGAATTGAATTGAATTTCTTAAAACAAAGAGGTCATTTCCATTTCAAACAAAAAAACTTGGGGGCAAGCCATGGGTTAAATGTAGGAATGTTTGATATTTCTCGCACTATCACTTGCTCTCTCTCTCTTTTTATCTGTTGCTGCTGCGTGTTTGCTTCCTTCCTATTTGCAGGATACAGATATGCTTTGATGGGATCACATATACCTGGGGTCTTCGATCACAACATCGTTGTAATGCCCTCGTCTTGGATTTTCATCAAAATCCCATCAACAAATTGAATGGAGAACGTTACCACTCCTCAACCTTGGGTCTTCGATAAAGAAATCGTTGTAAAGCCCACTTCTTGGATTTTCATCAAAAATTCAATCAACAATCGAATGGAGTACGCTACCACTCCCAAAGCAAATTTATGTGGCGGATCACTCTCCATCTCAATTCATATACACCAACGTCCAAAGAGCGATAGCCTCGCACAGACTTTCCTTCACATTGCCACATCAACATCCGGAGAGCGATAGCCTCGCACGGATATTCCTTCACATTTTCTACATCAAACATCCGGAGAGCGATAGCCTCGCACGAATATTTCTTCACATTTCTACATTAAACATCCGGAGAGCGATAGCCTCGCACGGATATTTCTTCACATTTCTACATCAAACATCCGGAGAGCGATAGCCTCGCACGGATATTCCTTCACATTTCTACATCAAACATCCGGAGAGCGATAGCCTCGCACGAATATTTCTTCACATTTCTACATCAAACATCCGGAGAGCGATAGCCTCGCACGGATATTTCTTCACATTTCTACATCAAACATCCGGAGAGCGATAGCCTCGCATGGATACTCCTTCACATTTCTACATCAACATCCGGAGAGCGATAGCCTCGCACGGATATTCCTTCACATTTCTACATCAACATCCGGAGAGCGATAGCCTCGCACACCATTCATTCACATTTCTACGTCAATGTTCGGAGAGCGATAGCCTCGCACAAACCTACATCAACATTTTCCATAAACAACCTCCAACAATTGCGGTATCCCCGCTCGAATCTCTTATCTTCATCAACCTCCGACAATTGTGGTATCTCCGCTCGGATCTTATCAAGTCCAAAGTCCGAAGTTTACGAGACATCTCCTCAATATCAAAGAAGATCACCATCATCCTCATTATCAGAGAACACTAGATCAACTTTCCTCATTATCAGAGAAGAGAAGATCACCATCATCCTCATTATCAGAGATCATCAACGACCTCAATGTCAGAGACCACTCTCCTCATTATCAGAGAAAACCATTGGGTCTTCGATGAAGAAATCATTGTAAAGCCCTCACCATCTCGGATTTTCATCAAAATCCAATCAACTCCACAAAATGGGTCTTCGATGACAACATCGTTGTAAAGCCCTCGTCATCTTGGATTTTCATCAAAATCCAATCAACTCCACAAAATGGGTCTTCGATGACAACATCGTTGTAAAGCCCTCGTCATCTTGGATTTTCATCAAAATCCAATCAACTCCACAAAATGGGTCTTCGATGACAACATCGTTGTAAAGCCCTCGTCATCTTGGATTTTCATCAAAATCCAATCAACTCCACAAAATGGGTCTTCGATGACAAACATCGTTGTAAAGCCCTCGTCATCTTGGATTTTCATCAAAATCCAATCAACTCCACAAAATGGGTCTTCGATGACAACATCGTTGTAAAGCCCTCGTCATCTTGGATTTTCATCAAAATCCAATCAACTCCACAAAATGGGTCTTTGATCACAACATCGTCGTAATGCCCTCTCCTTGGATTTTCATTAAAATCCAATCAAACAAATCAAAAATTAGATAAATGTCTGAGGTAACTATCTTCCTCAAAATTAGATAAATGTCCGAGGTGACCATCTTCCTCAAAAGTAGATAAATGTCCGAGGTGACCATCTTCCTCAAAAGTTAGATAAATGTCAGAGGTGACTATCTTCCTCAAAATTAGATAAATATCCGAGGTGACTATCTTCCTCAAAATTAGATAAATGTCCGAGGTGACCATCTTCCCCAAAATTAGATAAATGTCCGAGGTGACCATCTTCCTCAAAAGTAGATAAAATGTCCGAGGTGACCATCTTTCTCAAAAGTAGATAAATGTCCGAGGTGACCATCTTCCTCAAAAGTTAGATAAATGTCCGAGGTGACCATCTTCCTCAAAAGTTAGATAAATGTCCGAGGTGACCATCTTCCTCAAATGTCAGAGGTGATTATCTTCCTCAAAAGTTAGATAAATGTCCGAGGTGACCATCTTCCTCAAAATTAGATAAATGTCCGAGGTGACCATCTTCCTCAAAATTAGATAAATGTCCGAGGTGACTATCTTCCTCAAATGTCCGAGGTGACTATCTTCCTCAAATGTCCGAGGTGACCATCTTTCTCAAAATTAGACAAATGTCCGAGGTGACTATCTTCCTCAAATGTCCGAGGTGACTATCTTCCTCAAACGTCCTAGGTGACTATCTTCCTCAAAACGTCCGAGGTGACTATCTTCCTCAAATGTCCAAATGGCTTTCAACCACTCGACAACGCAGCGGCTTTCAACCACTCGACAACGCAGTAGCTTCCAACCACTCGACAACGCAGCGGCTTCCAACCACTCGACAACGCATTGGCTTCCAACCACTCGACAACGCATTAGCTTCCAACCACTCGACAACGCATTGGCTTCCAACCACTCGATAATGCAGTGGCTTCCAACCACTCGACAACGCAGCGGCTTCCAAACCACTCGACAACGCAGTAGCTTCCAACCACTCGACAACGCAGCGGCTTTCAACCACTCGACAAACGCAGTGGCTTTCAACCACTCAACAAAGCAGTGGCTTCCAACCACTCGACAACGCAGCGGCTTCCAACCACTCGACAAAGGCAGTGACTTTCCAACCACTCGACAACGCAGCGGCTTTCAACCACTCGACAAACGCAGTGGCTTTCAACCACTCAACAACGCAGCGACTTTCAACCACTCGACAACGCAGCGGCTTCCAACCACTCGCCATCTTCCTCACTTTTTGTAACGCTTCCCTCAATATTTGACCAAAGGTACGTTGCTTTGAGCCAAAGGTACGTCCCAACTCTCATTTACAAAATTCTGTCTTTAAATGCATGTCTAAAATACTCCTCCTTGAGCGACTACTTTCCTGTCTCACCTTCCTGTCTATCTAAATACTCCTCCTTGAGCGACTACCTTTCTGCCAACCAAAATCTCCTCCTTGAGCGACATCGTTTACATTTTTGCAATGTCTTTCACAAAACTATGATAGCACTTAGGGGCAACTGTCTTTACTGCTAATCAAAAATTTCAGTTACACTGTATTTTTGATCAGACAGTAAAGAAGGGGCAACTGTTGCTACCCGATTTTGTACCACTTGTTTTTCACATTTACATAATTTTACGCTTATCACGTTTAATAGCTCGTCTAGATCAAATTTCTGTCGATTCTTGGTCCTAGGCTAGTTTGTTTAATATTTCGTGTCATTTCGTGCCTTTTTATTTTTTTCCTATTTTTAACTATCTTCATTCGAACTTTTCTCGGTCTCGAGTAAGTTTTCTCGGACCGAGGCTCAAACGCACTATTTCTTTGTTTGATAATTACGTACTAATTTTCTCTTTCACGCCACCGCGTTCAGTTTCGTTCAATTTATGTCGTAAGGACATTTATTTTGCGCGCGAACGTTTTGACACTTCCGAAAGAGAAAATAAATACGTTAAATTAACTTTCGCATTTCTTCACTGTATATTAGTTTTCTGGCCTTATTTTTCTACACATAGTTGTACCCTCGGCTCGAATTTATTTTCACTTTCGTACGATTTCGCTCGTACCAAAATATCCCGTTCGTGCCAAAAAAATGAGATAAACTCTACATAAAGGCATGTAAATCCTCCACCTCTTCGTTCTCACCCTCCAGCTCGTTTAAGATCAGCCCAACCTCCCCTATGATCATTCTTGGCCACAAGAAACTCTTCCCAGCTCATAGATTCTAGCCTAGAGCTCATCATCACTTCCAAAAATATCCTCCGGCCTCCAAGTTTTTTCTTTCCCTATAAATAGCAAGCAAAATAGCAAGCAATTATCAACAAGTAAAGGGGACCAAAATCTCCTCTTAATCTCTACTTCTTGCACTACCTTCTTGGATAAAATTGCTCTCCCGGAGTGGTAAACTCCCTCTCTCTCTAACTTTCTTTAATTTTCGTTTTTTGTTTTAATGCATGAATAAATTGCTCAAACATGATTCAAATGCTTAGTTTACTTGCTAATTACACTTCTCTTACTTCAATTTGATTTTATAACCTCTAGGCTAATTAATAGCCATATATGCATGTTTAAGCTCTCTCTCTCTAAACTCTCTTTGATTTTCGTTTTTTGCTCATAATGCATGAATAAACTATCAAAACTTGTCTAAAATGCTTAGTTTACATGTTAGTTAGGCTCTCCTTGCCTCAATTTAATTGTATAATGCTTTAGCTAATTAATAGCCATATATGCATATTAAAAAACTCAATCTTTCCATGAGAAATTGCTACTGTTTTTAAGTCATTTTGCTTGCTGTTTTTGGGGCCTTGAGTTACTGTTTTGGTAAGGTAATTATTTGGGTCATTTTGGGTAAGTTTCATTAAAGTGTTAAAACTTAGTTTTTGCCATGGTGTTTGGAGTGGGAGAGAAGAAGAAGAAGAAGAGGTGAGCGGGAAAGAAAAAATGAGAAAGAAAAGGTGATGGGCTTAGGCCCAATTTTGTTTTAAATTAAAATTTGGGCTTGGCACATTTTTTAATGTCCAAATTTCCGACTTGGGACCCATGTTTTTATTTTTGTTTAAAATGATGAAAATGATGATATGCTTTTGTGATATATGTTTAAAATGAATAAAATGTTTACATGTTTTATTTAAATTGCATAAGATTTGTATGATTAAATAATGTATTGTCCTTGTCTTTGTCTTCCAACTTGTCTCCGTAGCCGATTGAGAAAGGAGCTGCCATGTGGTAAGGAATGCAAGCAGCGAAGGAGTAGATGACAGCGAAGAGAGAGCACCGGATTATTAATTTTCCTTTCTGACCCAACTGTAAAATAGATCTAGAAAACAGAGAAGAGAGTCTCTGCGATCTCCCCCCTCCGGTCAGCCCACTGCTGCCGGAGTAACCAAAATACCAACTGCCCACTGCAGTTGGCGTAAAATATTTACAGATCTAGCGTTTTCTTGGCCCTTCAGCGGCGATCCGTTGCTCCCCGCGACCCCGTTGTCCAGTTTGGTCCGTTGCGTCTTCGGGCCGCCTCTCCGTAGTCCGGTTTGGTTCGCAGCTACTCCTTTCGTTTTCGGGCAGCCGCTTCTGTTCAAGATCTCCGGCCGTTTGCGACTATCCGTAGATTGTGGCGGTTCCGGCGGCGTCCTTGGGCTGAGGCGTTTTGGGTTTTATGGTCACCGACTTGGGCTGCACTATGTGGAATGGAGGAGTTCTTCAGTTTCGGCTGCGTTTCATCTGGTTGTAGGGTCAGCGCCGGACCAGTGTTACCTTTTGGCTATTTATCTCCTTCATCCGCTTCTTTCGTTGATTGGTGGGCTTGGTTTCATTTCATGTGTTGAATTAGTTGGTTTGAAGGGACTTCGTGGGCCCTTTTAGCTTGTGTTTTCTGTATTTTTGGTTGTTTCGTTTCTTCTTTGGTCGGAGTGTTTTGCGGTTGGTTTTCAGTTTCTTGTTTGTGGACTATGGCTGGGCAAAAGCCTTTTCGGAATGGGGTGGCTCGCACCTACAGTCAGGGACGGATCCAGAAATTAATTCCAGCGAATTTTTTTTTTTTGAGTATTTTAAAAGAAAAGCAAGCGAGTTGAATAAAAAAATTGAACTAAATAACAAATATTTAGATAAACTTAACAAAAAGGTAAATAAGAAGACAATATAGGAAAAAATTAATTATACATTAGAATTCATACAATATACATCTTATAATTGGATCTACTAGGAGGATTGGTCCTTCTTAGAGATAAGGAAGAAACGGATGAGGCGTGGCTGTGATAGGAATTTGGTTGAGGAGAGGAGAAGAGAGGCGGAGGCAAAGGCTAGGCTAGGGATTGGATTATTGGATTGGATTATTGGATTAGATTTGGTCGAGGTGCAGATTGGCAGAGGCAAAGGCTAGGCTAATGGGCCTATTAAATTTATTTTTTTGATTGGCCCAGGGTAGGCAAAAGCCCACCCTGGCCCCCACCTGCATCCGTGCCTGCCTACAGTGGTGAATTGAATTCATCAAGTTTCAAGAAGGGCCGTTTGAATGACGAGATCTCTTATTACCTTGAAAATCTACCGTCTCATGTCGATCACAGGGCTCTCCGCTACCTTATCACTCGCCGCTGGAAACTTCCCAAGTTTGGTGCTTTGATTGATGTGTTCATTCCAGGTCGTAGGAATAGAAATGGGAAGAGGTTTGGGTTTGCTCGTTTTGATTGGGTAAGTAACATAATTGATATGGAAATTGCTCTTGACAGGCAATTTATTGGCGCTTCTTCTATTAGAAGCAGCATTGGCCGCCGTGGTCGGCGAGCAGGGAAGCAAAGTCGTTCCCTTTTTGCCTCTTCTTCGAATCGTAATTTTTTGAAGTCCACAAGCGCTACCCCAAGAGTGGCTGCAAATTCCTTTCCTGTCAGGGATAGTAGTGGTTCAGGTCCCCACACGTTGGCGGAGGTGGTACGGGGGAAACAACAGGTAGAAGGGAAACAACAGGTAGAGGAGAGTAAGACTAGCAGTGTCAACAAGGAGGAGGGGGATCACACAACGGGGGTACTAGGTTTGGATATTCCTACAGATAACAAAGACTGGTTAAAAAAAAGTGCGATCGGGGTCATTCGGAAATTGGAATTCATTCCTGAGATTCAAGAACTGGTCTTAGAGTCAGGTTGGATTTGCGAAACGCGGGTTATGGGGAGAGGTCTTGTATGGTTGGAATTTGATAGGCTGATTGACAGAGATAGAGCTATAGCGGAGGCTAGTTCAAGACTGTTCTCCAAGGTAGTCTCCTGGGAGGATGAAATCGCGAAGGGAGGTAGGCTTTGTTGGGTTCAGGTCATCGGAATTCCTGTCCAGACTTGGGGTCACTCGACTTTCGAGAAGATTAGCAGTCGTCTCGGGTCATTGGTGGTAGTGGATGACAACACGGTTGCGAGAACAAGACTTGATGTTGCGAGATTTTTAATCTCCTCGGATCGTTTCACTATAAATGAATCCATGCAGGTAAGGGTAGAAGGGAAATCTTATGAGATTATCTGCAAAGAAGAACCCATGCACGGGGTTGTCACTAACATTGATTGGATGGTGGGTTTTAGGACTGATTTTGAAGGGTCAGATGGGTCGACAGAGGAGGGAGAAGGTGAATTGGAGAATAGTGTGGACGGAGATAAGATTGTACCAGGAGAGGATAAGAACGTAGAAGATCAAGAGGTTAATGGGGTTTTTAGACCTTCAAGTGAAACTGCTTTTACAGGTGCATTACCACTCATTACGGTGAGACAAAGGGGAAATAAATTTAAAAAGCTAGTTGGTCAAGCGGGAAGCCTTGAACCAGCCAATTCTGAAATGGGTTCCAGGGTGAATGTACAGAAAGCAGAAGATGAAGAAATAACTCGCATGAACCGGGTGACAGATGCCACGATGATTAATCCAGACGCGTGGAATGTGGGCAGAATTCTTTCTTTAACTGAAAATGTAGATAAAGAGGCATTTCTTTCTTTCGACAAAGAAAGATTTCTTGCTGAGTTGGATCAATACATTCGTTAGTTCCATTATGGAGCGTGTTGTTGTTCTTTTTTATCATGATTCATCTATTGTCGTGGAACTGTAGGGGGTTGAGAGCAGCTAGAAAGAGGAATTTTGTCAAACGTTGTTGGCGTAGAGAGCACTTGGATTTTTGCTTGCTGCAGGAGTCTAAGTTAGAGGTTATTGACGATTTTTTCATTCAGTCCTTATGGGGGAATCAGGAGGCGCGTTGGTTGAGTGCTCCTTCGATTGGTCGGTCTGGAGGGCTTCTGACAATGTGGAACAGTAGCTCTTTCTCTCTAGAACGTTCGGCAATTGGAGACCGTTATATTTGGTTAGAAGGCATTTGGAAAAAAGGGAATTTTCGTTGTGTTATTTTGAATGTCTATGCGTACAATGATGTGGATTGTAGAAGTCAATTATGGGGTACTCTGGCTCATCTAGTTGAGAGTTGTGCTCACCCAGTTCTGGTAGGAGGAGATTTTAATGAAATATTATCGCCTTCGGAAAGGTTAAATGGTTCAGGTCATGCAAGAGGAATGGAGGATTTTCAGGAGTGGGTGGACAAATGCAGGTTCCAAGATCTGAGACTTGTCGGTAGACGTTTTACGTGGGCGAACGCGATTTGCAGAAGTAGATTAGACAGGGTATTTATTCAAGCAGGATGGGGTACTGTCTTACAAAGGGGTAGGTTGACAGCGATGCACAGACACGGCTCAGATCACTCTCCCTTGTTGCTGACTCAGGATACAGTAGACTGGGGTCCGAAGCCTTTTAGAGATCAAGGGTTATGGTGGGATGAGGTAGGATTCAAGGATTTGGTGGCGGAATGGTGGAGAGAGGCAACCACCGAAATTCCAGGTACTTGCAGAGTAATACAGAAGTTGAGATGGTTGAAACAGAAAGTCAAGCGCTGGAATGCAGAGGTATATGGTCATGTGGAGAAGCGTTTAGAGGCGCTTCAAGAGGAGGATTTGGATCTAGACAGGATAGCTGATGAGAGAACTTTGTCAATAGCAGAACAAGGGAAGAAGCTAGAACTGGCTAATGAGATATGGGATCAGCAGGGACGAGTGGACAGGTTTTGGAAACAGAAAAATAGAACTCAATGGGATTTACAGGGGGAAAGAAACACAGGTTACTTTCACAGGCAAGCTAAAGTCAATTACTTACGGAAGGGAGTGTCTGAAATTATAACTCCTATTAGTCGCATTGTCGATCCCACTGAGATTAAAATTGCTGCAGTTCAACACTTTTCTTCCTTCTTTGAATCAGCGAGTTGGGAGAGACCTATGATTCCAGACTTGGGGTTCAATAGATTGAGTGACATTGAAGCTAATTGGTTAGAAGAAGAGGTCACTACAGAGGAGATTTGGGAAGCTGTTAGGAGTTGTAATGGTAATAAGACACTCGGGCCTGATGGTTTCTCTCTTAGGTTCATCCAGAATGCTTGGGAAATTGTTGGTCATGAGTTCTGTGTCTTGATTATGGGTTTCTTTAGAACGGGAATCTTTCCGAAGGGGGCCAACTCCTCGTTTATAACGCTTCTGCCAAAGTCAAATGCCGCTAAGAAGTTTAGCGATTTCCGTCCGATTAGTCTGGTGAGTAGCTATTACAAAATTATTTCAAAAATTCTTGCTACTAGGTTGGGTAAGGTGATTGAGAAGGTGATAAGTGAGGAACAACATGGGTTTATGAGAGGAAAACAGACTCTTGATTGTGTGATGGCCGCTAATGAAGTTGTTAATCATTTGAAAAAATCTAAGAAGCAAGGCTTACTTTTCAAATTAGATTTCGAAAAGGCTTATGACTCGATCGAGTGGAGTTATTTAGAGGAGGTGATGCGCCAAATGGGTTTTAAGGAACGTTGGAGGGGATGGATTTTGCAGTGTCTTAGTACGGCCAGAGTTTCTATTTTGATTAATGGCTCCCCTACTAGTCAATTTCAGGTTGGTCGTGGGCTTAGACAAGGATGTTCTATGTCCCCTTTCCTTTTTAACATTGCCGCAGAAGGATTGCATCGCCTCCTGGTACGTGCCAAACTTGTAGGTCTATTGAGTGGAGTGGGTAACGAGCAGGCAGGGTGGCAGATCACTCATCTGCAGTTTGCAGACGATACTCTGATTTTTGTTAAGAATGACGAGAGTGAGATCCAAGGAGTGAAAGGGACTCTACGCTGGTTTGAGGCTTATTCTGGGCTAAGAGTCAATTTTCATAAGAGCACACTTGTGGGAATCAACATTTGTGATCAGGTTGGGGGATGTCTAGCCAGGAGAGCTGGGTGCAAGTACGAACATTTACCTTTCAAGTATCTTGGTTCCTTCGTGGGGCTTAATCCTAGGAGAATATCCAGTTGGGATTTCCTTATTCAAAAGATGAAGACAAAGTTGGCGACTTGGAAGGGTCCTCTTTTGTCTGTTGGCGGGCGTGTTACTTTGATCAAGGCAGCGGTTTCAAGTCTACCTATTTATAACATGTCGATCTATAAGATGCCTAAAATTGTGCGACGGAAATGCGAAGGGATTATGAGGCGGTTTATGTGGAGTGGTGACGAGTCTAAAAGTGGCCTGTCAAAGGTTAAATGGGAAGATATGATTCGGCCAAAGGAACTTGGGGGATTGGGAATAGGTAATCTTGAAAGTCGGAACGTGGCTTTTTTATTCAAATGGGTGTGGGATCTTTGTAATGGGAGCCGGAAATTGTGGGCGGATATTGTTAGAAGACAGTATGGCTTCACAAATTTTGGGTTCTTGTGGAAGGTCTTAGTGGCCAAGGTATCTTTTATTTGGCGAGATATATTTGGTTTGTTTTTTAAGGGAGGCGATTGGTTCGATTTCTAGGGGAGACATGTTGAGCTTGCAGTGGGTAATGGCCGCTCTGTGTCCTTTTGGTGGGATCCTTGGCACAATAGGACCCCTTTAGCTCTGGTCTATCCAAGGCTCTACAATTTAACTATCAATGCAAACGGGAGTATCTTTGATCTTGGTTACTGGAATGGGAACCAGTGGCTTTGGAATATTCAGTGGCGCCGCGAGCTTTTTGAGTGGGAAATTGAAGATTGGGTTTGCTTGACATCTCAACTCAAAGTCCCAAACAATTTACAGGGTGCTGCTAAGAATAGATGGCAGTTAAATTGCGAGGGTGAGTTTTCAGTTGGATCATGGTGCATGGGTTATGACATACAACGTTTTCAAGCCAACCCCATTCTTAAGTCATGCTGGTCCAATTTAGCCCCATTCAGAATCGAATTTTTCCTATGGCTGGCGCTGCGCGGGCGTTTAGCGACTAGGGATTTCTTATGGAAACGGAGGATGATCCTCGAGGAGGAAAATGTTTGTTCTATGTGCGCAGCACAAGGTGAATCTGTCCAACATATTTTGCTTCATTGTAAAACATCCATGACTTGCTGGAATGTTGTTATGTGTTGGTTAGGAGTGTCCTGGTGTCCTCCAAGGACTATTGGTGACCTATGGGGTTCATGGGCCAGCTTAGTGCCTCGGGGAGGGGGGCAGGTCAAAGAGAAGTGGAGGATTCTTTTTTATGCTTTGGTTTGGAGCTTGTGGTTGCAAAGAAACAAGATTGTTTTTCACCGAGAAACGTTTTGTTCGAGACGGGTTTTCAACTGTGCCTTCTCGTTTTGGTATAGGTGGTTAAAGAGTGCAGATAATGCTTTTCCTTATTCCTTGGGCATGATGTTGTTGTCTCCGGCCTGGTTGCTTTCGCTTGGTCGAATAGCTCAGTAGTTTAGCTTATGGTATTCCTAGTGGTCGGGTTTCCTTTCTTTAATAGGTTTGTCGTTCCTCTTTGAGGAGTTTTTCTTTGTACATTCTCTCTGTCTTCTTGCCTACCTCTTGTAGGTAGTGAATAAAAGTCTTCAGCTTATTAAAAAAAAAATAATAATGTATTTATGCCATGTTTAATTAAATTATTGCATGATTTAAATGTTGTGTTCATGCCATGTTTAATTAAATTATTGCATGATTTAAATGTTGTGTTTATGCTATGTTTAATTAAAGTGGGCATGATTTAAATGATGTGTTTATGCCATGTCTTGTTTAATTTAATTATTGCATGATTTAAATGTTGTGTTTATACCATGTTTAATCAAATTAATACATGTTTTAATTAATTTAGTTATGCCATGTTTATTTAAATTAAATGCATGTTGTAATTAATTTGTTTATGCCATGTTTATTTAATTTAAATACATGTTGTAATTAATTTATTTATGCCATATTTTATTTAATTAAATGCTTGCATGCTTTAATTAATTTGTTTATGCCATGTTTATTTAATCAAATACCTATTTGTCATAAATTAAATAAATGTTTTGCATGTGCTTTTATTATTTATCATTTTGAGTTATCGCTAATACTCTCACTTTGTAGGATAAAATTCAAGTCTTCATTCGCAATGAATTATCTTAATTTATCTCACTTGTTGTAATTAGTTGACGCTTTAATTAATTACTTCACTTGTTGTAATAATTAATTAGATTAATTATTCCGACCTCCAATTTGTAATAATTAAATAAGCAGTTTTTATTATGAATTGTGGTTTTGTAATAATTAGTTAAGTAGTTAAAAATCGTGTATGCTGCTTATACCTACGTATTTATGTCAATTGTCATCGACCGGGGTTCGTCCAAAAGGTAAGATTACCTTAAACGTTTCCTTGTATGTTCACACAAAGGTCCAAAGCCTTAACCTTATCGTATGCATGACCACTTAGGAAGCGTTAGAACCACCATTCGTATACATGACATATAGAATTGTTGGCAATTAAAATCAACCCACATGCTTACGTGTTTACATCACTTGTTTTCTATGCCATGAAATTAACTGTTATACTTTGATATATGCATAATGGTTCCAAAGACCATACCCAATGTGTGTACATTCATAAAAATGTACTTTGCTAGTTTTGCCATAATAGATCACGTAGCAACTAAGTCATACATGGCCCAATGAAAAGGTGAGCGTCCGCTCTAGCATCGAGACAAAATGGTAACCCCATCCCTCGAACCCCCAAGCGGAAATAACACAACCCAAATGCTAAGATGTAACGTCACCTTAGAGGGCCAAATTACATGTTCAAAATGTCTTCAAAAACACCTCGCATACCGGTAACCTTTTTTAAGGATGTGACTTGGGTGCCTAACACCTTCCCAAGTCCATAATACGACCTCGAACCATCGTTCTTTGGTTTAGACCATTGTGCCTTAGTTTGTTTATTTTTATGCCATCGATTAGGTTCCCTAAACCTTACAAAATTAGGGTGGCGACTTCATTGGCATAATGTTAAGACGAGTCCGACGCTTGTCTATCATTATGGCCCGTCCCGATCGTAAACTCGTTTTCAACGAAAAAGGGGGTGCGACACCCCCTTAAAATTTTAGCTTGCAGTGTGATAAATGCCTTTGGATATGTGAAAGCAGAGGCAGAGTTTTTGTGATGGAGCAAAATTCTTAAGAAGTGTTTAAACTGGTTAGCTGGACCTCATTATTTATATAGCTCTTTGAATTTGACTTCTTGCTGGCAATAATATCTATAGCCATTGAAGATGGTAATAATCTTCAGGAAGCTTGGGAGCACATCTTAACTTGTCTCTCCCGAATTGAGCATCTGCAGCTGTTGGGAGAAGGTGCACCACCTGATGCGTCGTTTTTGTCTGCATCTAATGTCGATACAGATGAAAAGACACTGAAGTCAATGGACTATCCATCTCTAAAGAGAAAAGGAACTCTGCAGAATCCAGCTGTAATGGCTGTTGTTAGAGGGGGCTCATATGATAGTACTACAGTAGGAGTTAATTCTCCTGGCCCTGTAACTGCAGAGCAGATTAATAACTTCATTACAAATTTGAATTTGCTCGACCAGATTGGGAATTTTGAGTTGAACCATGTGTTTGCTAATAGCCAAAGGTTGGACAGTGATGCAATTGTAGCTTTTGTGAGAGCTCTTTGCAAAGTTGCAATGTCAGAATTGCAGTCCCCAACAGATCCTCGTGTGTTTAGCCTCACAAAAATAGTTGAAATTGCGTATGATCTTTTTCCTTTCTTTTTTGAAGTCTGTCAAATGCAATATCTAATAGTTCCTTTCCATTTGCATGTGAAGATTGAAATAGGAAAAAAAGATCCTTCCAAGCTGACTTTTTATGCTACTGGATTGAATTTTCCTTACTAATGTGGATTTGATTTTAGAGTCTGGTGATAGGGCTGCCATTGTTTGAGATGTGAAGTAGACTTACTGGCATTGTCTTATTTGCAGGCATTACAATATGAACCGCATCAGATTAGTTTGGACCCGCTTATGGAATGTTCTCTCTGATTTTTTTGTGTCAGTTGGTTTGTCAGAAAACCTCTCTGTTGCAATTTTTGTGATGGATTCGCTGCGGCAACTTGCTATGAAATTCCTAGAGCGTGAGGAGCTGGCAAATTATAACTTTCAGAATGAATTTCTGAGACCGTTTGTGATTGTCATGCAGAAAAGCGGCTCTGCAGAGATTAGGGAACTAATTGTGCGGTGCGTTTCGCAGATGGTCCTTAGCCGTGTTAGTAACGTGAAATCTGGCTGGAAAAATGTTTTCATGGTATGCTAGAACATTGCTATTTGTTGTTCTAATAAAAAATCTCTGTTGCTTCAGAATGCTTGATAAATGGGATTTCTAGCTTTTAATTGTTCCTGTCATCCCCTGCTTGCTATTTCCCCAGGTTTTTATGGCTGCTGCAACTAATGAGCAGAAGAGCATTGTGTTGTTGGCTTTTGAGACCATGGAGAAAATAGTGCGAGAATATTTTCCTTACATAACTGAGACAGAAACGGCAACCTTTACTGATTGTGTTAGGTGCCTCACTGCCTTCACAAATAACAGATTTAACACAGATGTCAGCCTCAATGCTATTGCCTTTCTCCGTTTCTGTGCTGTAAAACTTGCAGACGGGGGCCTTGTTTGCAATGAGAAGAACGGGGTTAATTGTCCATCCAATCTAGTCGCTGATGAGAATGCTTCAGATGCACAAACATTTACCGACAAAGATGATCATGCATCCTTTTGGATTCCTTTGCTCACTGGTAAGTTTTCTTGCAATGGCATCGGTTTTAGCAATTATGCTGTGCATTTTGGGTGCCTTTCTCACTATTAATTCGGTGCTGCCTACATGGTATTTCACCTCTTTTTTTGCATATTCACAATGTTTGGCATTTAAAATAGCAAGGAGTTTCTAACTTTGGCATAAAAGCAAATGACTGGTGTTGAAAAAATGTTATGGGCCTCTTCTGTATTTCTTTTTTCTCTAATAATCTTGTTGTTACTCTTCCAGGATTATCAAAACTAACATCTGATCCCAGATCATCTATTCGAAAGAGTGCTTTGGAAGTCCTATTTAACATTCTGAAGGATCATGGACATCTCCTCACGGTCATTCTGGATGACAATTTTCAGTTCTGTTATTCTTCCTGTATTCAGTTGCATATTTGACAAGAAAGATGTTTGTATCAAAGATGACCAGCACTCTTCTACTACAGCACCTCCACATCCTGAAGGGCACGCATGGGATTCTGAAACTTCTGCTGTGGCAGCCCAGTGTCTAGTAGACCTATTTGTCAATTTTTTCAATCCTGTTCGGTCTCAACTTCCAAATGTGGTATCAATACTGACAGGCTTCATTCGAAGTCCTGTTCAGGGTCCTGCTAGCACTGGGGTTGCTGCATTAATGCGTTTAGCAGGGGAACTGGGTAGTAGGATTTCAGAGGATGAATGGAGCACATTTTTTTTGGATTTGAAGGAAACTTCTGCATCAACATTACCTGCTTTCACAAAAGTCTTGAGAAGAATGGATGATCTTCAGTTCCGGGACAGCTCTCAATGTTATGCAGATGGAGATGCATTTTTTGACATTGACGATGAATATCTTCTAACTGCTGGATATGTGGTTTCAAGAGTGAAGAGTCATATAGCTGTTCAGCTACTCATCATACAGGTTCTCCTTTTCTCTCACAGACATGTATTGTTTGTGCACTCAAAATCACTTGTTATACAGGCTTCTACATTAATTCCCTTTTAAACATAACTCATATGTTCCTCATAAAAGGGTTGTAAATAATGATGCTGACAGTAAAAAGTTATCTCAGTTTAATTTCTGCAAGAAAAATAAGTTACAAATTTCTAGCAAGATCTTTACAATCTTGCCCTATGACCCATTGAACAAGCTTCCTGAGAAGCATATTGAAATATCTCTGGGCATTGACAACATTAGTTCTAAATATCCCTTTGCTCAACCATACCAAGTTAGTAATTACTTAGATGGTGGATCATACCAATGACTTTAAACTGTTAGGGTTAATAAATCTTTTATGATGATGATTTTGTTTGTCATTTCAGGTCGCCACTCAGTTGTACAAAGCACACCAACAATTTCTGTCCGTTACCAATATAAAGATCCTTGTTGATCTATTTTCCTTAATTGCATCACATGCTCACCAACTAAACACGGAGACTATGCTGCAAAAGAAACTGCAGAAAGCATGCTCTCTGTTGGAGCTCTCTGATCCTCCTCTGGTTCATTTTGAGAATGAGTCTTATCAGAATTACCTTAGGTTCCTTGAAGATTTGCTTGTGGATAATCCATCCTTGTCTGAGGAGTTGAATATAGAATCTCAATTAGCAGCAGTAAGCGAGAAAGTACTGCAGATATATCTGAAGTGCACACAATCCCAACCTGTGATACAATGGATTCTTCCATTGAGTTCGGCGAAGAAAGAAGAATTGGCTGCAAGGACGTCTTTGCTTTTGTCAGCTCTACAGGTATTGAGTGATTTAGACAACAATTCATTCAGGGAGTATGTGCGGCAATTCTTTCCTTTGTTGGTAGATCTTGTGCGGAGCGAGCATAGCTCAAGGGAAGTTCATAGAATTTTAAGCAACATCTTCCAATCTTGTATAGGTCCAATCGTAATGGGTTGATTGATTCCTTTATTTACTCACAGTTTTGGTCCCCCTGATTTGGTCATAAACTCACAGTTTTGGTCCCCCTGATTCTCAGTAGTACAAACCATAAGTTAGTCAAGTCATGCCTCAAGGCAAAACCTGACACCAACCCGTGCAAAACCAGCTGTGTTAGGTAATTTGAAATGAATATAATTTTTTGGTTTTTTTTTTTCTACGAAGGCCCTTGTACTTAAGAAAAAAAACAGATTCTTCCCTTCAATTTTAAAAATTCAAATACTGTTCTTTGAACTGCGAGTCAATTGCAAATGGACGTCCCTTCGTTAGTCAACTTTGACGTCCGTCTGTTTTGACCTTGAATAGCAGGTCACTCAAAAAAAAAATCTATTGTTCCCTTTTCTTTTTTTTTCTTTAAAAATTCAGAAAAATAATATAATTAATTTTAAAAATATAAAAAAAATAATGTAATTAATTTCAAAATTTCATAAAAATACGGTAATTGATTTTAAAAATTCAGAAAAATAGGTAAATAATGTAATTAATTTAAAAATTTTGAAAATTACAAATTGATATGAAACTCTAAAGTAATGATATTATTTTTCTAGATTTTTTAAATTAATTATATTATTTTTCTGAATTTTTAAAGAAAAGAAAAGAAAAGAAAGTTTTTTTTAGGGTAACCTGCTATTCAAGGTTAAAACGGACGGACGTCAGGGTTGATTAACGGAGGGACGCCCATTTGCAATTGACTCTTAATTCAGGGAGCAGTATTTGAATTTTTAAAATTGAGGGGAGGAGTCTGTTTTTTTTAAAGTACAGAGGGTCTTCATGCAAAAAAAATTCTAATTTTTTAATGACCGATTCACAGGTTTTCTCTTCGGTTTTTATTTTTGACCCATATATTTAAATGATCATATTAATTTGTCTCATCTCAATTTTGGTAAAATCTAAATTGAGTATTTGATCAATTTGCAGTTTTGCACAATGTGAGCCCGTTGGCTGAATCTAAGTTGACCGTATATGATATAGCGTCCATGTGAGCACGCAATAATAATATCATAAAATATTTTACAAAATTATAAATAATTAAGAAAAAATCAAGGAAATATGATTTTTCAACGGAAGATTAAAAAAAGTTAAATAAAATTTCTGGAAATGTAAACCCTAAACATTTTAAAAGATGATTTTTCCGAAAAGATGCTTCAATTTTTTGAATCCTTTGTTGATTCACGTCATCCAAATCAAGTGAATATAAAGTGTAAATCAAGCCAAAATCAAAAAGAGGGACTAAATTAATATGATGATCCAAAAAAATGAATTTTTTTCTCCCCCCTGATATGATGACTATGTTGAAAAATATTCTGCCACTTGTTGGTGCAATATAAAGTCAACGACCTCAGTTATGGACAAAATTGCAACTTGCAACTGCCGTGCCAATGTAAATGGAGTATGAGAATGAAAGTTGGAATGAATTATTCAACTTTCTAAGTCTATATTATTAAGATCATGGTAGAACCGCTGACTACCAGTAGGGTTGCAATTGGAATCTACAGTGACTTTTTGCAATATTATGATTATTAAGTATTAATATTGATTATATATATATATATATATATATATATATATATATATATATATATATATATATATATATATATATTATTAAAAGAATTATAAATCTTATAGAATAAACTTATAATCTATCAGAGAAAATCTAAAAAACTAATTTTTAATTAACACGATAATCGTATATCAAATCAAATAATATCTAAAAATTTCAGGAAGACCATTAATATACTGAAAATATTAAATGGACACTTTGTAACAATGCCCAATAATGAAATAATTAATTATCTAGAATCCCATTTGAATTAAACAAATGTTTGTAATTCTGAGTTTTCTCTCTCTTCTTCTCATCCTCTCAAACACAACAGCCTCACCCGCACACTCTCGACTTCGCCGCCGACGACCAATCACCGCCATCTCACACCATCCTTCAAGGACAGCAGCCCCACCCTTGGTCTCTCTCTTTCAACTGGGGTTGCCGCCGGCATCATCTCAAAGGCCGGCGGCACCCCTGTTATGTTTTATGTTTATTTTATATTATCTCTTCAGATCTAAGCTGTAGATCTAATCTATGTGCTTAGATCTGTTGACATACAACGTTTTCAAGCCAACCCCATTCTTAAGTCATGCTGGTCCAATTTAGCCCCATTCAGAATCGAATTTTTCCTATGGCTGGCGCTGCGCGGGCGTTTAGCGACTAGGGATTTCTTATGGAAACGGAGGATGATCCTCGAGGAGGAAAATGTTTGTTCTATGTGCGCAGCACAAGGTGAATCTGTCCAACATATTTTGCTTCATTGTAAAACATCCATGACTTGCTGGAATGTTGTTATGTGTTGGTTAGGAGTGTCCTGGTGTCCTCCAAGGACTATTGGTGACCTATGGGGTTCATGGGCCAGCTTAGTGCCTCGGGGAGGGGGGCAGGTCAAAGAGAAGTGGAGGATTCTTTTTTATGCTTTGGTTTGGAGCTTGTGGTTGCAAAGAAACAAGATTGTTTTTCACCGAGAAACGTTTTGTTCGAGACGGGTTTTCAACTGTGCCTTCTCGTTTTGGTATAGGTGGTTAAAGAGTGCAGATAATGCTTTTCCTTATTCCTTGGGCATGATGTTGTTGTCTCCGGCCTGGTTGCTTTCGCTTGGTCGAATAGCTCAGTAGTTTAGCTTATGGTATTCCTAGTGGTCGGGTTTCCTTTCTTTAATAGGTTTGTCGTTCCTCTTTGAGGAGTTTTTCTTTGTACATTCTCTCTGTCTTCTTGCCTACCTCTTGTAGGTAGTGAATAAAAGTCTTCAGCTTATTAAAAAAAAAATAATAATGTATTTATGCCATGTTTAATTAAATTATTGCATGATTTAAATGTTGTGTTCATGCCATGTTTAATTAAATTATTGCATGATTTAAATGTTGTGTTTATGCTATGTTTAATTAAAGTGGGCATGATTTAAATGATGTGTTTATGCCATGTCTTGTTTAATTTAATTATTGCATGATTTAAATGTTGTGTTTATACCATGTTTAATCAAATTAATACATGTTTTAATTAATTTAGTTATGCCATGTTTATTTAAATTAAATGCATGTTGTAATTAATTTGTTTATGCCATGTTTATTTAATTTAAATACATGTTGTAATTAATTTATTTATGCCATATTTTATTTAATTAAATGCTTGCATGCTTTAATTAATTTGTTTATGCCATGTTTATTTAATCAAATACCTATTTGTCATAAATTAAATAAATGTTTTGCATGTGCTTTTATTATTTATCATTTTGAGTTATCGCTAATACTCTCACTTTGTAGGATAAAATTCAAGTCTTCATTCGCAATGAATTATCTTAATTTATCTCACTTGTTGTAATTAGTTGACGCTTTAATTAATTACTTCACTTGTTGTAATAATTAATTAGATTAATTATTCCGACCTCCAATTTGTAATAATTAAATAAGCAGTTTTTATTATGAATTGTGGTTTTGTAATAATTAGTTAAGTAGTTAAAAATCGTGTATGCTGCTTATACCTACGTATTTATGTCAATTGTCATCGACCGGGGTTCGTCCAAAAGGTAAGATTACCTTAAACGTTTCCTTGTATGTTCACACAAAGGTCCAAAGCCTTAACCTTATCGTATGCATGACCACTTAGGAAGCGTTAGAACCACCATTCGTATACATGACATATAGAATTGTTGGCAATTAAAATCAACCCACATGCTTACGTGTTTACATCACTTGTTTTCTATGCCATGAAATTAACTGTTATACTTTGATATATGCATAATGGTTCCAAAGACCATACCCAATGTGTGTACATTCATAAAAATGTACTTTGCTAGTTTTGCCATAATAGATCACGTAGCAACTAAGTCATACATGGCCCAATGAAAAGGTGAGCGTCCGCTCTAGCATCGAGACAAAATGGTAACCCCATCCCTCGAACCCCCAAGCGGAAATAACACAACCCAAATGCTAAGATGTAACGTCACCTTAGAGGGCAAAATTTCATGTTCAAAATGTCTTCAAAAATACCTCGCATACCGGTAACCTTTTTTAAGGATGTGACTTGGGTGCCTAACACCTTCCCAAGTCCATAATACGACCTCGAACCATCGTTCTTTGGTTTAGACCATTGTGCCTTAGTTTGTTTATTTTTATGCCATCGATTAGGTTCCCTAAACCTTACAAAATTAGGGTGGCGACTTCATTGGCATAATGTTAAGACGAGTCCGACGCTTGTCTATCATTATGGCCCGTCCCGATCGTAAACTCGTTTTCAACGAAAAAGGGGGTGCGACACCCCCTTAAAATTTTAGCTTGCAGTGTGATAAATGCCTTTGGATATGTGAAAGCAGAGGCAGAGTTTTTGTGATGGAGCAAAATTCTTAAGAAGTGTTTAAACTGGTTAGCTGGACCTCATTATTTATATAGCTCTTTGAATTTGACTTCTTGCTGGCAATAATATCTATAGCCATTGAAGATGGTAATAATCTTCAGGAAGCTTGGGAGCACATCTTAACTTGTCTCTCCCGAATTGAGCATCTGCAGCTGTTGGGAGAAGGTGCACCACCTGATGCGTCGTTTTTGTCTGCATCTAATGTCGATACAGATGAAAAGACACTGAAGTCAATGGACTATCCATCTCTAAAGAGAAAAGGAACTCTGCAGAATCCAGCTGTAATGGCTGTTGTTAGAGGGGGCTCATATGATAGTACTACAGTAGGAGTTAATTCTCCTGGCCCTGTAACTGCAGAGCAGATTAATAACTTCATTACAAATTTGAATTTGCTCGACCAGATTGGGAATTTTGAGTTGAACCATGTGTTTGCTAATAGCCAAAGGTTGGACAGTGATGCAATTGTAGCTTTTGTGAGAGCTCTTTGCAAAGTTGCAATGTCAGAATTGCAGTCCCCAACAGATCCTCGTGTGTTTAGCCTCACAAAAATAGTTGAAATTGCGTATGATCTTTTTCCTTTCTTTTTTGAAGTCTGTCAAATGCAATATCTAATAGTTCCTTTCCATTTGCATGTGAAGATTGAAATAGGAAAAAAAGATCCTTCCAAGCTGACTTTTTATGCTACTGGATTGAATTTTCCTTACTAATGTGGATTTGATTTTAGAGTCTGGTGATAGGGCTGCCATTGTTTGAGATGTGAAGTAGACTTACTGGCATTGTCTTATTTGCAGGCATTACAATATGAACCGCATCAGATTAGTTTGGACCCGCTTATGGAATGTTCTCTCTGATTTTTTTGTGTCAGTTGGTTTGTCAGAAAACCTCTCTGTTGCAATTTTTGTGATGGATTCGCTGCGGCAACTTGCTATGAAATTCCTAGAGCGTGAGGAGCTGGCAAATTATAACTTTCAGAATGAATTTCTGAGACCGTTTGTGATTGTCATGCAGAAAAGCGGCTCTGCAGAGATTAGGGAACTAATTGTGCGGTGCGTTTCGCAGATGGTCCTTAGCCGTGTTAGTAACGTGAAATCTGGCTGGAAAAATGTTTTCATGGTATGCTAGAACATTGCTATTTGTTGTTCTAATAAAAAATCTCTGTTGCTTCAGAATGCTTGATAAATGGGATTTCTAGCTTTTAATTGTTCCTGTCATCCCCTGCTTGCTATTTCCCCAGGTTTTTATGGCTGCTGCAACTAATGAGCAGAAGAGCATTGTGTTGTTGGCTTTTGAGACCATGGAGAAAATAGTGCGAGAATATTTTCCTTACATAACTGAGACAGAAACGGCAACCTTTACTGATTGTGTTAGGTGCCTCACTGCCTTCACAAATAACAGATTTAACACAGATGTCAGCCTCAATGCTATTGCCTTTCTCCGTTTCTGTGCTGTAAAACTTGCAGACGGGGGCCTTGTTTGCAATGAGAAGAACGGGGTTAATTGTCCATCCAATCTAGTCGCTGATGAGAATGCTTCAGATGCACAAACATTTACCGACAAAGATGATCATGCATCCTTTTGGATTCCTTTGCTCACTGGTAAGTTTTCTTGCAATGGCATCGGTTTTAGCAATTATGCTGTGCATTTTGGGTGCCTTTCTCACTATTAATTCGGTGCTGCCTACATGGTATTTCACCTCTTTTTTTGCATATTCACAATGTTTGGCATTTAAAATAGCAAGGAGTTTCTAACTTTGGCATAAAAGCAAATGACTGGTGTTGAAAAAATGTTATGGGCCTCTTCTGTATTTCTTTTTTCTCTAATAATCTTGTTGTTACTCTTCCAGGATTATCAAAACTAACATCTGATCCCAGATCATCTATTCGAAAGAGTGCTTTGGAAGTCCTATTTAACATTCTGAAGGATCATGGACATCTCCTCACGGTCATTCTGGATGACAATTTTCAGTTCTGTTATTCTTCCTGTATTCAGTTGCATATTTGACAAGAAAGATGTTTGTATCAAAGATGACCAGCACTCTTCTACTACAGCACCTCCACATCCTGAAGGGCACGCATGGGATTCTGAAACTTCTGCTGTGGCAGCCCAGTGTCTAGTAGACCTATTTGTCAATTTTTTCAATCCTGTTCGGTCTCAACTTCCAAATGTGGTATCAATACTGACAGGCTTCATTCGAAGTCCTGTTCAGGGTCCTGCTAGCACTGGGGTTGCTGCATTAATGCGTTTAGCAGGGGAACTGGGTAGTAGGATTTCAGAGGATGAATGGAGCACATTTTTTTTGGATTTGAAGGAAACTTCTGCATCAACATTACCTGCTTTCACAAAAGTCTTGAGAAGAATGGATGATCTTCAGTTCCGGGACAGCTCTCAATGTTATGCAGATGGAGATGCATTTTTTGACATTGACGATGAATATCTTCTAACTGCTGGATATGTGGTTTCAAGAGTGAAGAGTCATATAGCTGTTCAGCTACTCATCATACAGGTTCTCCTTTTCTCTCACAGACATGTATTGTTTGTGCACTCAAAATCACTTGTTATACAGGCTTCTACATTAATTCCCTTTTAAACATAACTCATATGTTCCTCATAAAAGGGTTGTAAATAATGATGCTGACAGTAAAAAGTTATCTCAG
The DNA here is from genome assembly GCA_963691705.1 of Viola odorata. Taxonomy (NCBI): domain Eukaryota; kingdom Viridiplantae; phylum Streptophyta; class Magnoliopsida; order Malpighiales; family Violaceae; genus Viola; species Viola odorata. The sequence continues at coordinate 94,377 of OY829544.1, forward strand.
TTTAATTTCTGCAAGAAAAATAAGTTACAAATTTCTAGCAAGATCTTTACAATCTTGCCCTATGACCCATTGAACAAGCTTCCTGAGAAGCATATTGAAATATCTCTGGGCATTGACAACATTAGTTCTAAATATCCCTTTGCTCAACCATACCAAGTTAGTAATTACTTAGATGGTGGATCATACCAATGACTTTAAACTGTTAGGGTTAATAAATCTTTTATGATGATGATTTTGTTTGTCATTTCAGGTCGCCACTCAGTTGTACAAAGCACACCAACAATTTCTGTCCGTTACCAATATAAAGATCCTTGTTGATCTATTTTCCTTAATTGCATCACATGCTCACCAACTAAACACGGAGACTATGCTGCAAAAGAAACTGCAGAAAGCATGCTCTCTGTTGGAGCTCTCTGATCCTCCTCTGGTTCATTTTGAGAATGAGTCTTATCAGAATTACCTTAGGTTCCTTGAAGATTTGCTTGTGGATAATCCATCCTTGTCTGAGGAGTTGAATATAGAATCTCAATTAGCAGCAGTAAGCGAGAAAGTACTGCAGATATATCTGAAGTGCACACAATCCCAACCTGTGATACAATGGATTCTTCCATTGAGTTCGGCGAAGAAAGAAGAATTGGCTGCAAGGACGTCTTTGCTTTTGTCAGCTCTACAGGTATTGAGTGATTTAGACAACAATTCATTCAGGGAGTATGTGCGGCAATTCTTTCCTTTGTTGGTAGATCTTGTGCGGAGCGAGCATAGCTCAAGGGAAGTTCATAGAATTTTAAGCAACATCTTCCAATCTTGTATAGATCCAATCGTAATGGGTTGATTGATTCCTTTATTTACTCACAGTTTTGGTCCCCCTGATTTGGTCATAAACTCACAGTTTTGGTCCCCCTGATTCTCAGTAGTACAAACCATAAGTTAGTCAAGTCATGCCTCAAGGCAAAACCTGACACCAACCCGTGCAAAACCAGCTGTGTTAGGTAATTTGAAATGAATATAATTTTTTGGTTTTTTTTTTTCTACGAAGGCCCTTGTACTTAAGAAAAAAAACAGATTCTTCCCTTCAATTTTAAAAATTCAAATACTGTTCTTTGAACTGCGAGTCAATTGCAAATGGACGTCCCTTCGTTAGTCAACTTTGACGTCCGTCTGTTTTGACCTTGAATAGCAGGTCACTCAAAAAAAAAATCTATTGTTCCCTTTTCTTTTTTTTTCTTTAAAAATTCAGAAAAATAATATAATTAATTTTAAAAATATAAAAAAAATAATGTAATTAATTTCAAAATTTCATAAAAATACGGTAATTGATTTTAAAAATTCAGAAAAATAGGTAAATAATGTAATTAATTTAAAAATTTTGAAAATTACAAATTGATATGAAACTCTAAAGTAATGATATTATTTTTCTAGATTTTTTAAATTAATTATATTATTTTTCTGAATTTTTAAAGAAAAGAAAAGAAAAGAAAGTTTTTTTTAGGGTAACCTGCTATTCAAGGTTAAAACGGACGGACGTCAGGGTTGATTAACGGAGGGACGCCCATTTGCAATTGACTCTTAATTCAGGGAGCAGTATTTGAATTTTTAAAATTGAGGGGAGGAGTCTGTTTTTTTTAAAGTACAGAGGGTCTTCATGCAAAAAAAATTCTAATTTTTTAATGACCGATTCACAGGTTTTCTCTTCGGTTTTTATTTTTGACCCATATATTTAAATGATCATATTAATTTGTCTCATCTCAATTTTGGTAAAATCTAAATTGAGTATTTGATCAATTTGCAGTTTTGCACAATGTGAGCCCGTTGGCTGAATCTAAGTTGACCGTATATGATATAGCGTCCATGTGAGCACGCAATAATAATATCATAAAATATTTTACAAAATTATAAATAATTAAGAAAAAATCAAGGAAATATGATTTTTCAACGGAAGATTAAAAAAAGTTAAATAAAATTTCTGGAAATGTAAACCCTAAACATTTTAAAAGATGATTTTTCCGAAAAGATGCTTCAATTTTTTGAATCCTTTGTTGATTCACGTCATCCAAATCAAGTGAATATAAAGTGTAAATCAAGCCAAAATCAAAAAGAGGGACTAAATTAATATGATGATCCAAAAAAATGAATTTTTTTCTCCCCCCTGATATGATGACTATGTTGAAAAATATTCTGCCACTTGTTGGTGCAATATAAAGTCAACGACCTCAGTTATGGACAAAATTGCAACTTGCAACTGCCGTGCCAATGTAAATGGAGTATGAGAATGAAAGTTGGAATGAATTATTCAACTTTCTAAGTCTATATTATTAAGATCATGGTAGAACCGCTGACTACCAGTAGGGTTGCAATTGGAATCTACAGTGACTTTTTGCAATATTATGATTATTAAGTATTAATATTGATTATATATATATATATATATATATATATATATATATATATATATATATATATATTATTAAAAGAATTATAAATCTTATAGAATAAACTTATAATCTATCAGAGAAAATCTAAAAAACTAATTTTTAATTAACACGATAATCGTATATCAAATCAAATAATATCTAAAAATTTCAGGAAGACCATTAATATACTGAAAATATTAAATGGACACTTTGTAACAATGCCCAATAATGAAATAATTAATTATCTAGAATCCCATTTGAATTAAACAAATGTTTGTAATTCTGAGTTTTCTCTCTCTTCTTCTCATCCTCTCAAACACAACAGCCTCACCCGCACACTCTCGACTTCGCCGCCGACGACCAATCACCGCCATCTCACACCATCCTTCAAGGACAGCAGCCCCACCCTTGGTCTCTCTCTTTCAACTGGGGTTGCCGCCGGCATCATCTCAAAGGCCGGCGGCACCCCTGTTATGTTTTATGTTTATTTTATATTATCTCTTCAGATCTAAGCTGTAGATCTAATCTATGTGCTTAGATCTGTCGAATATGTATATTTGTGTTGGTATTTTATGCAGATCTGTGCAAATAAAGAGTGAGAGAAGCATCCATAATAGTATGGTAGGGATCTATAGATCTGAGTGTTGGCTCTACGTTACTGGCATTCCAAGCTGCCTCTGCCCCGTCTCCTCCGATCCAGGGACCGATCCCTTGATCCTCTTCCTTTTTGTCGGTGCTACCACGCTCCTGTTACAAGCCGCCTCTGCATCGTTGTTTTTTTCGTTGTCCTTTTTGTGTGTCCTGCTTTTGCAGGATTTTTCTTTGTGGTATTTATTACCAGTTTATATTCCATCCTTACGGGTATAGATTTGTAATCGGACTATGAACGTCCAAGCCCAAGAATTGGGCCTTGAAATTTTCTATTTAGGAAATATTTCGGTAGGGGAATGCCCCGAGGCGATAGTGCTTTCTGTAATGGTTCCTTGATTGGTATAAAATATCCCATTGTAAAAAAAAAAAAAATGTTTGTAATTCTGATTAATAAGTATTGTTACAATATTTTATTATGATTATTAAGTATTAATAATATTTTTGAGCGTATAAAAGAAAGTATTAATATTGATTCTATATAAATATATATTATTAAAAAAGATTTAAATTTTATAAATCTCATAGATTAAAACATGTATTCAATATATTGAATACCTTAAACTATAATTAAATTGAAACATACAAGTAAATATATTGAAATTCGGCCGTGGATCAATTCAATGGTTGTTCAATCTTCAATGTTCTGGAGTAATAATTACTGAATGGATCAGAAGAGACGTAGTCAAATAATAATTTAAAGCATCTGGTGATTTGGAGTTGGAGCGAATATGAGTCAAGTGGAGTTTTATCCGGTCCATTGTATATATACTTATGTATTAACGATTAATGAAGCAAGAAAATCTATTTCTCTAAACTTTACATGATAGCGGAGCCAAACCACCTAGTAAACTTTTTCTTATCACGTTGATTCGTCTACTGCGATCGACAAACCTACCATCATCCCGTGTTTCCCTAAACTTTACAATATCGAAAATAAATAAATAGAAATATTTAAAAAATATATATATGGATTTTGTCTAACAATGCGTTTTCCATTCATTTGTAAAATAGGGTTTAAGGTTTAGGGTTTTCTTAATAAGGCGTGTAATACTAACAAATCTTCCTAATTATGAAGTGAAAAAACTTTATTTTGTTCATTCTTGACTTATTCTAAAATTTTGTAGTTCATAAAATACTTTATTTGTTTATTGAAAGAAAATCCACGCTCCGACATATACAACCCATAACTCTTTTTTATACTAATCTATTTTTGTGACAACTGATTTATTCTTTTTGCTATCTGTAACTATGAAATATTCAAGATATATTAATTTATTAAATAATTTACTATTAGCTTAATAAAAAATGGGTTAATTGTATAGACTGAATAAGTTAGGGGGCTTAAATTTAAAAGTTGAAATGAGGAGTTTTTATTTATTTTTGACCAATAATCGTGTTGTAATAAATATTATAGTTAAGAGTTTAATCAACAATAAATTATGATTGACATACCTCAATTTTGTATCGACAGTCGACACAATAACAATACCCCATCAATTGGTACCGTTATACAACTTATCAAAAAATTAATATATATCAAAAATTATAATATATTAAGATGCATGAATGGTGGAATTTATCTGCATCAATGGTTCAACCACTAACAACAATCACACTAATAATTATTGTGATAATGATTTGTTCAGATCAGTATAGGAAGAGCTTGATCTTGTGTTTAAAAACAAGTGAAGAGCTTGGAATTTTTATAGGGCTAAAACTTAACTACAATAGAGTTATTTAAGTAATTTTAGTTTCCCACATCACAATTAATTCCTAATAACTAGTGTTACTAATTACTTACTTAGTTGACTCATTCAACAAGTATTTATTAATTTTAAATCATAAAATAAAATTCCAACACTTCTATCATAGAACGGAAGTAGCAGTTCATTAAAAACAAAGTTTGCAGACTTGAAATGTAAGAAACACAGTAGAAGAAATATGCTGGGGAAAAGTCTCTGCATATTCTATTGGTGAGGCAATATATACATGACTTATACACATTTGAATCAGAGGATAAGATCCTATCCAAAAATTCAAAATACAAATACAGGATATTTAGTGTGATTTGTAAAATTATGGGATAAGCTTCTTATCAGCAGTAACTGATTTGGTCAATAAGCAGAGTAAGAAATCGTGTTTATAACAAATATTTGTATTAAAAAATAAAGTTAAATAATGTTTTTGTGAAAGAGGAGGAGGAAGAAAAGAGGTAAGCGGGAAGTTAATTTGACCGATAAATGAAGAGTTGGGAAAAGGGTAAAAAGAAGGAAAACGTTTTTTTTTTTTTAAAGGAAAAGAAGGAAAACGTTGAACATGAAACTAAGGGCAAAGGGCACGTGGCACGTGGCCTGGTGTGCTAACAACTAGTTAGGGGTGGCAATATGGACACCGTCCATATAACCCATCTGTCCTCAAATTTAAACGGAATATGACAATATTTTTTGTCCCATTTAATAAACAGATCGGATCAGACCTGTCCAGTTATATACATGGATAGACGGGATAAATCCGACGGATTCCCGTCTGTCCGTTTATTATTTAATTTTTTTTAAAAAATATTATTTTTCAAAAAAAGTACTCTTATTTTTTTAAAAAAAAAAAAATTCAAGTTCCAAAAAAAAATTTATTATTGAATGGGAATTCATCCAAACTCAACTAATTTAGATAGACGGGTTTGGTCCGTCTATTTATTAAATGAATTTGAACTAATCTATCCTATTTATTTATTAAATTAAATAGAATTGGTCTATCCGTCCGTCCATTTTGCAACCGTAAATACTCCCCACGCTCGCTCTAGGAAACGCAAACTGACTGGCCAAAATTAGTCCTCAGTCCTTACCCGTTCTTTTCCTATAATTATATATATATTCCCCTGTTCCTACAAGTTAGGTCATTTCCCTTCCTCTATTTTTTCAACAAATACGCGCTTAAACAAAATTAGTAAAAAGAAAAGAAAAGAAAAAGTCCATCCGCGGCTGGGCGCATCCACCACAGCCGACCACCGAAATGGAGGCCCGCCGGCGATCGAGTACCGCAAAACGCTTTCAATCCCTAAAAGTGGTGGACGATGAAGTTGGGATTGCCGCCAGCAAGCCCTCCGATGCATTGCCCCTCCCTCTCTACCTGACCAATGCACTTTTCTTTACTTTGTTCTTCTCCGTCGTTTACTTCCTCCTGACTCGCTGGCGCGAGAAGATCCGCACGTCCACACCTCTCCACGTCCTCACCTTCTCTGAAATTGCTGCCATCGTTGCGTTTGTGGCCTCCTTCATCTACCTTCTCGGCTTCTTCGGTATCGACTTCGTGCAGTCCCTAGTCCTGCGCCCCTCCGCTGATGTATGGAGCGTGGATGACGATGAGGAGGAGGAGGACGTGATCCTGAAGGAGGATGCCCGCAAGCTGCCCTGCGGCCAGGCTCTCGATTGCACCATGCTTCCCACCCCCCCCAAAATTGTGAAACCCGTGGCGGCCCCAATCCCAGCCCCGTTTATTGAACAAAGGGTTCCCTCTTTTCCTCCGAAGCGGGAGGATGAGGACATTGTGCAATCGGTGGTGTCCGGGACCACGCCCTCCTATTCTCTGGAGACGAAATTGGGAGATTGCAAGCGGGCGGCGGCAATCAGGCGGGAGGCGTTGCAGAGGTTGACTGGGAAATCCCTGGCCGGCTTGCCCTTGGAGGGTTTCGACTACAACTCTATTCTGGGGCAGTGCTGCGAGATGCCTGTGGGGTACGTGCAGATCCCAGTGGGGATCGCGGGACCTCTGTTGCTGGACGGGAGGGAATTCTCTGTCCCGATGGCGACGACGGAGGGGTGCCTGGTGGCTAGTACCAACAGGGGTTTCAAGGCCATTCACTTGTGCGGTGGGGCGAGCAGTGTGGTACTGAGGGATGCCATGACAAGAGCGCCGGTGGTCCGGTTTGGGACCGCCAAAAGAGCTGCTCAATTGAAGCTGTACTTGGAGGATGCCGCCAATTTTGAGATTGTCTCGGGGGCTTTTAACAAATCTAGCAGGTTTGGAAGGCTCCAAAGCATCAATTGCGCTATGGCCGGGAAAAACCTTTACTTGAGATTCTCTTGCAGCACCGGTGATGCTATGGGCATGAACATGGTTTCCAAGGGTGTCCAGAACGTTTTGGATTTCCTCAGGAATGATTTCCCGGATATGGATGTGATTGGTATTTCTGGTAATTAAGAATTCCTCTCCTCTTTATTCTATTTCTGTTGGTAATATTGTTTTCCCTCCCTTTATAATTCCAATTCCAATTCCAATTCCCAATCCAATTATGCTCTCCCTCCAGGCAACTTCTGCTCCGACAAGAAAGCTGCTGCTGTGAACTGGATAGAAGGAAGGGGGAAGTCGGTGGTATGTGAGGCGATCATCAAGGGTGACGTGGTTAAGAAGGTGTTGAAGACAAACGTGTCGGCCTTGGTGGAGCTCAACATGCTCAAGAATCTGGCTGGTTCTGCGGTGGCTGGTGCTCTAGGTGGATTTAATGCTCATGCCAGTAACATTGTCACCGCCGTCTTCTTAGCCACGGGCCAAGATCCAGCCCAGAATGTTGAGAGCTCACACTGCATCACCATGATGGAAGCTGTTAATGATGGGCAGGATCTTCACGTCTCTGTCACCATGCCTTCTATTGAGGTACTATTCATTTTTTTTCCTTGTTATTATTCATCATCAATCACCATATTGTTTTGTACGTATAGACAGAATCATGAATCAGAAGTTTCTCTTCATTGTTTTGATCGTGTTGATTTGTTATCAGTTAGCTTGTAGCATCTCATCTAACCTATGTGTATAGTATTGTACTACATATAATATGTTGGTCTAAAATTATTGGGGCTGGGTTTCAGGTTGGCACTGTTGGAGGAGGTACTCAGCTTGCATCTCAATCAGCATGCTTGAACCTGCTTGGGGTGAAGGGCGCAAGTAAGGAGATGCCAGGAGCAAACTCAAGACTGCTGGCCACCATTGTGTCTGCTTCTGTTCTTGCTGGAGAGCTATCCCTCATGTCCGCTATTGCAGCTGGACAACTAGTCAACAGCCACATGAGGTACAATAGGTCTAGCAAGGATGTTTCCAAGGTTACTTCCTAATCCCTGCAAATTAAGACGACCTACCTACCAGTGTCTACGTTGGGTCTCAGATTGGATGAGATGGATGATGATGCAGATCCAGATCCGACTACTAGCATAGCAACAACGTGAAATATTATTGTAAACTAGGCAGGCAGGTCAGACTTGCTCAGTCAGATCGTAAAAATGATGCAAGAGTCTTAAAACCAAACAATTTTTGGAAGCATGTCGGGAAGCTACTACTCCAACTGTTTGTAACTTTGTATTATCTCTCTTTTTCTTTTTTGCGTCTTTTAATAATTCTTTTCCTCCTTCATTTCTAGACCAAAACTGTGTAAGAAGCATCTGGCAAATTGTGTAAACAATCTAATAAGTGCTACTGCAATCTTATACTATGCTCATCATCAGATCTCCTGCTTCATTCTTTTGAACCTGTGCTTGTAAGTTGTAACACTTGCACTGGCGGAAACTCAGTCCACGAAACTAATGTGCCCTACATTTAGTCTCATGTAAGTTGTACCAGTGATTAGTTTGGTGGTATCACGAGATGATCGGGGAAAAGCGGGCATTAGAGTTGACGAGGACGAGTTAAAATAAAACTGGCTTGATCGAAAGGCCGGGACTTGGACCCAAAATTGAATGCTTCTTTCTGTTGGCAATCCACAGCTATATACGAACAGGAGTAGTGGAAACCTACGCGGAGTTTGAAAAAAGTATGTCATGAGTAGCTGGCTGCTGCCGAATTGGGTTGTTCTTTAAACTCTGTGAAAATCTATTGACTGTACGATTCAACCAGTCATACCAGAACATTTGTAATAATAATTTGATAAAAATCTATGTGAATGTGTTTGAGAGAAAAAAGCAACTTAAAATCACTAAAATTGCACTTGTAATAATAATTTGATAAAAATCCATGTCAATGTTTTATAGAAAAAGCAACTTAAAATCACTAAAATTCTTGGGAGTTGACATGTCGTCTTGAGTTCTTATAATTTTTTCTTATCGTTGATTGAAGGAATTGAGTTCTTAAAAGTTGAAATGATTTCTATATTAATTATGATTTATACTAGTATCAAACACACACATTGCGGGAAATTAATATTGCAAACATTTTTGATACCGATTACATATTAAAAGTAAATTTCTTGATAAAATAAAAATAATTTTAATTCAACATTCACTCTTTATTTCATACTAATCCAAAATCTTTATAATAGTAAAATAAATTAGGATGACTAATAAAAAAAGAAAGGATTCTCAGTTGAAAAGCTTGAGACGTTAGAAAGTAATGCACAAATGAATTGATATTGATGAATACATTCTTCTAGCATAATAATACAATAAGACTTACTATTATGAAATTCATTAAAAGATATAAATTAAATTAATGTTGAATTAATGATGTAAATATATCAAATTAATAGAGGAAAAATTCTTGAAATTTCATGAGTTAGAAAATAAAAGTTATAATAAATAATTTAATTATTGTCATGTGTCGATACGTGAGAGTTTAAAAAGATTGACACATGTCAGTTTAGAATAATTTCCTCTCAAATCACTATTAAGGATTCACTACATTCTTTTGGCCGAAATGGATTTTGAGCCCCTGCAGTCTAATTGATTGACTTATTTCATCCCTCTGACAGATTTTTGACTTATCTCCTCCCTCCACTCAAGCCCAACAATTTATTTCACCCCTCCTCCTGACGCCGCCAACATTTTCCGTCAGTTTGCTGACGTGGCGTGCCACGTCAATTGACACGTCAACGATTGATGACGTGTCACGCCACGTCAGCAAACAGAAACGGGTCGAGCTCGAAACGGGTCGAAAAAATGGGCTGAATTTTAAATAGATTTTGAGTCCCTGCAGTCTAATTGATTGACTTATTTCAGCCCTCCACTTAAGCTCAATGATTTATTTCATCCCTCCGCCTAACACCATCCACATTTTTCGTCTGTTTGTTGACGTGGCACGTCGCCACGCCACCGACTACTGACGTGTCACGCCACGTCAATTGACACGTCATTTTTAGGTTTAATAATTCATCAATAAATCTATATTTTAAAAAAGAAAAAAAAACTCCTAATAGACGCTTCAGTATCGATATTTTTAGGTTTAATAATTCATCAATAAATTTATTTTTTCCAAAAATAAATAGTAAATTTTGTATTATAGAATAATAAAAGTTCAAACTAATAAAATTAAGGGGAAATAGCTTGAAGCACCCCTGTACTATCCGCGAAAACCAACATCCTCCCCTATCCTTCAAAAATGCCTATACACCTCCCCTGTACTACGTTGACCGAGCAATTTCACCCCATTGTAACCGTTGACTGCCATTTGACTGGCTATTTCCGGTTTTATGAATAAAATAATAATAAAAAAAATTAAAATTAAAAAATTAGCATTTATTCTTTCTTTTCCTTTTCTTTATTTTTTTCTTTTTTTTCTTTTTTTTTCTTTTTTTTTCTTCTGCCTCCTCCGTCACCAATCTGGTTTTTCTAAAAAGTCCAGTACCAAATCTCAGATCTAGATCTGTGTCTACGCATACAAATCCTCCATAGCATCCCTCTCCTTTGCCTTTCTCCGTTTGATTTTTATTGTTTCTGAATCTTGATTTTTAGAAAATCAAGCATAGAATTGATTAAAAAAAATGAAACCAAAGATAAACAATCTCCCCCAAAAAAATCAATTACTCCATCTCATTACCCCTCTGCGAAATCCCAATTACAATCATTTTCAATCTTTTGCTAAATTAATTAAAACCACCAAAAAAATTACTACACCATCCCTATCACTCTCCTCATCTCCTCCTCTGCACCAAAAATCATCAGATCCCAGCCAGCCCCAAAACCTACCACAAAGCCCACAAAATCTGCCACAAAACAGCCCTGAAATCCTACACAAAATAGCCCCAAAATCTAGTCAAAATCAGCCCCAAAATCTGCCCCCAAAACAGCCCTAAAAACCAACCCCAAATCAAACCTCCAAATTACACGAGCAGCAACCAAATCAAAAATCCAACCACCACCAGCCTTAAGCCTAATCTCCCTCTGCCACCACCGCAATCTGCGCAGCCGCTCCACCGCAGCAATCCGCACAGCCAGAAAAGAAGAGAGGATGATGAAGGGAAGAAAAAAAGAGAAGGTCTTCTCAATCAAACCCACCCAAATCCAGCAACCTCCTCTCCCTCAAAACCCATTACTGTCGCAACTCCTTCTCAATCAAACCCACCCAAACCCAGCACCATCACTCATCATAAACACCTCTCGATTTGAAATCTCAATCACCAAAATCACCGAAAAAGAAAACAGAAAAGAAAAAGAAAGAGAAAGAAAAAAGAAAAGGAAGAAAGGAGGGATTGAGGCGGAGGAAAGAAAAAAGAATGAGAAAGAAGAAAGGTAGGTTATTTTGTTGATAAAAGAAGAAAGTAATAGAAAAGAAAAGAAAAGAAAATAAAAATAAATAAATTTTAATTTTAACTTTTTTTTTTATTATTATTTTATTCATAAAACCGGAAATAGCCAGTCAAATGGCAGTCAACGGTTACAATGGGGTGAAATTGCTCGGTCAACGTAGTACAGGGGAGGTGTATAGGCATTTTTGAAGGATAGGGGAGGATGTTGGTTTTCGCGGATAGTACAGGGGTGCTTCAAGCTATTTCCCCTAAAATTAATAAGACTGTTATTAAGTAACTTGTTTTATACGCAATTAAATTGTAAGATAATTAAATTAAAAACAATTGTTGATATGGGAATAATGCCAAATTAGTACCAATCCTAATTAATTGTGTAGGATTTTGAAAATTCACATAGAGGCTTCGCCTCGAGTAAAACTTGGGTACATACGATGTACCCACTACTCAGTACATCATGATGTATGATGATGACACGTGTCCAAAAGTATCAAGATTAGTAGTATTCTAGCACTATTTGGGGTAGGTGTCATCATCCTAGATCATGATGTACTGAGTAGTGGGTACTGACAGAGGCGTCGCAACCACTGCATAAATGTAAGTTCAACTCAGTGCTAAACCACAAAATATTATGTAGATAGTGATGAGAGGATCGAATCCACAGGGAGGAAATCTTGAATAATTCGTATTTTTCTTGTAAAAGCCAAATCGCAACAAAGTTGGGGGGAGTTTTTGTAATTAAAACCAAATTAAAAACAATACTTGAATAAAAATCAGTGAGTGAAAATAGCATGCACAAATTATAACTGAAAATATGAATGAAATCAGAGGTAGAGAAACAATCCTTGGTAGAGATTTAAACAAGGTGACTATCCTTTGTAATTGATCATTGACAAAACATATTCTGAAATGGATTTATAGAAATGTTAAAGGAACTAGAGACACTCTAATTTCCCAGGTTTCCCCCTATACAAGTCAATTAAAAGAGACACTCTAATAATGACCCAAACTCTCCTAACAATTTCTCAAGTTTTCCTAAGAGTTGCTGGAAAATTGTAAACACACGGGAAACCCATTCCTAAGCCTAGGGATGGATTCAATCAGCCCTGGACCTATTCTTCTCCTTCTTTCTAGTTTAAAATGACAAGTCTTATGTCAATAATCAACTAGTTGTCTACTCAATCTTCATTTAATGTAGGAAAAACACTAATATAAATGAAACTGACATTACTCATTCAAATCAAATCACAAGTTGGCCAAACTTCCAATTTTAACAAGAACAAGTTTTAATAAATTAAAATGAGAAGGAAAGAAATATAAAAACATTCATATTAAGTTCAACACAAGTCTCACAATAACATGGATAGTCAACCTCTAATCTCTACCAAGAATCAGAGGAGTTTAGCCACAATACATAATTAAAATCACAAAATAAAACTTATTGTTCAAAGTAGGAAATTGCTGGAAAATAAAGTGGAAAAGTGGTGCAGTTTTTCTGATCTCTTCTTCTCTGATCCGATTCCTTCCCCTCTTTGCATCGTCGTCCTCCCTTTTAATAGCCTTTCTCCTTCTCCTCTGATCTGATTCAAAGGTCCAACCTTCACCATAAAATAATTGCAGCACTTCAAGAACATGCACTGCCAAAACCAGGCTGGAAAATGGCACTTCTTCACTTTTAAAGAGAATATTCTTGAATAATTCAAAGGGAATGTTTTGTCATTCTTCCATTGATGTCCCCTTGGCGTTTCTGCAAGGTGGAAGAAGGAATCCAGGCACTAATACTCGTGCCCATGTCCTCTAGGTTCCAGGCTGTCCGAACCAGCACTCTCAAATAAAATACACAAGTACACTCAGTGCTGTCCAGGCTGGAACTCTGACACGGTCGGACTCATCCCTAGGCCTAGGGATGGAGAGACCAAATTCGGCAGACAATAGGCTGAAATCAAAACTCCAACACCGATTGATTATTTTAGCTCTAATCTTCAAGCTTTTCGTTCCTTTTCCTCATTTAACGATTATTAAGCCTGCAAAGCAAAATAGGAAGGAAACAACCTCAAAGTAGCATAATTATTATCTCAATTAATAATAAAAGAGACAATAAAACAAGGTAAATAAACAATCAATCAGGTACATTGTATGTACCCAAGTTTTTCTTCGCCTCTGCTACCACCTCTTACATCAACTAGAAACGCTAGAGCCACCCAAAATCCATCTAGATACATAGCACAAAGTTTACAAATATATACTCCATTTTTAAATTTTAACTAACCGGAAGAAACTATTAATTTCATATTTTATTTCTTTTTAGATTATAAGAGAACACAAATTCAAATTCTAGGAATATGGCCAGTGAGATGATAATAAAATACACAAGTGTTATACACTTTTAAGGTTCAATCAAACTGTTACCCCCACTTTTTACTTAATTTTAAAATAGTGTCGCGCCGTCGCGGAGCGAAATTCGGGACGCAATGAAATTACACATAACAATGAAGTCGCCACCCTATTTTTTCTAAGGTTTAGGGAAACCTAAAAGTCTGAAAAAGAAGAAGAAAATAAAATAAAAACTAAGGCACAAATAAAAAGGGTCTAAACCCGAGAACAATGGTTCGGGGTCGTTTTATGGACTTGGGAAGGTGTTAGGCACCCAAGTCTCATCCTAAAAAGGTTACCGGTTCTAAAAAGAGGTGTTTTAAAATCATGTTAAAAACAAGTAATTTGGGGCCCTCAGGGGGGATCGTCGCTTTAATTCTTTAGTTGGTTCGGTTGATTTTATCCTAATTATTGTCGAGTTGTTAAAAAGAAAATAAACATTTTATCCTCTAAAAAAGAAAAAGGTCGGTTTGCATACCTATTCCGGTTATATTTAATCGAGTTCAAAAATTAGTCAGATTACATGCAAGATTGATTAAGTGAAATTACTACCATTTTATTATTAATCTTTACTAAAGCGACGACCCTAGTAAATCATAGACGAATCACGGCGATCGAAATCACTATCATCACAGATGAGTTACTACATCATCGGGCAAATGCATATGATTAATCCTATTTACTAGGTGATTCTAAGCATGCATAGACTAGCAAAGTACCATTTATATGAATGCGAGAAAACACGTTGAAAAGAGAAAAACTGGGAAGTGGGGTCGAAGCCGCGCACATAACACATTCGTCAAAGATAACATTAATACATCCATGATCATAAAGTAAATATCAAGGGATTGCTAAATTTAAACGATCACGCAACATTAAAGATTTAAATCTCATTTTAGAAGGTAGCTCTAATGATAAGAGGGATTAAAATATGGAGGTATTTTCTACGAGTTGGGCTTAAGGCCCATTTACTATCTTTTCGCTTTCAAATGAGTATTCTCTTTGGTGATTTACTATTCTATAATTTTCGAGTGAACCTAAGTTATTGGAGAAGGATTTGAATCCTATGTTTATTTACTACTTTGTTTAGCTTTCTTAGATTGATTTTATTCGTTTTGATTTGTAGGGATTTATTGAAGATTTGGGGATTTTAGTAATTAATAATCATGCAATTAAATTAAAGCGTGATGTTTATTACTAATCCTATTCAAATTTCATGCATTTAATAAAATAAACGTTGAGTAATTACTAAGCCTAGTTCATTCAAGCAAGGGTCGATTTGGAGTGAAATTATTAAAGGGAGTTATTAATAAAAATTAATTCTCATGCAATCAAATTGATTTTAATACTAAGAATTTTAAATAATCATGCATACAAATATATACAAAAATCATCGAATAAATAAAAGGGGGAGGGAAGTGTACTTGAAGGCGAATATTAATTAATTCTAACCTACAAAATCAAGGTTAGTAGCACAAGCAATAATAAATAATTTAGCAATTCAAATAAATGAGGAGTGAGCTCTAAAGCTCGAGTTTGGAAAATCGTCACCAATATCGAAGTCGGCGAAGCGTTCGATGCCTTCTCATTCCTTCTGTAAGTACCTGAAAAGGACGCCGGGGGGTTTCCCCGGCGTATACACTCCGACGATCAAGTCAGTCGAAAGTCATTACGAATGCATAATAAAATATATTGTTGATGCACATAAATATATCCATATTTGACGTGCATAATGCATAAAACATATTCATAAGCATAAATAAAAACCTATTCGTGGAGTCAAAGCCGCACACGAACGATCGTAACATTAAAACATATTCATTCGCATTATCATCATGTAAACAGATTAATTAGAATTCTAACGATTCTAAATAACATGCATACGAATAAACAATAAATTAAATTAACAATTCTAACAAATGAGTAGTGAGCTCTAAAGCTCGAGTTTAGAGAAATGTCACCGATATCGAAGTTGGCAAAATATTTAATCGGGACGGTAATCGCGGACTCGGTACCTGCAAAAACGAAGGAAGAGTTAGTCCGTGATTTAATTAAAAGGGCTTGGGCCATAACCCATTTCTTTTATTTTCCTCATGGGCCGCAGCCCATTCTTTCATTTTTTTTCTTTTAATTCTTTCTTTGGGCTGCAGCCCATTCTTTTTCTTATTTCTTTGGTTGGGCCGAAGCCCAACCCCTTTCCTTCATTCTCCTTCTCTTTTACTCCATTTCTTCATTCTTTTTCTTTTCATTTTAGGGCTGCAGCACGCAGCCCCCTTTCTCTTCATCCTCATTTCCTTTTTTCTTTCTTTCCTCATTTCTTTTCTTTTCTTTTGTTATTCCGGCCAAGCGTGGGTGGCGTGGCGTGGCGAGCGGCGGCGATCGAGGTGATGTGCGGGTCGGTTTGCAGTGGCGGAGACGGTGCTGGTTTGAGTGGCTGCGGCGGTGAGGGAGGCCGGAGGTTGATCGGCTGCAGCGATGAGGGAGGCCGGCTGTTGATTCGGCTGAGGTGGAGTTGATTAATGGGTGATTTGGGTGGTTTAATTTTAGGGTAGCAGTGATGTTGATTTGGGGTTGGCTTTGATGGGTTTTAATTGGGTTTGGTGATGGAAATTGTTCCGGTGGTTTGGCAGAGAGTGAGATGAAGAGTTGGGTTTGGTTTGGCCGGAGTGTTGTGGGGTGGTTTTGGGCTTTTTGTGCAGGTTTGGCCGGAGTGGTGAGTTTGGGCAGTGGCGGTTTAGGACTGGTTTTGTGTAGGTTTGGGTTGGGTTAATTTGTTACTGATTTGGGGCTGATTTTGGGGCTGGCGAGGTGAGTGGTGGTTGCTGGTTCTGAGCTGGGGGCTTGCGGCGAGGTGAGGATTTTTGGTGTTTGGCGGGCAATGATGATCGGATTTGGATGCAGATGGATCGGGCTGGGTTTAATTGGGTTTGATGATTTTTATGTGTGTTGGTTTTGATTTGGAATTGAGGAGATGAGGCTAATTTTGGTGATTGATTTGGATTATTTGAGAGGGCGGCAGCGACGGTGGTGAGTGATGCCGGCGGTGTGGTTGGCTCGGGTGAGATGGATCGGGCTGGGTTTTTGGCTGGTTTAGTTCGGTTTAGTGGATGCAGATGGATTTTTTGGTTGGTTTAATTGGTTGGAGGATCGAGGATGGGAATGGGTATTTTAATTTGGAATTTGGCAGAGATGGATTGTTTGGTTTAATTTGGCAGGAGATTGGATTTAATTTGGTTTAATTTGGGTTTGTGAAGGATTTTGGATTTGGCAGGGATGGTTTGAATTAATTTGACAGGGGGATGATTGTTTGAATTTTGGATTTATGATGGCTGCCCCCCTCCCGATTGAAATGGCATGGTGTGCTTATAATGGATCCAATTGATCCGTTGTATTTTTTGAAAGAAAATGGAGAAGGTGTCCGTTGGTGTCTTTGAAAAAAAGGATGAGTGTGTTGGCTTTATTTTGAAAATGGAGGAGATGAGTCGTTGCACGGGAAAAAGTATTTATTTTTGTTCGAACCAACGGTCCGAAAAATCTCGTTTAAAATCGATAAAAACTCGAACGAAAAAAATAATAAAAATACGAATAAAGCGAAATAATATAAAATGACACGAATAATAATAATTAGTAAAAACGTGGAAATGTCATGATAAATAGTGATGATTTAAATTACTCGTGTCAAAAATCGGGTAGCAACAAATAGCATTTAATTTTTATTTAATCCAAAAATGGCGCCTAATTTTTGTTTAATCACAAAATCACAAACAGACGAAAAATGTGGATGGTATTAGACGGAGGGATGAAATAAATCATTGAGCTTAAGTAGAGGGCTGAAATAAGTCAATCAATTAGACTGCAAGGACTCAAAATCTATTTAAAATTCAGCCCGTTTTTTCGACCCGTTTCGAGCTCGACCCGTTTCTGTTTGCTGACGTGGCGTGACACGCCATCAATCGTTGACGTGTCAATTGACGTGGCACGCCACGTCAGCAAACTGACGGAAAATGTTGGCGGCGTCAGGAGGAGGGGTGAAATAAATTGTTGGGCTTGAGTGGAGGGAGGAGATAAGTTAAAAATCTGTCAGAGGGATGAAATAAGTTAATCAATTAGACTGCAGGGGCTCAAAATCTATTTCGGCCCATTCTTTTTATATTTGTAAAATTTTAATCATATAGTTGCCATTCACTATTAAGGCTTCCTCTCAAATCAGCCAACTAACTCATAAAATTTTAATTTTTTCCACGTTAATCAATATTTGTTTTCTAATCTATAGAATTTAAAGAAATGAGTTACAAAATATGTAAAATTACATGGCTAGTTATTTGAATTTTCATAGATATAAATCACAACTTTGTGAGATTTTGGAGTAACCATTCCATGAAGTTGAAGCATAATTTTTTTGTTTGTTGTCATGATTACTTACATACCACAAATGAAAAAATCATTGCACATGAAAAAGATCTGGCAAACAACATCAAAATTGAAAAGCATAATCAAAAAATAGAAATTGCAAGTCAATTCTTTCACTTGGATTGGGAATAGATATTTGGTGATTGATATCAATTACTTTCCTGGGTGTGCAAAAATACCAGGGTATGAGGCGATTTTGAGTGAGTTTTTTTGGGATGTTGTGGCGAACATGAAGTTGAAGAATTGTCCGTGTGAGAGGGATAACAAAGACGAGGAAGCAAAGTTATGCAGTGAGGAAAAGTTGATGAAGTATCCTGTTCTTCGAGCCTGAGAAGGAGGAAATGGTATACATGAAATAAAGAAGGGAGTATCTGGTGAATTGGAGGCAGCTCAGTAATGTAATTATATAAGTAAAAGAGATTTTAGTACGGTACCGAACCTATCATAATCAATACCGTACTTTGGTACCGAACCGAAATATCAAATAGTGAATTCGGTCGAAAAAATATCGTTCAAATTTACGTAATTTTAATATAGTATTGTGATACTTTTGGTATGATATTTTGGTGGATAGTCCTAGCGCCTATAAAAAGAAGAAAGAAACACAGCACATCTCAACTACCTCTACTAATAGAAATGGGGCCGGGATCACGATCACGATCGTACTGGAAGTAAGAGCGATGTATTCCAGGCAAGTGGCCTTCCTTGATGTATGGATAGTTACACTTAATGCCGTGAGTTGACTAACATAAATGCAATGGGCTTTGCTTTCACATTTCACACCAGTGGAGCAGAAAAAGTGCCTCGGACAGTGGTATTTAACCGTGATCTACAGGCCGCATTCAGCACAATTAAATAGTAATCTCGAATCTTTTTAAATAATATTTTAGTCCAGTATTAAATAAATAATATTTTATAATAATTTTAAGTATTTTATGACTGATTTATTTAATATAAAGAAAAAAAATATTACTTATTAATGAGTTTATTTAAAATAGAAAAGAGATAATTATTTAATAATAAAAATATTATCACCGATCTTTATATTAATTCTCCTGCCTAATTTATTGGAATTCGGGGGAGTAGAAACAAACAATTACACGACCACAATCTACGCTAATTAATTAATTACAGACTACCATTGATTGAACTATATCCAACTGGACGTTCTACAGATACTAAATAATGCGCTACAAACAAAATGGTCCTAAGTGGTTTCCCTCATCTACTTTTTAGAGAACAGCCTGTTTATTCGAGGAAATTACAAAGAACCTCGATGTAATCAATCAATAAACCATACTCCCTCCGGTTGAAATTAATTGATGTTTTACTGTTTATGTACGCGTTTTGAGGAGACCGAATGACTCACTATTTGACCCCAAAAAAATCCGTACTTTTTTGTGAACGTACGTTAATCATGAAAAAAAGTACGATATTTTTTGAAGTAAACGTCAATTAATTTCGGCCGGAGGGAGTATCTGACAAGAGAGTCAACTCCACGATCTAATGATGACCCGACTGCTCGAATGGAACACGCACAAATAACTGGCCGTGAAGAGTAACAACAGCAGATGTTTGATGTGGATCAATTCTGGATGGTAAGCTGACAACCTGAAAACATAATCGTATTTAACCTTGGTTAGGTTGATAGTCTGTCTCAAATCATGGCAGTAATAGCTTTGAATAAAACTGTCACATCCCAGTGTTGACAACAAGCGGCACAGAACATCAAGAAAAACTAATAAAAGCATGAGCAAACACAGTTATATGCCATTTGTACTATGCAAACCTTTTTAAAGGGTGTGACACCCCAAGGATTGTCCAGTTGTTCAGGTTGACCGGATATAATCAAGCGCCCAGCTGGATCAGATTGAACATGTACCTGATAAACAAGGATCGGTGATGACATAAAAAACTTTAAACAAATCTGTCAGGCAGAAGACCCCAAATTAGAGTTTCTTGAGTGCAATGCCAACAGCAGTTTAGGTACATTCTCTACTTCGCATTGCCTTCAGAATTAAGGCAGAAAATGTACGAGACTAAAATCCAACCCAACAATTTAGTCAGTTTCCTGCCAGTCATTCAACACTGGGCCTACCAGCAGGTCAAGATTGGACAGGTTAAAGTAAGCCTAGCTACTACCCTCAACTTAGTTGTTCTGCCCTTTCACCAACTCAAGTAAAGTTTTCTGAACCATAAAGGTAATAATAATCAACACCAACACATTCTCCAGTCTTGAACTTGAGTCTGTCCAGCCCCAGTATAAGCAACTCATGTGATGAGCTGGCTTCTAAGCTCTACATTTGGGATTCAATTTCACTTGTTACTTGATTGTGCACAAAGGCCAAAGCAATCGGATAATCTCCGAGCACCACATCAGAGATTCCGTTTATTCTCTTGTAGATCTGTTGGCCATGAAAGGCCACAGACCATGCAAATTAAATACATTTTGATTTTATACAGTTTCTTAGGGACTTGATGCCAGCTCTCAAAATCTAAACACAACACAAAAAAATGCCAAAGCCGGGAGAGGCATCTTACCTCCTCACGCAAAAGACCTGGAACTAGGGCATATATCTCAAAGCAGTCATTCTGTGTAAAGCAAACATTTCAGACCGAAGAATGTGTTCACCAGGAAAAGTATCATGGTCGGGTGCATTACAGAGCCATGAGAGTGAAAGGTGAAAAAGTCTTACAGTTCTTTGCACATTTATCTTGACCCAGTCAGCTGGGGGTCCAATATCAATGACCATTCCATCCCCTCTGCCAAAGGAAACCCCACATAAGCACTTTCAAATGTGAATTTTATCATTTTCAGAATAAAAAAAAGCACATGAAACAGGAGATCCAGTGATCCTCACTGTGGCTTCACAGTTTTCATAAGGGCAACGTGGTAAGCATGCTCAACAGCTGCTGGCCTTTTCCGCTTCAGCAAATCTAAAATAGGTTAAATTCAGAGAGAACCAAAATTGCAAGTAAGGTGCTGATGATGCTGATTTAAGTTGTTAGTCATACCATTTGTTTTCAGTTGCTTGTCATTCTTCAGTATGGCACTCAAGTTCTTATCCTTTGAAAAGAAGGACAAGTTACAAAAACAAGAGCAATCATCCTACATCAAAATGACAATCATAGACCTTAGATAGTCTTTGCAAACCTTAATGATTGGATGGAAAACCTGACCATTGCCAAGAAGACGCTGGGAATGCCAACCTTGCATAGCACGAGCTGCAGCATCCCTTCGTGCCCGGCCAGATCCTGAAGCCTGACTTCCACCAGCCTGTTATAAGAATTATAAAGGTAATTAAGGCCATAATTATGGCAAACACAAAGAAAACTAGTAAATTTGATGAATAAATGGATGCTCATCATATAGATAAATGGCGACAAGAAACTAGAAAGGGACAACAAAACAAAACTTGAAATAGCATACATCAAATTATAAGAACAGAAGGCATTAATGTTAGCAATTAGATGGGCTCCTCATGCTCCATGCATGGATAGCATAAATCAATATCTACAGTTAGTCAGTGCCTATTACCTGACTTTCAACACTAATAGACTCTGCCGGGGGGGCATCAGGAAAAGGAAGTTGACCAGTATGCATTTTATTCTTTTCATATTCAAGCAGCGCCTGCAAAATGTGCACCTCATGAACTTCAGGAAACTTGCATGGAAAGAATATAGAAAACTGCTTTACGGCAGATATAATATAATCAATGGACATACTAGATTCAAAGTTCAAACCAAAAGAAAGGAATAAATACTATAACTATAGTGCTTAACCTTCTCATAAAACATTCGGAATGTCCAAGAGACTGTCGTGCAAGTTCTGTGCAATGGATAAATTAAATACAGTTAATAACCAGTACCCAAGTAAAGTGGGAAAAGGAAAGGAGAAAAATCTTATATCCAGAGCACAACAAAAAATTGGCTAGCTTAGTCAAGGAAAGATGTAGTGTTCATGTCAACTAAGTGAACACAACTTAAGATGTTATCTAGTCACAAAGAACATTTCCGTTGCTTAAAACCATGTAGACTCAACAAAAATCATTACCAACAGAAACATGAAATACTCTCTCAGTTGTGGGACCACATAAAGAATTAGAATAAGTACACAGTCTCTAAAAAAAAAAAAACAAGATAATTAATGATGAAGCTAACTTGTATCTAGACTGTTCCTGAGTTAGAAGAAGAATGGATGTTTTTTTCCCCTAACAAGACACTGATATTGGAACCACATGAACTAAAGATGAAAGCATAATTTTTTCGTCTGGTTTCACAACCTGTTAGCAGGTCCCCCAACCCCTCATCACTGGCCCAACCTCAACGGCTTAGACAAAGACATCACTGATGCAAGAAAAACTTAAAAAGAACAGCCCTTACTTTGGGGGTCTAAACGACTCTCCTACTTGCCGCCATAACTTGCAAGAAGTCACCTGCAAATGAAACCAAATACAAAAAGCAAGCCTGTAATATTTAGACCATCTGGGGTAACAAATGAAATTTAAGTCAAGCAGGGGTGGGAATTAGGTGGATCAAAAAATATTAAAACACTGAATTTGGCTAACTATTTGACATGTCCAATGTAATGCACTTAATCTCATAGGATGATGCAGTTTCTACAAAATGAAATAAAAGACTAGAAGTAACTCATGTGGTGTGATCTATAAATTATGTTTGAATGCACAACTACATAATTAAAATGACACGTATAATTAACAATATTTTTGAACTGCCAATACTAAGAATTTTCCGGTATAAACTTGCACGGGTCATTGCATATACGATGCAAATGTGACTTTAAGAAAAACAAATGAATGGGTTTTATTTTATCCAGATAAACCTGTTCATAGCCTCCCAGTTTGATGACCGCCCTCCATAATCTAAGTGAAATGGAGAAAGGAAGATAATAATCATATGGTTGACGAATAGGACAGGAGAATGAAATGACAAAAAGAACAAGACAGGCAACTTACTTGAGCAAATTGAGTTCTTCTTTGTAGAATTTTGGGGCTTTGAACTCTAGGTTATGGTCTCTATAGAAATTTTCAACGTCCTTTAGGAATGCTGCTTGCTCCTCCTCTGTCCCCGACTCATAACCATCGGCTGGAGCAGACTCAAAGAGCAATGACTTGGTTGGGGTGTTCAGAGGAAGTTCATCCGACTTGATGTTTGGTTGTTCCTTTTTAATGGGATGTTTTAGTTCCTGGATGTTTTCATCACCCGGAAGTTTTTGGGTCAATGGGAGAGTCTTTGTTTTGGGATAAAGCTGTTTGGAAGGTGCAAACTTGGTTTGGGGGAGACTCTTAACACCACTGTTCTCGTCCTCGAATATCGAATTGAGATGCTGAGAATGGGGATAAGGATGGAGCGCATTAGGGTCCTTGAGGAGGGAAGGGGGTGGTGGATCTCTGTCTTGACATTGATCAACAGCGGTGGTAGACAGAGGAGAAGAAGGTGGTGAAGGAGCGTGGGTGATGGGAGGGATAGGAGGAGGTGCAGCATCAACATTAACACCATTGTTAGTATCATCTGTGTTGGGAGGAGATTGAGTTGGGGAAGGTGACAGTGAGGCATTGGGTTGGGGATGACTGATGTAGATTACCTCCTCTTCTTTGGCATCAACTTTCTCACCACTACTCATTGAGCTTGTTTTCGAAGTCTGGAGGTGGAAACTACTGGGGTGAAACCCTAAACTCGCCTTGGAAAAAACACACAACAGCAAAAGAGGAATCAGAAAATAAGCAAAGAACAAAATAAAACTACTAGATTCTTAATTTTTCTTTTCTTTTCTGCTGCTGAAATGTCAAAGGTTAAGTGAACGTTCTAACAGAAACTTTTTTCATAGATTATGTTTCTATTAAAAATGAGGAAGAGAAGGAAGCAGAGATAAATACCTTAAGGGAAATGCTATCCAGGTTGAAACAGGTTGAAGGACGTGGCTAGTGCCACATCATTAAAAATATTAATAAAAAATGGAAACTCCTCCGACGTCGTTTCAATCTGAAATTTGAATCAATTAATTTCCTTTCTTCCTCGACGCATCACGCAGCCAGCTTCATGCCCTTTCTTCCTCTCCCTCTTTCACTCCGTCTTTCAACCTAAATACCCACGCCTAATCCAACCTGGTAGCCGTCGAATTTGGTCCCGGTAGCCGACGGATTTGGTCCCGGTAGCCGTCGGATTTGGTGGTGCTGTAGGATTTGGTGGTGGATGCGAGTCGGATTTGGTGGTACTGTGGGATTTGGTGGCGGATGCGAGTCCGATCTGGTGGCGACGGCTGTTGGATTAGGCGTGGGTATTTAGGTTGAAAGAGGGAGTGAAAGAGGGAGAGGAAGAAAGGGCGGAGGAGCTTCCATTTTTTATTAATATTTTTAATGACGTGACACTAGCCACGTCCTTCAACCTGTCTCAACCTGGATAGCATTTCCCATACCTTAAACAGCGAATGCAAAGGAAAATACTTGAAGCTAGAAAGAAACCGCAACACGAGCCTAGACGAGACTTTTCTGAGTCTTATTTATAAATTTTGGGTTAAGAGTTTCATCTTTCAAGTGAAGAAGAAGAAGAAACGGGTGGGGAGCTGGAAGCAGAGTGCAGCAGCGCAGTATCTGCCTATCTCTGTATCTGGTAGTGGTGTGGCAAATGAGAATTACAGAGTTGGAGTAGACAAGCAGAGAAAGGAAGGGAATGAGAACCGGGCTTAAAAAACATCAGTAGAGGCCTTGCTCATGCGGCCCATCCTTTTCTTTTCCCATATTTGTTTTGTTTGTTTGGTAGATTTCTTTACCATATTTCTCTTGCATAATAATAATAATAATTTATTAGAATCCGGCTCGCATTTGGATGACGTGGTATGACACGTCAGTCGTATCTGATGTGGCATGCCACGTAATCGGGTTAATCGTTTTCATTTTCTTTTTTTAGGTAGGAAATACTTTTATCAATTTTGGAACAAGGGAGTTTGTAAGAGAAAGAAAGCAGGAACGAGCGCAACGCAGCTCCAGAGCTCCAGATTCTCCGTTTGTGTTTCGGATGTGGTACTCTCTCTCTCTCCCTTTCAACTTGTATATTTCCCTGCGATATTCAAATTCCCATCCATTCGGTTCTCTTATGAAAAAATTACTGGAAGTGTCGACTCGCGATACAAAGAATGGAAGAGCATAGGACTAAGACTGAATTCTAGGGTTTAATTTATCTTCCCAAATTCCCATTAGCGCTGCTTTACACTTCACCTGTTTCACCTGAATTATAGTTATACACTCCTTTCACCTCAGTCCCCCACACAAATTGTTAGCCTAGTGAAGCTAACCTCCCCGCACGTGCCTTCTTGCCTTGCTACCTACCCCTTAGTGATTCTTCTTCCATCATGGAAAACGAGGTTCTTGATTTTGATATAGGCTTGGGGGTAGGCGGAGTAGTTGACGATTCACTCGACCTTGTTGATAATGATGATGACATGCCTTCTATCACCACACCTTCTTTCGCTGCTCCTTCTACCCCTGATATCTTCCTCCGTGAGGCTGACCTTCTGGATCTTGAGCCTTATGAGGGCATGGAATTCGAATCTGAAGAGGCAGCCAAAGCCTTCTACAATTCATATGCTAGGCGTGTTGGTTTCAGCACCCGCGTCAGCTCCTCCCGTCGCTCTAGGCGTGATGGCGCTATCATCCAGCGCCAGTTCGTATGTGCCAAAGAAGGCTTCCGCAATTTGAATGAGAAGCGCACTAAAGATAGAGAGATCAAGCGTCCCCGCATCATCACCAGAGTTGGTTGCAAAGCTTCCTTGTCTGTCAAAATGCAGGATTCTGGTAAATGGGTTGTGTCTGGCTTTGTCCATGAACACAATCATGAGCTTGTCCCCCCTGATCAGGTTCACTGTCTCCGCTCACATAGGCAGATATCTGGCCCCGCAAAGACCTTAATTGATACGTTGCAGGCTGCTGGGATGGGCCCTCGTAGGATCATGTCCGCCTTGATTAAGGAGTATGGTGGAATTAGTAAAGTTGGCTTCACTGAGGTCGATTGTCGTAATTACATGAGGAATAACCGGCAGAGGAGCTTAGAGGGAGACATCCAGCTCCTTTTGGACTATTTAAGGCAAATGAATCATGAGAATCCCAATTTCTTTTTTGCTGTACAAGGGGATGATGATCAGTACATTGGTAATGTGTTTTGGGCTGACCCAAAAGCCAGGGCAAACTACAATTATTTTGGTGATACAGTCACCTTCGACACCACCTACAGGTCCAACAGGTATCGCTTGCCCTTTGCACCCTTCACTGGAGTAAACCATCACGGACAGCCGGTGTTGTTCGGCTGTGCTTTCCTAATAAATGAAACTGAAGCATCATTTGTTTGGCTGTTCAAGACTTGGCTTATGGCAATGTCTGGTCGCCATCCAGTGTCCATCACAACTGATCACGATACAGTGATAAGATCGGCCATCACACATGTTTTCCCAGAGACGCGCCACCGCTTTTGCAAGTGGCACATCTTCAAGAAGTGTCAGGAGAAGTTGTCCCATGTGTTCCTCAAACATCCTAACTTCGAGGCAGACTTTCACAAATGTGTTAATTTGACTGAGTCATTTGAGGAATTTGAATCTTATTGGTTCTCCCTTGTTGACAGATATGAACTAAGGGGCCATGAGTGGCTGCAGAGCATATATTCTGCTCGCAGGCAGTGGGTCCCAGTATATTTGCGTGATACTTTTTTTGCAGAGATGTCCATAACCCAGCGAAGTGATAGTATGAATTCATACTTTGATGGTTACGTGAATGCGTCTACTAATCTCAATCATTTCTTTAAGCTATATGAGAAAGCTCTTGAAAGTCGGAATGAGAAAGAAGTAAAAGCAGATTATGATACAATGAACACTCCGCCTCTTCTGAAGACCCCATCTCCAATGGAAAAACAAGCATCTGAGCTATACACCAGAAAATTATTTGCCAGGTTTCAAGAGGAGCTAGTTGGCACACTAACTTTCACAGCTTCTAAAGCAGAAGATGATGGGGAGAGCATCACATATCAAGTGGTAAAGTTTGGGGAAGATCACAGGGCCTACTATGTCAAATTTCATGTCCTGGAGATGAAGGTAACTTGTAGTTGCCAGATGTTTGAGTTTTCTGGCCTTCTTTGCAGACATGTGTTGGCAGTATTCAGAGTCACCAACGTACTTACTCTCCCATCTCATTACATTCTGAAACGGTGGACAAGAAATGCCAAGAGTAGTGTTATATTGGAAGAACGGTCTACTGATATATATACCTGTTATCTAGAATCTCATACTGTTCGATATAATACCTTACGTCATGAGGCCTTCAAATTTGTGGATGACGGATCTAAGTCTGTAGACTCTTACAATGTGGCGATGGGTACTCTGCAAGAGGCTGCTACAAGAGTTGCTCACGCAATAAAGAATGAGGGGAGAGCTACTGCGCTCAGTGGCCGTAAACGTAAGGACTATGCAACTAGGGGAGGTAGAAGAGATGATAATAGTAGGACTCACTTGGAGAGCAGTGGCCAGTCTTTGTCTGAGGTCAGAATCAATTCTATTTAGTTTGCTTATTGCAATTATAATGAAAGTTCTTGCATTTTTTTACTAATTATTGCCTCAACTACATGGTTCATTTTTTTGTTTCTGCTTATTTCTGCTCATTTTAAACTTAACTGCATTGGCTTCCTTATACATATTTCCGGCTGTGATTTTCTTATACATTATTGATTGTGTTGTGAAAATCAATGGTTTTTGTTTATTTTTGCGCAATTCAACCATCTAGTAAATGAAGCAGTTGGTGCCTCTTGGTGCTTGCTATTCATCTTGTTGTCACTGTGATTGAAAATACTTGGTTTCCATTGAGAGACCCATTCTGATGCATCTTGTTATGCTGCATCATCATGGTTGACAATTTTTAACTCCTTGACATGACAATCACCAAAAATGCATTTGGTGGAAAGGTCACCACAATTAACCTTAGTCTCTTCAATCATAAGATGAAAGCACTTCAAAGCTAGCAATATGCAAAATGTGTTTAGCTTTTTATTCAAATAATGTCTGGCTGGTTTGCCCTTTAATTCGATCATGAACTAGACGTTAATCAGGAAATGAAATGACAGCCCTTTTTTTCTTCAATTATACTGTGGTAAAGTTGGTCCCAAAATGAATTAGTGTAACCCATGAAGTGTTGAACAGAAACCATGTGAGCTATGCTGGCTTTTACACCACATTATGTTTCCCTAAGATGCCTTAATTTCCTTCGCTTCTTTTGAGAGGAGATTTTGATCTTTCTTCTTGCCTTTGACTTGCTCAATATAAGTAGTTCATCTCATTGCTCTTATTTCTTCTCTGTCGATGCATCTGTGCCAGTTAGTCATAGAAAAGAAACATTTCTCTACCTTAGTAGTATGTTTGATGCACATTGGCACTGTCTGGTGTGATTTTCCAAATGCTAGATCTGACTATGCAGCATATTGTTGCTTGTATTATTATGATTCTGTGATGCCTGTTTAATGATCTTTTAGTAATATATTTGTTTGCAGGATGATATGGACAAGAGAATCCAAGAACTCACAAATGAGTTGGATTATGCAAATCGCAAGTGTGGAGTTTATCGGGCTAACCTCCTCTCAGTTTTAAAAGACATAGAGGATCATAAGCTACAGTTGTCAATTAAAGTACAAAACATAAAGATTAGTATGAAAGACAGCATATAAACAATTTTGACCTTCCCTCGTTTCTAGTTCGTCAAAATGCTTTCTTAAGTCCACTCTCGAGTTTTTCTTTTCTTTTCTTTTTTCTTTTTATGTAGCGTCTAGTAGGCTTTTCTGGTCTTGTAAGTACGGTAGACCATGGAGGCTGGGACAGTCTTTCAATTTGTGTGGTTTGTACAGTGTGTGTTTATTATACTCACTGTAAATAGATACAGCCCCACTCAATTACTGCTCAACAGCAAAAAGACCCCTACCTAACAGATCAGTTAGCTCCTTCTAGTGTCGAAGGATTAAGCTGCTGCAATAGATTTATATCATACTTGTATTGATAATACTAATAAATACTATGAGGTATTTTTGTATTTTACACCAGTAATATTTTTATCCAAGTACCGCTTCAGGACCGCACAGCTTTAGTCTTTTATGAAAGTAGAGAAGCAGAAAGTAAAAGGAGACATTTTTTTATTGCCTAAAATACACAGGAGAGGAAAAGGGGACGTCTTTTTATTTGGGGAAGAGAGAGATTCCATGATCTTTATTATCTCGGTGTTGTTATGACAGAGGTAAAAATGAGCAAGCAACATCATCAAAGGACAATCAATCGGTCTCACCTGCATATTTATATGACATGCGCGCACATATATATATATATATATATATATATATATATATATATTTGTATATTTGTATGTGTATTGTCTGCAAGCCATAGTAAGTCTGCAGCAAGCAAACCAGAAAAGTCCACATGCCGTCTCCATGTACCAGCAAGCCGCATCAGCAGCCATAACAAGCTATCGTTAAAGCATAAGCAGGTTACTGGAATTAACAACAAAGATAACGGGAACAACAGAAGCAACAACAGCACAAGCAGGCAACACAAGAAAAGGACAATCAAACAGCCACCTATCGGCTCCACATACCGGCTCAGCAACATATCAGCTGCAAGCTATCGGCCTTGTACCTATCTATCGGTATCAGTGACGGGCGGTGCCAGTGTAGGAACAGACATGGTACGTGCCCTGTCTAAGTTTAGGGTTATTTAATATTTACAATGTCTGCCCTTCATATAAAAGCATATGTTTTTCCCTAAAAAACTCAACGCAGCAGTCCATTATTTTCCCTCACTTCTCTCTCTCTTTCAAACCGTCGGTGGCTTTAGACAGTTGGACGGCGCGGCGGAACACCACCATCAATCGACAGTGACAGCGGTGGCTAGCCAGAAACCCCAACACAGTAAGTTTTTCTCCTTTGGTTTAATAATAACATAAGGGTTGGTTGATTCTGAAATCACTTAATAATAAAGGTTGGTTGATTGATATTCTTTGTATATCTTTTTAATAGTAGTATTATGTTTTAATTGTTGAAGGTTAAAAATGTTGAAGTATCTTATTAAAAAATCGAGATTGGAAGAATCATCGAGTGCCCCGAATGAGTCTTCTGAAAAGGAACCGGTAGAAAAACTTTTATCCCCTTTGAGAGGCGAGACATCCCAGAGAGAAAATAATGAGCCAATCGAAAAAACGGGTGTCGATTGTGACCTTTCCAAACTTCCTTCTAATCCGGGGTTTCGACCTAGGATCATGGATTATCATCCTAATATTCGTGAAAGAGTTCGTAGACAAATACTATCTAAATGGTCCTTGCCGACCCCGTAAACATAACTTCAAAAGAACAATGATGGGTAATAAGATGAGAAGATTTGTTCCTACGTGGTTTGATGAATTTGATTGGTTAGAGTATAGTATTGAAAAAGAGGTCGCTTTTTGCTTTTATTGCTATTTATTTAAAAATGTATGTGGGAACCAGGCGGGTGGTGATATATTCG
Organism: Viola odorata; assembly: GCA_963691705.1. Classification (NCBI taxonomy): domain Eukaryota; kingdom Viridiplantae; phylum Streptophyta; class Magnoliopsida; order Malpighiales; family Violaceae; genus Viola; species Viola odorata. Next base: position 125,260 of record OY829544.1, read on the forward strand.
TTGGTGAAGGGTTTACGGATTGGAAAAATAAGGACAAGTTTCGGATGCATGAAGGAGGTTCTAACAGTTTCCATAATCAAGCTTACAAAAAGTGTAAAAGCTTATTCGATGAAAAGCAACATATTGAAACTAGTTTTGTGAAGGTGACTGAGCAAGCAAAACTTGATTATAGTCTTCGACTAAATTCTTCGATCAAGTGTATTAGATTTCTTTTGCATTATGGTCTCCCATTTCATGGGCATGATGAGTCCGAGAGCTCAAAGAACCGAGGGCTATTTATTGGTCTCTTACAATTCCTTTCTGATAATAACGAGTAGGTTAGTAAAGTTGTGCTTAACAATGCCCCTGGAAACCTGAAATTAATTTCTCATCCAATTCAAAAGGAGATTGTTAAGGCCATTGCTAGTGAAACAACTAATGTTATAATTAACGGTGGTAGTTTATTTTCTGTTATTATTGATGAAGCTCGAGATGTGTCTACAAAAGAACAAATGGCTGTCATATTGAGATTTGTGGATAAAAGAGGATGTGTCATGGAATGGTTTTTAAGTCTTAAACAAGTTGCGAGCACTACTACTAAGTCACTCAAAAAGGAACTTAATGATTTGTTTTCCGCACATAGTCTGAGTATTTCTATGTTGCGTGGACAAAGCTATGATGGAGCTAGTAATATGCAAGGAGAATATAATGGATTGAAAGCTCTAATTTTGAAAGAAAATGAGTCTACTTATTACATTCATTGTTTCGCTCAACAACTTCAGTTAGCTCTCGTAGCTGTAGCAAAGAATAACATGTCTGTTAATGGACTCTTTAACTTAATTTCTGAGATTGTTAATACAGTTGGAGGCTCTTGTAAAATGCAAGATATGTTACGTGGGAAACAAGCTGCTAACATAGTCGAGTCCTTGTCAAATGAAGAAATTGTTAGTGGAAATGGCTTAAATCAAGAAAGAGTTGTTGCTCGTCCCGTCGACACGCGTTGGGGATCTCACTATAGAACTCCTTCTAACTTGATTACATTGTTTGATTCCGTAGTTTATGTGCTCGATGTAGTTGCAGAAGATGGGTTACTGACGGATCAAAAGTTCAGCGCATCTCGTTTATTGGATTCAATACAATGTTTTGAGTTTGCATTTAGTTTGCATTTGATGTTTTCGATCTTGGGATTCACAAATGAGTTGTCACAAGTGCTACAAAAAAAGGATCAGGATATCGACAATGCTATAAGATTGGTTAATATATCTAAACGGCTACTTCAAAATATGAGGGATAATGGGTGGAGTTCTTTGCTAGAGAAAGTTACCAATTTTTGTGAAAAACATCTAATTTTTGTTCCAAGCATGGATGATGTGTACATAGCCAGAGGAAAATCGCAGCGTAGAGCTGAAAAGATGATAAATTTCCATCACTTCCAAGTGGAACTATTCAACACTGTGATAGATATGCAAATGCAAGAGCTAAATTATCGCTTTAATGAGGCGAACACTGAGTTGTTGCTATGCATTGCATGCCTAAACCCCTCTAACTCTTTTGCTTCTTTTAACAATGAAAATTTGATCAACTTGGCTCAGTTTTATCCACGTGACTTCTCTGATTTTGATCTTATGTCACTCTCAAATCAACTCGAGACTTTCATTATTGATATGCGTTCATATGTTGATCTTGTGAATGTAAAGGGGCTTGGAGACGTTACTCGGTTGATGGTTGAAAGTAGAAGAGACTTGGCATACCCATTGGTTTATAAACTCTATACTTTAGCTTTGATTTTACCGGTTGCAACTGCCAGTGTCGAATGAGCATTTTCTGGAATGAAAATTGTCAAGAGTCGACTTCGAAATCGAATGAATGATGATTGGTTGAATGACTGTTTGGTCGTTTATATTGAAAATGACATATCTGCTGCTTTGGCGAACGAAGTTATCATGAGACGCTTCCAACAAATGGATAAACGTAGAGGTCAGTTGTGAGTCAATTTGGAAAAGGTAACACTAGTTAACCTTTGTCATTTTTTGTTTCTTTTTAATGAAATTGCATTTTTGAATTTTTGAATTGTGTCATTCTTAATATAGAATTCTGGCTCCGCCACTGAGTATCACATCAAACGGCCTGCTAATTGGCCATATGTGCATCTCCTGGCGACACTAGTACAAGCATACAACATCATCAAACGGCCCAGCAACTTACCGACTCCAGCAGCTATCGGCTACAACAACAAGGTTACCGGCTCCAGCAAGCTTACATTCTATCAACTACCGTAAGTCTACAAACAGACAGATGCAGCATACATGCAACCAAACGGTTCCAACAAGCTAATGGGCTACAGTAGACAATATGCAAGCTAATGGCACATTCATAGTATCGGCTTACATAAAGCTATCAGTAAACAACATATGCATATGAACAATAACTTGTACCAAATACTAATTATAATGGCATAATGGTAAATACCGCCTAGGTAAATTTATCTATGCATACCAACCGTATATTTAAATTATATACTCATAATGATTTCTGACTGATTTGATCGTCGGAGTGTATACACTGAGCAGACCCCCGACGTCCTTTTCAGGTACCCATAGAAGGAACGAGAAGGACCCACACGGAACAAAACTACTCAGATTGTATCTACCGTGGTCCAGGTATCATATTACATAATTACCCACACTCCTTTTTCTATCATCATCATGTATGTTTGATCAAATCAAGCCTCCTTTTTCAGATTCATGTTTGCAATTAAGGAAAAGTTAGTTGAGGGTTGTTTTCACCGTTGGTTACGTGAGGGGGAGTACTAGTACTTTCTTAACTACAAATTCTACACAGGAAGGAAAGGATATGGCCCCTGCAAGCACTCCAAATCCAATTGCACTGGCACACACATCTTAGCCCTTCCAGCGGAGGCTGCCATCCTGACGTTAAAGCCCCCTAGTTTTGGGTACAAACGACAAATGAAAGAACCAAAATAATTTTACAGTGCATATTACATTCGTTCTTCCAATCTAGGGCTTGGAATTTTTGCCCCAAGTTTGCTGCAAAATTAAATTCATTCTTTCAGAGTAAGCCTTGCATTTTGAACCTTCACTGACAGATTCAACTTTTGTTCTTCCATATCTTTCAAAACAGCAAGCAAGTTGGCTCGATATACTTCACAGCGTTGATTCGTACTCTCCAACTCTGCAGTCAATTCACGAATCTTTTTCCCCTTCTCATCCTGAGACAGTATATGTACATTAAAATAAAATCCAGAAATAATCATGATAACATCATCTTAAGAGGAATCTCTGCAAAATGAGAAATATGAGTGGACTTGTCCGTGTAATGCACTTGTGGCAAACATAATATTGTCGGATAGACAGCTGATGCCAACTTACTTGACAAGTTTGACATATAAAAATCCACTGCTGTTGAGATTTATTCAAAGTAATGTGACAAAAGTGAAGTTACTGCAGTAATATAATACCAACAGACACATCCACACCCAAAAAATTCATATTTCTACAGTCAAAGAGGAAGAGGGAAGAGTAGTTGTTGCTTAAAAGTATCTGAATGCATACTGAACATGAAATAATGGGTGCATAAGTTATCCAAAAACATAGAGAAGACCAGGATTGAATTTTAAGTCTCTAAAGGTAAAAGACATCTATTATGTCAAAGAAAGAAAGTTGATACGACAGATTCTTAGTGGAGTCAATTCTGTGATCCTCTCCCATCCCTTTTCTTTTTCCCCTTTGTCAACTTAACAAGCAACACAAATTCCAAATCAGTGAGGGTTAGGTCTTAGGTTCTAGTCTCTAGCTTTAATTCTATATATGACCAAAAAGGTCTCAATAAGCACTATCTAATAGTAAGTGAGTTATGCAATTCAGAGAAGGAATAGTCCAGTTAGTGAACTTCTACTAGAAAGGCTTAGCAATGCTCAAAGCCACTGGATTACAAATGTAGGAGAAACTAACCGCAGATTGATAAGTAGCTGATCCATTTTCCTTAGCTAAAAGCAGCTCTTGGCCATTTCCATTGGTCAGAGTTCCACAAGGAGTGGCTCCAGCACCTTGATTTTTTACAGAAACAACTTTCTTTGCAGCCTCTTGTAAAGCATCCATCGCCAAATTGTAAATATGAATAGATTTTGCTCCTTCTTCAACAAATTTGATTGCTTCCTGACGCAAATTGTTGTACCTAACAGTTATAGAATCCTCAGAAATGTTTGGCAACTCAGTTGATTGTTCATCCAACATAGCTCCACTCCTGGCATTTCTTGTCCATCGTTTTAAGACATTGGGATGGAAGTGTGAGAACATTTTTTGCTCTAAAAACTGCTAATATGTCGGCAAATTATTCCTGAGTATTCAAACATTTGGCAGCTGCAATTAGCTTTCATCTCGAAAGTGTTGAAACTGACGGAGTGTGCTTTGTGATCTTCCCCGAATTTGGCAACACGATATGTGGTAATGGTTCCTAAATCATCAATTTTGGTTGCAGGATTAGCAAGGGTCTCAACCAATTCTTCTTGGAATTTTATGAATATTCTCCTAGTGTACAGGCTCGCAGCTTGCTTTTCCATAGGTGAAGGTGTCTTGAGAACAGGTGAAATGTGAGTGGTATCAAAGTCTGCTTTTAACTCCTTTTCATGCCAACTTGATACAGCTTTTTCATACTGTTTGATCAACGCCTGTATGGTGGTTGATGCAGTTACATACCCATCAAAAAATGAGTTTCGAGCCTCAGTTACAGACAATTCCCCGAAAAAGCTGTCCCGCATATAAACTGTAACCCACTGCTGTCGAGCACTGTACATAGACTGAAGCCAATCATTGTCCATGACATAGTATCTTTGCTGAAGTGATTGCCAAGATGATTCAAACTCATCAATTGTCTCAGTCTCATTCATGCACTTTTTAAAATCAGTTTCAAAGGCAGGATGTGACTGATATATGTGAGCTAGCTTCTCTTGCATTTCCATTAATATGCCCTGCTCACAGTAGCGATGGCGAGTTTCAGGAAGAACTTGAGCAACAGCTGCCTGTATGAATGAATCTGGATAAGTGGTAATGGAGACAGGGTGTTGACCAGACATTGCATGGAGCCAAGTTTGGAAAAGCCACAAGAGTGAAGAATCAGACTCGTTAAGAATTAGAGCACAGCCAAATAACACAGGTTGACCATGATGATTGATTCCAGTGAATGAGGCAACTGGCACCCGATAGCGGTGTACGCTGTAAGTAGTGTCAAATATAACAGCATCTCCAAAGTAACTGTAGTTCATTCTGGAGGACGCATCGGCCCAGAATATATTTCCAACAGAAAGATCGTCACTCTGGATTGCATAGAAGAAAGCAGGATTCTCTATCTGCATTCGTTTGCAGTAGTCGAGTAGATGCTGACTCCCGGCTCCATGGGTCCTCTGCCTGGAGGCACTCATCAGACACCAGAATTGAACTGTGCGAAGGATAGAATGAAGGTAGATGGTGAATGAACAGTGATTATATGATTAATCAGTGCGCATGTGGGAGGGGATGAATTTGTCTTGTCAATAATTTAAAACTGAGTAACACCTGAGCATTTGAAGGTCCATTACGCATGGAAAGGACCAGGAGTGAAGGATGCGTTTTTTTTCCGAAGGGAAGTGAAGGATGCATGTGGTTTGCTTGATGGAAGTGGGGATTGAACAAGTAGACACTTAAGGGTAGACTATCTTAGATTAGAAATAAACAAACAAATGAGAACGAGCGATTAACGAACTGAAATAACGGAATTTGAATTTACAGAAGAAAACTGCAATCGAATTGAATTGAAGACGCAAAGAGGAAAGAACTGAAAATAAGAGAGATATTGTATAAGAAAAAGCTTACCAGAAAAAAGGGCGTCGCTACTTTGTAATTTTGTGCTCAGACAATGAACCCTCGACTACACACTCCTCCACCTTCCACTTTACACAGCAGTTTCCGTCCCAATAACAGCGGCGGCAGCGGAGCTCAGGTCACCCACCAGCACACTACGCCCAAATTAAATTGAATCATCTTTAGTTTTCAAGTCGAATCCAGGTTATGGGCTCATTACTACCCAATGGCTCTCCTAAGGGTAACATGGTCATTTTATCATATTTAAGAAAAAGGTTAAATTTAGATACCAAAAAAATGTTAATTGAAATATAAAATTATAAAGCCCGTCTCATCAATATCGAGGAAAAAAAAAGAGTAAAGTGGTGTAATTTATACTAAAAAATTAAAATTTCACTCCACAAAAATGGATAATTAAACTCTAAAATTCTAGAGTCTATTTCTAAAAATATATACCCTTGGGGAAAAAATCCTATAAACAGGAAATTTTTTGAAGTAGAGGAGTAATATGGTCATTTTGTCATATTTAAGAAAAAAGTTAAATTTAAATAAATAAAAAATTCTAATAAAAATAAAAAATTCTAAAGCCCGTCTCATCCAGTCTATAGCCTTGGAAAAAATTCTAGAGTCAATTTCAACAAGTTTATACCGGTGGGAAAATTCTTACTAAAAATGAAGAGATATCGAGGAAAAAAAAGAGTAAAATGGTCATTTTGTAATTTATACTAAAAAATTAAAATTTCACTCCAAAAAAATTGATAATTGAACTTTAAAATTCTAGAGTCTATTTCTAAAAATATATAACCTTTGGAATTATTTTTCCTATAAATTGGAGAAATTTTGAAGTAGAAGGGTAACATTATCATTTTGTCATATTTAAGAAAAAAGTTAAATTTAAATACGAAAAAAATTCTAATTGAAATAAAAAATTCTAGAGCCCGTCTCATTAAGTCTATAGCCTTGAAAAAAATTCTAGAGTAAATTACGACAAGTTTATACCCATGGCAAAAATTATTACTAAAAATGGAGAGATATCGAGGAAGAAAAAGAGTAAAATGGTAATTTTGTCATTTATACGAAAAAAATTAAAATTTCACTCCAAAAAAACTGATAATTGAACTGTAAAATTCTAGAGTCTATTTCTGAAAATATATACCCTTGGGAATTTTTTTCCCCTATAAATTGGAGAAATTTTGAAGTTGAAGGGTAACATGGTCATTTTGTCATATTTAAGAAAAAAGTTAAATTTAGATACCAAAAAAAATTCTAATTGAAATACTCCCTTTGTCCTTTAATAACTGATGCTTTTACTATTAGCACGCATATTAAGGAGGCTGAATGACACACTATTTGAGACAATTTTACCCCAATTTTTTTCTAGGACGTACGTTAAGAATTAAAGTACAAAATCCAAATGGCCGAAATTTCAATCGTCGGATTGTCGGAAATCCGATGGCTCCAATCCCTTATTTGTTTTCAATTTCCATTGCCCATTAATTTCAATCCAATTTGGCAATTCCAATCCCAATTTGGCAATTTCACTTAACCCTAGACTAGAGGTAGGGAAGGCAATGGAGCGGGTATGGAGCGGGTAAGGCACTATCCATACCCGCACCCGTAAATTTGCGGGTAATCCATACCCGCACCCGCACCCGCGCGGTACGGGTAAAAGGAGACAAATTGTACCCGCGAATTACCCGCAGATTACCCGCGAATACCCGCAAATTTTTTAACACAAATTCTTCTACGTACCGAATGTCGAATGAATAAAAATTTGCACAATTATTTGGCGGTCCATTCTGGAGCTGGAAGTGTACGCTAAAAACAAAGAAGGCAACAAAGAAAGCAAATAAGAAGAAAGACACTCAATTTAATACAATACTTTCAACAGATACTCAAACAATGTAATGGTGCCATGTAAATCATCGTAGGAAGAAAAAAAAATAAAAGGAAAAAGAAAAACAAGAGAACACACAAAAGTGTGCAAGATCAGTGTATCATTGATCTGAAATAATAAACACCTGATGCAGATGTGCTGCTCTTGTAATTTTCAACTAAACGCTCCAAGTAATTATTCCTCTGCAATGCCAACACATTACATCAGAAGTTACAAGGAAGACATTAACAAAAAGATCCAGAAAAAAACATAATCATTTTCCCACAAACTTAGTTTTATGATCTTTGTTAACTGCAGTAGTTATTGTGTTAAGTAAAAATAAAATAAAATAGGTGAGACAATGTGGCCAAGCTGCACTCATTAACTGAAGGACACAAACAATATACTGTCACTAAAGAAACAGTGGCCACCAACAGATCAGCAAGATACCCATCACAACCCAGGCGTCATGTCGCTTGGGACCATCCCATTTAAGGCGTCATGACGCCTGGATATATATGGTAAGGCAAAAGCCTTTCTTTTTCCTAGCTCCTACGGATCTTCCTACCTCAAACACAGTTTACCCATAAAATCAGTAAACTAAAAGGTAAGAACAAGACTTACCAGGATGGACAACGGATTTGGGGCACGAGAAGGTGTGGAAGTCAAAGTGGAAGCAGAAACTGGAAAAATCAACAAAAAAATAACATTAATCCTCAGATTGCCAAAATCAGCACACCATTCATAAACCCAAATCTACCAAAAATCGGATGCAGGAATATTAATTAGAATCTAGGGTTTATGCGAGAAATCAAACAGCAGATAGAGGATTTGTACCTGAAGGAAGAAGAAGAAGAGAGCGACGGATTGAGATACGCCCGGAGAGAGGGAGGAGGGGGAGGCTTGAGCTGCTGCTGGCTGCTGCTTTTCTTTTATGTTTTAGCCTTTAGGGTTTGACAAAACAAAACGAGGAGATGGCAATTGTAAGATTTTTTAACAAAACGATGTGTTTAAAACAGAAACGACGTCGTTTTGGTATTAAACACAATATTTTGGTACTTTTTTTAAAATAATATTTTTATTTACCAATTTATAAATACTGGTCTAATATTATAACGATATTTTAGTAAAATAATTTTTTACATGTTATGATACAAAATATATAAAATAAAATAAAATGACTAGACATTAATAAATAATAAGTATTAGTGTATTGAAATGTAGTGAGTACGTTTAACAAATATATAGGATACGACAAAAAGTGTCGAGTAAATATAAATATTAAAATATCGAATATGATTTACGAGCCTAACATATACACATGACGATTTTTTAATTATAATCGTGCTTCATTGCAATACAATTAGATCACTTACATCTAGATCTTCAAAATTATTATTTTTACAATACAATAGTTAATAAGTTATAATTAACTCAAGTAAATATTGATATTGAACTATACAATTAACTCAAGTAAATATAAGGAGTACGTTTAACAAATATCTAGCACACGTCAAAACTCAAAAAGTGTCGAATAAATATAAATATTCAAGTATCGAATATGACTTATGAGCATAACATATACATATAACTATACAATTGTAATTGGTAGTATGTTTTTTTCTTTATTCTCCTTATTTAAAATGTTATGCATATAATTTTAATTGTAATCGGTAGTATGTTATTATTCTTCTTATTTATAATGTTATGCGTATTCTAGCGTTATTTCATATAAGGAGTACGTTAAACAAATATGACTTACGAGCCTAACATATTCTAGCGATATTTCATATTTTACTATGATAAATCTTTACATTTTATGATACAAAACATATAAAATTCATATAATTTAAAATAGACAAATATTTTACTATGATAAATCTTTACAATTTATGATACAAAATATATAACCAAAATGACGTGTTTAACATCAAAACGACGCCGTTTTGGTGTTAAATAGTAAACACACCATTTTGATAATATTAATCTATTATTCTTCTTATTAAAAGTTTATGCATATATTTTTAATTTTAATTAGTAGTATGTTTTTTTCCTTATTCTCTTTATTTAAAATGTTATGCATATAATTTTAATTTTAATTGGTAGTATGTTTTTGTTAATTAATTAGGATAAATTAAGTATTGTAATTCTTTAAAATAGCTGAATTTAGTATTAATATTATTTTGCAACTAACTACAAAATGGAATAACAATAATACTATCGTATATCTAAGTTTTAGTGCAAAGAGAGACAAGTAATTGCTTGTAGTCCAACGGTTAGAATATTGCCTTCCAAGCAATAGACCCAGGTTCGAATCCTGGTGGATGCATATTAAGGACATGTATATTTATTTTGCGCGGGTATTTAATACCCGCACTGCGGGTATTTAGTGCGGGTTGCGGTGCGGGTAAAGCACTATCCATACCCGCACCCATACCCGCACTTTGCGGGTGCGGGTAAATCCATACCCGCAAAATACCCGCAAACTGCGGGTATCCGGCGGGTATCCATACCCGCGGGTGCAAATTGCCTTCCCGAACTAGAGGTTCAGAGTCTAGACCGTTCTACCCCCTCGGGTCTCCCGCCGGCCGCCGCTTGCTCGCTCTGCTCCCTCTCTGACCTCTCCCTCGTCGCTCGCTCCGTTAAGTCTCCCTTGTCGCTCTTCTCCCTTCATCGCTAACAACAAGATGGTAAATAGGTTGAATTTGAAACTTTTTAAAACGATTTGTTGTTTCTATATACCCAGGTTTTTCTGTCCCTTTTTCCTCTCCTCTCTTCTCTTTAATTCTGGTTCCTAATTTTCTATTATTATGTTGATGTAAAACAAGGTGAAGGCAACTCAAACATGAATGTGATGAACTTATGTACAAAATTAGGCAAAATTATGGAAAAAATTAATGGGCCGGTTTATGATTGTAATGGGCCGATTTATTCGAAAAATCCGACCGATCTGATCCGAATCTGAATTTGTCGAATTGTAATTGGATTTGCTGATAAAAAATCTGAAATTATCCGAATTCGAAATTATTCGATTCAAACTCGTCGAAATCCGAACGCTCACCCTAATGATTATATTGTTTAAGAAAAGATATTTAAGACTTTTATGATTAAATTGTCCAGAGAAGAAAATCTGTGACTAAAACATCTTTTTTTTTGTAAAATACAATCTTCTAGATATTATTTTTTATAAATACAAAAATAATATGTTACTTATAACTACGCCATTTTTTTAACTCCAATATAATTACCAAACTTCGTTTCACTTCTACTGAAAAAGAAAAAAAAAACTTCTTTTTACTTGTTTAGTTTTTTCCCCATTTAGTTATTTACCTCAATCTCGAAATCAGTTTAGTGGTAAAAATAAATAAAACTTACTCCTAATTCATTATTACTTGGACTTTGAAGCTTGAACCGGCGAAGGTGAGGGTGGATAGAGTCAGTTTGCGTACCCACTCGCGCGCCTAACCAGTATCCAGTAAGGAGGAGGAGGAGGAGGAGGAGGAGGGGGAGGAGAGTGATAATAATCCACTTAAAGACAAGGACATTTTCGTCTATTACCCGGTAGGGGAAGACCAAGCCACTATTCCGCACCATCACGGTAGGGGGCTAGATCGATGCCTTCACCAGAGGCTAACGCCATAAGGACCTACGGCCCCCCACCGGCTCCTCTAACGGACCTAACGGGCAGCTCACGGGGCTATCTCACTCCGAGGGAATCACGCGTCAGGACAGAAACGCCAGTCGTGATAAACACCTCTTATATGCCTACCGCCACAGTAGCATATCCGGACAAGGGCGAACCACGTACCCTAACGTTAACGATAACCCTCTAATCGTTTACACAAGCGGGAACACCAGATTCCTCTATAAATACCTCCTCCACGAAGGAGGCAGGTAAGTAGTATCTGGACTGGCCCAAGCTCTGCCAATTTTACTACGGGTACTGACTTAAGCGTCGGAGTGTTTCCGCCGGAGTCACCCTCCGGCGTATTGCAGGTACATCTGGACACCGCAGGAATAGTACTGGAGAGGGCACTTCATCCCCCTCACTATTCAGCGAACGACGAAATCGTTATCAAATTGGTGCTTTCATTGAGAGTTTTGGTTCTATTAAGTGAGCATCCTTAGTAGCCAAGCTCTAGCCTCCCCAAAAATCAGGAGAAGAATGGCCTCAGATTCAGATCTCGTGCCATCTCAACCTTCCAGTATTCCGTTCGAAACCCGCCGGCGACTCTTTGCTTTCGCCACTTCTGACACCCCTATTGCAATGCAAGACGTCACTGCAGGAGGATTAGATCCCCCCCTGGACAACCAACAGACACACCCCCATTGCAGATCTGCTCCCCTTTCTCCAACATAGCAGGAACCAGCTACTCTACTCCTCAGGCCGGGAGATCTGTTATTGGTAACACGGGCAATCCCTTTGCAAGCTCGATAGCAGCTCTTCAAGCTCAATTAGATCAACTGACAGAATTGGCTGCTGGATTCACTCCTCATGCCTCAGGACCTGGCATGTCCTCGCCAATAGTCTTTACACCCTCTATTATTCACGATCGACCGTTGTCACCCCGACAATCCGGAAGAATCCCATTTTCCTTACCTCCGCCATCTGCTCCCGTAAACGTTCCACCATTTAGTCACGGACCTGCTGAAATTCCTGGACATCACCGAGGAGAAATTCCTCTCCTTGAAGAAGCCTGCCGGCATGACGGGTATAGAGACCGCTGGGATGATTGACAAGGGGAGACGTACAGGGAGCCATCCCCTCGATACAGCGAAAGATCTAGTAGCAGGGGGCTGCGAGCTCACACGCCGAGAAGCCGCAGTCGATCTCCCAGGCGACATCAGGAATATGATCCTTTGAATCCCAGATATAACGTGGAAAACCCGCACCAGCATCACCCTCACGGGATTCCAGATGCCAGCAAAGGTCATCCGTTCAGTCGTCGTGTCAGGCGTCACAGAGTTCATCGGCACGTGAAACTCCCCGCCGAGTCGTACGATGGAACGAAGGATCCCATCTCTCACCTTAATAAGGTGAAAGATTTTGTGCAATTCCAAACTCGCAGTGATGCTGCGCTGTGCCATATTTTCGTGATGACGCTGTCGGGAGTGGCGGGTCTCTGGTTCGAAGGACTCCCAGCGGGATCTATCGATAATTTCTCTCAGCTGGAAGAGAAATTCAGGAGTCGGTTTAGCACGGCTATCCCCATCAGAAAATCAGCTGCCGCACTATTCGACATTCAGCGAAAACCGCAGGAATCGTTGAACGACTTCTTGGGTCGATTTGATCTCGAAATGTCCCTAACGCCAGGAGTCACCATTGATTTCGCGATAGAGGCTCTAAAACGCAACTGTCGATACGGGAAACTAAGGGATACGTTGACGGTAGACCCACCGTTAACCCTTGACGCATTAAGGCTGAAAGCTCACAACTACGCGAGAATGGAAGAAGAAGAAAATCGAGACTGGATTCAAGGTATGCCAACGGAGTCGTATGTACCCCCTAACGTCCTGTATAATAGCGCCCCTGACGCAAAACCCGTTGAGGATCACGGACAGCAAAAAGAGCACACCGCTAAGGCCTCTGGTCGGCAGAGAGGTAATTTCTCGAAGGGAAGATCCGGAGGATCCCCCACACGGAAGCAAACCGACCCGCCGAAAGGTCGGATATACGATCCCGATCTCTCATCTCTCATACTGCCAAGAGCGGAGATTTTAGCGATAGTCCAGCAGCGAAATCTGCCTATCCACTACCCAGCCCCCGTGAAACCAGGAGTAATCATGGGCGGAAGAGAAAACGCGTACTGTAAATTCCATAAGGTCAGGGGACATTCAACGGATGCATGTAGAGAATTGAAACTAGCCGTAGAGCGGTTGGTCGAAGAAGGCTATCTTGGAGAATTTGCCACAAAGGCAAGAGAAAGAAGGGTCTGGACACAACCCAACTGGAATGACAACTGATCAAAGGCAAACGCCCTCGCGCGCCACAGGAGCTAACGCGGTTCCCCTCTGACCGAACAGAGAAGCGATCGCCATCGATAATGATCGGATGCCCATGATAAACATCATCGCTGGGGGAGCACCCTATTGCGAGGAAGTGATACCGCAAACGCCCAACCCAGGGGAAAAGCGCAAACGTGAGAATATGCCAACGAAAATCGAGGCGATAAGCGCTTTAGACCGAATGATATTATCTTTCTCTGAGGAAGACGAGAAAGGCATTGTTTTTTCACATAATGACGCGATGGTCGTAACGCCCGTCATTGGAAATCATGGGGTAAGAAGGACCCTTGTCGACAACGGTAGCGCTGTAAACTTGTTTTCACTGGAAGCGTACAACTTGATGAAATGACCCAACCATGAGCTATCGCCATGCACAAGGCCAATCATTGGAATTGATGGTGTACCTATACCGGTAGCCGGGATAACATCCCTACCGGTATACTTCCGGGAAGACACATCTAAACGCTCTGAAGAGCTATTATTCCTAGTTGTCGACCTAACGCTACCATATAACGTCATTCTGGGGCGACCATTCCTCAATCGTTTCGGAGTGGCCTTATCTCAAAAACACCTGCTGATGAAATATCCCTCGTGGGACGGCGTGGTCTCAATCAAAGGGGACCAAAAGCTGGCAGCCGAATGCTACTTGCTTATGACTCGAAGAAGCTGTGACCGCTACGTTTGCGTAGCTGACGACCCTTTTGATGATAAAGAAGAAAAACGCACCCAGCCATTAGATCAGATGATATCAGTCCCTGTCGATAAGGACAGCGAAGCGAACCTCTTGGTAAGTAAGAAACTAAGCCCTGAAGAGAACGCGCAACTGGTCCGACTGTTAAGGAAATGCAAGGGAGAGTTCGCGTGGAAGCCGGCGGACATGCCAGGGATCTCTCATGAGGTTGCGGAACATCGGTTGAACGTCGATCCTGACGCCAAGCCCATTCAGCAAAAGCGGCGTGCTTTTTCATCAGAAAAAATAATGGCCATTGAGAAAGAGTTGCTAAAGCTAACGGATGCGGGGTTCATCCGAGAAGTTCAATACCCGACTTGGCTAGCTAACCCGGTGCTAGTCCTGAAGCCTAACGGTGATTGGCGCATGTGCATCGACTTCACGGACCTGAATAATGCTTGTCCCAAAGACTGCTATCCTCTTCCGCGAATAGACCAGTTAGTTGATCAAACTGCGGGGTATGCTTATCTGAGCTCCCTAGATGCCAACTCTGGGTACCATCAAATCCCTATGGCCATAGAGGATGAAGAAAAAACTGCCTTTATCACTCCTAGGGCCACATACTGCTATACTGCAATGCCGTTTGGGCTAAAGAATGCCGGTGTCATATTCCAGCGTATGGCAAACAAAGTTTTTGAAAATCAAATCGGGAGAAATGTAGAGGCTTACGTGGATGACATCTTGATCAAAAGCCGGAGTTTTAAAGACCACCTCGCCGATTTGGAGGAAGTTTTCAATGTTATGAGAAAGTACAAGATGAAGCTAAACCCGCGGAAGTGCATGTTCGCATTCCAAACGGGAAAATTTTTGGGCTATGTTGTCAGCCAGAAGGGCATTCAACCCAACCCTTCAAAGATAAAAGCTATCCAGGATATGATATCCCCTCGAACGGTGAAAGAGATACAAAAGTTAACTGGCCGCATCACCGCGTTAGGGCGATTCATATCTAAGCAAGGCGAGAGATGTCTGCCTTTCTTCAAAGTCATCCGAAACAAGGCCCCTTTTGGGTGGACAGAGGAATGTGAAAAAATGTTTGCAGGGCTAAAAGCTTACCTGTCATCAGATTTAGTGCTGACGAGGCCCGAGCCTGGCGATGAGCTATATCTATACTTGGGAGTAGCTGACGAAGTGGTCAGCGCTGTTCTTGTGCGAAGTGAAGGGCACATCCATCGCCCCGTATTTTTTGTAAGCCACATATTGAAAGATGCTGAGTTACGATACGCTCCTATCGAAAAGATAGCACTCGCTCTAATACAGGCAACGCGAAAGATGGATCGATACTTCCAAGCCCACCCCGTCACCGTACTCACGGATCAGCCGCTAAGAAGAATCTTCAGAAAACCTGAGTCTTCAGGAAGAATGTTGATTTGGGCTATCGAGCTCGAACAATATGGGCTGCAATACAAAACAAGACCGGCCATTAAAGCCCAAGCGTTAGCTGACTTCATAGCAGAATGTACGTTCACAAAGAACGCGAAAGCAGAGCCAGCAGAGGAAGAAACAGAAAATTCATGCCTATCGCCCCCGGAGACCTACGCAGACACATGGGTCATCCACGTAGATGGAGCAAAAAACCAAGAGTTGGCAGGTGCAGGAATTTTCCTAGTCAGACTAAACGGTTTGGAGATACAATACGCCATCAGAATCCTGCAGCCATTGACCAACAATGCGGCTGAATACGAAGCGCTGCTGGCAGGGCTCAAAATTGGAAACGGTTTGTCCATCGAAGCTACTCCCGATACGAAGGAGAAGGGCGGAACACATCTAAAGATCCGAGGAGATTCTAAACTAATAATGGATCAGGTCCTGGGGAACTCCCAAGCCAGGGAACCAATCATGATTCAGTACTTGACCAAAGTAAAACGTGAACTGTCAGAGATACAGAAAAAAGGTACGCTGGTCACCTTTGAGCATATCCCAAGGGAAAACAATGAGGAGGCTGATAGCCTCGCCAAGATGGCAGCCAATCCAGAAGTCTCTATACCCAACGATGTGTACTATGGAGAACTGCCTACGCCTTCTTTCATGGAAGAACAAGCATCGCTCTGTGTGGAAGAGATAAAAAGTGACTGGAGAATTCCAGTGATGGAATATTTGAAACATGATAAACTACCAGGAGACCCTGCAGAGAAAAAGAGAGTCCTCAAACGGGCAGCCCGGTGCACATATTACAACGGGGAGTTAATACGGAGATGTTTCTCTCATCCAGCCGCTAAATGCATAACGGAACAAGAAGGCTTACATGTGCTACGAGAAATTCACGAAGGGATATGTGGCATGCACATCGCTAGCGATACCCTGGCTGCTCAAGTCTTCCGATCAGGATTTTACTGGCCCACCATCCGACGAGACTGCCACAACTTCGTGAAAACCTGTCAGAAATGCCAGGAATACGCTAAGATCCCTCGAAAGCCAGCTGTGTCAATCTCTGAAATAGTTGCTCCGTGCCCGTTCGCAAAATGGGGAATCGACATTCTAGGCCCGTTTCCAAAGGCCAGATCTCAGTTAAAGTTCGTGGTTGTGGCGGTAGACTACTTCACAAAGTGGGCCGAAGCCGAGGCGTTAGCTACCATCACCACCGAAAAAATATGGCGTTTCTTCAAACGCCATATTGTTATGCGATTCGGGGTACCACGCGTACTTGTTAGCGACAACGGGACACAATTTACCAGCCAATTCTTCAAGGACCGATGTGCGGAGTTTCAGATCGAGCAAAGATTCTCCTCTGTGGCACACCCCCAAACTAACGGATAGGTGGAGGTAACCAACCGCAGCATCCTCAGCGGCATCAAAAGAAACTTGGAAGGGTCGAAGAAGAAGTGGCCAGACGAACTGCCATATGTACTATGGGCCTACCGCATGACTATCAAGGCCAGCACGGGAGAAACCCCGTTCGTGTTAGCATTTGGAACCAAGGTTGTCACACCGGTCGAGATTGGCATGATGAGCCTCCGGGTGGCTCACTTCAAAGAGGAAAACAACGAAGAAAGGTTACGAGCTAACCTCGATGCCCTACCGGAAACACATGAGGAAACCCTCCTGAAAACTCTACACTACAAGAGGAAAATGGAGCAATACCACAACCGACAAGTGAGGGAGCGATTGCTCAAACCCGGAGACCTAGTGCTCAGATACAGGCGGGCGGCAGGACAACGTATGGGAAAACTCAGTCCAAACTGGGATGGACCATACCGTGTCACCCGCGTTGTGGGGAAATGAGCATACCATTTGGAAATTCTCGAGGGAACGCCCCTGCAGAACTCTTGGAACATTGCTCGGCTGAGGCTATTGATTGATGGTTTATTTTCAATGTTTTATCTTCTCTTTTATTATTAATTGAGATGATAAGTTTGCTACTTTAAGCTCTTTTGCTTCCTTTCTTATTATACAGCCTTTGGAACATCAATCTGAAGGAAAGGAGCAAAAAGCTTGAAGATCAGAGCTTAAATCAATCATTTGGTGATGGAGTTTCGTTTTCAGCTTTGCTGCCTTGAAATTGGTCCGTTCGTCCCAAGGCCACTCCACTATTTTGCCGATTCCAGCTCTCCTCTAGGCCTTGACAAGAAGCGACCTGACGGAATTCCAGCTGGACAGCACTCACCATGTCCGAAATTAAATATTCTTGAATGCGTCCCCTGTCTTCTAGAAATTCATTTTCCATATATTCAGGCCTCTTCGGCCCCCCTTGTCCTTCTCAATGGCTTACAAACACCTTTGAGAAGAAAGCAACATTTTTCCTGATTTTGGGAGGAATTTTCCCAAAAGTTGACAAGCACTTTGAAGACAAACTTTATGAATTTATGGACTTGTGTTGTCTCACTTTTGAGGAGGACAAGCTAGCAGCTGGAGCACCATAAAGGAAAGCAAGTTCGGACTGAAGAAGGGGACACGAGGGAGAGAGCAAGAGAGGAGAAATCAGCATCTTCACCATCTTTTTCCAGAAATTCCAGCTTTTCTTTGTATTTTTGGATTTGAACTCCTTTTGCTGTTTTGATTGGTTGTAACTAAATCCTCCAATTCCTGGTAGGGATTGAGAGGTTAACAATTCCCGTTTGTTTTGAGACTATGTTGATCTTTATAAAAATGGTTTTCATATTTCTCTCCTTCTTGTTTTAACTCCAATTTATTCATGTTAAAGTTTGAGTTTGGCCAACTTGGATTTTGATTTGAATGATTACAGTCAGTTCTCTTGTGATTAAATCACTCTTAGAGAACAGTAGTAGACGATTCAGCAGGGTATGAGGGGTATTTACTTGGTCTAAGCTGAAAGAAGGAACTGAACTAGACTATCATCCCATCCCAAGGCCTTGAGAAGGGCCGACCTCGGTGACAGCTGGGTCAAGTGCCAGACTAGACCAGACTTGAGGATGACGAATTACTCCCATGTCTAGGAGAAGGACCTCACTGTTTTTAATCAATCTCTTGAGTTTTTCCATAAGTTTTCTGATTCCTTTGTTGAAGGCTCCGCATAGCCAAAGCAAAGTGGCGGGTTAGAATCTTATGATGAGCTTAGGAAGATTAGGGTGTTTAAAATGAAGAGATTCTTTTAATTCACTTTTGTAGCAGGTTAGGGAAATCTAGTGAGAACTGATTCCGCAACTTCTTCTATGAAACCGTTTTGAAAATACTTTTGTCAATGATCAACAACGTGGAATTGTTACCTCAAGAGATCTCTACTGGGAATAAAATTTCCCTCATCATTTCACTTTCTTTATTTCGCGTTCTATCTTTTATTTATTTTCTGTTTGTATTTTGGAGCTTGGTCGACTCGTCCCAAGGCCTTGGGATGAAGCGACCATGTCTCCTGTTTTATTTATCTTTCTTGTCATTTATTTTCTGCACTGTTTATACCTCCCTCTTCGTTTCCAACAGTTTGGTTTGGTTGTTTGCAGGAGAATAAGCATTAGGCCGATAGTCCCTGTGTTCGATCCTCTTGCCGCTATGCACAATCCTTTTTGTTGCTAAGTGATAAGTTGTAATTTATTTATGATTGGATTCGACACCCATCAGCTATACCATGCCAGGAGCTAATCGGGTAACATCAAAGTTATTCTAAATAAATACTGAAATACTCACTATGCGTTTGCTACTGGTAATATGCAGGTAGCGAAGAATGTCAGGAGTGAAAATCCTATCCTTGGTGACGGCTGGTCTTGATCAGACAGCTCACCAAGACGATGGCACATCCTGGCATAATAAGGCATTTGGGAGTGAAAATCCTATCCTTGTGGTAACCGTGCTCACATAGGCGGCCCATTGAGACGATGGCACGACCCCAAACGGCTTCCCGGAGTGTAAATCCTATCCTTGCGGTAAACCGTGCTCACATGGGCGGCCCGGTAAGATGAGGCACGTCTGGTATCCTTGGGAGTGAAATCCTATTCTTGTGGTAACCCCATAAGAACAGGCACGTCCCAAGGTGAGACCAACTCCGTCCTGGAAGTGAAAATCCTACCCTTGTGGTCACCGTGCTCACATAGGCGGCCCATTGAGTTGAGGGCACGATTCCACGGACGCGAGGTACAACGCTTGGGGGTGAAAAGTCCTATCCTTGTGATAACTGGTCCTGATCAGACAGCTCACATAAGACGAGGCACTCCCCAAAGCCTATTTGTAGCGGAAAGAAACAAAGGGATGCCCCAACGCGTAGTCGCGCGGCAAAGTTGGAAAGACGTCCGCACTATAACGACAGTGCCGAGCCTATCTGTGGTAGAGGATGCCCCAATGCGTAGTCGCGCGGTGAAGTTGGAAAGACGTCCGATGATGAAAGATGAAATGCTCCCCCTAACAACAAAGGGCGGTAAGAGTGTAAGTATGATACATTGTGAAATAACACTGACTCATTCTCGGTTGTGTTTCCGTTTGAATGCAGTGGGATGCCCCAACGCGTAGTCGTGCGGCGAAGTTGGAAAGACGTCCGCACTATAACGACAGTGCCGAGCCTATCTGTGGTAGAGGATGCCCCAACGCGTAGTCGCGCGGCGAAGTTGGAAAGACGTCCGATGATGAAAGATGAAATGCTCCCCCTAACAACAAAGGGCGGTAAGAGTGTAAGTATGATACATTGTGAAACAACACTGACTCATTCTCGGTTGTGTTTCCGTTTGAATGCAGTGGGATGCCCCAACTAGTAGCCGCGCGGTTGATACCCGGTGAAACGATGATGGAAAGACGTCCGTGTCGCAACAACAATGATAAGAGATGAAAATGCTCTAAAAAAATAAAATAAAATATAAAAAAAGGCGGTAAGAGTATAAATGCGACACATTATAAAGCAATATCGACTCATTCTCGGTTGTTTCCGTTTGAATGCAGAGGATGAAAAATGATGGAGGATGCAACACAAAACGTAACTGCAAAACGGATATATCCATAGAAATATGACGGCAAATATCCTATGCGGGCAAACGCTCAAATGATATCATAAAGAGAAAAAAGATAAGGAATTTCTGTCCAAAACGAGTGGATCAACCAACTCAAAGTCAACATTGTAAAAGTACAAAACGAGGACGGGCCCGATAGCCCCAAAATTTTTTTAAAGATAAAGCCTAAGGATTAGGCGTCGCGCTAGCCCCTCCTGGCTGAGCTGCCCTCCACTGACGGAAACTGTCGTCGGTAACAGTATGGATTCTCTTTTCAAAAAAATCGGTAAGATCTTCAATACGGAGCCCCTCAACTCCATAATGGTGCATCACTGCCTCCGACATGATCCCCCCTCCCTGTTCCAAGTAGTACTTATTTCTCTCAGCATTGAGGGCAAGATCAGCGGATAACTCAGCGTTCCTCTGCCTCTCCAAACGCAAAGTATTCTCCTCTTGAGAAAGGCGTGTGGTCAGATCGACACTTCTCCTCTTCAAGAGCCAACTTAATGGTCTCTAACTCTTGCTTCAGAACGGTAGCCTCTCCCCGAGCAGTTTCCACGCCTGCCTTAGCAGCGTTAAGGGCATCCTCAAAACCCCGTCGCTCTTCCAGCAGCCTATTAATCTCTCCTTGTCCGTTGGCCATAGCCCTGGCATTTTCCTCATCCAAATAATGAATATGAGTCAGCAGGGAAAACGCCAGAGAATGAACAAAATTTATACGCTCCTGCTCGCTCCGGGCCACAAAGGCATCCCTCTCCCTCGGAAGAGACAAAATCTCTGACATCAGATAAGCGGCGGTGGCAAGAATAGTATCACTATCAGCCTCGGCAGGAGGTTGCAGGATGTTGTCCCTGAAGGAACGCAAGCTGATACGGTGAGTTGGCAGGAGAGGAGGCTCGTACTGAGAAATGCCAACCATCAAGGCAGGAGCAGGGCCACCCCTCACGATGGTCGGAAGAGACAACGGAACAAAGAACAACTCATCAGGAGAAACAGGCTGGCTGTTCAAACCCTCCGCGTTAGGGGTTGAAGCCTCATCCCCTCCGACCACTTCAACGTTAACGGCGCCAGAATCAAAACCCGATGGGATATGGGTAGAATGGGTTGGAGATCCAGGAGGCACATGAGGCTGACTGCCAAAATCAACATGCTGCGATTGATCAGCAGACATGCTCTCGCCCCCGAGGGCATCCAAAGGACGATTGACAGCTGACGAAGAAGGGCTATTCTGAAGGTCATAGCGAGCCTTCTTTTGACGCTGGCGGAGGACATCAGCGATACCCATATCTCATTGAGAGGTTGAAGGGGCAGCAGCAGCAACAGCGGGTTCCTAAGTAACACAAAACATGATAAGGACATCGCACAAAAGGGAAAAGAGTGTGGGAACTAAAAAGGCTTACCCGAACGGTCGAGGACGGAAGAGGTATCCCAACAGGAATCAGGTCAACCGGGGCCTCTGAAGAAACAACTGTTTGAGAGGAAATGGTTTGAGCTGCGCGTGTTTTTCCAGGCCTCTTCTTCCTCACAACCCGAGTACTGGTAACGTTAGCAGTAGAAGTGGCTCCCTCTCCCTCAACGTTAGCGACAGCAGCAGCGGCAGCGGCAGCCTTAGCTTCAACTGCAGCTCTCTTTTTCGCCTCCTGTTTCCTCTTTCTTCGAAAATACTCGGGCTCCCAACCAGGTGGAGGTACTGCACAGTAACCAAACATTAGCGTTAGTATTTCCTGACAAAAACAGAAGATAAAGGGTCAAACGCTCACCCTTCTTGCACTCTTCCACGGGAAACCCGTTAGCTACTTTTCGGGCATCAACACTAAAATCAAATTGAAGCAGCGTCTTCAACCAGCCGTCCTCCGGGTCAGAGAGAGGCTTCCGATGGCCCCAAGCCCCATCCTTAATTGTCTCATTGAAACCGGGCCTCCACAACGACTCAGGAAGGTCAATAATAAAAAATTCCTCCTTCCAGTGAGGAACAGAGGACTCAATGCCCATGAGTTTCCAAGTGAAGGGCTTCAAAGAGCCATCTTCATAACGAGGCGATATTGATATCACCCCTTTACGGGAATACAACTGAAAAATGTTGTGAAGCAACGCCAAAGTGGGAGATTCTATCCCCTTGAAACGGCATAATGCGGCAAAGGCACTAACAACGCAAATCGCGTTAGGACTCAACTGAGCCGGAGCCAAATCAGAATCGGCCAACAATAATTTTACAAAGGGGTCAAGAGGGAGACAAAACCCATGGTCAAAAAGCTTAGCATACAACATTCTACTATTACCGGGCAAAATGCTGTTCAATCGAAGAGACTCAGGCGCAGGATGAATGGGATATTCCTGGGGAAATCTTGCATTAAACCCAGCAAGCCTACGATTAACTAAGGGATGGGTGTATAAAGAAGTGGGAGTAGCATCAATTACTTCCTCCCCGGAGGACCTTTGAGGGTCTCCCTCTTCGGTGGATTTCTTAGTCCTAGCCATGGCTAACAAGGGAGAAACGAAAAAGAAAGAAAAAGGATGTGTACCTTGAAGATTTGTAAAGAGAACGCGAGGAGTCTCGAACCAGAAAGAGAGAGCGGCGCGAAATATTTATCTTAAAGGCGTAAGGGAGTGAAAATGAAAAGATGGAAAAAGAAAAAGGGGATAGAGGAAATAATATATATAGCCCCAAAAAGGACGCGACCAGTCAGCAGCAGACACGTGGTGGAGCAGCGCGTCAAAAGTAAGGCACGCGCCAGAAGGCACAAATTTGAAAACAAGGATGAAACGTTTCTGCACTCACATCTCCCTAGGAGACGCCTGCTCCAAACGCCACTCTGAGGAAGGACACGTGTCTTATTTCATCATTACCTCTCAAGTCGCATTAAATGAGGGACTGCGGCATCGATTAAAAATATGTAAAAAGCAGCGCTGGCCTTGCCAAACGGCGCGATGACATAAAGAGGAAAGGAATAATGGTGACATCACAATGAATCATACAAAGCGTTAGCATCATTACAAGGAATAATGTTCAAATGGTTTGAAAAATAACAAAAGGCAACAATAAAAAGAACAAGGAAGTGTCCAGGCATCATCGCCAGCGTTAGGCCTTTTCCCCTGACGGGCCAGAAGAACTGCCGTCACCTCTGCTAACCTCACTCATCACGGTGGAAACGTAATCAGCTACCTGGGCCGGATCCGAAGGATTACCTTTGAAACGGGTCGCGAATCCAGAAACGAGGGCCTCCAGAACCCTTTTCCTCCACAATCTTTCCTGCAGCGGTGCCCTGGCAGACTCCTCATCTCGAGCGAGCATCTCTTCACGGAGAAGGAGGTTTTTTTTCTTTTCCAACGCCAATTCCGCCTCCAGAACCTCCATCTTCGCCTTCCCGACAGACCTTTCTCGGTTCAGTTCTGTTTGGGTCGACTCGCCGAGACACGTTAGCAACCTAGAGTGCTCCACCGCCTTCTCGATCTGCACCTTTGCAAGAGACAACGCACTGGAAAAATTACGCGACTCGCGATCGTGAATTTCAAATTGATAATTCAGATGGCGGAAGAGGTCCAAGGAGTCATTCAAGATATGACGAAAGCGAGCGGAAAGAGGAAGCTGAAGGAATTCCTCTTTCTCTTTTCTGGAACCAAACATCTCCCCTATCAAAGGCGGGGTAAATTCATCTCGAGAAAAAGGTTGAGGAACCCCGGCAGCACGAAGGGCATTAAAACAAAACCCCGAAAGATTCATGCGATAGGCTGCAGCCCCGTCAGGACCGCCATAAGCAAGATTGATCGATGGAGGAGGAGAAGAGCCTTGGGAAAAAGTACTCGTGATAGGAATAAAGAACAACTCTGGAGTCACCCGGGACAGTGGCTCAACAGTCGAATTCCCAGTAGGAGGCGTAACCACCACGTCAGGAATACAGTCAGTAATTGGAGAATCGGGAGCCTCAGCCGCAGGACGAGGACACTCCGCCGGTAGGACCCGCCTTTCAGCAGGGCAAGCTTCCTCCAACGCAACTCCCGTTGGCGGGGAGGCGCCTGCCTCAGGCAAAACAGCAGAAATAGAAGTAGTTGCCGCATCAGCGGGAGATGTCCTGGTAGCTTGTTCACTAGAGGCCACTCGAAGCCTTTTTCGACGTTGGGAAGCGGCAAGAGAAGAAGCGTGACAAAGGTCTGGTTTGACTTCCGTATCCTCGTCATCACTAGCAACCGCCCTCGGTAAGGTTTGCGAAGATTCTGCCCTCTTGCGGCGATCTGGCAACCAATTTTCCACAAAGTGAGAAGCTCGTACAGAGCTAACGGGTATTCGCCCTCCCCGAGCAACCGTTTTCCTCCGAGGAGGTCTAACGTTCTCCCGATTGGAGCCCTCGACCGGAGGCGAGGCTGGTAAAGTTTGAAGTGGCGTAACGTTCAGAGGAGTACCAGCGTAACCTGGGGATCCACCGTTAGCTTCCTAACAAGCAAACAAACGAGCAATGACAAAATAAAAGAAAGTATGGAAAGGACAAGGCTCACCCATAACGCAGTCTTCCAGAGGTCTAAAGAGAGCAAAGGCACGGATGCGGTAGTGAGTATTCTCGTCTAACAGAGCGTTAGCCTGGTTCAGCTCGGTTCTGGACAGTATCGCAGGATTCGTCCAAACGGGGCCTATCAGTTCCTGATTGAAATTAATACGCCACAAACGTGACGGTAGCTCCAGAACAAAGAAACTGCTCTTCCAATCAGCAACACCCTTCTTGAAGCCGTGAAAACGCTGCCAAAACGACTGCACGAACGCGTCATCCCACCGGGGAATAATCTCGATTAAACAGTTATGGCAAGTCATGCTAAAGAATTTGCGAAACAAATTGATAGATGGAGTAAAAATGTTCTTCAACTCGCAAGCGCGAAGAAAAGCATAAACCGCACACCAAGACGAAGGAGTTATCTGGGCAGGATTAAGATTGAATTCTCGCAGCAGCAGTAATATCGACTCGTGAACGGGAAAACGGAAACCATAAAGGAACATCTTAAAGTAAAGAAGCCTACTATGGCCCCACGCCGGATTATGCAGCCGCATATCACTTCCTGGAATAAATGGTTCATATCCAGGAGGAAAGGTAATACCGTGTTCCTCCAATTCGGCCTTTAGAACCACATCGCATGTAAAAATGCTCGGTGATTGGGCGACCTCTGGATCCATGGGCCGAGAAATAATCTGGCGAGGTCTATTCCTAGCCATAGCAAACCAATAAAAAGGAAATCTGAGAAGGGTCGAATCGGTACCTTAAAAAGGAAGAATCGCAGAGAAATCGCGAACAGTGGCGAGCGGCCGGAAAGGTATTCGGAGAAGAAGACGAAGGAAAGACAAAAAGAAAAATTCGAAGCGAGGGTAAAAGTTTTGAGAAGATAGAAAATAGCCCTTCTTAAAGGACAAAAACGCCATCACATTAAGTGAGTCGCCAATCGAGCGAAAACGCTGTAAAAGAGGCTGGCCACGTGGAGAGGACATTAAAGAAATTTGAAAAGGGGAAGTTATCCGTCGGCACTCCCCAAAAAGGGCAACGGAGTTGACCTAGTTAAACTAACTGTGAAACGGTTGCCTCGCTAAGGACAAACCGCTCGCGATAGCAATCAACAAAACTGGCAGGCTAACGGAAAATAGCGACAAGAAGAAAAGGGCAGAAAAACATTATTTTATTCATAAGAACCAAACGGCATCTACAATAGACCTAACGCTAAAGTGTCAATCCTCATCAGAAGGCCAGTAAATGCCGTGGTGATAGACCCCGTCGTCGTCCAGAAAGGGCATCTTCCCCTTAGCGTTGGGAACGGGCTTCTCCATTTCCGCCCCAGGGGGTGACCCTAACGGGCCTGCTTCACCTTCACCGCCCGGCTTCGCCAATGCGGTATCAGCACCGAAAGAAGGAGTTTTCTCCAGTGAATGGCAAGGGAAGCGATTGCCGCCCCCTTTGGAAGGAGAGCTGGAAGAATCCAGCGTCACAGCAGGCACCCTGCGAGCCCTCCTCTTTTGTTTTCGGCGACCCCTCCGACGAACTTGAGGCCTCCGCGGCGGCGACGGCGGAGGATTGTCTGAATCCGGCGTAGTAGGAGGAGTTGGCCGGGACTCGTGATCCTCAAGACTCAAGTAATAATAATCCGCCATATGACCTGCAAAAGGCAAAACAAGACAAGAGAAAAAGGAAAAAGATGAACAAGAAAAAGGAAAGCGACCCTCCTTATATAGCCAAGAAAGCATTTCGATCCTCGCGCAGATCCCAGAAATCAATTAAGACGCTAGGGAAGAGTAACCGTAATTGAAGAATCCGGTCCGCCATAGGCACACCTGCTCGTTGAACGCGTCAATCAAAAGACACCAAATAACCGCCCAACCGCCTGCCACTGAAAAGACGGCCCTGTGACAGTCGAGACAAAGCATTCATTGCTAAATCCCGGAACACGATCACTGCAAGTGTAATGTCCCGAGAAAGACTCATTTTCAGTTGGGCTCATGATAAATATCCCCCAACCAATGCAGTAAATAACCAGGCCAGAAAAGAGGAAACTTGGGAAAAGCAGAAACAATTATTTATTTATGGCCATAAGACCTTAGCGTTCACACATATACAGAAAACACGAGAAAAACAGTAAAGAGGAAGCGAAGGCAGCGATCAGACGTTGGACCCAGCATCATCTTCCCCTGGCACAACGGGAATCTCCCTCAAAGCGTCAGCAACGGAGGTCAGTTCAGCGGAACAGGCTCTCATGCCCTTCAAGCAGCAGGTCAACAGATCCTTCCTCTGCTGCAACATCGAGGCTACCACGTCAAGGCGAGCAGCGGCAACGGCCAGCTTCGCCAGACTTTCTAGAGGATTAAAGTCCTCCAGAGTTATCCCCAGCTGCCTAGACAAGATAGGCGTCAGCACCCCCTGCAACTCCAAGACATCCTCGGAGGTCTTGGTGATCATCCTCTCCAGGAAGCCGATGTCACCTTCGGTTCGGTGAGGTTTTTCAGGGTCAGAGTTTTGGAGATCAGAAAATTTCGAGTCAGTTCATTCATGGCGAAATGCGAAAGAAAAGACGTGAAAATACGGAGAAGTTGGCGCTGAAAAAACCTCTGAT
The DNA here is from genome assembly GCA_963691705.1 of Viola odorata. NCBI lineage: Eukaryota > Viridiplantae > Streptophyta > Magnoliopsida > Malpighiales > Violaceae > Viola > Viola odorata. The sequence continues at coordinate 153,145 of OY829544.1, forward strand.
TTATAGATGACGACAAAAACCGACAGCCTCACATTCTGGCACCAAACCTCCCCGGTAGATAGAAGAATTCTTCACCAGAGAAGGAACGTTAGCCCTTGGTAAACACTCGGGCTCATTTTCAGTTGGGCTTATGATAACAATCCACTTAAAGACAAGGACATTTTCGTCTATTACCCGGTAGGGGAAGACCAAGCCACTATTCCGCACCGTCACGGTAGGGGGCTAGATCGATGCCTTCACCAGAGGCTAACGCCATGAGGACCTACGGCCCCCCCACCGGCTCCTCTAACGGACCTAACGGGCAGCTCACGGGGCTATCTCACTCCGAGGGAATCACGCGTCAGGACAGAAACGCCAGTCGTGATAAACACCTCTTATATGCCTACCGCCACGGTAGCATATCCGGACAAGGGTGAACCACGTACCCTAACGTTAACGATAACCCTCTAATCGTTTACACAAGCGGGAACACCAGATTCCTCTATAAATACCTCCTCCACGAAGGAGGCAGGTAAGTAGTATCTGGACTGGCCCAAGCTTTGCCAATTTTACTACGGGTACTGACTTAAGCGTCGGAGTGTTTCTGCCGGAGTCACCCTTCGGCGTATTGCAGGTACATCTGGACACCGCGGGAATAGTACTGGAGAGGACACTTCATCCCCCTCACTATTCAGCGAACGACGAAATCGTTATCAGAGAGCGATTCAGAGATGGTAGCGTTCCCGTTGCTCCAGACGCCGATCGAATCGAATTACAGGGCGTGCACTATCCCTTACCGCTTCCCATCCGACAACCCCAGGAAGCCAAGCCCCCACCGAGCTCCAATGGATCCAACTCTTCCTCAATTCCATCCCTTCTTTCATGTAACTTAGCTCTCCCCCATCGTTCTGTTCAATCCCTTCCCTTCATTTCCTCTGCTGTGTTTGTAATTTTGTGTTCATTCTTGTTCTTCTTCTAAAACAACAATTTCAGGAAACGTGCCGAAAGCGACACCACCGTTGCCGATGCTCCTGCTAGAGCACAAAAGTTTGCTCAAAGGTATTAACTTATCATTTTATTATTGAAAATATGTTTCATACACAAACGTATGTCTTTTCTTGCTCTGTCATCATCAGTAGTATTTGCTCAATCCCCCAAGGTATGCTGACATTCTGGAGGACCTGAAGAAAGATCCTGAGACTCATGGAGGCCCTCCTGATTGCATTGTAAATACCGAACTTATCCACTCCTCCCCCCATCCCCCTTCTCACCCCACCTTTATATTGCTCATATGTAATGCTCCTATTTCTTGTAGCTTCTCTGCAGACTCAGAGAACAAATCCTAAGAGAATTGGGATTTAGAGACATCTTCAAGAAAGTTAAGGTCCATACCATCTTCTCACCGCCTGCTTTCACTTCCATTAGTCCTCAAGCTGAAACAGTTTACTTCATTCCTACCATCTGGGAAAGAAAGAAAGAAAAAACCCTTCAGGGTTTCCCCTTTCTTTATTTTACTCAATAAGCTGTTCCTTCTGGGAATGCAACAGGATGAAGAAAATGCAAAGGCTATTTCCCTTTTCAAGGATGTAGTTCATCTTAATGACGGTATTGAAGATGGAGACAAGCGCGTGGAGAGTCTCGTCAGAGGAATTTTTGCTGGAAATATATTTGACCTTGGTTCTGCTCAGGTTTGTCCATGCTTTTTGGCCCCTTTTTTTTCCCACCATGTGACATCCCATTTATTGAAGTTCTCCCATTTCTTGAACTTTCCACCATCTCAAACTGCTAGCAAAATGTTTCCTTCATATATATTTAACACTAGAATGTTTAATCATCTGTTTCCTTCCTTTTCTCAATTTCTCAAAGCTTGCTGAGGTCTTCTCTAGGGATGGGATGTCCTTTCTGGCTAGTTGCCAAACTCTTGTTTCCCGGCCATGGGTTATTGATGACTTAGACACCTTTAAAGCGAAATGGAGCAAGAAATCTTGGAAAAAGGTAGGTCCCACACTTGGATTCCTTCTATGATTCTCCTCTTTTTATTACAAATATTATTCCCTGTAATGAAATCTGTAAACAGTTGTGATGCTGTGCTGATATTTGGAGATGTCCTAATTAGCCTCTTGTTTTTTTCCTTACAGGCTGTCATCTTTGTTGATAATTCTGGTGCAGATATAATTTTGGGTATTTTACCATTTGCTAGAGAGCTTATGCGTTGTGGAACTCAGGTTCTCACTTACATTCAGATTTCCTGTATGCATGTTTGTTTAAAGTTGTTACAAGTTCCACAGCTTAAATTGTTTACTTTCAACATGTATAAATAACACCAGAGGTGTAAAATACTTGTGATAATGTAAGTTGTTGGATGTTAAAATCTATATATACTTGGGCTCTCCTGGCGAGCATATTGTTGGCCATAAACAAAAATAGCACCTGAAAGCGTAATGGAACATGGTCATCTATATGCTTTCTTAAGGATGTGCCTTTGCTGTAGTAATAAAACAAAATGTCTTTTGCCTCACTAAATGAAAAAGTTAGCATTATAGTTTTTATTTGGAAATCTCTACAGTTGTGGAGGTTATCCTTTGTGGCCTTTGACTAATGGAGGAAATCTAATTTCTCACTGTATGCATGTGCTCAGTTCTATCATCAGCATTTGTGGACTGAACTTCCTCTCCCTCCCCCTCCCCTCTCCTTTTCTGTGTTTCAGGTAGTGTTGGCTTCTAATGACCTGCCTTCTATCAATGATGTTACTTACCCTGAACTCGTTGAGATTATATCAAAGGTGATGGAAGCTAAAACATTCACAACTGTAATAGAATGTCACCCTTGCTTGCATCTGACTTGGTTACATATTTTCCAGTTGAAGGATGAAAATGGACAGCTCATGGGTGTGGATGTTTCAAATCTTTTGATCACCAATTCTGGGAATGATTTGCCTGTAAGAAACGGAGATGAATGTCTCTTACTCATTGAGAGATGGGTATTCTTACATTAATAGTCCTGATTTTCCATTTATTCTAGGTGATCGATCTTTCTAGAGTGTCACAAGAGTTGGCCTACTTAGCAAGTGATGCAGACCTAGTAATCTTGGAAGGAATGGTACGTTCTTTCAGCTAAATTGTGACCCAGATGATGATGCCATAGACCTCAGAATTGTTATTAGATGATTACTTAGTTTTAATTGATTATAAAGGGCTTCAAGTAATTCTTTAGGGATCTATGTTGATTCTTAGTTTAGTTATCAAGATGGTTTAATAGCAATTTAGTTTATGTCCCACTAGATCTTGTTACCCAATTATGGCAGGAGTTCTATGTTTTTTAGTGATCCTGTGTGGATCTGGTTTTTAGTATTTTAGTGCTTTTGTTTCAATAGATAGCACCATATTGACGGTCTTTCCCATCATTGTCATTGATGGATGGGATGATCTTAGTTTTGAAGCATACTGTTCTATTACCCTTTGTTATGGCTCTAAGCCAGCAGATGATAGCAAATGGTCAGCAGACCAATCTTTATAACATACCGAAGATTAAATTGATGAGATGATTGACTGTTGGAAATACACCTCGGCAAGAATCTTCTCAAGACAGCTAGTTGTTTTGGATATGCTTTAAGGATGCCTAGAATGTAGGGTTGATCAGCATATCCCTCACAAAATTTGTTAGTTTTGGCTGGCAGGGTCGCGGGATAGAGACAAATCTTTATGCTCAGTTTAAGTGTGATTCTCTCAAGATTGGGATGGTAACTGCCTAGTTCATACTGCTGGATTTCAGTTAATGGGTGTTGCTTTATCGGATTGTGGTAATTTCATGACATAACTTTTTCCCAACCCCCTCTTTTGAAACAGGTTAAACATGCAGAGGTTGCTCAGTTTCTTGGAGGACGGCTTTATGATTGTGTTTTCAAGTACAGTGAGGTTTTGAATTAACGTGTCGATTCATATATGCCCTTCTAGCCCTATTTATTTGGAGCTAGCCTACCATTCAACACCTGTATTGTGTTGGGTTTGACCTAAAAATGACCTTTCAACAAATAAAGACGCACGCAAACTGGTTGAATGCCTCTAACCGTGTGGCCCTAAATGTATGTTTGCGTGTGTGGTAGGTATATCTTGGATGTAGTTTAAAGCTGCAGAAATGTTGAGGACATTGTGCGAGATAGCACACTTGCAAATATATGTTAGGCTGCCGCCATGTCTGTTTGGAATTTTCATCGTTATATTTTGATTTCTGCTCAAATTTTACGTGAGATTATTGTTGGTCATCAATTTCACTGGAGAATGGTGTTGTTGATGGCATTTCAATTTGTGTGGAGCCCACAAGACCATCAGGTTTTCTCATTTATTTGTGGGTAACCTCTTCCATTGCTTTGTTAATCTTATTGATGATTGGAAGAGGTGGGTGAGGTTAAGTATCCGTAGGAATGTGTAGTGCAGTGAATAACTCAGGTAGAGCTGAACAGATGAAGGGAGACAGAAAGGCAAGAAAAGATAGGGAGAGGCATTTGGATGGTACATCAAATGGTGGTGATTCGGTGGATTAATCTGAAATAGTCCTCTTACCATTCTTATTCATCTCTCTAGATTTAAGATGGTTTTCAGTATGAATCCCTCTGTTCTTGACTCTCTGGATTTGAGGGGGTACTAAAAGGTCCTAACTACACAACTCATGATTAAATACAAATACAAATACAACCGGGTGACGGTCACCGACAGCTAAAGTGGTCCCACCGGCACAACGGCGCAGACGCTTTGGCCGGCCCCTCACGTTTCCATTGTTTGATCTTGATCTTGAATGCGTAGCATGTGCGAACTATAATTGTAACTATCAAATGAATTGATAATGTCTTTTTGTGGTTGATTTTTGTAATTTCATGAATTAAGTAAAAATAAATAAATTTATTTTTTCTGGGAATAAATAAGGACAAATACACGCACCTAATAATTAGTAATACGCGTATGTTGTTGCCTGCGGGCGTAATTTTTGGTATTGGATGGAATTGGAGGGTGATTAGGGGAAGGAATAGAATCCAGAATAGAATCCAGAATAGAATAAACACAAACATAAACTAGCCTATGACCTGTCACTTTACTTGCTCATTTCCTTCCATTTCCTCCTCCATTCTGGCTTTCACATTCCCTCTCTCTCTTCTTCTTCTCCTCCCTGGACCCTGCGCTCTCCCTCCCTCTCTCTCTCAGTAAACTAAACTTGTAGTTTTTGTTAGTAAAAAGCTGCAAACAAAGAAAGATGAGCTCCCTCGTCCAGGGCCTTCAAAAGCGGAGTTTCTCAGCACTCCCGGTCTCACAGTCCCCGGATGATGATCAGTTATCTAAAGGCCTACGCAAGAGGCTCTCCTCGCTCTACTTTGGAATCCAGCCCTCCGTCTCCTTCAGATCTATCCAGAGATCCAAATCCGTGCCGGGGCAGCTGGAAGATTGCGCCGTCGGGATGGGTGTTTCTATCAGGAAATGGTGGGAATGGGGCTGGGGCTGGATCCTCTCTAGAAAGCCCAGCTTTGCCATGGATCTGGAAATGAACCCAGACGAAACTAAGGCTCTTGGGTCCCACAGCAAAGGGAGCTGGAGACACCTGGTGTATAAGGTGAGATCGGAGATAAGGAAGGTGGTGGCCATGAGATCTGACAGAGTTGGTCCCCCACAGACTTACAGGTATGACTCTTCCAGCTACTCCAAGAATTTTGAGCATGGAAATGCAATCCCATCCAAATATTCTCCACCACCGACCGCTCAATATTACTGATCTATATATCCATATGTACACAGTACCCGCGCCATCCCGCCATTCATTCATATTGCTTGGAATTTGGACCTCCACTCCGACTTGGCACATGTTAGTTAATTCATACTCTTTTCTAAATTCAAGCAAATAAGATTCATCTCTCAAACTACTTTTAATTTGTGTCAAGTGTGATCGGAGTACTTGTAGTTGTACGTAGGAGCAATTTTTCTCCCTCTGTAATTGTATTGTAATTTCTTTTTGTGGGCCTTTTGCCAATTGTTTGTGCCGGTTCAGTCCACAAATATTTGCTCATTTCCATGTCCATGGCTGGCTACTGGCTAGGCAGCTAGCTTACCTGTAAATGTAATGTAATGTGATATTTGTTCCCAATTCCATTAAATAGTATAATACTACATTTGTACTACTACTAGTATTATTTTTTCTGTCAACTACATCCGTATTGCATTGCATTCTGATTGTTTACGCCGACATCTCCACGTTACTTGGGTTTATATTTTTGAATATTTAAAGAAATAATTAATATATGTACATTTAAGTAGCTTATAAACAAGTTAATACATTTAGGATAACAAATTTGTTCCCTCGGCAAAATACGAGACAAGACTAAGGTTATGTCGCAAGTGTTCCTTCTGTTATAAGTGCCTTGTGAGTTGTGACTACGCTGTATACTTTATTTGGGTAAGCAATTTATTGTCCAACTATTATGGTGTAAATGCGAAAAGAAGACGGTAAGATGAAAAAAAAAGAAAAAAAGAATTGACTTTAATTTGTAGAAAAGAAAAGTACGTCATGAATTGGAATTAGAAGTCGATGAGAAACTAAAACAAACTATAGGCAGGGGTCTTAGCTAGCTGCTGCTGCTTCATAAGCACCCTCACTCCTTCTACCTCTCGCCACAAGCCTCCAGTAGCATATATATTGGACAAAACCACAAAAGCCCCGTCATTCCAAGGTTCCAATTCTTGCATGTGCTTAGTGTCACGGACTAACTTTTTCAAATCTGTGCGGCGCCTAGATTCCACAATCTAGGCCAGCCTTTTCCCTATCCTTGACAGTACTCTACGAGAACCCTCGTATAGCTTCGTCCTGTGCAGATCTCATGACAAGACTTGGCACCGACTCTGATCCGATCTCTCAAGGCTTAGTCGAACCCACGACTAACACCCAAGCCATTCTCTACTTCTCGTGCACACGCCCGACTAAGGCGAGTCCAGGATACTCAAGGCCCTCACCTGAGTCGCTCGTATGTGTCTCGTAGGAAGGCTTCTCCTGTCCTCAGCCATCACTCGCCCGCAGGACAAGCAAGACTTCCGCAACCCTCAGAGCCATGCTCGCTCGGCCCCTCGCCCAAGCTCGCATATAACTCTTAGCCACATTCCATCTCTCGAGGCCACGCCCTCTCGCGCCTCTCGGCCATGTTCGCTCGCGCCTCACAGCAATGCGCGACCATGTCATAGACCGAGTCCTCTCGCCCCGGCCTATGCTTGCCCTTCGCCTAAGGCAAGGCCTTTATCCGATATTCGAACCCTTAGATGGTTCTTCCATAGCAACCCTCGCAATCCTTCTCTGAGCCTCGGCCCTTTCCTTACATGCGCACTACTAGTTCTCACACACTTAACTAGAAGTGGCCATCATAGCACAGCCATGATGGCAACGCCCATTCCCTAACACGGAAGGCTCACTCGCACAACTATGCAGGACTCGCATAGGAGAAGCTCACTTAGACAAGCATACTCTCGTATCTTGCCCAGGGGTTGGTGGAGAGCTATCACACCCGAAAGACTTCCCTTCACGTACCCTATAAAGGGACTATCCGTCAAATCCATGCGCCGAAGGCCCGACTCAGGATCCATGTTAAGGCTAAGCTTGGCCTCCAAGGCTTAGACCTTAACACTCTCCCCCACTTCATAATGTCGATGCCCTCATCGACTAGATCTCCAATCCCTAGGCTCTCTCCCACTTCAATACTCGTTACTCTTTTCACTCATTTATTTTTCTCTCCATTACCATTCTTTTTACTCTTCCACCACTCCTCCAATTAAGGTCTCATCTCTCATGCTCGCCTCTGAAGAAGTGCATTCTAGGGATGATCGATATTTCTTCGGTATCCGACCCCTCTGGACAATACTCTTAGAACCTATCGATCATACCATAATGCCACGTCTTCCAACCAATCTCTCTTATCTTTTATCTCTCAAACGCATGCTCACTTTTTTCATGCGGGCTGTTTTCTCTTTACTCAAGTTTTATCACTCTTTCTTTTCTCCATTCTCGCTACGCTCACCAAGGCCTACTTCATAGGGTCGTAGCATCGCATAGCACTCTGTCTCCGTTCCCACATCCGGTACTAGATCCGCTGGTCCCGCTTTCACCTGGCACAGACGTCCCTAGTACAAAGACGTGTCGTTCCTTTGAACCGACACTCTCGGCGCATAGGCTTGTCGTTCCAACGAACCGACATCCTTGGCACAAAAGCGTGTCGTTCCTTCGAACCGACACTCTTTCGCAAGGTATCACTTTGCCCTTCCAGGACAGCGCCTTAGCGCATTATATTTTATCCCTCAGGGTCAGGCGCCTCTGCGCATTATCTCGTATCACTCTGGCTCAAGCGCCTCTGCGCGTTCTCATTCTTTCACCTGGCTCAATTCGCTTGGGCCAGTGGGTCTTATATATATAGCTAGATTTCCATTTACATATGACCATACCTCATAACGCCTCATGCGTATTCTCTTCGCCGCATTGTGCTTATGCACTTCACGTTGTGCATAAGTCTTACTCATCTCTCCGCCTCTTTGCTTATGCACTTCACGTGCATAAGTCTTACTCATCTTTTTGCCTCTTCGCTTATGCACTTCACGTGCATAAGTCTTACCCATCTCTTTGCCTCTTCGCTTATGCACTTCACGTGCATAAGTCTTACTCATCTCTTCGCCTCCCAAGCTACGTTCATGCGCTTCTCGCGCATGCGTAGTTATTCTGTAAGCCACATCTTACTTGTACTTGAGATCTCCCATATGAGATCTCTTGTCTCCGTCTAAGCCAGTGAATTTCGTAACGCTTTATGCGTATTGTAATTTTGTCCCACCGGGCCAAGCGCCACTGCGCATTATAATTTCTCTTGCTAGCTCACAATCCGTCTAACTCAGCCGTTCTCATATGTATAAATTTTTTTGTTTTTGTGTAATTTTTGTGAGTTTTTGTTTTGTTTGCATAAAATGGTTTGCAACTTGTGTGTTTCCTCCCCCACTTCAATCATCGATGTCCTCATCGATTCATCTCTATGTTTTAACTCGCCCATCCTTACATTCGTCGAGTACGCAATGTAAGGCTCGAGACAATCTCTGAGGGAACACTCCCCTTTTTATTTCTTTTCCGTTATTTCTCGCTTAATTCTCACTCCCTGAATCAACCCTCCATATCACCTGGCGGTTGATTTCAGTCTCCTCCACGCATCATGTCCGACTTGATTTGTGCATTCTATTAACCATTCCATGGACTAGAAGCACTAGCTACCCATACAATGCTCTAAAGACTCTAACTACCCAAGGTATGGACCAGAACTCTAGCTACCCATATCCCATAAATATGGACTAGAACTCTAGCTACCCATAAACTTATGGACTAGGGACTTTAGCCACCCAGAGTATGGACTAGGGACTCTAGCTACCCATCATATGCATTCATAGACTCACTCATCAAGCTACATAATCGTCGATACTTTCGTATCTAGACTCGCCTCTTTTCTCTCATTGTAGGATCCCACCTTTTCCCGCAAGGTTCTAGGATAGCCTACCATCCCGTTACCACCTCCTTTTATCTCGATGCAATTCGTGTTGGATCTTATTGCTTGATCACTATATGATCCATACAATACAGAAGCCAACAACACATTCTCTCCGTATTTCTCACCCTCCTACGTGTTTCTTCCGAACACCAGCCACCGCATTCTCATCTAGAGCACTTGGCCTCTAGGTTCTCACTCATTGCTTGGGTATGGCAGCAATCTTATTGGCATACCCACATTTCGCTCGTTAGGTTTGTCCAACATTTTCCTAACATCCGCGGTTCATCATTCCCGTCAGCTCGCATCCTCGCATCTTGACATTACCAGATGCTATCGAGCTTAGGCTCCTCAAACTTTAACTCCTTGACCTTTAGCTTCGCAACCTTTAGGTTCACGAACTTAGCTTCTCAGCCTTTGGCTTTTCAAACCTTTCCCTTTTCAAACCCTGGCTCCGCCTTGTTATACTTATGCACTTCGCGTGCATAAGTCTCACTCGTCTCAACGACTAAACTTTTTAGCTCGTTGATTTACTAGCGTCGTTCCTATCTCGGCGCACCTGACTTTCGAAGACTTTGCAATTGCAAAGAACCCAAGTTTAGCTCCGCTACCAACTATCACGGACTAACTTTTTCAAATCCGTGCGGCGCCTAGATTCCACAATCTAGGCCAGCCTTTTCCCTATCCTTGACAGTACTCTACGAGAACCCTCGTATAGCTTCGTCCTGTGCAGATCTCATGACAAGACTTGGCACCGACTCTGATCCGATCTCTCAAGGCTTAGTCGAACCCACGACTAACACCCAAGCCATTCTCTACTTCTCATGCACACGCCCGACTAAGGCGAGTCCAGGATACTCAAGGCCCTCACCTGAGTCGCTCGTATGTGTCTCGTAGGAAGGCTTCTCCTGTCCTCAGCCATCACTCGCCCGCAGGACAAGCAAGACTTCCGCAACCCTCAGAGCCATGCTCGCTCGGCCCCTCGCCCAAGCTCGCATATAACTCTTAGCCACATTCCATCTCTCGAGGCCACGCCCTCTCGCGCCTCTCGGCCATGTTCGCTCGCGCCTCACAGCAATGCGCGACCATGTCATAGACCGAGTCCTCTCGCCCCGGCCTATGCTTGCCCTTCGCCTAAGGCAAGGCCTTTATCCGATATTCGAACCCTTAGATGGTTCTTCCGTAGCAACCCTCGCAATCCTTCTCTGAGCCTCGGCCCTTTCCTTACATGCGCACTACTAGTCTCACACACTTAACTAGAAGTGGCCATCATAGCACAGCCATGATGGCAGCGCCCATTCCCTAACACGGAAGGCTCACTCGCACACCTATGCAGGACTCGCATAGGAGAAGCTCACTTAGACAAGCATACTCTCGTATCTTGCCCAGGGGTTGGTGGAGAGCTATCACACCCGAAAGACTTCCCTTCACGTACCCTATAAAGGGACTATCCGTCAAATCCATGCGCCGAAGGCCCGACTCAGGATCCATGTTAAGGCTAAGCTTGGCCTCTAAGGCTTAGACCTTAACACTTAGCCACCCACTCTCCCATCTCCACATTCCCAAATTTCTCGCAGGCACTCATCAAGCAACCCCATATCACCACGTTTGGCTTCATTGGCATTCCCTCAACAATCTCTCTCGCCTGTTCAAGAAACCCCACCTGGCCGAGCAGATCCACCATGCACCCGTAGTGCTGCGATTGTGGCATTAGCCTGTAAACGTTCCTCATCATATCGAAGTAAAGCCTCCCTTCTTCCACCTTACCACCGTGGACGCATGCACTCAACACCCCAACAAATGTCACATGGTTAGGCCTGACCTCTGCTTCCCTCATGCAACCAAAACACTCCAAGGCTTCGTTTGCCCGCCCGTGCATCGCATGCCCCACTATCACGGATGTCCACGAGGAAACGTCTTTTTCTCTCATTCTCGAGAATACCTGGCAGGCCAAATCCATTCTGCCGCACTTTCCGTTCATATCAATCAGTGAATTCATCATCAAAATGTAGGTTTATCAAGGGTCTTGGCCTGGAGAACATGTTTATGTAACTGAAGCGCCAAGGTGAAATCCCCTAGACTTCCACAAGCTGAAGTGACGCAGACCATTGTCACATGGTCTGGCTGGAACCCGCACTGCCTCATCTCCGGGAACATACGTATTGTTTCCCTAGAAAGCCTAGCCTGAGAAAGACCAGCTAGAATGGCATTCCAAGAGCCGAGCTTCCTTTGAGGATTTTCATCGAACACCTTACGAGCGACCTGGAATTCACCAGACTTGGAGTAGATGCTGATGAAACCACTCTCACAATACTGGTTGGAGAGGAGGCCAAGCCTGACAGCAAGAGCGTGGAGCTGGGAGCCAAGATAGAGAGCGAAGGAGAGAGACGAAGCCTTGAGGAGGATAGGAAAGGTATAGGAATCAGGAGGGATGGAGGCTCGAGACATGGAAAGGTAGAGGTGAAGGGCTTTGGTAGGAGCATGGAGTCGGGTGTAGGATCTGAGTAAGTTGTTCCAGTGGAAGGGGAATGGGTGAAGGAGAAAAGGAAATGGATTCGAAGAATGTGCGCATGGATTTCGGAGAGTCGTTGGAGACTGGTGCAGTTGGATAAAAGGGTTGGGATTGTGATCAGGGGATCCGGGTCCTAGCCTTGGGTCGATGAGGCTGAAGAGTGAGTGTAATTGGATTTGTATGCCAATGCCTGAATTCTTCCAATCTTAATAATTTGGGGAGAGAAGAGGAGACGACGGCCAAAGCCACGGAAAAAGAGGTTCATGCGTTCGTCTCTTTAATCCTCTCCTACAATTTGAACAAGGGAACTGTCATGTTTTAGGATTCTACACTTTTTTTCTTTTTTCTTCTCCCCACCATCCTCTCTACCCTTCTACACTGAGATTTTCACAGAGAACATAACAAACCGCCTCAGCTGTGAATTGAATCCATCTCTCACAATAGTAAATTTCAATTTGGTCGGAGATAAAAGTAAATAATTCATTAATTAGGTGTCCACAAAAAGAAGAAAGAAAAAATAAGACGGAATCACAGAACTTATGTCACATTAAATTTCAATCTGGATCTTACGGTTCAAAAAGCAACATAATAAATCACAAACTAAACAGATGCTACAGCAGATAGTAGGCAGCAGGCACGTGTGTCTCTGTTGAAAAACCAATAAGAATACAGAAAAAGAATATATAAATTGCAAGCTTTAAGCATCCTCTGTAACATTAAAACTTGTACACTAATAACAGTTTACAAATAAATCAGTCTCAGAATACCAAGATATATATATGCTATCACCCAACCCCAACTTCCAATAATTCCAATCATCCCTCACCATCTCTCCTCTTCTGCCTTGCATGTACAAGCTTACCTGCCAATCTTCTTATCATAGCACATAAATGTCAAAGAGTTCTACAAATTTGCATCATATCACTGCAAATGGAGGTCGATTCAAGCAGCCCAAGAAGTAGGTTTTGCAAAACAAAATATCAGCAACCCAAAGCGAAAAGCTACCCATACATGACGCGCAACTGATCAAAAGCTAATGAGCACCCGGTGCATCTCTCATGCTCATATTCAGACTATTTCTCATGGTTCGTCTCCCAATTCCTGCGTTGCCTTTTTGCATCATAGCAACAAATTCACCATAATCAATCCTTCCATCCTGAAAAAAAAAATAAAAATAGTATGCATGCATCCTCAGTTAACAAAAAGCCAATTTTTCATCATGAGATTCCTTCACTTAGTCTAGACAACTTACATTATCTTGGTCTACTTCTCTAATTATGTCTTCCAGAAAAACATCAGTCATGTTATGTTCTGCACAAGCTTGCTGAAGCTCGTCAACTGTAATATAACCACTTCCATCCTTGTCAAAGTATCGGAACGCAGCAACAAGATGTTCCTCGCGCTCCAACTTATTTAAATGAACAGTAGCAGCTATAAATTCTCCATAGTCAATTGTCCCACTGTTGTCAACATCAGCCTGAGATTGACAAATTGCTCAAATTAGTAAACAATACGTGTATGTAGGACATCCATACATCATCATCAAAACTGTAATAAAAATGACCATTACAGTCATTGCCACATCGCATCAAAGAGAAAACAACAGATAATTACACACAAATTCATTGCCTTCATAAACCACACTACATTGCTCTCCCATGTTACTCATTAACATCAATAAGGCTTTCAACCTCCCAAAAAAGATAATAGCTAATAGACTTGGCTCAATTTCTGATCTAGTCAGGGTCAACAACATTTATCTTTCAACTCCCGTCCAGCTCTATCATGCACCATCATATCCAAGTGTTACAAACTTACAATAACTCTCACTAGTAAAATTCTCATTATATGATGTGAAAAGGTTAAAAGGAAGAAGAGTAACAATAGGACGTAAGAAAAAAAGAGAGGCAGATGAATAATCAGAAAACATAGAGATGTTAGAGAAAGCAAGCCAAAATAGGACAGCATCTTACCGCATCCATAAGATCACGTATCTCTATATCCTTCAATGTAGAGCCATATCTTCGCAAACCAGCTTTGAGTTCATCAAATGTGATTGCACCACTGTTGTCAGTATCCATGGAGGTAAACATTTCTCTCAGACCAGCAATTTCCTCCTCGGAGAGGCTTTCGGCTATTACCTGTAGCATGGAACAGGAAAGTACTCATCAAAATGAGGTCATGACTTAAGAACAATCAGTATGAGGGAAACACCAAGTATCCATGTGCCTTTCTCATTAGAATTATAAGTTGCTAACAAGGTGCAAACATGGTAGTTGAATGACAGACAAAAGCAACCAGAAGAAGGTTGAGACAAATGTGAAATCAATCCATGCCCCTATCGTATTTTATCAAATATGTCAGTTGTCCAGACAAGAGTTGCATCACTACATGTCTGAAGTACCCAAAAACCATGCACATGTACCTACCCGTAAAGCCATCTTCTTTAATTTGTTCATTGCAGAGAACTGCTTGAGACGAGAAAGTACAGCTGGATCCAGTGCTCTGTCAGGAGCAACTCCATTCTCACAAATCCAAGGATGACCTGATGAAGCAAACAGATGTTAGTATGATCTGAAATTAGTTGAAATGTCAGAGAAAGCCAGTTAGCATACAATTCTCAATATTGCTTACAAAAGTTGCATAACTCTAGGGAATCAGTAGTGTTAATTATTAATTGTGGCTGCTAATATAACTGCCCATTAATTCATGGAGATGATTACTTTCAAAGCATTTTTTTTGTTAAGGGAAAGCATTTGTATCTTCAGCCATAGATTACCCCTTAATGTTGAAGAAGAAAAGTAACCATGTACTTTCCAAGTAAAATAAACAAACTTCTTTCTTTTTAGTTTACAAGGAGACTCAAAAGTTGGGACAGGATGGGGACCGAATGCCAAGCGAGCTAGGGCAACATATGCCTAAATTGACCCAAACATTCTTCAGATAATCATCCCACTACATAGCATTTCAACAAATAATAAAGAAGACAAAAAAATTGAAAAACTATAACTGATAGAGACGTTCCTCATTTCTATTTCCCATCAGATGGTAAATTGCATAAAAAGAACAAGATGTAATTGAAAGGTTCATACATAGCACTTCATGAGCAGTCAAACGATCTGAAGGTCGAGAGCATAGCATTTTCCGGATGAGATCTTTTGCACTATCAGATATGAGGGGCCATGGGTCTGACTCAAAATCAATGTATCCTTTCAACACAGCATCAAATATCCCCTGCTGCGTTTCTGAATTCAACATGTAAAGCAGCTTTCAGTATATTGGGCAAAGAACACAGAAGCTACACTGTAATAGCGGCATACAAAGCAGCACCCACCTGCCCAGAATGGTGGCACTCCACTTAGCAATATGTACAGTATGACTCCGGCTGTCCAAACGTCAGCTTCTGGCCCATAATGCTTGAGGAGTACCTCAGGAGCAACATAATATGGGCTTCCCACAACATCAGTGAAGACTTGACCTGAAGTAGCACGCCAAAAATAGAGTTTAACAGGGATCAATATTTAAGGTTACAGCATGTAAAAAAAAATCTCACCGAATGCTGTACGTTACTGTTTCACAAGACATAGTATAAAGCCAAGAATGTCAAGGTGTGCCGTCAAAAGAATATCCTAACTATAAAATGGGGTGGTAAAGAATTTGAAGCACCTAAATGATAGTATGATGAAACGGTCAAAAGAAATATTCCATAAAAGGAAATCCATAAATGATCATAAAACTTGAGCAGTTCAGCATGCAAAATTTGAACTAGGAGCTAGATAACAAAGTGTTCACCGCACCTGGTTTGAAAAATACTGAGAGTCCAAAATCGATGGCTTTGAGTGAGAAGTCATTGTCTTTGTTCACTAATAAGAAGTTCTCGGGCTTTAAATCTCTGTGCATAACCCCAAGCGAGTGGCATGCCTCAACGACCCCTACAATAATCTTTGTCAACTCTGCCGCCTTCCTCTCGCTGTAATGCCCCCTCTGAATGATCCTATCAAACAACTCTCCCCCGGAGCAAAGCTCCATTACTATATGGACATAGAGAGGGTCTTCGTAGGCACCCTTAATGGTGACAATATTTTTATGGCCAGCCAAATGATGCATTATCTGAATCTCTCTACGAACATCCTCAACATCCTCCTTGGAGATGAGCTTCCTCTTGGATATAGACTTGCAAGCATACTCAATTCCCGTGGGAAGCTCGGTGCACAAATAAGTAGTCCCAAATTGACCTTGTCCTAATTTACGACCTAATGTATAAAGATCACGAATGTTTGCGGTTTTGTGTCCAAGAACGTAGTAAGCTTGGTTATCAATACCGCGGCGCATCATGGTATCTTTCCTGGTGGGGGGAAAGTTGGAGTCTTTTTTTGGGTTGTCTTTGGTGAATTCCTGGGGGTGGGAATGGTCAGAGTTGGAGTGGTCAGAGGGAGGGTCGGTCTTGGAAAAGGTGGTGGAGGTGGGAGTGGTGGGGAGTTCCTCGGGCTGACTGGAGCCCTGATAAAATTTTCCTTTGAAAGACCCACGGCATGTGTTGCCCATGGAACGGTGACAATACCCTTGACCACTTCAAGTTCAAGGCCGTTTCCTCATCATCGATTACACTGCCAAGCGATTATATCATTCTGAGTTAGATGATAGGCACAGTATGTAAGGGTCAGAGTCCACAGTTTTCAAAATCTGGCAATTGCAACTATAACAGTGGATATATACCTACATATTTGCGCAATAAAGCAAATCTAACCTAATATAATCAAATCAAATCAAAATACAGGAAGGTCAGATATAAGATCAGTTAGAGGGAAGAAGCTGACATTCACATGTCAATGGATGGATGAGGGTTGTATCATGTATCTATAACCTTGTCACCAAAGAACCAAAGTTGTGTATTATTAGAGGGGGGAGAGAACAATGAATCTAAAAGAAGGTTCATGAATCATAAATCTGATAGGCACAGAAACGAAAGAGTAAATCTTCAGAAGAGCAACAGGATGGAGAAATAGTATGATTGGAAAGAGAAAGATAAGAAAAGAAAAAAGGAACAAAAATGGAGAGAGCAGAGATTGCATACCTGGAAGTGCAATAGGAGGGAGTTGGAAGAATGGATCTGGAGGTAGAAAATAGAAATAGAAGAGGATATGGGAAGGGAGGGGGAAGTGGAAAGCAAGATTGGAATTTGGAAACAGGTAATTGAAAAAGAGTGTTTGTTTTCAATTCTTTTCCAATTCCATATATATCTATAAGCAAAGCACATAATAAAACAGAACAGAACAAGGCGGCTTATTAATAAATCTATGTTTTTTTTATAAACTAAAACCAGCCATGAGATTATTAAAGGTCTGTTTGGCGTTCCAGTTCGGTAGAAAAAAGTTGATTGGAAAAAAGTTGAGTGGAAAAAAGTCAGAATCTGACTTTTTCAGAACAGAGTTTGGTGTTTGGTAAATGTTTGTTAAAAATTGTGTGGGGAAACCAGAAGTTGTTTTTAGTATTTGGTAAAAACTGTTTTAAAACTATAGTTGGAATGTAAAATGACCATAAAAGGCATAATTCATTTCAAGTGTTAGAATTAATATTTTTAGTATCTTTATATGTTTTTAATCAATTTATTTATAATTTAATATTTATCTAATATCATAAATAAATTAAACTTATTAATGCCATAAAAAATATAAGTTATTAATACCATGGTTTAAAGCATTATATTAAAAAATTTGTAAACTCTATATAGATATTTTTAATCAATATATTTTAGTAAACAAATAATTAACATTTTATTTTTAATCAATATATTTTTAAATTGGCCAAGACAAGCATTCCTTCTAAACGGGTCATTATCATCCTCATTAGATCCAAAGGCAAACATTCAATTACTCTTTTCTGAATCTCGTATCGATTGAAATACAAACAAAAATAATAATCTCCATAGTACAATAAATACAATTGCTTAATTCAGGACTCAAAAAGCAAGAAAACTAGTCTCCACTACTGGCAGTTTCTTTGATTGGAAGAAAAGTTACGATCACCACAGGTAGCACGTCAAAGGAGGTTGGACATGAACTTGTGGGATTGTCTGTCGTGGCAAAGAGCAAACTTTTTGCCAGATTGTGAGTAGTCATGGTGTGTGTAGTAACATCACCATACACATGGTTAGCATGTTCTTTTCCATCAGCTTCAGTTTTTGGAGTCTAGTATGGACAAAGGAAAGAGCTACAGGTTCCATAAACTTCCTCTTAGACGAAGGCAACATCACATTTCAAGGTCCCAGTCAATGCGTTTCCTTCCCTTGCTAGTTATTCTGTCATTCTTTGAGGCTAATAATTGATTTCTGAAATTACAGGACACTAATTATAAAATCAAGACTTCAAGCTTATATACTACATATGATTTGGAACTTGTACCCTAAAAAAGCTCCATTATCAAAAAGAAGACTACTACGTATATACTCCAACAATAGAACAATACTCTTGGCTCTTCTTATAAAACTAAACACATCTGAGAAAGTAAATTATGAAATGCAGAACTTATTAGGACTTGAAAGAAATAAATTAAACACTCGGTAGAGGTGGATTCTACTACGACCCTTGTTCTGCATCAATCCGAGATGATAAACAATAATAAACATCAAATTCTTCACAATAAGGATAGAAAACCAGTGCTATATTTAAAACTGAATAGCTAAGGAAGCCCTAGAATGGGTACTCATTTTGCAGCATGAATGCATATATGAACGGGGCTCCAGCTAGCTGCTTATAAAGTTCTTTGCCAGACCAGACCACACAAGTATCTATAAGGAGCAATGAAGACTCAATCAAATCAGTTTGGCATTTGTACAATGTACAAACACACTCCATGGAAGAGGAAAACAACTAGCAGTATCAATAATTAGAGTATAAAGCAACCTACAGAACATAAGGATTTTACCATCTATCCTCATCCAATTGCCAACCTTCATTTTGCCTCCTCCTTGAGGTCCTATCCATCCCTGACCTACTCCTCCACCATGAAACATTCCGATCACTACTGGACCGCCTACTAATGAAACATTTTTCAAGGAAATTTACTCTAAAAGGCTTAAAACAATGGATTTGAACAGCATCCACTGATGAAAGAGCAGTATCAACAGAGCCGCTACAAAAATCATTCATATCAAATGGAGCATACCAGCTACAGCCACGATATATAGCAAGGTCATCGAGCGCACTTAATGCAACACCGTCGGTGACAGTAAGCAACATAAATGAAACAGCCTTGCGACCAAACGAACCTTTCTTCCCTTCATTACCATCCTTTGTACTACTGTGAACAACAATTTATCAGCATCACATCATCAAGTTCAACTAGCATTATCAAACAAAAAGATGGATCAACATTTGCACTCAATACATGATCTTTCTCTTGTCCAGCAATCAAACAAACTCAAATCAACATTTAAAAGAAAAAACCAACAAAGCATTCCTTGTCCCAACTACTCAAACAGAAATGGCATCAGCAGATCAAATTCTGGGCGTAGAATCAAAAGGGTCGCAGCTAAAGAAGAACATTACCTGGAAATTTTTGAGGTTGGGGAGCTTCTGAAGACGGACGTTAACCTTCTCGTCAACATCTCCCGGTAAGCACTTTTTCGACTCTTTGAAGACGATTTCTTTGGTGTATTAGTCCTAGAACGCTTAGAAGAGGATCCTTTGACCATATTGAGTGGAGATAAAGAGGATTTTGGAGTGAAAAATGGATTTTGGGAGTTAGGGTTCCAAAATGGGGATTTTATGGGTTATGGAGATTGAGTGATTAATCGCTAAAATTGACACATGCGTTTTGTTTAGGATTGAATGAGGAGTGTTTAGCTAAATTTTGGCTGGATTTCGTCATGATTTGAGCAAGAAATCGAAGAAGTCGAATTTTGGAGAAGGAGAGGGAAAATGGTCGGGCCAGAGGAGAGAGCTGGAAAGTGAGGAAGAAGACGTGAACAGTATTTTTTAATGTTATATACTTGATAGCATCGTAATTAAATAAGAATAGAAAGGGTATTTTTGTCCACAAAAATATGACACCTCCTTCCCGTGTCCTTGAACAACCTGACTTTTTTCCACTGCTCCAATTTGCTCCAGTTAACAAAACCCTCAAAATGCTCCATTTTCCTGGTTTGCAAGAGCCAACTTCTCACCTAGAAAGCTGGGTTGATGCAATACCAAACACCTTCACCAACTTCTTGGTTGAAAAAAGTTGGGTTGGTCACCCAAACCTCAATGCCAAACAGACACTAAATGGGGTTGGTCTCAAAGTGGGTGCTGCTAAGAAACATTGCGGGTGCTGCTGACCGGCTAACTCTCTCTTTCTCTCTCTTTTTTCTTCTATTTATTTTTGGAGGAAAAAAGGAAACACTTTCTTATTGAGAGTGTACTGTACACGAAAGAAAACCAAAACCAAAAACCAAAATAACAGTTTCTTTTTTGGAAAAAAAGAAAAGAGAGGAGAGAAAGGGATGGCTATCATTGATTCAATTACAGTGATAAAATTAGAAGCGGCTGCTTCCTGGAAGTGAGGGAGCAACGACACCCAACCAACCAACCAAGATTAAAAAAAAAAAATCAACGTTTTGACCTCTCAAGCCAAGAGTCTCAGAGTGCGATGTGCCTTAATTTGCCTGCGGTGGCGGACGGCGGGCGGAGCGAGGATGGAGAGTGAATTACGCCCAAACGCCCAACCTCCACCCCTCCCGCTTTCTGTTAGCTTCACTTCCCTTCCACCGTGCGTGTGGTATGCATTCCAATCCCTCCTTTTACTGTTTATCCTCTCTTTTTTATTTACTGTTTAGTTGAGTGATTTGTTGGTTGTGCTGGGCAGTCAGCAGCCACCCACTTTGACTAATCAATCAACCTCCCATTTTCCACTTCTTCCCTTCCTTTTTTTGCACTTAATAACAAGCTTAAACCCCCTATAATTACACACATCTTCACTTCCCTTCCACCGTGCGTGTAGTTTTAGAGATGAGCTTGTTTGATACCATCTCAATTCTGGTGTTTATCCCTTCAGCTACCCTATTCTGATGTTTATTTTCAAACTGGGCAAGTCTAAGTTTGTTTTCCTTTTATACTGCTGTTCAGTTTTCAATTTATTGTTCATTTTTCATTTTCCCATCTGTCTCACCTAGGGGTGGGCACCGAATTACCGTACCGAAATTACCGCGGTACCGTACCGAAATAATGCAAGTTCGGTCGGTAATTTTTTACACATTTTTACTGTTCGGTATTTCGGTACGGTACCGAAATAAATTTCGGTATGGTACGGTAATGGATTTGATAGGTTCGGTATTACCGAACCTACCGAACCGAAATGTCGTGCACTTGTACAAAATAATTACCAGTTCTATTTTCCTTTTGGTTCTTCACAATTACCAAGTTCTATTTTAATTTTGGTTCTTTTCCTCTTCGAACCAAACTCTCTCCCCTCCCCTGCGAAACCAAACTCTCTCCCTTTATTTTATTTTTACCAGAATTTTATGTTTGATTGGGCTGGTTTGTCTATTGCAATGGTCAGACTCAGTGGAGTAGCCTGCTCATACAATGCGTGCATTGCATGTGGGTTTTACGTTTTCGTCTCTTTCTTTCTTCTTTGTTTGGCTTGAAGACAGTGTTGTGAATTTCTTTTTCATGGTGCTGTAATTTTATTAACTCATGAATAATTAAGTTTGGTACTTCGGTATACCGAAATTCCGTACCGAACTAAATTCGGTATTTCGGTACGGTACCGAAATTTAGTTCGGTACGGTATGGTAATTATTTTTGAGTATTCGGTATACCGAATACCGAAATATTTCGGTCGGTATATCGAACTACCGACCGATGCCCACCCCTAGTCTCACCTTGTAATTCTTTCTCGAAATCATAATGGTTTGTCCTCTTCTTTCAATCTCTATTTGCATCACCAGTTGTTGTTGTGATATGACTAGGAATTAAACGAAAGATCTATTTTAATAAATAAATTATAAAAGAGTTGAGCAATAATATTAAAGGTTAAAAATGCTACAAACAAATTGCCAAAAAGAATTAAAAAGGATGTAATTTATTTTAATAAATAAATAATAAAATAGTTGAGGTATTAATTGATAATATTAAAATTTAAAAATGTTGGGAAATTTTTAGATTTAAAAAGAAAAAAAAGGAAGAAATTATATTATTTTTATATATTTTTAAAATTAATTATAGTATTTTTTGAATTTTTTAAATGAATTATATTAATTTTCTGTATTTTTTAAATTAATTACAGTATTTTTTTGGATTTTTTAAATTAATATATTATTTTTATGAATTTTTTAAATTAATTATATTATTTTTCTGAATTTTTTAAATTAATTATATTATTTTTCAAAAAAAAAATTAAAAAAAAAAAATTTTCCAACTGGCTAGCCTAAGTAATATTTAACGATCTGTTAGTCAAACTAACGAAATGGACTCATGGTACGTTGACGTTAAGTCCAGGGGAGGTCGAATAAAAAGTTTATAGTCTAGGGGAGGTGTTTGTTTTTCTCGTTAGTACAGGGGTCTAAATACTATTGACCCTCTTCATAATATCATATGACCATCCTCTTATCATCGCAAAGGTCTCCAACGATATGTCATTCTTCTTCAAATGCAAAGAATCAAACGGGACTAAAACAACAAATGAGTTCCTTGTTTATTCCCTTAAGGTATCACTGATCGTCACTCAAATATACTTAAATTTATCTTGATGCTTAAATGCACAAATAAATGTGTACAGGGCAAGACAGGGTCGAACCACAGAGATCGAAGGACTAATGACTCAATTTAAATGTATGACAAAGGGTAAATGCAACCAAAAATAAGAGTAACACTGGGGGGTTTATGTCGATTAATGGCGCAGATCAGGGAGCTAACAAGAGCTAATCAAGATAAATAAATAAAGCAGTTATCAAGGGCACGAAAGTAAAACACAATCCAGGGCAAGATAATCAAAAGCAATTCGGGGGCAAGAAAATAAGAAAGACAGTAAGAGAGATATTAATATGATGGGAAGAGATCTTAGCAAAGGGGTATTCTTAGGTTGCATTCGGGTTAGTTAATCATCGGCGCAAAGATATTTCATTCTCGTGCCCTAGACATGCTATAGGGGTCTATCACCTCCCCACACTGTCACTGCTAAAGATATGACCTAGACACCTCGCCATCCTCCCAGGCACCTCCCCACACTGTCACTGCTAAAGAGGTAGCCTAGATACTTCGTCATCCTCCCAGTACCTCCCCACACTGTCACTGCTAAAGACGTTTTGAGGGCAAGATAACGACAGACAAGCAAATATAACAATAAGAATATATTAAATACAATTAGGCCTCTTAACTAATCCTTGCAACTAGGGTTGGCAATTTCCGCCCGCGGATATGGATATCCGCCGGATACCCGCAATTGCAGGTGGATATTACTCGCAGTTTGTGGGTATTTTGCGGGTATGGATAGTGCTTACCCGCTCCAATACCCGCACTAAATACCCGCAAAATATATATATATATATATATAAATATATACATACTATTTAATGATATATATATATCATTAAATTTGTAAACTTTAGTAAATCTCTTAGTCAAACACAAACTAGTTTGTAGGAAATATAAAACTTTTACGAGAAACTAGTATGTATCATTCGGCAAATTTTTATGAAACTAGAATTTGTGCTTCGTTCATTCATTGTATGAAACTAGTATGTATCATTCGGCAAATTCTTACAAACTACCCATGCCCATGCCCTGCACTTTCTCCATCATTCCCACCACAACTATACTATTACTATACTAATTAGGTTCGGTACGATTCCTAGAAATTTTTATGAAACTAAAATCTTGACAAATTCCTAGAAATTTTTATGAAACTAGAATTCCTACAAATTTTACGAGCTTGACAAATTTTTATTCATTCGGCACGTGGAAGAATTTGTGTTATGAAACTGAACGATTGTCAATCTATTACTTGAAAATTTAAATTTTAAAAAATTTGCGGGTATCCGCGGGTATTCGCGGGTAATCCGCGGGTATAATTTGTCTTCTCTTATCCGCTCCGCGCGGGTGCGGGTGCGGGTATGGATTACCCGCAAATTTACGGGTGTGGGTATAGATAGTGCCTTACCTGCTCCATACCCGCTCCATTGCCAACCCTACTTGCAACCCTTAAAACACCCTTTACTAAGAAGATGAGCTTAGCCGCTCATGCTAACAAGTAATAAAAATGAATCTAATAAATAACATAAAAGTAAAGAGACAAGAAAGGGAACGAAAGCTTAATAAATATCGGCCGGAGCTTTTAAGCTCCGGTTTGAAGAAGGATTAATGGTGGCGGCTGCTCCAACAAAAGGGAGGAATAAATTCCCAGAAAAGAAACCTAAAAGGCGGCTGCCAACAACTAAAAATGAGATATCTCCCCTAAAACCCTAAAACTAGAGGCTTATATAGTGTCTAGCCCACAAGAGGACAAATTCCAGCTAAGGGATTACAAAAAGATAAATTCCAGCTAAGGGGAGAGGGTGACAGCACATGGAGCGTGTTGGAATATTCTAGAATCTTCTAGATATGCAAGGAATCTCGTGAGAATCTTTAGAGATTCGTCTCTTTGGCTTTGCAGAGATATCGCGGGCGAGAGACTGCTCACTGGTCTGGTTAGCTTTCGAGGGCTCGACGACATTCTGATCTTCTAGGCCTTGAAACTTGAAATCCTCATAAATACTCCAAAAATGCTTCTTTTTGATCTTTTCCTTCTATTGACGCTGATCTGCAATAAAGATTGGAATAAGGGTCAAATAGCGGAATCAAGCCCTCGAAAGGGCTAGAAAAGAAGGTAAAATCATGACCATGAAACGTGCTATCAATCACTGTTATTATCTTTAATATTGTCATTTTCTCCTTACCTTTATTTTTAATATCTTCATTATCCTTAACATTCTTAAAGGAATCTAACAAAAGTTAGCAAACTCTACTAGTATATTTGTACAGCTAACAATGCAGATACTCAAACGGAGTACAGATTACTATAAACTTCATCAGCAAGAGCTTGATAAATCATATAAAGCTTACTAAGTCCGTCCTAGTTCTGATAAACAGGCGGTGGTACGACTCATTGAGATAATTCTAATATGGCCCATCAGGCCACCCATCCATTGCATGGGAATGCTGATGATTTCATCAGGGAAGATCGTCGAAGCCTATTCCGTGCTCATTTAGACGGTGGTACGGTTAGAGGTAAACGGTCTTCTTAAGCCCATTCCGTGCTCATTTAGACGGTGGCACGACTTTAGGAGCGCTAACAGAACCTGATAAGTCCAGCAAAGCTTCTAAAGCACATTCCGATCTTGTTGAATCAGACAGAACGGCTTAGGAAAGCTAACAGAGAAACAAGAATTCTGCAAGGATGTTGGTCCCTACGACGACATTAGCACGAGACGCATATTTTAGATTATGTAATTACTAGAATTTTCTATTGATATTATCATAACCATCTATCTTATGTGTTTTAAGCTGCACAGGAAAAGGAGATTTTCTTTTATTTATTTCTTTGCAGGTTTATAAATAGAGGTATGGCATATGAAATATGGAAGTTGTCCGGAAATTTCCTTGTGAGGTGTGATATTTGCAGAAAGAAGAAATTCGTTAATACTTGGTCATGCTGCATATACAAGGACAGCATCAAAGAGATTATCCGTTTTAAAAGACTTTTTCAGAGATATCAGTTATTTTAACAAGGAAGAGTTATATTTCAGAAGATGGAGCACAGTACTTTGTGCCAGTTAATTATAATGGCAATTTTTAATCATCCGAGAAAGTCAGCGTAGGAACAGTAACCATCCGGAAAGTCAATGAGTGAACAATCAAGCTTCCTTGTGAACAGTAACTTCCTTGTGAACAGTAACTTCCGTGAACAGTACCCAGAATAGTAAAATGCAAGAAAGAAGAAGAAGAGAGTAAAGCTTCCGGTGAATAGTACCCAGAATAGTAAAATGTAAGAAAGAAGAAAAGGATTGAAAACTCGCAGAAAATTTGCAGTCTCCTGCAGTTCAGAAGTACAGAGCTTTATCAGACACCGGGAATTGAGCTCTTGGTAAACACTCGGGCTCATTTTCGGTGGGGCTTGTGATAATCCAAAACAAACCCCCCTGGGCATTTTAGTCTCTACACGGGGTACCGAGAATGTGGTCGACATCAGCAAGGGGGGCCCCACCTACCAGATGGCGTCTAATCTCACACCTGGTATGTCCAAGCACCCACCTCAAGTGCCTATAAATACCCCTTTTAGGCAAAGGCAAAGACAAGCTGAGATAAACCCACACTTACTCTACAAAGTCACTCACCCTATATTCTCTCACTACTCTCTCCCTCCTTTACTCCCTAAACTCTTGCTTACCCTCATATTTATCCTTATACTGACTTAAGTGTCGGAGAGCTTGCGCCGGGAACCCCTTTCGACGTCTTGCAGGTGCAGCAACAGCGTGAACAACTATTCCCTTAAAGGACAAGATCACAGAATTATCCTCATCCCTGATCCGAGGATTATCACATACATAGAAAATTGCGGCGCCAAAGGGGAATCATTCCCCAATAAAAGCTGCACGATTCACAAATATGAAAGGTAATTATCAAAATTTGACTTTGGCGATGTCTCGCTACCTACAAATGAAATTAACTAAAGAGGAGCATGATCCTACCAAATGCTTATGCATGTAATTATCATACATTGTATATATGGAAGTTTTCAGTCCTGTAGTTACCCGGTGAGTCCTTCAGCCTTATAGAGCTTCGGGAAACCATCGGCCAGGCCCTTGGCAAACATGGGCTGTGTTTGAACTTGGACTTTTACTGCCTCAAATAGACAAAGAGTCACATCAGCAAATACCTGAGCAGATGCACTGCTGAGAAAGAATATAAAGGTCCTGCTATTCCTACGGCTACGTTTCAATTAATTAAAAAGAATTAAAAATATTAAATTGGTTTAATTGGGTATTGATCCTCTCCTGACAACTAATTAATATTTTATGATAAAAAGTAGGAAAACTAATTCAAAATAATTTATTTTAATTGAGAAGAGGGACAAAGCCCAGCCCAGCTCAACTGTGCAACTCTTTAAAGATAACATCCCACACTCCTCTGGGCTTTGGGGCTTTGTCCTAAACATTGAGATTGATTCAGATGCAAGTTGAGAGGGAGAATCTTCATGGTTTCAAGCTTTCCAGATACTCCCCTAAGGTATACCATATCTTCTTTGCCGATGACACCTTGCAGACTACTTCAATTCCTTGACCTCAAGTATTCCTTGGGAGATAAAGCCTTTGGTGGATCAAGTGATAGTTTATCACAAAGTGCAATGGAATGTGATTTGGGTTGAGATTGCGATATGTGAGTGATATATCTAGGTGGTGATCGACAACATAAATTATACAATAATCGGAGGAAATTAAAAATATACAAAAATATAT
The DNA here is from genome assembly GCA_963691705.1 of Viola odorata. Taxonomy (NCBI): domain Eukaryota; kingdom Viridiplantae; phylum Streptophyta; class Magnoliopsida; order Malpighiales; family Violaceae; genus Viola; species Viola odorata. The sequence goes on from OY829544.1 coordinate 180,646, forward strand.
ATCATTTTATTATGTTAATAAAAAATTATAGTAAGGATAATTTTTAAAGGTATTTAGATTTATGTAAAATTACACTAAAATTCAGTATATTACTCCCTCCGGTTTTTAATAAATGACGTTTTTCTACTGAAAGTTACTATACACTTTACTTGACTTTTAGGTGTTTAGTTTACTGAATGTTACTGTTTCAGAAGGTTATTTATTAAAATCCGGAGGGAGTAAAAATTATGGTTTAATTAATAAAATGATAGCTTAGCTTGGAGTAAAATAAGAAGGAAGTGGAAAAAGAGAGGTAGTAAGTAACAGACAAGTGAGCGTGAGTCAGAGTCACAGTCGGGGGTCCGAGGAGAGAGGGGGGAGTGACGTCAAGACACGTGGGACAGGTGTCTTACTTGGGCTGTCCCTTTTACTCTGTCTATGCCTTCGACTGTTTCTCTTTTCCTTCTTTTCCTCTCCCTCCACTCCCTCCCACACTGACACTGCCACCTCAAACCCAAACTCAAAAAAAGCCTCTCTTTTTCAATCTTCTAACGCTTCCAATTTCCCCCTCTCTTCTCAACTTGCTAATTTGTTTCTCCACTTCCTTTCTTGTCGCAATTCAACTACTGCTTACTACTGTGTTTCTTTTTTATGAAAATATAAAAAGAGAAAAAACAAATTCAAAGAAAGGAAATCTCATCATCACCATTCACCCACCCGCAAAAGGCCACCTTTCTATACGCCAGCCAAGCCAACTCATTGCGACCGATTGTTCGCAGATCCATCATAGTATTATCATATCATATATTATCATGGCATTTTCTGCATCCCATTGTCGTCGTCATCATCATCATCATTCCTGAAAAACCTTTGAAGAAAGCTCCAATCTGCAATTTCTCGCCCAATCCGTCTTTCTATCGCTCCTAGGTAAATCTTATTCTGGAACCACTTCTTTTGTCTTCTCCCCATCCTCCGATTGATTCACCCCATTCCTTCCTGTTCAATGCTATTATTATCTTCCTCTGCTTCACCGTCCATTTTGATTCCTTGATTCCTGATTCATTCTTCTCTCCCTTCCCTCTTACAGGGAGTTCCCCTTGGTGCTTAAAGTAATTGGAATCTTGGCTTCCCCAAACATGAATGGATCTGTGCTTGTCGCTCTTGCCGCCGCCATTGGTAACTTGTTGCAGGGATGGGATAATGCAACCATTGCAGGTATTCCTTCTGTCTTCTGCTGTCTGTGTGATTGATTATATATTATTGATCAAGCTGCAAATCTGTGGATTATTAACAAATCTTTTGTGAGTGTGATTGATTGTAAAATTTTCGTTTCTCGTTGCTGGCTGCAGGAGCTGTCTTGTACATCAAAAGCGAATTCCAATTGGAAAGTGCGCCAACGATTGAGGGTTTAATCGTGGCCATGTCACTTATTGGAGCCACTTGCATCACTTTTTGTTCTGGTCCCATCTCCGACTGGTTAGGCCGCCGTCCTATGATGATCATCTCATCCGTCTTCTACTTCTTGAGTGGCCTCGTCATGTTATGGTCTCCCAATGTTTATGTTCTACTGCTGGCGAGGCTTTTGGATGGATTTGGCATCGGCCTAGCGGTTACCCTTGTTCCTGTCTACATATCTGAGACTGCCCCTCCTGAAATAAGGGGCTCCTTGAATACCCTTCCTCAGTTCACTGGATCTGTTGGAATGTTCCTGTCATATTGCATGGTGTTTGGCATGTCCTTGACTACAGCGCCTAGTTGGAGATTGATGCTTGGTGTCCTTTCTATCCCCTCCCTCTTCTATTTCCTCTTAACTGTTTTCTTCTTGCCCGAGTCTCCTAGGTGGCTTGTCAGTAAAGGCCGTATGCTCGAGGCCAAGCAGGTGCTGCAGAAGCTTCGTGGCAAGGAAGATGTCGCAGGTACGCTCTTCTACTTTGCCTCTCTGAAATACTCTGTTCCTTTTATCTTGGCTACAACATCTCATCCGCCTGCAAATTGATGTGACTGTTTATACTTGGCCAGATAACCGTCAGTTCTATAATATTGAATTTGTCATGCTTATCTTACCAATTCTTTTCCATATCAACAGGTGAGATGGCTCTACTGGTGGAGGGACTTGGAGTTGGGGGTGAAACCTCAATAGAGGAGTACGTTATTGAACCGGCCAATGATGTCATGCAAGACCAAGATATTTCTACTGACAAAGATCAAATCAAGTTGTATGGGCCTGACCAAGGACTCAGCTGGATTGCCAAACCTGTCACGGGGCAGAGTGCTCTTGGTTTTGTGTCCCGGGGTGGAAGCATGGCAAACCAAAGTGTGCCTCTCATGGATCCTCTTGTCACCCTATTTGGCAGCGTCCATGAGAAGCTCCCTGAAACAGGCAGCATGAGAAGCATGCTTTTTCCTCACTTTGGCAGCATGTTCAGTGTCGGAGGGAATCAAAATAGGAATGAAGACTGGGATGAAGAGAGCCAAGCCAGAGAGGGTGATGGCTATCCATCAGATGCTGGTGATGAGTCTGATGATAATAATTTGCAAAGTCCCTTGATTTCACGCCAGACGACAAGCATGGACAAGGACTTGGTCCCACCTGCTCATGGAAGTCTCTCAAGCATGAGACAGGGTAGTCTGATACAAGGAAATGCTGGAGAGTCTGTTAGCACAGGGATTGGTGGAGGTTGGCAGCTGGCATGGAAATGGACCGAGAGGGAAGGCCAAGATGGAAAGAAGGAAGGAGTCTACAAGAGAATTTATCTGCATCAAGATGGTGTCGCTAGTTCACGGCGTGGATCTATGGTTTCTATGCATGGTGGTGATGCCACTGCTGATGGTGAACCTGTCTATGCTTCTGCTTTGGTGAGTCAGACAGCTCTTTATCCCAAGGATATTGGTAATCAGTATCCAGTTGGACCAGCCACGGTGCACCCATCTGAAACTGCAGTTAAAGGACCAAGTTGGAGTGATCTCTTTGAACCAGGAGTCAAGCACGCCTTGGTTGTTGGGGTGGGAATTCAAATACTTCAGCAGGTAAAAGATAAAATGCATTGAACTGCTTATAGTTTCTCTGATAAAGGCTGACTGGTATTTCTGAATTCACTTATTGTCATCCTCTGCTTATGTGCATGCGTTTTTTCATATTTCCATGGTTTTATTGATGTTGAACAGGAGATTGTAGGTTGGCACAAAACATGCATCTCCCTGTTTTATCCACTCTATTGAGAGCTAAGTCTCATTCATTATGACTGACTGGATTTATACCCTTTTTATTTTATTTTTGACCATGAAGTTTAGAACTTGTCACCAAGGTGGCATGTGTATATGAACTGGTCCATGTTGACAATTTGAACCTAGTATCATTTGTGCTGGGTACGGAGTAAAAAGATCATATGCTCATTGTAATTAACTAAGTTTGATGTGGTTTTAAATAAGGCTTCCAAGATTCCCCGATTACAAATTCACCGGTCTGTAGTCTTTGTATTGGTTGCTTGAAGCACAGTCTATCTATTTTTCTTCAGTCTGAAACATCTATTGAGTTTATTAGACTATGTTTATTACGTTGTTTTCTTTTTGAAGCCTTATATAGCAGGGTCTTAAGACAATAGATTTTGCGCTCAATCACTATTTTCTTTTACCTTTGAAGCATATTCATGTTCGTATACAAGGCATTTTGAATTTGATTAAACACATATTGTATTCCTTTAAGATTATATTCACGTTTATATGACTGTCCCAAGGTTTTCTCTGCAGTTTTCTGGCATAAATGGGGTTCTCTACTACACTCCTCAAATTCTTGAACAGGCAGGTGTTGGTGTTCTTCTTTCAAACTTGGGCATTAGTTCAGCTTCTGCATCCCTTCTTATTAGTGGCGTTACCACCTTGTTGATGCTTCCCACTATAGCAGTTGCCATGAGGCTCATGGATATTGCTGGCAGAAGGTATTTGCTGGAAAACATTCCCTTGTTTTATGATTCAAGCCTAATATGAATGTTGAGTTTATCTTACTGTAAGATGCAAATTTTGACATCCCATCAAACTGGGTTTGGTTGTCTTATGGTCCAAAGTCAGACCCCAAGTTCCTGTAGAAATTAGATGCAAACCAGCTAAATATCTGTTCCATGTGTAGGATTGATATTGGTGTGGAGATGATGTATGAACATCCTCTCTTTTTTTTTGTTTTTTAGTTTTGTTTTGATTCCTATTGCTGTATTTGCAGGAGTTTGCTGCTTAGCACAATCCCTGTGTTGATACTCACTCTCCTCATCCTAGTTGTGGCAAGCTTTGTGGACATGGGTAAAGTGGTTCATGCATCAATCTCAACAGTCAGTGTGATCGTCTACTTCTGTTGCTTTGTCATGGGGTTTGGACCAATTCCTAACATACTGTGTTCGGAAATCTTCCCAACTCGTGTTCGAGGCATCTGTATTGCCATATGCGCTCTCACATTTTGGGTGGGTGACATCATGGTTACCTATTCACTCCCCGTGCTGCTAAAATCTGTTGGTCTTGGTGGTGTTTTCGGCATGTATGCCATTGTGTGTGTCATGGCATTTGTGTTTGTGTTCTTAAAAGTTCCAGAAACCAAGGGTATGCCCCTGGAAGTGATTACTGAATTCTTTGCGGTTGGAGCTAGGCAAGCAGCAGCGGCGAAGGATAACTGATGGTGATGTTGAAAGTTTTGGGCGGTTGTTTGATTTCTTGAATTTATTTTTTTACTTGGGGAAGAAACATGGCGAACTTTATATTTTTCTAGTAGAATTCTTTTTTTAATATTTTACTTTTTCTAGTTTGAGCTGTGACTGTCAAGTTTCCCTCCGGCAGGGACTGTAAGATGACGAGAAACGCAGGATTTTGTTGGAAACTTGGAAACCCTGAAGCAAACCAGTGATGAAGGAGACTGACAGGTCATCTCATATTATTAACTTTTTTATTCTTTATAAAAGGAGGAGATTAATTGCATCCCAAATAATTAGAAGAAAATTGATTCACATTAACAATTCATTAGTAGTAAATTTTTACAGTTAAATTTCTATTAGAACACAGAAAATTAATTGAAAAAAAAATATTAACAGCATCCTGTAATAGTTATATGATTATAAAAACGAAGGATAATACGCTGTTTGGTGATTTAAAAGAAAAAAGAAAGTTGTAAGAAGTGGTTAATATTAGTAAGAAAATCCATACTATATGTTTTGGTTGGTGACTTTCTAGTCAGTGTAGTGTAAAAATAATCAGCATCTTAAATTTAAAGCTGGTGATTGTGGTTCCTCTGTTGTGAACTGTAAAGGTTCTAAACCACAAGAAGAAAGTAGGAGTGGAGAAGAAGGAACAAAGTGCTGAGTGCCCACTGCCCACCAATCAATGGAATGGAACTCTCAGTCCTCACTAATCTCCGCTTGCTGTTCGTCCCTCCGACCCATTCCCTAAGTCTAACTCTAACACATCTTCCCGTTTCCTCTTTGATGACTTCCTCTTCCATTGCTCCACTTTGTCGTCTGCCAATGCAAAAAACCTCTGTATCTGTCCAGATGTAGTAGTAGTAGTAGTAGTGGACCTGCTCGACCTAGCCCTCATCACTTCCCTCATCATCCTTGTGCATCTTGAACTCCCGTATCATCATCCAAAAGTATATCAGCAGAGCCAAAAAAACATGCTATCCCACATATCAGGAACAGTCCCTTAAAGCTCTCCAGCTCCAGTTGATCTGTTTCTGACCTGGATCCCCCCAACTGCACTTTCTCTTTGCCAGCCATCTATCATGGATCTTCTGAAGCTCCCCGTTCTCAGACACCGCCAGAATCGCAGTTGACATCTACTGCCAGAGGGGAACCTTTTGGAAATGCCTGTTATAACATTCCACATTATTATTATTAAGCTACTAAAACAAGTCATCAATTTCTATAACGTTTACAGAACATGACTCAAAACATGGCTTTGGTCCAACGAAACAATTATAACCCATAACTTCATGAATTAATAATTAACAGCACACAGAATAAGGACCCGAGAATGAGACACTCACAAATCCCCACCCACTTTTGGTAAACTCCTGGCCTCTAATTGAGAACTCACATTGATCCGAGATAAAGAGTTCCACATAAGCTCGCTCATCAACCACTGCAGCAACAGTCCCATTTACAAGAGCTTGCATGTATTGTTCTGGTGAACCAAGGGTAACAAGTCTACTTCTAGCAACGTTGAGTTCTTCAATCAGATAATTCTCAGCAAAAGACCCTACTTGGAAACGCTCTTCACTTGCTGCCAAGGTATCAATTCCTCTGATGGGTGAGGATAATTGTTGCACTGTGAGGATTGATGTCAGGCTTGCAGTATAGCTTGAGTTGATGATGAGAACCACAAAGAGCCAGATGATCAGCACAAGTGGACCTAGTGTGCTCACTGTGTTCTCTCCTGAAATTGAAAGCAAATCTAAGTTATAAATTACTGGAGATTTAACCATAAAAACTTGATACATTATCTGAATTCTAAATGGGAGAAAGACTTACTGTGGGCATAATAAAACCTTGTAGAGAAACTAAACCTGAAAAGAACAAACAAAAATAAAATAAAAGTAATTTAATTAAAAAAATCAAAAAAGAAAAAAGAAAGGAACCCTAAGAATGTGTCCTAAATCCTAATACAATCAATCCATTTCTGTGGAGTGGCAGAGCAAAACTGAACCAGGATGTGGCAATATAATCTTAGTCGTCACAAGACAGCTTTCTAAACCTCTGGCAAATGTCAATACAGCTTCAACTTATACTTCCTACTTTTCTTTATCCTGTGATTTAAACTAAGAATCTTGAACCATATATTTCTGGTGCATCTCATTGACTAGTTACTTTGCATTAGCTAGCAGATCATCTCTGAAATCTTGTATTCCCCACCTAACGCATTCACCAGAGAATTGTGACAATCTGTTTCCTAGGTGGCCCTCGAAATTCATCATTAGTTCTATGCTCAAGGATCCACACAACAGCTCCCACAGCAAGGAAAAAAACTGCTGTGACAGCCCACATCAATGGAGTAAATGGCCTCAAAAAAGTCCAAGCACTTGTGTTCAACTTCTTGGCTGGAGCCACCACTACTAGCCCTGATTCTATGTATGGCTGAGTGAAATCGACAACCCTTGTACGGTTAGTGATAATCGCTGCAGCATCAAACACCTGTGAGAAAGAAATCCATAAGATCAGTAGAAGAAACATGTGTTTTTATTGTTAGTCAAAAAAGATCTGCTGATGTTTGTTTTCACTTCTTCTGATTTTACTCACGCCTGTTGTGATCTGATTTACGAGTTCAGTGTAACTGGGATTATTATGGCCATCCCCAAATGGAATGAACTTGTAGGGAACAGCATAAGGAAGTAAATTAATGGCAGCAACGAATACTTCTATGCAATATCCATTGACTGCATCTGAACCATTCTTTGAGACAAAGTCCTTGAAACTAGCTCTGTCTGGGACCCCAATTCTTAGTTTCCTGTCATTGTCTCGAAAAACTCGAGGCTTAGCTTTTGCTCCTCCAGGCCATATCATAGCATTAAAATCCAAATGCTGGTTCGAACTAGAACGGTTAGGTGGTTTTTCGTATAGTGTCTCTGGTGGCACAACAGAGCCCAGAATAGTTTGACCAAAATCCGATCTGATGAAACCCAGTTTTGGCCACATTAATTATATCAAAGGAAGGATGCGAAATGGACCTGTCTGAGTTAAATCCAATAGGTCCTGTCAGGCCAGTCATATTTGTCTGCAATATGTTTTCCAGCAATAGGGGCTCTCCATCAAAATGCACTAAAGGTAGAGAGTACCACTTCCCGGCCCACTTAATTGTGCATCACTGGAGAATGTTATACTATTGCCTTCATCTAAGAACAATTTCACTGCACGTGCAAGCATCCAAACAGTATCATAGTAATAGAGGCCATAAGGATTCAGACCCACAGAACCATTACTCCGCTTGTTCCATCGTGACTTGAACTCCAATTTTCTTTTGGAATCAGATGTGTGTGGAAGAAGAGTAAGGGCTCTCTGGAAAGATTTAGCAGTATCTGGAGGGAGTGGCGAAGTTGAATCAAGAACCGTAGACAACCAGGTTGTAGCTATCCAAACAAATCCCTCCTTCATCATACCAAAGCCTTTGGCCACCTGAAAAACTAAGAGACCTGTTTTGTAGTTGGTGCTTAAAACAATCACTCGTGATTCCATCCTTAGAACCTTAACTAATTCACCCTCAACATCACTAGGGGTGGCAGTTGTGACTGGAGGAAGTACTGCTTTATAGGAGATCTTGCAACGTCTCTCAGCAAGTTTGTCACCTAACACAGTTACACCGTTTCGGTTTGCATCATCATCGCTGAAAACTGCAAACTCATCGAAAGAACCAATTCGGTCGAAGAAATTGGTTTTGCTGCCAAGAAAAGAAGGACGGAGGAAGGAGATGGTAATATGAGAAGATAAAAATAAAGACGCGTACTGTAGTAATCTGACCAGAAACCTCCAAGAGAGAGAAAAGAAGAGAGCGCTTTATTGTTTTGCTGGTTCCTAATCCTTGGAGTTGGTGCTAAATTGGAAATGAATGGCGGCACTGCTATCTCCATTTTCTATCAATCAGTAACAGTAATATCATGAATCGTGATTGAGCGGTTGGTTCACTTTTCTCCCTCTACAGTCTATATTCTATCCACCACCCACCATCCACAATCCACTTTGTTCCTTTCCTTTTCTCTGCTCTGTTCTGTTCCGTTCCGTTCCGCTCCCATACTATTAACCCAACTCCTTGACTCACTACACTAGCAGGAAACTGACGGTATTATATTATCATTACTACTACGCATGTTTTACCTTCAATTTCCTGGAATAATATTTTATTTTCAATCTGTTCAATGATGCCATTTCAAATGAATGAATGACTCTGCTTCTATTTACATATTCTATTCTTCTTACTTGTGATGATTTTCTATGAACTTGGAACCCGCCAAATCTAATCTCATGATTATTATCATCAAGAGAAAAAAACTTTGGGACTATGTAATATATAAAGAAATACCACGAATAACACGTGCTGGTTTATCGTGGACCTCGTTCTTCAGTAGTGGCGGTTGTACCGTGATCCGTGATCGCAAATCCTAGACTCCCCCTAGTCACTCCTAGACAAGTAGAAAAGTAAAAACCATAGAAATTGCCGGCAGTCGCAGGGAAGGCATCATTCATCATCATTTAGTCGCCAAACATACTAGACTAGAGTGGCGAATGAAATGAAATAATTTTGTTACCTTTCTTCTGAATCCTTCCTTCAGAACTCAGAAGGCAATGGGTAGCTTAGCACCAAACTTGGTTCGAGAACTGAAAAGTGAGAAATGCCAAAAGAAATGATGAACGAGCGAGGGATAGAGTCACGGTGCAACATCCACTAATCTTTCTTGATCTCAGGCAGCACACCCTCCACTGTCTCCTTCACCATCTCACTATTAGACTTGGACACTCAGTTTAACCACTCTACGTATTGGAGGAAGAAGCACCAGACTTCACTCCAGCTCCAACCTCATGTAAACACAAACTCTAGCTTTACCCAATGCTTTTCTCTTTGTTTACTGTCCTTGATCTTAAATAAAAATTCAACTAGGCTGATGCCGCAGTTGATATCCAATCCCATGTGTTACCAAACAATATAATTTCTTCCAACAAGAAACATCAATCTCACAGCTTTGGCTGCATTACCATACTACCACTACAACAGTGGATTCCATTGGCATTCCGCATGGAAAAACAAAAGGTTCAACGTGTTCTGATAATCCACAACAAGAATAAATTATAAATAAATAAATCTTAAAGCTAATCAGCTGTGTATAAACCACTTCTGATCATCATACTCAATACTGAAAATCCTTTACCCAGCAGAATTTTATGTATAAAGAGCTCCACTATATCATTGTAAGCAATAGATTCTAATGTGCAGCAACATGCCTCAGTCAAAAATTCTCTCTCCAGTTGAGAATACCAAAAACACAAAAGAACTAAAAATGCAGAGCCAACCTGGAATGCAAAACACTGCTCTCCAGCTTTCTGGACTAGAGAGATCCGAATAGGAAATTTTTGCAGCTTCCAGAAGCCGGCCAGTCATATCAACTCCAATAATGCCAGCTAAGGTACCGGCTGTATTTGAAACTCCCATAACTATTCCTGCATATCTAGGAGCAATATCCATGTGATTCACTGCAAATCCAGCCCTCCCCAGTGCCAAAAAGCCTAAAGCCACAGATGAACAGAAAATTGCCCCAGTAGAAGTTCTGAAGATGGGAAGTGCCATCAAGGCAATTGAAGCAACCACAAACCCTACAGTGTTTAAGAGCTTCCGGGTCCTAGTCACAGACAATATTCTCTTCGTGATCAAGTGGTCAGCAACAACTCCCCCAATGTTTGAGAATATGAACATGTTGAGGTAAGGCATCATCTTTGAAGATCCCATTTCCTGAAGACTGAGCTGGAGGCCCTGCTCGAAGTAGGTTGGCAACCAGTTCATCAGCACATATAACGCATAATGGAACGTGAAATTGTTAGCCACAATTGCCCAAATTGGTAAGCTGATCAAAATTCTCTTCCATGGAATTTTGGCAGTCCTGGCAGCACTAGTTCCTCCATTCTCTACTCTTGCCTTTTGATTGGCTTTCATGGGCAGCAAAGATTCCCCAAAACCTGCAGCAGTGGCTTTAGGATGTTCAGAACGTGGAGGATCACTTGAATATTCAAACCAAAGTAGAGACCACAAAACACCCAATGCTGCCTCAGCAAGAAATACAGATCTGGGGCCTTTGAACTTCACCAGGCTAGGAAGGACAAGCATTCCCATAGCTGCTCCGAGGTACATTCCAGAAGTTGTAAGAGAAACAGATCTGGACCTTTCATGGGGTGGAACCCACTGAGCCAGAACAGTATGGATGGAGGGAAAGATAAATCCTTGTGCAACACCAACAAGCAAGCGAGCTCCCACCAAAATTACAGTTTTGTTAGGGTCAATGGGTACCAAGAGACAAGTAGAGGACCAGAGAATAAATGAGAGAAGGAGAACTTTCCTTCCACCTATTCTCTGAGCTGCCCATCCTCCAGGCACTTGGGAACAAGCATAGCCATAGTAGAAAGAAGAAAGTATAGTGCCTTTGCTTGATTGGTTAACTCCAGCAGCATCGGCTGCAACAGTATATGCAATAGAGAAGCCTACTCGCTCAATGTAGCAAACACAAGTGCTTATGAATGTTAAGATGACAATCAAGTAACGTTTTGGGAACTTCAACCCACTCATACTTGACATATCCTCCAGTATCGAGTTAACTGAAGGGGTTCAAGACAAGACAGCTTCCAAAAGCATGATTTGATCAAGCCTACTACGTAGAATGGGAAGGAAATCTTTGACTGTTAATAACCTAGAGAAGAGATTTATATAGACGTTAGAAAGTAGATACAAATAGAGGACAAAATGGCAAGAGTGATTAAGTAGAGCAGTAAAGTTATTCATTCTCAAACAAACACTAGTATGACAAAAAAGATGTAAACAGATTCCAGGCAATGGGGACAAAAACAGGCCATAAATAAAAGGATTTTGTGCAATCTAATTAATTTAGAATCAGAGAGATGAGGTTTATGTGTTGTGCGAAACTCAGTTAGAGGAGAAGCCAAGAGAGTGAAAGAGTAGTAGAGCAGGCAATCGAAGATGAATGTAAGATAACATACAGCAATAGCACAAATGGGGAGATCTCAAGTGATTAAAGATGACAAGGAAAAACGAACATAATCCAAGGAAGCATACCGAAGGGGATGTGGATCTATAGCACTTAATTAGAGGAAAGCAGTAACCGTAGTTTGCAGTTTGAGTGAGTGCGTGAAATGGAGTAGGGAATGGGATGGTACCGGGGGAATCTTCGTTGAACAAGACGGCGCCTCCGTTGCTGGCGGCGTTGTCTTTTTTTTCTTCTTGTGGAGTTGGTGCAGGTGATCGTTGCTGTTGTTGAGATTAGAGAAGGAATGAAATGAGGCACATTCTCCTCGCCCTAAACTGCTGGAATGGCGACGGAGACTGGAGGTATTTGGTGGAGCAAATCTGAGAAAGAAGAGGAGAGAAAAGAGAAGAAAAGAAAAAGGAAGGAGGAGGAGTCAACTCAGAAATAACCGCATTCCCTCACGTGTTCTCTCCCTTCTCCCTCCTCGCATATACTAGATGGAGATGCTGATAGAGATAGAGATACAGATGGAAAATGGAGAATTCACAATATGACACCCATCTAAATGGCTGCCCCTCCGCTCTCGGTGGTTGTCCTTGTCCATATCCGCCCTGACTAGAAAGGTCTTTATTTTTCAAAACTTGATAATCTAGTTCTAGCTTTAGCTTTCTTAATAAAAATAAATAAATATCCGTTTCTTTTTTTTTATTTTCACTGGGGAAAAGAATATAGAAGAAAGGTTTAAACACAAAATTGGCACATGTACTTGTATTGATTGAAACATTTGACACCTACATTTGTAAAATGATTTAAAAGGCATCTGTACTTGAAACATATGACACATTTGGCACCTCCCACTAACTCCGTGCACCGTCAACCGTTAAATACTGATGTGGCATGCCATATAGACCGGCACGTCATCACATTGCTGACGTGACATGCCACATCAGCGTATATTAATTAAATTATTTTTCTTTTTCTTTTTCTTTTTTTTTCTCCTTCTCTTTTCTTTTCTTTTTTTCCTTCTTCTTCCCTGAACCAAAATCACCTGCTAAATCCAAAATCAATTACTGCCAAATTCAATTAAATCCAACCCTGCAATATTAATTAAATCCAATTAAATCCCAATTGAACCACAAATTCAAACACCCTCTCCACCTCTCACTGATCCGATCAATTACAAATGAGTAATGATATTTGGGAGGAATTCCCAAGAGGAATTCACAAGAGAAATGACGTGGCCACGTCATTCCGTAATTACAAGTTTGCCATTGGGAGTAAATTTACCAAATTACCCCGTTTTCAAAATCCATACCCTCTCTTCCTTTCCCAATTTTTAGGGTTTATTGCTCTTCATTTGCTTCAAACGGCTGCTGCTGCTCCGCTTCTTGCTTCATTTCTTTTCTTATTAAACAAATCCCCTCTCTTCCTCAGTCCGATCTAGGGTTCCTTGCAAGTTGCAATGCTCTCTCCTCTCCCTCCATTCGCGACCTCCCTTCCTCCCTCCTCCATTCGCGGCCTCCCTCCTCCATTCGCGATCTCCCTCCTCTCCATTCGCGGCCTCCCTCCTCCATTCGCGACCTCCCTCCTCTCCATTCGCGACCTCCCTCCTCCATTCGCGGCCTCCCTCCTCTCCATTCGCGGCCTCCCCCTCCTCCATTCGCTTACATTAGCTTATGTCGCGGTGAAGATTTTGACAAAAATGGTGAGTGTGAGGTTTTGAGCTTGTGTTTTCCAGATTTGGTGCACATTTGGGTCATAGGTAAAGTTGGGGACGATTTGGGATTGTTTTTCCCAGTTGTTAGTGCTAGGGATCGTGAAAGGCTGGTTAGTGAGGGTTGTACAGTTGGGTCGTTAGCTGGGGTTGTTATGATTGAGTGTCTTCTGCTCAGTCTGTGCTTGAAGTTTGGGTGTGGGATTTCAAGAGCAGAAATCCAGAAAGAGCTGTGTAGTTCTGCTGTTCTGGTGATTGAGGCCTTCCGTAGCTATCACTTTATTGGTAAGTATTGGTTCTTTTGTTTGAGCTGTTGATTGACTTGTAATGGTATGCTTAGCCTATGGCATGTTTAAGCTATTGTTGTTTGTGTGTGGCTCAGATGTTGGATTTTTTGGTTAAATTTGTCTATGGCTCCAAGTCCAAAATTACTTCTTGTAATGGGCGTAATCATATGTAAACTTGGTTTTTATAACATATTGTTTTCACGTAATTTGCTCTGGTTAGTAGATAGTGAGTAGGTCAGGTAGGTTGGTAATCTTGAATCCACCAAGTTTGATGTCATAGTCTTTTGCAATCCTTTTCTTCTTTTACTCTCAATTGTGATGTTCGTGGTTTTTGATTACTTGTTATCACTTGGCCATTCGCGGCCTCCCTTCCTGCCACTGCCTGTTGACTAGATGTGGAGTTATTTTACGCTTCTATTCTTTTATTGAGTATTGCAATATTGCTATGATGAAAATGAGGTTTGCTGATTTTGATTTATTGTGCAGAGCTAATGCACAGCAGCCAAAGCTTGATGATTATTCTCAGTCGGTGGTGCTAGTAAAGATTGTCCTGTTTTCTGATCGCTTCCCTGTGGTATTGCAACTGACTACAAGCATCTCTCTCCCTTAACTGTCATCAATTTATCTATGTGGAATATAGCTAGGATTTCTGTTATTGCTCTGCTAGTCATTAAATTGAAAGTGATTATGTGTGTTTTGATTGAGAGTGAGCCAGTTTTATTGGTTGAATTTTGTGGAAATGAATTTTGGAACTAGAATGCAACAGAAAAGAACTATTTCATAGTGATTGTTTTCGTTTCAATTAGGAGGTTTGCAGTTGTGGAAATGAGTAAGAGTGCAAGACGTGGGCTATTTTTATTTCTGAATATCTAATTGTTTTTCCGTCTTGCTGGAGATTTGCCTGCTAATTCCCCCACCTCACTGGACTTATATCGTGCTTATGTATTTTGGCACCTGCCCTATTTATTCGTTCCGTCTTGCTGGAAATTTGGTATGTTACAACTTTAAGTTGTTGACTAATCAGATCTTCTAATTTGGTATTTGTCAATTTTCTCACGTAGTTTAAACCGACACGAAACTTAAAAAACATATGAATCTTTTTATTTGGGACATAAAGTGCAAATAACTCAGGAAGACCACTAGTATAACCGTGGCCACCACACAATTTCCTACATTCCTCAACAACATCCTGCAAATGAAATATAATGCATCAAGCTAAATACCCAAAAATATTACCAACTAATCAAGAACCTGAAAGATGGGACTAGAGAAAAAGAAAATAAGTACGCTCATGAGTGCAATTTAGTGCTCAAAATAAAATGCCTAAAACAATACATAAAATGAACATCTCACTTTCTAAACAAATATATGTAATGTTGGAAACAAATAGGCCAGATTTTGAAAAGGACAAATAGGCCAGAATTATAAAAGGACAACATCCGCTTATGAAATCCTCTTGGCCTAAAAACAACGTCGTGCTCTACTGTTACTGCAACCGGAGCATTTGAACCGTTTCATATGCTCTGCCCTAGCTGGAGTGATCTGAACACACTTCCCATGGAACCACATCTCGCATATGTCACAGCAGATCCAGAATTCATCAGATGCATACTTATCCCCACAAGCAGCACATAACGTCTCTCCATGCTCATCCTCGTCTTCTTGAGCAACAGTTGCTGGTTCAGACGGTCCAAATACACTCTCTTGAGTTCCAAATTGAAATTCTGACTCAGAAAGATCTTTCTTGCCTTTCCTTGCTTTAACACTCTATTAGAAAAAAACATTATTGAGAAGTTAAACATCATATACATACAACTTTTAGAAAATACATTATTGAGAAGAAATAATTAACATAAAACCTTTGAGTTTTTCATACCATTTTATTTTTCATTTTCTGTTCTAGTGTTGACATTTTTCTTTTGGATGGGGGACGCCCTTTTGTTCGCACCTTCAAAGGACTCGTAAATCTTTGACAGTCTTCTGTCATGATCGTTGAAGAGGTTCCTGCGGACTGTTTTCTCCAATTAGGTGAATCATTGATCGAGAGTTTTGAAGCTGCCTCATCTAAGGAGCTCAGTAGACACTTATAATTCTCTACAGACTGAGATCCAACCTCTGCAACCTTAGCCCATTCCGAATTCAAATGATTGTATCTCACTCTACATTCATCATCCCTGTCGTCATCATAACAATTCCTGACATATGTATGTCTGTGTCTAACATCCTTCCTCCAACGATGCAAGACATATTCAGATGGAACACGGTGTATACCTTCCTGAATTAGCACCTTCACAATATGTCTGCAAATAATTCCTTTAAACTGAAACAGAAGGCATGAGCAGCATAAATCTGTATTCGACGGATCATAATAAACAGAATATTTCACTTTTCTTCTCAATCCACACTCTTTGCTTTTCAACATTTCAGTTACAATAAATGTCGAAAATGAACCACACCTGTCAATTTCGTGAAAGGAATCATACAACAGTCATAATTAGCTGAAGTAAAAAGAGAAACTCTAAGAGCATAATGAAATTGATTCGCACCTGTCAATGGTGCCAATATTGACGGACAACACACCCCGCACCTCATCCTGAAATAACCGAAACACTTCATTCGTGTAGACATCTTGAAACTGTTTCTCAAAGCTGTAATCAGTTATCAGAGGAATACAAGAATTGAACGAATCAAAATCTCCTTTCATTTCTTTCTCGATCTTACATTTCAATGCATTATCATACTGCTCTACAAACTGCTTTAAAGACGTCTTCGGACCAACATACCCATCGAAGAATGCATTCATACTTTCACTTCTTTGGGTTGTAGACATTCCGGCCCAAAAAATTCCTCTTACAAACACTGGAACCCAACGATGCCGATCTTCATATAAACCATTTAACCATGTATTTTCCTGCAGATCAAAATCATTAATCATGTTACCCCAAATCTCCTCAAATTCTGCCACCTCAATGGACTCGTAGACAACCTTTTTAAGCACTTTTTTAATTGACTTGTAATCATGACGTGATCCAAGCTTCTCAGGCAACTTCTTCATAATGTGCCATAGGCAAAGACGATGGTGAGAATTAGGGAAGACAAATTTGACAGCTTTTTGGATAGACCTGCATTGGTCAGTGATAATTGCATTTGGAGGATTTGACATGCACATCAACCAAGCTTTAAACAACCAGATGTATGTATCCGCTTCTTCATTTGAGAGTAAACCACACCCCAATAGTACAGTCTGCCTATGGTGATTAACACCAACAAATGGTGCAAAATGCATGTCATATCTATTAGTTAAGTACGTTGTATCAAACGATATGACATCACCAAAACTTTCATAAGCTGCTATAGATCGTGCATCTGCCCAAAATACATTTCTTAATCTACTGTCATCATCAATATCAAGCATATAGAAGAAATTAGGATTCCTTTGTTGCATCCGTGCAAAATACATGCTAAGTGATGCTGCATCTCCAACTCCAAGCCTAATTTGTCTAACTTTCTGTAGATGATTTCTACAATCTCTCTCAGTAAATGTCAAATTCTCATACCCCCCTACTTCCACAGCCAAAGAATGAAAATTATTACTCACACGTATGCCTGCTTCATCATTTGTTTCAAGCCTCCTCTTCGCATACACATCAATGTTTTTATTACACTTAAAGAAACGTGCTTTTTTGGGACTCAACTCATGATTATGGTCAAGAATAATACGAGAAATTGTGAACACTCCTTCATCATTAATAATAGCGTTGATTTTAGCCTTACAACCAATTTTTCTTGATGGTCGTGGATTAAAAGCATTTTGGGCCTCAGATTTCCATTTACCTCCTCTACTACACTCAATAGAATAATACCTCGGCGTCCCATTATCATCTTTCTTCATACTTTTTCTCGTAATACCGAATCCCATTGCACGAGAATACTCAAGATAAAAATTGTAAACTTCTTCTTCTGAATTGAAGACCATACCTGACATCGGAATCAAACCCTCATCAGGTCCTGACATTTGACCCTCATCGCTTTGAGGTACAGACTCCCGTTGATGCTCATCATTTTGTGGGAAAAACTCCATTACCTCCTAAAAACAACGAATTCATTAGTTGATGAAGGTTGAAAATTAAAATTGAAAGCACCAGTCCTAACATTAAGCAAAGCTAGAAAAGGAAAAAAATAAGAAAAAAATAAGTAATATCAACTTGTCACTTGTTAATTAGGCTATTTTATATTTTATCCCGTTGAATAATAATTATCCATTACGTTTTTACTATTTTAGTCTGTAGTTACTATAAAATTAATATAAGCAAGCAATCAGGTGTTTTGAATTACTATAATTCATCTTTAATAATTCCCTAAAAATCTTTATTGTTGATAATTGTTATTATCATTACTCACTATTGTTCCAATTAATTATTTCTCAACATAGCTTATATTTCATATGTTTATATACTAACAATACACTAAAAATAGAATATTGTATTAATTTAATATTAATAATATATCTGCATTTCTTAGTTTTTAATGGTAAAATAAAACATTTTCCATTTTCGGATTCTTTCATATTTTTTTAAATATTATCATGATTTTTTATAGTTTTTAATATAAGAAATTATTTTTTAAAGCACCGTAAGATTTTCAATTACAAATTCTAACAGAGGGCCATATCATCTAGTTGCAAATGGAGCCACTCATGACTTCCTAGACACTTTCTTTTTTTTCCATTATACTATAACTCATGTACAAAAAAAAAACTAATTCGACTAAAATATTATCCATTTTGAGATAAATAATCAAAATTTGAACCTTACTAACTATCGATTATAATTTATAATATTTATAAACCAAATTTTAATAAACTCCAATATTTTTATTTTTATTTAAACCACATACACATACACATACACATACACATACACACACGGTTATATTTTCATACACATAACATTTCATTTTCAAAACTAAAATAACGGAGGAAGAGGAAGAGGAAAATTACCAAGAGGATTTGTTTAATAAGAAAAGAAATGAAGCAGCAAGAGGAGCAGAGGAAAAGAAATGAAGCAGCAAGAAGAGCAGAGGATTTGTTTAATAAGAAAAGAAATGAAGCAAGAAGCGGAGCAGCAGCAGCCGTTTGAAGCAAATGAAGAGCAATAAACCCTAAAAATTGGGAAAGGAAGAGAGGGTATGGATTTTGAAAACGGGGTAATTTGGTAAATTTACTCCCAATGGCAAACTTGTAATTACGGAATGACGTGGCCACGTCATTCCTCTTGTGAATTCCTCTTGGGAATTCCTCCCAAATATCATTACTCATTACAAATTCCTCATTCGATCCAAATTAACCCAAAATTAAATCTCTCTGTCAAATTAATTCAAAAACCATCTCTGCTAAATTCCAAATCCTTCCCAAACCAATTAAATCAATCACAAATTCAACCAAAATCCAAATCCTGCACAAACCAATTAAATCAATCACAAATTCAACCAAAATCCATCTCTGCCAAATTCCAAATCAAAAGCCATCTCCCTGCCAAAATCCAAATCAAATCCACCTCTGCCAAATTAATTCAAAAACTCTCTCTGTCAAATTAATATCCAAAATTAAACCAATTTCCTTACCAACTACCCAAAAACCAATCTCCAGCCATCTCCTCATCAAACTGTCCAAAAAACCAAACTTCCGGCCACCCACTACCGATCCACCCAAACTGCCCAAAATCCAAACCTCCAATCTTACCCAAAACCGATCCGCCCAGCTATCATCACCATCTCCAAACCAGCCATCCACCCAACCACAGTCAAACCGCCATCGCCGACCGGTCACCAAACCCGAGCCATCACCACTGCCGATCCACTCAATCAACCATCGATCTAAACTATCTTCTCAACCGTCCCAACCAAGCGAAGAAGAAAGAAATAAAATAGAAAAGAAACAGAGAAGAAAAGAAATGAGAGGAAAGGAAAGAAAATTAATAGAAATAGAGGAAGAATGAGGTTGCGGCAATAAAAGAAAAGAGAAAAGGAAGAAAAAGAAATAAAAGAAAAGAGAAAAGGAAAGAAAAAAGAAAGGAAGAGGAGAGGAGTGAGCAGCATAAATAAGAAAGGAAAAAAGAGAGATTTGATTTGTCTGATTTTGGTTCAGGGAAGAAGAAGAAGGAAAAAAAGAAAAGAGAAGAGAAGGAAAAGGAAAAAAGGAAAAAAATAATTAATTAACATTGCCACATCTGTGATGACGTGTCAGTCTACGTGGCATGCCACATCGGCACTTAATTGTTGACGGTGCACGGAGTTAGTAGGAGGTACCAAATGTGTCATATGTTTTAAGTATAGGTGTCTTTTAAATTATTTTACAAATACAGGTGCTAAATGTTTCAATCAATACAAGTACAGGTGCCAATTTTATGTTTAAACCATAGAAGAAAACGGGAAAAAGAGTACAGGAAGAAAACTTGGACTCCGTCCTTTTTACGAAGGAGAGCAGTTGACTGTGCAAACAATTAGCAAGAGGCAATAAGCTTAGCTGTCATTACCCAACTACTCAATGGCGGCGGATGGATCTGTTGGCGCGTAGTAACCAGTTATATTATATACCAAGGATTTCCCAGCAGGATTTCCCATCTGGAGGGCTTTTTTTTTTGCGTGCGTCTGCTAAGTTCCAGTCAAAGAAAAAATATTGATATTAGGAGTTAAGCTGAGGAAACTCTTTGTTTCCGCGGAAAATTGAATTCCGTGGACAGAGACCAAGCACGTCTTCTTCGCATCTCTCAGGATCTCTTTGTTGATATATATAAGACGGATTTCAAGTCCCTTCTTGATGCCAACTGCAAACAGGAATGGTTATCTACCCGTAGAACATGCCCAACCGTCATCATCTAATAGACTTGACTGTTAGGGCTAATACTAACACAACACCTACTTTATGGCAACACAAAAAACCCTCTCATGCCAACCACAAAGATACAACGCTGTACTGCGCCCCGTACTTTTTACTTCCTCCCCTCGTGACTTTATTTGTATCTCGAGTGACTTCCCTCGTGTCTCAATGGGCGTCGCACCAATATCTTTAGTGGATGAAGAACTTGAGCTCACCTGAGTAAAACATCTGCAACTATCATGGGTACCTACCTCTTAAACTATAATCACCTCTTCGTATATATATCCATCCTACTAGGACCTCAAAATCAATAAAAGGCTTATGTGATAAGTAGAAAATAAAAAATTACAAAAGTAATAACATATCAACTTGTCCTTCAAAAGAAAGGGAGAAAAAGAGCATCAACTTGATTCATCAACATTCCACCCGCTGGCGTTTTGTGCGGCTCACCTCATTTCCCTCGTGGATATTTAACAAACCATTCTCCCCATCCTTCTCCCCTTGATATTTGAAGGTCCAACCAGCAAAATCAGAATCGGAAAATAAAGATGAAGGACTTGCCTTATAGAATGCCAGAGGGGCCTGTTTTACCCTTCTCCTCATCTGCAATTTAGAATCATTTACAGTCATTAAGCAAAGCATAAAGAATCACAGTCATAAAAAACAACCCACTCCCCACAACTCTGCTCATGGTTCAGATCCTCAGTTAACAAATTGACAAACATTTCCAGTTTCAGCCTTCTTTTTGTGATGACATGGCAGTAAAAAAAAGGTTATGCAACAGTGATGACACAAAGTATAGTAGTGGCCTTTGGTGGAACGAACGCCAAAATGAACAATAGAGACATTAGGATACACCAAAAAAGCAGATAGCTGAATGCTCGATTTCAGGAAGAGCAGTATAAAGTCAAAATGGGCAATTGTTGTAAACAAATTGCATGTTATGTATTCACGCTTCGAACTACAACTCATAACAAGGCTTCTGCAAAATAATGTGCATGGATAATATTACCTCCTGTCCAAATATCGTCCTGTATGAACCAGAACAAAAATCCTCGATATCAACTTCAGTGGTTTTAGCCCTAACAGTCAAGTCATTCTCAAGGGACAGAACAAACCTAACAAAGCAGGAAAAATAGCATAAGGATCATATGAGCAGGGTTCAATGATCTAGCATGAATGACAACAATACATACCTTGAAACAGGAGGACAATAGTGGTGACGGAGGTTGTCAATTTCCCACAGAGAACTTCCTGTTGATTTTCGATTTTGGTTAATACACAAAATAACAGTAACAAATTCGAAGGTATCAATGGAAAATTCAGTTTTAAAAAATAAATAAGAAAAAGAGTTAAAAGGAGTTTTGATGCATTGGTGAATAAGAGGTGACTACATCAAATGCAAAATAGATGGCAAACAATACTTACTCAAGGCATGAGACTTTGCAGGGTTGCTTTCATTGTTGTCGAAATGATCAGTGCCAGGTTTTGTGGAAGAAATACCCACCCCAGTTCCAGAGCCATCAATACTTCCTGCATTCCCCTTTTCTGTTCCTGAGTTATCATTTGCACTTCCATAACCTTCTTCCTGAAAAGTAAACATAGATGTCCATGATTGACTTGGAAATGCAGTTTTCTCTCTATTTTTGTCTACAATTATATGGAACCATTTTTGTTTTAGTAAACATACAAGTATAACTTGCAGCATAGCATTAGAGTAAACATCAATTTGAAGAAAAGAGATTTAAATGATACAGAAAATATTCAATGTGAAATACAAGAACAGCACGCTCGAACAAATAACCAAAAGAAATCAGAAAGTGATTATTCTGCATTGTTCATGAGACCGCTACCTGATGCACCAAACAGTTGATTGAAGGATGTCTTCGTAAAAGGTTGTGAACCAATGCAATAATAACCAAAGCTCCTGAAGGAGGGACCACAAGTGCCAATCTACTCAACTTCTTAGCAAAAGAAGCAGCCAAGTATGCTGGAAGAAGTGGAGATTTTAGGCAAATATCAAGAAGCTGCAGCAAGACAATAAATAGCACATTAAAATACTTAACATCAAAAGATCAAAGGAGAGCAGCAGTTCTGTGTGGTATCTTCTTGTGCGTAGATTTGGGTTCACAGAACTTGTGAGGGTGTTTACCAACTTCAGGACCATGAAGAGTCATGTTAATGCCAAGTGTCCTTAATGCTTTGTTTTGAATTTATACATAATCATTGATCAAAATCACCTTATGTCAAATGAACTATCAAAGCATCAAAGGTTGAGCATGCATGTTAGTAATCTAACTGAAGCAGACAGACACCCACATCCTCCATGCCGCACAAACCAAACTAATATCAGCATGTTTTACAGGAGCATAATCATCAAAAATTAGAAAAGGGTCCATCAACAAGGAGGTGTTTTACAATTTTTGCATTTCCGAAAGCCGATAGTTTTTTCTTTGGTATGCATTTATGGACCAAACATACTCTTACACTACCAATAGATCTGACACATCTCCGTCATTACCTGAAAAAACTTTGCCCTATGTTTCGCCAAGAAGATAGAAGGTAACAGAAGTGCATATAGTTTTTCATAGAAGTTGGGATACTCTAAACCGTGGTCAGACATTAGAATGAAGAGACTGCTTAGGGCCATGACACTGACGACACCTCCGATGTCATATGACCTTGTTAAGAAGTCACTGCATTGCAATGTATCAATGGGATTAAGTCATAAAAAACGATGGGGCACCACAACCACAAAGAAAAAGAGTTGCCAACATACTGTACTGTGTGATTGACATGGAAACAACTTTCATAGATTGGTGGGGCAAACTCAAAGAATGAAGCAAGAGCCTAACTAAATAACAAAATTACTAAGCCTACATATCAGAGGGATTTCCCGTCAGGATTCCCTAACATAGAGCCTGCAGAATTAGTAATGAAAAAGAAGGCTACATCTGATGCTTAAATAGAAGTATGGCAAAAGCATAGCTTTTAGATAGAAGAAAAGACACTGCTTAATGCACCCTTTATGATATGCAACCCCATACCTGGAAGCATAAGCATCTTCATTAGGCATTGGGGTCTAAGAGGATTACCTCCTTGTATACTTCAAGTGGAAGGGGTAATCTAAGAAATGAAATCCATGCCTTTGTTAACTTTAGTTTGATCTTTTTGGCTAATCTTGCATTAGATAAAACCTGAATAACACAACTGCAAAATGGGTAATTGCACAAAAGGTATGCCAGAAGTAGGCAATTGACAAGCAAAAGCAAAATAAAATAAAATGCCTGCATGAGCAAATAATTACTTACCTTATCAGTATGATTCTCACTAATAATGTGTTTATTTTTGGTTTTATGGGGCTTAGAAAGGTCTTGTGATTCACCTGCTTTTGATGAGAATCCTGGTTCACAAACAAAGCCATCAAACTTAAACTTAGCTAACCACCAAAATAGATAGATAAAATGAAAAAGAAAGGGAAAGAAACTAGCAAAATGTTACTCAGAGTTTCTGGAATTATGCACCCCTTTGTAACTTCATCTTAATTCAACCCAATAAAGTTTTTGTTTGAGAGAGGGTGAGGTTTGTTGCATAAAACATCTGTAACACATCTAGGTATGGAAAAACAAACAATTACCTAAGGAACTCCACAGACCATGTTCAGAATTCTCTGTTTTGCGTTCAAGAGGAGGGATTCGTGATATAATATTATGCATCTTGTGAATAGCAAGCTCTATGCTGCATGAACAAGGAGCAAATGAGTATGCTATCCTGTGGATATGATAGCCATGCATCACACTAACCCTGTGGGGATATATTAACAGTCACATATCATAATAACCTTGACCTTGGATGACTCTCATCAATACCATAAGCACTCTTAGTTTTGCCACCTGACAATACAGATCATTGAACAATAACTGGTCCACAAGATTTCAAATATGGAGAAGAAAAAAATTGATGACAAGCACTGGTAAAAGAGTGTACCAGAGATGTCAGTTGACTCCAAATTGTTAGCAAGCTTCTCAAGGCTGATGTAGGTAAAATAACTGTGCCAAGAACAAAATCCAAATTATCATTCAGAAGTGAAAGAAAAAATGTCTCTCTTATCCAATAGGGAGAGAAGGCATAAACTAATCCTAGCTTTACAAAAGCTTGAGTGCTGGAAAAAACTAAAAAATGGCAGTTTCTGAACTTACCGAATATCTATATACTTGAAATACTTTGATGCGAGCAAGTCTACTATATCAGTGGTCGCCGAAGAGGTCACCTGCAACATGAACCAAGATATATAAAGAAGAGTAGAAGAACAAAAGAAGAGAAAAGATTATGAGCGGACACCTATCAAAGTAGAAGTTCAAATAAAAAACATCAAAACAATCTGGCTATGGGGAAACGATGTAACAGAACTTACAAGAGCCACCAGGAATTTATGATAAATAGAAGAATTAAATCTTCCTCCATTTCCCAGCTTCACAAATTCCATAAGCGTATCCAACACAAGTTCCTGATTAAAATAATTCCGGACACCGCACGATCAAACTACAAGGACAGTAAAATAATGTACAGAGAAGAAGAAAACAGAAAAAGAGAGGAAAGGACTCACTCTCAAGGCTTCATCGGCTTCTTGAGAGACTAGAATTTCAACAAGCGATCTTACAAACTCATCGAACTTGGAACGAAGCCAAGAGGCATAAATAAGCTGAGCATCGGTGGAATCAGGATGAGTAAGGCGGGAAGAAGAAGGGAGGTCGGGGAGGACGGAAGCGAAGAAGGAGTGGACAGAGAGGAGGGATTCGAGGACATGCTGAGGGGGCGATTTGGGGGATATGAAGGTGAGGAGGATGGGGAGATTGTTTACGTGAGCTCTTGAAGTGAGTAGCTGGTGAGCCAGGGCCTTTACATCTTTCAGTGTGTATTTCGGCTACTTCACAATCGTAGAAGCCATTGTTTGGTCGGAGGGAAACACCGGAAGCGGCCGCGCGAGAGGAAACGAATTTTAGGTTTTTGAGTGGGTTTAAGGTTTTACCGTTTAATCTGTATATTCATGGCAGTGGTGGCGATGGCGATGGCGATGGCGATGGCGATGGCGCGGCAGACAGACTGGCCTTTCATGTCTATTTTATGGCCTGGGCTTAAGCTTCTGTTTTATAACAGTTAATTGATGGGCCTAAGACTCGCTTCATGGGCCGGTAAAAGGGCTTAACGCTATTCATCTCTTGTACCGGCATAAACCTCTCAACTCAACCCGTTTTCGTTTAATATTAATTAATACATGTATTTCATAATCTGCCGTAATTTCCGTTATGGCTCTTGTTATTAATTAATTCATGTATTTCTTTTCTAGGAAGAAATCTGTCTGCCAGTCTCCTTTATAATCCAGATAAAAGATGCTATCTACTAAGCTGTCAAAAGAAATGTTCCTCTTCCTGTTTTTGCTGCAGTTCTTTATTGTCCTAAGAAAAGGTAATGTTACAAAATTTATGAGCACCTTTTCATTTGCTCATATCATATGGGACGCGATAAGAAGAACACATGCATTTCTTAGAAGAGTTATTTGTCCACGGCCCATCATTAATCAGTAGTAAAAACGCCACACAACAATGGTATAAGCAATGACTCATAAAAGTATTCCCACGTCAATCAGCTACTATGTCATCCAGCATCCACTGACGCCAATGTAAACATGAACAGGCCTTCCCCCCCTCCCGATCTGTCCAAGTGCACAAAAGCTCTTCTCTCCAGGGAAATCTGTCAAATAAAGAACATGGAGAGGTTTTTCTTTTAGAATAAAAGAACATGGATAGTAGCAAGACCTCATAGAATGTGGACCGTTTGATAGCTTTTGAAAACTTTTGACAGCTTGATAGCTTTTGAAAACTAACCTCTACATATAAGTTATGAGTATAAAGCATCGATTCCAAGCTCCCTCATAGAATGTGGACCGACAAGGAAAACCCGTCTTGATGTTTGGTATCGGAAAACAACTACTCCCTTGAATGACGTTCTCGGTATTCCATCCTAGAGAAATTAAATGAAGGGGTGAAAAATAATAACCCAATAACTTGTGTCATAGTAGCTCTTTTAAAGAAAATTAAACCTGAGGCAATGGTAATCGAAATAACAATGCAAATACCTTCCATTCTTCAAAAATGCCAAACTGGCTCGCAATGTTTTGAAAGTCTGGCTCGTCTTTGTACTGAATACGAACATCACCATCTATGTTATATGCTTTAAGGACAGCATCAGTTCCTTGGACTGGCTTAGCTTTTCGCACAAGGTTAGCAAAATGCTTTGTATACTTGTCCTGACAAAGAAATACACAGTAATTGACCCAAGTTTCCGAAACAGCTGCTTCACTTAAAATGAGTTTTAAAAGTTGGTTACCTTCAAGAGGTAGCTTAAGTCCTTTGACCTCCAATCAACCTTTTGGAAGAAGAGAATAGGAAAAATAAGTATTTAAGAAGTAAGATGCGTGCAGAAACTTCAAACAAAAGACGTTCACACATGAAAAATAAGTAATCACCTTCACATCATTCAGTTTAATAGGCTCAAGATATTGTTTGAAAAATTGCCCCATGCTAGATCCCTGTCAAAGCAAATCCAGAGTAAATAGTGTAACAAATCATAACTTACCCAAGACATTTGGAGAAATTTCTACATTTGTTGCAGTAATCTCAGATAAGAGTACAACACAATTTGATATTTTAAACGTCAACTCTTAATTATGCTTTATTTCCTTCAAACAAAAAAAGTGAAGTGTTATATACTCTGTAAGCTTCTGGCCTTAGTAACAAAGAACTCTAGTATCTGGGTGGCACTGCATTTAAATGGTTTCTCAGAGACTAAAATTTATGCGCACAAGTTAGCATCCTATATTAATGTTCTCAACTAATAAGTACCAACCACAATACATGTAAAACATCTAAGCCTGAGATTGTGCATGCAAACATCAAATGATGCCCACAGCGGCACAGAGACATACATGCTCGCCAAAGTTATATGTTCTGCATATTTCAGGACGAATAAACTGTCGACCTTTGTGGTTCTCTTTTAACCTCAACCAGTCATCCCAGTAGGTGAAGTTGTCGTCAAGGGAAAATGTTAAGAGGCACATGAAAACCGCATTACCAAATGCTGACTTAAAAAGAAGTATAACTGAAAAGGATATGCTTTCGGCCATTTAGGGGATAGCTCATCCCATATCGATCTAGTCAGCATCCATCCAAGTCCAGGAAAGAAATCGGATCGATAAAGTTCATCTACAGAGCACATCACATAGTGGATCAGAAAACAAGAAGGTGATAAAACTTGTTTCAAATTATTATGAATATATAATTTAAACATTTTATAAAAGAGTTGAAGTGCATTATCACACAGACATGCAAGTTTGCAGAGTGAGAGGTCATAGCGACCAGCTACCACTGTAAGGTAGATGTTGCATATCTCATGTTGGAACAAAAATTGATAAGCTCCTGATAGCCATATTTCAATTGATAGTTATAAATCAAGTAATGAGAGAAAAAAAGAACTTACAAGGATCGTGCACAAATTGATTCTGTCCATTATCATTCCATGATGAAACAGCCATAATGGACCTAACATGGTAAGTATCATTGGAGAAACACATCAGCACTACCAGAAACACAATGCCTAGGTTTTCAATAAATGATAATTTAAAGTGCTGGAACTTGACTACATGCGTGAGCATACTTATCCTTGTTAAGGAGAGCTGCTGCAGCCTCAAAGTAATTGAAAAAATCAGGGGAGATTTCCATATCATCTGTATTTGAAAGCCAAACATTACCACAATTCTGCTAACATAAATTATCAAATAAAAAGAACAAAAGAAATTAGGAAGAAGAAAACCCACCTTCGAGTATAATAACTCGGCTAAAGTTATGCTTGTAGAACAGCTGATCCAATGCCCATTTGTAATGCCCTAAAGGAGATAGGAACTTAAAAATTTCATGATTTAAGTTTATTACAAGAGCAATTCACAAGAAAATATTGCTTACGGGCAATCTTGTAGTATGCAATCAACTCCCCAGGCCTTTCTGGATGTACTGGTTCAGAGTCCAAGTGCTGCAATAAGAAGATTGCGCCAATGTCAAGGCAATTATTTACTACACTTAATTTTCCAACTCAAACAAAGTCTCCCTAGAGTTTCTTGTGCATATAGCTTGCAGGCCAGTGTATTCCATGTTTAAGTATACCCAAGAAGCTCAACCTATCGCATGCATTGTTCTCTAGAGAAACAGTAGCATGATTTCTATTTTCACGTTCCAACAAAACCTGTTTACTACAGAATTATTTTCTTGAGGATATATTTTGTTCATGTCAAATACATATAGCATAGAGTTTACCTGAAGGTACATCAATTGATTATAACTCATAGCCTTGCTTTTAACACCTGGGTGTGATCCGTCCTACAATTTTGGAAAAAGAAAAAGAAAACAATGAAATAAATTTCTAGTATGTTTCCATAAAATCTAAAAGTAGTAGGTGCAGGATGTAGTTCCCGGATTACTGCAATGATGGACAAAAAGAAGTCAATTTCACCTGAGACACAAAAAGTGGATATTTTGAAGCAATGGAGCTCTGGTACCTGCAAACTTAGAAATCAGTAAGCTGAAAACATGAGATAGAGTGTGAAGCTCTTGGGAACAGCCCAAAAGAGTGACGAGAAAGAACATACTTCAGAACAGAATTGATTGTCCTTTCTAGATAATCAGCACGGTTGCAGGCCATTATCACAACTGCTGCCACTGGTACCTAGAGAAATGGTGCAGAAAATGGCTTGAAAAAGATGAAGATGACTTCAATATATGAATGTTGCTAAAAAGGTCTGAAATCATTGGGACCTGCATCTTGTTAACTACTTTCTGTAGGTCTTTTCCTGAAACAAATAAAGGCATTCAATTACTTTGACTGAAAATAACACAAGGAATGAATTTGACAACAGAGATTCTAGCTTGGTGAGAAGAGGATGGAAATTGTAGGTGGGAGACTGTTAAACGACAAATCATCAGTTATTTGATGTTGAGACAGCTCTGCCAAAATGAAATCAAAAGCGAGTGCGATGCAAGTCTGTAAGAATCGTTACTACATTCGTTAATGTCCCCACAAATGGGTACACTTCTTCAGAGTTGAAGCCATGAAGATGATTCCATGGACTTGGAAAGTTGCAATTTAGCTATTAATTAGCTATTCCTCATTGAACAAAGCAAAAAGAGCTCTAAGATAACAACCGAAAAGCAAGAAAGCGAAAATAACAAAGTAGGAGGGGTAAGGAAGAAGGGGACAACATACGTTGAAGATCATCAAGAAGAGCCTTGACTTGTGCAAATTCTTCTCCTTGACGCTTATTGTGCTCTGAAACAATTGTAGCATGTTATCAACATACGGAAGGAAGTGAAAGGGGAGAAGAAGAGGGGAAAGTGAAAACCTTCAAGAGAAACAATTCGTTCCTGTTGCATGCTTATTTGATCAATTAGTAACCGCATTTGACTGGTACAATGGTTCTCAGATTCAACCTGTGCCAAAAGATACTTCATGAAAACGAGAAGTACAGCAGGCGGATACATGAAAAATTGAATGAGAGAGAGAGACGCACAGCGGCAGCAAGGCGATCAGCATACTCGGATTGTGTAGTGAAAATCCGCATCTAAACCGGAAAACAAAAAGAGAATTGAATTGAATTGGAATTGGAATGGAAGGGTTAGTTGTTGATTAAACTCAAAGTAATAAAAAGGACAGTCATGGAGTGATGGGATTGGGAAATTGAAAATACAAAAAGGAGGCACCTGACCTGGAGGTACAAGAATGCAAACACGGCTGGAATAAGAAGACATCGATAATCGCAACCCATTCTTCTCATCCCTCTTTAAACTTCAGATAGCAAGTGACAAGTGCAGAAGAACGAAGATCAATCGAATTTCTTTTCTTCACCGTATGCTGCTCTGCAAAAAATGGTGTAAGCGTATGCGTATAGAAGAAAGCTGCCTGCCTCCTTCCTCCTGATCTACACTGGCAGTCAAGCTCATGCCTGACCAGCTAAAATGCGCCGGTCTTCTCTCTTTCCTTCCTTCTCCTTATATTTTACCTCCTTTTAATTACTCGAAATTTCATTGAACAAAATTACCCTTCTTTTTATTTATTCAATTAATTATTCGAATTCATTTATTTATTTTGTCATAATTAAGTGTATTAATTTGGTCCCTCCTCTCATTTTCGGTCATATTTGACACTCGCACTCAAATGATACTTTACATTTGGTCTCTCATAGTGACGCCAACTATCGCACTCCGTTAAATATCCGATGTGGCATCACACGTTAGATGTCATGTGTCATTTCACGTCATGCCACGTCAACAAATTTATATTTTTGGATTTCTTTTCTGATTTTTTTTTAAATCCTTATTTATTGGTATTTAAAAAATAATAAATATTTTTAAACTTATATTTTTCATAAATGGAATAATTGGGTTTGATAAAAATTTAGGAATAATTGGGTTAGATAAAAATTTCTTATGACATTCATATATTATTGTCATATATATGTTGATAATTTAATATATTTTATATTAAATAAAAAAGAAGAACTTAAAAATTATTCATGTTTTTAAAAAAATTATATAAATTGATATAGAAATTAAACTTAAATTCTCTTTAATACATTTTATATTAAATAAGAAAAAGGAACTTAAAAATTATATAATTCGTTGTGCTCGTACCGCCCACCTGTTCGACGAATTGCCTCACAGGGACCTCTGCGTTTCACAACGCAAAATTTCTGTTTTGCAAAATTTTCAGTTTTTACAAAACAACATAAAATTTTGCAAAATTTTTAATTCTGTTTCACAGTTACAATACGTTTTCTGTTTTGCAAAATGCATTTTTCAGCCTTAGAAAACTCGAAATCGTATTCACCTAACAACTATTTCTAATTTTTTTGAAAAACAAAAGCTACTACTTTTGTTAAATCAATTTTATTTTAATTAAAAAACAATGCTAATATTAGCCTATTTTAAATTTGTTAAAGATCAAATATAAATATTCTACAACTATTCATGTCTAAATTCAAAAGCACAAACCATTTAGGAGAAAAATTAATTTGGAAATTTTTTGAAAATTTTCCAAAAGT
Source organism: Viola odorata (assembly GCA_963691705.1). NCBI lineage: Eukaryota > Viridiplantae > Streptophyta > Magnoliopsida > Malpighiales > Violaceae > Viola > Viola odorata. The sequence continues at coordinate 212,356 of OY829544.1, forward strand.
TAGAAAATTTTCCAAAATCTGTTTCACAACAACATTTTACAAATGGGAAATTTTCAGCAAATTTCCGAATTAACACTACAAGTTTAGAAAATTTTGCAAACGCCATATTTGAAGTTTTGCAATTGCAAAACGATTTTTCAGAATTAAAATTACAAGTTTAGAAAAAATGTAAAAAATGTAAAAAAATGTATAAATTCCCCAAAAAAATGTAAAAAATTCCAAAAAAATGTAAAAATTCTAACAAAATTAATCTAAAAATCCTGAAAAAAATTTAAAAATTCTGAAAAGAATGTAAAAATAATAAAAAATAGTCTTGAATTATTTGGACATTAAATTATTTGTTCAAAAAAATTGTTGAAATCCAAAAGAAAATTAATTAATCAAAAATTTCCAAAAAAATTGTAAAATTCAAAATTGGAATTAAAAATTAAATATAAATATAATATTTCCGTTCATGAAAATAAAATACATATAAAATAGTCTTGAATTATTTGTTCATAACATGTATACTACAAATTTAAACTCGATTGAACTAAAAAATATATATTTTTTGTCACTATCCGATCCGGTTCTGATAACTATGGTCCAAGAATATGGACTAAAATTTGTGACTTGGATTTATATTTCTTAATTATTGGTCCAAGTTGGTAAAGGAAATCTAAGGAGAAGTGGGTTTATCATTATAAAATTCATCATTGGACGAACAACCGTGGCATAAGCAGGATCATCTAGACACAATCAACGGTCATTGACGTTGACGCCTCCGAAGCAAATAAAAGTCTCCGCGCGCTCTCTTCAGTTGTCAGGAAGCATGCAATAGCGCGTGAGCAAACTAATTGTTCATAGTATGATTGCAGTCGGGCGGTTGGTAATTCTAACCTCATCTACATTTTTACTGATATTTTTACTACTAATCAAATAACTCATTGACTTCTCCATTCTATATTAAATGGTTCTCCCTCCATTCCCAAAAGAATGATATTTACTATTCAGGCACATATCTCAAGGCGGCCGGATGACTCACTATTTGTTAAAGATCAAATAAAAATATGCTAACTATATTCATGTCTAAATTCAAAAACACAAGCCATTTAGGGAGAAAAAAAATTTGAAAAATTTCCAGAAAAATTTCCAAAATCTGTTTCACAACAACATTTTGCAAAAAATAGATTTTCAGAATTAACACTACAAGTTTAGAAAATTTTGCAAACGCCATATTTGAAGTTTTGCAATTGCAAAACGGTTTTTCAGAATTAACACTACAAGTTTCTAAAAAATGTAAAAATTTCCAAAAAAAGTTAAAAAATCTATAAAAAAAATTAATCTAAAAATCCAGAAAAAATATAAAAACTCTAAAAATAATAATTAGGAGTATTTAGTATTTACTTATTTAGTATTTTTTAAACTAATGTTTGTATGTAAATAATGATCTAATTTTATTCGTATGAGTTTAATTAGGAGTATTGATTAATTAAAACAATTAGAACATTGAAATCAATTTACCAGGATTAATTTTAGATAAATATAAAAAAATGTGTATCTTTAGCCATATTTATTCTTATTTGTTTAGGATGTGTGAAGTTATTTATTTTAAATTGAGTTTGTATTTATTTCATAATGTAACTTTCGATAATAACATGATAAAAAATGTTATTCATTACAATGTTAAACATTGAATTTTACTCATATGATTTTAATTAGAAGCATTAGTTAGTTAAATATCAATTATGAAATATTTTTAGCATAATTTGTATCAATTTACATAAATTACAAGGGTAGATATGTTTAAAATAACATTATTATTTTTTTAGATTAATAATATGGATTTATTGAATTAGAGTAAAAAAAAATTGAAATTTTTTGCAAAACACTTTTGCAAAATTTTCAAGTTTTGCAAAATTTTCAGAAAATTCTCCGTAACTAAACAGCCCCTTACTACCTCGCCCAACAATTCTAAAACGGAATTGCCTCACAGGAATCTTCTACAACTCAAGCAACAATTCTAAACAACAAATCCAATAATCTATACCTAACCCAATTGCAAAACTTAAATAATTACCAAAGACCAAAGTTTGGACAACCTCTAATGACTACAACATGAACCAAGAATTGGCTTCCCAAAAATGAAAAAAACTTCCATTTAATAGCACATGAACAAAGTTGAGTAATCCATTGATGCTTGTAATAATCGGCCAAACGACGCTTCTTCCTCTCCCTGCCATCCGCCAAACGATGTCGCTTCTGCCTCCCTGCAATCCGCCAAACGACGCGTTGCAGCTTCCTCTCCCTGCAATCGGCCCAATGACGTCGCTTCGTCCTGTCCATGCAGTCCGCCGGACGACGCCGCTTCTTCCATCTCCTCCAAACGACAAGATCGTAGAAACAACGGCATCAAAACAAAAAATGGCATCATTTAACAAGATTCATGTCAATGGTGAGAAGGAAACAAACTAATTAAGACCCGAGGAAGTACCATTTTGAACAGTGAGGACGTCGGAATCTTGCGACGGTAGCGGCGGTGGTGGAGGTAATGGGTTAGGAGGTGGGGAGGATTGTGACTGGAGATGGGTGGTACTGGGGAGGGCGGTGGCGGTGGTGGTAGTGCTGGTGATTTTGGAGATGCAGAAGTGAAGATCAGAAGTGGAGAAGATGAAAAATATTTATTATTTTTTAAATACCAATAAATAAGAATTTTTAAAAAAACCAGAAAAGAAATCCAAAAATATAAGTTTGTTATAGCTTGGCATGACACATCAGCAAAATGACACATGGCATCTGATGTGTCATGCTACGTCGGACACTTAACGGAGTGCGATGGACAACGTCATTATAAGGGGCCAACGATTATTTAAGTGTGAGTACCAAATATGACCGGAAATGAGACAATGAGTCAAATCAATACATTTAATCGTGGGGGGTCATTTTTTGTTTTTTTCCCCAAAATAAATGAGGAAAACGCCTGCGTTGACCTCCAACTGTCAGAACCTTCTAAGCTCATCTGTATTATCTTGTCTTGGAGCAGCCAGTGAGTAGAGCCACCATGTTTAGACCGTGCAGAGCAAAAGCGGTGATTTTTAGTACTAGTAGTACTAATTATTGGTAAGTGAAAATTTGTTTCTATGAAGGGCATGTGGCGTAATCGTCTTCTCCACCCTCATTTTATCATCCGCTCGCACGTCCGCCCGTCCTTTCCTCTTCTTTTTTTCTGGATCCTTAATTAGTTCTTCTTTTTCTGGATTCTTAATTAATTCTGAGTACCATCATTTCCAAATCTCTCAACCAATCTTCAATTTGACCCACTGCTGCCAAACACCTGGAAATCGAGAAACAGAACAAGAAGAGGAAGAAGGGCAATAATCATGGTGTATGAAAACAAGAAACTCTCATCCTCCTCCAAGTCCTTGAAACCAAGAGAAGACTCGCCTCTCCTAGGCAGTCCTACCTCCAAGCATCTTTCCTCCCCATCCAAGACTCTCGCCAACGTCTTCATTGCAATCGTCGGCGCCGGCGTCCTCGGCCTCCCCTATGCTTTCAAACGCACCGGTTGGCTCATGAGCATCATCATGCTTTTCTCCGTTGCCGGCCTCACTCATTATTGCATGATGCTCCTCGTCCTTTCTCGCCGCAAGCTCCATTCTATCTCCCCTGCCACTCTTATTACCTCATTTGGAGACCTGGGTTTTGCCGTTTGTGGCTCCCCAGGCAGGTTCGTGGTTGATATCTTGATTATCTTGTCTCAAACTGGTTTTTGCGTTGGCTACTTAATTTTCATCGCCAATACTCTGGCTGATCTTTTCAATTCTTCCAAGGCTATATATATATGGGGTTGTTTCCCATTTCAATTGGGGTTAAGCGCCATTGCAACCTTGACACATTTGGCCCCTCTCAGCATTTTTGCTGATGTTGTTGATCTTGGTGCCATGGGCGTGGTGATTGTGGAGGATATTATGCTTATGCTCAGAAATAGGCCGGAGGTGATCGCTTTTGCGGGGTTCTCTGTTTTCTTCTATGGGATTGGTGTGGCCGTCTATGCTTTTGAAGGGATTGGCATGGTTCTGCCTCTGGAGTCTGAGATGAGAGACAAGGACAAGTTTGGAAGAATCTTGGCATTGGGTATGCTCTTTATCTCTGTGTTGTATGGATCTTTTGGCTTATTGGGTTACCTTGCTTTTGGAGATGAAACCAAAGATATTATCACTTCCAATTTAGGGGCTGGGCTTATAAGTAGCTTGGTTCAGTATGGTCTCTGCATTAATCTGTTCTTCACGTTTCCGGTGATGATGAACCCAGTGTATGAGATACTTGAGAGAAGGTTTTGGGGTGGGAGGTATTGTATGTGGCTTAGGTGGTTGTTGGTTTTTGCTGTAACCTTGGTGGCTTTGATGGTGCCAAATTTTGCTGACTTCTTGTCGCTGGTGGGAAGTAGTGTATGTTGTGCATTGGGGTTTGTTTTGCCAGCCTTGTTTCACTTGCTTGTGTTTAAGGAAGAGATGGGTTGGAAAGGATGGTCGCTTGATGTGGGGATTGTGGCCTTAGGCGTTGTTCTGGCTGTTTCAGGGACTTGGAGTGCTCTCGTAGAGATCTTCTCCGTGAAGGTATAGTGTGCTTTTCGTCTTGATTTACTATAATCTTTTTCTTTTTCTTGTTTGGTCCATGGAGCATGTAATATAGATTTTGGACCTCTAAAGATTGCACTCATCCTTTGCTATGTTTGATCCTAGCTACTAGACTCCATTCCAATAATGCATTGGTGAATTAGTAGTCGGTCTTGTTCTTAGTTAACTGTAGCTGGGAAACATTCACTTGTATCTTCTCTCTTGAACTTATTGTGAGTTCCCAATTGTTGTGTTGGAATTGTTTGCGCGAAGTTATCATCCTGCACACCATCTGCTTCCTTTCCTTTCTCTTTTTTTCTTTTCTTTTTTGGTTCATCTTATATAGCACACAGCTGATCAATTGTGATGGTAAAGACTAGAAGGAATTAGAGGACAACAGCTAAGGTCGTGATGGTTGTGCAATCACTTTTGTAGTAATTTAAGTTTGATTTGAGGACCTGCAATGATGAAGAAACGTGTTGCGAAACATGTTTTGTTTGATGGTTGTTTATAAACGTTTCGAGGAAATATCTTAAATCCAGAAAAACCGACTCTGTTGTAGAAGCAACCTCAGCTTCATTTTGTGTCTTGTGTTGTGTGTGTAAAAAAGAGCCTCGGAAGCTTCTAGTCTTATAGTTGAGAACGTTAATCGAGCCCTATATACTGTGTTTGTCCTGTGTAACGTAAGAGCCTGGTTCTGGAGTGTGGTATAGTAGTAAGCAGTAGTTGTCGGGATTGGTAACAGGGTAGATAAAGCCTAAAGGTGGTTCCAAAGTCTTACAGGATGAGAAAGAAGCCATGAATTGAGCTACAAAGACTCCCCTGGGAAGAGAAGCAAGCAATACCAATGATTTTTGGTGGGTGATATTTAATATAGGTATTCCATTACCTATTTCTCCATAGAATTTTGTTACATTTCAGATGTAATTTTCCTCACCGCTCCCAATAGGTTGAACCTGTAAGCTGAGTTAGAGAGAACAGTAGCTATGTGCTGAATAATAATCGAGGAAAACACTTGTTTACGTATCAAAGAGGCACTTGATAAGATTTTAAAAAAAAAAAAAAAAAATACATTGTATCTGTCACAAATTTTTGAACCAGGTCTTGAGTATATCAAAAGGAAGGTTTTCCAGTAGCTAGCGGGATATAAGACTCTCAGAATGGTTGCTGCAGCTACAATTTTTCAGTGGCTTGGACGCTGGAATCTGATCTTGTATGAATTGTTAGGTAGTACTAGTATGTTTTGGACAAAAAGTTAAATTCTTTTATTTGGTCTTTTCTGCCATGTTTTGAGTAGGGTTTTTTCCGGGTTAATACAACTCTCATGGAACTAAATGTGTCATTTAATCAGTCGCAAACGTTTTTTCTCTAATTTTATCAGTCTAAAATATTTTATATGTTAGTTCAATATAGTTCTAACTGTCCAAAAAAAAATGATGAAAATAAATTCCGTTAGACTATTATTTTAATACTTTTTAAAGGTTTGATCAAAGTTTGACAGAATCGAGATTTTGAAAAAATACGAATCTAGAAAAATCGAGACTATAAAATGTACTTTTAATTTTATATAGTATAATATATACACATAAATAATTCATGCAATTAGAATATTAAAATACTTCTACTAAAAAAATATCAAAATACTTATATTGCAGATCAAATGACATTTTAAATTATTAAAAAAAACTTAAATATGAACTCATGAATAACTTATGTTGTAACAAATGTATTTGTGACAAAAATGGATGAAATTTGTTTCTAGGGACTTCATTCAATTTGATTAAATTTATTACCTTTTATATTATAAAAAAACAATAAATTAAATTTAAAGTTTAGAATGATAAGGTTGTGATGTATTTTTCAACTAAATTTCTGATTTTAAGTTATATGTACATTAAAGTATTATTTTGATATATTTTAAATAATTATTATTTTGATAAAGTGTATTAAAAATCTAGGAATATTTCAGATTATACCCATAAATAAAATCTAATTTATTAATGGTCTAAAGTAAAATACGACTGCAATAATTGTAAATTAATTAAATTAATATATATTTGGAAGTTGTGAGATTCTAAATCTTTAATGTGAATTAGTTTTATCTATATATGCAAAAATTGAAAAATTATTTGTTATTATAAATTAATTGTAAATTTGAATTAAAAATTGGTACATAATTGTTAATTTATATGACAATAAAGGAGGATCCATAAAAAACGGATTGATTTTCAAAAAAGAATCGATATAAATCTAAATCATTATAGAAAAAAGAAAATACTAGATTTGAAATAATAATCAAATCGCCGGAACCAGGCGAACCAAATCTGAATCAATTGGTTCCTTATTGGACTGGACCAGTACATGGGTTTTTTAGTTCAATTTTTACAATCGTGGTTTTGGAGTTGGGCTTCGGATGACAAGATGGTAAACTGTAAAGATTTAAAGTTGTGTAAATAAAAAATTATAGACTTAATCCTCTATAGTCTAAAAGTTGTAATTTTAGTTTTTTTACTAGTTAAAAAAATTAAAATTAATGATAAATAATTCAAAAAATTATATAAATTTGAAAAAAAATGTAATAAATATAAAAGAGTTCACTCGACTAAAAAAATAAAAAGAAAACATTTTAAAAAACATTTATAAAGGAATAAATGAAAAATAAATTGTAAATAAAATTTATTTTATTTTAATTCATCTATTAAGTTTTACCATATTACTATTAGTTAGTACATTATTGGTCCATATTTATAATTTTCTGCATTTTTTTACTAATTATTTTAGATTTTAAAATATTTAAAAAGGTAAAATTTTAAATTTTAAAGAATTATAAAGTTAGTAGTTAAGTGGGGCATAGAACCTTTTTTTTACAATTACCAAAGAAAAGTTTGAGGTTTAAACTTTAAAGATGGGATGCAGCGAGCACGGTAGTGACGTCAAAACTGAATAATGCGTGATGAATGATGGTGAGCGATGCGGTAGAATTTTTCTTTTGTCAAGATTCTATGGAGCATGGGTATATATTTTTTTTTACAGTAAGAAACGGTGTTGGTGGGATATTTGAAGAATAGATTTGAAGTTTGAAAATGGGAAAGGCGTGAGTGAGTGTGAGGTGGGACTGCCTTCATTAAAGTAAAAGTGGAGATCTGTTCCGTTCGCAATTCGCATTCGCAATTGTCAGAGGACGTTTGGTATGGATTTATTTCACTTAAAATATGAGAGTTCATTTTATTTAAAATTATTTGTACCAAATTAGTCGTTTGGTATAGTAAAACATGTGAGAGTTCATTTCCGGTAAGAATTGAACTGTAAATTTTAATGAAGAGTAGAATTCTCCAATAAAAATGTGCTGATTGTGGTGGAATTCATTTGACTCTTTTATAATTAATTAGACTATTACTTAAATACCCTCGTTTAAAACATATCCCAGTATCGCCTCTTTTGTTTTTCCTCCTTGCTTCTCGATTTTTCAAAATCTTCACCATCTCCGCCTTCACGATTCTCCAATCTCCATCCATTTTCTTCATCTCCAATTCCCTTCATATCAAATCCCTCCGCCAAACTGCAGTTCGGCTGCCCTGGAGACCCAAAGGTGAGTACCATTTCGTCGATTTTGTTAACTTTCTTTTGTGGAATAGTGTTGATTTCTAGTTCTAGGGTTTATTATCAAAAACATGAATTTTCTTATATAGGTATTGTTCATATAATCATTTTCTATCTTTTTTCTTGTTCATACAAATCTCATATCTCTTGGGTTTGTGTGATAACAAGAATGACATAGGTTTCATCAAACCTGTAAGTAATTTTTATTGTTTTTATCTGGGTATTGTCCATATATATTTTGGTTTGATTGCTTATTTTGTTTGGATTGAAAGATTTACTGTATGACAGACTCTATCTTTTTGGCAAATGTTACTCCAGTTTTCTCACTTTTCTTCAAAGTAGATAATACTTTCAGTTGCTTGTTGTTGCCATTTAAATTGCAATGTTCACGATTTTCAATCTGTTGGAAGAAGAGCACCATGAAAATGGTTAGGCCTGCATAGGTGGTTTACACGTAGAGTGAGTACCACATTTAGTTGAAAATCTTAAGCTATTCTGTTCATGGATATTTAACATTTGCTCTTCAATTTTGTTATCCCTAGCTAATTATTTGTTTCATCTTAGTGATGAGGAACAGGAGCCTAGTTTTAGTCATTAACTTATGAGTCTTTAAATTTTAAAAGGTCCAGATCAGGAGCTTATGATGTCCTTAGCTTGCGTAGAACCCTGTGCTCCACTACCAAAATTGATGCAGGACAGCCTAGATCTAAAGAAATATGTAGCCTTTAGAGACTTTTAGGGCTGAAAATTGGTTTTTGGGTTGTGGGGATCTGCATTCCATGTGCCTTTGTGTAACAGTTATTCATTGTCTGTTGGCTCTGTCGTTGTTTTTTTTTTTGGTATGACAAGATAGCTGTTATGCTAGCAAGATTCACCTAAATACTTCACACTGCTTATCTATTCGCTAGAAATGCATTTTCCTTTGTACTTATTTACACCTTATTGATGTCTCTTTGTAAATTGCAACTTACGTTTTTCCCTCTTGAGGGGTGCAGATAGTGTAACAGTTTGAATGTGGGAGATCTTTTCTACTGTAAAGTAATGTAATAGTGAAATATTAAAATATCAGCAGACAAAATCTTTTCCATCTAACTTCAACACTTTCTTGTTTGTCATCTATTACTGCAATTTATTGATGTATGACAGACTTGGTTAAATTCAGCTCCTACTAAGTCACCTTGACTTTGAGAAACAAGTCAAGAGAGTTTTGAGTATTGAGTAACCTTCAACTATCTTGTTCTTGCTGTCACTGATATTTTTAGGAAATTAGTAGCTTGTGATTGTTTTCCAGACAAGTGGAGTTTTTCAGTTTCTTAACAAGGACTATTGACAGGTAAATACAATTTTCCAGCTGCTTTTAGTTGCTGCAGCTCTCCTTCAACCAGAGTTTGGGACTGATGAAACTCAATTGTACATAACGTACTTGAGGTATTCTATTTACCCGTCAAGTTTTCTCCAAAAGCAATTTTCTTCCAACTTATCCAATTGATTATGAAGTAATTGACCTATTATTCTTTGCCTAAAATTGTTATAGTTGGTTGGTGGCTGGCACGACAGTGACTTCAACTGGTGCGTATGGAGCACAATACATGAAGAACAGATCTGCATTACTATCCTATTAAATTAGCTAAAAATTGTCTTCACTCTACTCATTTCTTGGAAGGAAAAATTGCAGAATTCTTTTTTAAGTTGCAGTGTTGTATTTTCAAGAAAAGTAACCATGTCCTGATCCCCATGTATATGAGATACAGTACTATATAATTAAGAATAGTCATCTGATCCTAGAGATGTGATAGTGCTTAAAAGCGGTTCAAAATTTATAATTTTTTTTCTTTTATTTTATGAGTAAATTTTAATTTAGAGGTATAATGGTCAAATAAGTAAAATAAAATCATTTCTTAGTTATACCAAACAATGTGTTCATTTCAATTCAATTGAATTTTTTTAATTTTATATTACTATACCAATCGCTAGAGTTCATTAATTAATTCAATTCAATTGAATTCTAATTGAACTCTAGCATGATTTGATACCAAACACTCCGGAGGGACAGACAATCGAATGCGAATGCGAATGCGAATGAGAAAGCTGTGCCCACACTTTGCAGCTGTCTCCAGCCCATTTCCCTCCCATTTCTTTTTCCACTTCCACTTCCAATTTCAACCCAACCCTCGTTTACTCAGTAGTGTACTACATCTTTTCCCCTTTAGGTTATATAAACTCCTCCTCCGCCGCTCCTTACTCCCAACTCATCTCATCTCATCTCATCTCCCCTCCCACCTTTAAATTATTAGCATAACCTATTAGCTCACCCTCCCGCTGAGCTCAGCCCATCTTCTTAGAAACACAAAAATGTCACTGCAACAACCACTTTTCTCCTCCTCAGTCTTACTGCGCTTGTGCTTATGGTGCTCCATTATTTTATTTAGTACCAATGCGCAAACGCAAACCTTGAACATGGACGCCGACGCCGCCAAGCAGTATTACAATGTAAACCCAAAGCTGCCCCCAAGAAGCCTCTCCCTCTCCTCCTCAAAGAAATTCGAGGGTTCTTCCGACCTGGTCCGCCTCCGCTACCACATGGGCCCCGTCCTCTCCTCCTCCCCCATCAACATCTCCCTCATCTGGTACGGCCGCTGGGCCTCATCCCACAAGCTCCTAATCAAAGATTTCATCCACTCCATCTCCCCCTCCGCCCGCGCCCCTCATCCCTCCGTCTCCGATTGGTGGCACACCGTCTCCCTTTACACAGATCAGACCGGCGCCAACGTCTCCCGCTCCATCCTCATCGCCGGCGAGTACAACGACCTCGCCTACTCCCACGGAAAACAGCTCACGCGCCTCTCCATCCAGGAGGTCATAGCCACCGCTGTCCAGTCCGCGCCTTTCCCGGTGGATCACAAGAACGGAGTCTACCTCATCCTCACCGCCGATGACGTGACGATGCAGGACTACTGCCGGGCGGTGTGCGGGTTTCACTACTTCACATTCCCGTCGATGGTGGGGTACACGATGCCGTACGCGTGGGTGGGGAACTCCGGGAAGCAGTGCCCGGAGGTGTGCGCGTACCCGTTTGCGGTGCCCGGGTACATGGGGGGAGGAGGGCCGGGGGCGCTGAAGCCGCCGAATGGGGAGGTTGGGGCGGATGGGATGATAAGCGTGATAGGGCATGAGTTGGCGGAGCTGGCGTCGAACCCGCTGGTGAACGCGTGGTATGCAGGGGAGGACCCGACGGCGCCGACGGAGATTGGGGATTTGTGTGAGGGGCTGTACGGAACGGGAGGGGGAGGAGGGTACATTGGGCAGGTGATGTGGGACAAGGGAGGGAGGACTTTCAATGTGAATGGGATTAGGGGGAGGAGGTTCCTGGTGCAGTGGATCTGGAGTCCTCTCCTCAAGGCTTGTGCTGGTCCCAATGCTTTGGATTAATAGTCGACTAGATTACAATTAGTACACAAATTACATTATATTAATTCACCCTTTATACATATCCATCTTATATTTTATTTCAACCTTTAGTTTAGGCCATCAGTTCAGGGGCTTACTTATTTGTAAGCAAAATAAAGAAGTTTTTTTAATCTTCTTAACTCTAGCGTGGGTGTCAATATGCATAAACTTAAAGGCATGGGGTGGTGTGGTGTGGTCCAATTGAGGGGATTTGGCATGCATTTGTTGGTTTCCAGATGTCATGATGATTCATGACACCGGTTGTAGATGTTAGTACACGTTGAAGTTTGTTATAATCACTTTTTGTGTTCTTGCCTTCTGCTGCATCTAGAATCTCCGTTCGGTGTGATTCTACTGGTAACTGGTAAGTTAAAAAACAGATGCTCAGTGATTTAGGCGGAGTTGAGTAGAACAGACCAGTAGAAGAAGAAGTGTTGTGGTAGGGCGGAGGATTAAAGTGTCCGGCCGCCGGGATGCCGCGCCATTGATGATGCCAGTCCCTATCCCATGGGCCCATAGCATATAAATTTAGTTGTGGTGGGGCTGGTGTTGCAGGGCCCATTTTGATGGGGGTAAATGAATGAAAAAAAAGGTTTTGATGCTTTTGGTTTGTTTGTTTGAAGAATCAAGATGCCCTGCCCAGCTGTCCTCCATCTCGTTTCTGTGTTAAAATTTTAGTGTAACTTGTTAGGTGATTGTAATGTAAATTTTATAAAACTCATGACTATAATGTTAGTTTGATCAATATGTATAAATTAAAAAATGCATAGTATTATTATTTTAGTTTTTTTAATATTCAGATTAAAGATATATAGAGATGGTCGGGAATTTTGCAGAGTGGAGTGAAGTAACTAGATAATAATTACATATCTATAATTGTGTTTGTGTATGTCAGCTAATTTTATAATCTTATTTTTATAACGAGTGGTGCTCATAAATTTTATGTTATTATTATTATAATTATACTAGTAATATAAACTATAAACAAGGAGTGCTGGTATTCTTAATTATAAAAGAAAAGAATCCACAGGTTTGACCCCACTCCAATTTTGGAACCAACTTCAATGATTGCAGACAAGGTACGCAGGGATATATGGGGATTTTTTTTTCCTTCAAGGAAATGAAATGAATTCTAGGGGGATTGGTACCTAATGCGTTCTTCTTATATAAGAATTTAAGTCGTCCCTTAGAAGCCAATCTTAACATATAACGTCCGCCACCGATTCTCATTTCTGAATTCGATCGGTTTGTTTTGAACAGAATCGGTCAGAATGAAAACCGATCGATATTATCAAATACCAATCCATTCACCAAAAGTTAAGGCTGTCCAAATCAGTGAGTTGTAGAAGCACATGCATGCTTCATAATTTTATAGTATATGACTGTATGTTGCTATCTGTGCATTCTGCTTTCATCCCTATTAAATGAAAGCTAGAATTTCAAGTTTAACACCTTACATTAGACCATCAGCAGAGGACTTTTCAAGAATTATTTGAGGGATTTTTTCATGCAGTAGAAGACTAAAAACAAACCAAATGCTGACTAGATGGTTTGGGTATCAAATTTTAATACCCAGATTTTTCTGACGGTGAGATCTACTGTCGGATTTTCTTTATTAAAAAAAGAAGAAGAAGGAAAGAACCAATCAGAGCAAGTCACGAGTGTGCCCGCAGGGCCAGCCCTGCGCACGCAAGCGTGGCGTGCTCTGATTGGTTTTTCCTTCTTTTTTTTCACTCATTTTTTAAATGTCTTTTTTTTTTATAAAAATTACTTAACATAATTTAAAAAAAAATACCATTATTTTTAATTTTTTGAGATCTATAAATTGAAATTAGGTTTGTATTATTTGGACACTAAAAAAATCAGAATTTTTTACATTTTTTTTCATTTTCTTATTTTTTAAATGCTTTTATTATTTATTATATTATAAAAAGTAATTATTATAGTAATTATAAATTTAATAAGAAAAGGAAATGAAAAATATGGTGGGGTATATGATAAATGATGTGGAACGAAGAGAAATTTTTTAACACCCTGAATAATCCCCTGCTGTGAGTGCGTGGGTGTTAAATGCTTTTTGATTGGGTGTTAAGTTGATGTGGCAGTGAGAGAAAGTGATTAAAATTCTAAATTTAACACCCGTCGCTGTGGATTGTCCTATGTGTGTACGTGTATACCCAAGGCTGAGTTAGTTAATTTATGGGAGTTGTAATTGTCCACGTGGCCTGCAGATGATGCAATACCCGATTTTGTGCAAGAGAGGCCACCGCCACGTACATATATATGCATCCAAGTATCAGGACATGAATGATTCACTTCAGGAGGGCCTCATTCACGAACAACTGGAAACACTTATAATTTCTCCTCCTACGTGTGTGTGTGTGACGGTGTTAGCTATTAAACACGTTGTTGTCCACGTGTTAGCCTTCTGCAGTTTAGATGTGCCACTTGTTAATTAATTAGAGTATCTAAAGTTACTTTATTATTTAAGCAGTGGAGCGATGGTTTCTGATTTGTAAAGAGAAATCATTAACAAGACGCAGACGCACAGAAGAAAAAAGAGATCAATGGCAGACATGAGGAAGGAGAAATGCAATGATCGATGCGGATGCCCCGTTCCATGCGCCGGTGGAACTACTTGCAGGTCCTATATATACCCTGTCTGTCCTTAATTTGCTTCTGGCCAGTTAATTAAGAAGACATGATTGATTAACTTGGCATGTTCGTTTACAGATGCGGACCTGGTGCTGACCAGACAAGCGGTAGCGGGGCTGCTGAGGGGCACAAGCGATGCTCGTGCGGGGAACACTGTGGGTGTAACCCGTGTACGTGCCCGAAGAGTGTGGTCAGCACTGGGGTCGGGAAAGCCTACTGCAAGTGCGGCGACGCCTGTTCCTGTGCTACCTGTGCCTCTTAAATCTTCACTATATTAATATATATATTAAGATGTAGTGCTCTATCCATCTTAATTATATGTTAATTACAATAATTAGTTGCTTGTTTTTCCGTCTACTCCTCTTTCCTTTGTTATATTGCTTGCATAAATATAACTATATTTTTTGCCAATTGCTACCCTGATTCATTTGATTTTTACTCCAAATGTACAGTATGGAAAAAAAGAAAGATTATAAACTACTCTCTGTCGGGAAATAAATAATAAATGTTTTATTTAAAAATGTTGTTCTTATTTAACTGACGTCTTCAACAATTGTGTCAGCTTATATATTTTTTTTATAAAAATGCTTCGTTTAGTTATTTAACTGCGTGTCAAAAGGTGGCAAAAAAGTGAGTTTGAGTGGGATTTCAAAATTAGAGTGTCAGAAAAGTCTCTGATATCCATTTACTCCATCATCTTCTTCTCTTTTCTTCAATTTCCTCTCATCTTTCTCTTAAAAAAATTCAGATCAAGACAAAATGGAGAGAATTTATTTTGAGGATTTTCACCCGATAGTTATGATCAATTTTAGGATTCGAACGATATATATATCTCTAATATTTCTGAAGATCTTTAGCCCGATAGCTAAACTCAGCCGCGAAACACCCATCACTGCCACACCTCCTCCTCTCCAATCATCATCCCCACTACAAAATCAATTAACCCAGTAAACTCAATCCACAATTACAAATCCCCTGTAATTAATTAGTTCAATCTAATACCTCGGTCGATCCAAAAAAAACTCAAAACCCAAACCACCAATTGCCGACCACTAATACTAATGGCTCAAATTTAAATCCCGACCATACACCACCTCACCCAAACCTCCAAGCCACTGCACCTCCATCACAAAAAAACCAACCGCCAGCCGCGAAATACTCATTTCTGTCCTTTTCCGAACTCCAGTCGCATATCGGATCTGCTCCGACGACTGGGAGATCAGGAAAGGGTCAAGTCTGTTTCGTTTATTTTGTTTGCTATTTGTTGTTATTGTTGTTTGTTTTGCTATTTGTTTATTAAAGGAGTGAGGTCTGCGGCTAGGAGGAAAGAAAAGGGAAAGAAAGAGAGGAGAGTGAGGTCGTGAGAAGAAAAAAGAAAGAAAGAAAAGAAAGAAAAAAAGAAGAAGATAAGAGAGGACGACGCGTGGTGTGGTCCGTGTATCCCACAAATAGGTTGCAGATAACAACGAACACACGCAGAAGGTTTTTTTAATTTGTGTGATTTACTCCCTCGCCTCGGAGTAATACTGAATCATATACAAACAATTGGTCACCAATATAGACGGAACAAGTTATCAAGACTCATGCCTCCCAAGTATCTAATGATAAGCAGAACTAAGCGTTTATCAAGACTCATGCCTCCCAAGTATCTAATGATAAACAGAACTAAGCGTCTAACTTAGAAGCAAACTCTCATAGAAAACACTAATGTGGGCACCGCAAATAAATAGAGCCATTTGGAGAACAGAGAGAGGAGGTAGAAGAAAACATATAAATAGAAAACGGCTGTTTGGCGACTAATTATAGGCCTATTAAGGCACCATTTGCTGAAGTGGTTCAGCAACATCGCCCGTACCTAATTTGACACGAGCATCTACTTAATCAAAATACTGACAAGAATCGGACGTTAAATTCATTCACTTCTCTATTTGATAACTCACTGTGTGATCTTTCCATTCCTCGTTGTCCAAATACCTTTCATACAATTCAACCATTCCACTTGGTTTCACTGACAAAACACAAGTGCTTCTAGTTCCATATCTCCCCTGCATTTCAAAGAAATTCTTAACAGGTTCAGCTGGGATTAGGTTTGGGATAGGACGAAGAGTAAGAAGGAGGAGTTACCTTTTCCGAGTGCGCATCAACGAATATGGAACTTAATTGCTGTTCCCAATCAGCATGATAAATCCCAGGTAGCATGCTCTCATCATCTTTAACTGTGTTCATCATCAGCTTTTCAACCATCTCTTCAACAGGAATTTCTGCTTCTCCACACTTATCCCATAGATGTTTGAATTTTTGGCCCAATCGCTGAGCTTGTGAAAATTAGTCAATTTAAAACCCAAGTGATCAACTTAAAGAGGACAAACAGAGCTTCTTAGGTAATAAGACAGACAAGTCCTGTTGTTATAGCTACAACACATACGTATTAGTGAATAAAGAATACAGCATTTGTGGCAACATCAAAGATCCCTGAGATTTTTTGGTGTGGAATACCTACCTTAGGCCATGGGGAGTCGAGGCTTGCATTTGTTAAGACATGCATCCCAGGTGACACCTCTGTGAAGAAGCTGTGTTCTGGTTTTCGTCTATTTGTTAGATACACCATTGATTTAGAACAAATATCAGTCAATACAAGGTTAAACCCCGAGTATTGATCTGCCTCCTTTAGAAGCTTCATTGCCAACTCCTTGGGATCCTTGTTGCTCTGTGGCAATGAGAATCAATTTATGATCACCATCCTTTATACTGCTGGCAATGGTGGAGGATGAAGGCGTTCAGCTTGGGGTGGAACACTACTCGTGCATGGTAGACATGCTAGGGCGGGTAGGGAGACTAGATGGAGCAAGATAATTGATGAAGATGATGCCCCAAAGTGTGAGGGATGGGGCAAGAGTATGGGGAGCACTGCTGAGTGGTTGTAGAAACTATGGCGATTCAGAGGTTGGTGAAGAAGCTGTCATTCATGTTGTTGAGTTGGAGCCTTCGAATTGGGTGGGGTACTTGATGGCGTCAAGCATGCATGCTGCGGATGGGTTGTGGGATGAAGCAGCTAGGATGAGAAGGTTGGCAAAGGAGAGGGCAGTCAGGGTTGTTCCCGGTTTAAGCTCGGTTAACATACTACATTGCAATGCTCATCAGAGAGGATTGCTATATGAGGAGGAGGGAAACCATATACATGCAGTTGGCATTCGAATCGAATTAAATGCTTTTGCTAAATCGCCATTAGATCAGATTTGGAAACAAGCATAAGGACGTTATCCAAACAGAAAAGAAAGATTAGTCTCAGTACACAACAAACAACAAATTGAATGAGAGACTACAGTTGAGTTTCGACAATCAGTGGAATTAGTATAGGCCCAAAATGAAGCCGATGTGTTTGTAGGCTGACATATGGTTCTTTGGATAAAATTGAGTTTAGTTTGATGGGCCTTTTTTAAGAATGGGCTTTCTCGTTGTGAATAGAAGAGAAGGAGAGCAATCACCAACGTAAAACACGAGGAAGGAAGGAGGGATTCTTTTTTGTTTTTTTTTTCTGGAATTGAATTTGAGGAGTGAAAATTGAATACTGAACGTGTTCGCATCTCATCGCTCCGCTCCTACTTCCGCCAAACTCATGCCCACGTCAGCTTTTTCTTTCTTTTTTTATTTGTCGTAATTCTTTTTCTTTCCTTTTTTATCCTGGAAAGAAGAATATCGATTTCGTCTTCCTTCCTCAACCGTCTTCTCGTTAGTCAAAATCCTTTCCATCCTTCCTTCCTGCATCTAAACTCAACTCACCCCCTCCGCACTAACTCTTGTCGTAACCGTTTCTCCTCTATCTCAAATTTGTGTGATTCAAAAAAAAAAAAAACGAAACGATACGATATGCTACCATCTATCAGTATTGTATCACCACTCTTTTCATTCCAGGCAATAGTAATCGAGAATCACTGAAAAGAAATCACTCATAAGCGGCTGTCTACTGAGCTCTTGATTCATGTTTTCGCGACCAAAAATGGGGAGTCTAAGCAACTTGTTCGTGATCCAACAGGTGATCCTGTTCGCGTCTTTCCTCATTCTCGCTTCACCGACCGCTCACTCTTCTCTCCCTTTACTCTCTGATGATCCCACATATGGCTATGGGTAAGTATCCTCATAACTTCCGTTCCTCTCTGCCTCACTTCACTGTTTCTGTTTGATCAAACGTGTTTGTGTTGGTTGGTGCTACACTATGCAGGGCAAAGCATTCTAAAGAGTATTGCGCAATGTATGATATCTGTGGAGTACGTAGTGACGGAAAAGTACTCAACTGCCCTTATGCTCGCCCATCTGTTAAGGTCTGTACTCACCATCCCTTCTTCCCAACTCCCCTCGGTTGCTCTATCACTCTGCCTGACATCTACTTACTTTTCTCCAGCCAGATAGCATTTTCTCTGCCAAGATTCAGAGCTTGTGTCCATCAATAACTGGAAATGTTTGTTGCACCCAGACTCAATTCGACACTCTCAAAGGACAGGTCCAGCAGGTAACAACAACTCTTCCTATCTTTTATTTCTACTTGTCTGTCTACCTTTGCCTTTCTTTTTCCCCATCATATGATAAAACTGTGAATCTGTGCTGTACACAACCAAATTACAGATAATTCCTTTCCTCGTGGGCTGTCCGGCATGCTTGAGGAACTTCTTGAATCTTTTCTGTGAACTTTCATGCTCAGAGAATCAAAGCCTTTTCATCAATGTTACTTCTACTGCTAAGGTCAACATTGCTTCTCATGTTGCCCTTTTCTTTTCATCTTTGCTAAATACACTCTTGTTTTGTTTTGTTTTAAAACAATAGTTATTTTAGGCTTTTATGTCACCATTGTGAGCTAGCTGTTTAAACTTACTAAGGCTTATTGGCATTGCACTACTTGAAGGATGGAAATTTGTTGCTTCTTATAGTATTTAGTTTTTTTGTGTTCTACACTTGTTGTCATCCTTCACTGTCATTCATCTTACTGGCAGGTTAGTGGCAACTTGACTGTGGATGGTATTGAATATTATGTATCAGATGACTATGGAGAAATGCTATATAATTCCTGCAAGGAGGTGAAGTTTGGGACTATGAATACCAGAGCCATAGAATTTGTTGGTGGTGGTGCCAAGAGTTTCAAAGGTGACTCATTATCTTCTGAGAGTATTTGATCATTCAATATGCTCACTCTTGCCATATGACTTTCCCTGTGATGTCAAACTGTCCTCCTTACCTTTCTGTAAAATCAAGATGGGTGATCCCTTTAATGAATAACTAAGTCAAAGCTCATGCAAATTCTTGCACTGCATCAAACTAAGAAGTGTGACAGTCATTATTTGTTACAGCGGACCATTTGTTGGTACAATGCAGTGCCATTTCCATAAGCTTCAGCATCCTTACCGCTGAGAGAAAAGGATGAAGGAGCTTTGTTGTGTGCATTTTATATTTCCGCAAGTTACTGCACATTTTCTTTTTTTTATGGTCACTTCATTTAAATCATCAATCTTTGATTTTATGCTGCAGTTTTTATCTTTATTTCATGTTCTAATTTCATCTTTCTGTTCTTTTAGAATGGTTTGCATTTATTGGTCAGAAGACTCCTCCTGGATCTCCTGGTTCACCTTATGCCATTCATTTTAAGTCAAGTCTTCCTGATTCATCGACAATGGAGCTTATGAATACATCTACTTATTCATGTGGAGATAGTTTACTGGGTTGCTCTTGTGGCGATTGCCCGTCATCTCCAGTGTGCTCTCACTCAGAGCCTCCATCTCCAGATAAGGAAGATTCATGTTCTATTAAAGTTGGACCCCTAAAGGTTTGAATTGTTTAAAGTCATTTACTTTATTGTGTGTTGGTGGATGGTCCTGTTTTTTTGTGCTAGCAACTGAGATGCTATGGAATAGGTTGGAGATCAAGAGCTAAAATAGTTCATACTTTTTACTACTGCTTGCAGGTGAAATGTCTTGATTTCTCCTTAGCAATTTTGTATATCGTATTGGTTTCTGCATTTGTGGGATGGGCCATATCTCAGGGGGGAACAGAAAGTCATTGTTCAGTTGGCACGGAGCCACTGTTGATACCTAGTGATGATGTTGAAACTGATCCTAACAACATTCGAAAGAAGGATGGAAAGGTAGATAAAATTCATTTCTTGTTCAATTTGTTTTTCTCTTATGCTGGTTCTTCACCCTACCTTCCATCTAGTTGCTGTCTATAATTTTTCTACTTTATCATATAATTTGGATATAAGGCCTGATTCATGCCTCTCTTCCCATGAATGACAGGTGCATGAGATGTTTCCTCGCCTGACTAATAGGTTTCAGCTTCTTGGTGTTCAAGCATACCTCTCAAGCTTTTACAGGTGAAATGGATTACTATTTGAACAATTACCATACGCATCTTTTTTGTTCAAGAAACACGGATATAGATTATGTTATCTTAATCTTCCATGCAGGCACTATGGCTCATGGGTTGCTAGAAATCCCACTCTCGTGCTTTGCTCAACATTGGTGATTGTCCTTGTTCTCTGTGTAGGCTTAGTTCGTTTTAAGGTGGAGACAAGGCCTGAGAAGGTATCATTTTCTGTGACAGACTGAAAGATTTTCTTTTGCTGCACTTTTTAGGCTTTACTATCAGGCAGCATTTTATTGTTGTTTTTGCTTGTTTCATAATATGATCATTCTATAGTTCCTTAGTTGTGACAACATGATTACGTAGATATGGGTAGGTCATGGGAGTAAGGCAGCAGAGGAGAAGCGATTTTTTGACAGCCACCTTGCCCCTTTCTACAGAATTGAGCAGGTCTCACTTTTCCCATAATGTTTCTCTCTCTTTATTCGTCATCAGTGATTTTCAGTGGTTTATTTCTATGCTTTCTCTACTTGTCATCCCAAACTTTAGGAGCAATGACCAAGCTTCCTTATACATACTGGCAAAAAAAATTACAGAAGCAATTAAAATTGGTTGTGGTGCCACCAGAAAAATAAGCATGGCGAGTTATACCTTTATGTGAAAATGTGATGAGCCAATGTGTATTGTTGTGTCTGGCAGCTTATAATAGCAACCTTGCCAGATCCCAGTGGCAAAAAGAATCCCAGTATTATCACAGATGATAATATCCAGCTGCTTTTTGAAATACAGGAAAAGGTATTCTGTGTGCTCGGTACTTCTACTTTTCTAATTTAAATATTACCTGTATTACCATGCAATTTTTTTATGTAAATTATTTATATTTTATTTGAAGAAAGTGAGCATTTCTTTCCTATTTTGCACTTCCTTTCTATACTTTTATTGTCTTCAAATTTACCAGGTTGATAGCATCCGTGCAAATTATTCTGGCTCAACCATATCCCTAACTGATATTTGCTTGAAGCCTCTTGCCCAAGATTGTGCAACTCAAAGCGTATTACAGGTTTTCTCACATTGCCTTAGATTTGTGGATTTTTGTGTCTTGAAGTGTGCACTTAAAACATTTATCCAGTGGAGCTAACAAACTGGGGAAAGTTAGAACGTCTAGTGTAGGCCCAGGGAGTTATATGCATTGTCGCTGTGGCTGTGAGCTCTTGAATGAATTGTTAATTTATCATACAATTAAACTTATGACAATCAGGTTACTCACATGTTTTTTTCCCTTTTCTGATAGTACTTCAAAATGGACCCTTATAATTTTGATGAGTATGGAGGGATTGAACATGCTGAGTATTGTTTTCAGGTAAGTCCTGGGATTTTGAAGCTTTGGAATTTGAAAAGCTGTTTGCTATGAAATTTGTGCACCTGTATCTGTGATTCTTTTGGGTCCGTGGATTCTTATTTTCTATCATCCCCGGCTCTTTTCAATTTTCAGCATTATGCTAGTGCAGACACGTGTTTGAGTGCATTTGAGGGACCACTTGATCCAAGCACTGCCTTGGGAGGATTTTCTGGGGACAACTATTCAGAGGTAATATGTTCAAATTTTACCTTGAAATATGGGTTTATGTTAACCCCTTGGTACTTTTGAATCTCAGGCTTCTGCATTTGTTGTCACATACCCAGTTAATAATGCAATTGATGAAGTGGGTAATGGAAAAGCGGTTGCATGGGAAAAAGCTTTCATTGCGTTAGTGGAGGTTTGAGTGGCATTCTTCCTTTTGTTTAATTACTTGCACATATCAAATTACCCTCCTGTTTGATTGCTTACTGCTTCTAGTAATTCCTTGCAGGAGGAGCTGCTGCCCATGGTTCAGTCTAGAAATCTTAGTCTTTCATACTCCAGTGAAAGCTCAATTGAGGAAGAATTGAAAAGAGAAAGTACTGCAGATGTCATTACAATAGTGGTAAGAATCTGGAGAACGGATGTATTTGTTATAGTCAGCCACAGCGGCATAGGTTAATTTGTATTACAGAACCTAATACATGACTCCTTTTGTTTCCCTTCATATCTAACGCTTTTAACTTACTTCAGGTGAGCTATGTTGTGATGTTTGCTTATGTATCAATTACTTTGGGAGATGCATCTCGTCTTTCAACCTTCTACCTTTCATCCAAGGTATGGTTGACTGTCACTCCAGCTCTCCAAGTCTTCTGCATATAAAGGTTAATTACCCATTGTTATACAGTCTACAGAGCCTTTTTTGGTTACGTGATTTCCAGGTATTACTTGGTCTCTCGGGGGTCATGCTTGTCATGCTTTCTGTCCTTGGATCTGTTGGATTTTTCAGTGCTATTGGAGTCAAATCCACGTTAATTATTATGGAAGTCATTCCGTTCCTGGTTCTGGCTGTAAGTTCAGTTCCCGGCAATTGCCACTGTCGTGCTAATATATGCCCCTTTATGAAGGTTTTGATATTTGATTGTATTATTTCCAATTGACAGTCATTTGAAGCTTACATTGTTTCTATCTTTGGATCCTATCAACTTCTCAGGTTGGAGTAGACAACATGTGTATATTGGTGCATGCTGTAAAACGACAATCAATGGAGTTGCCGTTAGAGGAACGAATTAGTAATGCACTAGTTGAAGTTGGTCCGTCGATAACACTTGCTAGTTTGTCTGAGATTCTGGCATTTGCTGTTGGAAGTTTCACTCCTATGCCAGCATGTTGTGTTTTCTCCATGTTTGCAGGTCCCCATAGTTTCATCGTATTAGAAATTAATGTTGGATCTGACATTCGTTTGAATTTTGACATTTGCCCTCTGGTTTATCTACAGCTTTGGCTGTTTTATTGGATTTCCTTCTGCAAGTTACTGCTTTTGTTGCACTGATTGTATTTGACTGTCGGAGAGCTGAGGATAACAGGATTGACTGTTTTCCATGCATAAAAGTTCCATCTTCTGCTGGGTCTGATGAAGGTAGTTGTTTAAGCATTCTGTCTTTATTTGTTGCAGTGTTTTAACATAATATTGTACTTTTTCTTTGACTTAGTCATGTATATACTCTTTGATTTAGTAATGTTGATGAAATGTAGGCGCTGACCAGAGACCTGGACTCTTGGCTAGGTATATGAAGGTAATTTTTGGATTTTCTAGCTAAATTTTAGTGTATACCATCTACTCTGTCCCTAATTATTCTAATTGATTAATTTCCGGAATGGTTTTTCTCTTTTAGTTCATGGAAATGAACAGGTGTGCATATCATCTTGATTTCATCTCCGAAGTAATTTTTGTGGTTTTCTCCTTTTATAGGAAGTTCATGCACCCATTCTTGGACTTTGGGGAGTAAAAATGGTTGTCATTGCTGTTTTTGCTGCATTTACACTGGCAAGCATTGTAAGTTTTTCACACTCCTCCTCTTCCACTCCTGTAAATTCAAGTAATTTATTCAATGAGTTTCTGGATGTTGTTCTTGGTAGGGACTGTGCACAAGGATTGACCCTGGTTTGGAGCAGAAAGTTGTTCTTCCCCGGGATTCTTACCTTCAGGTTGAAGGCAATTTTCTTTTCTTTTTCTTTTCTTTTGGCACCCATTCAGCATTCTCCTTCTTGCCTGACTATCTTACTATCTTTGTATTTTCTCTCAGGGATATTTCAACAATATTTCAGAGTATCTGAGAGTTGGACCACCATTATATTTTATTGTTAAAGATTATAACTACAGGTATATGATTTGATGTGTTTGTTACTCTTTTTTGTTTATTTGACTGAAGGGAAGTCCACTTTCAATTAACCCTACTCCAACTTGAAGTGTGGTTAGCTGATATGCATACTTGCATTTGGAGTAGGGATAACAATTGTTGGTGTGGGAATAACATTACTCGTATTAAAATTGAGAAACTGAAGAAAATGAGTTAGATTGAAAAGAAGGGGTTGATGGTGCGGTATGCTTCTTTAGGGTGGCAGGGAGTGAGGAAACTTGTTCTACTACCATCTAGTGGTATCCTATTCTAAGCTTCTGAAGAGTGCAAGGCAGGAGTATAAAACTTGGTAAACCTAGAGTTGGAAATGATTTGAGACTTCATAAAATGAGTGCCACAAATGATTTAAAGGAGGAATAATCACTTGAACTGACATGCATTTCCTGGGAGTTTAAAAAATTAAGGCATCTGTATGTTCTTTGCAAGGGAGTCACCCAATATTGGGATTACAAACGCATTGAGAAAGAATAAGTAATAGGCAGCCAAAAACAAGGTCTGGCTGTTAGATGGTTAAATCAATCATCCAACAGTCTTATGTTGTCACTAGTAGTTTAGAGTTAATACTGTTTTTTGTAGGCCAGCTATCCTGATGATTTTTTCCTTGTGTTCCTTTTACTGCTAAGCAACCAAATAGAATGAGCCTTTTAATACTGATCTGATGTCCAATGACTTTCTTCCTCAGCTTGGGATCGAGACATACAAACCAGTTATGCTCTATCAGTCAGTGTGATTCAAACTCCCTTTTAAATGAGGTATGTGGCCATTTTATTTCTCCTATAACTTCTGTGATGGTATTTTTCTGCCCCTATTCTAGTTCATCCCACCTATGTTTTTCTACCCCTTTAAGGGAGCTTCATTTATTTCATCAGAATTGATCCATTTCTTTCATGTGTTATTAGAACTACTTAATGTTGCTAGAGGCTGGAGTCACGCTGTAGAATGTACAAAGATTTAGGTGTCTTTTGTTAAAATGTATTCTGTCTAATGGATGGACAATAACATATCTATAACAATAAATTTATGTCCATGGTGTTAACTTTCATCTTTTGTTCAAGCCCTTGTAATTGGGAGTTGCAGTTCTTGTTATGTTTAATGATGTGTTAAAGTTTAGTCAACCTAAAGGCCATTAATATACTAGCACTTCTAAGTATCAGTCAATAGATGCTACTAAAATTCTACTCTGCTTACACTGAATGGTTAGAAGTGTTTCTGTTGGATAACTTCTTGTGGACTTCAATTATGTTGCAGATATCAAGCGCATCTTTAAGTCCTGAATCAAGCTACATTGCAAAGCCTGCTGCTTCATGGCTTGATGACTTTCTTGTGTGGTTATCACCAGAGGCTTTTGGTTGCTGCCGAAAGTTTATGAACGGTTCTTATTGCCCCCCTGATGATCAGGTGTGAGTTGTGTCAGATGCTAAAACTAAACCCTTTTCTCTTTTATGGAAAAACTTCCATCTTTCTATTGTTATTTCAGTGCAATTTCTTAGATGACCTACATTCTGTGTCCTTCACTCTCTCTCTTGAATATATGGCCGCACATTGACTCAAACTAAGAAAAGTCATCTATGTTATTATCATTTTGTTTAACGCCTCAATTATAAACAATCCTATTTAATTGCTGCAATATCTTGCTTTTACTTATTGGCTGTCCTGGGTAATTAGACAGGCCAAAAAAACACTATTCTTTTTTGTCCTTTATTATGTTTTAATTGTGGTCTGTGTCATTGTGAGTGTGTGTGTTGATGTGAGTTGTCTGAGTTTTGGGTTTGCAACAATTCGGTTGCATTAAGAGCAACCCAGCTTATAGGCAGTTAATTGTCTGTTTGATACTTGAGGTCATGTCATGGTGTATCTCATAGCCCAACCGGTAGACAGTCTTTTTGTATGTTAATCATCACTTTGTATGACCATCCAATTAATGTTTATTAGTCAGGTGGTTACATGTGCAGTTTACATACTACTTGTAGTAGTGGTTTACATTTACTGAAGCTAAAGTTTGCTTTTCAGCCACCGTGCTGTTCACCTGACGATGGTCCTTGTGGCTTAGGCGGTATTTGCGAAGACTGCACAACGGTATTGTTTAATCTTTCTCTTTCTTTTTGTGTATGCGTTTATGAATGCTGTAACACTATTGCTACTCTTTAGTTGGACGGTTGTATCCAATTGGCTTATTTATTGATGAAAAGCATAAATAACAGTTCATGTAGAATGAATGTGTATGAAAAGCAAAATCTATGCAATTTAGTTTATCAAGAAGAAAGCTTTCAGGTTCTAACATTTTGGCTGGTGCCAGTGCTTTCTGCACTCAGATTTGGTTAATAATCGCCCATCCACAATCCAATTCCGTCAGAAACTTCCATGGTTCCTCAATGCTCTGCCTTCTGCTGATTGTGCAAAGGGTGGTCATGGGGCTTACACCAACAGTGTGGAGCTAAATGGTCAGTGAGAGTAGCATTTCCAGCCTTCCTAAATTACTTCACTTTTCATTTTTTTTTTGTGCAACTTTTCAGGGTATGAGGGTGGTGTCATAAAGGCTTCAGAGTTTCGTACATACCACACACCTCTTAACAAACAAGTGCGCTTCTTTAACTTATACTTGTATTAAATATTTCTCTTAGCGTGAATCCGTTGAATGTGCATTTATGCTTTCCTGTTGTCATTTCCCTCAGGTTGACTTTGTCAACGCAATGCGAGCTGCACGGGAGTTCAGCTCAAAAATGTCTGATTCCTTGAAGGTTTGTATTCAAATGTGCAGTAGTTTTTAGCTTCGAGGTTTTCCAATAAACTCCATGAATGTCTTTTCTTTCTGTTCCTTTCTGGATTCTGGAGCATGACAAAATGGTAGCTGAGGTGCTTCATATAAACATAGTAATGGATCTTTTGGTCTTTATTATCAGCTATCACTAGTCTCTCCCTTGTTTAATAGACTTAAGCATGGTGCTTGAGGTGGCAATTACAACATGCAAGCATTCACATCTTAGAAAAGAGATGATTCTGATTTGTTGCATTTGGATTTCTATTATTTAGTTACTTGTGCTCGTGCTATAATATCATTACTTTAATGATGCAGATGGATATCTTTCCATATTCAGTATTTTATATCTTCTTTGAGCAATATCTGGACATATGGAGAGTCGCTTTGACCAACATAGCAATAGCACTTGGTTAGTGTTATGAAAAAATCTTGATCAGTTTGAAGCTTATTATCAAGTTTTTTCCTCTAAAAGGAAAAAATAAAAAAGCTCTTCCCCTATTTCTCAAGTTTGAATCTTGCTTGTTTTTGAAATTGTGGTTGTTCCAGTGCACATTATCCTTGATTCTTATGCTTTTGACATCTGATTCCATGTAGGTGCTATATTTGTTGTTTCTCTGGTTATCACTTCCAGGTATTTTGATACCCACTGTAGCTTCTTTATATTTAACTGCCTGCTTGAAATATGAGCTCTGGACTGTAAAAAACACTGTCATCCTTAAATTGACACTTTCACTTGATTTCTTCTTGATGCAGTTTTTGGTGTTCAGCAATCATTCTTCTAGTTTTGGTGATGATTGTTGTAGATCTAATGGTATGAAGATCAGAGAACAAAGATTCTCATACTAGCACACTGTTTTCCTCTCCTTGTCATTTCATGCTCTCTTATGTGCATTCTCCGTTACTAAACGTATTTTGCTAAATCCTGCAGGGCGTAATGGCAATTCTCGATATCCAACTAAATGCAGTTTCTGTTGTGAACCTTATAATGTCAATCGGAATTGGTGTTGAGTTTTGTGTTCACATAGCACATGCCTTCTTGGTCAGTATAAATACTAGTCGTCACAAGTTTGTATTTTCATTTTTGATGTACTTTTTCCTTCATACCCTTACCATAGATGACTTGCATTTAAATTGTTATTGGAGCACGTAAAATTCCATGCTTTACCTTTTACCTTTTCTGGAAGCCCAGGGGTGACAACCATGGTTGGTAATATTATTAATTCAATGATAACACAGTTTATCTTCTTTATTTTACTTATACAGGTAAGCCATGGGGATAGGAACCACAGGACAAAGGAGGCTCTAAGTACCATGGGAGCTTCTGTCTTCAGGTTGGGTCCATGCATTTTTCCCTCCTGCAATATTATTAGGATTCTTGCAGTTGTAGCAGTGCTTCATTCACAGCTACACAGATGCAATTATTTATGTATAACCAAAGACTGCTTACTGATTCACACTACTCATGGCAGCGGGATTACACTGACAAAGCTTGTTGGCGTGGTTGTCCTTTGTTTTTCAAGATCAGAGATCTTTGTGGTATGCCTTCTCTTTGAGCCTGCCTTGAACAATTGTTGCCTGTTTGGGAAATAAGAAACAACTTTTTGTTTCTGGGTTTTGCAGGTTTATTACTTTCAGATGTACCTCGCGTTGGTTATCATCGGTTTCTTGCATGGGCTGGTGTTTCTACCAGTACGTTGATTTCACCCTTAAACTACCACAACTGTTGTAGTTTCACTCCATATGTATTGATTACTTGATGCGACTGTAAGTGAGGACCATTGTTGTGATTGATTTGTAGGTGGTGCTAAGTTTGATTGGTCCGCCTGCAAGGTATGTCGTAGTTGAGTAACAAAATCAGCCCTCAACTTCACCGCACTTGAGCTGATTGGTAATGTTGAGGAAAGGAAGGATGGGCATTTCCTTGGATAGGGCATCATCTACTCAACAAAGAAAGAATACAACGTTACAGTTACAGAGATTACTCAGTCTTAGGACATATGCAGTTGGATATGATTCTCCATTGTTAACCCTTAACTTTTTCGCTAGGAAAACTAAAAAGAAAAATCACCACCACTAACTGTTATCCGATTAAACCAAAGTATTAATTTATTTTATTTTTGGTGTCTGAATATGCTTTATACACTAACAATGATGTTTTTTAAGTGATTGGGGTTTTAAAGTTAGTGTGTATAACATTACTTGTTTTGACCTAAATTCGACTTCTAAAACAGGAAAAAATTAAAAAGTCAATTTGTGTTTGTAATCACACCTCTAGTTGCAAGTTATTTAACTTGGATTTTATATTTGCCAATTTTAATAAATTACACTTTAATTTTTTTTTGCCTTACAATATGTTTTGTTTCTCTTTAAAAGCCTTTAAATTTTACTGATGTGATTAAAAATATTTTTTAATTAAAAAATGATATGAATTTTTTTTTCTTTTACGTTATTTTTTTATAAAGATCTCAATAAGTTTAGATATAATTTGGAAATTAGAGTATATCTTTTTTTATCAGAAAAGGAAAAAAATTCTTAATTTTTCTTTTACTAGAGAAGGAAGAAAAATGCACGGAAAAGTATGACGTGACACCGAAATCTGGATGTAGAATTAACCTGATGTAAAAGAAATTCGCGAGCAGCATAAAGTTTGGATTGGAAAATAAAAGGCCAAGAAATCTAGTTCGTCTCTCCCTCCTACAAAACGCTTTGGTTCAGAGGGTTAGAGCCCGAAGACGAAGAGTCAAGCAAGCACATAAGGATGTTTCAGAACAAGAACTAAAAAAGAAAAAAAACAGAGCTAAATGTGTTGCAAACAGAGCAAAGAATGAAGGGGATGTGGTGCATGCCATGGCGACGGCGGTGACGGTGATGGATCCAACAACAAAGCTGACCAAAGCTCTCCTCAAGAACACCAGAGATCCGAAGGTAGCATGGCACCTTTTCAAGCGCATCCTCTCCCTCCCGATCTCCGACTGCAATTCCGATCACTTCCTCCAGTCCATCCCCATCATCGCCCGTATTCTTATACGCTCTCAAATGCTTCCCCAACTCGACCTCCTTCCTCAACTCCTCCTCGATTCTCACCCTCTACCAACTTCTCTCCCTTCTCTGTCCTCTCTTGTCGTCACTTTAGCCAAATTCGGCCTTTTCGATAGGGCCTTCTCCCTTTTCAAATCCTTGCGATCTCGCTTCCCTCAACACCCTCCTTCCACCTACCTGTATAATGTTCTCTTAAAATCCTCTGTATACCAGAATCGCGCCCATCATGTTCCTTGGTTGTGCGAAGATATGGTTCTGTCTAGGGTCCCTCCAGATACTTACACTTTCAATATTTTGATTGGTTTGCTATGTGATTCTGGTCGTTTGGTAGACGCCCAGGAGCTGTTTGATAAAATGTCTGAGAAAAATTGTAAGCCTAACGAGTTCAGTTTTGGCATCTTGGTTAGTGGGTACTGTAGAGCGGGGCTTTCTGGCAAAGCTTTGGAGCTGTTGGGTGAAATGAAGAGGTTAGGGTGCCGGCCAAATAGGGTTGTGTACAATACTTTGATTTCGAGCTTCTGTAAGGAAGGTAAGACTGATGATGCCGAAGAACTGGTAGATAGAATGAGGAAGGATGGTTTGTCTCCAGATGTAGTTACTTTCAATTCTAGGATATCAGCACTCTGCAGAGTAGGCAAGATTCTAGAAGCTTCTAGGATTTTTAGAGATATGCAAATTGATGAATACTTAGGGCTGCCTCGCCCCAATGTCATTACATATAATCTAATGCTTGAGGGATTCTGCAAGGAGGGAATGCTGGAGGAAGCCAATTCACTGGTTGAGGCTATGAAAACCAAAGGTAACTTAATGAATATAGAGAGTTATAATCTTTGGTTATTGGGTTTGGTTAGGAATGGGAAGCTCTTACAGGCTCAATCTGTACTTAAAGAGATGGTAGTTCAGGGCACTGACCCTAATATATACTCGTACAATATTGTGATGGATGGGCTATGCAAGAATGGGATGCTTTCCGATGTAAGCCACCTGATGGCTTTAATGACAAGCAGTGGCGTTTCTCCTGATACGGTAACTTACACTACATTACTTCATGGATACTGCATTAAAAGAAAGGTACTTGAAGCTAGTGATGTTCTTCATGAGATGATTAAGAATAAATGTTTGCCGAATACTCATACTTGTAACATTTTGTTGCACAGCCTGTGGAAGGAGGGGAGAATATCGGAAGCTGAGGGATTGCTTCAAAAGATGAACGAGGGAGGCTATGGTGTGGACACAGTGACCTGCAATATTGTCATAGATGGTCTATGTAACAGTGGACAATTGGATAAAGCAATTGAAATTGCAAATGGGATGTGGACTCATGGAAGTGTTGCTCTAGGAAACTTGGGGAACTCATTTATTGGCCTAGTTGATGACAATAATAACGCAAGAAAATGCATGCCTGATCTGATTACATATTCAACAATAATTAGTGCTTTATGCAAGGTAGGCAGGCTTGATGAAGCTAAAAAGAAGTTCGTTGAGATGATGGGGAAAAACTTGCAGCCGGATTCTGTCATTTATGACACTTTTATACATAGCTTCTGCAAAGTGGGCAAGATATCATCTGCATTTCGGGTACTTAGGGACATGGAAAAGAAAGGTTGCAGCAAGACCCTACAAACTTATAACTCTCTGATCCTAGGATTTGGAAGTAAAAACCAACTATTTGAGGTTTATGGACTGATGGATGAGATGAAAGAAAGGGGAGTATCTCCTAATGTTCTCACATATAATGACGTCCTTAGGTGTCTTTGTGAAGGAGGTAGGATTACAGATGCCCATTCTGTTTTAGAGGAAATGCTGCAGAATGGCATTTCCCCTAATATTTCCTCCTTCAGAATATTAATAAAAGCTTTCTGCAAGTTTCGTGAATTTACACCAGCATATGAGGTGTTTGAAATTGCTGTAAATGAGTGTGGTCATAAGGAAGTTCTCTATAGTTTCTTGTTCAATGAGCTACTTGCCGGAGAGGAAATCGCTAAAGCCAAGGAGTTACTCGACAGTGCCTTAGAAAGATGTTTTGATTTGGGGGACTTCATGTATAAGGATCTCATCGAGAGGCTCTGTAAGGATGACATGTTGGAGGATGCGAGTGGTATTCTTTGTAAGCTAATTGAGAAAGGTTATCAATTTGATCCTGCATCATTCATGCCTGTGATTGATGGCTTTGGTAAAAGGGGAAACAAGCATGAAATGGATGAACTTGCTGAGAAAATGATGGAAATGGCTTCAGAAGGTAGGGTGGAAAACAAAGTCCACCGAATTGCACAGAATTTCACAGGGAGGAGAAATAATAAGGATGCCAGAAGCGATTGGCAGAACATAGTGCACAGGTATGTTGATGAGACGTTGCTGTTTGCAACAGATAAGAGCTTCCTTTTTTACCCGTATCCCTTTGCTTTCTGCATGTTACCTCTAAATAAATGTCATAGCACAGCTTATAGAACTGCTTTAGGAAAGTTTCGATCTGGGGAGTCCACCTTTCTAGTGACTGGTAGATCTGATAAACTGGCCATTGAAGTGAGTTTACACTTTACAGAATATGAGGAGTTATGTATACCATGGTCTTTTAGTTCCATCTCAATATGCAGTTTGATTGATGGTTTTTTTTTGTTTATCAAAAGCATTTAGAGCTGTGGTTAATAAAGGTAGTATCTTCCCATACATTTTTTTTTAGTTTTCCTGAGTTTGCGTTTATCTGCTCTTTCACAGAGACGATGGCAGTGGGATAGCACTAAAAGCTCTTAGGCGTGTACAGAGAGGCTTGGATCAGGGAAGTGTATCTGGTTTGCAGTCGAAGAAAAATGACCTTGCGGATTATTGAGCAGTACTAACTATGTTGGTTCGTTGACACAAACAAAAGATATTTTTTCTGGCAAAAACTGCACTTTTCTGCTCTGGACTGTTTGTTGGACCTCATGATAGGGACTGTGGATCTTACTTCATAGAGCCCTTTGTCCTACTTCTGGTTGACAATATCAGGAGTGCACACTGGCCTACTTCTGGTTCTCTCTTGTTCAACCGTCATATGCATTTGTATGCACTGGGGACTTTGTAGATAGGATTGTGGACAAGCACTACTACCGAGCACTGATTCCTGTGGATTTGCCGTGTTGTACTCGTGGTTTTGTTGGCGCGGTCTTAGCCAAGTGGGCTGATATAAGAAACCGCAACAAGACAGAGGAATGTTGCTCTATGTAATTTGGAATTGAGGTTGTATTAGAGTATTTCTCACTTTTTCCTGTTCTTTATTTCCATTTTGCAGTTATCTCACGAGATTAGAAAAGCTTTACTGTATCTAAGAAACTCACGAGATAATCCATCTCCTCATGGCCGAGCCAATTTCGTTCCATTTCTAATATCATCTTGATCTGATGAATATGCATATTTGATGGAACGTACATAAAAAGCACCCAGAATGAATTATGATTACCAAAACAATGCAAACTTACAAACCAAACATCTTCTCCCCAAATAAAAGCAAAAAAAGGTACTCGTATACAAAATGGTAATGTTCCAAGGAAAGAAAAAGGGGATAACCCATCACAACTACAAGTTAAAGCATCAAACATCACAAACATCACAGTACTTACATACAACACCCAATTCACTGCTGGAAGTCTCACACAGACAGCTGACGTAATTACACGATTTATGGGCTATTGATGCGCTTACTCTCAAGTAGTGATCACATCCCTACTGTACTCTTTCATATTATTTGGGGTGGCCACCCATGTTCAAAATAATGGTGAGTGGCTGTTAACAGAAATTAACCAGAAGATGCCTTGAAGAACCCGCACCGGCGCCAGCACCGTCTCACGCACGGAGAAAATTATAAGCACAATTGGAAAATGCATGGTCATATCATATCCTTCCGCTGCCAGGCCAACTCCCTACACGCAGTTGAGAAGCTTGATGAAGAGATGTTTCGATTGTGTGGCTTTGGTACAATCTGTAGATATCTTTGCACTCCTCAAGGTCCGCATCGCATGTTAAAAGAACCCACTCATGATCGTCATCCAAATACTTTAAGCCAATTTGGCAGACATCATCTATCTTGAAACACTTTGCTACCTCTTGTTGCAAGTCTATGAATCCCCAGTTCGGTTGCAGGCTGAACTGTACTTTGTCTACACCAAATGTAGCTTTCACTCTAAAGCCTCTCCTTTCTCGTGAAGCCTGGTCACTACTTCCTGGAAGAGGGGGAAGAAGAGCCTCAGGACATGGATGGTTACCAAATGTTCTGTGGCTTTGAGATCCTGGAAGAAGCTTTAGTTCTTCAACACTGTGTGCTCTCTTGAACACACCAATGCGATCATCTCCCATCAAGGCATCTCCACTGGCAGTGACATATTTTGTGGTTCGATGCTGCTTTGCTCCAGTGGAACAACATATACTTGACCCAGAGCTCCGACTACATGATGAAAATGGGGAAATTGAAGCAGGAGGGACTCCATCACTAAGTACACCATGTTGAGGGCATAATCGCCTTGAATCACCGTTCAACTTTGTCGACGAAAAAGGAACATCTCGAGAAGAGGGCAATTCTGGGAAACTTGTGCAGAACGAACCAATTTGAATGGTACTATTGGCACCTTGAACTGAATCAATCACGGGATGTAGTTTCTTTAAAGAGTGTCCAACCTTTTTAATCTTTCGAGAGGGCCAACGGTTGATGCCGTATTGCTTACATATCCTCTTAACTCTTAAGAGTAGTAGGGCACACTGCGATAAGAACAACAAACTCCATCAGAAGAAACAAACACCACAGTCATATCCCATGTCTACGAGGACAAAATAACTGGTAAAGTGCAAGCAAATACCACAATACCAAGGGTAGTTGCATCAAGCTGAAGAACCCATTACTATGTGCTCAAACCCAGTTACTAAATTTATCTAAAGGACTTCATTTTTTTCAGCTAAATTTATACAAAGGACTAGCTTGCACATCCATGGAAGTGCTTTCAGGAAAAATAAAGAAATGATTTTATTTGTTTCCAAATCTAAATTATTTTGCCCTCCTTATCATTTGTCAATTTGACTCTTGAGATTATCACCAGATTTTACCAAGCAGTACAGCCTTTGCAACAGCAATTATTTGCATTGTTTCAAAACAAGGCTATCCACAGTTGCACTTTGTTTTTAAGATCTCCAGCAGAATCCAAGACTGCGATGATCAAGGAAACTTTTAATTTCTTCAGCCACACGTGAATCTTAACTTCTATGCTCATTATTTACTTGGACAGAAAGTGAAATGAAAAACATGTTGTTGCAATTAAAAAAACTCCTACCACCAATACTCTTAGCAGCATCTTTGAGA
The DNA here is from genome assembly GCA_963691705.1 of Viola odorata. Lineage (NCBI taxonomy): Eukaryota > Viridiplantae > Streptophyta > Magnoliopsida > Malpighiales > Violaceae > Viola > Viola odorata. The sequence continues at coordinate 247,880 of OY829544.1, forward strand.
CTACCGGCAAAGTAGTGCCGCAGAATTTCCAAATTGATTGTCTTCTCTGTCCTGGTCCGTCTCCTCTCACCAGATCTTCTGCTCAAAGATGGCTGATGCCTGGGAAAGGAAGGGTTTCCAGCACCCTCAACATGACCACTGGTAGCATAAGTTCTCTGTAGTTTCCCAAACTGTGAATACCTGCTCATCGTGCAATTCCTCCTGAGTCATGTCCCAGTGAGTTTTAACCTTGAACTGCCCTTTAGGTTCTTCTTTTAGAATGTTCAATGGGACACAAGCATCTCTACTTTTCTGTTGAGCCTCCATCACAGACGCAATCTTGGATGAACCCTGAGGGAAAGATTCTTTTGATGAAGATGCACTTTTCTGACTTTTTTGCTCATTAAGTCCTGCATTTGAAGTAACTGCCATTTCGAAGCTGCTATCTTCCTCACACCCCTTCTCCATGGTAACATGCAAACTTCGGCAAGCCTGTTGTAGGGCAATGGGCAGTAAGTCACACATCTGTTTTTGTTTTTGATCGGCTTGACAATCCTTTGGCAAGAATAATTCCACGACAAAATCAGTTGATCCTGCGTAGACTCTACGAAGGGGAATTGCTATGGCAGTGTGCAATCCAAACATCATAGCACAGTGAGAAAGAGGATAATCTGTTTTGCTAAAGGCAGTTATATCCATTGAAAAACACTGTTTGTCTGTTTCAAATGTTCTCCCAACAATTCCTTGACCTAAAACAAGGCATTGCTCAGAGCATGCAGTAAAGAACTCCCAAAAGTTCTTATCAGCTACAAAGCATGCAGAATCCACAGTGGAAATACAATGAGCATAATTCCCATCAAAATGCTGGCACCCTGCCTTCCCTCGCTCAAAACATGGGGCCCATATTAGTGCTAAAGGAAGCTGATGTGTCTTGCACAAAGATCCCAAAATCTCTGAACTCAGGAACTGCAACTTGGGAAAAGTCTTTGAAAGCCTGAGAAGAAGGAAGCAAAATTGTGATTTCAGTATAAATCTTAAATTGGGGATACTTAGTTCAGGCATATGTAAGATGAAGTACTCTTACCTTTACACAACGAGTGGAGAAATATTGTGAACTTTGTAGATTAACAGCCTGCGCATCAATATGATTAGACTGGTTAACTAGAATAAGAGGACAGTTCAGAGGTAGGATTAGTTATGTTATGCATTCAACTGGAAAATTGAGGAATAATGCAGAAAAAAGGAGAAAAAGGGAAAGAGAGAGGAAACCCAAGGTCATTGGCAAGATAAAGCAAGGAACTGTGTAGCAGAAAATGATGGAGGTATAAGTCATCAGTCTTTCTATGCAATACATAGTACCATCATGAACTATTATTATGGAGTGAAAGTACTTGTTCTAGAATTCATCTGTCCAGGTAGTTTCTAACTAATTCTAAGTGGAGAAAGGTTCATAGATTTCATATGCATGCATGTTGGTTAGTGATTAAAGACGAGAGCAAATATCATATATTTGATCTATGTTGCTCACACACAAAATCTGTGCTTTCAGATCCTCCTTCAGTCACATTATGATTGTGAGGGTTTCTGTTTTTGTTCCCAAGCTTTAGATATTGGTATAGTGATAAGCCGATGGTTCAAAACAAAGTTATTCAAGGGAGATCAACTTTTTGAAAGGCATTTCATGAGAAGTACGGGGAAAAAAGACAATAACTAGATTTTCTTGAAAATGTTACAAGTCAAATATGACAATTTCTTTGAAAAGATTAAGTAAAAGATAATGAAGAAGGAGAAGAAGAGATGGTACCTCAAGTGCTTTACAGACATCTTCGAGTTCTTGAAGATAGCTGGTCTTTTAAGTGGTTGTCACAACCTCAACAACCCCCAGGCAAGTCCCACTGCCTTGTTCAAAAACTGGGACTGCAAGAGACCCACAGATGTTATACTGGTTTGCGTGGTACTTGCGTGGGTACTCATCACAACTAAAGAAACGAACATCTGGAGTCCACTCGGGCAACTTCCTCAAGAACACGCGACCAGGCAATCCTACCAACTCCTTGGAACCCTCATCTGCTGGAAAGTGATAATCTTTCGAAACATTTCTGTAACTTGCAAGGCCCTGGCATTTTCTATTAACCAAGTATGGCTGGCCAACAGTGGTAAGTACTTTGCTTACCTCCTTTCTTTACAGGAACCCATATTTTGATGAGGATATTCTTATCCTTTGTGGATACCTTCAACTGGTCAACAGCGTGAATTAATCTTTCTCTTACCGAAGAAGATGACACTGGAGTTACGATAGGACCAATCCACCAGCTTCTGCTCAACTCAGTTTCCTCAATTGGGAATTTTCGTGATTGTACAAAAGACGAGGCAGACTGAACAGCATACCAGTTTTGAGATTTACTGTCTATATTGGTCTCCGTTGTGGGAGTGTCTAGTAGAGAAGCCTGCTTTTCTTCTGGTTGTGGATGAGGATATAGTTCCAAATTACTGGTGCCGTAGTCCAGAGAAGGGAAGTTTTGTTGAGGATGAATTGGTGCAGTGGTGGAGGTTGAGACAAAAGGGTGAGTAAGTTTGAAGTGATTAGCAGCCTGAAGCCACCATCCATCAGACAAGAGTTCATGGATGAAATCCAAATCCGCTGGGGGGCCCAAGGGTAGAATCAGGAGTGAACGGAGCAGCAGCATCACCCATAACTTAGCTTTCCTTGGCTTGATTAGGAATTTGCAACTACCAAAGTCTAGGAATTAAATTGTAGAGATTGATTTAGACAGTAAGCTTGATCATGATCCGAAGCTCAAAAGAAGAGTAAAAATGAAAAACAGGAAGAGGAACTTCCAGGAAGGGTTGGTTTTGCTTGTATCTGAAAACCCAATTAGGCCTTGTTGCGGAAACATGGTGAACAAAAACTGTTTTGGTGAGTACTGCAATCAGAAATACATTTCAGAGGCAGAAACCTACCACAAATTTTACTTTCACAGCTGCTACAGAACAAGTAACATAGGCAAAAACAAATGAATTTCATATATCCAATATCAATTTTGCTAATTTAAGAAACAATCTTTATATCTTAGAACTTTAGAAAGAAAAGGAGAGGAAAAACCAAACATTTTTGTGGATTTACAGAAATTGAAGCATAGAGAGGAACTTAAAACCATATGTATGTATCTGGTATATCTGTAGTACTGGTAGCAATGAAAAAGAAAGAACAGAGAAATTCAGGAAGAAGCCATGATTAACTGCAGCTAATTAATGCCCAACAAACAAACAAACAAAGAGAAAGTAGCAAAAAGAGAAGCGAAGAGAACAAGAGACTCACTATCTTTTCTGTATCAGCTGTGAAGTGAAGGGTAGAGGGTGGAGTTAAAGTTTGGATTTGGGTTTTGGGGATTAATGCGATTTTGGCTTTTTGGGGGTGGAGTTTTGTTTACGTAATTGCGTTTGCGTGGGGAGCTCAATTTAAAAAAAAGAGTAATAGGTTAAAATACTCCTGTATTAACCGCGAAAAACAAACTCCTCCCTCGAACTTTAAAAACGCTAATACATCTCCTCTGAATTATGTTGACCGTGTAATTAGCCCCTTCTGTCCATAATTAATTACATTTTTTTGTGATTTTTTGGAATTTTTTACAATATTTCTTTGATGTTTAGGTTAATTATATTTTTTTTAGAATTTTTACATTTTTTTTAGAATTTTTACAATTTTTTTAAAATTGTAAAAATGTGCATTGAAGGGTCTTTTTGTCCGAAAACAATAATCCAGGGGAGGTGTATTAGCGTTTTTGAAATTCGAGGGAAGAGTTTATTTTTCGCGGTTAGTACAGGGTTGTTTTAAGCTATTACCCTTTTAAAAAGAGCTGTACCGTAAGGCTTCTGGTTCGTTCATGGAGAATAGAGAAGAAGAGAGGGAACCTTTGTCTGGTTACTTGATCACTGAATGCTTCACTTCTTCCTGCGCCTGCACCATCTGTCTCTTCTACGATACTCCAACTTCTTCCTGCGCCTGCACCATCTTCTCTAAGTAGGTCCCACAATACTGTAACTGCAAATTAAAATTAAGAGAAAAAGACATGTTAGTCACTGAAGTATAAAAAAAGTATCCATTTAGCCATCAGATTTTTAATTTGAATCAATTGACCATCCATTTTGTATGGATCTTTTTAATAAATTTGGAAAATATGGTCATTGCCTTTGTACTTATCAGTTTTAATCATTGTTGAAAATTGTAAAAATTATAAAAAAATAAAGGAAAATTAATAAAAAACTAGGAGCTTTTAAGAAAAATTAGAAAAAACTTGTAAAAATAGCAAAAAATTATGAAAAAATTTAATTTTAAACGAAAATTTTTGAAAAAAAATTAAAATTTTCAAAAATATTAAACAATCTAGAAACATAAAAAGAAATGAAAAATTTATAAAAAATTAAAATTAAAATAATTCTAAGGCCAAACTTTTTAGTTAGTGAACAAATTGCTTCACCATAAGATCTCCATAGGTTCCTACATTATTGTATATTTCTATGAAAGCATTGCATTACTTCCGGTTCCCTTTCCTCTCAAACTTAAATTTAAAAAAAAAAAATTAATAAAATAAGGAGCTCTTAAGAAAAATTAGATAATTTTTTTAAAATTACTAAAAATTTAAATATAGCAAAAAATATTGACAAATAATAAAAATTTAAAAATAAAGGAATTTTTTCCAATTTTTTTTAAACTTTCAAAATTATTCTTAAAAAATATTAAATAATTCATAAAAATAAAAAATTAGGAATGTTGGTGTCTGTAGTATTTTTTCAATTAATAATCCATAAATATTAGAAAAAAATAAGTAAAATTTTCCTTATTTATCATTCTTAAACAAAAAAGAACTTTTCCGGCCAATCTGGACTCTCTTATTAATGCATACAACATGTAGTTAATGTTAGTTTGTTTTGTTGTTTCATATTTTAATTTTCTGATTTTCTAATTATTATTTTTATGGATTATTTAATACTTTTTTGAAAGTTTTAAATATTCTTTTGGAAAAAAAATTGTTTATTTTTAAATTTTATATCATTTATAAAAGAAATCTATTTTTTTGCTATTTTTAAATTTTATTAAAAGCTCCTATTTTTTATTAATTTTCCTTAATTCTATATTTTTTAAACAATTTTTTTAATTTTAATATTTTTTAAAGGGGTTAAATGATTAAAATTGACAAGTACAAGGATCAAAATTTTCAAATTTGTTAAATGGATCCACATAGAATAACCAATTTGTCCATTTCTTACAAAATGGGTTGCCAATTAGTCTGGATTAAAAGGATGGTGGCACAGGCAACATTGTCTACTTCATCAAAATAATGATATAAAAAAATCTTGTTTTGTTTCCAAAGCTCACTAACAGTAAAAATATTACTCCCTCCGTATTCAAATAAATAACGTTTGAAAATCGGGCAAAAAAAAATTAAGGTAATGATTAGTGAGATTGTTTTTAATATTACAATCATCTTTCACTTCTATATTAAATAAACTAACCAATAAGAACTATCTCTCTTCTCCATATTTAATAAATTAGGAGTGACAAAGCGAGACTACAAATCGAGTTTCGGTAATAAACAAAACTGCCAAATGAATCTTATTTGAGATCAAATTTAAAATGTTATTTATTGAAGTGAAGATATAACTAACCAAGATGAGAGTAACGAATCATTCATATTAGCTATGCTCTTCTTCTAATTAAGGTTTAAACAAGAACCATGCTTTTATATATTCGAGTACGTCTTTAATTAGGCAACTCTCACGGGTGATGCAAACAAGCGAGCGAGTGGGGCAACAAACAGCAAAGGTGCGCATATGTATTAATTAAGTGTGGAATGTGTGTAGGAGGAGTGACCAAAATTTGAGATTTGAATGGAATGGCTCCATAAATAAAGGCGTGTTCTGTGTTGTGTTGGTGAAAACAAAGAAAGAAAGTGCTTTATGGCGCGACTCTCGGATTATTCCATACTCGAATCGAATTAAACAAAATCTGAAAGGACGAGTCCCTATCAATTGATTAATATAGCATACTTGTATGAATACAAGATAATTACTCTATCGGTAGCAGAGACAAGTTGAAATTGAACTTGAAGCTTAGTTTATAAGAGAATTTGTAAATGTAAGTAACAGAGTAGCAGTGGTGTTCTGTTTAGGTTATATATGTTAGATGAAGAACAACAGAAGAACGGTTAATCACCACCACCTAGCTATCTATCCTACATAGTATTTATATATATGATCGATGCATAGAACACACAGAATGTAAGAAAGGATACCATCTAGCTACCCTGATCCCACTGTTGGAGCTTATACTATATATCATAGCACTGATCACAAAGTCACAAGTAATTAAGAAGAATATATATAGAGAGCACACTACCTAGCTACCACAACTTACTTAATGAATGCAGAGCAGGGGATGAGTAGTTACTAAAGTCCCAATCTTAAGTCCAATGTGAGGCCTGCAGGATGCTGATCAGGAGAGTATGAGGAGCCATGTTGCTGTTGCTGTAGCTGTAGCTGTTGATGTTCATGCTGAAGAGGGGATTGCGCTGCTGCTGCAGGCAAATTCAGGTCCAGTGCCCCAGGCACATGATGATGATGATGATGATGATGATGATGAGTAGTAGTAGCAGTAGTAGTAAAGAAGAAAGTGTCCATCACCTGATGATGATCAGCTACCTTCTCCCAGTGGCACCTCTTGTGGCCACCCAGTGCCTGCCCACTCAAGAAAACCCTTGAGCAGATGTCACACCTGTGATAATTGTTCAAATTGGTGCTGCTGTTGGTTGCCATCATCTCCTGATGATCATGATCATGATAAATAATATGGTGTGCAGGTGGAGGTGGATGATGATCAGGAGCCCTATCCGCATCATTATCATCATCATCCATTATATCATGATGACTGCAGCAGGTGCTCCTGTTGATTGCAAAACAGCCCTTCACATTCTTGTGGCTTGCCCTGTGCCCCCCAAGCGCCTGATGTGATCCAAACACCTTCTTGCAACTCGAGCACTCGAACCGTCCTACACTCCCTCCCAGGCAGTACCTGTCTTGTTGCTGCAATTCCATCTGCTGCTGCACCACCAATGGTAAAAGTGTCGCCGTCCTAATTGCTGCTGTATCACTGGCGACACCATCAGCACCAGCATTTGTGTTTGTGGCAGAAGTACAAGTAGCATTAGTACTGTTAGACAACATCAACAAGCAGGAGGCCACCTCCTTGTCCTCCTCCCCATACTCATACTCATCTTTTTGGTGGCTGGGGCTCGGTGCAGGGGTGGGATTCACCACCACCATCATCAAAGGCTTATTAATAATATTACTGTTGTTGTTGTTGTTGTTGTTGTTGTTGTTTTTGTTGTTGCGGAAGTGAGGAGGAGGGTTAATCCCACGCCATTGCCGCTCTGGATGGCAACGCATGTGACCGAACAGCGCTTTCCACGACCAGAACTTTTTACCACACTCTGTGCAAGTCCTTGTGATCATTGGTACGCTCGACTCCCCCACCACCGCTGCCTTCCCCTTCCTACTACCTACATTGATGTTGTGTTTCGGGAATTTGGAAGTAGAAGCGGCGGCAGTGCCTGCTGAAGCTTCATTACTCATCTTCATTAATTTGGTGCTGCTTCGCTTCTTACGGCGTGGTGGTTCTGGTGGTGGTGGCTTCATTTCATTCTCATCATGGTAGGAAGAACAAGTTGTACTAGGGAGGCAGAAATCATCATCCTCGGCTTCTGAATGTTCGGGCGTGCTCTTGTTCTTGTTGCTGCTGCTGGTGGTCGTCATCATTATCATTCAAGCATGAGAAGGGGATTATGGAATGGAATCCACAAGTACTTCTTCTACCTATAATTATCAAACCAACACAGAAACAACAAGAGGGAAAGGGAAAAAAACCAGAGGAAGTAGGAGAGGTTGGTTTATGTAGGCGGAGGTGTGCAGTTGGAGCGGTTACTTTAGAATTTGAATCCAAACTACTAATAGTAAAAACTGTTTCCTAATCTGTGTGTCTGTGTGTGAATTTATGACATGTGGTGATGATGTAGCTGTTTCCAATTCCATCCTTATCTATCTTAATCCAATCCGCAAAACTTGCAAAAGTTGGTTTATAGGATTTACAGGAGTACTAGTAGTGAGTGCAAAGGAAAGGAATCTTTTATTATGTAAAATTAGGGCTTTCTTTTTTTAAAAAAAAAATTATTTCTGAAGGTAAAACATATAGTATAAAAGTAAATAAAAGAAAAATAAACTACTAGGAACTAGGAAGAAGCAAGGAATGGCCACCGCCCACTACTTCAACTCAACCCACTACTCCAAAACATTACTTCCCAACAATCTATTTCTACCCACTTCTGAGTTCTAACAGACATCACACCCTATAATCAATCCCAGTATCCCACTCCCTTACCTTATTATTCATACAATATTAATATTAATAATAACCTATATGTGTTGCTGTCCACCAATCCATAACCATATATATATATATTTATGAAAAGTTCTACCTAGGCATTGTCCCAACTTCAACATATAAAGCCCAGACTCTGTATGTAGCCTAATCTTATAATATACCACAGTATCAGTCAATGCAGCTGATGCTTCATGTTTAATTCCACAATGTACAGTCTGCATGCACCCTTCCTTTCTAGAATGTCACCCAAAAAAAGAAAAAACTATATTATATACAAAAGTGAACCTAAAACCATCTGCTACTACATAATCCCCGTAGGTAATTAGCAACGTAATGAACAAATAAACATTGATACAAATTGGTACCACTATATTACAACACAGCTACAGATTACAATACAATACCTACAACAGCTTTTTGCTCCTACAGCAAGGTCCCCTATCCCTGCTATAGTATAGTATTAGAGCAAACATTTGGTCTACCAGTAATAGCAAGGTTGAACACTCCCCCAGACCCAGTGGCAACAAAGGGTAAACAGAAAACTCACAGAAGCGTGTATTGTCGTGTTCATCACATCATCTTCTACTTCTCCGGCTACTGTCCATTAGCAAAATTCTTCATGGATTTCCCCAAGGCATTTAGAACCCCAACACGTTGCACCTCTTTTGCTGTAACAATTAATGAGTTCAGAATTGGAGTATGATCGTATGATATGATATCCATCAATTTCCAGCTATGGCAACACGTTGAAAGGAACCACGTCAAGAGAAACGATAAGAAACCATAAGATATATTATAATATTACAACATATTGGAAGCAACCATTTCATTCTAATCCAACTCACAACACCCACCTGAAAATTGCTCAGCAACCAAATGAAACATGAAACTTTAAGAAGGCAAAATATGAAGAAATAACAACAACCCTTGTCATAAAAATCTACTAGTGTGGGGATGCACAAAGTACAAAGGAGCTAATAATTAAGCTTTTACGAAGATACGTCAAATGACCTCCATGTAAAGACAAATAGTAGACTGATTAATAGTTCCCTTATTTAGAAAGACCTTAGCCTTCACATTCAAAAAGCTACAATAATATGTTGCATTGAGGGCCCATCAAACACATAGATTTCACCCACCACCATTCACCCATTTAGGATGACCACATATTTCCTCACTATCACACATACTAGGGCATCCAAAGAGGAATTCTTACCTTCCTCAAGCGAAAGTTGAATGGAGCGCTTTTCCAATTCAACTGCGTGTCTGCTGAGATCAACAGAAGAAAGTGACCGAAGCACTACAACCAACATACCAATTGCAAATCAGTTCTATACAATTTCTCAATGCCAAATTATAGTATCACAAAAAAGTGCTCTCAGAAGTTCACATACTCTGTACATAATCCTCTTGGTCTGATTCATCCAATTTCGTCAATAAAAGTTGCAAGTGACTGTATCGGTCTTCCCAATGCATGTTTTTCACTGCTGTTGGATTAGACAATGATAGATTGAATTCTGCTTGTGCAAACCTTATACTGGCCTGTGCAAGCGAGGAAAGAACTGCAGGTTTTCCAGGTTCACCTGCAGACACTGGCATACTTGGCTGCGTAGGAATACAAGAAGCCTTTGGCTGTTTTCTCTGTGGTTTTGGCTGGGTAAGCTGCCTAGAATTCTCACATTCAGTACTAATGCCACTGACATCACAAGTACTACTCTTGCCGACTTCAGTTTCTGATCTCCTTCGCACGTAAACAAGATGTGCATTTGCAGCATTACTACTAGGAGAATGGTAGGGAGGAACAGAAGGGCTCATTGGAACCTCAGTTGAAGGACGTTTGGTGCCAGAGACCTTGATAGCATCCATACCTTGGCCTCTTTCCTTCAATAAGGGGGAATTGGGGACAGAGTTGTGAATCCTATTTTCATTCTGCACATCTCTAAGTGCCGTCTTCTTTACGGTAACTGGAAACTGTTTATCACGTGTACACAAGTTAGATTCATTGTTGCCCAGTCCATACTCGGTAAATTTTGAGTCTATCGTTTGCTGAACCATCTGAAATAAGGAACAGCTATCAGAAAATCAGAAGACCTTCGTAAGTTGACTTCATGATAAATAGAAAGCAACAATCTACATTATTCCAAGATAGGAATCAAAAAAGGTGAAAAATTGGATGGCTAGTCCAAGATGCTGAACAACAAAGTTAAAGTGCTCTTTTAAAATCAGAGTAGAAAATGATGTAAGCTAAATCAACAAAACAATCATCACTTCTTATTAAAGAACAATTACAGATGTGATGAAGGAAAGAGGAAAAAGAGTAGACCATGACAGCAGCACGCCTCCATTTTGCCTACTAACTCCTTTTCCTCATTCCGATCTCCCCAAAAGATATTTCTCGTATATTAATTTGTCAACCATATAAAATGATGACTGAAGTCTCTAATGTAATACAAGACCCGATTCCCCCAAGAAACTACTTTTCAGAAGGAATAATCAAAAAATTAATTCCTGCTCATAGACTAAGTTATGGCGGAAAAAAAATTTAAAATTAGTGCAGGGTCCCTAAGTTTCTAGCATCTGAAAGTAGGATTGAAGTTCAGAGAAGAGTAATCATGCTCAAAAGGGGAAAAAAAGAAAAAAGAAACAAATCATAAACTAAAATGTGCCTTCAAGCCCAGCAATGCCCTATTCCAATAAATGAAGGCTTCAAGATTTGTTGTATCTTCAGTTATAAAACAAAGGCATTCAACAATCAGGATCTCGAATGCAACATCATGTGATTGTAGAAATCCTTAACAAAACGAATCCAAATCAAGAAAATACACAATTTAGGGTAGGTATAACCAGGGATACTTGAAACGTGAGAAATCAATAATCTGTAAGAGCTAAACACACATAACAACTACAACAATGAGATAATTACTGAGAAAAGAAACCTAATGACCGTTTTCCTTTAACTTCAAATTTGTAATTCGAGCTGCATTGGGGATAAAATTAAGGAGAAGGGAGAAACACACGTGCGGGTAACAGAGGAAATCTACAAATTAATTCGAATCCCGAAGTATGGGTTCAGTTGTTTACCTAAAACAAACAGGAGGAACAAGACCCGACGGGTAACAGAGGAAAAAAATAACGAGAATCAAGTTCAGAAGCAACACAGCAATTGATCATATTAATTCGCTACACTGAAACTTGAAAACGTAGGTTTCCAACTGAATAAATAATAAAGGAACAAATGAGGTGGAGAAGAAGCAATAAACTTGATTGAATGTGCAATTAAAAGCGGAGGAAGAGGGGCATTACCTTTTGCTCATTGAAAGGACGCGGGGGAGAGGAGGGGAGGGAGAGAGAGAGAGAAGAGAGGGGTTTCAAAAGAAATACGCTTTTGGCTCTAAACAAACGGAGGGTAAGAACTTTTATCTTAGTCCTCTGTCTTTTTGTTTTATTTCATTTTTACCACTATCTTAGTAGCTCTTCCCTATTTGCTACCCGAGAGATTGGCAACCAATGTTCTCGATGAGCATTTGGATCACTTCACATGGCGTTATATATCTTTTTCTTGTTTTGGTTATATCTTTAATAGATAAATAAAAAAACCTGAAATGTCCCAGAAATAAAATAAAGAATGGGCGATCTCAACTCTGGACAATCTTCTTCCATAATTATATTATATTATTATATAATTATTAATCAAAGAAAGAATAATTGAACAGTAAAAAACGTAATCTAGATGCAAAACTACATCAACTGTTAATAATAACATTTAAATCTCCTCACATGAGTAAAAACAAAAGTTCTAGGCAGATTTCATGGGCGTTTTCTCAAAGAAGAAAAACAAAGGTTCACAGTGGGCTTCGGACGAGGAGGACAGAAGAAAGCTTGGGGGATCAAACAGTAATGACCAATATAAATAGGATTAATTTGTACATGCTTTGTTTTTTTTTGGTTTTCATTTCCCCCTGTCTTGCATCGCATCTTCAAGATGGAACATATGTTGAAGTAGACTTTCTGATTACTGCCATATGGAGAGAAACAGAGGGAGCCTTTCCCTCTCCAGAAAATCTCACTTTTGCTTCCCAGCTCCCCTTACTTCAAAAACTTCCCGACCACTCATTGGCCAGACGCCAGAAGACGTTCCACTGCAGCATGGACATTCCCACCAGTAGCACGAAGTGCCCTAATATTCTCCTGGGTATCGAAGAAACCCATCTCTTGAAGTTGTGACAGTTGAGTTGAATAAAGTTCTTCTGGTGGCACTACAGAAGCAAACAACGAGAGAAAAAAGAGATTTAGTGCATGCACCAGGAAAAGCATGTAGCAACTACCATTTAGGTAACTCTACATAAAGAACAGAACTCCATAGGTGACTCTACATGGTATAAGAAGAAACTAACCATCAGGTTGGTTTGGGACAGATAAGTTGCCAGTTCCAAGACCACCAAACATATTCATCAACAACTCCAGTCCACCAGTATTCGGCATTCCTGTAAATGAAAGATAAACTTAATATAACCTAAAAGAGGTAATGGTTAAGCACACCAAGATCCTATAGCCACTAGTAAAATGCTGCTAGGCGACTAATAATATTCCATTAGGTTTAGTGTTTTTCAAGGTACCTGCAGTAGCACCAGGCTGCATAGCTTCCCTGCATATCAGAAGTACAAGATAAGATATAAGTCATAAAAAGAACAACCAACCACCATTTATTACAAACAAGTATGGGAGCAACAGTGCAAATATTTTAGCACTTACTGCGTTGAAGGCTGTCGATTAAGCTGAGAAAAAAACGACTGTTGCAAAGCCATCATTTGCTGTAACAAGGCAACAGACAGAGTAACAGAGTCATGGTAAAGTAAACAAACCTTTTATTAAAGGAGAAACTATATATAATTCCAAAACAGAGAGATTATCAACCCATAGAAGTGAATCGATCGGTGCAACATGCCTGTAATGTCTCAGGAGAGGTTAATTGGCGAAGAAGCTCTGGGTTTTGCATCATTTCTCTGAATTGAGGATTTAAATCAGTCATGCTACGTAGTTGGGGGTTGCCGTTGAGTATCTAAAATCAAGAAACAAATTCATAAGAAAAGAACCATGTGAATCGTCATAGTTTACACAATTAAAATTTAACACAAGAACAGCACCTGATTCATATACTCAGGATTTGACAGCATGCTTTGCATCATCTGTGACACAGCTGGATTCTGCAACAACTGATTCATTTGGGTAGAATCAGGCATGCCATTAAACATTTGTTCCATTCCTGGGAGACCAAGCCCACCCAAACCAGCAAGACCAGGAGCCCTCACATTCCCAGAAGGATTGGGCCTTGCAGCAGTGTTTGTCTGTACCCCTCCTAGAAAATTCACAATACAGAACATAAAAGTGAGTTTTCAAGCATCATTTAAGAATTATATGCCACAAATATCTAGCTAAACCTCTAATCATAGAGTCTGATTATAGTGAATACCTATGAGAGAACTAATTCAACAACAACCATGATAAGACTTTAATTTTCTGGGGGAAAAAAACTACATAACAAAAAGCACAACCTAAATTTTGAGCAAAACCTAGATCCATCTGTTAAATTCACAAGTCAAGAATTCCATATCAGAACCTTGTTCAAAACCACAGAGATGCAGGCATACTTTAAGCGTTTCCAATGACAAAAATACCATCTAGACCTAGGGACTGGAAGCTCACCAGTGGTACTAATCCAAGGGTTAGGTAGTGGGTTGGTGTTAGGTGCAGTGAGCCCTGCTGTTGTTTCAGAACCAGTGGTTGAAGGGCTGTTAGATGTATCCCTAGCTTGTGCACCACCTTGGTTCCCCAACAAAGCCGCAAATGGATTCGTACCTAGATCGTTTCCTGTATTTGCACCCATCGTTGTCGCATTTAGGAATGGTTCTTGAACATTTTCATACATTCTCCTGAGCATGTTAAATCCTTCAGGAGAAGATTCAATATTACTCATTGCCCGATCAGTGTGCCGCATCATCTCACGCATGATTTCTGGGTTCCTAGCAGCTTCTAAGGTCTGTCGGAGGACACCAGGATCATTAAGCACGTGTGCAAGCTCAGGATTTCGGTCAACGATCTCACGCATTTGAGGATTACTCATCATCATGCTCCGTATTAAATCTGGGTTATTCATAAGGCTTTGCATAGCCGGGGTATTCATGATATCCCTCATCATGCTGGGGTTTTGAGTTAGTTGTTGCTGCATTTGTTCCAATTCTGGAAGTCCTCCAGCTCCAAATAGACCAGGTGCTCCACCAGTACCACCACCAAGAGGATTAAGACCAAGTCCAGGAAACAAAGATGCCCCAAGACCAGCACCACCAAATGCCCCGCCATCAGTGGAACCAACACCCCGAGTAACACCTGGTGTAGTGTTGGGATTAGTTGCAGTAACAGGAGCAGGTGTTGATGAAGCTGGTGCAAACCCTCGAACCATATGAACAGTGTGATCAGCCTGCAAACCTTCAGGAAAAGAACAACAAACCATGAAAAGGTATTCATATACCCCAATTCCGAGCCCATACAAATAGGGAAGCTGTTTTCTTCTTTAATCTAAAAGAAAAATATTTTAAGGCAATAATGAAACTGGTAAAAATCTTATTTTTTTCTGAACAAAGTATCTAAACCAAAAAGAGAGATGGTAAAGTATCAATGAAGCCGCAAAAGATATGCATATACATCCCAATTTTTGCTAAGCAATAAGTACTGGTTCTGGAATTAGGCTACTTGAGCATAAATTAATGTTTTTCGTGTATTAAAAAGAAGAATATATGTCCAATTTATTTATTCGTCGGAAAAAATAAATAAATACACATACATTACACGAAGTCTGGTGCCACCAATTTTTATCGTACTCGCAACAATTTCACATAATGATGGCCAAAGCTGGAAACCAATTTAACCCATGTTTGCCCAAACGAACTTGTACATGGCAATAGCTAGAGGGGTGGTAATAGCAATTAATAAGAACAGGAATAAAAAGAAGGTACCATAGGAGTGAAGCGTTTGGTCGTCTTTGAGGATGCGACCCTTGTAAATCAGCCTCTGCTGATCAGCAGGCACATCGCAATTCTCTGCCAACACACTCTTGAATGCTGCTATGGTAGATTGAAGCGTCGTCATGACCGTAAACTTTGAGCCGTTGGAGCAGTGGATGTTAATCGCCACGACATCCTGCTCAGCTCCACTGAGTTTTGAGTCGCTCGAATTCCCCTCAGCGCCCATGATTCCAATTGTAAGAAAACCCAAATAGAAGAAAACCTAACCCTATCAATTGAAACCCTAAATCGCTGTTCGAAGGCGAGATCGACGACAGAGAAGGTAAAATATGTTTAGTTATATTTTATTTTATTACTAATAACTAAACAAATTGGTGGACGATAAAATGAAAAAAACGAAAAAACAAGGGGCCGAAGAGAGGAAGGAGAAAACGTGTAATCGAGGAAAAATATGCGAATGTTTTATTTATAGTTTTTTTGTTTTGTTTATAGTGCTGTGCGACTTGGAATATTCTTCACTCTTACTATCGGAATTCCAGTTTGAGTGCAGTCCTCCCTTTTTCTTTTCCTTTTTTTCCTTTTCCTTTTTTAAAGAATTAAGTTACTCTTTATCTTATTTATTTTCTTTTCGTCTCATGTACAGCCATTTAGAAGACTAATTTTTACTAATTACTCCGCGTACAAAAATAATTTCGTACACTTTTATTATTATTATTTGAGTTATGATACCGTCGAATAAATTTAAGAACTAATTAATAATTTTCAATTATAAAATTTATAGCACTGAATAGATCTAATTGATAGATAGTTATACAATATTTAGAAAGCACCATAATTATAATATCAAAGATCATACTCCATAACTTAGCTATAAAGACGAGTAAAATTTGGGTACATACGATGTACCCACTACTACTCAGTACATCATACTGTATGATAATGACACGTGTCCAAAAGTGTCAAAAATAGTGGTATTCTAGCACTATTTGGGGTAGATGTCGTTATCCTAAATCATAATATACTGAGTAGTGGGTACATCGTATATAACTAAATTTTTTCCCTATAAAGACATCATCCATTCCGTGACTGTGACAGGAGTGGGTTGTTAAACAAGCCCAATATTAACTACCACCAGTAATAACTACTCTCTTTCAAATTTAAATATATATCTATTTAAAAAGAAATTATTATTTAATTCTCATATTTTAATTTTAAATATTACATTTCGTAAACAATGATAGAATTAATAACTAATTAATGATCTTATAAATTTTAATGGTTAATTAATAATTTTAAAATTTTAAAATTTATTTAAATTATAATATTTTCGAATAAATTTTATGATTAATTAATAATCTTATGATTCTAAAATTTATACCATTAATGACTAATGGTTAATTAATAACTTTAAAATTTTAAAATTTATTTAAATGGTAATATTTTCGAATAAATTTAATGGTTAATTAATAATCTTATAATTCTAAAATGACTAATTAGTTGATACAACATTTAATTTAAATCTAAAGAAACAACCTCATAAGTTAAATCGATAAAAGAACAAAACATGAAAGCTATCAGATTATATCAAAGGTCCAGACTCCAGAGTCCAGACAGACACCTTGTTGGGTCCCAAGAACAATGAAAGTGAGATCATAGGCAGAAGCCACTAATTGGCAATTATCAATGTACATTGGTCTGCCGTTGAACTCCAACTGCTAGAGCTCTAAAAGTTGGATTCTTTTGTCTTCCAGACTCCAAAGTGATGGGAGAGTACGGTCTCCATTTCAAGTCTCTTCATCTACATTCTAAGAGAACATGACAATCCAGATTCATTCATTAATCAGCAACAATGCCCGGCACAACTAATCCAGATTACCCCTTTGAGGCATTAACCACCACTTTTGGTGGCGTTTCTCTTTCATGTGATGTATATACATGATGAATCAGTCAGGTTGAGCCAAGGCCTTTAAAAAATTACATGCCAAAAAGCTCCAACCTATAGCTACTTTGATTTGCAAAATTTCATGGGATGTGTTCACACTTACTCATATGTTGCAAAAGAGAATTTGCTTTCCTTTGGGCCCTGCTGGTCCCACTTCTTGCAATCTCTACCAAATGTTCATACACACCATACTGAAGTGCACCCAAAATGACCCATGAATTATGCGACCCCAATTCTACAAGTACAGATGCCGCACATTCCTTGTTCTTGGGAGTCCCATTTCTTATGATCTCGACAAGAGTTTCGATGAAAGATAGCTTCCCAATCTGGTTCGTTCCTTCAGGATGAGATGCGAGGAGTAACAATATCGAGAGGGCCTCATCGATCATGCCAAGGCTCTTATCCTCCAGCAAGCTAAGCAATGGCGGTATAATTCCTGCCTTAACCGCCCTGGATTTGTTGGTTTGGTTCAATGACAAGTTGAAGAGTGCAGTCGCAGCATCCTTCTTTCCCCGTGTTGTCCCATTCTGCAAAAGGTGCACCAAGGGAGGGATTCCATCCAAAGTCCCTATCAGTACCTTGTTCTCATCCAACATTGATAGGCTAAACAAGGTTGCAGCAGAGTTTTCTCTGCCCTCGTCTGTTCCATTTTGCAAGATTTTGATTATAGGAGGAATGGCTCCTTCTCTGGCTATCAGCCTCTTGTTCGCTTCATCAATTGATAAGTTTAAAAGAGCTGTCACGGTGTGTTCCTGAATCTTTGAATCTTGATACAACAAGAGCTGAACCAATGGAGCGATTCCACCATTGTTGGCAATCAAAATTCTGTTTTCTGGATTCTCTTTTGAAAGCAGTCGCATCTTCACAATAGCTTCTCTGCAGACGTGAAGTTCACAGGAAGACAGATCTTGGACCAATGAAGAGATCTCCTCTACAAGAGCAGCAGAAAATCCATCACAGCCTGCACTCGCACCCTTCTTGGGCAATGCAAAATTATTTTTATCACACCATTGCAAGATGAGGTTCCTGAGTGCAAAATTCGGTGCAAGAGACAAATGCTCCAAAGTTTGTCCGGTCTTTGGGCAGGTTCGATGATTAGAATTCAGCCACTTCTGAATGCTCTCTCTTTCGTAAGTCTGGTAAAATGATAACTGATTCAGAGCCGAAACAAGTGAATGAATGAATTTAGTTTCTCACCGTTAGATTACCTGTCCAGTTGCCACGATGACAGGATCCACCATGATCTCCAGAGTGATGGGACAGAGGAATTCATGAGGGATCAGTAATGACTTACACCTCTCAAGACTTGGTGAAGAAACATGACCATCGAGAGGAAAAGCTTCATGGACCCCCGTAACCTGTTTGAATTTTTCCAGAATTTCTTTCATTTGCTGGATGCTTTCAGCATTCTGCAGTGTCCTCCCTTTGACTAATTTTTGAATGGCTACTTGTTCCACTCTCAATTCTGCAATAGTATGTAGTTCTAACTTTTTCGCTAGTCTCTCCACGATTGCAGTATCCGCATTCCGGTCATCCTTTTGCTTCGAGAATACAACCATCATATCCATTGCTAGTTCTATATCTTGAGTCTCGGCTCTCCTCTTTGCTCTCCTAAGTTGCAAGCGCATTAACTCGGCCTACATCCAATCAACAACACCACAGTGCACTCAAAGAGTTAAAGGTGGAATTCGGCAGAAGAATTAAAAGAATCTTATATTGAAGCAACACACTGTCAATACTCGTGAAGCAAGTGTGGCAGTTATAATCCGTTCACTACGGTAATCCATCCTCATATTTACTAACTGGAACTACATTTACATCCTTAGGCCAGAAAGTAACAATTAACCAACATGAAGTTAACTCACCAAACCACATCCGTTTAACAGGTTAATCTTTCACAGCGGAGTAGATCTAATTAACCAAATCAGGATTAAAGCTTACTTGCTCTTTGACTTCAACTGAGATCCCAAAATCATCATAAGGCATGTCACCCAAAGCCTGATGTAATTTGTCATAAACTGCATGGAATCTTTCCATCACCGCCTCACTCTCCAACGCCTAAACAAATTTGTGGATTAAGTACTTAAATCAAACACATGGGTTCAAAAATTAAAACTATAATTACTAAAAAAAGATGAATTAATTACCAGATAAATCTTGCTTCCAGAGCTGCAAGTCTTGAGCAATTTCTTAGCAGAGACAAGTGCCTTCTTCAAACTAAGCAAACTGTTCAAAGCTTGACTAGAAAGCAACACATCGACGTCCCTTAGTTCCTCTAAAAGAGGCACCACCAGCTTCAATCTCCTCACCAAGTTCAAGCACTCCTTCCTCTGCGTCTTCCTGTATCCCACGTAAGATCCGACGGCCTCAATCACACCCATCATTTCTCGAACCAGCTCGCTCTCGTCCCCATCCCCACTGTTTGATGGATATTGATTGGAAGGAGCTGATGATCCCCTCTCCTTCTTCTGCCCCTCCATCTGCCGACTGATTTCTTCAAATTTGTGGTTATTGGAAAACGAACCAAACCGTTATGATTATATTAGTGTAGTACTACGACCGACCTACATTCCAATTCCAATTAATAAAAGAGAAGAAACAAAAAGAAAAAGCACTATCAAAGATGAGTGGCAGTGAGTTACAAGATCTTGAATCTTATGATAAATTAATTTTTAATTGTATGGGCGATTGTGGAGAAAGAGTGTGTGTGAGAGAGCACTTGGGAACAAAGCTCGCTAGTGACAATGATGGATATATTTTTTCCTTTTTCTTTCGGTTCATTTACTTAATTTTGGCGGTTTCTTTTGGACGGGGCACTGTGATTAACGATTGATAATGAGGAGAACGTTCCCCGGCTTTTCCGGCTGTTGTAAGGGAAAGAGAGGAAAAGAGAGAAAAAAAACAGTTAAGATCTCACGCGGTTTTCAGACAAAGTGACGCGTCTTCACGTGCAGCTCTTTGATTGTTTTGGGATGGACATGTGTCCTACCATATCCTATTTCTTCCATTCCTTCACACTAAGCATTATTCTTGAGTTGAATCTTTGGATACTATCAGTGGGCCGGAATAATTGGGTATTTGATTTGACAAAGAGAAATATTCAAGAAGGAGTTTAGTTGCATTGACTAAAAAAATTAGGGGGTTAAATAAAAAATAATTTTATTTTTTTAATCAGAACTGAAATATCAAAAGATAGACCAAGGCTATTCTTTTGAAATGGATCGTAATTTGACAATACCTTCATTTGTTTCTGATTGGGCTTTCCAATCTTATTTTTTCATTGGCATCGTGAGTGACTGATTATAGCCCATAACTTCTCTGATGGGCCGTTATTCTTTTTTCGGCCCTTGTATGAAGAAAAGAAAAAGAAAGCAACGACGATTTATAGAGGAGCCAGCACAAGCAGCATCACGAGAATGGCAAGTACTTCCATGGACAACCTCTTCCTTTTTACAATATCATCTCTTTCCTCTCCACTTTCTGATTTAGGTGCCGTCTTCAAAGTTATTTGCTGCTGTTTTCGTTTCATTGTTCCTCATTTTTGGATTTTACCAAGCATCTTGCGTAATGATGCGTATATTGTAGATTTTGTTGAGCCCTTTTCTAATTTTGTTGTGTTTTTCCAGGTTCAAATTGCCTTCACAGATTTAGCAAGGTAATGTAGTTCCATTTAGATTAAAGACTATGTTTCTATTCCTTTGTGTTTCCACACTGTTATATGAAGATTATTAAAGTAGAGGTTACTCCTCAGTCAAATTTGATTCAGGACCTGCTGATTGCTCATTGGTTTTGATTTCTTGGTAATATGTCTTTGGTTTGGCTGCTGGCAGGAATTCTTAGCAATAAGGTCCTGTATTGTTTTCTATATTGAGCTTAATGATGTTACCACATCTAGACTTTTAGATTTTGGTGATTTCTGGCCATATTTTGTGGCTGCTTTGCCAAGCAATGTTTTTGTCTTCTCCTCTTATAGTGAAAAGACTAATGACTAATGCTTGAACTGTTAACATTTTTTCCATCCGTGCACTGGTGTGCTCTTCTGTTTCTATAAGCAAATAGTCATCATATGATTAATTATTTGGGTCGTGGCTATCTTCTTCCTGATGACGTACATAAGGTTGTCTCTGTGAATATATCATCTACATCAAAACTGAATTAATGAAGTTTTATATGCTTACACTTCCTTGCTAACATAATATGATGCATGAGCAACTTCTTCAATCTATTTTCTATTTCTGTTGTCATATTTTTCATGTATCTTTAGCTGTCTTTTGTTGGAGATGTTAAAAGTACACATGGGTACCCTGCCATTCCCGTCTCCTCTTCTTCCCTTATTTGTGCAGTTTCTGACAGTTAACATTTTGTCGCAGGGTTTGGAGAAAATTGGTTTCTCACTCGACTCTCCGGCTCTTTACACTGTTTGTGAGGTAAAGCTTATGTGTTATATTCTACTAATGGAAAAGATACCTCACATAGAACCTTTCCAATCTTTATTTATCAGGATTGATCATGTTAATTTTGAACTAGAACATTATCTTGCCATCTGTACCATTTGCTAACTTATGTTGTTACTTGACTCCGGGATAAGGTTAATGTTGGCATATGGTAAGATTTGTTTAACCTAGTTGTAATTTAACAAAATGTAAAATCTTTCGCCTGTGTACAGAGTTTTGACCGAGAGAAGAATGGGAGATTTCACTTGGATGACTTCATTGCTCTATGTATATTTTCACAGTCAGCAAAGTGCGTATCCTTGGTTTCCTCCATGTTGCATCTTTGGTTGGCTCGCTTTTTTTGCCAGCAAATTGTCCCCATGCATTTATGTTGGACACGTACTCCATATAATAGGTTTAGTCATTGCTTTAGGGTTTAGGGTTAAAGTTTGATCCATCTGAATTATTTACTCGTCAACATTGCATGAACTTTCTTGGTCTCATGTCGTTGAACTCTTCAACAGCCCCAATTAACGTGCATCTTGTTTGTTACGGTGAAGAAAATGGCTCATGCTCTTTAGTCTTTATTTTTGTTTATCATAGGCTCTCTCAAGGCAGGGTTAGTCTTGATCTTAACCAGTTTCTGTATTGTGGTGAAGGGTTGACTTTTTTCTTTATTATTTTATTTTTTGGTTATACAAAATGACACTTTTTAGGCAGTAAAGTTGCAAATACGAAAAGAAAAGAAAAGAAAAAGTACTTATCAAAGGAAAGCAAACAAATAAAAGTTCTCATCTCCTCTTTTTTTTTTTCTTTCTTTTCTTTATGGTTGAGTTTTATGCAGCAACATAATAAAAAGATCCTAATAAAACTACGCAAACAGTTAGGTTTGTACACAGGCCGGTTCGATCCGATTTAGGTCTAAAATCGGATCGAACCGAAAATTTTCGGTTTTGGTTGGATTAGAATCGGACCGAATATGAAATTTTTTGTTCGGTTCGGTTTGGTTCCAATTTTTCT
The DNA here is from genome assembly GCA_963691705.1 of Viola odorata. Classification (NCBI taxonomy): domain Eukaryota; kingdom Viridiplantae; phylum Streptophyta; class Magnoliopsida; order Malpighiales; family Violaceae; genus Viola; species Viola odorata. The sequence continues at coordinate 270,707 of OY829544.1, forward strand.
GCTCGGTTCGGGTCGGTTTCGGTTCAAAACTGGTGCAGTTCATTTTTCTCAAAACGACGCCATTTTGGTATTAAACACGCAGTTTTGATTTTTTTTATAATGTTTTGATTTATCAATTTATAAATAATAACCTAATATTATAAAGATATTTTAGTATGATAAATTTTAAAATTTTATGATACAACATAAAAAAATTTAAAGTGACTAAATATTAATATATTGAAATGTAATGAATATATTTAACAAGTATCTAGTCAAGAAGTATCGTGCTTCATATCGAGCCTAACATATACACATGAAGAATTTTCAAGTATAATCATGTTTCATATTAAGATAAGATTAGATCACTTATACTTAAAGCTTAAAAAATATTCTTGAACAATACAATAGTTAATTAGTTATACTTATGTATTGCGTAACACATTAATACAATTTAAATTTAAATCCCAAAGCTCTAAACAATTAACTCAAGTAAATAATGATATTGAAATATAGATACCATAAATCTAAATCATAAATGGCCATTAACCATTATGCAAATTCATTATTTTAGTTGTCATCTAATTAGTAATTACATCTTTTATGACAGTTGACATCATTCTTTCTTACAACAATATAATTCTCTTTTTATTAAGTAAAATACTGAACAATAAACATATATCCACGATATACCTTAATAATTATGTATTAGAGTAAGGATTGATGGTAATATTACTAGTATATGTCGTATCATTAATAATTAATGGTCTTAGTTTATACATATAGTTTTCAATTTCTTACTACGAAAAAAATTTTCTTAATAATTTTTTTCTATTTAAAATTTCAAATAAACTCTTTTAATTAAATTTAATAGAAAAAAAATGAGGTCTTTTACTTAAGTTTAAAAGGAAAAAAATGATTAAAATTTTTTATTTCTTAATACGAAAAATATTTTTTCATCATAATAATTCTTATATGACTTCCATGATAAAAAAAAAATATTTAAAAAAAATAAAAAGAAAAGAGGAGTACTTTTAATTAAGTGTAAAAGGGAAAAAAATGAAAAAGATGTGATTTTGGTTAAGAAAAAGAAAAAAAGTGAGAGAGGAGCGAGAGAATTTGAACCTCTCCCCTTTAAGGAAAAAAATGAAATGTTAACTATAAAACCAAAGCTAAACTTTAATAATTTATATATATATATATATATAATAGTAACGGTTCTTCTAATTCTACAATTCGGTTTTCAGTTATGAGATATAGAGAACCGAACCATTATTGTACAGTTCGAATCAATCCAGTCCGTTTTTTGCAACAAAAAAAAACCAATGATTCGAGTCATTTCGGTACGGTTACGGGTCGGTTCGGTTTTTGAACGACACTGAAAAATAGCAAAGTGGAATCAGATAACACATCACTCCGTTTGCGCTCCGTGGCGGGACCCATGGAGGTGATATCATATGGCTGGAATTGGTGTCTCGCGGTTTCGTTGCCCAGTAGCTTTTATTGTTTTTTCTAATTTATTATTGGCTCCCAGAACATAACCAGCCTCTCGTCTCTTTCTCCCTTCCTCTTGCGTTCGCCTTCTACCCGTAAGTCATATGTGGTCATATTCCTCATTTTATTGGACTGTTATATTTGTTTTAGTTCTGATTTATCGACCCTTGATACTAATTCCTTTTGGTTTTCCTCAGATGTCGTGGATTCCATTGCTTTTGTATATAATCTGGTGAGCTGTGGATTTTGTTTCCTGGGTCGCCACTGGTTTGCGGGAATTCTCAGTTATGCGGCTGGTTAGCTATAGCTGTTGCAGAGTGACAAGTTAGGATATGCGATGAAGTATCAGTATCTTATCGTTTCTCTTTTCACCTACTCGACTCCTATATGGGCAACTGTAGTGGCAGGTGCTTTTGTGTTTACAACACTTTCATTGTCCTTCTATCTCTTGTTCGAACACCTCTCCGCTTACAAGAATCCTGAGGTTCTTTCTTTTGTCTCTTCATCTTCATCATACAAGTTGTTAACTTGTGCTGCCATTCTCTGCTTATATCATCGTTAGTTGACTATCATGTTGTCCCTCAGGAACAAAAATTTCTAATTGGAGTGATACTTATGGTTCCCTGTTATGGTCTAGAATCTGTAAGTGATCTATCTTACGCTTAGAATTTGTCTTTTCTGCTTTTAAATCGAATTCTCTTCCTCCAAACTGTTTGATTAGGGGGGGAAAGGAACGTCTTCCTTTCATCCTATTGTGTAGGGTTTTTCACGTTGGTGTTTTGTCTTTCTAACTTGGGTTATTTTGAGCAGTTTATATCGTTGGTGAATCCTTCAATTAGCGTTGATATTGAGATACTACGGGATTGCTATGAGTCATTTGCTATGTACTGCTTTGGAAGATACCTTGTTGCTTGCTTGGGTATGCCCTTTGCTCAAGCTTTGTTGTGACGTGAGATACATAATCACAAATAAAGACAATATCTTTTGGAACAGTTTTGGTTCCCCTGTATTGTGGATATCATAATCTCTCGCTTTTCTCATTTTGTGATTTTAAAGGTGGGGAAGAAAGAGCTATTGAGTTCATGGAAAGAGAAGGGCGGCGTGCAAGTTCGAAGACTCCCCTCTTGGATCATGGTCATGAAAAGGGGGTTGTAAAGCATCCATTTCCAATGAATTATTTTTTAGAACCATGGAAACTTGGCCAGTGGTTTTACCAAGTAGTAAAGATCGGTATTGTTCAATATGTATGTTCATGTTTCAGATATTTGTTCTTTGCTTATGTTCTCATTTACCAATTCTTTCTTCCTACTTAGTTATGAAAGATTATAAGTTCAATCATCTTTTGGCAGATGTTGATCAAGTCTTTGACTGCAATCTTAGCTGTAGTTCTCGAAGCCTTTGGTGTATATTGTGAAGGAGAGTTTAAATTGGCTTGTGGGTAAGTTGTTCTTTATTGCTTAAATAATAACTTTGTATGGTTAATTGCTTTGTTTCTTTGCAACAAAGGTTTGTTTGCCTTTGTTTTCTGTAGGTCCAATTTTAAAGTAAAATATATGCGTCTATTATATGCCTCATTATCACTTATTTGACCATTTCTTGTACAAAGCCTTCTCTTTGCCCTTATGATCTTTTATTCATCTTTCTCTTCAACCAAGCCTTTAATGATATTTTGTCAATTTTGGTGGAGTGATAGTGGAGTAGACTATTCATTAATTGCTCAAATGTCAATTTATTTGTTGTTGTATAGTTTAGTCATTTTGGAATCCCGTAGCTTATCATATATATTTTTTTTTCACGTGTATCATGTCTTGTCTAAGCAACTATGATTTTTGTAAATGGCAAACCACCACAACTTTTTTTCATCAAATTCTTATTGTTTTTCTTATTTTGTAGGTATACTTACATGGCAGTGGTTCTAAATTTCAGTCAGTCTTGGGCTTTGTACTGTTTAGTTCAATTTTATGCTGCTACAAAAAATGAACTGGCACACATAAAACCTTTGTACAAATTCCTGACATTTAAGTCAATTGTGTTCTTGACATGGTGGCAAGGAGTGGCAATTGCTCTTCTCTGTACCCTTGGTTTAGTCAAAAGCCCTATAGCTCAAGCCTTGCAATTTAAATCGAGCATCCAGGACTTCATCATTTGTATAGAGGTAGATATCTTACATTTCTGATGTATATCTTCTAGTATACGGTTTATCACTTTATCTTATAGATCAACAAAAATGCTGCTATTTGGTTCAATGTTTCTTTTAACTGGTTTCGTTCTGCTTCAGCTGTTCCTTTACCTACATAATTCTTGTCCTGTGTTTGTTCTCAATATAGTATGTGTTGCTTTTGTTGCCAATTATCTTTTGTGTTTTGATGGATTCTTGTTGTTGTGACAGTAGATGAGACACTTGAATCAAATGTTCAATGTTTGGATAATGGATTTGAAAGTACCTTTCTTTTGTAGCAACTAAAGCTATGGAGTAATTAGTAATATGATGACATTTACGCTTGGCTGAAGTTACTAATGGTTTAAAAAAATTCTTTGAAAGAGTGGCGTTGCTGCATCCCATTCCTTTCATTTGCACATGTGGTGAAGATAATTAGACCTTGATGAAGTTGCTATGCTTATTAAACTATATGGTGGAGTTCTGATTGAATGTTACCTTCCAGTATCCAGTGTTATGCTACTACTTTAGTATCCAATCTATATTCTCCTGGGAATACATTCTTGTCATTGTTATAGCTTTCATTCAAACCATTAAAATTTATTGGTTCTGTGTGTTTATCCAGCACAGATGGGCATTGCTTCTATTGTTCATCTGTATGTGTTCCCTGCAAAGCCTTACGAGTTAATGGGGGTCCGCTTTCCTGGAAATGTTTCAGTTCTTGGAGATTATGCTTCTGTTGATTGTCCTATAGATCCTGATGAGGTTAGAGATAGCGAGAGGCCAACAAAATTGCGCCTTCGTCATCCTGACATTGATGTTAGGAGTGGAATGACCATCAAAGAAAGTGTTCGGGATGTTGTTGTTGGTGGTGGTGGATATGTAAGTTCTACTCCATTCAGTTAATTACTGTGAAGTTTGAATCACTCTTATTGGTATCAGTATTATTATGCTCTCAAACTGGGAGCTTGAATATTACCTATTGTGATAAAAAGAAAAGCGTATTACTAGTCTAGTCAGAAGTTCTAGAGATCCATAAACAGTGTCTACGCATTTGTTTCCTTTGCTAGAAGGCATAGTATTGTGTTCAAGAACACTGATGGGAACTTTTTATTGGCAATAATATTCTTGTCTGTTTGGCATTACCTCCTGCGCAGATTGTGAATGATTTGAAGTTTACTGTAAACCAAGCGGTGGAGCCTGTTGAGAAGGGAATTACAAAGTTCAATGAGAAGCTGCACAACATCTCTCAAAACATAAAGAGACATGACAAGGAAAGAAGAACAAAGGATGACAGTTGCTTATCTTCGCCTGCACAAAGGGTGATTCGTGGAATAGATGACCCTCTTCTAAATGGGAGCATAAGTGATAGTGGGGTAGTAGCAAGAGGGAAGAAACACCGCCGCAAGTCTGGTTATACCAGTGGAGAAAGTGGGGGAGAAAGCAGTAGTGATCAAACCTATGGCGGGTATCAGATCAGAGGTCAAAGATGGGTTACCAAGGGTTAGAGTATTTGTACAATTATATTGGAAAAAGGGATCAAATCTGAATGCTGCAAGCATGTGTAGAGTTTATCTTGTGCTAGCCTTCATGTCACGAACAATTTGCATGCCGTCAGGGGGCTATATTCGGAACATTTTTGTTCAAGAATTACTGAAGGTATCTGGTGCAAATTTGCTTCTGCAGATATTCACAAGTGCTCGGTTCACTTCTGCTGTGAAGGTTCTCATAAGCTGTGCTTTGGAGATGATGTATAGATTTAAGACTTATTTATCGGGATCATTCAAATATCTATTGTTTCATGGTAGGGATGATCTTCATTGAATTTTGGGCATTAGAACATGTCTTTTGTAGCATAACTTTACGATTCAAAATTGGCATTCCTGCTAGTGCTTGTGGGAAATAGTAATAGTAACAGGAGGAGATTAAAAGCTTGTTCTAGAGAGCCCTTCATTTTATATGATGTTATAATTATAATTGTCGCAATCCAAACAACTATAAATGCACTAGCCAAGTTTCGCTTGTGCAAAATCTAAATGAAATAAATTGCTAAGGGCGCTAGCAAAACTAGATAAGGGGCCTAAGTTGTATCCAAAAGTGTACCCACTACTCAGTAGTACATCATGATCTATGATGATACCTACCTCAAATATTACTATTCTTGATACTTTTGGACACTATTTAAAGTAGGTTAATGCTCTCTCCACTATAAAGTAAAACCCTTACTTAAACTTGTGAGGCCTAAACAGAAACCAAAAGGAAAACCGTCCCCTATAACCGAAAAACAAGACCCTCCTTGTATTTCACACCATTACACTCTCTTTAAATCCCTCCCTTCCTCTTCCTTTCTTTCCTAACCCATTTTCCATTTTTGTTGCTTCTTCCTGTTTCTGTTGCTTCTTCCTGTTTCTGTTGCTTATATACATTTCAGCCATGGTTACTGTAGATGCTGCAAGAAACATAGTTGGTATCGTAGGTGGGTTTCTTGTTAATAAAAGCCTTTAACGAAACCAAAATCTTTTCCTTTCCTGTTTCTTCTTCCGTAGAAAAGGAGTTTTACTGATATGGGTTTCGTTTCTTTTTGCAGGAAACGTCATCTCCTTTTTCCTGTCACCTTTGTAAGCATAAAACGTTTCTTGAGAGGAGCTGTATTTTCTTTCCATGTCTTTTCTATATATAAAAAAAGCATTATAGCTAGCTAGGTAGAATATGATTGTAGATTTGGTTAAATTTATGCCCAGCTGCCATAGAAAGAAAAAAAAGAAGTAGTAATTAGTTAGTACCACCACCGAATTGGGTTTCTTGGCATTTTTCTTCACACAGATTCAAACCCATTTTTTGGATTTACCCATATGTAATTAGTAGTAGCTAATTGATGTGTATATAGATGTTCTTTTCTGTTGCTAAATTTATTGTTCTTCTTTATCAGGCCAACTATTATTTCAGTATGCAAGAAGAGGTCGGTCCAGCAATTCTCATCAACACCATATCTGGCGACCTGTGTCAACTGTGTGGTTTGGGTATTTTGTGATAACTGTTAACGCATCAGGAGCTGCGATCGAGTTAGTCTATATCATCATCTTCTTTGTGTTCGCTAATGAAAAGAAGCAGAGGATTCGTATCATACTAGTTGTCGTGATTGATATCATCTTCATGGTTATCCTCTCTTCCATTACTTTCACTGTTTTGCACACACCGCCAAGAGAACTGAGGTTGTTGGGATCATTTGCATCATCTTCAACATTTGCATGTATGCTTCTCCATTATCTGTCGTGGTAAGTTAATTCATCAATTAATCAAATTAAGTCTTCATATTGTGTTAATTGTTTGTGTTTTTGTATTATTCTTGCTTGTATATCATCCCAATTCTTGATTAGTTAGCTTTTTTTAACTCAATAGATTCTAATGGAAATTGAGAGATTTGGTTAATTTTTAATTATGGGGAGATAGATTGATGTTATATATAAACATGGGTGTTTGCAGAAAACGGTGATCCAAAAGAAGAGTGTGGAGTACATGCTATTTTCCATCTCCCTTGCTTCATTTGGAAATGGTGTGGCTTGGACCGCATACGCCCTGCTTCGTTTCGACGCCTTCATCGTTGTAAGTGCTCTCCTCCTTAATGTTTCCATTTCGAAAGTCTTTGTTTTTTAAGGGTGGATAAATATCTTACCACTCTCAATTGATCACCGTGGACGTTGTGGTTCTAATTATAATCTACTTATGGTGTTTGTTGGTGTGATAGATTCCTAATGGTATTGGGGCATTGTTTTCTTTACTCCAACTCATCTTGTATGTCATATACTACAAATCTACACCGAGGCAGTTAGCAGCAAGAAAAGCACAAGACCAGGTTTAGGGGGCTAGAATGGTCCTTGCATTATCATCATTCCCAATTACAATCTCTGATAGACCAATCTCACCCTTTCGGTCTTGTGCTTTTCTTGCTGCTAACGGTCTCTGTGTAGATTTGTAGTATATGGCATACAAGATGAGTTGGAGTAAAGAAAACAATGCCCCAATACCATTAGGAATCTATCACACCAACAAACACTGTAGGTAGATTATAATTAGAACCACAACATCCACAGTGATCGATTGAAAGTGGTAAGATATTTATCCACCCTTAAAAAATAAAGACTTTCGAAATGGAAACATCAAGGAGGAGAGTACTTACAACGATGAAGGCGTCGAAACGAAGCAGGGCGTATGCAGTCCAAGCCACACCATTTCCAAATGAAGCAAGGGAGATGGAAAATGGCATGTACTCCACACTCTTCTTCTGGATCACCGTTTTCTGCAAACACACATGTTTATATATAACATCAATCTATCTCCCCATAATTAATTGATACACTTAAAAAATTAACCAAATTTCTCAATTTCCATTAGAATCCATGAGTTAAAAAAAGCTAACTAATCAAGAATTGGGATGATATACAAGCAAGAATAATACAAAAACACAAACAATTAACACAATATGAAGTATTAATTTCATTAATTGATGAATTAACTCCCCACGACAGATAATGGAGAAGCATACATGCAAATGTTGAAGATGATGCAAATGATCCCAACAACCTCAGTTCTCTTGGCGGGTGTGTGCAAAACAGTGAAAGTAATGGAAGAGAGGATAACCATGAAGATGATATCAATCACGACAACTAGTATAATACGAATCCTCTGCTTCTTTTCATTAGCGAACACAAAGAAGATGATGATATAGACTAACTCGATCGCAGCTCCTGATGCGTTAACAGTTATCACAAAATACCCAAACCACACAGTTGACACAGGTCGCCAGATATGGTGTTGATGAGAATTGCTGGACCGACCTCTTCTTGCATACTGAAATAATAGTTGGCCTGATAAAGAAGAACAATAAATTTAGCAACAGAAAAGAACATCTATATACACATCAATTAGCTACTACTAATTACATATGGGTAAATCCAAAAAATGGGTTTGAATCTGTGTGAAGAAAAATGCCAAGAAACCCAATTCGGTGGTGGTACTAACTAATTACTACTTTTTTTTCTTTCTATGGCAGCTGGGCATAAATTTAACCAAATCTACAATCATATTCTACCTAGCTAGCTATAATACTAGTTTATATATAGAAAAGACATGGAAAGATCAATCCAAGAAAATACAGCTCCTCTCAAGAAACGTTTTATGCTTACAAAGGTGACAGGAACAGGAAAAAGGAGATGACGTTTCCTGCAAAAAGAAACGAAACCCATATCAGTAAAACTCTTTTTCTACAGAAAAAGAGACAGGAAAGGAGAAGATTTTGGTTTCGCTAAAGGCTTTTATTAACAAGAAACCCACCTACGATACCAACTATGTTTCTTGCAGGTAACCATGGTTGATTATTACTCGACAGGAAATGTATATAAGCAACAGAAATGGAAAATGGGTTAGGAAAGAAAGGAAGAGGAAGGGAGGGATTTAAAGAGAGTGTAATGGTGTGAAATACAAAGAGGGTCTTGTTTTTCGGTTATAGGGGATGGTTTTCCTTTTGGTTTCTGTTTAGGCCTCACAAGTTTAAGTAAGGGTTTTACTTTATAGTGGAGAGAGCATTAAAACTTGGGTACATACGATGTACCCACTACTCAGTACATCATGATCTAGGATGATGACACCTACTCTAAATAGTGTCCAAAAGTGTTAAGAATAGTGATATTCTAGCACTATTTGAGATAGGTGTCATCATCTTAGATCATGATGTACTGAGTAGTGAGTACATCGTATGTACCCAAGTTTTTTCCGTTATACAACCAGTCGAAGTTCTCCCGTCTGCAGGGCAAACTTCCGATGCTGAGACAAGACAGAAGGCACTTTGACAGCTTCAATTCTTGATGATGCATCATCATTGGTGGACCCTTTTTGCTTTGCTGCATCCAGTACTGTTTGGAAGATTTGCAGCGGATCACCATGGCTGACCACCAATATTGCACATCTGCAGAATTGTCGAAGATCAAAACAAACACTAAGCACTCCAATTTCACCATCACAAGAAGATGGCTATTCTGCGAGTATCAGAACTGTTTCCTTATACTGGACCGTGGTCTTGCTAAAACAAAAAGAAGGACATAATATTATTACCCTTGAAACTCTAATTCTGTGCTGGCCATAACGCCTGAAAGTCTAGTAGCAACGTCATTAACACTCTCCCCACCTTCTGGACGCATGAATGGATCTTTCTCATCTAGTGCCCATATCTCAGGATACTGTTAATGAAAGCTAAATAAAATTGCTTCAGATACTGAATAACGCAGCAGAAATGTATAAACTTGTGATGCGATCACGGACCCTCCCGAAGCTAATGTTGGCACTCGAAACCTAGTACCTCAAGGCCCGATCACCCGAAGCAAAGCAAGAGGGTTGTCCCTATGGTTTGAAAGCAAAATGAGTGAGAAAGAACCTATCAAAGCCAAGGAAAAGATTGCCCACATGACAATCCATCGAGCCAAAGAAGAATTCCTAGCGTAATCACGTTAAGCTCTTAGCGTGATTACGTTATCTAAGCGTAATCACGCTAATCTCTTAACGTGATTACGTTAGCTAATCGTAATCACGCTAAGCTCTTAGCGTGAATCACGCTACCCTCGGATGTATCTCAGATTTTTGGGCACAAACCTTAGCGTAATCACGCTAAGGTCTTAACGTGATTACGTTAGCTAACTGTAATCACGTTAAGCTCTTAACGTAATCACGCCAGCCACTTCCTAGATTTTGGATTTTTGGGCTTTTCAAGCCCAATTTGCATGCCTACTATATATAACTCTTTTGTTTCATTTTTCTCCTTAGTTTTAGACTTTGAGTGATATATGTTAAGTGAGATTACTCCTTCTTGTATCATATAAGCCTTGAACTCTTCACTTTTCCTTGTGTAATAATCGATTAAAGTTGAGATTACTCCTTCCGATTATTGCTCGGGGATTCCTCAAATTTGTATGTGTAATTTTGACAAGTTTCTTGAATGAATGGAGATCGATTAAATACTTATTCCGAGAATCGTGGATGTCAAATTGCTTGGATTAATTCTTGGATGTTCGTGTGATCAATTCCAATTCCTTTTTCCATCCTAATCATTTCCGGGTACATATTTCCTTAATTCTCCGCTAAGTATAACTTGTTCGTGCATTCCTTTTCCTTGTGATCTAGTAGTCGCTAGATAATTTCGATTCGGCTAGATCCTCTAGAAGCTCCATTGTAATCCAGCCTACTAACCCTAGGCAGGATCGCATCAAGTGGTAGCGGAGCTTTTGGCCGCCTATCGAATTTTTCTAGTTTGTTCAAAGTGTTAGAACCTTTCTTTCTTGATATCTCGAGTTTCGACCGTTACTTTCGAAAAATATTTCAAGTGGACTTTTGATTGTTGGTTGTGATCAATTTGGTAAAACAAAATATAGAAAAAGTGAAGAAAATCAATTGGGTGTGATAGTGGTGTTCTTCATATGTTCTTGGTGTTCTTGGCATAAATCTCTTTTTGATCCAAATTGTTTTGCAAAAGTACATTACCAAGTGTTTAGCCAATATTTAATCAATTTTTACCTCACTTGGCCGGCCACACCTTGCACATCAAGGGTCAAATTACCCTAATCCATTGCATTAAATGCATAAGCCACCTCACCCTTTCTTTGACAAGTTGACCAAAAAGAAACTAAATGGTCCAATCCAAAATCTAATTCTAACCAAATAAATCCACTTTTTCTAAAAACCTAGTCCATTTATTTCCCTTTTCTAGTTCAACCGTCCCTCCCCTCAAGTCCTTTTCCTTTTCTTCAAGTCCTAAACCCTAAAATACTAAGCTTAAGTCCTAAACCTCTTTGAGTCTTAAACTTAAACTATTTAAGTCCTAAACTTATAAGTCCTAGTCCATGTACTTCTAAATACTTCCTTGTCTTTTATTTCTTTAAATCCCAAATTTCCAGCCCTTCCCTTATTTCTTTTCCTTTCCTACGGAAATTCACAATTTCCCTCCAAATTGGAACTTTTGAATTTCCTTGGGAATTTCCGAGATACTCCTTTTCTTTCCCTTGAGTCTTGTTGTGCCTTTTCCCTCTTGTTCAATCATTTGAGTATTGTTGATCACACATTTGAATTGAAGCACAAGTTTGTTTGTTGCAATGGAATTGTGTGGAGAGCAAGCTTCGAGTGTGGAGATTTCTTGAGTGATTGTGAGGCCAAATTTTTCGAGCGATCAAACACGAGTGTTTAAACACGTGAGGGAGTGAAATATTTTCTAACTCTTGTTTAAGTGTGCAGGTACCGGAAAAATGAGAAGTTGAGTGATTGTGAGCACAACTTTTTCGAGAGAAAAACACCTAAACACGAGAGTTTAAACACGTGAGGGAGAGTTTTGTTACTAACATATATATATATCTCTCGTTTGTTCCCATTTTGCAGGTATAAAAAAAAGAAAAAAAGAAGAAGAAGAAGTTGTAGTTGTATATACAGGATGTCCGGAAGAAGTAGACCTAGTTCTAGTGGTAGCCGAAGTGCCAAAGCACTTGACCGAGTTTTGGCAGCCTTGGGGGAATTGAAGGCTACCATGGTTCGAACGGAGGACCGTCTCACTTTGTTAGAAGAGACTGTTAAGTCTCGTGGTCGAGAGGATGAAAAACCTTCCGAAGTTGCCACTCTTAAGACACCATCAAAGAACCTTCCGCCGAAGGCGCACCAAACGCCACTCATTGAAGATGTCCGCGTTGAAACCGAATCAGAGGGTCACCAAAGTGTGGGAGGAAGAGTTGGTTTGCTGCAAAATACTCCCAAGAAGGAGGATAGCCGAAAACCATTTGTCTCCCCTCCGGGGTTGGCCATTTCGGAAGAGCAAATGAAAGAGATAAGGAAGAAATACGAGCAAGGCAGCCGAGGGCCTGAGGACTTTCATGCTTCTAGTAGTCGACCCAAAGTCCCTCATTTTCATGCCCTTACCACACCCCGCCACACTCGAGAATACTATGAGGATCCTTATAGGGAGGTGAATGCCGAGTTTGATGAGGTGACAAGACGAACGAGGGGAAGGCGACAAAGGGGTCACGGTTCACGGTTTGTAGAACACGAAGAGAGGCCACAAGAGCCTAGGGTTGATGACAAGTTGAGTAGAATTAAGGTGCAAATTCCTACCTTTAAAGGCTCCACCGACCCTTCGGAGTACCTTAAGTGGGAAGGAAAAATTCAGCGAATTTTCAATTGTCATCGGTATTCGGAGGAAAAGAAGATCAAGTTAGCGGCAATGGAGTTTGAAGATTATGCCGAAAGTTGGTGGGAGAAAGAGTGTAAGAAGAGAGGAGGAGTTGATGCCATTCAAGATTGGGAGGAGATGAAAAGGGTGATGAGAGCAAGATTCGTGCCCGCGCATCATAAGAGAGACTTGCAAAACAAGTTGCAAGGTCTCAAGCAAGGGTCTAAAACAGTGGGAGAGTACTTCAATGAACTAGAAGGACTCCTAATCAAGACCAACACGGAGGAGGAAGAAGAAGTGACTATGTCTAGATTCCTCAATGGCCTTAATGATAGACTTAAGTACAAGCTTGAGTTGAAAGAGCTCGATCACCTCCAATCTATGCTCCACTATGCCATAAAAGTGGAAGCATATGAAGCCGCCAAGAAGAAGTCCTACCCAAGCAAGACCCACACCTTTTCCTCAACACCAAAGACTCCTTGGAAGTCTTATTCCAAAGAACCCTTTAAACCAAAAGACTCCAAAGCCGAGACACCCCCTCCGAAACCCTACACCCCATACACCAAAAGTAACCTCTCAAAACCCCCACCAAAAGCAAATCCTAACCCACCTACCAACCCTAGCCAACCAAGAAAATTCTCATCTAATGTCCAATGTTTTCGGTGCCAAGGAAGGGGACACATTGCGTCCGAATGTCCAAATCGGAGAGTAGTGGTGATCCGAGAGGGCAACTATGAGACGGAGAGTGAAGTTGAGACGAGTGAGGATGAGAAAGAGGCAAAGAGGGAGGAGACCGAGAGTAGTGAAGAAGAGGTAGTTCCGGCGGCTACAATGACTCTAGTTGTGAGAAGGAGCATGAATGCTCATGCGAAGGAGGAGGTTGCCAACAAAGATCAACGGGAGAATCTCTTCCATTCTCGGTGTGAAATCAATGGTAAGGTCGCATCTCTTATTGTTGATAATGGAAGTGTGGTGGATGTGGCAAGTTATTTGTTAGTTTTCAAGCTTGGGTTGCCCACAACACCCCACCCCAATCCTTATTCCTTACATTGGTTTAGTGATGATGGAAAAGTAAAGGTGAAGGAACAAGTCCTTGTTGCCTTCAAAATAGGTAGTTATGAGGATGAGAGATTGTGTGATGTAGTTCCTATGGATGCTAGCCATCTCATCCTTGGTCGGCCATGGCAATTTGATCGATGGGTAGTGCATGATGGCCGAAACAACAAGATTCACCTCACTCACAATGGGAAGAAGTTTACCATTCCTCCACTTTCACCCACTCAAGTTCTTGAGGATCGATTGCATATGGAAAAGGCAAGTGCCGAGTTCCAAATTATGAAGAAAATGAGAGAAAATAGTGGAGAGAAGAAAGTAAGGTGTGTGAATGAGGAAAATAGCGTGCATGAAAAAAGTGAGCATGCACAAAGAGGAGAGAAAAATGTGAGTCATGAGATGAAAACACAAGAGCGGAGAGGAAAGAAAACAAAGGGAGAGTCGAATACACGCCATGAAAAAAGCAAGCATGGTAGAGAGAGCGAGCCTAAACACTTGAGTGTGATAGCGAGGGGTAAGGATGTGAGGCGAGCTTTATTTTCTAATAAAGTGTGTCTTGTACTTCGATACAAGGCACATTGCTTGGAAGTTGACACTAAAACCCCTTCTTCTCTACCAAGTCCCATTGTTTCTCTTTTGCAGGAATATGACGATGTCTTTCCAACCGAGATGCTAAGTGGTCTTCCTCCAATCCGAGGGATAGAACACAAGATTGATTTGATACCCGGAGCGGCCTTGCCCAATAGGCCAGCTTACCGATGCAATCCCGAGGAGACGAAGGAACTTCAACGACAAGTGGAAGATTTGTTGCGCAAAGGCTACATCCGAGAGAGTATGTCACCTTGCGCCGTGCCCGTGCTGCTTGTGCCTAAGAAAGATGGAACGTGGAGGATGTGTGTTGATTGTAGAGCCATCAATAAGATCACCGTACGATATCGACATCCCATCCCACGCCTCGATGATATGCTTGATGAGCTAAGCGGAAGCCAAATCTACTCCAAGATTGATCTCATGAGTGGATATCACCAAATTCGGATGCATGAGGGTGATGAATGGAAGACCGCCTTCAAAACCAAACACGGTTTGTATGAATGGTTGGTAATGCCATTCGGTCTATCCAATGCTCCTAGTACTTTCATGAGGTTAATGAATTATGTTTTGCGTGAATTCATTGGAAAGTATGTTGTTGTATACTTTGATGATATTCTTGTGTATAGTTCGTCTCTTGAGGAACATGTGTTCCATTTACGTTCCATATTTGACACTTTGCACACCCACCGATTATATGCTAAATTTATTAAGTGCGAGTTTTGTTTGGAACGAGTACACTTTCTTGGTTTTGTAATGAGTGTAGGGGGCGTACAAGTTGATGAAGACAAGGTGAAAGCCATCCAAGATTGGCCTATTCCCAACAATGTAGGTGAAGTAAGGTCATTCCATGGCCTTGCAAGCTTTTACCGTCGATTTGTGCCCAACTTTTCAACAATTGCGGCGCCTCTCAATGAATTGACTAAGAAGAATGTTACATTTGTGTGGGGAGAACGGCAAGCCAAGGCCTTCGAGGAGCTCAAAGCAAGACTTACAAATTCCCCAATCCTAGCCTTGCCGGACTTCACCAAAGTGTTTGAGTTAGAGTGTGATGCAAGCGGAGTTGGCATTGGAGCGATCCTAACCCAAGAAGGTCGCCCCATTGCCTATTTTAGCGAAAAACTCAATGGCGCTCCACTCAACTACTCAACTTATGATAAGGAGCTTTATGCCTTAGTGAGAGCTCTTATGGTGTGGGAGCACTACTTGCTAGCCAACCAATTCGTCATCCACAACGACCACCTGAGCCTTAAGTTCCTAAAGAGCCAAGCCAAGCTGAATAAGAGACATGCCAAGTGGGTGGAGTTCATTGAAGCGTTTCCCTATACTATCAAATACAAACGCGGCAAAGAGAATGTGGTGGTCGACGCCCTTTCTCGAAGGTATGCTCTCTTGAACTCTCTTGACGCCCAAGTCTTTGGATTTTCTCATTTGACTGAATTATATGAGAATGATGAGGACTTTTGTGATATATATTTGGCTTGTGTCCGTGGATCACACATGCATTTCTTTAGGCACGATAATTTTTTGTTTAAATATGATAGGTTGTGTGTGCCTCGCTCTAATGTTAGGGAATTGCTTGTGTTGGAAGCTCATGGAGGAGCTTTGAGTGGCCATTTTGGCATCACTAAAACGTTGCATGCCTTGAAGTCTCATTTCTATTGGCCCCGAATGAAAGTAGATGTGACTAACATTGTGAATCGATGCATTGTGTGGAAAACTGCTAAGTCCACATCTAAACATCATGCAGTGCATATGCCTTTACCTATTGCCCAACATCCTTGGCTCGATTTATCGTTGGACTTTGTGTTAGGCTTGCCTAGGTCTAAGAATAGCCATGATTCTATATTTGTTGTGGTGGACCGTTTCTCCAAAATGGCACACTTTATACCATGCTCAAAAACACATGATGCTACACATATTGCTTCTTTATTTTTCCAACATGTGGTAAGAATACATGGTATACCCAAGAGTATTGTAAGTGATAGGGACACTAAGTTCCTAAGTCATTTTTGGCGAACTCTTTGGGCGAAGTTAGGTACTAAACTCCTCTTCTCCACCACGTGTCATCCTCAAACGGATGGTCAAACGGAGGTGGTGAATAGGACTTTAGGATCATTACTTCGTGTCATGATTGCTAAATATGGAGTAAAATGGGAAGAATGTATGGCCTTTGTTGAATTTGCTTATAATAATGCTTATCATTCCTCCATTGGTTATTCTCCTTTTGAGGTGGTTTACGGGTTCAAACCCTTGACCCCTCTTGATCTCTCACCTTTGCCCTTGAGTTATCTTAAGTGTGTAGATGGGAATACCAAAGCTACAATGGTTAAGAAGCTCCATGAGCAAGTCCGCAAAAGCATTGAGAGCATGAATGAAAAGGAGACGGCCAAGCGCAATAAGGGCAAGCTTCCCACTTCTTTTGAACCGGGTCAATGGGTGTGGCTTCATTGGAGTAAGGATCGATTTCCACGTGAAAGACAAAGCAAGCTAAGTCCACGAGGGGACGGACCTTTTCAAATCCTTCGCCGTATCGACGCCAATGCCTATGTCCTGGATCTTCCAAGTGAATATGGAGGGATCAGCCGTACATTCAACGTCAATGATCTATCCCTTTGCCCTGGAGAAGAAGAGAACCCTCAAGACTTGGATTCGAGGACGAATCCTTTCGAAGGGGAAGGAGTTGATGCGATCACGGACCCTCCCGAAGCTAATGTTGGCACTCGAAACCTAGTACCTCAAGGCCCGATCACCCGAAGCAAAGCAAGAGGGTTGTCCCTATGGTTTGAAGGCAAAATGAGTGAGAAAGAACCTATCAAAGCCAAGGAAAAGATTGCCCACATGACCATCCATCGAGCCAAAGAAGAATTCCTGGCGTAATCACGTTAAGCTCTTAGCGTGAATCACGCTACCCTCGGATGTATCTCAGATTTTTGGGCACAAACCTTAGCGTAATCACGCTAAGGTCTTAACGTGATTACGTTAGCTAACCGTAATCACGTTAAGCTCTTAACGTAATCACGCCAGCCACTTCCTAGATTTCAGATTTTTGGGCTTTTCAAGCCCAATTTGCATGCCTACTATATATAACTCTTTTGTTTCATTTTTCTCCTTAGTTTTAGACTTTGAGTGATATATGTTAAGTGAGATTACTCCTTCTTGTATCACATAAGCCTTGAACTCTTCACTTTTCCTTGTGTAATAATCGATTAAAGTTGAGATTACTCCTTTCGATTATTGCTCGGGGATTCCTCAAATTTGTATGTGTAATTTTGACAAGTTTCTTGAATGAATGGAGATCGATTAAATACTTATTCCGAGAATCGTGGATGTCAAATTGCTTGGATTAATTCTTGGATGTTCGTGTGATCAATTCCAATTCCTTTTTCCATCCTAATCATTTCCGGGTACATATTTCCTTAATTCTCCGCTAAGTATAACTTGTTCGTGCATTCCTTTTCCTTGTGATCTAGTAGTCGCTAGATAATTTCGATTCGGCTAGATCCTCTAGAAGCTCCATTGTAATCCGGCCTACTAACCCTAGGCAGGATCGCATCAACTTGACCTCAGCAGTCAGCCCTAAATAGCTCCAACAGACGTATTGATAAATACTCAAATGACCTTCATCTACTGCCCACTACACTTCTGCCTTGTAATATCTGAAGTCTAAACTAATCTTGATGATGGATGACCTACCTTATCATGTGAGAGAAGCTCAAAAGTAGGACCAAAGTAACGTTCACGAAGATCTTCCATCATCTGTCCATAGACAAGTACGAGAAAAGCAAAAGAAGGCCAACTACATTAACAAAGGTTTGCAATTATCATCAAATTGGGGCAGACTTCTATTTGATTTAATGCAAGTTTTCTTAAAGGGAAAAAGAAGAATTCTCTGACTGGTCCTAAGGTACATGCCCATGACACCACTAACACCGTATTTCAAACAACAGATAAGCAAATTCTGAGCAAGTTGAAAGAGCCAAAAATCTGTCAAAGAGGGAGCAATTAGAGTGGAATACACCATACCTTACACTGAGGGCTTTCGAATGGGATCCCTAGAACAGATACAACAACCTTTGCAGTGTGACTTGTTCTTGCAAATGGGGAGTAGCAGATGCGAACTTTTTCAAGAGCTATATTTTTCTCCTTCAATTCCTGCATGGGATTTTTCCAGTTATTTTGAAAGTGTTATTGATTATTTAACCTAACAGGTACTTATTATAATCCTCAGAAAAACATTAAAATTTTAAATTTTAAGTGGAAAAAAAAAAGAATCTTGAACAGGAAGGGATACCTTAAGAAACAATTCTCCAGCGAGATGTGCCTGGCTCACCCCTTCAGTCGCTAATTGATATTCTGGGCGGATGCCATTTTCCTGCAAGTGTGGCCGGCAGTGTGTTTAATTATTACAATCACAACAAAAAACAAAGCACTTGCTCCTCCACAGACATCGATGACAATAAAATCAAACCAATCATATTCTGATATTCATGAGACTGGACGAGAATGTCAGTCAAGAAATAAGTATCAACTGAACCTCAGAACAAGTACACCATTAACAGCCAAATGGAAATAATTAGTTTACTGTCCCATGAAGATAAGAGAATCATAACTTCCTATGAATGAGGAAACGGAACTGAGATTTCTAATCAAATCATATGATTATTACTACATAATTATGTGGTCATTACAAAAGAAGAAATTAAAGGGAAAGGACGAACCAAAGAGGAGACGATGAGGCCTTTCTCGTTTGGAATGCTCTTCCCATGCCTCAACACCCAGTATTTGTTCCTCAAAAACGACGTCGCCTCCATTCTGCTCACCACTCCCTCAATGGCTCACTTCGTTCCTCTTCCTCTCCTCTTTCACTTCCGTTCCGCTTCAAAATGGCCCTGGCGGCGATAATTGTATTCCATTCTTGCTTATTCACATGGTGACGTGGCGAAGTTTAATTGGCGCAAGATAAGTCATTGGTCAGCGAAAGTCAAAAAGAGTAATTTCAAATATTGATGACGTGTAATGACCATAGCGGCTATTAGAAAATGCCATCTTAATAATATAAAACTCACCGCAGACGAGCAACCGGAGAAGAGTTCCCCTCCTCTACCGTACAGAAACAGAACTGGAAATCTCGCAAAAATCAGGTATTTGCACTGCGACACAACTTCAATGGCTCTCAACCTCCGTCAGAAGCAAACAGGTAACTGTTTCCCTGCTCAGATCTCTCAAATAAATTGCCCAATATCTCATCTTGCATCTCTAAATTTGTTCCCCGTTACTTAGATTCAACCTCGTATAAGTATTACTCTGATTTATTATATTCCTAGGTTTAAATATTGTCTACTGCATTAAGTTTGTATAATTTTCGTTACAGAAAGTATAATCCGGATGCTAAACCTAAATCAACCCGTAAATGCAACCGGCACCGCCAATGAGGAGGTTTACAAGATCTTGATCTATGATAAATTCTGCCAAAACATCCTTTCCCCTTTAATTCATGTTAAGGATCTTCGCAAACATGGCGTTACCCTGTATTTCCTCATTGACAAGGATAGAAAACCTGTCCATGATGTCCCTGCTGTTTACTTTGTGCAACCCACTTTATCCAATGTTCAACGGATCATTGCTGATGCATCCCACTCGCTTTACGATAACTTACACCTGAACTTTTCTTCCTCAATTCCTCGTCCTCTGCTTGAGGATCTTGCATCCGGGACGTTGAATTCAGATTCTATACAAAGGATTTCGAAGGTGCATGATCAATATCTGGAGTTTGTGACTCTGGAGGATAATTTGTTTTCTTTGGCACAGAAGTCCACTTATGTTCAGTTGAATGATCCATCTGCTGGGGATAGAGAGATTGAGGAGATCATTGAGAAAGTTGTTAGTGGGTTGTTTTGTGTGCTGGCTACACTAGCAGTTGTGCCGATTATCAGATGCCCACGTGGGGGAGCAGCGGAGATGGTGGCATCGGCATTGGATCAGAGGTTGAGGGATCATTTATTGTCAAAGAATAATTTGTTCACAGAAGGTGGAAGCTTTGTGAGCTCATTTCAAAGGCCTATTCTGTGTCTGTTTGATCGGAACTTTGAGTTGGCCGTTGGAATACAGCATGATTTTAGGTACCGTCCCCTTGTTCATGACATTCTTGGACTGAAGCTTAATAGGGTGAGTGTGCCAGGGGAAAAAGGTGGGTTGAGGTCATATGAGCTGGATAGTTCTGATCCATTCTGGGTACCGAATGGATCTCTAGAGTTTCCTGAAGTTGCAGTGGAAATCGAGACCCAACTGAATAAGTATAAGAAGGATGTTGATGAGGTGAATAGGAGGACTGGAGGAACAGCTGGGGCTGAATTTGATGGAACAGACTTGATTGGTAACACAAAACATTTGATGAATGCAGTGAACTCTCTGCCTGAGTTGACAGAGAGGAAACAGGTGATTGATAAGCACACAAATATTGCTACTGTATTGTTGGGTGAGATCAAAGAAAGATCTCTTGATTCCTATGCCAAAAAAGAATATGACATGCTGATTAGAGGTAGCATTGATCGAAATGAACTGTTGGGTGTGCTTAGAGGAAAAGGTACCAAGATGGATAAGTTGAGATTTGCAATCATTTACCTTATATCCTCAGAAACTATTAATCAGTCAGAAGTGGAAGCTGTGGAAGCAGCTCTAAGGGAGTCTGAGGTCGATACTTGTGCTTTCCAATATGTAAAGAAGATCAAGGCCCTTAATGTTTCATTGGCATCAGCAAATTCTGCCAGTAGAAGCAACATTGTTGATTGGGCTGAAAAACTTTATGGGCAGTCAATTAGCGCTGTAACAGCTGGTGTCAAGAATCTATTATCTAGTGATAGGCAACTAGCTTTAACTAGAGCTGTGGAAGCGCTGATGGAGGGGAAGCCAAATCCCGAAATTGATTCTTATCTTGTGTTTGATCCCCGTGCTCCTAAGTCAGGATCTGGGATGAGTAGCAGTCATCTGAAAGGCCCGTCTAAAGAAGCTATTGTCTTCATGATTGGTGGTGGCAATTATGTGGAGTATGGAGGTTTGCAAGAACTTGCTCAGCGCCAGCAGCCTGTCAAACATATTATATATGGAACCACAGAATTTCTGACTGGAGTGGAATTTGTTGAACAGCTTACTGTACTGGGGCAGAAAATGGGATTGGGGAGTATTGCTCCTGCTGCTTCAGCCAACTAGTCCCGATCTTTGTTTATGCTGTTTGATGCCTGATTTTTTTCACTGTATGCACATTGGATAGTTGTGCTGCTTGATGATCGAGGCTGGATAGACGATGAAGTTGATTTAGTAGCTGGCTCGGAGCAATGGCCGTGAGTTTGGGTATGTATTTTCATTTGTAATGCCTATATGGAGGCTTTCTGTATATCTTCATGTGTAATGCCAATGTGGAAGCTATTTCAAAGGAGATATGCGAGTTTTGTTCGGTGTTTGAGTCTCTGTAGCCTGTAGGGGTGGCTTGAGTAGATAGCTGCCAAGCATAATTTTTTCCACATTGCGGTTGAAGTTAGTTTTTGGTCTGAATTCCTTGAACACTGGAGAATTATTTGTTTTGTTTAATCACACATGAAAATATGAAGCTATCTTGAATTCAACCCATGGCTAATGTCCAGTGTCTTGCTTAAAGGCTGAACAGATTGTCTTTTTGAAATGAAGCTTGTGGCTGTCGCAATTGTTGGCCATATAATTCTTTGCTTCTTTTCACTGGTTTGTCACGGGTTTGGAAACTGAACATGCTGGAGCTTTCGCTATTTTCTTCAGAACCGAGGAAGTAAGCAGGAGTGAGTATAGCAGACGAGCAATTCTCTTTTTTTGTTTTTGGGCTGAAAATTATAGTCGGGCCTATGCCCAAGAATGACAAAGTTAGAGTACATGGGCCTAGACAAAACTAAGCAGGGTACTACTCTCTACTTTTATTTTTACCTGTATTCGATCAGAAATTTAGAGATCTGACATAACAAATTTTTTTCCTTCTTCTTTAGATCGAGAAATAAAATTTATCAGGAAAAGAGATCAAAATTTATCGTTTCATTTATAGTATAAGTTAGAAAAAGCTATTATATTGAGTGAAATAAGTTTCGATATTCATCCACTCGGTCAATATTAATTATCATTATCTAAAAATAATAATATTTTATTTGCTACATTGTAAAAGGAAGGACCTCCTGTGCCTGTGCTATGTATTGCTGGTAGATTTAATTGAGGAGCTTATGGATGCTAAGGTAGCGTTTGGTTGACAGAATCAAGAAGGAAAGTGACTCGAGAATTTGGGATTCCGAGCTTTATTGCGTTTGGTTGCAACAATGAATCATTTTCTCCCGGAATCTAACTTTCCTTAACCGCCTTTACTTTCCCAAAAAGGAGGGAAAGTGATTCCTTGGTTAGAGGGTGGGGAGAGTGATTCCCCCTACAGGGAAAGTTAATTTTTTTTTGTTAAATGACATATTTGTCTGAAACTAATTATAAAAAATATCCTAATAAAGCGTTTTCTTCCTTTTCTATTTTCTAAAACTTCGCCAAATTATATTAATTACACAAAAATTATAATTAATTACATAAAAATTATAATAAATACATAAATTATTTAATTACATAAAAATTATAATAATCATATCAAAATTACATAGTAATGATGTAAATAATAATAGGTAGAAGAAAATACGATTAGGTCCGGCAACAAATCATCCAAAAAATCCTGATCCTATACTTGTGTATTGTTGCAAGTTATGTTTTTTTGTATTGCTAGAACAATATGTGTCATACTTTGCTATAATTTTCAAGGACTCTAATACGAAGGTTATGTCATTTGTCATGATCTTTAACCTATAAAAAACCATAGTCATAGAGTAAACTCATTTGATATTTTGATTGTTGAAAGATAGACAATTAAATAGAGAGAAAGTCTAACGTGTTTAGAGGAATCTGTGTAGCACAGTATATACAGAAAAGAATAATTAGACACCTAACAAGATAACAAAAACACAAATATAGAAAAGGATAAAGTAGTCATTTTTTTTACTTTCCTTGAGAATTCTCAAGTACCAAACTATCACAATAATGTTACTTTCTCAAAAATCTTAAATCCCAACCAAACAAAAAAAAACTAACATTCCCTTCAATCACTCTCCTGGGTATCATAGGAGAGTGATTCCAAGGGGGAAAGTAACGTTCCGTGAAGCAAATGCTATCTAAGTATAGTTTGTGTACTTGAGAATTTTGTATGCACTCTAGGTATTTGATAGTCTTCAAAGATTCATTTTCTTCAAAGCAATGATTTTATTTCTTTGTTTGTTGTTATATGGGTCGATTTTTTTTTAAAATGATCCGTACTTTTTATCAATATTAGAAAATGGGCCTCCCAAGTTCCTAAATAAATAAACTTTATTTTGTTTTACAGGTCCTACCTCGGTTTCAATCTATGTAGAACTCCAATTAAGTTGTAGTGTTTCTGCAAGTGTGCTTTGTTTGCTGAGTTTCTCACTGCTTTGCTGAAAGCAATCGAGCATCAATCGGTGTGGTAAATTTGTCTTCTTTTGCTTGAATACATTCAATTTGGAGATTTATTAAGGACATGATGCTCAAGGTGCATTGCTATAGATCTCAGCGAGCGTAATAGAGTAGTCGTTTAAATGACTGATTTTACCAAGGTGAATATTTCTTGCTAGCATATGCGTCTTACTAGAGAGGCGTGAATATGTCATGTGTACAATCAGTATCAGTCTTGATGGAGCAAAATAGACCTATGAACAATGATATGACCAAATGGATCATTGCTCTCTTTTCAATATTTAATTTATTAGCCTTTGCATTATTTCACCCTTCTTTTTCTCTTCCCTCTTTTTGTTTTCAGTTGGTTGATGATATAATGCCCACGTTTAACAAGAAACTTAAACTAAATAAAAGAATGATTCATCCTATTGGGTTAAAGATGGAGATCAAGAGATGCTGCATATATGCACTAAAGGTAGGGCTGTTAAAATGGGTTTGACCCGACGGGTTGACCCTTACCCGACCCGCAATTTGACCCGTCGGGTCATTTTTTTCTGACCCATTTAATAATGGGTCAGATGCAGGTCGACCCGACGGGTCAAGGGTCGACCCATCTGACCCGTCTCAATTTAGAACAAAAATAACCTATCTCTTCTCTCCTCGTTTCCTCCTCCTCCTCTCACCTGCTGCTGCGTTCCTCTTCCTCCTCCACGTTCTGCTACTGCTTGCGAGGAGAATACATTCCTAGCCCAGCAAAAGGAATACACTCCATTTTCATTCCCCAATCTCATTCTCATTCTCCTCTCTTCTTTCCCTCTGTCGTCTGTCATCTCTTCAGTCTTCTCCCGATTTCTCCTCTTCTTCTCTTACTGTCACCATCACCAGCACACCATCTTCAAAACCACCACCACCAGCGCCGACCCATCAACAGATTCAACATACCATCGTCACCATCATCTTCTCTGACAGGTATGGCCATGTGTGTGGTAAGCCTTTTGTGTTCTATTAGTACTGTATTTAGCCTTTTGTGTTCTATTAGTACTGTATTTAGCTCTTGTGACCCATTACTAATAGAACACAAAAGGCTTACCACACACATGGCCATACCTGTCAGAGAAGATGATGGTGACGATGGTGTGTTGAATCTGTTGATGGGTCGGCGCTGGTGGTGGTGGTTTTGAAGATGGTGTGCTGGTGATGGTGACAGTAAGAGAAGAAGAGGAGAAATCGGGAGAAGACTGAAGAGATGACAGACGACAGAGGGAAAGAAGAGAGGAGAATGAGAATGAGATCGGGGAATGAAAATGGAGTGTATTCCTTTTGCTGGGCTAGGAATGTATTCTCCTCGCAAGCAGTAGCAGAACGTGGAGGAGGAAGAGGAACGCAGCAGTAGGTGAGAGGAGGAGGAGGAAACGAGGAGAGAAGAGATAGGTTATTTTTGTTCTAAATTGAGACGGGTCAGATGGGTCGACCCTTGACCCGTCGGGTCGACCCGTATCTAACCCATTATTAAATGGGTCAGAAAAAAATGACCCGACGGGTCAAATTGCGGGTCGGGTAAGGGTCAACCCGTCGGGTCAAACCCATTTTGACAGCCCTAGGTGTGCTTAAGAAAGATGCCTACAATTAGGATTTCCCTTTCTACTGTTGATATGTGCAGGCTTACTCTCAGTTAAGGACCATTACAGTTATTGGTTAATTGCAGTGGTGAATGATCTGAAGTCTACTCTCTCAAGCCTTACATTCATTCCAAGACTCCTGCGAACAGAAACCTTCTCCCTGAATTGGATAGAGCAGACCAAGACAGACAGAGGTTAGCTCATGCATTATTAGAGCTTGAAGAGAAATATTTTTCTTCCAAGAAAGAATAGGCATTCATAACCACTCGCTGACATGTTGTTCCTGTTTAACCATCAATTTTTCCACACTCGAAGCTCTCCTTCTGGTAAGAGTCCTCATCGAAAACTCAACATGAAGCAAAACGGAGGTCATTACATTTTCCGTCCCCTATTATTGATCTGACCTGTCTCAAAACTTATTTTATCCCACCCATGTATGCAGCAGCTAAGGTGTTGTCTCTTCGCGATCTCACAACTGTGATCAAGCATCTCTCGCTCTCTCTTGATCCTGTCTGATGTGTGCTTTAAAGCATCCACACGCTGTAACTTCAGTTGGTCACCATAATTAGATTTTGGGTTTTCCTTTTCGGCAACAGACTGGTGTATTTCAGACCTCAATTTTTTTGTTCGCTACTTTTTTCATGGCCTTCTAGGCAATTATGAAGTTGTAATGATATAATCAAGCATCGCGCGGGTATAAAAAAAAGAAGAAAATAGCCAGATTTAGTTGTCAGAGAGGCCAAACGAGAGAGAGCCGCCCGCCCTATATATTATATAATAAAGGGAAGAAAACCAAATGGTCATTAATTAATTCTGCGCTTCAGGGGTATAAACGATAAAACATTGAGCATTTGGTACAATTCCTGAATTTCCCAAAAGTTACTGTCCAAATCGAAAATTCAAAAGTATGATATAATTCATGCTTCTTCATTTTGCAGTTTCTACATACACCCCAATATCTTTCCTTCCGTGCTCATCTTTTACTTTTATGGCCCAAAAACCCTAAAAAAACAGAGAGAATCGAAGTCAACCGGAGATGGCTCGCCGATCCCTCCCTCTCCTCAAACAACTGACCAAATCCTCCTCTCCGTTCTTCCTCAACCGGGCTCCCATCTCTCGCTCCGTCACCTATATGCCCCGACCTGGCGATGGTGCTCCGCGCCCCGTCACCCTCATCCCAGGCGACGGAATCGGTCCGCTCGTGACTAATGCCGTGGAGCAGGTTATGGATGCGATGCACGCGCCAGTTTACTTTGAGAAATACGAGGTCCATGGCGACATGAATCGCGTGCCGGAAGAGGTAATGGAGTCGATTAAAAAGAATAAAGTATGCTTGAAAGGTGGATTGAAGACTCCAGTTGGTGGTGGTGTAAGCTCCCTTAATGTGCAGCTACGGAAGGAGCTTGATTTGTACGCTTCTCTTGTCAATTGCTTCAACCTTCCTGGCTTGCCCACGCGCCATGAGAATGTGGACATTGTGGTGATCAGAGAGAACACTGAGGGCGAATACTCTGGACTCGAGCATGAGGTGGTTCCTGGCGTCGTTGAGAGTCTTAAGGTTATTGAATTGATTTAACGAAAAATTGTTTATTGATTCGTTCTAAGAGTGGAGTTTATTTACCTTGTGTTTTGATTTTGATAGGTGATAACTAAGTTTTGTTCCGAGCGTATTGCAAAATACGCATTTGAGTATGCCTATTTGAACAATAGGAAGAAAGTGACGGCTGTTCACAAGGCCAATATCATGAAGCTTGCGGATGGTTTGTTTTTGGAATCTTGTAGAGAGGTTGCTGCAAAATATCCCAGCATCAGTTACAATGAGATCATTGTTGACAACTGCTGCATGCAACTTGTTTCAAAACCTGAGCAATTTGATGTTATGGTATGTTTTCTGCCTTCCTAAGAAGCTTTATTTTGTATCATTCCTTTGTCCTTTTGTAGATCATGTTTTCTATGGTTTCTAGGAAAACTACTGTGGTCTTGTTTAGTATTAGGTCTTAGTTTGTTGTTAGCTGCTACAATTGAACTAATTTTCCTTGTTAGTTTAGTTAACTGGAATAGGAAAAAGAAAAAGAAAGTAAAATAGACCCTCTTCTCACTGAATATGTATGAGTTTTTTGTAGTGGTGGACGTACATACATGTGAGGATATGAAAGATTGCTGCGGTATAATTGTTTAGCTTACTCCATTGGTGCATCCATGGTTGTGTGACTGGTATTGAGTTGGTTGGCACTGAGTTTTCTTATCAAAACTTTTCCCTCTCTGCAGGTTACTCCCAATCTTTATGGCAATCTTGTTGCAAATACAGCTGCTGGTATTGCTGGAGGCACTGGTGTCATGCCAGGAGGTATGGATCTTTTAAATCATTCATTTCCTTTCCATTTATGTCTTTTTCTTTTCTGAAGATTTATGATGAACTATTTTGGTTCAACTTGTTGGTCAAGTTGATTGGTTCAAGTACATTGTCGAGTCTTTTAAATGCTGCTTGTAATCAGTAACATAAGAGTTCTCATTAGGCATTGTCTTACTACAGGCAATGTGGGTCCTGAGCATGCCGTTTTTGAGCAAGGTGCTTCAGCAGGGAATGTGGGGAAAGAAAAAATAATGGAGCAGAAGACAGCAAATCCGGTGGCTTTGCTCCTCTCATCAGCAATGATGCTAAGGCATCTCCAGTTCCCTTCATTTGCTGATAGACTGGAAACAGCCGTGGAGCGTGTAATCTCTGAAGGAAAGTATCGCACCAAAGATCTTGGTGGCACCAGTACCACACAAGAGGTAGTTGATGCAGTAATTTCTAATCTGGACTGACCCACTTGGAATTCTGCCTGTCGTATTCCCATCATTATACAGTGTTACTCGCAAATATTATATGATTGAATGCTCTTATTGCCTTACAGCGTGATAATTTTTTCACAATAATTTCGTTTGTCATCAACCCAGACGTGTTGTCCCAAACTTTTGGTTTAATGAGAATTTAAGTTTTGTTTTCTTTGTATGAAAGAGCCTTCGTATTTATTGCAAGGGTGGTCAATTTTTACATTTACCTCATGACTATGCTGATATGCGTGGCTTATAGAGTTGCACAGCTCCCCAAAAAATACTTGCTTTACAGTCCTCTCTGCTTAGTGACTGTTAACTAGCTCTGTCCTGCATTTTCCTGTGGTTACTGGGTTCATGCAAGAAACTACTTTTTGCTTATTTTCAATCTCATCCATTACTTTAGGCAGATAGTATATATACACATCATTGTAGTTTACCCATTCATATGTTTTTCGAACTAGTTCTTGGGACGATCGACCTGTAGCAATAAATATAGTCCTGAGCTTGATGAGTTGAACCGCAACATCTAATGTAACGACAAGACAACCCAAGCCGTAATTTGCACAAGTCAAGGTGTTGCCTCTTGGACAAGTCTGGTGGTGAAGTAACTAAATTGTGTATGATGTAGGAAGTTAGGAACAATGTTTTCATAATTTGCACACAACCCCCCCTATTTTGTTCTTTCATCCGTTAAAGTCGTAATCAGTCAAATTGGACAACATATGAAGCAGCCTGTCAATCCAACAAGTGAATCCAGGCCGCAGGTTACCTCCCGAGAAGGAAAAATCTTCGGCTGTGTGCAATATGCTAATATCCCAACCATCCAGCAATTGAAGTTGACTAAACTGTTCCTACATCAAATTGGCAACCTGAAAAACAAAAGAAAATAATTACTATTCCTTCACTACTTTTTTTCCTCTTTTCAAAAAGCAAAAGTAGAGGGAAATCTACTGTTGTCCGTTACAGAATTAGAATATCAACTAACCTGACCACTATAAATCCTTGTGCATGGACCAGATTTTGATAGTAACCTGAAACCACAATAAACAGAAAAATAATGAATATACAAGTAATCGTGGATAGGAGAAACACGTAATACTGGTCAATTTACCTGAAAACTCCTGCCGCCGTGCGCAAGCCCATAAGGAGAGCCAAGCCAGACCAAACCCCAGGGAGACCAACGACTGATGGAACACAGAGCAAAAAAACATAAGAAATTGCTCCGACCAGCATCTGTAGATCATTCACCAAATATTAGGTTGCGAGAAAGTAAGGACATTACGAGTGAGAGAGAGAAGAAATAAAATGACAAGATGGAGTTGTGCTTTACCATAGAGCAAGCTGCATAGGAGAAGTCAGAAACACCATAATGGAGGCCATCAAAAACAAAGGCTAGGGCATTGATGGGTTGACTGGCACTCACAAACTGGAAATTTTAAAAGAAATTACTAAAAATATGAACAGTAAGAGACCATAACAAAGATTGAAAGAAGCAACAGACAGAGATGAGCAGACATACCAATACTCCAGTTCTTACAATGCCTAATACTTCAGCATCCTTGGTGAATAGAATAGCAAAGGAGCTAAAAGAGAGGCCCAGAATTGCAGCTAAGCAAATGCCAGTGATGAGTCCAATCTAGACAAACCAAAGATATAAGCCATAAGCTCCTAACAAGTCAACTCAAAAGAAGACCACATAGAAAGGCATAAGAAAGTTTCACCACCTTCAAAAACAAAGTTAGTGACTTCTCTCACAGTCCTGTAATCACCTTTCGACGCATAACTTGCTACTAAAGCCTGCACAAGAGATGACAGGTTGGTTTCAACAGCATAGAGAAATTATGTCCATGCACAAGCTGAGTGCGATTGGCAATTGGACAGAAATAACAGTTAAGGCAGCAGGAGAATGACAATACTTGCATGGAAGTAGTCACAAAGTCTCTAAAAGGAATTCCTCCTCTGCACTTTTTCTACAAGGACGCTACACTTTTACTTATTAGACTCCAAGCTAGACTTCTTACATCTAAGCCTTGCTCACTTCAAACCATTTTCTTTTCAGAGAAATCTAATTACAAAGAATTTCTAGCATTTTCACCCCATTCTTAAAATATATACAAAAGTAGCATCAAAAGCATAAATATTCTGGAGACAAGTGGATTTAGGTAATGATGCCATATGCTGACAAGTGAACATGGATGAAGTTCTTCCAATAAGGAAACCACCTATAGGATCCCATGAATTGTAAGTGAAGCAAAAAAATAAATGAATAAAAAGAATTCAGTAAAAAAAGGTAACAAAGATGGTGTTTATCCAGCTTAACATTGCAATACACACATAAGCACAGCATATAGCATATCAAGCAATGCTTACAGCAACAGGATGCTAATGGATAGCTGAAGTGGTTTCAGTTCCTTATCAGTTTTTTGAATAAAACTCACCAGATTTCAAATAGCCACCAAACTGCAGAGAACCCATCCTCAGCGGCAACAATATAACCCTCTTACTAAGTTGCTAAATCATTAAAAAGGTAACTATGTATCTAGAGATAAGAAACTTTAAGTGAGAATGTCAGATAAATAAGTAAAAGAAGATAATAGAAGAAAATCAATTTATAGGGAACATACTGAGAGAAAACAGTGGAAATGGCTGCTCCAGTTACTCCAAGCCTAAAAAAATGCACCAGTAAGGGAAACAGAAATATGATGGATAGATTACCTAAACCTGCACGAAGAAAAATGACATCAGATAATTGAAAGAGACGTACAAAAAAGAAATTCATATCAACTTAGAAAGAGTGCATCACACTGGATATCTTAAAGAGACCAAAAAGAGTTGGGACTTTAAACGCTATTCATCATAGTTCAAAAATAAATGAATAAATGATATCATTTTGATTGACCCTTCACACTTGTCTCTTTTGTGTTGCAACCACTAAAGCACAAAGAGAAAAGTTAACAAACATTAACACAGGATTTCCATAAAGCTTCCCATATTCAATTCCAAAATAAATTAAACACTTACCTAGACAAAAAACTGGAGTTTTTGTATACTTAAAACCACGGAAAATGCCTTGAAGAGCCAAAGACACTACAAGAGCAGGAGCACCAAGGGCTCTCAATTTAAGGAAACGCTCTGCAAGGATGCGCATTGGTGAATCCTCTTAAATGATGAACAGATACATGAGTAAATTATTCACCGACCACTGTCAAAAGCAACGTGACAGACCCATCACAAGTTTATAAGCTTTGGCATGAGAAGAGCCAAAAGAAGGATAGCAATTCAAACGAACTTAGGTATTAGTTTAACAAAAAATTACCAATGTTATGCCCATCAAGTTAAGAAATGGTCCAGATCCCAGAGAGAGCGCTATAGCCTAGAAAATTCCAATGCCAAGGGCTAATAATAAAGCTGTAGATACAGATGACAGTTGCTTTCTTTGACTTGATCCAATAGGTTTACCATTGTCTTGAATGCCCTTCTCTGAGTAGAAAGCAGGCCGTTAGATGCATATAGGCTCCCCATTTATTTTATTTTTTATTTTTCCTAACTGACGAGAAACTCATATCCAGCAGAGCATCAACCATAGTTGAATACCTGAAGTAGAATCTTCCATTGCATTCTTTGAGATGTCTTCAGCAACAAAAGAAGTTGCAACACTGAGAAGAGGAATATTAAATAACTTTGATATGCTGTTGAAGACTGTAATGGACACACCAGCAGATCCCAACTCCACAGGACCTAAGAAGCAAGACCAAAGAAAAGTTTCAGTGATAGTATCATTAACTGAATCACAGGACCAAAGAAAAGTTTCAGTCATAGAAATCCATGCATAAATATCCCAAGATTTCAAATGATGAACCACAAAGCTTAAATTCCAAATCAAAAAACCATCAAAGGCCACCTAAACTTTTAAAAAAAAGAAACAGCAAAAGAAGAGAGTAAAAGTTAGTGAAGCAAGTGTGTGACTAAATATAAGCAATGAGGCAGAAGTGAAAATAAAATCAAAGCACATATGTAACAAAATGAAATGAGAAAAGCATTGTAACAGTCACACTATAGACGTGAAAAATATAGGCGTTGTTATACTCTCACCATTGCAGATTTTATATCAATCTAAGAGCAGGACAATGAAAAAGTAAAATCAATGGTACAAAGAAGTCAAACACATTAAGAGACAAACAGAAAGTAAGAACTATAAACAGCAGAAAAAGTAAAACCTATAAGGTAAATGACTAAGAATAGATAATACCTAATCTACCAATATAAGCCGTCTCCATATGCTGTGCTAAGGGATCAATAGCCTGCCCAGCAATTGCAGGCAAAGAAAGCATTATAAGCTCACGCTTGACATCTGCAGTGCAGGGTTGATTGAAAGGAATCCTGGTAGACTCCCTACAACAAAGAATATATTCCTCAAGTATCATCCTTTTTAGGGAAAATCATTTAACAACAAAAAAGCACATTATATTTTTGGCAGATGCTTTGAATATACTCATTTTAGTTTTCCAACCCGCAAACAAAATTTTCAAGTTGAAAATCCCCATAAAACAGTGAAAGACAAGTAACTAAACAAAGGGTTGTCGGGTTGTCGGGTTGTCTAACGTACCATTCTTCGTCCTTTGAAACACCATTGATGGAATGTTCTTCTTTTTGTTCTGAAACTAATCTCTCCAGCAGTTCAGGGGAAGACTCAATCCCATAACCAGGGTTCAACTGATTATAAACCACCCCAAAATGAGATTTTCCTGCGACATTTAACCAAGGGTGATAAGAAATTGAGGTTCTTTGTGCACAGGTGGCAGTTAGACACAGCATCTTCAAACCCCAAACCTTCTGGAATTGCCCTCAGACTAGCTTGTTTATTTGCTCCACTCAGTTCATTGCTCCTACGCGTGAATGCCCCACAAAATGTACCCCCACTGAGTTGTCTAGTTGTCATTATGATCGTGAATTCTCACCCCAAATTCAGAAAAAGAAATTTTGGCACATCACTGCAAGGAAGGAATAAAAAAGAGTTAAAGAGAGGAAAAAACTGAGAAATTCAACATTTTGGTGTCACGTGGAACTATTTACTCTGATTAAAATAATATAGACGGCGAAATTATAGGTATTGGATAACCGCCATTTCCAGGTCAAATTAATTTAATCAAGAAATCTAATAGCGTTTAATAGAGAAGTATACAGTGTATCGAACGATGGGAAACTAATACACGAAAGACGAAACATGGTTTTGATTGCTAGAAGAGGAATTGAAAAAGGAGCATAAAGAACGAGAATGGAAACCAAGAAGAAATGATCATACACGATAAAATGATAGAAATACGAGAATTTACCACGTAAGGCCGAACTGTAAGAAGAAGGTGAGTAATGGCAGAGGAAGTAGGCGCGCAGGGGTGGGTGCTTGGCAGGCTGTGAGGGGGAAAGGAGGGATATGAAGGAGAAGGAGATGAGAAGTGGAATTGAGTTTTTAATTTTAATTTTATTAGTAGTTTGTGTGTTTGAGAAGGAGATGGAAACATAGTCACTCACGACTCAGGATCATCACGAGGTTTATCGTCATGCAGGTTTAAACCGCCAAGGGTTGCTGACGTACTGTACACTCAAAAGAAACAGTCTCTTCTATATACTGTATACAGTCCTTTCTTTATATATACTGGACTGGTGGATGGGGCGTGATTCTTAAGCAATTCTCGGTCCATGGGCTTCCTTTAGGCCCATTTACCTTTTATCTGCGTGGAATAAGCCCAGACCAAAGAATGTAGAAGAATTTTGCGAGGCCCAATGGCTTTGGCCAACTTGTTTTTGTCTTACAACAAATCGAACTTGGTCAATTGACTCGATCCCGGTTGACTTAGAATACTAATGATCTTTAATAGTGGCTTGGGTGGTCACTTGTCAAAATGAATCACTAGAAAAATGCACTCATGAAAAGCAATGAACTATCTCAGTCAACAAAAGGAAAAAAAGAAAAAGAAATTTTATTTCTGAAAGAAATATGACAGTTTTATTGATACATTCAATTCCACAATCTTCTGTCATACTCTAGTAGGTCTTACCAATAAAATTATGCGTACACTCATCCAAAATACAACCAGATTGTTCAACATACAATTTTATACTTACATCCTTGTACAACGGCCCCAGTCAGAGGACAAACAAAATTGTGCAGGAGACAAGTAACCATGTTTCCCTAAAGCAGTATCAGGTAAGTGGCAATGAAAAGGAAGTTGCAACTCCAAAAGATTCTCGAAGCATCGCTGCCAGGTGTTGTTGATCCAGGAGGAGCTGTTTTTACAACAAGCAAAACAATCAGAAATCAAATACCATTAGCTGCTACCCTAATTGTCTGTCATTTATATATAACTGTAGTTGAGAGTTGATAGAATCATACAGTTGCTTGGAGTGTCGGCTGGACAAGTGGAATCGTTGGTGAGGGTCGTGAAAATTTGTGTTTGGTTCTTGCTATAACCAGCATAAGCACAAGTCCTGGTGCTGCAACCAGAAGAAGTGGAGTTGCCAAGCGACAAACTGTTCTCGCATTGCATTGCAGGACAAGTTGTCCCATTGGTTGGTCTGATCCCAGATGGTTCACATTGCACCCTAACATAGTGGAGGAGGAAAACAAAACTTATGACCAAACCAGAACTTTGAGGCAATCCATCTCTACCAATGAATTTTACGAGAAAAGAACAAAACCAGCGGATCTAACTAACAACGTAACAACAACATACCTCTGATTGTTGGTAGAAACATCGCATTTGCATTTCACACAACCATTTGCAGTAACAACATAAGTGTTATTTGCAAGGAGAAAAGGATAATCTTCTGAATCATCCTGTACCGAAGAATTACAAGCTGGCAACATAAAAGAACATAATACCATTAGTTCCACTAACTACATAGAGTTGCATAATAGCATAAACTTTGTGGTGCAAAGATTAGAAGACCAATCATCAGCTTGGCAATGAAAGTAACAATGAACTCAAGATCAAGAGCTCATACAAGTTGCAAACTAGTGTCAGGACGAGAGCAAATATCCAGCCACGGTCGATTTGAGATAACATTAACAACACTAGTACACTATGTAATGATCCTGATCACTACGACTAAGATGAAAGATGAATGCTGAGTAGTTTTAGGAAAGTGCAAGGAATGTTAGAGTTGGACAAATCCATTGCTAGAAGATAAGAAATAGTAAAAAAAAAAAGTCCTCAAATGCGTCGACTAGATGCTTCACCTCACAATTCAGAACAATTACAGCCTCCTGCAGATTCCAGCAACAAACAACGACAGATTCTATTACTCTTAGTCGCCACTTTCTAGCCACTAACGCTCCAATCAAATATTAAAAGACAGACACGGAATAAATTTTTATTTAAAAAGAGAGAGAAAAACGAAAAATGGACTAATAATACTTGGTAAATCAAAATGGAACAGCAATTAAAATGGGGGGAGAAAAGACCTTGGAGAGGGACATCGAGGACTTGACCAGCCAAAAGCTTAGCATCAGTAACCCCGTTGTTGAGTTGAGAAAGCGTCTGTTGAGTAGTTCCATATGTCAGAGCAATTGCCTCCAGCGAGCTCCCTGTTTCCACCACGTGTCCGTAATGAACTACTTTCTCGCCATCCACATCATCGCAGCTACAGGGTAATGGGATCCACAGAGAGTCCCCCTCCACTATCTTATCCGGGTCGGTTATGTTGTTGACCTTGGCGATGTCCTGATACACGACCAACCCGGCGAACACCTCGGCGGCGATGTGGTAAAGGCCGTCGTCTTTCTGGATGGTGTAAAGGGGTTTGCGGTTGGAGATGCCGGTGCCGTTGGAGCAAATGCAAGGGAAGGGGACCTTGAGGGCTTGCTTGGCGGCGACGGTGTGGTTAGGGGAGGTGGAGAGAGGGAGGTTGTTGGCGCCGAGGAAGGAGCGGAAGCTGCGGACGGAAAAGAGGGTTTTGATGTTGGAGAGGGTGGTGTCGTTTGGGGATACGTAATCGATGAGGGAGAAGCAGGTGGTTGTGGAGCTGCATTTGAAGGACTGGGAGGATGATTTGGGGGCGAGAGCACAGAATAGAAAAAGGGTGAGGAACAGAGGAGCAAAGCGGATACCCATTTTGTTTTGCTATTCTCCAATCTCCACTCCACCACCAGCACCGGTAGAGAAGATTATAAAAGAAAGGAGGGAAGACCCGATTGGTCGGAAATTAGAAGGGAAAGAACAGAAAAATCAAACCATGTTTAAGTGCGCAAAGTAAAGAGGAGTAGGAGATAGGGGTGGGGATCACATTAATAATTAATTAATTAACGAGCAGGGGGAGCAGACCACAAGACGTTGACTGGAGTGGAACACGGAGGACTTTTTTTTTTTAATGTGTTTTTTTAGGGTTTATACTTTAATTTATTATACTACCGCGTGGAGTATGGTATTACTTTCTTCTCATTTCCATAGGGTCGGCAGATATATACAAACAATGGTACCGCATTTAATTTATATTTATTGGTGATTGTCACGGTGTGATTTTCTTTATTTTCAAATTTAAATTTAACTGATTTTTTTTACTAACGTTGACATATTGGAAACAAGACCCAGTTTCAGCTCTTATAATCTTCTCCTGCAATCAACTGCTCTTAAGCTCAATCGAATTACTACTTGCTAATGATACAGAGAGCATAGCATTTTGGTGCAATGCAATCTCGTCCATGAAACTTTTTTCTGCCACCAACACTCCAGTGACTCTACACTCTACACTACAGTACACGTACAGTCTCCTTCCTCCATCCAGGCTCCAATCCCCAGCTGGAATCAAATTGGCATCATGGGTAAAATTAACTGGCCTCTGTTGAGAACCCCTTCTTTTTCTCTTGCGTGAGGTTTAGGGCAACAGTCGACCCGCGATGTGATTTGGTAAATTTTGGATGATCAAAATTTGAAAGTGAAGAAAAATGAGTGCTTCGACTTGATGGTCTTTTGGAAGAAAAAAGAAGTGTGGGTCCATACCCTTTAGAATTTAGAATTTTCCCAACAGACATCCCTGGATATAAGTCGCGGCAGAAGCTTGTATTAACACAATTCACACCCACATCGCACATCCACATAGACTGACAGCTAAATAGATGGGGAAGAATCAATCACTACACTTTGTGGATCAACTGGAGTTGATCATTGAGGCAGGAATTTGGAAAGTAAGACCTATCGAGCATCATAATCTGCAAACTGCAATATTCTTTTATTAATTAATTGATTGATTGAACATTCAACAACATTGGATGGGGAGTTCAGACCACAGTCAGAGAATGGCTTTGACCTGCCAGGATGATATTAATGTTTCAAAGCTATTCTCGCTTTCCTACTGAACACGCTAACCCTATTTATCCAAAACTCATTTATTCCGTCCGGTACACAGACTGCAGCTTTCTTCTCAAGTTTCCTAGTTCCGACTATAAACCAGTTTCGACACCTAGACTGCTAGACCTGTGACCTTTTGAGCAACGAGCAAAGCATTGAAACTGAATCAAACACCCCCTTTCTAATTAGAACATTAAAAAGCACACCCATGAATGTGACGTCCTAAAAAAGACCTTGCTAGCTTCATTCCACATTCATATCTCCACTACTGTACCTGCCCACTATTCAACTCTTGCGACACTAATACACCAAAGTGCACAACCATTACGCTATATTTGGCATTGCATGCCGTGCAACTTACAAACAAACCAATAAGCAAAAAGCTACAAATACACTTTCATTTCTCCTCTAATCGTTGCAGCACCGACTCAGCAAAGCTCTTTTGCCTGAAAAAATTTAGAAAAGGAAACCAGCTTAGAGATCTATAGCATTCCTCACAATCAGAAGCCACTTTCGCCAATCAAACGTCAAAAACTCATTTTGAGTTATTCTCAGCATAGGCAGAATGCAACCAGCCACCCATAGGACAAGCATTACTAACTGACATATTTCAATCATCTTTATGCTTCTATGTAGAAATACTAGCCTTACAAAGAACTCTAAACTATACACATCGACTACAACATGCTTATTAAACAGCAGAAGTACCGCAGGGAACACAGAAAAAAAGAAGATGAAAGGTGCTTGGCTTACTTCTGTTCTCTATGTTTTGGGCTAGGCCGAGAATACTTCAGGTATCCATCCCAAGGAACTTTTTTCAGTCCTGCTCGAACAGATATTATGTCCCTCACCCTGTGCACATGCGTTCATTAAGAGGCATGGTTATCTGTCAAGAATACAATGCAATAACCAAACAGTAAAGCTTTGCAACCTCAGATAGAAGCAATTACCTCTCCGCAAACTCAATGGCAGTCTCCCCTGGCTTAAGATTTTGAGGCTCAAGATACCACACATCACAAACAACAGCCCAGGATGTCATCAGCTGCAGAAGATGCATAGTGAAGGACTGCCTGCAATGAGACATACAACCCCGGAATCACTCAACATGTTCTGGTTTGATCAGCATTTTCACTACAAACGTGAAAACTACATTGCAATTAACAATAGGAGCACTCTGAAAAATCAGTTAACAAGCTGCCACAAAAACAACAGACACGCATACTTTTATGAACTTGCTGATAGATACAAGAACTTATAGATTGGCAATATAAACCAAAGCTCCTTACTTCCGGCTGTTCCAAAAAGCATCAACAAAAATCTTATTGTACTTGATTGCAATTGGGCAGACAGTGGAGTCTAGTTCAAAAGCACCCTACAGGCAATAACAGAAGTAAGATTTTGTTTTTTTTGTTTTTATATAAAAAAAAGTATGGCTCAAAAGCATAGAGGAAGAACAAGAATTTTTCTTAATTCCCAATACCTTCTTGAACATCACCGTGTAATGGTTATTTACGCAGGTCCCTTCAGGAAATATGAGAAGAGGGTTATTGTCAGCCCCCTGAACATGGTCCCTTAACCTGAAAGTTTATGCAATCAAAATAGTAACATTTTGGTTATAATATATTTTTCCCAACATAATTTACACTTACTTCTTTGCAACAATTTCACGATCCTTTGCCTCAGTACGATTGAACCATATGCACCCCACACTCTCAAGTATAGTGCTTTGCAATAGGCCTATAAATAGAGAATAAATTGATGATGTCATTTCACTCAGATCTATTTATTGTAAGCAGGACTAACCCAAATTTCAATAACTTCTTTAGTTTTCAATAATCTCTCATTTTTCACCTCATTATACACATTTTCAGTGAACAAACAGAATATGTGCAAAATGCCAGAAAATGCTCTCCTTTGGACATTAAAAGTCCCTTATTGTCATATAACACTTATATGCCTAAAAGCATAAAAACTGGAAAAATTAAAAGTTCAAAGCCAATTAAAGATTCCTACTCTAAAATTTGTTTCTATTTCTTATATGAACAGATGCACCTCTCTTCTCCAAGTTACACACAAGTTTAAGGCCATAATTATCAACATTATCACTAAACCAGAAGATCAGGATGTTCTGGAAACAATTTAGTAATGCAGCGGTAAATGCCTACAACATAAACCATTCAATGAGCTGCACATTTTGCCTTTCACAATAGCTCACAGACTAAAATTGATCTCAACTAGACAGTTCAGACAAACTCATTTTTTTCATTTTCTTCTTTTGAGACAAATATAAGTCTTACAGAAAGCAAAAGTGGGAAAGTACACAACCAACTAATTACATAAAAAGCCTCTAACTCTCAGATCACAAAGTGGCTTTCTCATTAAACATAACTTAGAAGTACCACAACCTTTTTTAACTGAAATACAAGTAATGTTCATTAAAAAAAAGGTGTGATCCCTACTCAAAATATATAGTGGTACGTGCACGCAATACTTGATTACATAAAAAAACCATTCATCACTCACCTACCCAGCCTGGATGCTTCTGCATAATAACAGCAAATGCTGTCATCTGTTCTAGGATGATGAAATCAATCATGGACGTATGGTTGGCGACAAAAACCTGTAAAATCCATCATAAGTAAGTTTATTCCCTTTTTTCTTTTTCTTTTTAAGTTGCAAGATTTTGAACCCATAATCTACTAGATACCCCAACCCATCACCACTGACTTAACCCCAGGGGCTTAAGTTAGTTTATACCTTAGTGGGTCGAACTCAGCTCCTAAATGTATAGCAACTCAAAACACTGCTTAGTTAGCATTTTGGCAGACAGAAAATGTGAGGGCAAAAACAAGAGAGTTGGCTTTATCCCATAGACTATGTTAAGCAAATATAGTACCTCATTTCTAGAGGGCTCCACACCTTTTCAGACCTTTCTCTTAATTTAAAAAATATATCTAAATATTGTACTAAAAAAACCTGTTTAGGTCGGATGCTAGGCCTTGGACCGTGATACTTGACAACTCCGGTCCATGATGCCACGAAGAAGCTGCAAATCAACTCCACCAAACACCTCTGTGAAGCAAAAGAACAAAATGAGCCTTGCACAAGATTCTACAATATTAGCAGACAAATTTGAGCGTAGAAAACAGAAAGTGGAAAGGTGAAGTTTCAGCAACTAAGTTGCTGTTGTTCTACTAGTTTCCAATTAACAGCACTTTATGCTCTATCCAGTCCCAGAATTCAAAATGTGAGATGCTAGTCCAGCAGAATTAATAAAAGCAGACCAAATCTACAAAATATCTGTAAGACAACTAAGACCATCCTTCCTTGCCTACTTGAAGTGTAGTTTATTGTTCAGAAAAAAATGCAAACGTATGGAAGATACAATAATCAAGTGCTGGGTGAAAAGGCAAGACGCATCGAATAAGGTAAACATGTGCACCTCCAACTTTTTCCGTAACTTGTCATGCCCTTTGAGTAGAAAATGGACAGGGATGTAGGATGACAGAAATATGATCCACCCAATTGTCAGTACAATAACCCTGCAGATTTGATTGTAATCTATTAGAATGCAAGACTGAAACAGAAATGCATTTAATGTATCAACTAGATCAAGGTATCAAAGTGGGCTTCATAGTACCCCAAAAGGATGTGACGTAAGCACAGACCTGCAAGGGAATAAAATGAAATATCGAATAACCACACCGCAACACCACAGGGGAAACAGATAAATATTCCAGTTCCAAGGTTCTGGAAAATTCGACTTGAAACATCTTGTGAATGAGTCCTGCGCATCCCACGTTAATAAAATTATTTTTAAACAACCAAGGTTAAGTGAACATTAAATCCTACAGAATTTGCATAGTAACAGTCTGAATAAAAAATATTGAACAAAAAACAACCTTATAAATATCTCTAACACTCGAAAAGAGAGAAAGGAAACTACACATTTTTGGATCATCGAATTGTGTTATTTCAACCACTGCTATTAGGTTATGATGCCTTACATCCAAAAAAAATACTAGTAGAAGCCTGTTTAAAAATATCGAAAATCAATCTCAGGAACTATAGCATGGTAGTTAGACACCAGGTGAAGAAGGAAGGAACTTACATCAATAATGGCACCAGCAGCCTCAGTTAGTGTTGGCGAAATGTCAAGCAGATCACGGCTGAGACACAAACATACACTTACAATAAGCCCATTTGGTAGGAGATTGATCGTTGTGAAAACGAGATAAAATTGAAAAGAAACCAAGAAATCCTAAATTACACAATTTCCAAACAGAAGCGATTGAAAAAGATAAGGCGGAGAAATATACAGGCTAAGCTTGCCGTGGGGTTCCTGGATAGAGACGCCGGAAGGAAGGTAGTCTTCGAGATTGGGTCGATCCAAATCCAATTCGGCGCTGGACGCATTAAGTTGACCGGGACTACTCATTGTCGCTACTGCTGTGCGGTCAGCTGGTAGTGGTAGTGGTGTGTGGTTTTTCGACTTTTCCTTAATTTATAGGACTGCTACTCCTGGAAGTATTTAATGAGAAGAAGAAAGAGAGAGAAATCATAAATTGGGGTTCTTTTTTACGCACACCAAAGCAAAGCCAATACCAATGCACACCAAGTCAGTCTATCCTATCCACCAGCCACCAATCAATCCTCTACGGCTACCCATCTCCATCTCCATCTCATGTGTTGTTACTTCCTAACGGTTCCTCCCCTTCTTTCTCCCAGTACTTTGTAAATTTATTTTTTTTATTTTTTTCCCACCAATACTGGTAATCATGCTTTGATGCGGGATGGATCCAAATTTGTATGGGCCGGGCTTTTCGATAAGTTTAGTTTTGACGTCTCTAAATCCATATTCGGTTCAAGTCCAGTTTGGTTTGCCTTAATTGCAAGGAAAACATCAATTCCTACCACTTTACTAACTACCCATCTCATTTAAAAAAATTGATAAGCACTTCTATATACACTTTGAATGAAACAATAATGATCTCATCATTTTTAGATTATTATTAGACAGACCCCATATGTACAACATGGGGGGTGACTTAACAATGACTGAAACTCCCCTAATTAATCAAAGCAAAGATAAAGATCCTCGCTTCTCCTACATACATCAAGAGACACCATCTTGGTTTGGTTATGTAATCTCTTAAAATGGACAATTTCTCCACCCCTCAACAACTCAATTTGCTTAGTTGCTTGTTAGGTGGACAAGTACATTAATTTTATGGCACTCCGACTAACCTCTCGCGCCTAAATATCACCCATCTCTTAACTCATTTAAATACTAACCACTACCAATAACAAGCTTTCCTTCCAAACACCACCAAACTCGCACCTGATACACCAGAGATCATGTCACATGGCTGTAATTTTATATTAAAAACAGGTTTTCCTCTTAAATATGACAAATGTAAAAGTAGAATTTCGAACTTAATTTTTTAGATATAAATCTTACCCCTGACTGTTGAAAAACAAAATTTTCTTCTTTTTTACAGAAGCTAAGTTGGATCAAGATAAAATATCACAAAAACTAATCTGGAGTTTATGAGTTAAGAAGTAGTATGACAGGAAATAACAAGATAATTTCCGCTTTTAAGTACCCAAAAATCCAAAAACAGTGCAGTCTGCGCAACGCGTTATGACGGTGCACCACAAAACGTTAAAAGCACAGACTTAAACGACATCGAAGCGCGATCTTAACAATGCCAAAGCGACAAATATTTTTAAGTAGAAGCAGTAGCACAGTTAGTTATTCGACGCGCCTCAAGAGCACGTGTCCTCAGTTGTACCAACAGTTTGCGAATCACTTACGCACGCGCTGCCGTTGGCTCGTGAAGTTTAGCCTTTGTATTAGGGGGGTGGTTACGTAAGCACGTGTTTGGCTCGTGAAGCAAGAGCGAGCAAAACAAACAAAGATCTTGCCTTGCCTCAACGTTGAAACTTAAAGTAATTAAAAATAAAAAGGTACTCCCTCTGGACACAAATAATTGTCATTTTTTTACGGATTCTTAATGTTCATAATACTTGTCATTTTATGCATTCCGAAGTATATATTTTGTGCAAATGACTATTTTTTTTTTTATGAATCAACCCAATTTGATGATAGTGTGGTAATTTGAGTGGAAATTAGGAGTAAAAATGAAACAATGTAGAATAAAATAAGATCAAAGATCATTGCCCTACGAATTTTTACTATTCTAAAACGTCATTTAATTGTGTCCGGAGAGTAAAATATTCTAGGGTACTTTAATTTTTAACGTTTGTATCCTTAACTATTAGTAGTTCTTGGTACATGGAAACATATAAAATTTTAATATATATTGTTAGAATTTTTAACAATGCATTAAAAATAAAATAATTTTTTTTATATTTGTATATATTATTTAAAAATAAATAATTATAGAAAATTAAGAGGATGGAGATTGAATTTTTTCTATAACATTTTTAATAATTAAAAACTATAAAAGAATAAAAAATAAAAACATGCAGGAATTTTAAAAAATATGAAAAATTCATAAAACTGGAGATTGAGGTTTCTGAAATTCTTTATATACTTTTATGAATTTTAATAAATTTTTTATGTGTTTGTAATTTTTTTTTAATTTTTACTTTATCCTACTTTTAATAATTTTTGACTTTTTATGTAACTTTTCACTTTCTCCAAATATTATCAAAAAAAAGAAATCAATCTCCATT
Source organism: Viola odorata (assembly GCA_963691705.1). Classification (NCBI taxonomy): domain Eukaryota; kingdom Viridiplantae; phylum Streptophyta; class Magnoliopsida; order Malpighiales; family Violaceae; genus Viola; species Viola odorata. Next base: position 315,176 of record OY829544.1, read on the forward strand.
TTTCTGATTTTTTAATAATATTTTAATATAGACAAAAATTCTAACAATTGGGACTAAAATTAGATACTTTTTGATATATTAGGGACTGAAATTTGGGATCCTAAAATAAAATGTAAAATAATCTATATCTGAGGGACCTAAAATATTTGACCCATAAATAAATAAATTAAATTTGTGTGATACTTGTAAAATATTTATTAATCAAATGTATTTTCTTTATAGAAAAAGAAAAAAGTCTACAGGTTTTAGAATTGAGATAGATGACCTTTAGTTGTGCTGCACCGCAACTTATCATTAATCAAATTGAATTGATTCCTAATCTTTTATATTTTATTTTCTAGTTATCGCAATAAAAGGCAGGTATTAACTGTTGAGCTTGACCGCAGAAAGAATGGCTGGCTATTAAGCAGTGATGCTTGTTGAAACAGCATTTAAGATGCGTGAGAGGGGTTACATGTAATATTTTTTAAATGTAGAGGCTAGACTAGTCACTAGATTAGATACAGTATTGGATATTAACAAACAAATTAGTAAACAACAGAACAGAAGGGAAAGAAAAAAGCAAAGGAAAGAGGAGGCTTACATGAAAACGTATTTGTCGTAGTTGTTGCTTGCAACAGACTTTTTTTTTTTGTTTCCCTCTCTGCCCTGCCATCCTCTCTCGCAAACGACACAACAAATTACAGCAAAATCAATTTCAAGCAGTGCAGCAGCAGCTCAGCTGATTTGATTTTCGTGATCAGTAGTGTTACAAATTACAGTTATGAAGAGGAAGAAGCGAGACGGCGCTCTCAGCATTACGGCGCTGCTCCACCAGATTCTTGTTATGCGCCACCATTTCTTCCCTCTCGTCTCTGCTTTCTGTGCCTCCCTCTTCCTTCTCTTCGCCGCCTTCGCTCTCCTCTCTCCACTTCCTCCCATCGTCAACCACCATCACCTTCACCTCTCCTCACTGGTATATGTTCTTTATCCTACACTCATTATCATCATTAATGGTGTTTCTTCCTCCATTTTTGTTTTTATACTGACTTGTACTCCACTCATATCAGACGAAATATGGCATCGTCCAGGAGCGTACAGAGAAAGTGATTTTTAGCATTCCGGTACGGATATCCTTGCTCCCTCCGCTCCCTCCCTAATCTCTTTTCCTTTTCATCTATGCGTCGCTTTTACAATTCGGAATTCGGATGGTTGCTAGCTGTGGTGTGTTTTTTAAATTTTGATTTTGGTTTGGTGAGTCAGGATTTGGATCTTTGCTTTAATTTGTTTATTGATGTATCATTGTGTTGTGGACTGGAGCTTAGGCAAGTGGAGGGTCTTTAGGGCATGACTTGTGGAGCTCCAGGTTATCCAACTTCTACAACGCCTGCAGTAACGCCACCAAGAAATTTCAAAGTATAGATTCTGGGCTTTTATAATTCCAGTTTTACATTACTCTCTCTTTTAATTCAGTTATTTTTTCTGCTGGTACATTTCCTTATTGGAGCTTGTTCCTATATGTTGTAGCTGCGGACTTGAAAACTCAACACAATCGGTATTTGTTGATTGCTACTAGTGGAGGCCTAAATCAGCAAAGAACTGGGGTATTGCATCTTAACTCAGACATTTGGTCCACCAACTTGAGAACTAGTTGTGGTTTTGGTGAATGATAATGCAAGTTTCATTTAAAACCATCATTTTATTTAACTTTTTCTTTCCAAATTTGTTAAATGAATTTACTATGAATTCCTATTTATAAATGTGGAACTATTCGTAGGAGCATCAAGTTTAGTTAATATATTTCAGTGGATAATTCACTACAATTACAATAGATACATAGGTAATGAGTGTTGATGCTGAACTGTTTATGCCTTTTCTGTCTGCAGATAACTGATGCTGTTGTTGCAGCTTATATTTTGAATGCCACTCTTGTTGTTCCAAAGTTGGATCAGAAATCCTATTGGAATGATTCTAGGTATGCTGTTAGGATCTCTGTTAAGTTCCCACTTTTCGAGTTGCTTATCTAAGTTAATTCATTCATAAATGATCTGGGTTTTGTACACAGTGATTTTGCTGAAATATTTGACGTCGACTGGTTCATTTCATTCCTCGCTAAAGATGTTAAGATCATTAAAAAGCTCCCAACAAAGCATGGCAAAAGTTTGACACCACACCACATGCGTGTTCCAAGGAAATGCACCCCGTCATGCTACAAGAATCGAGTTATACCTGTTCTAAACAAAAAACATGTTAAGTGCTCACTATCTTATACTTATTAGCTTCCTGTTTTACCTTTGGATGTTTCAATCATGCCTCAAAATTCAAGGTTTTGCATTTTTCTTCCCCTGTTTTGACTTTCTTGGAAAGTTCAAATCAATTACATAATGCCAGAATTAATGAATGCTTGCATGGGACGATAGAAGCTGATATTTCATCAGTTTTTCAGGTCGAGTTTTTTACTTTCTGTTGGTTCTCATTATTGTTTAAATATAGTATGTGGTGCAAAATGTAAAAGCAAATGAACTCCATTTTCTGCATCACTACTTTAGAGCTTCTCTTGAGTGGTCTTGTGCTTCAATGAGGAGTTTATGTTGTTGCTGAAGTGCTATTGGAATCCTTGAGACTTTTATATTTAGGAGCTGACATTTCCAATCCATCTTTTTTTCTCGCAGGCAGTTCAGCTAGGAAAATTTGATTACAGGCTCTCAAATAGATTGGATCCTGAGTTGCAAAAACTAAGATGTAGAGTCAACTACCATGCCTTAAAATTCACTAATTCTATTCATGAAATGGGGAAAACATTACTTGGGAGGATGAGAATGAGAAGTGAGCACTTCATTTCATTGCACTTGAGGTAATACCCTCATAGATATTATGCTAATTATGCTATTATGAATGATTGCTTTACCATCCTATTACTACCATGGGTTTAATGATGGTGCTAATTATATTCTTTAAGATACAGAGAGATTGTTAGTTTCTTTGGTAAAATTTATAACCATTAAGCTTACTGTAAGCAGTTGCAGTTTTTCTCTATGGCAAACAAATAAAAATAAAATTTACTGTAATCAGAGTTTGAAAGATTGATGAACTCAATATACCATCCTGCAGATTTGAACCTGACATGCTTGCATTTTCTGGGTGCTACTATGGTGGGGGAGAAAAAGAAAGATCAGAGCTTGGTGCAATTCGGAAGAGGTGGAAAAGTTTGCATGTAAGGACATACTAGTTTCTCAGAATGTGTTGTGTATTCCAGACAGTTATATCTGAATGCTCATTCTGTCCTAAAATGCAGGCAAGTAACCCTGAGAAGGAACGAAGGCATGGAAGATACCCACTCACGCCAGAGGAAGTTGGTCTTATGCTGAGAGCATTGGGCTTTGGAAGTGACGTTCACATATATGTGGCATCAGGTGTAGTATATGGAGGCGAAGAGAAATTAGCACCACTGATAGCTCTCTTTCCAAATTTTCACTCAAAAGATACTTTGGCCACCAAGGAAGAGTTGGCACCATTTTCTTCTTTTTCATCCCGCATGGCTGCATTGGACTTCATTGTTTGCGATGAAAGTGATGTTTTTGTCACCAACAACAATGGCAATATGGTGAAAATTTTAGCTGGAAGAAGGTATGATAATCTTGTGCTTAACATTGTGTTGGGAACCACATTTAAGGGACTTGGTAGAAGTGTGACTGTTCCACATATTGGCATTTGTCTTTATACCTTTTGAGGAGTCAGAGATTTTCATCCTTACTGTTTCTCTGTTGTGCAACATAAATCTTTGCTAAGATGGCATTAACAACCCATTTTCCTTAGGGTGTCTTTAATATGTTTCCCTATTGCAGGAGATATTTTGGTCACAAACCAACTATCCGCCCCAATGCCAAAAAACTGTATAAATTATTTATGAACAGACATAACACATCATGGGAAGAATTTGCATCCAAGGTTAGAACTTATCAAGTTGGCTACATGGGAGAACCAAATGAGACGAAGCCTGGGATGGGTGAGTTTCATGCAAACCCATCATCCTGCATATGTGAAGATTCTAAAGCAAAGGCCGGTGATGACCCAGCTACTCAAAATCAGCTGCATGGGCAAAGCATTGTTAAGGAGGGTAACAAGGAAACTGAGACTGGGGATACGGCTGATGAACACTTATCAGATGATGAGCACGAGCAGGATTTTCCTGATATGGATTATGCAGATAGTGGATCTGGGGTTCAAGGAAAAGTGGTCCCTGGTGAATTATATTCTGATAATGGTGCATTAGCTAAGCAAGAGCAGCCAGAATTCGACATGTTCTTTTCCGACTGAGGAAGGAACTGCACTGTTAACAGAGAAGAGTTGTCTGTTTTTACCTAACCAACTTTCCTTTCATTTGACCTGTTTATTTTCTTGGGCAGCAGCATTTTTTTGTTTTCCACAAACTGGCACTGGAGTGAAAGAGGGGCACTTGTACATAGAGGCGTTCAGGCATCGGCAAGTCCAGCAGTTTTATAGGTTTTTCATGTCATAACTTACACACGACGGAAAGCCACGTTTATTAGCGACTCCATTCATGGTAGAGATTCTTTCAGGCTCTCTCTTTGAGATGTGTGGCTGAAGATTGAGACCCTCAAGTTTTTTTCCTCTTTTGGTCGCTATTGCAGATTCTTGCCGTGAAGATGGAGCGGGTGTGGAACATTAGGGGCATTTACAGTATAGGCTATAGGCTACAGCATTCTAAAGTGTGCCATGTATAGGATGTTTGTGTCTGTTGTTATTATTGATCCTGATCAATGAATGAATTGTAAATATCATTTTCCTTGAATTGTTATGATCGATTATTGATTTTGGTGACTTAATTGTAAAGTCCATACCTTTCGGTTGTAAATTTCTGTTGCATGTAGATATCAGAATTTGCAGATAATTTAAGGGTTGCTTCATCTAGTCATACTAACAAAGAAGCAAGTATGTGAACTTTCTCCTAATCTTTCGGAGTTTAATCCAAAAGTCCAAACTCTAACACAAGAATTTGAAATCTAAATAGCCAATCTGCTTGCATCCTCCAAAGAAACGGTGTCGTTCTCCTTTAGCAATTACCAAGAAGAGAAAGGCGCCAAATGCCAATGGTAAAGCGTAAGCCCATGCCTAATAAGCTATGTTAGCCAATAGGAAGAGCAAACAGTAGGAAAGGATCAATACACGTGGCAGAAATCGTAATCCATTGAGGAAGAAGGACGTGGCCAGATTCAGGTCCATTCTTCTTTCATGGCATCTCTTTCTTCTGTCCTCTCCTTTCCCCCCTCTGGTCAGTCTCCCTTTCCACAGAAGTCTTACACACAGCAATGGCATGCAAGCTCCCGACTCCGACTCAGCTGGCTACTCCGGCGAAATTCCATCACCATTCCAGCCAATTCACCACCAGCACGCTGTCCTGGAAGCGCACGTTAGCACCCGACCCTCTGTTCTCCCTCTCCGCCTCGTTTCCCCCTCTCACTGGTAATTTAGAAATTAGCTACGCCCCAATCAATTCCCCTCATCCTCTCCCAAAACTGTACCGTTGTTAACCAAATAATAGTTTTCCTTCTTCTTTCTCTTTTATGATTTTTTGCTTTTGAAGGAAGATGTTGTGTGCGGCAATCGATCAGGTGTAGCGCGCAGGCTACAAATCTAGCGCCGGGAACTCCTGTTCGGCCGACGAGCATACTGGTTGTGGGTGCCACTGGAACCCTAGGCAGACAAATCGTGAGGAGGGCGCTTGATGAAGGGTACGACGTGAGGTGCCTTGTCCGGCCTCGCCCTGCTCCCGCTGATTTCCTTCGTGATTGGGGAGCCATCGTCGTCAATGTATCTCTCTCATCCCTTTTTGGCTATTTCCCCATCCCATATATCTCTTATTTATTGCTAACCCTCACTTTCCATCTGTCTCATCTTCAACAGGCAGATCTTAGTAAACCGGAGACAATACCTGCCACATTGGTCGGTGTTCATACCGTTATTGACTGTGCTACTGGCCGTCCTGAAGAACCAATCAAAACGGTATGTCTTATGACTGATGAATGGATCGGAATGAGTAATTGGGTCTATCATTGCGTTTATCTAATCTATCTGCTTCTGTTTAGGTAGATTGGGAAGGAAAAGTTGCTCTTATACAGTGTGCAAAGGCAATGGGAATCCAGAAATATGTCTTCTACTCTATCCATAACTGTGACAAACACCCTGAAGTTCCACTTATGCAAATCAAGTATTGCACAGAGAAGTTCCTTCAGGACTCTGGCCTTAATCATGTCACCATCCGTTTGTGTGGTTTTATGCAAGTAAAACCTTTTTCCTGTCTTTTCTTTATCTTTTGCCAGCATCTAAATGTTATGTTTCATGAATTGGAATTTTGCACCACTATCGTCACCATAACCAGTCATCCCTCATCATCGCCACAGCCCCTCGTTCTCCTCCTTCAAAGCAACTTTTTTTTTTTAATCAAATTGAAGGCAACTAATGTTGATAATTGGACAACTCCCATATTGCATATAACAGCAACTCTTTAATACGTTATATCCTATACTTGCATGTGGAGGGGTTTCTTTATTGTTACATAGTGTTTTATTTGACCCAGGATGTCTCTGTACATGTTGCTCATCCTGTATTGACTCCGGATTCTTGTTGCTAATTGTCTAGGGCCTTATTGGGCAATATGCTGTCCCTATACTAGAAGATAAATCAGTTTGGGGAACAGATGCCCCCACTAGAATTGCTTATATGGACACCCAGGTACTATGTTCATCACCTTTGTAATTACTTTCATGAAGAAACTAATTTACATAAAGAAAGTTTCATTATTTCCTAAAAGCAATTTGCTGTGGTATTAGGATATAGCTCGGCTGACACTGATAGCACTACGGAATGAGAAGATTAATGGTCAGCTACTTACTTTTGCTGGCCCTCGAGCATGGACAACTCAAGAGGTAAACAAGTGACTTGTTATAACTGTTTCCTTTTGTTTTTTTGCTTTTCTTTATTTTCTCGTTGCAAGTGGCTTTACCAGCATATCTATGTTCTGGACTACAATTAATCTTTTTAGGCACCAACTTATGATTGATTGGTTGCTAGGTACTCCACCAGAATTGTGTCCTTCTGTAAAGAAATGAGATGTTTAGCTGAAGTGAATTTCGTACTCTTTCTTATCCACTTAGAACGCAATCTTGCTTGTAGGTGATAACATTATGTGAGAGGCTCGCTGGGCAAGATGCAAATGTTACCACTGTCCCAGTTTCTATCCTAAGATTCACTCGTCAGTTGACTCGATTTTTTGAGTGGACGAATGATGTGGCTGACAGATTGGCGTTTTCAGAGGTAATAAATTCTCATCTTTGCTAATGAGGACACCAAATCTTATAATCCATGGCATTTTTCAGCCAATATGCAGGAAGCAAGATGGCTGCACCTGAACCTTTTTGTTTATTCTGAGCTTAATTGTATCATGAGAATGACTAAAAACCATGTAAAAATATGTGGAAACTGGTGGGATGGTGAAAAGCTTTTCTCCAAATAGATTTTTAGATGATGAGTGGTGGTATAAGATGAACGCATGCCCTTGTTGCTCTTCTTTGACTCTTGCATTTTATTTGTTCTTCACCATTGGTTTTGCTTATGTACCTTAAGCCTGCATTGACTGTGTACAGGATGTGACTAGCATTACCGGTTGTGCCCTATTGAGACCACTAATGCCCTCCACAACTTACTTGCAGGTTCTTACCAGCGATATCGTCTTTTCAGTTCCTATGGCTGAAACGTATACGCTTCTTGGTGTAGACCAAAAAGATATAGTTAGCCTGGAGAAGTATTTACAGGATTACTTCACAAACATATTAAAGAAACTGAAAGACCTCAAAGCTCAATCAAAGCAATCAGACTTCTACATCTGAAAGGAGGCTTGGTGAACTTATTGAAGAGAAATTGAATGACCTCAAAGCAAACGGATTTCTTCGAATCGAGGCCGTTATGTAACTGTAAATGAGGCCGTGTATAAGATCGAAGCACAAATAGATGCCTTTGTGAAACTCGAGAGGAAGCATGGCAGTCATTTGGATTCCTTGATCCTTTATTTATTTATTTTTTCACTCTGTTAAACGTTTTTCCTTTCCTTTTGTGATGCTGTAAAAAAAATGAAAAAGAAAAACTCAGGCATTGTTTGTAAGCCCAAGTTGAACAACAGTGGTGTGGTCAACTGACTTTTTGTTAAAAGGATCGAATGGTTGCTCCTCGAACTCGATGATAGTTGAATCGATCATTGATTAATCAAAGGAGAGTGTAGATTAGCATTGTCACTTAATTGATGGCATAATTTAATATATGAAATCTTAGTAATTATGAGGTGTGTGTCAGGCAGGTGTTTGTAAAGCAAACGACAATCAGTAATGGAGCTGGGTTGGGTTAGATGGATGGTCCTTTTTCTTTGGTAAGAAGTAAATGTGCGACCGACTGACTATTCGCCTTTAAGTACTTTACTTACCTTAATTCTTAATTAAGCTACCTATTACTCCCTCGGTCTTTTTTTTATTGACTCTTTAAAATAATAATAAAAAATTAAGTAATGTGTACATTAATAAAAAATAGTAAAATGTCAAATAAAAAAAGACGAAGAGAGTATTTACTTGCGACAAAAATATTAGGGCGTATATATATATATAGATGAGAATTCTTAATTTCCCACCAAAGCTCCTCGGGACTCCAAATATTTTGTGTTAATAATCCTAATCTCCTTCAAAGTAAGCAAAGAAGCTAAACTACCATCCACAGTCCACACAAAGAAAAGAGGACCCTAGCTTATAATTGTCAAGTAATTACCTTTTCACCCACCGGTTCACCACTTTATGTTGAACCACCCTAGCTAGCTTACCTTCACCGCTTCACAAATTATACATACATGGTAGGTCTCCTTTTTCTAACTTCTCTTTCTTACTTGCATATTGTTTATATATAACTAATCATATTTTTACCCAACTGATGCACTAAATAATAAAGTAAGAACAATTCAAAAATAGTTCTGTATCTATATTGGGTAAATGTTGGATGAGGATATTTATAAAAAATAAATAAATAATTTAAGATACTCTATGAATATAAGTGGACATTTTTACTATATTTAAATAAGTATATATTTTTAACCAAAATAAAAGATAAGAAAATAACATTCCCAATTCCCAATTCCAATTCCAATTCCAATTCCGAAATGAAGTCCTACGTCTCCAGAATCAACAGCAGTCCGGTCCGGGCACGTGCGTGCATTTGTGGGATGGAAATTTCGAATATTCTTACAAATTATCATTATTTTTTCAAACCGATTGTTACTCCAATGTTCTCTTTCATTTATTTATAAAATAATAAATTTGGTTACTTAAAGGGGATAGTGGGACCCAGTGGTTTTTTCATCGTAACCTACTCACATCACATTAATAGCATGCACCACTAAACTAACAACTAACAAGCTACAAAACTGACCGACTACAGATCTTCCCAGCAATATGACAAATTAGTTATATACTCCATATGAATGATCCACAAGCACTGCCCAGGCAAGAAACAGACAGCTCAATATATGATCTGTTGTATTTGAATCCCAAATCGCAACAGGTCCTGGAAGTTTCAGATTAGCAGATTATCCATGTATTAAATGAATCCCAACCGTCCTTTTATAAATTAATTAAGGGTGAGGTTTCACTTAACAGGACCAGTCCTGCAGTCCAGTTCCACTTAACGAAAGAAGAACAAACTGGAAATCATGCATTTTTTATACTATAATAGAGTAATAAGGTAGTAAATGAATACTCGTAAAGAAATAAAGGAAAAGAATAGAGATGTGTAGCAGTAGCAGTAGCAGTAGCAGCAGCAGCAGCAGGCAGTAGTGTGTAGTATTATATAAAAGTGAAGATAACAATACCACCGACGCAAAACGTACACAAACACTAAAACAGCAAACCCACACAACAATGCCCACACTAAAACCACTCATTCTCTTATTCTACTGTTACAACTCTCTCTCTCCTTTCTCTCCCTTTTCTGCTACAAACGACGACACACTCCCCGCTGTCAAGATTCCTTCCCACCTTATCATCTCCTTTCTCCTCCCTAACCCTTCCTCTTCCTCCTCCTCCTCTGCTCTTCTTTTCACCATAATCAGTCAGTCAATCAATCAATCATGCCTCTCCTCTCTACCTAACCCTGTAACTCCTAATTAATAACTATCATCATTTCATTCCTTTTACTCCCCCACCCCACATATATTCATTCTTTTCTTTTAATTATTTATTCTTTCTTTAAAATAACAACCCCCAATAATAATTTAAAAAAAAACCCATCTCTGGATACTCTTGATGGGGTGTACCAGCTCCAAGCTAGACGATCTCCCTGCGGTGGCGCTTTGCCGTGACCGCTGCTCCTTCCTCGACGATGCTATCCGCCACCGCTTCTCTTTCGCCCAAGCCCACCTCTCCTACACCCACTCCTTGCTCCGAATTGCTAACTCCTTGCATCATTTCATGGACCAGCACCACTCTTCCTACGCCGGTGGCCCAACTCCCTTATCCCCTAAGCTCAATTTACCCCCTCACCGGAAAGGCCTTTCAGATGACGATGGACCCTCCCCTTCTCCCCCTTTAAAAGTTCACGCCCCAGATCGCCACCACTCCCACTCCAACTCCGGCTCCCACCTCCACTTCCACTCTGACGACGATTCGGGCGATGATGATGACAACCAAGACGACGACGGCTCTGTTTCACATCTCCATCATTCTGGCCACTCCTCCCCTTTGCATCCCCACATCGATGCTTCTGGCGCCGGCGGTGGCCGCGCGGAATATATGAGCTCTGCAGGTTACATGGGTATGGGTATGGGTATGGGCATGGGCACAGATCACGATTCCTACCCTGGCGGCGGCGGCGGCGGCGGCTTCCTCCACATGAATTACATGAAGAATAAAGCCACCCCACCTTCCGTCGTTTATGAGCAGAAACCGGTCCCTCCAGAAACCGTTTATTTCGGAGATTCCTCCTCTTCCTCTTATTATTACCCTAATAATCCCTATCCATCCAATAGTTCCTCCTCCAATCCCTATTTCGGGAATCCAAATGGCTACGGTGGTGCCAGCGGGGGCGGTCCAGCGGCTGGATATTATGGTGCTCAGCCGACGTACGGATCCCAACCGGCTGCGGCTTCTTCATCGAAGCCACCTCCACCGCCCCCTTCGCCACCAAGAGCTTCTGCTTGGGATTTCTTGAATCCTTTTGAGAGTTATGAAAAATTTTATCCGCAGTATACCCCAAGCCGAGATTCCAAGGACCTGAGAGAGGAGGAAGGAATTCCTGACTTGGAAGACGAGGATTACCGTGAGGTTGTAAAGGAAGTACATGTAGATCAGAAGTATGCTGGTTCGAAAGCAGTGATGACAGAGGACGAAGATGATGGTGATAGTGGCGGCGCCAGCAGCAGTGGTGGTGCTGCTGAGGCGTCACTCTATCAAACCAGACCTAACATCTCTACTGATAATGGTCAAGTGGAGTTCGAAGTGCATGTAGTGGATAAGAAAGTTGTGGATAGTAATGAAAGGTCTGAGGAGCGCAGCAGTAACGCTCGGGGAGGTGGGGGAGGACCACGTGATTCAGCTCAAGTTGCTGTGGAAATAAAGATTTTGTTTGAGAAAGCTTCAGAATGTGGAGGTGAAATTGCAAAATTGCTCGAAGTAGGGAGGCACCCTCATCATCGTAAACACGGTTGGTTTCTTATTCTAATTTTAATAGTTTGTTACATTTCTTGATATGTATGATTAGTTGAAGCTTTCAATCTACTGTGTGGATAGGGGTTATAAGTTTTGTGTTTGGTTTTAGTATTGCTTACTAAAATGTTGCAATTTTTGGGGTTTTTGTGAGGCAGTTTCTAAGATGTTGCCAGGAGTCACTGCACCATTATCTATGGTAGCTTCCAGTAGTGGTGAGGCATCATCCTCGACTGACAAGGACGGTCCTCCCTTCTTGGAGATTGATGAAGAATTGGCTATGAGGTCAAAAAACCTTTCTTCTACTCTGCATAAGTTGCATCTTTGGGAGAAGAAACTCTATAATGAAGTAAAGGTATGGCGCTCTTCTCTAACATGTATCAAGAATTTCTGCTTTATCAGTTTAACGTTTGTAGTGCTGAGTCCCATAAACAAGTCTGTTTCTCCTCAGTTATAAATGTGTTTGCCAATGTTTGGTTTTTTTTAGGTTCTTTTTAAATATACAGTGTTATCTATTTAATCTGACGTACAAAGAATGTCATTTCTCATATTGAATAGATGTGAAATGCAAGCATTTGACTTCCCCATCCTTATAGAAGTTCTGCTAAGTGAGATTCAATGTTAATGTTGTCCTATGAAGGACCCTTACCCCAATGAGGAATTCATGATCCTTCTTCTGGATTATACCAAATTATATAATTATATCCATGCTTTTGCTTGTCATTTTGGAAAAATTATGTGAGGAAACTGATGTGTTCCTCAAGATTTTGTGGGTATCCTATGTAGTGTTAGTTTGTTCAATGTATACCTAGTGATTTAGCAGGTGATAGTATTTTATCCTTTTCCTTGAATTTGAATGAAAACCCTCATTACAGACATGGTGTTTGTATTCTACTTTCTAACTTGTCCGAATGATTGTCTTAATGATCTTTGAGACGGAAGTTTATGGTTTGCTTTTTCCAGATTGAGGAGAAAATGAGAGTAGTTCATGAGAGGAAGTGTCGTAAGCTGAAGCGTATGGATGAGAGGGGTGCTGAATCTCACAAAGTTGATGCAACTCGAATTTTAATCAGGAGTTTGTCCACAAAAATAAGGATGGCAATTCAGGTTGTAGACAAGATATCAGTTACAATAAACAAGATTAGAGATGAGGAGCTATGGCCCCAACTAAATGAATTAATTCAAGGGTATGTAAATAACTCTGCATGTGAATTTTCTAAATGCTTGTTTGGAACTGCTTCCTTTCTTATCCTATGCAGTATGCACTTGCCAACTCTTGGCTTCTTGCGGAACCATATTTCTCTTCAAGCTCTGGTTTAGTGTGCACATTATAGGTTGTTCTCTTTGTTTTGGAGGTCAAGATATATTTAATCGTGTGAAGTTAGAGAATTTGTCAGAGTACCTTACTAAGTGTTTAATTGTTTGACATGTTGTTTTGGGAAGACGTTGTGGCACGAAGTGCTATTCTCCCTTGGTCTCTGAATGCTAGTAATTTATGGTTTGTTTATCCATTTGTTTTGTTGGTTATTTATGTGGGATCATTATCTTCTCAGGTTGACTAGAATGTGGAAAAGTATGCTTGAATGTCATCATACTCAATGCCAAGCAATCAAAGAAGCCAGGGGCTTGGGCCCTATTGGATCAGGTAAGAAGCTTAGTGATGATCATCTGAATGCTACATTGCAGCTGGAACATGAGCTTCTTAGTTGGATTTCCAGCTTCTCCAGTTGGATTGGAGCTCAGAAGGGTTTTGTGAGAGCCTTGAATAGTTGGCTTGTTAAATGTCTTCTGTATGAACCAGAAGAAACACCTGATGGAATAGTTCCTTTCTCACCGGGTAGGATAGGCGCACCCCCTGTTTTTGTAATCTGCAATCAGTGGGCACAAGCAATGGAGAGGGTATCTGAAAAGGAAGTGATTGATGCCATGCGTGTGTTCGCCATGAGTGTGCTCCAACTCTGGGAGCAAGATAAACAAGAAATGCGGCAGAGGATGATGGCAAACAAGGACCTGGAGAGAAAAGTTAGGAACTTAGAGAGGGAGGATCAGAAGATCCAGAAGGAGATTCAAGCTTTGGACAAAAAAATTGTCCTTGTTGCTGGGGAGGGCAATGGTCTCTCAGTTACAGGAAACATTGTATACCAGAGTGATACCATAAACGCTAGTTTACAGGGAAGTCTACAACGCATTTTTGAGGCCATGGAGAATTTCATGGCTGAGTCAATGAAAGCATACATGGAGCTGATACAACGTACCGATGAGTTAAGGCAGGGTCAAGAGGGTGAGAGAGATTCATAGGGTAATATGGTGTGTAACTGAATTGGTGATGCTGTTTATCCGCAGCTTGTCTTCCCTTGAGAAATCACTAGAGCGGAAAGATATTCGCAAGATTTTTGTGATGTGGGGTTCTTCAGATGGACGTCCTATTGGGTTTATCCAAATCCATCTATGGCTCCACTTGTTGGCATTGTTTCTTCAAGTCTTCAATTGGAGGATGACTTGGTTATGAGAGCAAGGCTGTGTTGGTGGGTCTTGATTCGGGTTGTGGATCAAATTGGACAGCTGACAGTTGAAGATGGATATCATGCTTTTTCCCCCTCCTTGAAACACTCGATTATAATGACCAGACCACTGCAAATGGAGGTGAATTTATGTTGAAGTGGAAGGCGGAGGGATTTGGGGGGATATTTAAGTTTGGGAACTCAGGTGGATCAGACCGCATTGCAGGATGTCGCGATCCATGTGATGAATTCTGCTAACATAAGGGACACGCTGTTCCCAAATGACTAATCACTCTTGCGGAGAATGAGAAGTAAAGCTTTCATGAGGATGCCAAAGCCTGGCGTATCTCTGCCAATGTAGATTTTTCCACTCGATTTTGGAAGATGATATGTTCGTGGGCGGGGCTCGGTAAATTTTTGTATCATTATCTCATATGGGATATCAATTTATATTATTTTTGTACAGGCCTTCTGACGGAAAACTTTTTCAAATTTTAAATAAGAGTAAAGTTGAAATGTGTATGGCTAGCGCCTGAAATGAGTTTGGCCTATTTGCTGAAATGATTGGGAGGTTGATTGTCGCTTTGTTCCGCAACTTAGTTTAGGCCTAGCCTAGGGGGGGGGGGGGAATTCAGGAGTGGAAACCGCAGTTTGAGTAACTTGAGGAGGCTGTGAAGTTTTCACAATTTTCAACCGGAAGGGTAGAATCTGGCGGAGTAGACGGGGTGGTGTCCGGTGAACTGGACGCTGGGTTCGGTTCAGCACGGTAGGGCCACTCTTTGTTTAGGCCCTTGTGCGACGGCGTTCTGCATATAACTTTGAACCTTTTTTCCCCCCTTTTTCCCGAGTATATTAAAGTTTGGGCCTTGCCTTGGGATTATGGGCCCTTGCACGAACAGCTTATATTAACATGCCCAGTGCTTTCTTGCATGTTCTTGTTTCACTCATTCGGTGAGTCTCGAATCCAAGTTGTTACTGGTACTTCAAGCCAGCGGTGATAACCTTGTTTGTGTTCGGCCCAAGACATTGAGGGAATAATAATTTAGAAGAAACTTGTAGGTTCCAATTCCCATTAGCAGGCTTTTGGGTATAGCTGGCTAGCAATAATATTAGGAATCATTGATTGTAGGACTAAATCTGATTAGTATTGTTGATTTTTTATGTTGAACCTTTAATACACACAATGATTTGTTGAATAATTGAGGAATGATGCAGCAAGCAGCACGGATTTTGTCTTTGAGTTGTCCTCCTGAATTCTTTCCGAGTCCTGACCAATATAGTACACACTTATTGGGTAGCTTTTGCACAGCTGTCATCCATCCTCGATGACAGGTCGTTTGCCTAGTTAGGACTTGGGAATTCAATTCTTTATTATACGAGAAGTACTGTAGCTCTTTACCATCTTTGCTCTTACAGCCTACAGGTAGGGGTGTTCGTCGGTCGGTACGGTCGGTAATTCGGTATAAAATTTCGGTATTCGGTATACCGAACTAGAAAAATTAAATACCGTACCATAGTTTCAATTGATCGATACCGTTACCATATTACCGAAATAATTTCGGTATGGTATTTCGGTATTACGGTAATACCGAAAATTGTACAAATAAGTAAAAATAATCATGGCTATGAACAAAATTTCAAGTTCTGGACAAATATTATACCCAAACTATTATGCAGTTTTGTAATATACATGCCCAGATTCCTCACCAAGCATGTGACAACCACAACCTAAAAGAAGCAGCTTATAATTAACAAGACCGCAACAAAGGAAAGGAGGTAGCTGGGTTCTGCCTGGTGGTGCTGCTGATGCGGCGATGCCTGCTGGTGCTCACACTTAAGTTTTAGGGTTTAATTGATTTCAATAAGAGGAGGGGCGTCGAGAGAGAAGGGGAAAACATATGAAAGGTAAAGGTTGGAGTTTGGACGTTTAATTGCCAATAGGCTTATGGGCTTCAATTAGTTGGGCTTAAGTTATATATATTAGTCATGGCAGCATGGCAGGTACGGTATTAAGCCCATGGCATGATGGCAGCATGGCTTCATATTATTAGCGGCTTAATAATTAGCCTATATATCAAAACATAATTTCGGCAGGTACGGTATTACCGTACCTGCAAATTTGGATACCATACCGTACCAAACTTTGTTCGGTCGGTAGTTCGGTCTACCGAACAGTAAAAATTCTAAAAAAAATACCGACCAAATAGAGTAAATTTCGGTACGGTATTACGGTAATTTCGGTTCGGTCGGTATTTGCACAGCCCTACCTACAGGTACACGTAGTAGATGCTTTGACTATATTTATATTTAATTGAGCTTTTATCAAGTGCGGAGATTCGCATTAAACCCAAAATCAAACTTCTACTAACTTTCTAAGGAAGGCGACAGACAAGAGGCTGCTGCTGGGATTGATAATAAGGAAATTAAAACGAATCAAAGCGATTAGATTGATGAAATCCTTTCTATTGTCCCTAATGCATTACATTACATCATAATAATACTTGTCCTCATTATGCTGACCCATATGGTAAATTCATCGCCGGAACCTCAACATGCACACATTTTTCATATAGATTATGCTGACCCATATGGTAAATTTGAATGGAAAAAAAAAAGGGAATTTTACCTCCCAAAGATTTTACCGCAAGGGGTTAAGGAAAATAAATAAATTACCGTTGTGCTGGAAAATTATGGAGTCTTATTCCAACAAATCAACAATTACAGAAAGCACAAAATAAAAAATCTCAAGTAACCATTTGAAAATAAAGATCAGAGAGAGACGCATCATCGCAATTTAAGTTTTCTTTTCCACCATTTCTATCCGATTAAGAACAGCTGCAACAGCACCTGCTGCTACTGCTTCCTCCTCTTTTCACATAACCAGACACGAAAAAGGAGCTTCCCTTTTTTCACTCCTTCCTCCTCCTCTTCGTCGTCCTTTTTTATTTCAGCTAGCGCATGCTCACCTAGCTTAAACCGAGTCTATCTGTCGTCGGCGGTTCAAATCCAAAGGAGCGGAACGGAGAGTAGCGTGATGGGTTGCTGTGCATCTTCTTTTCGAACAGAAACCCATCCAGAAAAAGACCACCAAACAGCTTCTCAACAAGCCCGCCATCAAACCCACCATCCATCAGCTTCAGGCGCCTTGGACCCGGCAACCGGCGTCCCTTCTTTCTCTGAATTCTCTCTTTCTGACCTCAAAGCAGCCACCAACAACTTCAGCTCTGATAACATCGTCTCTGAAAGCGGTGAAAAAGCCGCAAATCTTGTCTACAAAGGCCGCCTCCAGAACCGCCGATGGATCGCCGTCAAGAAGTTCTACAAGATGGCTTGGCCTGATCCTAAGCAGTTTGCTGTATATATTTCTCTCCTCTCCTCTTCTCTTTCTTTTTCTTCGTTTTTTTTCGTGTGGTATCGATGGGTCGTGTGAAATGTTTTTTAATTGTTTTTATGGACTGCAGGAGGAAGCATGGGGGGTGGGGAAATTGAGGCATAAAAGGCTCGCAAACTTGATAGGGTACTGCTGTGATGGGGATGAGAGGCTGCTTGTTGCTGAATACATGCCTAATGATACATTAGCTAAGCATTTATTTCATTGTATGTGTATTACTCCTCATTTATTTCATTTGACTAGTTTTGTTCAATCATTGTTTCATTTGTTTCTTTATTGCTTGGCGCGATTCATGCATGAACCATATATGATGCTCTAACTGTTGATAATGACTTTGTTGGTCTGCTTATGCTTTGGTTCAAGCTTGTGATATGTTGAATTGTTGTAGAAGCTTTGACTCAAAAATGTCAGCAAGGCTGCTGGCTTGCCTACTTTATATAATGTTGGAGTAAACTTTTGGCTTTTCATATCATGATTCCATGCAGTCTTCATCTAGTAAACAATAAAATGAAACTGCAATTAATTCTATTCAATGGGTTCCTTTGTTGTGCTTCTGTTTCTTTGAGTTTGGTTTAATTCTTCATTTGTTTGCAGAACTCAAATGTGAGTTCCGATATTGTCATCATAGTCTGCTAGATGAACAGTTACTTTCCAGTTCTTTTGCTCTAAGTAGCAGTTAGGAACAACGCATACTTAAGTAACGACAATAGACCTGATAAAGTGACAGGATAAATTAACTAGATTTCTCATAATCTTCTGCTGCTAGAAATCAATAACCCTTAAAATTGAAATTCTGTTCAAGAGGTTGGCCAGGAATGCTGTTAAACATGACATCCCTTGAAACTTTACCATGCAAGTTATCCTTGATCGGGTCCCTGCACTTGATGCAACGAGTTTCCAGGATGCCTGTTCTCATGCTAATATGCCCATCAATTTCCAATATGTAAACAAAAATTATTTCTATAGATTAAGCCCTGTTCCCCTTATAGAATCCAGTCTATGAGAGAATTGGTTCTTCTTCATTTATGTTATCGTTGTTAGCTTACTGTGTATGATCCATTATGTCATTTGAGTTATGCAACTTGTACTTGTCTCCATCTGATTTTGAGCTACTGTTCACTTTTCACAGGGGAAAATCAAACCATTGAATGGGCAATGCGTTTAAGAGTAGCGTTTTATGTTGCTGAAGCCTTAGATTATTGTAGTTCTGAGAGCCGTCCTTTATACCATGATTTGAATGCCTATAGAGTTCTTTTTGATGAGGTATTCCTATTTCTTCATGTCAACATTTTTGTTTTCTGAAGAAACAAATACATAAAGCTTTTTGGTATATGGTGATTGGCAAGCATGCATGGCTGCATTGAGGGATTGTAATGTTAATCTATTTGGTCCTTATAGGATGGTGATCCACGCCTATCATGTTTTGGTTTGATGAAAAATAGTAGGGATGGGAAAAGTTACAGTACAAATCTTGCCTATACACCTCCTGAGTATTTGAGAAATGGTAATTTTTGTGAATTTTACCTCCCTTCCTTTTCATTTTAGGATTATTTTAATCTGTTTCTGAAACGGTAGTTCTTTTCATTACCATATTTTGCTATTTTGTAGGAAGGGTCACTGCTGAAAGTGTAATCTACAGCTTTGGAACTGTCCTTCTGGATTTGTTGAGTGGAAAGCATATCCCTCCAAGTCATGTAAGTGGGTTCATATCATTTCAATGGCATGCAGATTCAATCTTGCAGCCATGTGTTTGGTTGCAGAAGCAATATTCATGTCCTTCAACTAGAAGTTAGCATGTCAATAGGTTCCTGAATTGCATTTTTGTGTTTGCCTAATCTAGTTTGGCTCTCTGCTGCTTCCTATAATCTTCTAAAGTGGCTTTCCATTTCTTAACTGTCAGATTAAAAGAATTTGCCAATCTCACAAAAATGCTTTGTTTATTGGTATACCCCAATATACTAACTTCATCACAACATCGATTGTTTTCAAATACTGATTTGTTCACCACTTGAACAGAAAATAGTACTTTTTTCTTCTCGCAGCTCACAACTTTGTTATAAATGCCTCTTCTAAGTTCTGTGCACACTCCTTGACTAGCTTAAACTGTGATATTTCTTTGACATTTTAAAATCCTAAAAGATTTCACACCGGTCATATACATTTACGTTTGCCATCTTTCATCAGTCTTTGATCAAAAGCATCATGTCATTTAAGTTCCATCATGGTAAAGTGTATCATGTTATGCGTGTATGCAGGCTATCGATACAATAAGAGGAAAGAACATCATTCTCTTAATGGATTCACATTTGGAGGGGAAGTTTTCTACAGAAGAAGCTACTGTTGTTGTTGGTCTAGCCTCTCAATGTTTGCAATACGAACCTAGAGAGCGGCCTAGTACAAAAGACCTAGTTTCAACACTTACTCCACTGCAAACGAAACCTGATGTAAGGAAACTCGAATCTTTCTCATGATTACTTTTGCAAGTTTCCAATGGAAAGTCATTGTCCTTGCAATAAGCATGCAAGAGTTTGGACTTGTTTCTCAGTGCTTTGAGGTGAGGCCAAAGGTTTTACATTAATAAAACTATGGTAGAGAATAGTCTGCGCAAGCGCAAACTCCCTTGGAGTTAAAGGCTATGCGAATACCCTTCAATAGGTTCTCATTTCCTTTTTAATGTCTCTCTGTGGCAACGCTTCAGTGTAAACTCAAAGAACTTTGGAATATCAGAGAGTGATGACAAATTATATGCTTGTGTTGAAACCAATTAATATCAGAGAGTATGATGGTTAACTTTGAAGATGGTAATGGTTATAGCTATGTGTGTGCAGGTTCCATCTTATGTCATGCTAGGAATTTCAAAGCATGAGGAAGCTCCGCCAACCCCTCAGCGTCCCCTCTCGTCAATGGGTGAGGCCTGTTCAAGGATGGACCTCACAGCAATTCATCAGATCTTGGTTATGACACACTACAAAGATGACGAGGGAACAAATGAGGTGAGTGAGTTGCAAAAACTTCATGCCTGTATCTATTCCTATCCCAACTTTTAAGCTAAGAAGTTTGCCTGAATGCGGTTATGAATCAGTTATCTTTCCAAGAATGGACACAGCAAATGAGAGACATGCTTGAATGGAGGAAACGGGGTGACTTTGCATTCCGGGACAGAGATTTTAAAACTGCTATTGACTGTTATTCCCAGGTATAATTATGCCCATGAAATCTATGCACTTACTCATCTTGATCTTTAAAGGCAGGAAGATATATTTCTTGGTGGTACTAGCTGATATTTTATGAACCATGCAGTAAAGGCATTTTATTTACTTTGTATGCCTTGTATATGATTGTTGGCCTAATTTTTGTACTGCAGTTCATAGATGTAGGGACTATGGTCTCTCCAACAGTTTTTGCCCGTCGGAGTCTTTGTTATCTGCTGTGTGATCAACCAGATGCTGCCCTTCGAGATGCAATGCAAGCGCAGTGCTTGTATCCGGATTGGCCCACAGCATTCTACATGCAGTCAGTTGCGCTTGCTAAACTGGATATGCACAACGATGCTGCAGACATGTTGAATGAAGCAGCCACGCTGGAGGAGAAGAAGCAACGGGGTGGGAAAGGATCATGAGAAATACAATTTATGTACAAACAAAGCAATAAAAGATGTTCCCTAGTCATTGAAGGTGCCCCAAGTTTGTGTAAAATTTGAGCTGTGAATTGAAATTTGTTTTATTGATGAGGAATTTAATTGTAATGTAGAGGGAAATGATGTTGCTTGCATCAATTCACGTGTAATTTTATCCATTTTATAACAACCAAATTCTAAACCACGTAATTGTAGGTGTGCTGCTTTAAACCTCTTTCTTCACAATTCAACTATTTTCAGACATTATTATCCACCCTTTTATTATTTCCTTATTTCTAATTACTAGTAGTTTCTTTTCAATCGTAATTAGTCAAAAAGCCAGGAAAAAGGAAAGGAGATCAAATCGCTCATCTGGGGCCAAATGGGCTTCTTGCGCCAACAAACAGATCCCGTCGCATTTTAAGAACTCTAGCACGGAAAGATTAGATAGAAGCAAATGCAAAATGAAACATATAAAATTATCAACTAAAGTTAACCTATTATTATGAAACATATAAAAACTCTAGCTAGGGCCCAAAATTAACAAAGCCCATATCCCAGTAAACAATGACTTTTTATACACGTGTTGCTCCAGGTCCCAGTTGCACCAACATTTGTGAATGACCCTGTCAAACTAGAACCGACTACCACCCCCTACGGCCACGGCCCACGGTTTTAGACTCTACTAATAATTAATAATTACTACTATGGGTCGAAAATTGAGTCTTTTACAATATTTGACCATTTTTTTTCAATTCCAACTTTAATTGATAGATCGTTAAATTAGGGTTTCCAAAAAATGATTTTACTTCTACAAATATGCTCTGGGTGTCGATGAGTATAGAGCTCGTGATTGAAGCTAACTAACCACCACTGTCATTGGGCTTCTGGACTACGCGTGGTGAGGATGCGGCTGGAGGGTGGTGATGGCTTACATGACGTCGTTCGGGCTCTATTTCTTTTGCTTTAGTTGTGTAATGGGCCGGGCTCTATTCTTTCTCTTATATCAAGTAGGCGCCTTTTTCCACTTCTTTACACGCTCTGGTTAATGAAAAGATGTGACTATTACAAGTAGCACATTACTAATGATTTGGCATAGTCTTCATGGATTTCTTTTCCCGTTGCTATTTCTTGATGGTTTTGTTCTCGGTTGTCGTCATGTCAGCTGCCTTCCTAGTTGTCGTGAAGTTAGCATAGTAAACATTGTAACATTATATATATAGTGTAGCTCGATATTTGTTTTTTTGATAAAATATTATGAACAAGTTGGAATCAATCCCCTCCCTTAAATTAAGGTAATGGATAAACAAAATTAGTAATTAAGAAAAAGAAAAGGAAAGAGAAAATGAAGGGTGTTGTAGCATTTTCGTTTTCATTTGGCTTACGCTTACACTAGTGGGCCGCATTTCCTTTTATTGACAGTAGTAAAGTTGGGCTTTAATGTTGTTGCAGGCCCACTACAAATCATAGTAAACGAATAGGAAGCAAAGCAAGCCCAGTTAATTCAGTCCTATCACTAAAAAGAAGAAAATGAGCTTAGAGTTTAGACACTCCTACTAGAAATTGTGCAAACTAGAGCGGCGGAGGAGGAGAAATTGTGTTCTATTTACAAAAATAGAGAGACTCAATTTGATACACTAGAAATTCAAAATGTCTGCATAAGGGGTGAAAGACTGAAGCCAAGGACTAGATAGCAAGAAGCTGTCCAGGTTCCAATCCACGGTCAATTTCGGGAGGTGGAGCTCCGGTAGCTTTCCCATCGGCAACTGTAGAGATGGGCCTCTCCCTGTCCCCTCCATTATCTCATTTATATTGTCATTTTTAAGTACCATTGCCATGTCTTCCACGACTTCTTCCTTTAATGTCATTGAGATCTGGTGAAGGGGCGATATCGATGATGTGACTGGATCCTCTCGGAATGAGGATGGCGATGGAGATACAGATGATGCTTGACTTGGCCTAGTGTCTTCTTCCATTGCTGCCCTCTGCTCTAGAACCTTCAGCGAAGTTGCCTTCCTGTATATCTTGCACAACACTATGTCCTGCATATTCATTCCTTAATCAGTTACCAAAACCAAAATTTCAAAAACAATTTCTAAATCAAACTATTGATTACAAGAACCAATTTATCCAAATGGAATAACACGTACCTTAGCCTTAGGGAAGGAATCAGGGAGACGATACTCGTTCATGACCCAATCAGTCTTGGCCCCTTTAGGCGCCCTTCCCTTGTAGAAAACAAGCGTCTTTCTCAATCCAATTATCCTCTTTGGCTCCGATTGGCTCACGATTTTCCGGTCTGAACCGGTGGCTTTCCAGAATCCAGTATCGGTTGTCCTGTTGGGTCTCCCTCCGCTCCCATGCTTCCTATCTCTCGGCACATAAAAATACCATTCCCTCTCCCCAATCTTTGACAATCCTACAAATTATAGTCATAGTAATTAAATTAATAATCAGCTGTAATTAGTTATGTCCATATATACATACATGCATACATTTAGTTAATTAATTGACCGAAGTAAGTAATGTGTGACATGTACCAGGCAAATCGCAAGGATCGTGACGATATAGGTTCAAATGTCCGATTACGTCCACCCGCAAATTTTTCCCCAAAACCGCATTCTTGAGGTAGAAATCAAGAAGCTCCTCTTCCGTTGGATGGAAACGGAACCCGGGGAGATCCAGTTCTGCTGCCGTCATATCCATGAGCTTTGCGCTCTTCTCTAGTAACGATACTGTGAGTTGTACTACTAGCTCTGTTCTGTACTTTTTTTGTTTTTGTTTTTTGGTTTGCTTTAAGGTTGTTTGTTTTTAAAATATGAGAAAGGAATGAGTGTGTTGCTGTAAGTAAAAGAGAGACACCATCACAAGGGTTATATAGAGATGATTAAAAGAGACGGATCAAGTGTCAAGTACTTGGAAAAATGAGAGGAGAAGACCCAGTCAGCAAAATGTATGTTTGATGGGGACAATATAAAAACTAGTGTACCGAATCTTCGTCGGAACTCTAGAGTTAATTACAATTAGAATTACAAGTTAGTGATGTGTCTGAAAACTGGAAATTCATGAATGGTGAAATCGGACCCACACGGTTTCCCTTAAAAGTCACCAGACTTTAATAGTTGGAAAGTGACGCGAGTTTTGGTAATTAGCACAGAGCATCTCGCTAACTTGACTTCTTTCTTTCTTTAGCAATGGACTTTCACTTGGAAAGTTGGGGCACCCTACATCTTTTTTTCTATCCAAGCGAGCAGTATAGCAGCTGCTGCTTCTCCTACAATTCTTAATTTGAACGTAACGAAGTAATTCTACAAGAACAGACATAGTATAATGGTCAGGTCAAAGATCATATTGGGTATTCTTTTTCTTTCCCCTAATCTTAGATTGTTACCTTTTGAATTGGTCATGCTAATAATTCTAGAGCTTGTTTCGTGTTATGTATCATGATATTGATGACCACTAACATTTCCAGCTCCAGCCATTGAAAATTATTCAAACCTTCCTGCTTCTTAATTATTTGCTGAATTCAACATTATGTGATCCATTGCCTTAGTTTTCCTCTTCATATTAACCCACCAAAAACTTACTTCTTTCTCTTCTTTTATTGTATATCGTATAAGGAACTCCCAGTTTTGAAAATTGAATGTTGTTGTTACTAAAATTTCGTATATTATTTATACCCGTAATTAATAGCATGATTATAGAATTAAAAGTATAAACAAATTCCTTATTAATGGAAATCGATCATCACTTTAAGATATGTGATTTCTTAAATATGACGTACAATAATATAGGAGGGAGTAGAATGTTTCTTTTCAATGTTTTCATGTTACTAGAATGATACTCTTAATAAATTAGAAAGGATATCAAAGATTATTAGGAAATTAAATAAGACATGGGCTTTTCTAATTGAATCTGGATGTCTAGCCACTTACCTCATATCGTTGTGTGCTCGCCTAGTGCAACACTACGCGAATGATTGTTATCTATCAAGGATTCGAGCTTTGTGTCTAAGGCTGAGGAGGTCATATCAATTCTTTGGGCAAGCTGGTTTGGTTTATACGAGAAATCATCAAAACGGTATCGTTTTGGTTTATTGAATTTGATAACGGTTCGTTTATGATAGATTTAGTAGGAACATATTGATATATTGATTTATGAAGAGAATGAATGATCGGGGTGTTTTCTTAGTTAGTTTTCCAACATGTCAATTCAAAATCACTCCGCGTTGCTTGCATTAATTCTTTCCCATCTGCAGTACTATGAGTGGGGAAAGAAAGCCATAATTGCCATGGATTTTGACTTAGAAGTCAAGAGTCTTCTGCAAAGACCTGAGACCCAAAAACAAGAACAAGAGTCCTCCTTCCATCTCTGGTAAAAAGTAAAAAACTAATAGAATCCCTTCTCTTTATTTAACCTTATACATTGTTTGGTACAAGTCTATTGAGATAATGACCCTAACAGTAAGTTACAACTTGGAATTGATTCGCTTCCTCGGAAATTTCCTGGAAAGAATCTTAGATTCTCCAGCATTTTCGTGGCAGATTTCAGTACATTAATACAGAGTATTCATTTTCCGGTATCTTTAATAGTACTTGTTTAGTTGAGAGTTGACAACTAGACACCGATACTGGGCTTGGGCTTGGGATTGGGATTGGTCTTGGGGGTTTGCCTCGCATAAATTTGGGCTTGGGCTTAGACTGTAATGTTAACACTCATGGCCGATCTCAAGCCCACAAATCAAAACCCATTCATTTCCAATTCAGTACTAAAAATGATTGGTGTGGAACACACACACACACACAGAGACACAGAGAGAGAGAGAGAGAGAGACATTACATAGGGTCAGAGGCCTCAAGGGCGGCATTCTCTGTAGGACTCATCATTATTACTGTTATGGCCTTTCGCAAAAGGCTTGGGCAACAACAGAACAACCGAACCAAACCAAAATGGGAGGCAGAGGCCCAAAAAAAGAAAAAAGAAGTTGCTAGACCGGTCCCCGTCCCCGAGTGCTGCCTGCCATACTTAATTTACTTGGATTTTTCATTCACCCAAACAAAAACGCATCTATTCTATGCATCTTTTGTGTGAAATTCCAGCAAATAAGCTTAACCTATAGAATTAAATTCCACTCTTTCTTTCTTTTTTAGCTTATTGGAGAAAGAAAAAAATCACTTTTTATACTATTACTATTGACAAGTTAAAAAAGTAACAATTCATATTCGGCTCGTTTTTTCAGTGGGCTTCGTACAAATCCCATCTATTATGCTTTTTCTTTTCGTTTTTAAAACATGCTCCAAGGCCCAACCAAGCAAGAGAATATCCAAAACGCATTCCCTCCTGTAAATGAGCTCTGATCATTGGTGGTAGTGGTGAGGTCCAAAAAGAGAAAACCAAGTTGATATTGAAGAGCTTACATGGACTAAGATCCTTCACCAGAATCACCACCACTATCCACCAAGGCACCAACCCTTCGTCTTACCCAAAGGAAACCAGCCCTACCATTGTAGGGCCACCAATACAAATACAATACCATTCCCATAATTCATCCCCACACCATTACACTACCACCTTAAATTAAAAAGAGTTGCACAAGAAAGAGAACATAATTTTGGGACCAATGGAAGAAGACAAGTTATAAATCATCAGCAATACTGACTACTGTGAGAGCTTTCGTGCATTGAGAATAAAGCAGCAGCTGCACTTTCTTTCTTTTGGATTTTGGAAATTGTTTCTTTCTAGTGTAATCTTTTGTACAAAAGTCAAGACGTGCAAAATACTAAGAGCCATCATGTTAATGTGTAAATACTAAATAGACCCCCTTACCCTACTCATCATCACCAAAGTGGCACTAACATAATAAGGTGATTACCCAGCAATCAGCATAACCCAAAAAAGACCCAACTTTTGGATGGTATTTTAACCTAATCCAAACCCAAAATACAAAAATCAGACTAGAAAAGCAAAAACAAGGGTCACCACACCTTTCATGTCTCTCTTTTATAGAGCTATCTCAGTCTGCAAAGTTGTGGTAGCATTGAACCCCACCTGCTGTTGCTGTGGTGGAGGTTGCAGCTGCAGCAGCTCAACTTCCCAACTTGACTTAGCAATGATTCTATCATGCACAGGCACGTAGTCCTACACCAACACAAAACAAAAACAGCACCATCATTTGCAATGTTTGCAAACCAACAACACAGATTAAAGAAAAACAGACATCAAGATGGAAATTTCATAAAGGGTCTTTCTTCCAATGCCAGCTTATCTTCCCTATATGAAGCTGAGCCACCTCAATTTTATCAACTCAAGTCTCTAATTAATCAAAATATCATGAAAAGAACAACAAAAACTGATATCTCACCTCAAGCTTCTGAACAAGTTCTTTGGCATTAGGTGCATTAACAAAGATGTTGCGGTGTGATGGTTCAATGAATCCGTCATCCACAGCTTTGTCAATGAAGCTCAAAAGATAGTCGTAGTAACCATCAACATTAAGCAAACCCACCTGCATATTTATCGAAACAGATCATCAGAGTCATGGCCGTTTGATTTTGGAGTATCAGAGCTAGCTAACCAACCATAGTGCCTATAGATGATCATAACAGGAAACTAATGCATGCTTACAGGTTTATCATGGATACCCAATTGAGCCCAAGTGATGACTTCCAACAACTCCTCCAAAGTTCCATACCCACCTAAGTAAATGAGGCAAAATCAATAACTTTCAATATAGAAATTGATTATCCAGGGAACAAAAGAGATAACTGGGTCCATATATAGTTCAATTAGTAAAGAAGGAAGGCAAAAAAGGGACCTGGTAGGGCTATGAAGCAATCAGAATGGTCGGCCATTTCTGCCTTCCTTTGATGCATGTCCGCTACCGCCTTCACCTCCCCAACCGTTTCTCCAGTTATCTAGGTTCCACATACACATAATTATCAAGCAGAATTAAGCATTCAGGCGCAGCCAAACTTTCAATTAAGCCCACACAATCAGAAATTAAATGCCCCCAATTAACAAGTTAAAGAACAGAAGAAAAAGTATCTGGAGATCAATTACTCACCTCTTTGCTCATCAGAGTCCTGGGTATGATTCTGTACACAATTAGAAAACAAGAGGGGGGGCAAAAGGTTAGAACTTTAAAGTAATTTTTTGCTCAAAAGAATAGAAAGTAAACCAAAAAAAGGAATTGAAACTTCATACCCAAGAACATTGCCTCCGCCACGATGAACGGCTTGTGCAACCAAACCCATGAGCCCAATACTCCCTCCTCCGTACACAAGATCCAGTCTTTTCGCCACCTTCACAACCCATGAGGCATGACCCATTCAAGCGGACATTATTAGGCTTTGTAACGGGGAGAGGAAAAGGAAAAACAGGAAAGGAAATGCAAGAAAGGTGAAAGCTAAGTACAGATACCAGTTCTTGGGCAAGTTTAATGGCTGCCTCTCTGTAGCAAATCCTGTTGCCGGTGCTGCTGCCACAGAAAACAGCCACTTTCTTAAACCTCGATTTCAACAATTCACACTCCATAATCTTTTACTCTTCTTCTCTTTGATCGTTAGAGAACTGAAATGCGGGCAATAGCAAGGAAGCGCCTTAAGCATGATGGTTAGTGTCATGGTAGAATGTGGCCGCTATTTATAGGCTCCAAGGCCACTTTGCCATGTTAGAAAGGACCACCAAAACAGAAACACAAAAAGTTAAGAGTTGCAGCTTAGTGGACTTGCAGGAAATATAAAATACTTTTTTAATTAAACTAAGGGGAGAAAAAAAAAATCTTTATGAACTGGAAGGATGGATACTGGATGGTAGAGGAGGGAGTGAGAGGAAAAAGTGAGGGGCAAATGGTACAAATCACCCAAAATAAATAGAGGAGGCAATTTTCATAAGAGTGCCTCAACTTTGAGTACATTTAGACATTAGGCCCTTTATTTTAAAACTTTAAGGCTTACTTACTCCTCTGTCAAGCAGAGGGGGATCTCAAAATAATTTTTGTAAACAAGTAAGTATGGGAAGAAGTATAACACGTGGTTGTATATGATGCGTGAAACCATGAGGCATCAGGTTTCCACTCCAGTGTTATCATTTGTAACAAAAGCACTCATTATCTATCCTCTGTCAAGAATTTAATGCAAAGCTTAGCTAGCTAGCTACGTCTGCAGTACCTACGAGCGAGCAATCATAGCATGGTGGCTGAAACACGTGCAGGCTTCTTTGCTCTCTCCTCTCATCAAATCAGAGATTAAATGAGCTCGTTTCTGAACTGGCAATCCTAAAATGGTTGGCTTGCTTATGTTTGTAGTATTCCCAAACAACAAAAAGCCTACTACTCCTGCATACTGATACTACCCTTTTTGTCCACACAATGATTCTTCATAAAATTATGTTGACCAATAGATACTATTTATTTATTTATTTAAAATAATGAGAAAAGTTTTACTACTCCAGAAAATCCATTGAGTGATGTGATCTTCTAATTCCTGGAAAGAAAAAGGCTATTCACATTTCATACTGAGGTGGGCTCTTTTTGTTAGGGCCTCAGGCCCACTCTTTCCTACCAGTAGGCAGTAGTAGTAGCTCGCGAACATCAGATGCCAATAGTCGTCCAAATCCAATTACTAGCAATTTAGCATGCAAGTTAATCACTTATCAACTCATTTTTTTTAAATATATAATATAGTATTTTGGATCTCTTTTCAAATTCAAACTAAACTAATTTACGCTCTATCGTGTTAGAATTTAAAAATCATCGTAAGTGGTACTTTAAAAAATTTTAAGTGGTTGCTACTCTAAAGTTCGAATATAAGACTTTAGAATTTCAATGTGAATTCTAAACTAACTTTGTTGCACTCTTTTTAATATTAACTCATTATTTCCGGGAAAAACTTTTTTAGTGAAATTTTCATGGTAATTAGGTGTGAATTTAACTTTTAATATTATATATTTTAATTTTGAAATTAGCTTGGACACTACCGATTTTCTCGATATGCGTACTCAAATACTAAGAGTCGTTTAAAGAAAACCGGAGGAAGTATAGTATTTGAAGAAAAGAAATAAAGAAGGTAGCCGGATAATAGCCAGTAGGAGGGAGACACATAAATTGTAATGACAAGACCACAGTAGTTACCGGTGAGGTACATCATATCAGCTAACTAAGTCTTTATTAATTACTCTCTCCCATTTTTTATAATTATTCATTTTCAGTTTGTAATTAATTATTTGTAATTAAAAAATATATTTTTAATTAATTATCGCATTTATTTTTTTAGAAA
This sequence comes from Viola odorata, assembly GCA_963691705.1. NCBI lineage: Eukaryota > Viridiplantae > Streptophyta > Magnoliopsida > Malpighiales > Violaceae > Viola > Viola odorata. The sequence continues at coordinate 345,691 of OY829544.1, forward strand.
ATTAATTGTTATTTTTTAATTATAATTTTTTATTTTTTCCATAAATTATAAAGTCTAATTCAATCATTTTTAAACAAGTTAATTTTAAATTAATTAATTTAAAGTGAAGTAATTAATATAGTAAAAAAAGGAGTAAAGTGTATAGGTAACCGGAACAACAACCATAGTCCAGTTTAAATTAAATTGCGTGGGAGCCCTTTACTACATTTTTTTATTTCTGGAAAAGGAAACAAATGGATTTTTTTCCCTCGTAAATGCCTCTCAATTTGACTCTAGTCGATTTATTTTTTTGTTTAATCAGAGAGGATTCAATATCGAGTCTCTACTTATTTTTTTTATTTTCTGAATTATGTAATCATTGGTGATTATTCGAATCTATTATTTTTATTATTCGCACCACGCGAATATTACGGGGTAAAAGTAAAGAACAAGAACAAGAACAATGAAAGAGTTTTTTCATAACTAATTAAAGTAGGTAAACTAAAAACAAGTTAATTGGATGGATTGCAATAGGAAAAAAACTTGGGTAAATCATGATGTACCTACGTCATGATTTAGGATGATAACACGTGTCCCGAATAGTGCTAGAATATCACTATTTTTGACACTTTTGGACATGTGTCATCATCCTACATCATGATGTAGGTACACCATGATGTACCCAAATTTTACTCGATTGCACTATGGCAGCCACTAATAATATCTAATCTAACATGATAGAAATTGAAATGTCACTTTTATTGTATCCAACCACAACAACAAAAGTTGCCTTCTAAATCATTACGAGATTTGTGCCAATGGTAAAATTTTGAATTAGATTAAAAATTAAAAACCTATTGCCTAAGACTTTTTTGGTTCTATAGACACACTATTAGTTTTTTTTGTTTTTGGGTTCATCTCCAATTCCCAGCATCACAAGGTGAGCAACCTTCTTGTGCAATATCATCAATTTGGACACCAGTGTCGTAAACAACTCCTGGCTGCCAGTCCGCCGGAAGAACATGCTGTGCCCAAACCCACTTCCCGTCATATCCGGCGGTCACCACAAAGCGGAACTGCAACGCGCCCGCCGGAACTCGGTCCGTGTCCCACACCGCCCCGTAATTTCGGCTCAAGAAGCCCCAATTGGAGGAACCAACGGCAGTAATATCCATGGCCACAATTTCAGTCTGACCGCCTTGGTACATTACTTTAATCGCCAAGTAATGTGGGTTCTGGCTTGATTCTTCTACTCTCACCGCCAAATTCTTTCCTTTTTTATATTGGCATGGTACCCTGAACACAATCAACGCAGCTCGATACCATCAGAACATGTTGCTCATTTACTATCAACCAGACTCTGTTGGGCTAGCTTTATTTTCTTTTGCTTTTCCTAAAATATGCTAATCCTCATTAAGCATATAACATAACTAATCATCAAAATGATCCATGTTTTCAAATTTGACCGTTACTGACATTTAATGCGCCAGGCCATATTTTTCTTTTTAATTTTTTGCAAGTTAGACTGATATTGAACTTAAAACGTATCTAATTTACAAAAAGTACTATGAATAATAATGTGACTTAAAAGATCCAGTAGTGCTATAAAAAAAGAGAGCAATGTGATTATATTTGTGAAAAAGAAGAAAAAACAGAGAGCGATGCACATTAATTATGATCTTATGGTTGGGTAATAAATAGGATTTAGGATACCTTTTATATTCCACGTCGACAATGCCAAGCTTAGAAAGGCCAAATTCGGAGCCGTGTTTGGCCATATCTTTGAAGGCTTTGCTGCTGAGAACAAAATCCGTCTGGTTATCGGAATTGCCATCAGTGACGATCACTCTTGTCCCTTTGCTGCTGCAAAGCGCTTCGTTCTTGCATCTCACCTGCAAATTGACGATCCAAGATAAAATGTCAAGAACTGAAAAACTAAAAACACCAACAATAACAACCAGAAATGTAAAAATAATCAGGAACCTGAAAACAAGCACCGCAAGCAGCTCCATCTTTGTAAATAGAAGAGACCACAGATGCAAGATGCCCATTGTTGAATCCAATTGCTACGGACCCATAACCACAAGCCCCAGCTGCAACAAATTTCCAATTCATTCTAATTAGTTTAATTACCCAATTCATCCAGGCAAAAAGATGGAGAAATAAGAGATTCATTGAAGAGTAGGTGTATGAAATATGAATAGATACATGAAAGAGCAGAGGATTGTGGGGAATAAGCAGCCGTGGATTGGTGGACGCAGCGATCACAAGCTGATGCAGAGGAGACTATAAGCAAGAAAAGAAAACAGAGTAGCAAGGCCATGTTTGTTTGTTTGTGAAAATATCAAATATATGTATTGGATTCGATACCGATGAATGGATTGAGATTGGTTAGGAAGGGAATGCAATGAGGGAGATGCATTTATAGGGGCAAGAACAGAAGGTAACAAGGGGTGGGTGGGTGGGGGTGGATAAAATAATTGGAATTTAAGGTAGATAGGAGTGAAGTGTGGAGTCCAGGTCAGCAGAGAATTAAGATAAAAATCTTGCAATCGTTTACTAATTTCTTAAATGGATCGATCATTTAAGTCAGTGTTTGGCTCGACAATCCAAAACATACCAAACACAAGAACAAGAGCAAAACCTGGAATTGGATTGTGATTGATTTGGTTAATTAGACAGGAAGGAAACAGACAAGCGCACTACTGGCAGTGGAAAAACAAAACGCGGCGAGACTGGGGCCTAGCCAGCAACACCGACTCTTTGCTTACGCACTTACAGGCTACAGCTGTGTACTGTGTAATAACTTAATATGGGTACACTTTGTTTTTACCATTTTCATCATGTGTAACTGGATTTGGGTTTGACGGCACAAACTTTTGTGCAACTTGACCAATTCCTCTTTGCAGAAGTTTGTTTCGTGTTTCCTTGATATCAAGAACAGAACAGGTGCGTTCACACTTTCAAGTTTCAACGCTACTGCTCTCAGAGTCAGAGTGTTGCCAAATACCAGAACACAACGGATCATCTCAATTCCATGACTAATTAACCAAATATTCAGTTCAGACACCCAACACAAAATAGCCATATAGCTATGTGGTGATTTGGTCCCTCTTCAATAATTGAAATAATAAATTAATAATAATAGAAATGAAAGAACATTCTGGGGTAGAGACTAGAGAGAGAGGGCCTTTGCCATTGCTTGCTTGTTGCCTAGGACTAGGTGTGTGCCCACCATGGGCCTTACTCTTTCTGTACTGCGACCTTTTTAGACGGGCCCATATTGTCAAATAATTGGTATGCCTACTCCAACAGTTGCAAGTTGCAAGTTGCAAGTTGCAATGCAACCCTATGTAATTGATGTGTGAACTCACCTAGTAACAATGAGTAGAAAGGATGAATCATTCAACTTGTCTTTTCAGTCAGAATAGAGATGAGATCTGCTCGAGCTTTCTCCAACGCAGTTGACAAACACTCGGGTTTTCTCCCGCCTGCCTGAGCAAAATTAGGCCTCCCGCCACCTCCTCCACCACACAACTTAGCAATGGCCCCGATAAATTTCCCTGCCTGAACGCCCAAGTCAATAACTCCTGGAGTGAATGCAGCTACTAAGCTCACCTTCCCTTCGTCCGGACAGGACCCCAAAATTACAGCTGCAGGATCTTGTAGTTCATCCAGTAGAAATTCAGCTGCACTCTTCAGCGAATCAGCATCAACATCATCCATGGACTCCACCAGTACCCTGAAATTCACATTGTACTGTAGTCTCTCTCTTTTCCTTTTTCTTGACCATAAATTTAACTACCATGTCAAGACAGTAAAAACCACTCATTTATCCTTTTCATGCAGGAAATAATTAGCATTTCCAATATAGGATTACATCACATCAATTTTAGGAAATCTATGTTTTTTCTTGAATACACATTGCATTTAGACAGCAAAGCGAAGATACTAATATTGTATGTCTGAATATCTGATATTTTGGGCCACAGATAGATGATGCCAGTTCTACTCCCTCAAGATTCATTGGGGTTGTCTAAGACTCCAATGGCCATAAACGAGTTTTTAGAAGAAAAAAAACCTCCTAGATCCCAACTCTGAGAAGTTTCATGAAGAAAGGCACAAACTAGGCATCTTCAAACATAAAATTAGAACGTTGACACACTCAACGAAGCATCTACTAACCTGATTGCTTTTGAAGTTCCTACTGTGAATGCCTTGCTTGAGATAATTGATGCTTTGTACACTGCTGCCTTTGCTCGCCAAGTGGAAACTTCTTGCCTTGCCACTCTTAACTCCTCCAAAACATTGTCAACCCTCGTTGTCACCTCCTCTGCTTTCACCTACAAAATGGGCATTACAAAGTACTCAAAAAATTGTGTTTTCTTAAGATTAGTTGAACAGAACAGGAACTCACTTCTGGTAACAGGAGTGAAAGTAAAACATACTTTGAGTATCGAGCACAAGCGTTTCATCTGGGAATCTCTTGCATTTATGTACTCGATGAAAGATTCACCAGCAACGGCTTCAATACGCCTGACTCCAGATGCAATGCCCTGTTCTGATATTATCTTGAAAGCGCGTATTTCAGAAGTGTTTTGGACATGGGTTCCACCACAAAGTTCCATGGATACACCTGGAACCTCCACAACGCGTACCTGAGATACAGCAAGAACAGAAAAAGAAACTGATTAACTTTCCCAGTGCATATCTCCATTTCGAGTGAATTATGACATTGTTAGCTCAACAAAGCTTCCGATAGTAATAAGGTAAAGGCAGTAGCCTCAAATCACACTATAGTTAAGAAAGTTCTACCTGCTCTCCATATTTTTCTCCAAACATTGCAATAGCCCCAGCTCCCTTAGCATCATTAAGGGGCATCACCTTAGTTTGGAGTGTCGTGGCATCCCCAATCCATCCATTTATCAGTCCTTCTATTTCGTCGAGTTCATTGTCAACAAGTGGCCGATCGAAATTGAAATCAAATCTGAGGCGATCAAAAGCCACCAGAGAACCAGCCTGAGATGTTTCCTGGCCAATAACTCTCTTGAGGGCTGATTGCAACAAGTGAGTAGCAGTATGATGAACCTGCAATATTAAAAAGTTTTTGCCTTTAGGTAATAACATAGACCTTCCAAGTACACACAAGTTTCTAGAAGACTAATCTCTGTCACGACTAAGGCTCAGATACAACATCAAATTATGCAGGTATGAAAAGGGTAAGTCAGCACCCTAGCTCTCTGTCTCAATTTTGCATCCACTCTAGCTTCCACTTCTCTGCCAACCTCCACAACTCCACTCCTAATAGTTCCCTTGTGAACAAATACATTACTAACTGACTTTTGAACGTCTTTTATTTCCACAACAGCTCTCTGTTTGCTTTCATCCTCAAAAACAAACAACAAACCATGATCTGCAATTTGACCACCAGATTCAGCATAAAAAGGTGTCTTGTTCAGCAAAACTTCTACTTCATTTCCTTCAGACACCTGTATTACTGGTTTACCATTTACAAAAAGACTTTGAACAACTGCTCTTGCAGAAAGAGTCTCATATCCAAGAAATTCAGTATCAGGAACTTTTTCTGCCAGATCCCCACCATTTTCAACTGTAAGTTTAACAACATTATGTGCAGCCTTAGACCGACTTTTTTGGTTTTCCATCTCAATATCATAAGCTTTCATATCTATTATGACACCACACTCCTCAACAGCTTCTTTGGTTAGCTCTACTGGAAACCCATATGTATCGTACAAAAGAAATGCATCTTCCCCAGACAAGCATGGTGAAGTTCCATTCTTTTGAGCACTTAACAGTGCCTCTGCTAGCATTTGGTCAAGTAACTTCTCTCCTCTCTCCAATGTCACCATAAACCGAAGTTCTTCCCTTTGCAACTCGTCAAGAATATAAGCTTCTCTATCCTTCACCCTAGAGTCAATATGGGTGCTCAATTCTATAACTGTCTCCGCAATGGATGGTAAAACCGCTCCTTCATTATCATTCCCCTTAAGTCCAAGCAACTTGGCAGTGCGAACAACTCTTCTGATAAGTCGACGAACCACATAGCCTCTACCAATATTTGATGGGAGGACATTATCTGATAACAGATACACGACTGCACGCAAATGATCTCCAATAACCTGCAAAGAAGAAAAAATTAGTGCAAAGCTCTCAGAAACAAAGCATTATTAAGACACTTTTTAGTGTAAGTGGAGGAATTTAAGAGTAACACACCTTGAGCTTCAGTTTTGTTTGATCATCAGCTAGATTATATGATATATTCGCCAATTCAGAGGCTTTCTCTATTATGGGATAGATCAGGTCGGTCTCATAATTGTTTGGAACCTATATGAAAGTGAACCTTGAAGTCAATAGATATGCCATTGGTAAACAATCGCTACTATGTTACACAGGATATCAAGTGTTAAATAACGTGGGAAACAGACTCTTCACTATTTGAATATTGCACGCTCATGAATACCTTTTGAAGGATTTGTGCTAGACGCTCCAGGCCAAGACCAGTATCTATATTCTTTTGTTTTAAAGGTTCAAGAGATCCATCATCCATTTTATTGTACTGCATGAAAACCAGATTGTAGAACTCTATGAACCTACTATCATCTCCAAGATCCTGCAGATTAATCAATCAAAATATTCTAAGAACTGGCTTGAGAAATTCTATAAGATAACTCTTTCCATAAGCCACCTCCATGGTCTTTCTCTTTTATGAAAGGAAAGGAGAAGAAAAAGAGTCAGTGCAGTGAAGGTACACTTACTGCGTCCAAATATCCCCTTTCAGGATGAAAATCATAATAAAGCTCAGAGCATGGGCCACAGGGACCAGTAGCCCCACTCTTCCAAAAGTTGTCATCTTCACCCATCCTTTGTATGCGCTCAACTGGGACACCCACCTGATTAAGAGTATCAAAAGAACATTAGAGAAAACTGCAACTTCAGCTATATAACAATAACATTACATGTTATGGTTAATGAACCTTTCCAGAGCTCACCTCACCATGCCATATTTTAAAAGCTTCATCATCATCTTCATATACACTAACCCATACCCTATCAGCTGGCAGCCCAAATCTGTAAGGCGAAATAAATGGACGCTAAGTAAAGTCTCAGTTCTATTTTTCAGCAATAAGAATGAAAAATGCATGACCAGTGGCAAAATCATATTATTCCATACTCCTTGGTTGATAGCTCCCATGCCCATTTAATAGCTTCTGGCTTGAAGTAATCTCCAAAACTGAAGTTTCCAAGCATCTCAAAGAATGTATGATGGCGCGCTGTTTGCCCAACATTCTCCACATCATTTGTGCGGATGCACTTTTGTGCAGTTGTAGCCCGAGGTACTTGCCTGGGAACCTAAATTGAATAGCAATACCAGAAAAAGACCCAAAATTTATAAACGAACACCAACCTTTATATGGAAAATGAGTTCAAGTAACTATCAGTAAGCTCACCATCAAACTTTACAGTCTTTTGATCCTAGTCTACACTTAAAAGAGAGAGAAAGAAGCATGCTTTCAAAATCTTCATTCTTACCTGCCCTAGGAATATGGGCTTGAATTGAACCATTCCTGCTATTGTGAGAAGAACCGTGGGATCATCATTCACAAGAGAAGAGCTTGGTAGAACCTTATGACCACGGGAGGCAAAGAACTCAAGAAATCGACGACGAATGGAATCCCCACTCACAGGATTCTCCATTGACCTATTCTCCTCCACTAATTCATCGGTAACACTCTCCATGGAGGCTGCAAATGAACGCGACAAAGACTACACTTGAAGGTGGAAACCAGTAAAAATTGCGGCAGGGGATAGTTCAAGAGAAAATTATGCACAATCAATAACAATCAACCTGGTGTACTTCTCAAACGAAATGACAATGCCCGTGCACAGTGTCCAAGGGGTAAGACACCAGGAGGAAAAAGTGCTGATGTTCTTGCAATAAAACCTGTAAAGACTCAATTTTTAGTGCGACCAACAAACACGATTCATGTTATATGAGCTAAAGTTGCACATTTTCATGGTAATTATAAGCACATAGTTAATTCAAGCTCAAATTCGGAGTTAGACAGTTAAGGAGAGGGAAGTGAACTTACCAGCGTTGTGAGAAAGTACAAATGGTGAGAATGGTTTGAAGAAGAAGATAGGAGAAGAAGAGGCGAAGGGGATGATGAGAGATTTGCCGCCATGGACGGTATGCAGAGTGTGAAGGGGCAGTTTCATTGCTCCCATGGCTTTCTCACGAGCTCACGCTCGAGGAAGAGAACCCAATTTGTTTATTTGCTTGTCAATTTTGTTTTCGGATTCGGGTGTGAGAATTTTCGTTTTTTATTTTATACGTTGGTTTCGAGTCTGTAGATAAGCCTCCTTCTTCTTCTTGGACTTGAGGAGTCCACATGTATAATCATTAGTAAATACATATTTTTTATCTTTAACAAGGTGGGAAATTGGAAATAATTTAATAAAGCAAGGGAAAAAAACTTACAGGAAAAGACATGAATACTTCTTGACGGATTTTTAAAAATTCACACAAGTAAAGTAATCAAGCGTGGAAGACTAAAAACCAAGAACGAATGAGAACTTAAAAGCTAAAGTAAATTCGCATGTTACCTTGTTTTTCTGATTCGCTTTTGAAAGTAACAACAACGGCTTCATAATAGAACTTGGATTATACATAAGAGCTGATGAGCGGGCTGGGTTTTTTTATTTTAATGGGCCACGTGTTTCTGGGCCTCTGGCCTTGTCAAATTCACTTTCTAACAAAAATCGCTTCATGCTTGCGCAAATTCCTGGACAAGTTTACTCCAATACAGCCTGGTTATATGTTGATAATAATCAATTCAGTTTATTTATTTTTTATTTTTTGTTGTCCCTCTCGAATTGTAAAGATGCAAACTTTGACCTACTCTCTGTTTGATAAAATGCCTGACAGAGAAACACGTCACATGTATGGCAACCTTCCTTGCTCGTGTCTGATGTGCTTGTTATCCAATACAAGCAAATAAACCCCTCACATCCACTAATGACATGGTTTTTTTTAGGCTAATTATCCTCCACATGCTTTCCTCCATAGAAACATCATTATTGGAGTTGTCCCCAAGCTATACAAGTATATATCCACCATTTATCCATTACCTTCCATCCACCATAAACATCAGCAATTCCACATCCAATTAAATTCCTAACGATACTAGTTAACAGCTCTTCCATCCGCTCAAAATTATCAACATGATGATCAGTGCCAAGAAGCTCATCAAATTGGCAAGAAAGTGGCAGAAACACCGAGCGTGAAGTACGGCATACATCAGATTGGATCAAATAATAAGTGTAATTTCAACTCAGCACTAATGACAAAATAAATTATAAATAGTAATAAGAGGTTAGATCTTAATGGAAGGTGTAATTTTGAAAAACTTTATTTTGATCCTTAAATAATTAAAACAGGGGGTTTTGATTTTGAAAAATGATTAAAAGTAAATTAAAATAGTGAAAATTGATCTGAATAGATTGTTAGTGAAAAACAGAATAAAAGACTCCCAGCAAAAACAACGACAAGGTTATGATTCTATTATGTTGATTCATAGATGTTTATTTCTGATTTATGGACCGGCTATAACAACCAGTTATGCTTAAGTTTCCTCTTTTCCTTCTGCAACAAATTACTTAAAGGTATGCTTATTAAGCAACCATAATTCATCTAGCAATCTTATAGTACGCTTATAAAATTTAACTAGAAAAATTGATAATACCAGGGAAAGACTACTCTAAGGGTCTGTTTGGCGTTCCGGTTCTAGTCCGAAAAGTACTTTGGTAAAAGTGTTGTGGCAAAAGTACTTCTGGAAAAGTTAGTACTATGTTGTTTGGTAAACATTTTTTAAAAGTGCTGTGGGAAACGAGAAATTGTTTTTGGTGTTTGGTAAAACTATAAAAATGAAATAGTTGGAGTATAAAACCCATTTTTAAAAAATTAATAAAAATAGGAAAAGTGGATCTAGAATTACTTATCTTAAGATGGAGATTTTATTGTGGTAGTTTTTAATTTATTTTGTTCTATTATATAAAGTAAAAAAATGAAATTAAAATGAAAAAAAAAAAAAAAAAAAGAGGGTGGCCAAAGCAGCAACTGCTGCCACCGGAGTATTTTACTCCGTTCCAAGCCGCACCAAGTAAAGGCATAAACTCAACTCAGCTTTCTAAAAAGCTGAGTTCAAACCTTAACCCCAAACACCCCAAACACCCCAAACACCCATCAAGTGCTTTAGCTTTGCACAACGCAGATTTTCAAAAATCTCTATTCAACCCTTAACCCCAAACACCCCAAACACCCATCAAGTGCTTTAGCTTTGCACAACGCAGATTTTCAAAAATCTCTATTCAACCCTTAACCCCAAACACCATCTAAGCCAAGACTAATGTACGCTTATAGTCTTTAGACTTAATTATTCATTCATTTTAGTTTCAAATAGCCTATGACTGAGATCGAACTAGTTGTCTGCTATATTCCTTGGGTTTTGTAATCCGCAACCTTTTGAATCTACGTTAACTATTCAGATTGAAATCTAAGGTGATCAATCTTAAATACAACATGAATAATTTGGCATTAAATTAAATAAGTTATAAATTGATTTTTGTTGCAGGCAACTATGCCATGAGGTGAAAAACATCCATCTCGCGAGCCCATGTGGAAGGGTGTTGTGTTTGCCTACATAGTCATTGACTCATTGCAATGTGCCTGTTCCCTATTGCAATTGGAGGTTATTGGGCCTATGGTCAAAAGGTATACTAATATTTTATTACAATTTTAAAATTTGTTACACAATTTCTTGAGTCATTAGTTATTAACTATGAGTAGTTTTAGATCTTTTTATGTATAGATCATGGGCTATATTTTTGCAGATTCCAACAAGTGGGGGAATGCGCGCAGCCATATTCGCATTCCACAGGAAAGATACTTCACAATTACTCCGAGGATTAACTAGTTTATTTATCGTGATTAATGCCTTAACCTCGTACCAAATCTACGACAATGCCGGTATTCGATGCATTGGAGGAGCCAACTGTGAAGAGGATGAACAAGCCATGCCCATGGTGGCTTCGAGCAATCATTCGAACAATAGTTGGGTACATGTCCTTTTTTGTGGCAATAACAATCCCATTCTTGGGAAGTTTTGGTGGTCTGCTTGGTGGGATATCATTGCCCTTGACAGTTGACACTGGCCTACCCTTGTTTCATGTGGCTCAAGATCAAGAAACCGAAGAAGAATAGCCCAATGTGGATCCTAAATTGGGCTTTGGGCCTAATTGGTATGCCCCTAAGTGGAATTGTCATCGTGGCAAGCATATACGTCATAATTAAGACTGGTATTAAGTGGAATTTCTTCAAGCCTAAATAGTTTACTATTAATTAATTAATCTGCACTCTCTACTGTGGAGGAAGTGGAATTACCGAATTAAAGTGATGATCATTTAATTTAATTTAATTTATGTAATCAAGACTACTTTAATTTATGTCATTTGATTCAGTAGTGGGTTGTTGTACTGCGATACTATTTATATTTTTTAGAAGGAAAGAAAAACAAAGTTTATTTTTAACATAGACACCATTTTGTATTTAATTTTCGATCTTCCTGGTCGTTATCTCTTCCTTTTTATAAATAACTAATTTTATTTAAATACTATATTGGATAGAAAATGAATAACTCTCTTAGTATGATTTTCTCAATTTTTTCGGTTTTTCGATTCTAATATAAAAGGATTACTATTTTGTATTAATTGTTAGAGACACGAGGGGGCCGAAGGTAATGTATTGTGATCACGAGGGCAATTATGCAACTATCTGGCCCATATATTTGATCAGATCAGATGGGTTATTCTTTGGTCTGAATCTATCAGAAATTGTCAGGATTCAGAGAATAGACATTAACTGTACTAGCAATTTGGCAAATTGCGCAAGCTAGCTGTTTCTGGTGGTTCTAATTCTAAACATAGCAGAGTCGCAGACTATGACTTTGACTCGTCGTCTATAATTATGACTGACCACCAGATAGAATAGAAGACCCCTTATGCCAAGTGCCAACCACACAAGCTAAAGCCTAACCAATTCTCTTCAAAAAAACATTCACTCACATGGGCATGTGCCAATGAATCCACACATGAAAAAACACACAAGAAGGACTTGTCTCTTCTGGATCGAATATATATAACTTATTATAGGAACTTCCATTACCAACAACAACTCAACAGTTTCAAGAAAATCCCACTTCTTTCAAGAAAATACATCTTGATTTCAAGAACCCACCAGTTCAATATGGTTACTCTCAAGAAAATCATCAAGCTTGCAAGAAAGTGGCAAAGACTAGCAGCTCAAAGGAGGAGAAGGATTTCATTACCGACAAGCATGACCAACAACCAATCGCCAGTAGCTGAAAAGGGTCATTTTGTTGTGTACAGCGCAGATCAAAGACGTTTCGTGTTTCCTCTGTCTTATCTCAGTAATCCTGTCTTCATGGAACTATTGGCGATGTCTGAACAAGAGTTTGGCTTACCTGGCAATGGTCCGATTACATTACCATGTGATGCAGCGTTCATGGATTATGTAGTTTCTTTGATTAAAACGACCTCGCTTGACAAAGAGATTGAAAAAGCTCTGCTTCTCGCAATTGCTCACCCTACATGTTCATCGTCATACCTCTCCCATCCAGCAGAACGAAGTAGACAGCAGTTGCTAGTGTTCAGTTTCTAAATTAAGCCGGGACATTTTTTTTTGTAGAAAGATGGCTCCAATTGGTGTAGCTTAATAAGTTAATTTGATGAGAACATTTCAAAATAATAATCCTAGACTTGAGTTGAGGGTGATTTTATAATATAACGTGCTGACGTGGACTGTCTCGCTGCTTTTACGCCACCTGTAAAATGTCGGAGGGAGTTTCCGACGTAGAGACTCCGACGATCAAGTTTGTATGCATGACGAAAATAGATGGTAAGAGAAAACTATCAGGTGGAGATAGATAGTTGGGTAGTTGTGCAGGCAAGGCCTTAGTACGCGTGTGTGTAGGTGTGTCTGTGTCCTAATGAAGGAGTGATGGGGGTATGGGTCACCCTGTACACGTGTCGTTTGAGCTTGGTTAGTTATTACCAATACCGGTCTCTCTACCCGATAATTTTCCTAGTATATCGTACAAACAGTATACTTACCTGGTGGAGCTAGTGTACATAGTTTTAGCTATGGGTAGTGATATATATCGGGAGGTACATATATCGGGACCCTCTCATTACTGATGAAAGGTCGAAAATACTCTTAAAGTGTCTTGTTTGTATTATCACAAATATTCCAGTTAATCATAGAATAATCCATTCTTCTTCGCTAAAAGTCTAAAAAATTAGTACGACGTCACATATGATCAAATGATAAGGTACTTGATCAATTTTTTATGTTAATTTATTTTTTTAAGTTGAGAAATATTAGCTTAAAAACCAATTTTATAAGATTCTACAATACTCAGCCGAAATGAACGATCAAAGAAGGCACTTAAAATAGAAAAACTAAATATATATTTATCCGAAGTAAATTCAAAGATGCTGACCGCCTTGCTTTTCTCATTTTCTCATTCAGTCAATGCATTTTATGATAATATTAATATAGAAAAGATGTACATATATATAAACTTTTAGACCATTCTACAAGCAAATTGAATTATTGGTAATAAAAGAAATCGCCATCATCTCGCTTAAGTTGCAATCTATGTATAAAGTAAAGTCAAGAATTGTTCTTTTTACTTGTTGGAAATAAATAAATCCGTCAACTTGATACTAGCCGTCCTAATAGATTTCCTTTTCCTCCTCTTCTCCTCACCTTCCATTTCAATCATTAATACTTACAACTTTTCAACCATATGTGTTAATTTGTAGGAAATAAAATAGGCTTAGGTAACCTTTTGCTTTGTCCCACAAATATCTCAAATTTTTAAATAGTATTTTACCTTCACAAAATTCAAATAGCCATCTGGGTTCTTTTTAATATGATTCAACTTACAGACTAAATTCATAAAATTATTTTAAGATATGACATGACATGTAATAATGATGTGGAAAATACAAATAGAATATTTTATTAATTAATGTCACATGGACGACACGTCAGTTAGTAATATGTCGTTTGCTTTACTTTCACCAAAATAGCTGATGTGTTAGTCAACGCTAACATGGCGAAAAATGAATCTCATTCTCGTAAGTTTCGAACACGTCACTAGCTCACATATCTTCCCTGTGACAATTAATTAATAAAAGATTTTATTTGTATTTTTTATGTTATTATTACATAACATGTAATATCTCACAATAATTTTAATTCAAACTTGGGGGTAGATTAAGCCAGGAAAACCCGAATAGACATTTAAGATTTTTTCAACATAGGATGCTATTTGGAAATTTAGGACAGACGCGCGGACAAAAAGTTTCTTCAGCCAATAAAATGCTTTGATCCCATTCCGTACAATAGATTAAAAAAGCTTTGCAGTTAGATGGAATTATTTTTCTTATAATAATTTATTTTTACTGCCTGCCGTTCGTACTTAACTATAGTTATTCCCACCATTTATTGATAATACAAATAGGCATCACAAGAATACCTCAAGGGTATTTTCAACCTTTCATCATTAATGAGGGGTTCCTCCGATATATATCACCGCCAATAACCAAGACTATGTATACCAACTCTATCAAGTAAGTATATCACTTGTACGACATACTAGGAAAACTATCGGGTAAAGGGACGGGTATCGGTAATGGCTGACTAAGCTCAAGCGACATGTGTTCAGGGTGACCCATAGGGCGAGGTTATAAATACCCCCATATCACCCCTTCCTGAACATGGACACTTACACGTGTACGCGTACTAAAGCTCTAGCCACACAACTACCTAACTACCTACCTCCACTCGATAATTCTCCCTTACTACCTATTTTCATCATGCATACTGACTTGATCGTCAAAGCTTCTACACTGAAGATTCTCTCCGGCGTTGTGCAGGTGGCATAGGACCAACGAGACAGTTCATATCAGCACACCAAATTACAAAATAGTCCTCATTTATCTTATCTTATCTTTATTTAGCAGCTCTTAAACATCATTTTTGTTTTGGTTTGGAGAGTCGGGCCTCCACTCCGCCTATAAAAGAACACGAATCACTTCCCCAAAACGTGAGCAAACCATGTAACTAATAACTATGGACTGCCCCTTGCTCCATAGGCTAAGCTGGGGTAACATAAAAGCGTAATGTAGGCCAAGGAGCTGGAAGAAACATTAGCCCAATTCCCACAATGATCACTTAAGAGGTCCCCAACCTGGTGGTCTCCGGTTCCTAAATCAATTACAGCGTGACAACAATTAAATAATGCAGCCGGTTTTTTTGGAATTCAACCGTATCACAGCCCGGTTGTATAATACGACTATTATGATTTGACTCCAAAAAGAAAAAAAAACCCGTTTTTTTTAATTGAAAACTTTAAAGTTCATTATAGTTATTAATTTAATTTATCTACGCGTGTCAGCTTCTTCTTGTCACGTATTCTCACATGTAATTACGGTATGCATGTTTTCGTTAGTTGCATTAACTTTGACCAGACACCGATTAGCACGGTGTTTGCATCATGTTCTTTTTTAATAAAAAAGAAATTTGTAAATTGGTGACCTGTTTTAGTAATGTTTTCATTCTTATTATCTTAATATTTAAATATGCTTATATATTTAAATAAATATTTACTTGATTAATATTATAAAAATACAAAAATGATCCGTCGTCATTTTTATTAAATTAATAGATTTGTTAGGCTCGCATGAAACTCATTAACCTTAGAGGATCGAGTTTAAATTTTAGATCCAGTCCTGGCCCATCTAGTAAACAGTTCTAACCAACACCAATTTTGTACATCCAACCTATCAGATTATGCCAACGGGATCCAGAATTCTTGGATCTTCATTATCACAATGATAGATTTGCACTCCAACTATTCAATTTTTTTAAAGTCAAGAATTATGACATCAAAATTGTGACTTTGTTTGGGAAAGATAACTCAAGCACACTCAATAAGAAAAGGAAAAATGTGTATATATAAATTGCTTTTTCAAATGATAATTAAATTTTGTTGTATTAAATGAAAAATAGTATTACGGTAGATGACTATTCCAAGTCAGAGAGTCCTACCTATGGCCATGAGGGAAAAGTTGATGATCAAAGTTTAATTAGCTATTAGTCAAACAAGCCATATTTGACAATTATGGTCGCCTGCATTAATCCTTTTCCACATCAACAATTAAAAAACCATACTTTAAACCAATAAATTCCAAAAGAGTCCATGGAAACACAACTTTGTGATAAACAGACTTAATTAATTCATTTTAAAAGACACAACGCTCTATATAAATAAATTCCAACTCTCATTTCATTTGTTACCATTGTGCTTGTGGAAAGAGCGCAAAAAACAAAACAAAACACTAAAACAGGTTAGCATTCAGAAATGGGTGATGCTGCAGCTGAGAAGGAGACCGGGGCTCCAAGGCCACCCATCTCGGCTCCCCCTTCCCAATTTCATTCCCCATCGATGACTCGGTCACCACTGCTCTCTCCGAACAGTATAGGACCAGCAAGCGGAAACAGAACCCCGAGAATCGCAACCCCGAGAAATCGAACCCCTCGCTTCATCACCCCTATAGGTAGCCCAATCAGGAGAGCTCTCCAGCTCACCAGGCTCGACCCTCAGGATGCCTGGCTCCCGATCACCGAGTCCCGAAATGGAAATGCTTTCTACGCAGCTTTCCATTGTCTCTGCTCAGGAATTGGTATTCAAGCGCTTGTCCTCCCTGTTGCCTTCACAGTTCTCGGTTGGTAAGTAGAGATCATTAATTACTTTTTTTTCTGATCAAGATATTGATCTCACTCGAGCAATATATGACTATGTTTCTTTTTTGTCTAATTTCAGGGCATGGGGAGTCATCCTCTTAACACTGGCGTTCATTTGGCAGATGTACACTCTTTATCTACTTGTTCAACTACATGAATCTACTGAGAATGGGGTTCGTTACAGCCGATACCTTCAACTCACAAGTGTTACTTTTGGTAAGCTTAGTAATTAGTTTGATGAATAATTAATTAATTTTGATCGTACATGTATATATATTGACTTGGTCGAAGTACTAAACTAATTTTAAAAAATCAACACATTAAATCTTTCAATTCTGTTGTGTACAAGTAAAAAAACGAATTTCGTCGTTCATTAATAATAAAATACCACTAAGATTTTAAGTTAAATTCTCATGAGACCAATATTGATCAATTGGGGATATATGCAGGTGAGAAATTATCAAAGTGGCTTGCTTTGTTTCCGATTATCTACCTATCCATAGGAACTTGCGTAGCTATGGTGATCCTGGCAGGATCCACATCAAAGATTCTATTCCAGACTCTGTGCCAGACGACATGTGGCCTGGACCCGTTACAAATGTGGGAATGGTATCTGGTGTTTACTTGCGTCGCGGTGGTTCTGTCTCAGCTGCCGAACCTGAACTCCATCGCCGGGATTTCACTGATCGGAGCCATTACAGCTGTTGGGTACTGTACACTCTTGTGGTTGCTGACCGTTTCTAAGGGCAGGCTGCCTGGTGTGTCCTACAAACCTGAACAAGGACCCTCTCATGCTGACAAGCTCTTTGATGTCCTAAATGCAATTGGAATTATTGCTTTCGCTTTCAGAGGCCACAATCTCATACTCGAGATACAGGTACATATCGTAATCCCTCCAGGCTCCACCTATTATTAAATTCTTCAAGTATACATGAGTAGTTATTGCCTTTGTTTATTTATTTGGATTGGAACCAGAAATACAAGTCTTTGTCCTCTAACAAATAGAAATATGTTATTATTTTTTTATCCGAAGGAGAATTTTCGTTGGTGAGTTGTAGTTAATCAATGCGATTCTTTGATTATTCAAACACTTGAATTTCAATTCAGACAATTTTGTCCTCTTCTTCTTACATGGCGGCTATAACGGAATTAGCTTACAAACAAAGTCAGAAAATGCAAGCGTTGACCACACACCCTGATAACCATTTGTTCGTACCTTGGCAATTAGAAAGAAAAAAACAGAGATTAGTGGTAATTAAATAGAGCCATGTATACAATTGTTAAGGGTTATTGATAATCAAGTAGAATCGAGTAATTACAAGAAAACAAATGATTTAATTTCTGAAATAAAACTGTTTATGCAGGCAACGATGCCTTCAAGTGAGAAGCATCCATCAAGCGTGCCCATGTGGAGAGGTGTCAAGTTTGCTTACTTGATAATTGCAATGTGCCTATTCCCCCTTGCAATCGGAGGCTACTGGGCATTCGGTCAACGGGTAACATTACTTTCATTCTGCTACTGATTCTTTTTACACTCAAGTGATTGGTTGAAACAATAATATAATTAATTAAAAAAAATTAGGAGTAATTAAGTGAATTCAACTAATCATCGTGCATAACTAATAATCTATCGTCTTTTAACGTGACTCAGATTCCAGAGAATGGTGGTATGCTGGCAGCCTTCTTCGCATTCCGGCGAAGAGACACCGCAAGATCTATAATGGCACTGACATGCTTGTTCGTCATAATCAATTCTCTCTGTTCATTCCAAATCTACGCCATGCCGATGTTTGATGAGATTGAGTCGCAGTTCACCAAGAGGAGGAAGAAGCCCTGCCCGTGGTGGCTCAGGGCAATGTTGAGAACACTATTCGGGTTTTTCGTCCTGTTTGTGGCAGTTGCAGTCCCATCGGCGGGCAGCGTCGGTGGTCTGATTGGTGGGTTGGCTTTGCCTGTCACTTTAGCCTACCCATGTTTCATGTGGATTAAGATCAAGAAGCCCAAGAAGTATGGGGCTGTTTGGTTCATTAATTGGGTTCTAGGAATCTTCGGCATGGTTCTTAGCGCAGCTTTAATCGCTGGTGGCATCTACGTAATAATGAACAAAGACACGGAGTTCAAGTTCTTCAAACCTGAATAGGCCCGGCCCATTGCTGGGTTAATATTATTAATGACTCTGAATTTATTGGTTTGTAGAAATTAAATTCAAGTGTGATTCATATTTGTTTAGATGTATTGTTTTTTATTATTTTTTTGAGAAAAAAAGGTTGTAACTGTAATTTAAAGTGGATTAGGTCTAATTAAATTTTCAAAGTCAAATAATGTATTTTTTACTTGGCAAGATTTTGTTGCTTGTGGTGAGAAATAATTCATCCCGTCCGATCAAAATTAATTATACTTTTGTTGACGATGGGTGGTGAAGCAGTGCACCCCTTCGCTTTTGAAGACGTACTCTCTCCAGATCATGATCATCATCACCATCAGTACGCTTTGCAATCCATAACGAACGACTCTGCAAATACTAATCAGGAAGCTACTGATAATAATTACAATACCAAAAACCAGCTGCAGCTGAAAGAGGAATGGGGATTCTGCTACTGCCCTCTTCCATTTAATTGAATTGAATTGGAGCAAAAGGTATCAAGATACAAAATACTAAAAATGAGCACCAATAGGACAAAGAAAGAAATACTGACGAGACTCGAGAGAAGATAAGATTAGCAAAGTCGGTCTCTGATTGAACTGGTTTTTTGAAAAATATAACGTATGTGAACTTCCCAATCATCGAGTTTCTCCACCATATCCATAGTTGCCACTACGGATCTAGTATGCAGCGAAGCATGTATGACACTAAGGTTGTCTATTTGGACTTGCACTTTTGTCCATCCTTTTTTTCCAATTTCTTAAAGATGAAGAAGAATTCCCTAGTACAGACCTTATTCTTATTTTTTTTAAGGAAAAAAAAAGAGCTAACCTGAGTGAATGACGCCTATAATGTCATAAAATTAGATTTTAACTACCAGATTCAGATTTGAGAGATACTATAGAAACATCTTCCTTGTTATAATCACAGGATCCTAATGCAAATGAAAATTCAAGAACCATCTAATTGAATGGTTCAGTTGATTTTAAAACACCATTAAACAACAAGAGCACTTTGCGCCACTTAAAATTAACCTCCACAGTCCAATCTACAAGTTACAAAAAGAAACCCCAACAACAACAACTCAACTCATTGCCCATCCTGCGTTAATTGAACCTCTACGCCACTACCAGCCCCATCAATGTCCTTCCTTAATTGGGCCTGCACCTTTTCAATACTCCCATTACTACTTAATTGGGCCTGCCCACTTGCAGCCCCATTAATCTGGGCCGTTTCAAACTCACTGATCAAATCAGGCTCAACATTCTCCTCAGGCTCCCACGTGGCTTCATCAATATCCGTCCATTTCACCAGATACTCATTCTTCCCATCATCGCCCACTCTCTTTCCGATCACTCCCTCAGCCACCGCATACTCAAGCCCAGCCTCGTAATCCCTCACCAGATCCTCGCCGATAAACGCCGCGTTGACCCATTCGTTATCACTACCGTCCTTCCATTTCACCAAAAACTCCAATTGATCTCCCTTCCCTCTCTTCTCCAACAACTCCTGCACCTCCGCGAACTCAAACACTTGCTCCTCCAGTATCTTAATTACACTTTCTAACCCTAATCTCCTACCAAATTGCATCGGATTCCCCTTTGGCGTCACTCTCAAAATCTCTTTCGCCAAACCTAACGGCGTCAGTTGTCTGTCATCTTCCACCTCCGGATCCGATCCAAGATCCGCCAACAACTTAACCACGCCCGGCCTCACATACCCTGCCGCCATGTGCAGAGCCGTCAACCCTCCGCTATTATCGCTGTGGTTCAGATCAGCTCCGGCTTCGGCTAGCAGCTTAACACACGGCTCAGATCCGAGGCCGGATACGAAGAGCAGAGCGGTGCGCCAATCACCGTCGACGGCGTCCACGTCACGCTCGTCACCGGCGGCTAGTAGTTCGGCGAGAGCCTTGTCGTCTGCCTTTTTGGCTGCCATCCACCACGGGGTTTCATACTCCGCCACAACGTCTTTGGCTATGAAATCGGAAGCGACCCAGGAAGGATCGTGACCGTCTTTCCACTCAATCAAGTACTGCATTCCTTTCCCGCCTTCCAATGCTCTGCTCCCAATGATTTTGTTAACTTCTCCATATGGCTCGTCGCCTTCAGGACTGCTAGTTCCGGTAATGGTGGTTTCTTGAACTGTGTTCTGGGTATCTTGATTTTGGATGGCCAAGAGGGTGAAAGTGGATTTTGGTGGGGTTGATAACTTGAAATGACAAGATTGGTGATGGGGAAGGAAAGGATAAGGGACTTTCAATTTGGAGGAGAGCTTGAGTCGAGATAGGGGTTGGTTAGCTAACAGAGAGTCCATGGAGGACTATTGAGTTCTGCTGCTTTTTTTTCTTTCTGGATGAGTAAGCCTGGAGAGTGGGAGGTGAAGGGGCAGGGACTGAATTTTGCAATTTCCAATTCCATTGGTGGATAATTCTTTAGCATCTGTATAAGAGGATAAGAAATCCCATCCGCATATATTGGTTGTTTGTTTATGTGCAGAGGAGGACAATGATGTATTGCGGAGTTGTGGACAAAGCGGCACAGCTGAACCATAAGTTAAATTTGCATTCAGCAAAATGGGCCTCAAAGATGAGTAGCACAAGACTATGAGCCCGCAAACCTTGGAAACAATATTTTCGGACTGGTAAAATAACGGACCAATTCCATATTAAAATCTTAAAGACCAGTTTATTTGGACTTTGTTTTTGGTTTTGATACTAAACTACCAGTTTTACTCCTTTTTCTTTATTGGCAATAATACAATTTGGTCAATTTATCGGGAATTTGGAAAGAGACAAGAAAATAAAAAAGAGAGAACAAATGCATGTGCCAGCACTTGATTTGGTCAATATTACGCGTTCAGCCAAAATGTCTCTTCTATATAGAAATCCAATCTAAAAGATGTTACATTCTATCAAGTATCAAAATATGAATATTGCTTCTAAATGTGTACTAGGAAAGCCTTTTTTTATTAACCATTACAATAGTATTGAGATCGGACCATAATCTATGGTATAAAAATGATTTGAACAAATTAATTGAATTATAATTTCATGTGAACTGTTTGTTGATAACTTGAAATTCATAAATTTAACATCGAGTAGCTTCTTACACGCGTAGAAGATTAAACATACTTACAAGTGGCCCCTCCAAATCACAGATACTTTCAACTCATCAATATTTACTGGTTACATACTCTTTTTTTTCTCTTTTTTTCTCAAGCCGTTTTGTTGCTAAAATAGTGTATTATAAACCAATTGCAGCAATCTTCAAAAAAAGAAAAAAAAATTTGCAGCAGGTCAAGTGCTAGTATTTTGGAAGAAACCTTCGTGAATGCCGATAGTCGATTGTGGTGATGCCTTTTCCACCTTTCACGGATGAAGAGAAAGACTCAGGAGTCACGATTAAAGAAGAAAAGTTCGCCATTAAATTTCAAAATGTATAGTTTACGAATGAATCTTAAGATTTGAATTGCATGGCTGCTACTTAATCAAGACCACTCTGGCAGTTTTAATGATGTTTTTGTTCTTGCAAGTTGCAATAGAGTAATACAGTATGATCCCAACCTATCACATAAAAATCATGTCACTAGCTACTCTAGCAACCAAAATAACAAAAAGACTAACCATAAGTTCCTACACATTATCACATAAAAATCACATCAATAACTACTCTAGTAACCGAAATAATAAAAAGACTAACCATCCATCACACAAAAATCATGTCAGTAGCTACTCTAGTGACCGAAATAAAAAGACTTACCATCAGTTTCTACCTATTGTATAATTATTGCTCTTTGCAGCATATTGAATTTTTTAATCTATATTTAATAAGAAATTATTCCCGTTGAATTTAAATGGTAAGAAAAATGTCAATTTTTAAATAAAGTAGGAGTTTGAATCTTAAATCTTAACTTTTATTTAGAGTAGGACTTGTGAATGCAAATACAGCGGTGATTACTGAAGTATATTATTACAACTGGCAACAGGCAAAAAGAATAAGAAAGCCCCAGAATTTCAATTATAGTTTCCGCGTAAAATCAATTTTTGGAAAACAAACAAAATTGACACTCCATGCATGATCTTATTTAAGACTTCAGACTTCGGAGACGCGTCCCCACCCATCACCGTTGAAAGCCCATTGGCCCAACAACAGCAGAAATAGGAGCCGTCTGATCCAGAGGTTAGCGTGTTAATCCTTTGGTACCAATTTGCCACATGGGCACTCCGTGTCTCGCGTCAACAATCACGGGGATTATACCATCCTACCATCCTCCAGCTGAGAAACAGCTTCCAAAAGAAAAAAATCAATGCTATTGGTCAAAGCTCAATCCCCTACGTGCATCTCCATCAGAACAGGGGCATTTCCGTCATACAGTCCGTAATTCTATACACTTCACTCCACGTGGTAAATTGTTACTGCTCCATCTTTTAATGTTCTACCAGTGGATTAGGAAAGTGTAGAGGACATTGTGGTTTCGTGTGGACCCATCCACCGTTTCACTTTTCAGTGGCCCACTAAGTTATACTTGGCGCGCTGGACAGACACGGCGCAAGCTGATTTTTCATTTTTCTTTCCAATTTTACTGTTTATTTTTTTGGGCGGCCAACTGGCCATTTTACTTAATTAGCTTTTCCCTCCTTTGTTCTTACGACTTTAAATATCCGCATGAGCAGGAGATCAGCCATCATTAAACCACATTCCAGTGTCCATTTCATGTAGTAACTGTAAAACTCCTCTCAATTTGGAGAAAAAAACAAAACCTCCTCTCTCTCTCTCTCTCTCTCTACATATTCTGCTCTGCTAGCTTCTACTTCCTTGATCAATATCATCATCTCCAATTCAATTTCTCTGAAAGATTCAAATTTGTTTGTTGGTCTTGAAATCTTATATGCCGATGGGTGGTTTGTATTGGCGCCTTTTATTGCAATGTGTGGTGGTCTGTGGTTTGGTGTTTGTG
Organism: Viola odorata; assembly: GCA_963691705.1. Lineage (NCBI taxonomy): Eukaryota > Viridiplantae > Streptophyta > Magnoliopsida > Malpighiales > Violaceae > Viola > Viola odorata. The sequence continues at coordinate 369,684 of OY829544.1, forward strand.
AATAAGGCAGAGGACCCATATAGGTTCTTCACCTGGAATGTTACTTACGGTGACATTTATCCACTCGGCGTCAAGCAACAGGTTAATACTTATAAATTAGTTGTGTGTTTTCTTGTTTGTAAATTTGATTTTTTCAATTACTCTTGTGATTAAAGATGTTAGTTTCGCAGGGGATTCTCATAAATGGACAGTTTCCAGGACCGGACATATATTCTGTTACCAACAACAATCTCATCATTAATGTATATAATAACCTGCCGGAACCCTTCTTGATTTCCTGGTAAGAACCGTCTTCCAGTTGCACAGCACTAATGGTTAAAGTCCATAAAAGCGATATTGTTAGGGGGGTTGACTAAAGTAAAGTTCAACCGGCTTGAAATTATGTTGTTCATTCAGGCGGTTCAAATGTTTTGGAAGTTGGAGTATATTTTTTTACCAATGTGGGAAATTTTTAATTAAAATAAATAGGGAATACTCGTTTTAAATTAAATGATATTTTTTACGAATTGCCATGATTTGTTTAATTGAGTTTTACACGTTTTGCTTATTAACTGCCCCTTTTCAAGTTTTCATAATTGGTTTAGTAATCAATCACCCCCCACGCCAGCCTTTTTTGGGGGGGCATAAATGGCATGTTGATTTATTTGTAAAGAAGTTGCTTACCATAAATTTTGAGCTTTGTAGTAGACTAGTGGTAGTCAAAATGAAAATGCTACTCTCTTTTGTGGACCATAATTTTGGTGGGCTTTTCTTAGTAGGCCTGGGCCATTCTAAAAGGCCTAATGGGCTATCTAGAGTGACAATTTTCTCCAACACGATGCTTCTTCTTCTTCAGTTTTTTGTTTGACCTTGGACTAAAGTTGTCAACAAAAAAACAATTACAGGAACGGCGTCCAACAAAGGAGGAATTCGTACGAGGATGGAGTATACGGGACCACGTGTCCCATCCCACCGGGAGGGAACTTCACTTACATACTACAAGTCAAAGATCAGATCGGCAGCTTCTTCTACTACCCGTCTCTCGCTTTCCACAAGGCCGCCGGTGGTTTTGGGGGAATCAGAATCCTGAGTCGGCCGTTGATTCCCGTCCCTTTCCCCGAACCTGCTGGTGATTTCACCCTTCTCATCGGTGACTGGTACAAGACTAACCACTCGGTAAGTAATCCGATTTCTCTTCCTCCAAATCCTAATTTACATCCTCCTCCTCCTTCACATTGTGTCTAAAATTGTGCATTTCTGATTCACTTTTGCCAGAAATTGAAGGCAGTTCTAGATGGTGGTCACAAGCTTCCTTTTCCTGATGGCATTCTTATCAATGGACGCGGACCGAATGCCGCATATTTTACATTCCAACCAGGTATTTGCTACTATTCTCGTATTAAATCGAGTTGTTTATTACAGTGATGCATTGGCTAGTGACGAATTAAACATTATAAACTATTTAATCTAGGGAAAACTTACCGGCTTAGGATATCAAATGTGGGGCTACAGCATTCTCTCAATTTTCGCATTCAAGGTCACAAGATGAAGCTGGTTGAGGTTGAGGGCACCCACACAGTGCAGACCACCTATTCATCATTGGATGTTCATGTTGGCCAATCCTATTCGGTATTGGTCACAGCTGATCAGCCAGCTCAGGATTACTACATTGCCGTTTCGAGTCGCTTCTCAACCAAGATTCTCACCACCACTGCCATTCTTCACTACAGCAACTCCGCCAGACAGGTCTCTGGTCCAATCCCTGGAGGGCCCACCACCGAAATCGATTGGTCTCTCAACCAGGCTCGATCCATTAGGTACTAAAACTTACTGTTCTCTCCAAATGTATAGCCTGATATGATGAAGGCAATGTCAACTTAACCTCTTGAGTTGTGTTACTTGCAGGACAAATCTTACAGCAAGTGGCCCAAGGCCAAACCCGCAGGGTTCTTACCACTATGGACTCATTAATATCAGCAGAACAATCAAGTTAGAGAGCTCTGCTGGTCAAATTAATGGCAAGCAGAGGTATGCGGTTAACAGGGTGTCGTTTGTCCCTGCTGACACTCCCCTTAAGCTTGCTGACTACTTCAAGATTGGAGGCGTTTTTCGTGTTGGAAGCATCTTGGATAGTCCCCCTCAGAAGAATATGTATCTTGACACGTCTGTCATGGGTGCTGATTTCAGGGCCTTTGTTGAAATTGTCTTTCAGAACCATGAGGACATTGTCCAGACCTGGCACATCAATGGCTACTCCTTCTGGGTTGTTGGGTAAGGGTTCATTTCAAAAGTTATTTTAGATCCATAATGTCTCTACTAGCTCAAATTTTGGAATAGAATTTATTTTTGGAAGCTTATCATTTGTCTTCTAAATCTGCAGTATGGATGGAGGGGTTTGGACGCCTGGAAGCCGAAAGCAATACAATCTCAGAGATGCCGTTTCACGTTGCACAACACAGGTGAGATTTCTTCTCGTTCGGTTGATTGTCTTACAGCTAGTCAAAGACATCTAATTGAGTGCATAATGGCTTATTTTGGTTGATGCTTGGATGTTGCAGGTTTATCCCAAATCATGGACTGCCATTTACATGGCACTTGACAATGTTGGAATGTGGAACGTGAGAAGTGAGTTCTGGGCACGCCAATACCTCGGCCAACAATTTTATCTGCGTGTTTACTCGCCTGTAGGGTCCATTCGAGACGAATATCCAATTCCAAAGAATGCTCTTCGCTGTGGCCGGGCTAAAGGCAGAAATACCAGACCCTTATGAACATAGCTGCTGCTAAGACAGATCTCTAATTTAACCTCTATAAGTTTGTTTTTATGACCCAAACTCAGGGTCCCGATTTTTCGACTTTGCAGTTGTAATACTATTATTATTTTTTGCAATAAGGGATCAATTCTTTCTTCTTTTGCCAAATGAATTACTACTTGCGTGCACTGTAGTATCTTTCTATAATAGCCGCCTACACGGTCAGTTTGTCAGTTTATAATTTGTATCTAGTCCACATCATTTAGAAAAGAAGCCAAAATCCCCTTCTTGGATTCACCATGCAAAATCATGGATCCGGTATAGTTTCAGATTATTCTCTTTGCAGAGACGATGATATCAGTATAACCTGCCTATCGTTATAATCGAAGATCATCGTTGTTCAAAATAAGAAATATAATCGACATTTTTTTTATCCCAAGTCCATGTATAAAATAAAAAATGAACGAATTGTTTAACAGCAATCAAATCACTACGGAATTTTGTGTTCAATATTGAGCAGACTAGGAATTCCCGCCAACTAAGACTCCGAGTTCCCTACCTCAGTCTGGTATGCTTTGCAGTTTTGCAAGAAAGCAAAGATCCTAAAACTAAATGGTATCCCCTGCCGCACTCTGTTTTGTCTATTTTAATATCTTCAAGTTCCACTGTCAGGAATGGACAAAACCATACTAGGAGAGTTACATTTTTAGGGTTCAATCATTCTCAAACCTGAATAGTAGTAGAGAGGATATACAGACACACTGAAAATGAATTATTTTATTTATTTACATTTATTTGTACAGGACAAATAACATGTGCTATAAATAGTAGTGAAGGTTGTGCAGCAAAGGAAGTACATGCAATACCAGCAGTAGTTTAAAACAAGATCATTTCCAGGTTTTGATTATGGAGAACAGGAATAGTAATACTGTCCTTCTAGTCCTATGCTTGGCCAAACTGATTCTTGTGACTGTTGAGGCAGAGGTGCCAGCAATATTTGTATTAGGAGATTCAACAGTTGATGTAGGGACTAACAATTTCCTGCCTGGAACCAAACCAAAGGCCAACTTCCCTCCTTATGGTATTGATTTCCCTCATTCTCGACCGACCGGGAGGTTCAGCAATGGCTTCAATACTGCTGATGCCCTTGGTTAGTTTCCTGCTAAGTTTGCATTGTTAATTTAAGACAACATCCCTTAATTTCTGTTTAAAAAGTACCATAACGAAAACATATGCATACTCTGACTTAACATGATCAGCTAAGCGATTTGGATTCAAGAGAAGTCCACCACCCTACTTTTTTCTAGTAAACAATTCTAACATTTTGAAGAGGACTAGCTTCAGAGGAGCGAATTTCGCGTCAGGAGGGGCTGGCATTCTTGACACAACTGCAGAATCCGCAGTGATGGATGATCTTGGAAGGAAGAGCACCAATCAAAATCATGTTGTTTCACTGAGACATCAGATAGAGCAAATGTCCATAGTGCATGGTAATCTTACAGCTTCCCAGGGTCGAGAAAATGCAGAAACCCTTATCAGCAAGTCTTTGTTCATCATCAGTGTCGGCAGCAATGATATCTTTGCTTATTTCATGTCCAAAACCAAAAGAACTATATCTAAACAGCAGTTCATATCAAGCTTAGTGCTGGCATATCAGAACCACTTGAAGGTGAATAACTTTCTGCTTTAGATACTTACTTATACAAAGCTACATTCTTTTTCTCTAAAGCTGATATACCTAAACATGATTTGAAATTGATGCATATATGCAGAATCTACTCAAGATCGGAGCGAGGAAGCTTGGTGTTATTAGTGTTCCACCAATTGGGTGCTGTCCATCTCTGAGGGTTTATAATACTAGTGCTGGTGGGGGATGTGCAGCGGAGCTGAATGAACTTGTTGGAGATTTTTATTCAGCAATCAATGTCAGTATGGTCAACCTCAGCTCAGAATATAAGGACCTCAAGTTTTCAATTGGTAACACAGTAGAGATGACAACGTTCGCGATAAATTACCCTTTTCTTTTCGGTAAGATGTTAATCAAATTTGATTATCAACTAACAGCTTGTGACTTGATTGGTCTATGACTACGAGTACTGTTACTAATCTGTCTGCAAAATTTCTCAGGATTTACAGATGTGCAAAATGCGTGTTGTAGGGGGAATCAGACCGGCAAGGGGCCATCCATTTGCAACTCAAGGTCTAGTCTTTGTTCAGACCGCGATCGATATTTGTTCTGGGATGGAGTGCACCCTACACAGGCTGCTTCTGATGTGGCTGCTGCAACCCTTTATTTTGGTCTGCCACAATTTGTAGCTCCCATTAACTTCTTTCAGTTAGGCGATGCTTAATTAGCTAAAAAACGTCTATATTGCTTTTCATAACCATGGACCAGTTAATAAGGGAACTCCTGTCTCTCTCAGTTTGTTACAAGCTGTTAGCTATTTTTTACTTCATGCATATGGTTTGCCAATTTCTTGGATCGATATCGACAATTTGAATACATAGTTACAACTATTTACTGACGTCAACAAAACAATAGAAAGAAGCAATATTTCCAAGAAGATATCTTCTACACTCACCGGGTCCTTTTAGTGCTAAAACAAAGATAATGCATATAAATCCTGTGACTGACAAGCACTTAAGGTCATGATCATGTCTCATCCAAGAATCATCCACAGGCTGAATTCTCCTGTCTCGAGGGTCTTCTTTCCTCTTCGGAATGAATGCGCTTCAAAAGTTCTTCTCTTTCTCTGAGCATCTCTAGCTGGTATTCTGGCTCCTCAAGTACCCTCAATATCTGGTTCAAACAGAACAACATTTATAAACTCCATCAACTAGAACAACATTTGTAAACTTGCATGTATGGTCTTCCTTCAAAGAAAATCTAATATATCTAAGGACAAATCTTGTATAGAAGTTTAGTGCAAGAAAGTTCACCATTTTCATTGTTGGCCTCTTGGAAGGTGAATGCATAAGGCAGAGACGCGCTGCAAAAATAAGTATTTCCATCTCTTCTTTACTGTAGTCCTTGTTCAGGTTAGGATCTATCAGACGTTCGTACAGGCCACAACTTAACAAAGACCTAGCCTGCAAGGACCGAGCGAAAATGACAAAAAAATTGAGGGAAGAAAAACTCGTATGTGTGTTTTGTGTTTTAACTCAAAGAAAAACCGATCTCTTCTGTTACCCACAGCACCAAGCTTTCACATTTTCCCTCGCTTGTTTGAATAGCCTCTTTCCCAGTGATAAGTTCCAGAAGTACAACCCCATAGGAGTAAACATCAACCTTCTCATCCACCTCTCCATACATGATATACTCGGGAGCCAAGTAACCGAACGTCCCCACAATACTAAATGACTTTATATCTGCTGAAATTTTCTCTGATTGAAAGTATACCATTGCCGCACCAAAATCTGAGAGCTAAGAGACGAAGAAACATGTCAATATATTGATTGCCTATGCGCAAAATAAGTTATGATATGGTGATGTAGATTGAGGTGGAACTTACCTGAGGCTGGCAATTGTCAGAGAGTAGGATGTTGGAGGACTTGACATCTCTGTGAATTATTGGTGGGTCGCAACAATGAAGATACTCCAATGCCTTTGCCACACCAATCGCGATATCCATCCTCTCGCTCCACCTCAGCTGTCTCAGACTATGATTTAAGCTTCCCTCAAGAAGATTGTACACAATTGCACTTATCTTTTTATCGTCACAGTACCCAATCATCTGAACTATGTTATCATGTTTTACGCCAGATAGAATCTCCACTTCATTTAGAAATTCCTCTGCTGACGAATGTGTATGTTTGAGGACTTTCACAGCTACAGCTTGGCTATCCTGAAGGGTGGCTCGATACACAGTACTCTGCCCGCCTTCTCCAATTACCAATTTGGAGCTAAAATTGTCGGTGGCTGATTTCAGTTCTTGAAATGCAAAATTCCTGACAGTTCCGATGTATTCCTGGAGTGGCAATTCAGTAAACATTGCTGCTTTTTTGACACCATGCCTTTCTGCACTACCCGTTTGTTGAATTAGTGGATATTCCGAGGAAAGTGGTACAGACAACGATTTTTGAAACTGATGGCTAGTTCTCTGTTGATTGGTGTAACCTTTTCCAGTTGAAGAGGATGCATATGGCTGAAGGACCGGATAAGTAGAGCCCTGTTGACCGATTCCTCGTCTTTGGAGGAAAATCTTTCCAGCACTATTGAGCACCAGAAGGGTGCACGTTGGTGGCAATTGTTTCAAGCAGGTCTCTATTACTGATCTTTTGGGCCTGCAACACAAAAAACAATGAGCAAGAGAGAAGGAAGCTGACAATGAAAGCTATGAATGCTAGCTCCAAGTACCCGGAAAAGCTGCATCCGATTGCAACAATGTTTGCATAGTTGATGCGCACTTGGCGGCCTAATTCTGATATGTAAGAGTTCCCAATACAGACTTTAACCTGGAACTCCACCTTCACAACAAGAACCATCAAGAAAACCAATAAATAAATCCAGCGAAACTCTTCAATTCATTTAAAAAGGTTATAATCCATACCTGTTTGGATTTGCAGAGATCCTCATGGATGTGGAAAGAATTTGGATCAAAAGTACCTGATGGTTCATGAACATGAATGGCCAGCACATTATCCCCATGATTGACCGCTGCATCGAGCAACCGAAGGAGCATTTCTCTGCTATTGTTATCTGACTTGAGGCACACAATAATCGTCTTCTTCTTTGCTTCTCTTGTCCATGGGAATGGAAAAAACTTCTTTTGCATGCTTGGCATTCCAAATCCAACCATTGAAAGCAATGGAAAAGGATGTAAGCTTTTTTCTTGGTTGTCATTTCCATGCCTTTATTATCTTTGGTAACATGTTTCACATCGTCATAAGTGTGACCATTGGCTACTGTATTTAAGGTTCTCCTAACATCATTGATTTACCGTTTTTGTTGCTGGTAGTCTGGTAATACCCCAGCAGCTAATTGATGGGTCTGGTGATTATACAGGATAGTTCGTTTGTAGCACCATTTGAATAGTTGTAGTACTTACGTCCAGGAGTAAAAGGAAAGTCAAGTTAAATGCTTGTCTGCTTCGTGAAGGGGATACCGGGTTGATTGATTTGGAAGAATAATTTTATAATTTAATCAAATAAAAAATGAAATTAGTATATATGATCACGAAGCATTTATGAACACTTACATATAAATTTATGTGATTTTTCATATTATTGAAATTCAATTTTTTCAAATTTCATAAGTTATATCATGAATTATATAAATAAATTCAATTTAATAGTGCAATCTAATCAATTATGAGCCGTCCTTGAGTTTTACGTATAAGCTTGTGGAAAAGGACATTCAATAGAACAATTTAAAGCGTTAGATGCCAAGAAAATTAGTTATCATGTGTCTTCCTACCAATTTTCATCTCAGAGACCGACCATAGGATGTAGGGGCAGTAGGGCAGGTTTACTGTGCCAGCCGACATGATCCAACTACTTTCATCCAAACAATTTGCAAATGCATCAAATGCACAAATCCGGTTCCTTCAAGCTTGCATTGCAATTTCATAATATGACAGGGACAACTAGTAGCAGCCATCACTATTTTGGCCTGTTCTTGCAACTACTGCCCCAACGCTACAAACAATATACTGTCCCTAGTGCTGCTCGGTTACGGAATGCAAGCGAAACAGACTATACCTCTAGCTCAATTCAACATCACAAAAATATTTTGATCTTGTATACTCAACTGTAAGAGGGTGATAAACATTTGACACTTGGGCAGTCTAAATAGGTTCTCAAACTTCATCATGACATAAACAAGCATGAATACTTTACTCTAGGACCTATCAACCCATAAGGCAAGCATAACCTGATGCGCCTAGTTGCAAACCACCAAATGCGCCAAGAAGGTAGGAATATCACTTCAATTACTCAAGCATCTGTGAGTAAACAAAGGCCTAAACATGTATTGCTAGCTTCATGGAGCATGCCACAGAAGATTCAATGCAATGCCTTCAAGTATGTCTAGTAGGTATTGCCAAGGCAATCATTCCATGCACACAATAACATCAAGTGACCACAGCTAGGAGAAACGGTGAATTGTCACCATTTGCACAATGTGGCGCCCGGTAAAATTTCTTATAGTGGACACCATGCATTCTGTGTCACAAGTGCAATGCCAATTACCAATGAAAGAATAGTAGTCTTGTAAAGAAATAGGAGAACAAGCACACAAGAATCCAGAAACAAGCATCAAAGCTAAGGTGCCAACTCTTTCAGAGAAAAGACTTGCATTGCAACAGAAAAAAGAGGGAAAATAGTGTATTATTATTAACTAAATCAAGTTTACAGTTTGGGCAGACACCAGGATATTATGTAAGCTCATGAACTTGCTTATCTCAAGCGTGCCAAAGGAAAATTCCACAACAGTGAGCACAAAGGAAAGCTTGCCCAATATTTCTTCACTCATTAACCTGCAGACCCAAAATAACCACTAATTAGATGATCATACTTTTCTATAGCATGCTATGCAATTATGGCATCCTAGAATACAATTACAGCACTAACACAAAGGTCAATGGAGGGTAATGAAAATAAAATAAAAATTCTGGCTTTTGATTGTTAGTCTTGTTCGGAAAATTGTCAAGACTACAGAAATGGGATTATATGATACCTGATTAAGAGGATTATCAGGAGATTTCTTCCACAATTTCCAGATCATGTCCTTATATTGAGTATGAGTAAGCCCTGGTTTCTCTGCCTTCAGGATTGCCATCTCAGCTTCTTCAAAAGCCTAGAAGTATTTTTAGAAAAAATCAGCAAAAGTTCACGGTTCATGGCAAATGAATGAAAATAAATTATATTTTCCCAGCCAAACAGACCTTAAACGAGGCCTTAAGTCTCCTCTCAGGATGCCGATCAACCGGTAAGGTCTCAGTAACCGCTATCTGTGCAATTGCATCTTCAACACTCCTTGCCTCGATAATGGAGTCATCGCGATTCTGATTCGTAACTAACACCGTCCTCTCATATTCCTCAGCCGCCGCAGTCCTGCTTTGCTTCCGCTTTGCCTCCTCAGCTTTCCTCACCATTTCCGCCTGCTCTTCCTCCCTCCTCCTCCTCAGCTCCGCTTCAGTTACCTTGGGAACTGGAATCGCGACCCGATTCGCCTTCTTATCCGGCTTCTTCATCATTTTTTCCAGTTCCTTCTCTTCCTGTTCCGCCAACCGGCGCGCCTCAGCTCGCTTAGCTGCGGCCTCGGCTCGCTTCTCAGCCTCCTCCTCGCGTTTCTTCGCAGCGCGGGATGTGGCGCCCTCTGCCTCGCGCCAGTACTGCTCTTCCTTCTCCCGAGCGTCGCGATCCTTTTTCTCGGATTCCGTGGCGCTCTTTCGCGCCTTAGCCGCTTCGGCTTTGCTATTGACACCCATTTTCTTCGGCATCTTTCAATTGGTTTCTGAATTGTTTTAGGGTTCTGATGCAATCGTCCCTGAAATGAGGAATTTAGGATTTTGTATTTAGGGAAGGGAATTGAAGTGTTTTTCGTTAAGACTATATTGAAGACAGTTATCCTGACGGTGATAGTGGTCGTGTTTCTCCTGGATTTTATTTTTCATTTTTACTTTTATTGCCATACAGTTTTGGGCTCTTTATCCAAAAGAAATACAGTTTTGGGCTCTTAAGTTTCTTTCTGGTTTGAACAAAATCAGCAATTGGGCTTTCGGATATGGGCCCGTGTTTGGTTTCGTAGTTTTTTTTTAAGGAAGGTTTCGTAGAGTTTTAAATATGCAAAACTAGTTTTATTATTAAATATCATTACAATGATCTACACCTAAATATTTTAGGTGCAAAAGTTTTTTTTCCCCAATGAGAAATATTTTTATTGAAGATTGGGGGTTTAGAAAAATAATTTACACATATTTATGGAATTGTATAGTAGACTATAAGAGCTAAGCAATCATTTTGCTGGTAATAATTTACACAATCATTTCTTAGAGCCTGGATTCCGATCCAAAATCCGAATTCTCACCCCTGCTTAAAGGTTATGAGATCCAAAGAAAAATTGTTTCCCATTTTGGTAGGCATGCATGAATAATGTATTCACAAATGAGAAATAATGAAACAAGTTAATTAATCATTTTTATGGGTAATATTGGTGTATTTAAATGAGAATTGTTTCTAAACCCATAGATAATTTATAGAGATGTCGTTCAATAATTAGTGCATAAATAAATTAATCAACTTGTTGGTATGGGTAATTTTAGTTAAATCCAGGCAGTAGCAATAATTAACTAAGGAAAAGGAAAGTAAAGATCACATTCACATTTTCTGCGATTTTTATTACGTTATACGTTTTCGTTATTCAATACAATGTACATTTTTGAATATTTTGTGTTACTTATGGTAGTGTATTTATTTTTTCACTCTTTCTGGCTGTCCTACGCATGCATCAAGTGGTCTGGTCCAAACTATAGCCTCACTTTGACGTTGAAAACCTTTTGTGGATTTTATTCGCACAATTCAGTCGTGGCTCCTTCAATAATTCCAAACATAAGCGAACCTGGGGCTGCCACTGCCAGCCCAGCCGAAAAACTTATCACGTGTCATGTACCTAACCTACTCCTCCACAGTAGTTCTTGGGCTCTAATTGTGGGTTCTCTTTTCTTTTGACTTTGAAACTATCACGCACCATATACTCGGCCACCCAATACTTCTGCTCCACACAATGTCAGACTTTGGGCCATTCAGTCAGATTCTTTTCCAAGCATCAAAGACCCCAAAGATGATCAAGTGATGACTCTGCAAACATCAAACCGTCAAGATCTCGCTACATCATCCATGGATTCCACAGGATCCGACCGATGATCACCTTGATTATTTGACTTTGGCTTGATCATTTCTTTCCTAAATTGTTTTCCTTTATTTAAACTGAGAACTGAGAAGGATGAAAGCCAAAATTTAGTAACAAACGCTTCGTGATTCGAGTTTCAGGAACCATAATAAAACCCGCGCCAAAAAAAGAAACTGCCGTTTCGTAGGGGTGTAAGAAAACCGGATTGAACCGGAAACCGAACCGGAACCGGAGCATTTTGCACCGAACCGGACCGAACTGAAAAGTTTCGGTTCAGTCCGGTTCTACTCGAAGAAGAACCAGAAATTTCCGGTTCTGTCCGGTTCTACTCCTACCAAAATCCGTAAACCCAACCGTAGAACCGGTAGAACCGGAAAATAAATAAATATATATGTATATATATATATGCAATCATATAACATAAGTTATGCTTTGCTTCAGTGGCAAGACGTTTGCTTCCTTTTCAAGGGGAAGGGTTTCGAGCCTCCCTTTCATCAAAATTCCTTTTTCCATCTTTTCCTTCTAACTGGGCTTGGGCCGCTTAGCCGGGCCATCTGTTCCTTCTTTCTTCCTTCTAACTGGGCTGATCCATTGTTTTATTTTTTAATTGTTTGTAAATTGTAATAGTTAGCTAATAATTTATTTAATTATTTGTAATAGCTAGCTAATATATTTTTAATTTATAATTAATTTAATGACTTTTTAAATAATATTTTAATGACATTTCATGTGAAATTTAATATTTATATTTTATTTAATAAATTTATATATAAATTATTATATAATAGAATCAATAAATTTTATTATTAAATATATATAATAATGACTCCATGAAAATAAAAAATAAAATAGAAATTTATTTTCATTTTCTCAATCTTTACCATTCATACCAAATAAAAATAATTAGTCATTCAAATTTTTTTATTCTCATTTCTAGTGGTAGGATACTAAACACATTAAGAAATACTCCATAATTCTCACTCCTTACCTCCATTGAATCCATTTTCATTTCTTGTGGTTTATTACGAGCAACCAAACAAGTCGTAAAAGTATCAAATGAAACATGCGTGTGAAATTGTATAAATTCATGACAAACTCTTATTATTGACAATGTGACATGTTAAAAACTTAGCTATCTAACAATTAATAAAATTAACAATAATATTATCATTTTAAAAAAATTATTATTATCATTATAATACAATCTCAATTCCAATAAACCACTCGAGAGAAAATAAATACATATTAACTCCCTACAATAAAACTAAGAAATGAAAAAAATTCTTTATTTCCTTTTGTTTTCTTTCAAAACAACGCCGTTTTGAACCAAAACACACCATTTTAGTGCTTAACGTATTTTACCTCAATATATATATATATATATATATGCAATATACATCAAAAGTGGACTTTGGTTCAGTGGCTAAGTAGTAGACATGCCTTCTAAAGGGAGAGGGGTTCGAATCCCCTTCCACTCAAAATTTCCTTTTACCAACTTTCTTTAATAAAATAATTATATTATTAAAAAAAATTAAAAACACATTTAAAAAAAAAACTGGAATTAGGAAAATTAGTATATTATTTAAACAAAATTAAAAAATTTATAAAAAAAATTATAATAAAAAAAAACCGGAACCTTAACCGGACCGGACTGTCCGGTTCCAGGCCGGACAGAACCGGAAATTTCCGGTTCAGTCCGATTCTAAGCCCATCAGAACCGAAAGTTTCCGGTTCAATCCGGTTCTAACCCCAAAACCGGACCGAACCGGACCGGTTACACCCCTAGTCTCATCCACACGCAACTTCCTCTCCTCTCCCCTCCCCTCCTCCTCACCAACCAAAATCATCACGTGGGCCCTCACCCTTTCACAACACAAAATTCGCTAATTCATGGTTAGTTCTATTATTGGAGTTTGGGAAATAAATGCAAGGAGAGTTATTTTGTTCAAACAAAGTAATTTTTTATTAGGAAGGAATATATTCCCTTCAAATTTCAATACATATATATATATCAATTTTTTTATTTTTATATTATTACTGACTAAACTGTTTTTATTGTATTAATTATGAAGTAATTACCTAATAGTTTCTCTTTAAAATTGTTTAGAAATAATTTTATTATTATTAATTTTAAAAATTAAAATACGATAATTAAATAACTAAAATTATTTCTTGAAAAATTGATATTTATTTAAACTCGAGGGAGTAAGATAATTTTTTTTTCTTTTGTGAAATTAATTTCTATCGACCATTAACAAACTCAATTTGGCGTTCCGGTTCTGGTCCGAAAAGTGCTGTGAGTAAAAGTGCTGTGGGAAAATCACTTTTGCGCAAAGCAGTGTGTTGTTTGGTAAACATTTTTTAAAAGTGCTGTGGGAAACGAGAAATTGTTTTTGGTGTTTGGTAAAACTATAAAAATGAAAGAGTTGGAGTATAAAACCCATTTTAAAAAAATTAATAAAAATAGAAAAAGTGGGTCTAGAATTACTTATCTCGAGATGGAGATTTTATTGTGATAGTTTTTAATTTATTTTGTGCATTATATAAAATAAAAAAATGAATTTAAAAAAAAAAAAAAAAAAAAAGAGGAGAGAGAGGGTGCAAACGCACCCTCCTTATCCCACTGCACCAAAATGGTGCAGTGGCTTTAAGAGGCATTTTTGTGAAGGGAAAGGAAAGTACTTTTGGGAAGCACTTTTGGAATCCTAGCTTTTGGGTTGGGAAAAACCACAACCCCAAAGGGGTACTTAGCATTGTAAAGTCTTTGAAGGAGTGCCTCTCTCGTGTCGTATTGATCACTAATGATTAATAACAATACTGATACTAAATTTTAACAATAATTAATAAAGCATGGATTAAGGAATTTTTGTACATTTTTGCAGTCACATCACATCACATCACATCAGTACTACCTACACACATCTTACACTGGGGAATGAACAGTACAACAACTGGCAAAAAAAAGAAAGAAAGCAAGCACAGTAAAAAAGTAACAAGGAGTGGGCCCCGAGTAAAAGGACCGTGTCGGGTGCGAAACCCCTCTGTTACGGAAAGACAGCCTGCTCCAAACGGCCGTCTCCCTCTCTCTACGCTCATGTGCACCGTGTGATTCTCTCTCTCTCTCTGTTTCACTTAAACGGAGTGTGTGTGACTGTGATTCCTTTATCGTCTACCCACTGGTACCGAACAGTAGTGATTACGATAGAACAAACCGTAGTAGTATAAGAAAAGAAAAGTTTAGCTACTGAGTCGAGCGAGTGTGTTGCGCAACCGTGCTTTTTATCATCATCATCATCATTGCTTTGTCACTACTGCGAAATCCCTCATTTGTCGCATTTTACCTGATCATGTTCCCCTAAGATTCTTTCCATCCTTCTTTCGCGCTCGTTGCCGGATCTTGATCTACAAGATGGGGAGTAAGAGTATATCCTCCGATGACGGCGGCTCCAACGACCAGCAGAGCGAGAGGTGCGGGAGCTACAGCTTGAGTGCTGACGTCAGCGAGTCTGAGAGTTGCAGTAGCTTCTCCGGTCGCCGCTTTGATGCTGAAGGTGCTTCCAGCTCCATGGCGTCATCTCCTCGCCCGCTACCTGGAAATTACGGTTTTCCGGCGCAGTTTACCTTGCCGTTTCTCGGAGGAAAGAATGTGATGGTTTGGGACGAAAAGCCTCGGAGACCGGAGTCTGATTTGTCCGGTACTCTTTTCAGATCCTTCCTATTTATTTATTTTTGCTTGTTTTTATTTTTTAAGAATTAAATTTAGAACTGAATTGCTGCTTTTTTTGTTTGTTTCAATTCTTCTGACTATTGATAATATAGTAGAAATAATTTAAACCAGACATTTCATTTATATTTTTTCGCGTTTCTATTTTTGGTTTGTGGGTAGCTAGCAATTTTATGAAACATTTGAATATTTATTGATTTGGAATTGTTTCTATATTCATTGAGTGGCTTGTTCCCGTAGAGTTTGACATGATGAGAGAGAGATTTGCAAAGCTGCTTCTAGGGGAGGACATGTCTGGAGGTGGTAAAGGAGTTTGTACTGCACTTGCCATATCAAATGCCATCACAAATCTTTCTGGTTTGTATCAATTTTTCACTTTGGAAGCTCATTTTACTGGGTCATGTGTGAATTTGTTTATGCACATAGTGGATAGAGCTCTGAACTGTGCCTTGGTTTGTTACTGCAGCAACTGTGTTTGGTGAGCTCTGGAGGTTAGAACCATTGGCACCCCTAAAGAAGTCAATGTGGCATAGAGAAATGGAGTGGCTGTTATGTGTCAGTGATTGGATTGTTGAGCTTGTGCCTTCAATACAACAATTTCCTGGTGGAGGCACCTATGAGGTTATGGCAACTCGGCCACGTTCTGATTTATATGTGAATCTTCCTGCTCTCAAGAAACTTGATGCTATGCTGATTAGCATGCTTGATGGGTTCTGTGAGACGGAGTTTTGGTATGTTGACCGCGGGATAATTGTTGCTGATGATGGTGACTGTGATGTGTATCCATCTGGTGTCTCTAGTGGCAGGCCTTCAATTAGGCAGGAAGAGAAATGGTGGTTGCCTTGCCCAAAAGTTCCATCAAATGGTTTATCTGAGGAAGCAAGGAAGAGGCTGCAGCAGTGTAGGGATTGCACAAACCAGATATTAAAGGCAGCAATGGCAATTAACAGCAGTGTGTTATTTGAGATGGAGATACCTACTGCTTACCTGGAGACTTTGCCTAAGGTACGGGTTCAGAATCTCTAGAACTAAAATTGAGCATGGTTAGCGTTACACCCTTTGACCCAGTTGAATGATACGCCATGTCACTCTCTAGTCTGTCCTCCTCTGGTGCATTTGTGGAAGTGTGCCACGTTTGGCACTTCATTGCATTGGACTAATAACTGAGATTTCTTTTATCTTATGATTCATCTTATGCTAAACATGATTGATCCTGTTCTGCTTAGGAAATATGAATGAAGAGGTTTTTTTCCCATTCTGCTCCATAGCCTTTAACTCATGGTTATTATTTGTTGTACACTGTCAGAGTGGAAAAGCTTGCCTCGGTGATATTATTTACCGCTACATAACTACTGAGCAGTTTTCACCAGAATGTCTTCTTGACTGCCTAGACCTTTCGACAGAGCATCACACTCTAGAAGTGGCTAACAGGATTGAAGCAGCAGTACATGTGTGGAGGCAGAAGAATCAGAAAAAACATTCAAATCACATGAAAGCTAGGCAATCATCTTGGGGTGGCAAGGTCAAGGGACTTGTTAGTGTTACCCACAAGAATCAGTCACTGGCTCACCGAGCTGAGACGCTCTTGCAGAGCCTAAGGCTTCGTTTTCCTGGCCTCCCTCAAACTGCATTGGATATGAACAAGATACAATATAACAAGGTACACAATTTAGTCTTTATCAACATAAAATAGAAAAGATGGAAATATTCACTTTTGGACAGATTAACAAGTTTGCAATTGCAATTGGTTCAAGAGATACTAATTTTGTGATTGTATTGCCATCTTTCAGTGCACTGTATGGTAAGTGTTCTTGGTATTAAATCCTGATAAGAAAGAAACACAATTCTGTTCTTTGTCACAGAACTTATTTTTACTGGACGTTTTGGCTCGCAGTTCATCTGAACTGTTCTGTACTTATGTTACGTCAATGTAGCATATTATGCAGTTTCCCTACTTGTGATAGCATAAATTGAAAGGATACAGGCTAATAGGGAAGAGTTCCTTTTCCTTGCAGGATGTCGGGCAATCAATTCTAGAAAGCTACTCAAGAGTCATGGAGAGCTTGGCCTTCAACATCATGGCTAGGATAGATGATGTTTTATTCGTAGATGATGCTACCCAAAGATGTGCTGCAGCTGAATCAGTCTCTCTATTCAACAGAGGAGGTATAGGTGGTCGTCCTGTTCAGAAACTTATGTCTCCAAGCCCATTCTCAATCCAACATAGTCCTTACGCCTCTCCATTTGCAACCCCAACTTTCTGTTCTTCCACACCTGTCGGAGGAAGCCCAGGAAGGGTACCTTCATCTCTGAGGAAGAGCAATCTTAAGGAGACTCTGGATAGGAAATTCGAGAAGCCGTTGGCAGCTGAGTTTGAGAGGGTTTGGTCATACACTGGGAATCTCAGTTCTCGTAAGGTTTCCGGGGAAATCCCTGAAAGAGATTGACTCTCAAGCGTTATCCATCTTGGCGAGACTGAATCACTACTATATCAGTTCTTTCGAAAGGGTTCCACAGATACACTTCTTACTGTAGAATGTAGAATTGGTATCTAGCCATGTATATTGTTTAGCAAATAGGAAGACAGTTCTGAAGTTTTGATCATAACCTTTTTTCCTTTCATCAAGTTGTACTGTTGCAGGACGGTGATATACCCATGAGCGCCACTTTGGTGGCGGTAGGGAATGAGAGTGGGATGGAATTTAACAAAATATGAACAGAATTTTTTCAACTTCTGCAAAACCGAGAATGACTTCCTTTCTCTCTCTTTTAACAATTATAATCTGCACAATTTTGATAAAAAAATATTAGACCAGCAGAGGAAATTTACTGGGGTCTTTTCTTTTTTCTGTTTATTATTTTTGAGCTGGAGGAAATATTAAAATTATTAAGTATTATTCTGTTACTGTAAACCATAGTAGCAATCAGCCAAGTACATAAAAACTTTGAAAAAAAACTATAAAATGTAAGGAAAAGGTCTTTATTAACATGAGATTATACTTGCACAAGCACAAACCAACTTGGAGAAGTCCAAGTCCTTTTAGGTAAACTACCACTATAAGCTTAACTAAAAACTGCAATGCAAGGAGATCGATTCAGTATCACGAAATCACCCTATATAGTTTAATTGAAGCTTCAAACTCAGATTTCTTTTGCTTGACAAGTATGTAGATCTTTCCCCAAACTCGGTGCATACCGCAATTGCTGTACTGATGGTATAACCATGCCTAATATTTCCACTTTTCCCTCTGGCATGCTGAAAGATTTCAAAGACCATTAGAAGATCTCTTGTGAAATTCCATCGATACACATCTTAATAATCAAAAGTTTAATAGTAAAATATATTTGTTACCTAATTACCATGTCAGAGAAGGTACCTCTGAAATGCAGCAACTAATCTGCGCTTAGCAGCAGCACTTGTTGATTTTTATTTTGCGCCTGATACATTCAGCAAATCAGCACTGGAAACGTTACCATGCAGGGTAAAAACTGAAAGGAATTCAAGATAACCCACACTGGATGCACAGATACATGCTAGAATGAACAATCTGCGTAATCAACCAATCACAAAATTGGTAGCTAAATCTTGAAAACTAAATTTCAGAACATTGGCACGAACTAATTTGTGCCAGTAAACTGATGCATTAGAGCTTATTGGTGGGGGTTCAATGAAACTTTAGTGACAAAAAACTGAATATTAGAATACTGTTAATAATCAAACGAAACAGTTGTGACAAGAAAATCAAAGCACAACAAAAGACTTACTTCTTGGGAGGTTGAAGTCACCCAACTGGGAGGTGGCCAAAAAATATTGGAATACATGGGATGGCGTCCTAAAGGTCCTAAGGAATGAGTCCCTAATCCGAACACACCTACATCGCTTCGATAAGGGTAATCACCCTCGAAAAATATAAAATTCCCCTTGTAGCCAAGATCAGAAGCAGAGACTGAAAAAGTACAATCATTACCCAAGAACAATAAACGATCTCCCAAATTTTTCATCTCAATCCAAAGCTGTCCCGCTTGATCCAGCTTAAAAACCTTGAACGTAACTGTCTTCTCATACATAACCTGCATACAATTTCCGATTCCCAGATAGTCCTCACCAACATCAAGACTCCCTGTATCCCTGTCAATACTCAAATACATATCAACTAACAATAATTCCCCCTCTGATTCAACCAAAAACTTCTTGTCACCACCAAAAACTGGATGTGCAGCCACCTCCAATTTGGCATTCAAGCCAACACGCACCATTCTCCCCAAATTATCCACCCCATAAAAGGTTCCTTTATAAACAATGACATCATCATAAGGCAATGGCATGTCCGGTATGATGGTCCAATTTTTATCTCCGCTTTTAAACAAGGCCAATTTCCCAGAAATATGAATGGTTAGCAACACAAAATCACTATCAGGATTACAATCAGACTGCAAAATCACCACTTTCTCCATATACAAGTTACCTGCATCAGAGGAGGACGAAGACGACGTAGGCTTGCAGCAAACATCATCAAGAGTAAACTCTTGACCCACTTCACGAATTCTAAAGTTCATCAAATCTAACACGCGAGGGAAGTCATCCGGCAATCGCCTCTTTTTGTTTCTAGAGAGAGGGTTCAAAAAGTGCTTTGGATGACGATCATCGTCTCTGATTTTAACAATCCATGAACGTGGATCATCGGCCTGGTTCTGGTGATTGGATGGACTGATGAGGAGTATGGTGCACTTGCGGAGATGGTTGGTGGAGGAGGCGTGGGAAATTCCGTCATTCGGTGAGATAGTGAGATACGAGTGGCTAGCTTTACGGGGAACAGAAGACCGCCAGGAAGCGCAGACGGAGCGGAGACGGAGGATGTCGATAGAGGTAAGGGGTTTAGCAATTAATTGTACAAGATCCTGAGGAAGGTGAGCCCAATCTGCCATTGTTATGAACTAGGGATTCTTTTCTGCCGGGAAATAAAATAAAATAAATACAGGGAGAGTTGGGGGAGAAATTGAGGATTGGACGGAGTCAACGGGCTATATGCGAAATTTCCAATTGCTTGAGACCCTGCTGTAAAATAGTAGTAGAACGGTTGGTGTTTTTAAAAGACGTTTTATCATTCAATTTTTATGTCATTAGAGATCAGACACTTTAAGACCAAAACACCCCTACTTTTCGTTAATTTGTAAACTTTTGTTTGTATTAAAATATTTGTTTTATAATAAATAAAATATAAAGAAATACTATAAATGTGTCAAAATAAAATTAAAGAATTGCCCCAACTTAAAAATTGTTATTTTCTCTTTTTTTCCTTTTTATTCCTCTTACATCATCGTCATCATCCTTGTCAAAACAACAAAAATCATCATCATCATCTTTTTCCAGATCTAACCAGCTCCACCACAAACGGCCCACCCACCTCAACAACTGCCGTGTCCAATCAAACACCCAAGTCTTATGATCTAAGAACCCAAATCTACCCATCTTTGTCCCTCACCTCATTGTTCTTCCAATCTTCAGCTCTGTGGCCAGATACTCAAAAATCAAGTAGAGTTTGGTGGGTTGAAACATGTATATATGATGCAATAGGCTTAGCTTTTGGGGTAGAAAAGCGACCGTATGGGAAAACGTTAAAGATTTATTGTTTCTTTAATCAACAAAAATGCCCCAACTTAAAAAAATTGTAAGATTCCTGCTGTGTTGAATAGTGGAGGGGTGAGGGTGGGGAGATGAGGATGGACACATGGTATTGATGGCGATTGGTGGAGGATACGAGAGTGGGGGGATGAGATGGGCATGCGGTGGTGGCGATCATTAGCTATGGTGGGAGGTCAGAAGAAGATGAAGATGATACTTTTAGGAAGAAAAGATTGAAAAAAAGAATTATAAAAGTAAAGGGGTAAATGAATTTTCCAATTTTTGATTTTTTCGGTTACATTTTCATATTATTTCGATTTTCTTTGTATACATTTATAATTATTTTTTTATAATTTTTATAATTTTATTTATTATAAACAATTTTTTAATGCAACGGAAAATGTTTATAAATTAACGCCGTTAGTTAAAAAGTATAGTACTTGAATACCAAAAAATATAATGAACCGGATGTATAAATTGGGTGCCATATTGTTCAAACCGCCGTAAGTTGAATGACAAAACGTCTTTTACCCTAATTTTTTTTTCGTTGTTGGAAAAGCTTGAGCCTATCACCCATTAGCACCCGAGGCCCATTTAATAATTTAATATTTGATCAAGAAAAGCCCATTCGTTTAAATGGGCCCAGTTTTTTGTTATTAGTACTTAGTAGTGTTTTTTTCTCCCTCCCTTTTCCTCTTATACCCTCCGCCTTCTTTTTCCATTCTCTCCCTCTCCCTCTCCCTCTCAACCCTAGCTACAAACCAGTACCCATACCATACGGCTTCTTCTTCTTCCTTCTGGTCCTTAAATAGTGTTCTCTTCTATGTCCTTACAATCTTTCAACATTACACGAAACTGAACCCTCCGTTCTACGGCGACGTGTACCCGTTTTACGGGCTCCGGGCACAGTGGGTAGGAAAGATCAGATAGCTAGCTAAGCTAGTGACCGCACCCAAATTCGCGTCCTTTTTCTGTCAACATAGTCGAGATGGGAATCAGTGACAGCATAGTCGAGAAGGGAATCAGTGACTCCTATAGTAACAATAGCTTTACTCTCCCTCCTAAACTCAGCGTTTTACCGTTTCCTGTTGCTCGCCACCGCTCTCATGGCCCCGTGAGTACCCTTCTCGTTTCCCTCTCGTACACTTGTTATCTCAGTCTCAAAGGATCGCGCTTTATCTTTCTATCTAAACATTATTGCATTAAGGTTCATTTGTAGTTTTAACCTATAGTTTGGCAAACATTATACTCCCTCTGTTTTTGAATAATTGATTCTTTAAAACAGTAACAAAAAGTACAACAAACACCGTGAACAGTAACAAAAAGTTATTCGAAAACGGAGGGAGTAGCTTAGCTCGTTTGTTGCTTGGTAACTGCTAAACTTGTTTTAATGAGCTTATGTTTGGATTGACTTCACAGCATTGGGGTCCAATAGCAAGCAGAAAGGATGTTAATTATGATAACGGGGATGATGAGGGTGATGAGGAAGATATGATTCCACTGACTTTGAGCCAATGTCAGTATTCGCAAACCCTGTTCAGAGGAAGCAGAAGAGGGGTTTGGATCTTAGCCAGTGGAGAGAGCTGGACACGAGTGATAAATTGTTGGAGAGTAGTGACATGGGAAAAAGGAATTTGGGATTGAAGAAGAGGGGAGAAGACAGGAGGAATGGAGTGGCTTTGATGGAAGTGGATGCAGCAAAAATGAGCAATACTGACATGGAAATAGATAAACAAATTCGGGAGAATGTTAGAGATGCCAACTTTGGTTCCTTTAAAAGGGAGGTAGGAGGCTCTGGAAGAATTGCAAGTAATAGTGTTATGCACACAAAACCTGGAAAAGCGGAGAGTCGAGAGCAAAGTTCTTCAGCTGTTGCTTCCAGCCCCAGTTTCAACAATTCTGAACATGGGTCTGCATCATTTGAGAGTGAGATTGATGCAGAGAATAGTGCTCGTTTGCAGAATATGACACCTGGAGAGATTGCAGATGCACAGGCTGAAATAATGGAGAAGATAAACCCTGCATTGCTAAGCCTGCTTAAAAAACGTGGTCAAGCAAATGTAAAGAAGCAAAGTGTCTCAAGTTCAGAGGATGCTGCCGATAATAGGCTAGCTAGTACTTCAAGTCGGAACAAGTCAGTCAAGGATTCAAATGTTTCTCCTCTTGTAGAGAGTTATTCCACTACGATGGCAATAGATGGCTCAAAATCTATGAAAAGTCAGCCAGATAAAGGTGTTGTGCAGAATTCTGGCACAGCTAGTGGCAATTTGTGGAGTGATTGGAGCAAGAGAGTTGAAGCTGTTAGAGGATTAAGGTTTTCTTTGGAGGGGACTCCTGTCACAGATGACCTTGCAACCAGTAAGACTTATGACTGTTGCTTCTGTTGTTATAGTTTCTTCCTTATTCATCAATAGTATGCAGGCCTTAGCTTCCTTCTGTTGATATATTTTGCTCACGGTATCTGTGAGTTTTAGTAATGATGGTTAATAATTGTGAAGTTAATTTCTTTTTTCTTGCACTGTAGATATTGTATCGGTGGAAAATTGGCTTAGTGCTGATAGTAATGTTGCTGAACGTGACTTTCTGCGGACTGAGGGAGACCCTGGTGCAGCAGGCTACACAATCAAAGAAGCAGTACAACTCACTAGAAGTTTGGTCAGTTAGCCTCCCACCAGTTTTCCATATAGCTTTGATTTGCTATGTCACTCTGTCCCATCATTGACAAGTTTGTTTCTTCCAGATTCCTGGACAGCGGGCCCTTGCATTGCATATCCTTGCAGGTGTGCTTGATAAAGCCATACACAATATCCAACAACATCAAGTGTGATGTACCATAAGAAATGACCGTCCAGCTGACAGCAGCTCAAGTGATTGGGAAGCCATTTGGGCATATGCACTTGGGCCAGAGCCTGAGCTTGTTTTGACATTGAGGTGAACTCTACCTCAAAGAATTTTTCTGCCGATTGTTCTTTCCCTGTATTTGGAACTTTTTATTGTTTTCTTAATTAACTTGATGATTGATTATTTGACATACTGTTTAATCCTCTGCAGGATGTGCCTCGATGATAATCACTCTTTAGTAGTTTTAGCTTGTGCAAAAGTTATCCAGTGTGTTCTGAGTTGTGATCTGAATGAGAAATTCTTTGAGATCTCTGAGGTTGAGTTTTGTTTCCATGTTCTTTACCTTTCTCAATCTTTAGTAGTGGTTGATTCTAGGTTATTATATTTCACTTTCAGAAAGTAGCGACTTGCGAGAAGGATATGTACACTGCTGCTGTATTTCGAAGCAAACCAGAGATTGGTGTTGGCTTTCTCCATGGTGGCTTTTGGAAGTACAATGCTAAACCTTCTAATATTTTGGATTTTATGGATGATGGCAACCTTGATGATGAAACTGAATAGAAGCACACAATTCAGGATGATATTTACTGTTGCTGGTCAAGATTTTGCTGCAGGTTTGGTTAGGATGGGTATCCTTCCAAGGATGCAATATCTTTTGGAGGTAAGAATTACTGTGTGAAAAGTGCCTGGGGTACTAACACTTTTTATGATAATGTAATATAACACTATTTAGTAATTGATCCGGCAACAGGTGCTTGGTGTTTTACATTTTGTTAATTAAATCAATAACTATCTAGTGTAAATGAGAGTGCATGTCTGTATAGAAGTAAAATAGTTAATATATGTGTTAATCTACCTAGCACATAGCTCTAAAACCTGTGACATTTCTCATGAATACTGAATAACTTCTTGAGTTATTTCTGATAAAGCCTACATTTCTTATAATTCAATTGTTGTAAGCTTATTCACCCTTCATGGGTTTTGATACCATGTTGAATGGCTAGCTTCATGGGTTTTGCAATAATTAGTTGAAGTCTTGAAGTCATGGGTAAAAGTCTGGTTTTTATGATATATGTTATGGGAAAGATTATTGCAACTAAGTAAACTCAGTTTAATACCTTCAATACAGACATTTGAAGCTGCTAAGATACTATGGGAAAGATTATTGCAACTAAGTAAACTCAGTTTAATACTGCATTGCTGCATCTTCCTTTAAGCTTGATTTAGCACTAGTTTATTATGGTTTCAGACCAATCCTACTGCAGTTTTGGATTCGCATACTTATTGGCATAGCAAGGCATTCCCGGATTTGTGCAAATGCAATTATGAAGTGCCAGAGGCTTGCCGACACTGTTGTCCACAGGTTTATTCATGAAGACAGTTTAGAAATTCGTCCTTCTACGATAAAATCTGTTATCCTTTTGAAGGTAAGCATTTGATCTCTGTTTCCGATACATTCCTTTTCTCCTTAGTATATGTTGGATGGTTTCTCTAGCTCTGTATCCTCAATGACGTCTAACGTGTTAATTTAATGCAAAACAGGTCCTTGCTCAATCTGACAAGAACAATTGTCTGGAGCTCATAAAGAAGGGATATTTTCAGGCTATGACACATCATCTATATCAGTATACTCCTTCCCTCAACCATTGGCTGAAGTCGGGGAAGGAAAAATGTAAACTTTCATCGGCTTTGATGGTTGAAGAACTGCGCTTGTGGAAGGTCTGTATTCACTATGGTTGCTGTATATCATACTTCTCAGATATCTTCCCTGCCCTGTGCTTATGGCTAAATCCACCTACATTCAAAAAACTTTATGAGAGTGAGGTTATCAGTGAATTTGCTTCCATTGCAAGGGAGGTATACCTTGTTTTGGGGGCTTTGGCGAGAAAACTTCCTGATTTCTATTCACAAAGGCATGGAATTTTAGATGGTGATGGTGATGGTGATGAACTGGAGACCTGGTCATGGAATTTTGTCACTCCAATGGTTGATTTAGCTTTAAAATGGATAGTTTCCGAGAAAGATCCATTCATTTCCAAGATCTTCCAAGATTCATCAGTTAGTTCCTTGCTGGTGGGTCTATTCAGCTGTCATGCACATGCTTTCCACAGTGCTTGAAAGAGTGATCCCAGAGGATTCCCCAAGTGTCCAAGATAGTGACAGGGCTGTGCCTTGGTTACCCGAATTTGTTCCTAAGATTGGATTAGAAATTATTAAACATGGGTTTTTGATCTTTTTGAGTCCTCATGAAACAGAAGATGGTTTTGCAAGCCGTGGTTCCTTTGCTAAGGAACTGTGTCATTTGAGACAGCAAAGCAATTCCGAAACATCATTAGCTTCTGTCTGTTTTCTTCATGGCCTACTCCTTCTTGTAGCTTCCATTGATGACTTGATCCATTTACCCAAGAGTCAGAGCCATAGTACTCTTTCCCAGGGATCCGTTTTGTCAAGAGAGGGGAAAATACTTGAGGAGGGGATAATGAAACATTCTGAGACTGAATTGAGATCTGTGCTCACTGTTTTTATGAAGTTGGTAGCATCGCAGTGGCAGTTTGTGCAGTCCATTGAGACATTTAGTAGAGGAGGACCTTCTCCTGGGGTGGGAGTTGGCTGGGGTTCCTCTGGAGGAGGGTTTTGGTCCGTGACTGTTTTGTTGGCGCAAACAGATGCAAGATTGCTTATTCACATGCTTAAAATCTTCCATGTGGTGTCCAAGACTGAATTTTTAATGGACGATGAGATGGCATTTTCTATGCACACAATTAATTCTGTCCTAGGAGCATGCTTAACCTGTGGACCAAGGGATACGGTTATTGTGGAGAAGGCATTAGATATTTTACTTCAAGACTGTCTTCAAGTATCTGGATTTTTTTATCCAGCAGTTTCTTCAATTGAAGAACAGAATGGAACAATTTAGATGGCGATATAACAAAGAGGATTATTTTCTATTTTGCAAAGTTTTAGCTTCTCACTTTAGGAACAGATGGTTGTTAGTGAAGAGGAAAGAGAAAGCCATCGATGAGCATATTTCTTCTGGCAATAATAATGGTCGTCTTGAAACCATCCATGAGGATTTTGTGACATCGAACATGGAAAACCAAGATCATTATTGCACTACTTTGACAGCAGAGTGGGCCCACCAGAGACTGCCACTTCCCATGCATTGGTTCCTCAGTCCAATCTCAACCCCCTCTGCCACTTTCCAGTGTTTTGCTAATAAAGCAGATCTCATGCAGGATCCTAGTGGCATGCTTGAAGTTGCTAAAGGTCTGGAAGCCATGTCCACTTTCTTAGCAGATGATAATCCTTCTCCTATTCGGAGTGTTCCATTGGTTTGGAAATTGCATTCTTTGTCTGTCATTTTACTTATTGGCATGGGTGTGCTCGAGGATGACAATAGTCGGCATATCTATGAAGTTTTACAAGATCTCTATGGTCAGCTTCTGGATGAAGCAAGATCTACGAAAAGACATGAACACACATCGGAGGAACACATCAATATATTGCCAGAGAGTGGTAATAAATATGTTGTGGAGTTTCTGAGGTTTCAGTCAGAGATTCATGACACCTACTCTACTTTTATTGAAACTCTTGTGGAGCAGCTTGCTGGTGTATCATATGGTGATCTAATTTTTGGCCGGCAAGTGGCTGTTTATTTACACCGTTGTAGTGAAAGTGCAGCGAGACTTTCTGCATGGAATGCACTATCTAATGCTCGCGTCCTTGAAATTCTACCACCACTTGAGAAATGCTTTGGCGAGGCACAAGGGTACCTTGAACCTATTGAGGTATTGCTTTTGTTTTGTTAATGTATCCTGTCATGCAAAATTCTTGGTATTCCACTAACGCGTGTCTTGTTTTAGAAGTCAAAGGATGCTTCTAGCTTTTGCTGAAGAGGAAAAAAGAGGGATTTTAAAAAAAAAACAGTAGATTAAAAAAAAAAAATTAGAATTACATGTATATCCTTTGCCATAATTGATTATCCATTAAATTCTTTTTTGTTCCAAAAAGTACGCAGATTTTTTTTTTAATTGATCAAGTTTTTTACGCCTGAGTGCAGGACAATGAAGGTGTTTTGGAAGCTTACGTGAAGTCTTGGGTCTCTGGTGCTCTTGATAGAGCTGCAACTCGAGGAACCATGGCATTTAGTCTAGCCCTGCATCACCTATCATACTTCATTTTCCTTGCTGCTGGTGTCCATGATAAGATGATACCCTTGCGAATTAAGCTAGCAAAATCTCTATTGCGAGACTACTCCCAGAAGCCAAGGCATGAGGTATGTGTCTTCTTTAAGCCTGTGTCCAAACGTGGAAGGAAAAAGTTTGGGCTTTCGACTTGATATATTTGTTTCTGCGAGCCATTTCTCTCGATGGGCTTGCTCTTCGTTTTATTCTTTTATAATATGGATGCCGGGCTTGCGCTAAGGCTGATAATTCATTAACATCTAGTAAGCCTGATCCATGCCAACACCGGTCAAGCGCATTTCCACCTTTCAATTTCATCTCAACCGTTGATCATGACTCATTTTAAACATGATCAACGGTCCTCATCACCACTCCTTTTTTTTCTTCTTACGCGCCCAAAAACCAAAAAATAAGATTTTAAAGAAACCTTTTTCTTGATCTTGATTCCTCATACTATAAGTCTACCTGTATACTCACCAATTAGTCATCTCTCATAATGTCTTTGTTCATTCTGTGGAAAACTAGGTCACTCTCGGATGAAATCATTGAACAACTCAATGATTTCATTGCCTTTTATGGCGAATTGCTTCCTCCAGAGCTTGGATCCAGGTTCTTCTTGGGTTTCTTGATTATGGAGTCCTAGACACCATAAAAGGCAATGAAATCATTGAGTTGTTCAATGATTTCATCTGAGAGTGGCCTCTTTTTTTGGTTTTCCACGGAATGAGATCTGACATTGTGAGAGATAGGACTAGTTGGTGTGAGTATTCAGGTATATATAGACTTATAGTATGAGGAATCAAGATTCAAGAAAAATGTTCTTTAAAATCTTGTTTTCTGGTGTTTTTGGGTGCGTAAGAAGAAAAAAAACAGATGATGAGGACTGTTGATCATGTTTAAAATGAGTCAAAGAAATGATCAACGGTTGAGATTGAAAGGTGGAAAATGTGCGTATTAGATGTTAATGAATTATCAGTCTTAGCCCACTTCATTTGTTAATAACTTAGAGCCCAAACGCAAGCCCGGCATCCACATTATAAAACGAAGAGAGCAAGCCCATCAAGAGAAATGGATGGCAGAAACAAATATATCTAGTCGAAAGCCCAAACTTTTTCCTTCCACCTTTATGGATTCCTGATTTTTCTATTTTGTTTAAACTATAAACACAAAACAAATTGCTAGTAATATATATACTCACGATGTGTCAATCAAAGTTCCGATCAAAAATGGAAAAAAAATGTTTCGATCAAAGCATATATACTTGATTTCACTCGTTCCCAACTTTTGGATATAACTTGCTTTTTCACATTATATCTACGCCTTAAAAAAAATATTGTATCGGACATTTTCACGTTTTAAATAAAAAATTGTTAATTTAACTTTTACATGTAATATTTTATATTTTAATAATGTCATTAGATATAAACAGAACTATACATTATGCGTTAACTTAAACATACATGGATTTTTTAGAAAATTCCTTTCAAAGATACCTCTCAAGTTGACTACAAGGACTAGATGTGTCAAAACGGGTTAGATTCGACGGGTCGACTCGTACCCGACCCTCATTTCGATCCATTGTGATGTGATCCTGCCTAGGGTTAGTAAGCCGGATTACATATGGAGCTCATGGAGGATCTAGCCAAGCGAATCATCTAACGAACACCATGTCCACACGAAAGAAAAGACAAAATATGTATATTTAGCGAAGAAATTACACAGAGCGATGGGAAGATTGGAGTTACCGAGAATTAGAAGATGGATGGAAGGGACGGAGATGAGCACACACGAAGTAGCGACAATCACACGAACGATTGCTTGATCAAGATATACTCCGAGGGCCAAGATTGAGACTCGTTTCTATGGATGATCAAACAAATAAACATATATTTCACTCAACAAAATCGTCACAACCATTACAAATAGGGATTTCCCGGAGAGAGATCGGGAGGAGTAATCTCAAACTCAAGCGATCCCTCTCAAGGAATTAAAGTGATGAGCTCAAGGCTTAGGTGACAAGAGAAAAGAGTAATCTCACTTTACAAAATATCACACAAATGTCTAAAGCTCCCTTAAGAAAAAAAGAATAAACCTATTTATAGTTTGTACACAAATTGGGTTTGAAAAATCCAAAATTCGTCCCAAAATAGATGCTAGCGTGATTCACGCTAAGGGCTAGGCGTGATCACGCTAGCCAACTTTCCCTTAGCGTGATTCACGCTAAGAGTGAGGCGTGATCATGCTTGTCTTAGCGTGATTCACGTTAACACCTTAAC
The DNA here is from genome assembly GCA_963691705.1 of Viola odorata. Lineage (NCBI taxonomy): Eukaryota > Viridiplantae > Streptophyta > Magnoliopsida > Malpighiales > Violaceae > Viola > Viola odorata. The sequence goes on from OY829544.1 coordinate 399,915, forward strand.
GTGATCACGCTAATAACATCAAAGATTAGCGTGATCCAAGAACTCTTCACGTTAAGAGCATGACGTGATACACGCTAGAATCTTGGTCCTGGCGTGATTCACGCTAAGGCCTTAGCGTAATCACGCTAAGGGTTTTTCCAGCAGCTTCAGCTCCGCGCGCCAAAATGTCGACAAGTATAACTTCTGATCCACCCGTCCGATTGGCTTGAAACTTGTCCCAAATGAAAGCTAACATCTTGAAATTTCCATCAAGCCTCTGTTCTCTCAAATCGGACTCCATTTGATTGCCCATACGCTCATGATGATTGGTCCTTTTGGATGGAGCATTTGTTGACGAGCCTTGTTGCGAGTTGAGGAAGTTCAGCTTTGCTGGAGGCTCTGGGGTGGGAGTTTCTAGGGATAGACGTGCCTCTACTTCAGGGTCTGCTCGGCCATCTTGGGAATTTGGTGTGTCTAGGCCTAGGCATTGCCATGACTTAACGCTGGATGCTCGACCTTGGGCATGATTTACGCTCGTTTGCAAGGCTCGACAGCCCGTGATCGGTTCTCTTGATTGCACGACACGTATTTCTGATTCCAAGGGGGTCGTGATCACATCACATTGGGTCATCATTTTTTGACCTGTTAAATAATGGGTCAGTAACGGGTCGACTCTACGGGTCGCGGATCGACCCGTCTGACCCGTTTAAATTTTAAAACAAAAATCCTTCTGCTCAACTTCGCGATTCTTCAAAATCTCCAAAATCTTCACCATCGCCACCCCTTCGAGATTCTTCAATCTCCACCATCTTCGTTCATCGCGAGATACAAAACCCTCTTCTCCAACCTCTCTTCCTGGCCCGACGTCACCTGCGACCCAATTCCAATTCCGTAACCGGAATCTTCCTTGACCACCTCGGCCTTGCTGGAGATATCAAGTTTTCCACATTGCTTGCTCTTAAGTTGCTCTAGAACACCTGATATAATTAGATTGACTTCCGACTGTTGATATTCGTTGACAACATAAATACATGCAATTTTAAATTGAGTACATATTTCATTTAAATCCGTTTATTTCAATGTAGTATTTGTGTAGAAATTTAAATGCGTAAAATATATAGTATAAAACTTGTTAACCAAAGAATCACATCAATAACAACTTGTTTTTATAAAATATTTATTTTAAATTTTTTTGTAAAGAAAGTTGACATTATAAATATATCATTACTTAAAAAAAAAAAAACCCATATAAAAAAAATCTAAAAAATTCAAAAATTCAGGTGGGCCCTACCTGACCCGAATTCAACAGGTCAACCCGCCTCGAATACATACGGGTTGGTAGGCCTCACTAACCAAGAGGGTCTTAGGCGGGTCGAGCTGACCTGTTTAGACCCTATAGTCATAAGGCCGAAACGACGCCGTTTTGGTTAATTATATCAAAAGGACGTCGTTTAAATTTAACCAAAACGACGTCGTTTTAATTAGTTACATGAAAACGGCGTCGTTTTCATTCAACTAAAATGCTGACGTTTTCATTCAACTAAAACGACGTTGTTTTACTTAATGGGTCAGGTCGGGTCGACCCGTTACTTGACGGGTCAGAAACAGGTCGGATCGCTTTTAACCCGCAACCCGACTAGTCCATACTAAACAGATCGGATCGGGTCGACCCGTTTTGACACCCCTAACATAATGTTCATTGTTTTTTTTTAATCTCCTCGTAGAAAATAAGTCTCTCTTCTTTGAGGCATGTTCCTAATTAATGTTTTAAATTTTCTATTTCTCTTTAGTATAAAATAAAATGAAAAATATCTTGGTAACTATACTTTTCTCGGCTATAAGTTATATAGCCCATCAAATGTAGTCCTGGGCTCAACCCACTCAGGAGAGCCCAATTCTCTCTTCTTCTTGTTTTTAATGACGTGGCAGCCAACAAGACAGTACTAGTAGCACTGTAGCAGTTTCTATTTGCCAACTTCCAAAATGCTTTTCCCGAGGAATTTTAGTACTACAGCCAATGAGGAAAGCACTTTCTTTCTCCTGTCCCCCACCACCACCACATCCACTCAATCAATCCACCCATATTTTACATTTTATCTCAGTTTTTGATTCCGATCTCCCATCCTCAATTCTTCTCTTCTCCAACAAAAGTCTCATTTTTCTTGATTCAAAATTTAAAAAGCATGGTTTTCTCCACTGGAATTTCTACACCACCCGCTCTTTTCTCCTCAAGAAACCGCCCAAGTTTTCATCTTTTAAAACATTGTCTCCCAATTCGTTGTTCTTCGTCTTCTGTATCAATCTCAAGCCGATCAGCACCGACCCAGTTCGATCTAAAGACGTATTGGACAGATTTGATGGCAGAGATCAATCGGAAGTTAGACGAGGCTGTTCCGATTCAGTACCCGGAGCAGATCTATAAGGCGATGAGGTATTCTGTCCTCGCTAAAGGAGCCAAGCGCTCCCCACCTGTCATGTGCGTCGCTGCGTGTGAGCTCTTTGGTGGTAACCGCCTCGCCGCCTTTCCTACTGCGTGCGCTCTTGAAATGGTTATTAATTAATTAAACTTCCTTCCTTTCTTCTTTTTTTTTTTTTTTGGATTGTTTAATTAGGGAGCATTTGTTTGATATCATGTTGTTGGTGCAAGTAATAATGCCTCATTTTATGTTTCTAGATGAGTTCGTTCTGATTATGCCTGGTTTGCCAAATTTGAGAAATTGAGGTTTTAGACAGTAAAGGATATGTAAATTGAAATGCTGCTACTGGAGGCCAAATGCTAGTGCCTTTTGTACAGGGATGATATATTTATATTTAATTTTTTTGATGTGGATGGCCAATTCCGTAAATTGTTTCTATAGGAAAAGCAATAGGAAGGGTTTTGGATTTTTCAATAGACTAGATAAGTGAAGTGAAACAAGTGTATTGGAAAACTTTTCTTGGAGAAGTTTCTATATGGCTACTGTAGTTGAATCTGATATCATGAATCATAACAGGTACATGCTGCTTCATTGATCCATGATGACCTTCCCTGCATGGATGATTCCTCATCACGCAGAGGTCAACCTTCAAATCACGTGGTCTCTGGTGTTGACATGGCTATCCTAGCTGGGGATGCACTTTTCCCTCTTGGCTTCCAACACATTGTCTCCCACACACCTACAGACCTTGTTCCAGAGTCGCTTCTCCTCCGTGTGATTGCTGAGATTGCTCGTTCAGTGGGGTCCACAGGCATGGCTGCTGGTCAGTTCCTCGACCTTGAAGGTGGCTCAAGTTCTGTTGAATTTGTTCAAGAGAAGAAGTATGGTGAAATGGGCGAGTGCTCTGCAGTATGTGGGGGGTTATTGGCTGGTGCCACGGATGATGAGATACAACGTTTGAGGAGATACGGAAGAGCTGTTGGTGTTTTATATCAAGTGGTGAATGATGTGTTGGAATCAAAACAGAAGGGTGGGGAAGATGAAGAGAATGGCACGAAGAAAGGGAAAAGTTATGCTCGTGTGTATGGGGTTGAGAAGGCCACCGAGCTGGCAGAGGAGCTAAGAGCCAAGGCTAAAGGAGAATTAGATGGGTTTGAGAGATACGGCGACAATGTGTTGCCACTTTATAGTTTTGTGGATTATGCTGCTGAAAGAAACTTCGATGTTGTTGAGTCAAGTTAGTAATAAGGCTCTACCGCGTTTGTTGCTGCAGTATATGTTTTAGATTTAGCATAGTTTAGGGCTTAAATGAAACAAAGAATGAAGGCGTTTGGTATTTCAATTAAGATTTTAACGGCACTTCATGCATGGACTCAGAGGCGGAGCCTCGTTAGGACCAGAGGGGGCTACAGCCCCCCCAAGTTTTTCAAATTACTTGCTTTAGCCCTTGTCCAGCCTATGCCTCAGTTTTTGCCTCAGCCCAATAGCCCCTCCAAATTTTTAAACTTTTCAAAAAAACCCACTCTGTTCTCAATTTATCATAGCTTATTTACTTTTTTATTTTTCTAAATTGAAAAATTTAATACGTTTGATCAATTATTAATTTACTTTCACAACAATTAAAATAATAATGAATTACTTTGATATATTTCTAATAATTTTACTAATTATATCCAATCACGTATATTGTATGATTGGATATAATATTGTATGAATTCTAATATATAATTAATTTTTTTCTTTATTGTCTTTTTATTTATCTTTTTGTTAAATTTATCTAAATATTTGTTATTTAGTAACGGATACAAATACTTTTAATCAATTTTTTTTTAGTATTTTAAAAGAACACTTTTCTTGAGTACAAATTCTCAATCCGTCACTAATCTCGCCCCCCTAAACATCGAGGCCAGGCTCCGCCACTGCATGGACTACGACAATGATGATCGAACTACGGCAACAAACATTGTGTCGTTGAAGATGTTAATTTGACACTAGTATAAATTAGTTATTGTAGTCTTTAGTGTGCCTGGAAACAGATTATAAGCAGCACTTATAAATTAGCTTAGCTATCAATATCAATTGAAGACAACCTACTCTGCACTCGATTGAATCTTTTGCTTGTGAATCAAACTACAGGCCATTTAGCCAATAGACGTGTATTTTAATGATTTTGTGTTGGTGATGAAGTACTAATAAGGTTTAGGGTTTAAATCTCACTTCCATATGTAAAAAAAAACTATAGGTCATTTAGGGTGCTCTTTGGGTTGTGGTTGAATGTGTGGTGTGAGTTTATAAGAGGCAATTATGAAAATCTGTGTTTGGTAAAGCTCTCTGCAGAGTAGTGATTTTGTTTTCTCTACACGTCTAGTGAGTTTGCTGAAAAGTATTTTCAACACGCGCATCGTTGGGCTTATCCTCAACCCTGGGCTAGGTTTTAGTTTGGGCTTAAAAGATTCAAGCCGGCTTAGTGTAAGCCCAAAACTGACTCGGTACATGAAGTAAGGGACAGGTTGGACGATGGCTTTTGTCAAACATTCAATCCAACGGCCAACGGACCAACATCCGAAATCAACATCACAGGATATAGAGCGAGAGGAGATAGTGATACGGTCCTTCATCTTTTCCAGATCAGTTGAAAAACAGAGAGATGGCGAACAGCAGCGGAGCCACCGCAGAAGGAACCTTAGATGAGTTGCCGGCGACAGTACTGGCAACCATCATGACAAAGCTGGACGTGGGTTCGATCTGCTCCCTTGCTGCTACATGCAAGAGCTTCAGATCCTGCGCTTCTCATATGCTCACTTTCGTCCCCAACTTACATATCCTCGTATGTCTTTTTCCCTCTTTATTCTAGGTGGATTCTATCAATTAATTTTGGTTATTTGACTTGGGTATTCGTATTTATTGACTTAGGATGTTGCGCCACCCATTGATTTGTTGGCGCCTCTTCTGCCGCCTAATCCTTATCTCAAAAGCTTGAAGCTTAATTGTGGTCAGCTTGGTGATAATTCTCTTCATCTCTTAGCTCGGCCTCCGTTGCAAGAACTATGTCTGTATAACTGCTCGGATTTTACCGGTAAACTGCTGTCAGAGATTGGAGGAAAATGCAAAGATTTGAGGTAAACTTTAGTTGAATGCTATATCAATGTGTTCATATTGCGATTTTGGATGTGTGTACCTTGGATTAGTGTTGTTATGTTGCTTTTTTCGTTTCATAGGTCTCTGTACTTGGGTTCTGTGGCTGAAAAAAGAGGGCGGTCTATTCATATATCTGATCTCGAGGAGTTACTCCGTGGATGCAGACGATTAGAAGTAAGTTAAGTACAGTAGTATATATGCAATAATGTTATTGAATTGCTGACAAAACTTTACCGGCATCTAACCTAGGGACTTGAATGCATTTGAATGGCTATTTATGGATTTCAGTGAGTCATGACAGGATTTAGTTTCCGTACATGGGTCACTCTCCCTCAGGACAGAAAAAGTTCATAATCTTTTTAAAAATGTATTGCCTTTTAAATGTTCAGGACTCGTGTCGGTATCTTTTATTTTCTTATCGGCATTGCTTTCGGTGGAAGTATCTGCTCTGTTATTGGTAATTCACATTACAATTTAATTATGATTCTTTGATATAGTTGAAATTCATATGATAGAAGCTTCCTGAACTGTTAGATAATGTGTTCAATGATGGACCAAAGAAGAGGATGAATCCACGTAGACAAGCATACCTAGATTGACGCTAAAGCATAATCAATTTAACTATAATGAATGCTTTCCATTTGTATGTTTCTTATCAAACAGTTTTGCCTTGAGCTTCTATTTCATTTTGGTAACCATATGATACAAGCCGTCTGATACTTTTTCTTCTGTCCCCTAATAGGCACTGATCTTGATGTTCGATACCTCCTTATTCCTTCGTCATAATTTTTCCCGAGTTTGGGCTTTGGCTTCAGAAAAACTCTGTTCACTTGAGATAGGCTATGTCTCTTCTGTGATGGTAACTGAAATGCTTAGCCCTGCTGTGGGACCCTATCAATCAACAAACAGTGTTCGGCCATCCATTTTGCCTGGCATTCACAAGTTGTGCATGTCAGTCGATTATATCACCGACACTGTGGTTGGCGTAATTTCAAAAGGTCTACCATTGTTAACGCATTTGGATCTTCGAGATGCCCCTCTTATTGAACCCACAATTAACTTTGATCTCACCAACTCTGGACTTCAACAGATCAATCAGTATGGGAAACTCAAACACCTTTCATTGATTCGGAGCCAAGAATTCCTCATTACATATTTTAGACGAGTTAATGATCTAGGTATGCTCTTGATGGCTGACAAGTGTGAAAACATGGAAAGTATATGTCTCGGTGGCTTTTGTCGAGTTACTGATTCAGGGTTCAAAACGATCTTGCATTCTTGCTCTAGCCTGTACAAGCTTAAGGTATCTTACGGGACCCATTTAACCGATCTAGTTTTTCATGATGTCTCGGCTACATCCCTTTCTTTGACTCATGTTAGCTTGAGATGGTGCAATCTTTTGACAAACCATGCTATAAAAAAATTGGCGTCAAACACACACCTTAAGGTTCTTGACTTGAGATATTGTAAGAGCTTGGGGGATGAAGCCTTAAGGGCTATCAGCACTCTTTATGAATTGAAGATTTTGCTAGTGGATGGTTCTGATATAACTGATTTGGGACTGTCATACTTAAGAGGAGGAGTTATAAGTTCACTTATTTCTTTGTCCTTGAGAGGGTGCAAGAGACTTACAGATAACTGTATCACAGCTTTATTTGAAGGTGCTTCAAAATTGGAGTTGCAGCAATTAGACCTATCAAATCTTCCTAACTTCTCTGATGATGGAGTTCTGTCACTTGTGAAAAGTCGGGTTCCAATTTCAGAGCTCCGAATGCGACAGTGTTCTCTAATAGGTGATAAATCAGTGATGGCGTTAGCTTCGATGCAGGGTGATGAGAACTGGTCTCATGGTAGTAGCTTGCGCTTGCTTGATCTATATAATTGTGGTGGCATTACACAACTGGCGTACCGATGGTTAAAGAAACCCTACTTTCCGAGGTTGAGGTGGTTGGGAGTGACAGGAAGTGTAAGTAGAGATATTGTGGATGCTTTGGCCAGGAATAGACCATTTCTACATGTGGCATGCCATGCTGAGGAGCTGGGGGTCGACCAGTGGGATAACTCTCATAACTTATATGTTCATGACTATGAGGAGGTGGATGAACTTGAACAGTGGCTAGTGGAAGGAGAGGGCCAAAATCATGAGGACATGATGGAAGTTGAATTAGTCGATCCACACGTATTTATCTTGCAGGATTATGATTTTTTTCAAGGTTTACAGTGACAACTTCTGCAGAGCAAGCTCTACAAAAGTTAGTTGCGACTGTCCGACTGTTGTCTATATTCTGAACCCAAATCCTCTGGTCATTGGGTTGGAGTGGCTACGAGATCTTCAGCCCCCATGGGGTCTCCAATCTCGAGTGATGAGTGAATCCCAAGATGCATGCCAACGATTGAAAAGTCTTTCGACTTGGTCCTTACTGACCAGTGCGATTTCGATCATGTTTTTCTCCTCTCTTAAAATTTTAATTTGTTAGTTCTCTGCTTCTTCAACCTTGTCTTTTCAGCAAAATGTTGTTTTTTCTTGATAATTTTCTTCCTGCGTGTAATTTAGCTTTGTGATGTATGTTTTTTGTTCCTAATATAATCGCATGTAATGGACAAAAAAATCTTTGAACTTATAATGTGGTTGGTTGGCTTGCATTTACCATGTACAGTTTTATTGCTTCCCCTGAGAAGAAAGAAAAAACAAGCTGGTGAGAGAAAGAATGCACCAGCTGGGAGCCGAACCCGGGTCTGTACCGTGGGATGATGCTATTACTCCACTAAGACAAGTTGATTATTAAATTATCTTAAAGAAATGCCTTTATTGGCTGCTCAAAAAGATAAATTAATTGAAATGAAAAAGAAAAAGAAAAAATAGCGTTGTATAGGTGCACGGCGGCATTGGGCTTTTTCTTTCAACTGGTATTTGCAAAAGATGGGCCCCGCTCATTGCGCTTTGGGATATTTTAAAAATTTACTAATCTACATATAACAACCTCTTTGATTGAACGATACTTGTGTAAGATAAAAAGTCGAGAATAATGTATAACTTTTTAATAGTGCAACCAAAACTAGTAATAAGCAATGAAAAGTCGAGAATAATGTATAACTTTTTAATGGTGCAACCAAGACTAGTAATAAGCAAAAGATGAGACCTAAACTGGATTGAGCTCTTCTAATTTTCTCTTGAACATGACCAATCATGTTAGAGGAATTTGAACTGTTCAATAAAATTGAACGAATGAGATTAAAAATTCAAGTAATTAATGAGTTGACCACTTATTGTGGTACTTTATTGCTAGGCAAACCCTGCACCACATGACCAATTAACGACCAAGTATGGCTGATATTTTTCCCGTGGTTTCGCTCTAGTTCTTTATTCACTCTTTTCTTTTTTTCCATGGTAAAAAAGAACACTTTCATTAAAAGTGCAAAAAATGTCTAAGTATCTAACTAAACTAATGTTTTAAAAATCGAATCGACCAAATGGTCAGATCGGAAAAATCGTGACCTAAAGAGATTTTGGTTCAGTTCAGTTATCTGACCGGACCTACAATCGAACTGAAAAAAACCGATCGATCTGACGGATTTTTACAAAACCGGCAGCTCGGTCGACCCGTTGTCGACCCAACTGTGTCGATGTTAAACCTAAACGACGTTGTTTTGCCAAACCAAAACGACATCGTTTTGTGTTTTTTTTTATATATATTTTTTCAATATGGAAAATTTGATAGGGCGACCCATTATAGACATTTAATTTTTGATCTACTTGATATTTTATTTTGATATATTATAAAATGCTATATCCATTAGACAGAAAACCAGCCGGTTCAATTATCTAATATTGAACGGTTCGATGTGTGAACGACCCAGAACGATCCAACGGGTCAATCCGGTCGAACTCTGGTTGAACTCGGTTCAAACTGGTCCAACAGTTCACTCCGGATCGGTTTTTAAAACACTGAACTAAACATTAATTGATGAAGGTGGAATCTGTTAGAAAGGGGACAGTTCATGAGAGACCCATATACAGCCTAGGTAAATGTTGTCAAGTGAATGTTTATGGTTGTCTTGGCTCTTGATTAATGCCATCTTATCCTCAATATCAAATGATGACTAACTAGAACGGTGACATTGTGGATGAGAATAGATCTCTCTCATGATCCCATCCCATGGTTTCTTTTCATGCCATCCAACGGCTCGTGATCATCATTATGTTAATTTTGTTGGGTGCTAGACTAGAAATGGTTGCATTTAACATGGTGACACTGAAAGTTACAATAGTAAAAGTCAAAGACAAATAAAAGAGTTTTCTAGAGATTTAACCTTTTTTTCTTCTTAAATAAATCATGGTGTTCGTACTTGTAATAATAGTTCATTAACTTGTTTATTATCATTATTTTTTATTTTTTATTTTTATTATAATGAGATCGACTTGAACTAATGCAATGATGACATATATATGTTGACATTGCAAGATATACACATTGCTTGTTTGCAGGAAAGAAAATTTAAATAACACCCAAAGACCAAGACTTTTATATATATATATATATATATTGGTAGCGGAGCAAGACGTTCTTGGAAAATCTGACAAAAGACTTGGACAGGCGTGGCAAGGGTATCCACAGAAGGAGTAAAGCCTGCTATAACCACGAACCCGCCAGGGTGAGTTAGATCTTTAAGTTATAATCTTGCTTTATTATCAATACCTTGTTTATGTTTAAAGAATTTTATTTTTATTGCATTTTATTGCTTATAATCGGGCTTATCTTTTAAAGGGAACTAATACTATTAAAACTGGAAACGTTTTCATAAATTGGTAAATCTTTTGCTATATCTCCCAAAAAACACTCTCTCACCATTGCGAATCATAAGTTAAAAAGAATCGAATACTTAGACCTCGAAATTTTGAAGGATAAGTATAAAGTACCTACAGAAGTAAGTGAAATTACTTGCAGAGTAGATAAAAATTCAGAGCACAGACTCCACAGTTCTAACGCTCATCTAAACAGTCTAACAGACCTTATTATAAGTTTAGCAACTCGTTTAGACATAGAAAGAGAAAATATTCATAAACAGATAGAAAGTATTAAAGAATCAATAACAGAGAACAGTCGTTTTAAAAGTCTTATAGTAGAAAATCTAGATTTTATTAAACACCAGAACGAATATATCCTCACAGAAAATAAAAGAGATAAAAGCATAAAACCAACAGAAGATTCACCAGAAATTTCTAGTTTAACCAAAACTTCTTCTGTTTTGAAACCAGCTATTTCTTCCATTTCATTTATTTCTTCTGTTTCTTCATACATTTCTTCATATAATCCATACCCTATGCATTCTTCTATATTTTCATTTTCTGTGTCATATAGGGGGTTTTCTTCATTTTCTGTATCATATATTGGTTCTCCTAATTCTGCATTCATCATATTTATTTCTTGATCACTGTCCTCTTCTTTTGTTGGTTCTTTTTCTACATAATTATTAAATCTCATGCTATAGTTTCCGTCTTTATCTTCATAAATGACACTCTTTTCTGGTACTAATATTGTTTCGATAGTATCTGTGAACTTCTTTAGTGACCATTCTCGTCCTGCTAATTCTTCAGGATCTATCTTTACTGGATCTATCATTTTTATTCCACGACTTGCTAAGTTTTCTACTATTCCTTCTATATTAATATTGTAATTCATACCAGATCTGTTACTAGCTTTTCCTAAGATTGCTATACTGATTACTAAATTATTTCCTTTGTAATCTTCATATCCTTTGGTATCTAGACCTATTTTTAGATTTTTTAAATCTTTAATATCTTTTAATATTGCAGGTGCACAGTAAAAGAGCGCACTATTCTGACTAAGATCTACTTCCATACCTGCTATGGTTGCTTTTTTAACATCTGTTTTCCATGATTTATCTAGAATTAGAACTAAAACTTTAGTTCCTAATGCTTTTCTTCCTAATCCTTTGATACCTATTACTATCAGTCCTGTATGTGCAAATAATTTACCTGTTTTCTTTATTTTGTCAATCATTTCTGGGGTAAATAAGTCTATTGTTTCTGCCGTATCTACTACTCTAAGACTTTCTTCCCTATTACTCCTGATTAACGTTGTATTCATATTTAGAGGTCCTACTTGATATAAGAATTGTAACAACAAATATAGATTATAGTCCATTAGATAGAGAAGAATTCAGAAAACAAATCCCTGAAATGTTAAACCAAGGATTAATCAGAAGATCAGATAGTCCTCATAGAACAGCAGCCTTTATAGTTAGAAATCATAGTGAGATCAAAAGAGGAAAAGCCAGAATAGTCTATAATTATAAAAGATTAAATGATAACACAATAGATGATGCTTATAACATTCCAAACAAAGACAGCCTAATAGGATTAATACAACAGAAAAAGATTTTTAGTAAATTTGATTTAAAATCAGGATATAATCAACTAAAGTTAGAAGAATGGTTTAAACAATGGACAGCGTTTACATGTTCAGAAGGACATTTCGAATGGAATGTTCTTTCGTTCGGACTAAAGAATGCACCAGCAGTATTTCAAAGATTTATGGATTCTATATTCTTAGAATTCGATTTTTGCCTAGTATATATAGACGATATTTTAGTAGCCAGTAATAATATCAAAGAGCATGAAAATCATTTAAGACAGGTTTTTCAGAAAATAGAAGAACACAACATAGTAGTAAGTAAAAGAAAAATGGAATTATATAAAAGAAAAATATCCTTTCTAGGATTAGAAATAGGAAATGGAAAAATAGAATTACAGCCTCACATAGCAGAAACTATTCTAAAATTTCCAGAAAAATTAGAAGGTTTAAAACAGATACAAGCATTCTTAGGCATACTAAACTATGCTAGAAAATTTATTCCCAATTTAAGCAAATTGGTAGGACCCCTTTATAGTAAAACAGCAAAAAATGGACAAAGAAATTTTAACAAAGAAGATATAGAATTAGTAAAACAAATTAAAGATCAGGTTAAAAGAATTAAGCCATTAGAATTACCCTTAATAACAGATTATATTATCATCGAATGTGATGGTAGTAAAGAAGGATGGGGAGCAGTTATGATCTGCAAACCAAACAAATATTCAGAGAAAGAAACAGAAAAGATTGCCGCTTATGCCAGTGGTAATTTTAAAACAGGACAAAATTGGACAAGCCTAGATTTTGAAATTCAAGCATTAATAAATGCTTTAGATAAATTTAAGATTCATCTACAGAATGAATTTACAGTCAGAACAGATTGTGAAGCAATAGTTAAGTTTCTAAAAAACGAAAATAGTAAAAAGATAAACAGAACAAGATGGGTAAATTTACAGAATTTAATACAAGGAAATGGATATAAAATCTGTTTCGAACATATAAAAGGAAAAAATAACAGTTTGGCAGATTTACTGTCTAGAAATATTGAAAAACTATTTAAATGATACAGGTAAGAATGAAGAAAAGGGTGATTAAACCCAAAGAACAGATGTTCAAGGAACAGACAGAAAACAAACAGGAGCCAGACACTCAAGAATCAGTATCAGACAGAACCATCATGTACAGAAACAATCTGGCTATGCCAGTCACAATGACAGAAAGAGGGTCATCATCCTCGAATATACAGAAAATGGTTTCATCCCCACAGAAAGCCTCTCCAGTTAGAGGAACAAACAGAGATCTTAGATTTGGTACAATGTACCTTCCAGAGTTTACAGAAGGAGGTAACAAAAAATTCAAACCCTTTGAAGGATTGAATATAGATAGAGAACAGCAATGCTTGCTAGATAACATCTGGCACATACAGACCCTTCCTGCAGCAACACAGTTTAAAGTACAATGCTTAAATGCCTTAAGCATGTATTTCTCAGACAAAAATCCTAAGATTCACAGAAAGTCTTTTTCACATTATGTGATATACAGAGGTTTAAAAACAGGAGTCTTTAACAGTTTTAATACAGTTAAGAATTTCATTATGTGTCAAAATCCCATATACGTGGGATATCACAGTTTCTCAGAAGCCTTAGAAGAAGCAAGGGCCCAATTAGGCCGCCCAAACTTCTACATAGAACCTGAAATAGTCAGGCCCTACTCAGAAGTAGCTAGAGAAGATACTAGCCAGCTCATAGCAAGGCTAGAAGATAGGAACAGAAAGTTAGAAGAACAGCTGGCCCAACTCCAACAACAGACAGCTACACAGATTGCTTTCCTCGAACAAAAGAGAGAAAAAGCAGAAAAACAGACTAAATCCATAGAAACACTAGCAACACAAAGAGAAAATATAATGAAAAGTTTAAATAGCAAAGTCCAACAGCTAGACAAATTCCTTCAAAAGGAAAAAACCCCAGTAAACAGAAGCAATACACAGCTTAAAGCCAGACTTCTAGACATGCCTGCTAGTAGAGTCCTCCAGCCACTATTTGAAGAATGGCCTGAAGGAGAAGAAATAATCAAACAGAAAACAGAAAGTAGCCATTTTGAAGGACTACTTAATGCACAGAAAGAGATAGTAAAAATGCACTTTGGAGAACCAGGATGGAAATTTAGAGGAGTAAAAGTCATCCAAAAACCCTTCGCCTTAAACAGAGGACCATTCTCCAAATATCTAAAAGACACAGAAACAGCCGGACTATTCAAACTCCAAGTAGATTTGAACATCACAGACCTTCCTTTTCAAAAAATCCTGTCATTCTTCCATATGGGAATGTTGGAACAGATAACTTTCAGACTAGAAGAAGAAGGAAAAATTGAACAATATCTAGAAGAATTTGGAGAGAAATTCTTCCTGATTATAGGAAACATGGCGGTTAGAAAGAGACTAAGATGCATCATAGATTCTACTCTCCCAGCAGCAATGGGATTCGAAATAGTCCCTGCAAAGAAGAGAATTTTTGTTCTTACAGTAGACACAGACAGAGATCATATAGAGGACATCAAAATGATAGCTTTGGATCCATATGATTTTTCAGAACTAGAAAATCCAGAAATATACAAAGCAGCACAGAGTCCTAGAGCCCTCTACACACCAGAAACATGGATGAGTTACCATCTTTTAGGAGAAGGATACTATATCCAGATCTACAGCACCAAAGAATGGAAGATGTTCCTTCCACATTCTGGAGATGGAAGACTTCTTGAGGAAGACAATATTATCAATCTCATAGAAGATCTACAAGACAGAGAGATGACAGAAGCTGGAAACGATAGTGATGACACTATTCCCACTATTCCAGATACACACAGAGACATCTAGAAGGACGACGTAAGCAATGACGTCTATAGAAAAGAATCGTAAGCAATGACGATCACAGAAGACAGCTGTAAAAAGAAGAAAGACAGTCACCTGACTTTTGGCAGGATATAATTATTGTAATCTTTCTTTTTCTTTAAAATTTTACTTTTCTTTAAGCTTTCCTTTCTTTTCTTTAGGACCTCTCCTTTTTCTTTCTTTTTAGAAAGTGTCGGCCATTATGCTTGGCCTTTTCCTTATAGTTTCTCTATATAAGGGGCTCTCCCCTTCATTTGTAAGACACGAGAAAAAATTAATACAACGAGAGCTTTCATTCAACATATGTCTCTCTAAACTCTCTCTCTAGTTTCCAGTTCCCAAATAGTTCCTTAGTTCCCCGTACCTAAACAGTAGCCCATATATAAAAAAAAAAAAAAAAAAAAAAAAAAAAAAAAGAAAAGAGTCGAACCGGCGACTGTACATTACCCTCGTCGGAGAAAACTTTCTTCTCCCTCTTTATAACCAAATCGCTGCGTATATACCACTCCCTTTCTTTTCTTTCACCGGACACCCCCTCTTTATTGGTTCCAGCCAAAGAAAACACTTTTATACAAGACACAGCAGTAAGAAACTTAGAACAATTAAGTATAACAGACTTTAAATATATAAAAGAATTCAGCTCAGATTTTGCTAGACTACTAGCACAAACAGGAAAAGCTATGGAAGATGACTTATGTAATAAGTATTTCAAAATGGCTACTTTCTGTTTTCTGTGTATTTTACTCCTCTAAATTTCCATCCTGGTTCTCCAAAGTGCATTTTTACTATCTCTTTCTGTGCATTAAGTAGTCCTTCAAATGTTCTCTGTTATTGATTCTTTAATACTTTCTATCTGTTTATGAATATTTTCTCTTTCTATGTCTAAACGAGTTGCTAAACTTATAATAAGGTCTGTTAGACTGTTTAGATGAGCGTTAGAACTGTGGAGTCTGTGCTCTGAATTTTTATCTACTCTGCAAGTAATTTCACTTACTTCTGTAGGTACTTTATACTTATCCTTCAAAATTTCGAGGTCTCTCCAAATTCTTCTAGATATTGTTCAATTTTTCCTTCTTCTTCTAGTCTGAAAGTTATCTGTTCCAACATTCCCATATGGAAGAATGACAGGATTTTTTGAAAAGGAAGGTCTGTGATGTTCAAATCTACTTGGAGTTTGATCTTGGAAAATCTGACAAAAGACTTGGACAGGCGTGGCAAGGGTATCCACAGAAGGAGTAAAGCCTGCTATAACCACGAACCCGCCAGGGTGAGTTAGATCTTTAAGTTATAATCTTGCTTTATTATCAATACCTTGTTTATGTTTAAAGAATTTTATTTTTATTGCATTTTATTGCTTATAATCGGGCTTATCTTTTAAAGGGAACTAATACTATTAAAACTGGAAACGTTTTCATAAATTGGTAAATCTTTTGCTATATCTCCCAAAAAACACTCTCTCACCATTGCGAATCATAAGTTAAAAAGAATCGAATACTTAGACCTCGAAATTTTGAAGGATAAGTATAAAGTACCTACAGAAGTAAGTGAAATTACTTGCAGAGTAGATAAAAATTCAGAGCACAGACTCCACAGTTCTAACGCTCATCTAAACAGTCTAACAGACCTTATTATAAGTTTAGCAACTCGTTTAGACATAGAAAGAGAAAATATTCATAAACAGATAGAAAGTATTAAAGAATCAATAACAGAGAACAGTCGTTTTAAAAGTCTTATAGTAGAAAATCTAGATTTTATTAAACACCAGAACGAATATATCCTCACAGAAAATAAAAGAGATAAAAGCATAAAACCAACAGAAGATTCACCAGAAATTTCTAGTTTAACCAAAGCTTTAGAAAAGCTAAACCTAGAAAAAACTATCAAAATTATAAATAAACCAATAAAATATAATCACTGGTCACCTAGAAAATGAGTAACTTTAGACCGTTTAGTGGAAGTAGTAGAACCATACAAGAACAGCCTAGGAGAAGTATGTCTTCTAGAGAAGAAATTAGTGGAAATACCTTTCTAAATAAAGTATTTAGTAAAGGATCAGGAAGTAATAGCTCACAGACTGTAGTCCAATTAGAAGAAGAAATAGATGTAGATAAAAACTTAGAAATATATAATAACGAACAGTTAGACGCAATGAACCCCAGAACCTTATATAAAGTAGGACCTCTAAATATGAATACAACGTTAATCAGGAGTAATAGGGAAGAAAGTCTTAGAGTAGTAGATACGGCAGAAACAATAGACTTATTTACCCCAGAAATGATTGACAAAATAAAGAAAACAGGTAAATTATTTGCACATACAGGACTGATAGTAATAGGTATCAAAGGATTAGGAAGAAAAGCATTAGGAACTAAAGTTTTAGTTCTAATTCTAGATAAATCATGGAAAACAGATGTTAAAAAAGCAACCATAGCAGGTATGGAAGTAGATCTTAGTCAGAATAGTGCGCTCTTTTACTGTGCACCTGCAATATTAAAAGATATTAAAGATTTAAAAAATCTAAAAATAGGTCTAGATACCAAAGGATATGAAGATTACAAAGGAAATAATTTAGTAATCAGTATAGCAATCTTAGGAAAAGCTAGTAACAGATCTGGTATGAATTACAATATTAATATAGAAGGAATAGTAGAAAACTTAGCAAGTCGTGGAATAAAAATGATAGATCCAGTAAAGATAGATCCTGAAGAATTAGCAGGACGAGAATGGTCACTAAAGAAGTTCACAGATACTATCGAAACAATATTAGTACCAGAAAAGAGTGTCATTTATGAAGATAAAGACGGAAACTATAGCATGAGATTTAATAATTATGTAGAAAAAGAACCAACAAAAGAAGAGGACAGTGATCAAGAAATAAATATGATGAATGCAGAATTAGGAGAACCAATATATGATACAGAAAATGAAGAAAACCCCCTATATGACACAGAAAATGAAAATATAGAAGAATGCATAGGGTATGGATTATATGAAGAAATGTATGAAGAAACAGAAGAAATAAATGAAATGGAAGAAATAGCTGGTTTCAAAACAGAAGAAGTTCATAAAACATTTGACCAAATAATTAACAAGAAATTTACAGAAATTAATATACAAGAACAAGTTGATGACATGCTGATAGAATGTATGACAGAGTTAGGATTAGAATATGAGGAAGCTTATAACAGGCTAAATGAAGTTTTTAACCTACCATTAGTAACAGACATAGTAAATGGAAAAACAGTAATGAGTGATTTTTTCAAATCAGAAGTTAGCTTTATGGACCAGAACATAGATCCTAGAGGAATTAAGAGACCAAAACCAGAATTCGTAACACCTGGAGCCTCAGGAATAGAAATGTTAGGTAGAGAACCATGGGTGCCTGCTACGGCAGCATACCAAGGTGAATCAAATCTTAGAGGAAGAGGAGCAAGAATGCCTATAGGAAAACTTTACAGTTCACATATGTTATTAATAGAACAACAAAGTCCGTCTTTATCTTCATAAATGACACTCTTTTCTGGTACTAATATTGTTTCGATAGTATCTGTGAACTTCTTTAGTGACCATTCTCGTCCTGCTAATTCTTCAGGATCTATCTTTACTGGATCTATCATTTTTATTCCACGACTTGCTAAGTTTTCTACTATTCCTTCTATATTAATATTGTAATTCATACCAGATCTGTTACTAGCTTTTCCTAAGATTGCTATACTGATTACTAAATTATTTCCTTTGTAATCTTCATATCCTTTGGTATCTAGACCTATTTTTAGATTTTTTAAATCTTTAATATCTTTTAATATTGCAGGTGCACAGTAAAAGAGCGCACTATTCTGACTAAGATCTACTTCCATACCTGCTATGGTTGCTTTTTTAACATCTGTTTTCCATGATTTATCTAGAATTAGAACTAAAACTTTAGTTCCTAATGCTTTTCTTCCTAATCCTTTGATACCTATTACTATCAGTCCTGTATGTGCAAATAATTTACCTGTTTTCTTTATTTTGTCAATCATTTCTGGGGTAAATAAGTCTATTGTTTCTGCCGTATCTACTACTCTAAGACTTTCTTCCCTATTACTCCTGATTAACGTTGTATTCATATTTAGAGGTCCTTAGTTCCCCGTACCTAAACAGTAGCCCATATATATAAAAAAAAAAAAAAAAAAAAAAAAAAAAAAAAAAAAGAGTCGAACCGGCGACTGTACAGCCTCACATAGCAGAAACTATTCTAAAATTTCCAGAAAAATTAGAAGGTTTAAAACAGATACAAGCATTCTTAGGCATACTAAACTATGCTAGAAAATTTATTCCCAATTTAAGCAAATTGGTAGGACCCCTTTATAGTAAAACAGCAAAAAATGGACAAAGAAATTTTAACAAAGAAGATATAGAATTAGTAAAACAAATTAAAGATCAGGTTAAAAGAATTAAGCCATTAGAATTACCCTTAATAACAGATTATATTATCATCGAATGTGATGGTAGTAAAGAAGGATGGGGAGCAGTTATGATCTGCAAACCAAACAAATATTCAGAGAAAGAAACAGAAAAGATTGCCGCTTATGCCAGTGGTAATTTTAAAACAGGACAAAATTGGACAAGCCTAGATTTTGAAATTCAAGCATTAATAAATGCTTTAGATAAATTTAAGATTCATCTACAGAATGAATTTACAGTCAGAACAGATTGTGAAGCAATAGTTATATATATATATATATATATATATATATATATATCTATATTAAGTTCTAGCTTGATTTGTTTTGTTATGTTGTTGTATAAGCTAAGGGTGTACATTTGACCCCAACCCGACTGATCTGATCCGATTAGAAAAGAACCAAAAAAGAACCAAAAAAAAGTTAACAGATCTACACATAACCCACCTGAATGTTTGGGTTCGGGTCACATTTTCAAAACCCGTTTAAAACCGACCCGATCCGCCGAATATTCTTACCCTAGTTATAAATAGCTCTCTCTCCCAAATTCATCTCCTTCCGCATTTCTCTATTTCTCCGCCACCTCCCTCCTCCTCCAAGCACCACCTTCACCTCTACCTCCACTCTCCTCAAACCCATCATCTCTTTCACCTCCACATCCGCCTCGATTCGTCACAGCAGCCCTCTCCTACACCATCACTAGTTAGATCCAGTAAACACCACCTCAATAACACCCACCTCGCCACCTTCTTCCCCTCCGTTTAACTCTCACCACCACCGAATCTGCCTCCTCCACCACCGGATCTGTCTCCTCCACTGTCCGCTTCATCTGTCCTTTTATCGCGGCTCCCCTTCAAAGCACCGAATCTCCACGTCCGCTCTTTCCTTCTGCCTCATCAGATCGCAGCTCTAACAACCGGAGCAGTTCAGATCGCCCAACATCGCTTCACGACTGCAAGTCCCCTCCCTTTATTACTAGTGTTTTAGGCTTGAGTGGGTTTTATAATTATTTTACGAGTAATGGTAACACACTCAAATAGCACACCAGATTAATCAATTGTGTCACGTTAATTGAAAATTATAAAAATATCATTGATTAACGTATTGTGCTGTTGATAATTATGGAAAAAAAATAAAAGGAAAAGAGAGGAAATAACAAAGAAAAAGACATACGGATGATGATGCTGTAAAGAGATGGAAAGGAAAATTGGAGAAAAGGAGGTCAAATGAAGGGAGACATGGGGTCTTTGAAATTGACAAGCACAACCCACCGACTCGACCGACCCAAATTCACCCGTTCAACCCGCCGACCTGATCACCTGAATTTACCCGCTCAACCCGCCTACCCGAATTGACCCGCCAATTTTCAGTTATAGTTTAAAATCCGACCCAAATCGACCCGCTTAACTTGCATCAGGTCGGTGCCAGTTTTGGGCCAAATCTAACCCGATTTGTGTACACCCCTAGGGCTAGTGTAACTATGGGTGCTTATCGGTATTACCGAACTTTCGAAGTTAAATTTTTTTAAAAATCACACCGACCCGAATTTCAAATAATCCATACCGAAATCGAATTTCCGAATTGAAATTTCGGTAAATTGTAGATTACCGAACTTTATCGAAATTTTCGAAATTATTTCCAAGTCAGAACTAAAATTCATAAACTCTGTCTCCTCCGTCCCTTGAGTGCCAAGACTAGAATCACCGTTGTGTTTATGGTCGATGTCGCCTCAACAAACCGAAAATGCATTCTCTGATGTGGACAATTCTTTAGAAAGCACCTTGTTCCTCCAAAATAAAACAAGAAAATGAGTTCAACCATGTCAACTTCGGTAAATTCGGGTAACCGAACTTTTTAATATTGATCCCGTATTGAACTGAACTTATAGTTCGGTAATTGTCTACCGATACTGAAATTACCGAATTGAAATTGCAAAAATTTCGAATCGAAAAATCAAAAATTTGGGATTCGGTAATTTTGCGCAGCCCTAAGTGTAACTATTGTTAAAATAAAACTCCTTCTACAAACTCGGCACTATGGTTTTGCACGAGGATGTCCACATACAGTGAACCTATCAACCTAGCTAACATGTCCAGCTCGCTGAAATGTAGTATCGGATAATTTTCTAGTATTACCGCTCTCTTTTTTACTATAACTTATGATAAAAACATCAATATATTTTACTTTTTTTATATAGTCTTGTCTTCTACCCATGCCAACCAACAATCATTATCGAATCATAGTAATTTCCTTTAATTTCCCCCTCTATTTTATTTCCTTCCATTTTTATTTGTTCATTTGTTTCCTAATTCCTATGGCTGGTGTAAAATGGAAAGAAAAGAAAGACAGAGAGGATTTTTTAACGTGCTTGTGATTTTTTCTTAATCTTTTTAAGTGTAATTTTAATTTATTAAAATATTAATACTCTTCTTTTTATTGTTGTTGATAAAAATAGCTTAACGCTTTATATTACAATAGGAAAAAGCTCCACAATTATTACCACTAAAAATTAGAGTAATGTTATAAAGAATATCATCCAACCACTAAGAAGAAAGAAATCAAGATTTATTAGCCCATCCGCAACACCATTAGCTTCTCGAAAAATATGGATCATACGACTCGCACTAAAGACTTGATACGACGAATCAAATCCATATTTGCTACGATAAAAGAATGATCATCATTAAGCGCATGGACAGCACTAGCATTGTCTATCTGAACTTCTAAACGACACCGGCCGCCCCTATTCAGCGCTTCTAAAATGCCATATAGAACTGAACACTGAACACTGTCCTATCTTGGCTGCAAATTAAACCCACCCAACCATTGATCGCCCGAACTCCTAAGGAATCCACTCGTTGCCTGATGAACAAATTTGCGGGCCGTAACAAATCCATCAGGTGCTGCAGTCCATCCAACGCTGACACAGCTTCAACCACGCAAATCAGACCCATGGATCAAATCAGCAGTTGCTGTGTGCGCAGCACTGACAGAAGCATGCAGCATTGCTTTGGAAGCCAACGAAATGGAGCTGTAGTTTAAGACACCCTCATTCCTGCATTTCCAAATCCACCAACAGGCCAGCCCGAAAACCCAGCCCCACTTCGCTCCCGCGTGTTCTTTTATCTAACCAATGTACATTTCTTAGACCTATATAGCAAATTAAACATTAATTAATCAAATTAATTTGTGTTGTTTAATTGAATAAATTTAGAACAAAATTTATTTTTTTGTAAAATAACCTATAAATAAAAATTAACACACCTTTTTTTATAATTACAAATTAGAGGATTGAAAAATATATGTAAAATATTTAGCATTATATTGTATATTAATTGTAGATAAAGAAAAGAAAAGAATACATATTTAAAATCTGTCAATATTCGGTTGAGACTAGAGAGTAGGGACGAAAATACCATTAAAAGGGAAACAATATATAATACCCATCGCCATCTGGCCATGCCCAAGCTGTGTAAGTGTTGGGTTTAGCACCTAACGTGTTACGTATATGCATTGCATACAAACGTACGATAAGATGTGGGCGAGTATTTTGATTAGGATAAGATTAAAAATGAGAGAGGATAAAAAATAAAAATAAAAAAGCAGGCTCTTGCCGCCTAATTCATCTGAGACTCCAAAGGCGGCAGTGAAAAGTATTATATTCCAGCGACGACTGCTCGCCGCTGCCCGGTCAAACCACCCCCTCTTCCTCTCTTCATCGTTTTATAAATACACTCTCTCAAATTGACCCCTGGTCCTCTCAAAGGCCGTTTTATATCAAAACATCAAAAATCTGTCCTTCCCCTCGTGACCCACTCTCATCTCTCCACGTGCCATCCATGCCATTAACTATTATTTTATTTTTGAAAACCAGTTTATTCTCTGCAGTATGCGAATCCTCTGGTCAACCGCGCAGGCCACGTCATGTGGATAATATATTTTCTTCGTTCCACACCCAAATTCTAATCCTAATAATACGATTATTTTAATTTCATGCCCTAGCCATCTTATTATTGTAAGGCAACTATAATTATTTTATTAATTAATTAATTAAATATTTCTAATGCACGACGCTAGCTGCTGGCTTGAATTTTCCTAGACTCACCCAAAAACCGTTTATGACTTTAATCAAGCAATTAATTAAGTTTGACATGATTAATTATTTTAAGATTTATTATATAGTAGCTGGAACCATATCCACGTTTTCATTGCATGTGCACTGTGCAGTCATTTCTATCAACTTGGGCCGCATCATATTCATAGTACTACGTACTGACCGGAGACCATATAACACTATAAAAATATCAATTACGTGATTCCCTCAATTTTCCCAACTGATTGGTATATTAGATGGTGTCATACATTTAACATATGATTTGAGAAAATTCAATCATAATTCTGCTCGTTAGTAATTCATATTGGTTTGGCTCCGCTCCGCTCGGCATGTTGTTATCGCATCCTTCCCTTCATTGTCCACCTCACAAGCCTGTGTCCCAGTAGAAAGCATTAGCCTTTTCTCAAACCTTAATTTCTTCCCCCGGCCCCCAGGGATTTATCACCCTTTCCTCGTGAAACTCAGTATCGATCTTAATTAATTTGCTTGCGTGTCTCATGGGAAATTATTGTGCAGTTTGTTAGAGCCTATAATTAATGAGATATGATGTGGCTAAATGAGGTGGAAAGAAAAAGTGTTAAAGTAATTTAAGTTTTGATTGCCTAATTAATGTTCATTTGTAATTGAGTCAATCTATGTGTCAATTAGTTAACATTAGAAATAGTTATATTTCATTTTACATCTAAAAAAACAGCATAAAGCTAAACTAACTTATAAATTAATTTTTTAAAATAAAAAGAAAAAGAAATCAAATAAATAAATAAAATTGAGTAAATAAATATAGTGATTTATTATTTTGATCTTATTCGAGTTTTACCGTTGACAAAGGAGAATATTATTTATTATTTTTTTTAATTGCAAAATGAGTGTATGATGTGGCTTTTTCTATGTCATATCATCTTTTTAAAAAAAAAAATCATGTAAGCATAATCTTATAATGTATCTAAAACGAAGTATGATTATTTTTAGAAAAGAGTGACTAATATAAATCAAATAGACAAATTCAATAACTTATTTAACTCAGTTACAAACATAGTAGTTTATCCTGACATATGATTAATCTTCTTGATTACTTGATCATCAAGATTACCCATTTGTTATTGCATGACTGTTATAATACCCTTTCAATTCACAATCAGTGACCCTTGCTCCGAGATTTATTTATTTTTGGCTAGATGCTCCAAGAATTGAGGATTCTCCGTTGCCGTACTTGTCGGACCTATCGACAATGTGTAGTGGGTGCCACGTCAGTAACTGTAACTGGTTGCGACAATATGGTATTTCCAGCAAGAAGCTTATCCAAAACCAGGGGGCGATTGGAATATACAACTTTTTAGGCGGCTTGTAGTTGGAACTTGGAAGAAAAAATTTAAACAGCCAAAGTTTTATTGGCCAGAGATGAGGTGAAACGCTGGCATATACTATCACGGATCAGATCTAATCTAATCTATCCACATAAACTAATCACCAAAAGTACTAGTACTACCGTAACTGAGTTTGTTTCTCTGATCAACTGAATTTTTAATTCTTTTTGAAAAAACTTACTTTTAAATTTAATTACTAGATTGAGGGTGTTATAGGTAATACTGTTCAACCCTTTCATTTTTTTTCCATTTATGGCTAAAAAACAATTAATCGACACAAACATTTTTTTAATTGCTAAAACAATTAATACTATTTTGGAGTGTTTCCGTATTTTACCGTTTCTCTGGGCAAAAATTAAATAATTAAAAGAGAGACTATTATTTTAGTTGAAGAAGATCAGCTTTGGTGGTAGCATCCACATCGGCGTGATTGGATGGGTGCGCACTACCCACACCAGTTCATTCCTGCGCAAAACACACACACAGTGACACACACACTATTATAGTCCATATACGATACAAAACACGCCATTCTACACTCACATAACAACTTCTCTTTTTTCTCTTTCTTTTTTTAAAAAAAAAAGAAAAGAAAACCCAGCTGCTACACCACCAGAGTACACGATCCTTCGTTTCAATCCTCCTTTCTCCATATCTATATATAAACCTTCCACCTCCTCATCCACTTCTCCCGTAACGTTACCTTTTTCCTTTTTGGTTTTCCGATATTTAACTTCCTGTTTCGTTCCGTTCCGGTTTCTGTTTATCGCTCCCTTATCAATGGTGGTTATGGTGGATGATAATGAGAGTTGCGGGAGCAGAGTGCAGGAGACCACGGCGTCGTATTCGGCATCGCAACAACAAGGACGGAAACATAGGCAGAAGCTGGAGGTGTTCAATGAGATTCTCAGTCGTCTTAAAGGATCCAACACTCAGGAAGCTAATACCCCTGGTTTCGACGAAGAACTCTGGGCCCACTTCAACCGACTCCCTACACGGTATCGTTTCATATTCCGACTCCCTACTCTCCGTCAGTTTCTTGTTCTTGTCGAAATCTGTTTTTTTCTGATGGTGTGATTTAGTGGTATAGTAAATTAGTAAAGTAATCTGAACTAATTACTTGGGATTTTGTTTTTAAGTGTGCGGTTCTATGTGTTGTAGATATGCGTTGGATGTGAATGTGGAGAGGGCAGAAGATGTGCTTATGCACAAGAGATTACTGCATTTGGCTCACGATCCTGCTAATAGGCCTGCTATTGAAGTCCGGCTTGTCCAGGTTTACTGCTGTTTATTTGCTTTTGAACTTTACGGTGTGTGGGAATTGCAATCGATTAGTCTTTTCGAATTCAATCGTTTTTCCAAATGGTTGTTATGGGGGTGTTACAATTTGTGATTCACTCTACAGGTTCATCCTATTTCTGATGGCAATTCAGCTGATTCTACGGCTCCAGACTCCGCCAGTAAACCTGTCCAAAGTACTAGACAGAGGTGTGTTATTCTGGCCATTTGGTATCTTTTGGACTACATTTAAGATGAATTAACCTGCTTTAACCTCTCATCTTTCTTAATCCTGTGATTTTTTATTGCCATGTTTGACATTTGTTGTGGTCTTTTAATGTTCAGCATACATCCGCCACCTGCATTTGGTTCTTCACCTAATCTCGAAGCACTTGCACTGGAAGCAAGTAAGTTTGAAGATCAAGATAGTGACAATTCTGTGCATGCAAATTCAATGTTCTCCCGGTAATTATCTGATCTACATTATGCTGGTTAGGGTTTACTAGTATCTGTTTGTGATTCTGTGGAGCCTTTGTTAATAAACTCTTTTTTTCCTTATCACCAAGCATTTTACCTCAAGTCTGATTAAAATCTAAGAGTTGCATGATTTTAGTCCTTGAAGATAGTAGAATGATGGTGTTTCTCCTTTTTCTTAACTAGTAGAATGGCACTCCATCTGATTAAATAGGCCATCTTCTGTTTTACTGAAACTTATGCACTAGTTTTATGATGACTGCTCATTACTTCCAAGAATTGTGTTAACCATGCCGCTTCCATTGTGTGTGCGGGCACCCTTTTATAATTCTGGATGGTGAACCTTATTTGTTGTTGATGTAGGCCCATGCATGAAATTACATTCTCAACTGATGACAAGCCAAAGCTCCTAAGTCAGGTAAATGCTTTTGATTGTTTCTAATTCTTAAGCACTGTTTTGTGAGCTTGGAGAAGCATTAGATACTGGTTCTTCTTTCAATATATCACATTCTTGGTATTATGCTAAGTGAACAACTGCCAACACATTTTAGGATGTATTTGGATTGTTGATTTCATCATCAGGCAGCATTCATGTTGCATGCCAAAATAGCTACTACTATTCTTTGTTAGCCTGACAATGCTCATATATATATATATATATATATATATATTGTAAATTGAAATTAGGCACTTGAAGCACTTGCTTGTAGTGTGTAGTTTAATATAATGAAGTTGCTAGTTAGTGCACACGTGTAGAGATTGTTTATGGATCTTCGTGATGCTTATCCATTAGTGTTGTCCTTTCTGTTGCGCAAAATATACACTATACAGTTGACTGCCTTACTCGCTGATATTGGTTTGAACATCCAAGAAGCACACGCTTTTTCCACAGCTGACGGCTACTCCTTAGATGTCTTCGTTGTTGAGGGTTGGCCGTATGAGGTACTTGCCTTTTTCACCATTTAGTGATATGGTTCCGTGTTAGTTATGAACCCAATATTGAGATCAATAAAACATGTTTCACAAATATATTACTCAAAATTTTCAGGAAACTGAGCAACTCAGAACTGCACTGCAAAAGGAAGTTCTTAAAATTGAGGTAATTTTCAGGAAACTGAGCAGCTCAGAACTGCACTGGGGATGTGAATTGCTGATGTAGTTTGCAACAATGAATCGGCTCTAGGTTTCCGTTCTTACATTGTGAAATGCTGGTTCTAGATGTGTCTTGTAGTTTGTTTGCAATGAATATTGTTTTCCTTTTCATCTTTGTGATTTATGCACTAATGTTTTCATCACCAATGAGCTTATTACCCAGTTGTAGTCCTTGCAAAGTAGGAAGAAGTGGGTCTTGAAGTCTTAGCTTGACATCCTATGAAGCAATACCTGAATCTTGTTTCTTGTTTAGAATCACATTCTTAGCTCTCATCTCATTATAATTATGTTGTCTTACATCGCAGTCTTGGTCTAATCATCGTTCACCATCTCCCACTAGTGAGTATCATCAGACCAGTGTTGAATCTAGTCCGGATCATGTGACTATACCCAATGATGGTGATGTTTGGGAAATTGATCCTAAATATTTGAAGTTTGAGAACAAAGTTGCATCTGGATCATATGGTGATCTGTAAGTTAACTCTATGTTGATTTTTGGTGTTTTTTGTTTGACTTTTCATTAACTGTTCCATCCTTTATTTGTTAGGTACAAAGGGACATACTGCAGTCAGGAAGTGGCGATTAAAGTTCTCAAGCCTGAACGCGTAAATTCAGATATGCAGAAGGAATTTGCTCAGGAAGTCTATATAATGAGGTTTGTCTCTTATAATGTCTTTAGCTGATTTTTATACATATGCTGCAGGAATTTGTCTGGATTGCAGAAGCATATACCTGCTCAATATATAGGTTTGACCTATTTGTTTGTGTTTTCATATTAGCTTTTGTGAAATTGCAGAAAAGTTCGACACAAGAATGTTGTTCAGTTTATAGGTGCATGTACCAAGCCTCCAAGCTTGTGCATTGTGACAGGTAAAATGCTGGAGGAAATTTATTCTTAGATGAATAGTACGTGCATTATTCTTCCATACAGATTCCTTTACTGTTCTTCAATTTTTTCTTCTCCATGTTAGTTTGTTATGTTTTAATTCTCTTTCTTTCTCTTGGATAGAATTCATGTCTGGAGGAAGTGTATATGATTATCTACACAAACAGCGGGGCGTTTTTAAACTACCAACCGTAATTAAAGTAGCAATAGATGTTTCTAAAGGAATGAACTACTTGCACCAAAATAATATAATCCACAGGGATTTGAAGGCTGCAAATCTTCTCATGGATGAAAATGAAGTAAGTTTCTCCTTTGACATTTCTACGTGTGTGTTTCCGTTCCTTCTTCCCTTATTTTGGACATACCTTTTCTTCTTTTTTCTTTTTCTAAAAAAAGCTTCCATCATTTCCAAGTTAGCCCTTCTCCTCTGCACGCTTCTTTCTGCACACCTTTTGTTTCTATTGTGTTGTCATTAAGGCATATGAGTCACAACACTTGATGAATGCTTTGTACTCTGAATACATGCATATCTATAAGGAAAAAAATGTATTTACTATCCGCATTTCAGGTGGTTAAAGTTGCTGATTTTGGGGTTGCCAGAGTGAAAGCTCAAACTGGAGTAATGACTGCTGAGACTGGGACATATAGATGGATGGCTCCTGAGGTAGAGCTTCAAGCATGCTACCTTCGTAACATGAACAGTATTTCATATGTATCTACCTTATATTCTGAAAGCTTACTAGGGAGAGTGGAGAGAGAAAAAGAGTGTACACGAGGAAAGTTGTTCTGAAGCTATGGCTAGCTGCACTTGTTCGGCAACTTATACGTTTTCTTTATAAACTCCTTCCTGCAATAGTTATCACGCATCTTCTAATTGTTTGTTCAGTCTCACCATTTCCTTACAACAGTTCTTTTGCGTTGAAGGTCATAGAACACAAGCCTTATGACCACAAGGCTGATGTCTTCAGTTTTGGAGTAGTTTTATGGGAGCTGTTGACAGGAAAGGTATTGTCCAGTCCTCAAATCCCATTTTATTGAAAATATTTGTTCTTTAACTTGATGTTTTTTTTGCACATTTGGCTTGCCAGCTTCCATACGAGTATCTAACCCCATTACAAGCAGCTGTTGGTGTGGTCCAAAAGGTAACGCGTTCTTCAATTCAGGAGCATCCGTCCAAATACATCTTGATTAGCAGTATCTTATTACTTTCGTTTGCATGGTTTCAGGGCCTACGGCCTACAATCCCAAAGAACACTAATCCAAAACTTGCCGAGCTACTTGAGAAATGCTGGCAGCAAGATCCAGCTCTCAGACCAGACTTTTCCGAGATTATAGAAACTCTGAAACAAATAGCAAAGGAGGCAAGTCTTGCACTGATAGAAATTCATGGCCTAATATCTTTACTTGAACCATTGTATTTTCAATTACTTTTTGGCTTCGTTTTCCTGTGCAAGCTGTAAATTTTGACGACTTTTTGATACAGGTTGGTGAGGATGGTGAAGGGCGGAAAGACAAATCAGGGGGATTCCTCTCAGTCCTGAGACGAGGCCACCATTGAAGTAGATCATAACCAGAGCATAGGGTTTAATTGCTGTGAACCATTTTTAATGCCTCAAACAGATACTGTACAGTATTTATTTCATCAAATAATGAAGTCGTTTATTCTTTTTTATCATCTATTTATTTGTCGGTGGACAAGCTACTTATCAATCCATGCTTAGATGAGCTTTGTTACTTGTCAGCATATTTTGGGCCGTATTATAACAAGGAGTGATTTGAATTTTATTTTATTTTTCTAGTCTAAGATGCACAAAATTGGACTTGTCATCGTTTATGGAAAAACGTCTCTAAAGGAGGCGTATCCTATAAAATTTCAAAAGGACGCATAGATCTTTTTCCCTGAAAAACACGTAGTTCAGTAAAAGACGTGGACGTCGAAACCCAAACGTAAGCTTCCGTATACATTTTTAAAAAGAAAAGGACGTCCTAAATCAGACTTAAACTTCCGTACGTATATTTTAAAAAAGATGTATATACTTTCGTGTCCTTTTTCAAAATTGAGTGCTCAGTGTAGTTGGTCGACAGTAATATTCCAAATTGCCTCATTTCCTTCTTCTTTTTCCCATAAAAATTTGACAATTTCTTGGACTAGCTCAACTTCTTATACTTCAAATACTATCAAATTGGGAGGAAACTATTAAAGAGTACCTTAATTCGTTATAGTGTTCCGTAGTAGAAATTAGTTTAAAGGATTTTTTTTATTCTACTTAAAAATAAATAAAATTATTTTAGTTTTTTTAAGGGAAAAATAAATAAAATTCTTAAACTTACTTGCATTGAAGAAAACACATGAAAAGTCCAAGGCTGAAATTAACTTTTCTTCTTGAAAAAGAAAAAAAGAAAAAACCTGAACAAGAGATTCTCACTTCCACATTCCTAGCTTCCGTCTTCCTCGCCATTTCTGATTCTTTGGTCAACTATCTCTATCTCCTTCTCTAACTTTGTCAGGTTTTTTCTGTTTCCTTTTTTTAGTTAAAACTTTTCATGATGGTAATGAAGCGCTCCTGTTGTCGCTTCTGAGAAAATTCTGACAAAAACAGAAAATGGAATAACAATTATACTAATTTCCTGAATTCATCACATGATTCCTATAAACATCCAACGCGATAAATCCTTAAATTTGATAATCAAAAGATGGAGTTCCCATCGGCAATTGGAAAATCATTCAAATCTCATGACAGATACAAGCACAAAACCAGCGACGACTCTGGTGCCAACAACGAAAAGCTCCCCATCCTTTTGGGGAATGAGGTGATTGTTAAGGTGGATGCCGGTGATAACGACAGAGTCGGAAGAGAACCCAGTTTTGGTTACCTGCCAAAACAAGGGACAGAGGAACCACCACCCCCGTCGATGGTGATTCGTGAGTTCTTGAACGAGCAGAGGGGCCAAAATGGGGAAGTTTCTCTCCCAATGGAAGAAGTCAAAACAGAAGAATTAAAGCACGAATCCTATCCTCATCCTGTACGGAATTTACCACCTTCCCCTGACTCTCCAAGCAAGCGATCCTCCAGGGAAATCCGGGTGTCTTTCGAACCCATTGAATCAGAGTCGTTTAGAAGAAGACACAAGTATGATTATGGGTCTTCGTCGCCGGATGAGAAACTAGAAGAAGTTTTGAGGTGCACATCGAACAAATCGTTTAGGAGACAAGCCAGTCGTCAGTTAAAATCAAACAAAACAAAATCAAGGCTTCTAGACGACGAAATTCAGGAGACAATGTCAGGACCGATAAGATCGGGAATGATTGGGTGGGCACCTGATGATGAGGATGAGGATGATCCGCTAGATGATGACGATATACCAGATGAGTTTATGAAGAACAATTTTAGTCTGCTGACTTTGCTTCAATGGTTGAGTTTGATTATCCTCGTAGCCGCATTGGCCTGTAGTCTTTCAATTCCTTCTTTAAAGAAGAAATCTTTATTGAATCTTGAGTTGTGGAAATGGGAGGTTCTTTTGCTGGTTTTGATATGTGGGAGGCTTGTTTCTGGGTGGGGGATTCGATTGATTGTGATATGTATCGAAAGGAATTTCCTTTTGCGGAAGAGGGTTCTGTATTTTGTTTATGGATTGCGAAAGGGAGTTCAGAATTGTTGCTGGTTAGGGCTTGTGCTGCTTTCCTGGTGTTTATTGTTTCATGAGGATGCTGTAAACCAAACAGCAGGCATAAATTTTCTAAATTATTTGACTAAAATCTTAGTGTGTTTCTTGGTGGCTAATTTCATTTGGTTACTCAAGACTTTAATGGTCAAGGTGCTTGCTTCTTCATTCCATGTTAGTACATACTTTGATAGGATTCAAGAATCCATCTTTAATCAATATGTGATCGAAACATTGTCGGGTCCTCCGGTGATTGAAATACACCAATCCGACGAGGCCTCAAGGAGGAGGAATCCTGAGATTCGTGCATTGCAGAAGGCTGGGGCGACCGTACCTCCTGGTTTCAAGACAGATGATCCTCCAAGTATGGTGAAAGGTCTCAAAGCCAAAACCATCAAAATCTCCACCCAAATGTCCAGCAAGAAGGGAGAGTTCAGGAGGGCAGAGTCAAAGATGGCAGATGATGAGATTGCCATTGATCACTTGCACAAACTAAACACCAAGAATGTTTCGGCATGGAATATGAAGAGGTTGATGAAATTTGTGCGGCATGGTTCATTATCCACTTTGGATGAGCAAATACATGGTTCGAGTTTGGGGGATGAATCTGCCACACAAATTCGAAGCGAATTAGAGGCTAAAGCTGCTGCAAGAAAAATTTTCTACAATGTATCTCGTCCTGGATCAAAGTGAGTCTCTCGCGAAATCACCATCACTGAATATTGTTATCTATCAACCACTATACTATGATTATCTAATGGCAAAGACAAGATCTTAGAAAAAATAATCTACTCAATTTGATTGAAGGTACATCTACTATGAGGACATGTTGCGGTTTCTAGGAGAAGAAGAAGCCCAGAAAACAATGAGTTTCTTTCAAGAACAACCTGAAACCAGCAGAATCAGCAAAAAAACTCTCAAGAACTGGGTGGTAAGAACTACCTGAAATCTACTGTAATACTCATGTTGTGAATGGAATGGACTGATTACCATGGAAAATAAGTATTAAATTTGTTGTGTAGGTGAATGTTTTCAGGGAGAGAAGGGCACTTGCTTTGACATTGAATGATACCAAGACTGCTGTAAACCAGCTCCATAGAATGATAAACATAATAGTTGGCATTATTATAGTTGCCATCTGCTTAGTCATTCTTGAAGCCGCTGCCAGCAAAATATTCGTTGTCATTGGCTCGCAACTTGTTGTTGTGTCCTTCGTTTTTGGGAACACTGCCAAGACATTGTTTGAATCAATCATCTTCTTGTTCATCACCCATCCATTCGATGTGGGCGACAGGTGTGAGGTGGATGGATCTGCGGTGAGTGTAATAGAATTGCAGGCTTCTTTTTATGGTGTACTAATAATACCACCCGTGTTGGTGTTTAAAAACATTGAACTTTGCAGCTGATCGTGGAGGAGATGAATATCATG
The DNA here is from genome assembly GCA_963691705.1 of Viola odorata. NCBI lineage: Eukaryota > Viridiplantae > Streptophyta > Magnoliopsida > Malpighiales > Violaceae > Viola > Viola odorata. Next base: position 433,512 of record OY829544.1, read on the forward strand.
ACCACCTACTTCTTGAGATCTGACAATCTGAAGGTAGTATACCCTAACAGTGTTCTAGCTAGTAAGCCCATTGGCAACTTCTACCGCAGTCCTGACATGGTTGAGATTGTGGAGTTCTACATCCATATCGCCACTCCATTAGAAAAACTTGCTGATATGAAACAAAGAATCACAAGGTCAGTTATTTGGCATTTCAAAATTACCTACTAGGATCACTTTACTCCTTAGCAGACCAATATGGTGCGATCAGACCTGAAAAATGTTCTGCATTTCAAAATCATTTACTAATCTTTGTTTACGAATCCTCCTCTGCTATTATGCAGCTACATCGATACCACGAAAGAGTTATGGTATCCAGGTCCTACAATTATGATCAAGGATGTGATGGATATGCAGAAGCTGAAGATCGCGATATGGACGAGACAGAGAATAAACTACCAAGATGTGGATGCAAGATACATCAGGAGAAGTCTTTTGGTGGAAGAATTGCTCAAAATATTTAAGGATCTTGACATAGCTCGTTTATGGCCTATTGATATCAGTGTTCGCAGTTTGCCTTCCAAAACTGCTTATGCCATTCCCTAGGGCTAGACAGGATGCCGTACCATGCTAATCCCATTTTGTTTTTTCGTATGTATCAATTATCATTATCTCATCCTAGATTGAAGCCACTCCCACCATTTTCCTTTTTTATCCTCCCCTTTAAATATTCCTAAATTTATAATAGATTATATATATTTTTTGTCTTCGAATTATCCTTTCATCATTTTTCAGATAGAAAACTGATCTCAATCGAGCGCATGGTTTGTTCGATAATGGATTATATATAGATATAGTTATCCTACAAAGGCTTGTTAGGTTTGTCTACAAGCAAATTATTTAAGTCGGCAGCAAACATTTTATATTATAATATTGTTATTTGAGTTGTGATGTTTTTTTTAAAGTGAGTTGTGATGCTATATAATTTATATTATTAAATAAATTTAATAGTTAATTAATAATACATATTTAATTTAAAGTGATGTTACCATTTTTTTATATATTTACAAATTACAAGCCTACATTCCTGAAAAGGCGCGTCTTCGTAAATTGCTTTTTCTAATTAAAGGCGCATCTTTTTTCTTAAATGGACGTTTTTTTCTCCAAAAAAGGCGTGTCTTTCCAACCTTGAAAAGAATATGCGTCCTTTTCATCGAATGCGTCTTTTTCGTAAAAGCATTTATGTACACGCCCGCCCTTTTCCAGAAACTGAAATGCAGCAAAACAACAGACACGAGGGATTGGCTGGCTGGCGGAAATGTTAGGAACTGGTCAAAGCTAGAATAAGTCTTCCTGTTTTGAAGCAAGTAGTTTCCTGTTTTGTAGGATCCACTAGCTCTGAATAAGTTAGAAATGCCAAGTCTCACACTTGTGCTAGTTTGTAGGAGTTATCGTTTCTCTTGAATTCCTGTAATCAAGTCTCCTTTATATAAAGGAGCAAGTCTGTTTATCTAAAAGTGAATCAGAAAGCTTTGATCAATTCTTGTGTTTAACTAATTCCAAGAATTGGTAGCGGAGCCTCATCACAAAAGAGAGACCTGAGAGACATCGAGAGGAGTGAGAAGAGCGAGAAATTCAGATGGGTGATAGCAGCAGCAGTGCGAAAGGTTTCGTTGTCCCTGCTATTCCACGGTTCGATGGTTACTACGACCATTGGGCTCGTTTGATGGAGAATTTCATTCGTTCGAAAGAGTATTGGGATCTCATAGAAACTGGGATCAGTGGGTGTGAGGGAACCACTCCTACGGAGACGGAACAGAAGGTGATCGATGAGCAGAAGTTAAAGGATTTGAAGCTCAAGAACTTCTTATATCAATCCATAGATAGAGAAATTCTTGACACAATCCTTAACACCGAGACAAGTAAGCAAATCTGGGAAAGCATGAAGCAGAAATTCCAAGGTTCAAGCAAAGTAAAAAGGGCACAACTTCAAGCGCTACGTAAGGAGTACGAGACACTGCAGATGAAGGAAGGTGAAACCGTAAACAGCTATTTCACACGAACTCTTGCGATAGCAAAGAAGATGAGGGCTTACGGAGATACGCTTCAGGAGAACACCATCTCAGAAAAGATCCTAAGATCTCTGACCATGAAGTTCAACTATGTAGTGTGCTCCATTGAAGAATCAAACAACTTGGACACACTTACACTAGATGAACTTCAAAGCAGTTTACTGGTGCAAGAGCAACGTATGAGAGGTGACGTAGAAGAAGATCACGTCCTGAAGATGTCATATGAAGGCAGAGGAAGAGGATATCCTAGAAACTATTACAGAGGAGGACGAGGCCGAGGAAGGAGCAACAGAGCCACCATCGAATGTTTCAGATGTCACAAGTTAGGACATTATCAATCAGAATGTCCTACTTGGGGCAGCAAAGCAAACTACGCTGAGCTTGACGAGAAGGAAGAACTCTTACTTATGTCGTTTGTTGAAGAAGAAAGTTCAAAAGGAGACCTTGTTTGGTTTCTAGACTCTGGATGCTCCAACCACATGACTGGAGATCGAAGCTGGTTTACTGATTTGGATGAGAAGCTCATGCACACTGTGAGATTGGGGAATAATGCAAGGATGAGAGTGCAAGGCCAAGGAAGCGTGAAGCTGGTTTTAAAGGGAAGGAGTCACATTGTGCCAAACGTGTATTACGTTCCCGATCTCACAACGAATCTGCTGAGCATAGGGCAATTACAAGAAAGGAAGTTGGCAATTCTGATAAGGGACGGGAGCTGCAAAGTTTTTCATGATGATTGGGGTCTGATTATGCAAACATCAATGACGGCAAACAGAATGTTTGTCCTGCTGGCTGATGCTCCGTCAACATCTTGTTTGAAAATCTCTACTGACGAATCAAATCTGTGGCACAAACGATTCGGGCACCTAAACTTACAAGGACTGCAACTCTTATCCAATAAACAAATGGTTGTGGGACTTCCAAAAATCGAGAAGGTCGAAGAAGTGTGTGAAATATGCGCCAAAGGGAAACAACACAGAGAGACCTTCCCTAAGCAAGCTAATTGGAGAGCAACCGAGAAGCTGCAACTGATACACACAGATCTCTGTGGTCCAATCCAGCCTCCTACAGCTGGAGGAAAGAGGTACATCCTGAGTTTCATTGACGACTTCAGTAGAAAAACCTGGATTTATTTTCTGGAATCGAAGAGTGAAGCATTTTCATTCTTTAAAAGCTTCAAACTGATGGTGGAGAATGAAACAAGAATGAAGATAGGCTGCCTGAGGAGTGATCGTGGTGGAGAATTCACTTCTAAAGAATTCAATGATTTCTGTGCATCTCATGGGATCAAAAGGCATGTCACAGCTGCATTCACGCCACAACAAAACGGTGTGGCTGAGCGAAAGAACAGAACAATAATGAACATGGTCAGGTGTCTGCTCATGGAGAAGAGAATGCCCAAGAGATTTTGGGGAGAAGCTGCGAGTTGGACAACTCACATCCTAAATAGATGCCCTACTTCTACTGTGAAAGAAAAGACTCCTCAAGAGTGCTGGACAGGAGCTAAACCAAATATTGGGCATCTCAAAGTGTTCGGCTGTGTAGGATATGCACATATCCCAAGTCAAAAACGGGTGAAGCTAGATGACAGAGGCCAGAAATGTGTATTCCTTGGAGTAAGCGAAGGTTCTAAGGCATACAAGATGTTTGATCCCATGGCGAACAAAATCATTGTCAGTAGGGATGTCATTTTTGATGAAGAGAAAAGCTGGAATTGGGAGAGAAGCAATGATGAAGAAGAAAATGATGTGTTGGTGATAAATGAAGAAGAAGAGGAAATTAAAAATGTGGAGAATACCAACAACAACACAACAGAGACAGCTGTTGACCCTGAAATCATTGCCGATGATGAAGAGCAGAATGATTCGGGAAATCAACAAGCTCCAGAGGAGACGAGGAGAAGAGCTCCACCCAGATATCTGCAAGACTTTGTAAGTGGAGAAGAGCTTGATGAAGAAGAGGGATTACAATATCTTGCCCTGTACGTCACACATAATGATCCATTTACATATTGGGAGGCTGCAGAAGAAGAAAAGTGGCGAGAGGCGATGGATACAGAGATGAAGTCAATTGAAAAAAATGAAACGTGGGAGCTGGTTGATTTACCGACAGGGATGAAAAAGATTGGTGTCAAATGGGTATACAAGACCAAGCTGAACGAAAGAGGAGAGGTTGACAAGTATAAAGCCAGACTGGTGGCAAAGGGCTACTCGCAAATACACGGCGTTGATTACGACGAAGTCTTCGCACCAGTGGCGAGATGGGATACTATCAGAATGTTGTTAGCTGAAGTTGCAAAAAGGAAGTGGATCGTATACCAACTTGACGTTAAAAGTGCGTTCCTCCATGGAATTCTAAAGGAGACAGTATTTGTTGAGCAACCAGAAGGATACGTGAAAGTCGGTGAGGAGCATAAAGTATATAAGCTGAAAAAGGCACTCTATGGGCTTAAACAAGCTCCAAGAGCTTGGTACAGTAAGATCGAAGAGTATTTTACGAATCAAGGGTTCAACAAGTGCGAGTACGAGCACACCTTATTCATCAAGAACGAATCTGGAGGAAGGGTTATTATTATAAGTCTATATGTTGATGATTTGATCTTCACTGGGAATAACTTAAGATTGTGTGAAGAGTTCAAAGCTTCTATGCAGCGAGAATTCGAGATGACAGATCTAGGAAAGATGTGTTATTTCTTAGGAGTGGAGGTGGAGCAAGGTGACGATGGTATTTTCTTATGCCAAAGAAAGTACGCTGCAGAAATGCTTGTACGTTTTGGAATGGAGAACTGTAATCCAGTGAACAACCCAATGGTTCCTGGTACGAAGCTGTCGAAGAATATGGAGGGAGAAAATGCAGACCCATCACTATACAAGCAACTGATCGGTTCTCTAATGTATTTAACAGCTACAAGACCTGATATCATGTTTGCAGTATGTTTCCTGAGCAGATTCATGATGCAACCAAAAGAAGCTCATCTCGTGGCTGTTAAAAGAGTGCTGAGATACATCAAAGGAACTCTGCAGATGGGCCTGATGTATAAAGATGATGGGGAAGGCACTATGAAGGCATACACAGATAGTGATTTTGCTGGAGATATAGACAGTGGGAGGAGCACTTCTGGGTACGTTTTTCTGATGAGTAATGCAGCTGTTGCATGGAGTTCGAAGAAGCAACCAGTTGTTACTTTGTCTACCACAGAGGCAGAGTACGTGGCTGCATCTTTATGTGCAACTCAGTGTCTCTGGATGAAGAAGATACTTAGTTCTTTCAATCAAGAAAAGGAGAAGTGTATGACGATTCTGTGTGATAACAGTTCATCAATTAAGCTATCAAGGAATCCAGTTTTTCATGGAAGAACAAAACACATTAAGGTCAGGTTTCATTTTCTGCGTGATTTGGTGAAAGAAGAAGAAGTCAGTCTAGCTCATTGTGGAACTAAAGATCAAGTAGCTGATATCATGACAAAACCGTTGAAGTTGGAAACGTTTCAGAAGATGAGAAGTATGCTTGGAGTTCAGGAGTTGGAGAAGATGAAGAGCAAACTGTAATGTGCATTCAGTTTGGGGGAAGGAATGTTAGGAACTGGTCAAAGCTAGAATAAGTCTTCCTGTTTTGAAGCAAGTAGTTTCCTGTTTTGTAGGATCCACTAGCTCTGAATAAGTTAGAAATGCCAAGTCTCACACTTGTGCTAGTTTGTAGGAGTTATCGTTTCTCTTGAATTCCTGTAATCAAGTCTCCTTTATATAAAGGAGCAAGTCTGTTTATCTAAAAGTGAATCAGAAAGCTTTGATCAATTCTTGTGTTTAACTAATTCCAAGAGGAAATGTACGGATGATGGATGGAAAATTTGGAAAAAATAGCATAAAAGAAAAAGCAGCCAACGCATTTCGAATTTGCGAGGGAAGCAAAGAGTGAAGTTAGGATGCGAACGACGAGTAACCTTTCGAGCTTAGTGCACGAACTTCGAGAACGGATAGCAGCTTCTTCATCCACGCCACCCAACAGTACTGGAAGCGATGATGCTCTCGAGATCAGATTTCGCGCCGTCCTCCCTAATCTCCTCCACGACTACGTCGTCCCTTCTTCTTCCGGTGACACTAAACCCTAACTTTCCGTTCTCTTTGTTTACAATGGTTTGTAGCTCGATTGACTTAATTTTTCCGGTTAAATTTGTTGCAGCAAGCGAGAGAGAAGTGATTGCTGTGTTAAAAATGATTTCTCACACTGCGAGGAATTTTCCTGGTGTGTTTTACCATGGAAAGGCCAGTGCTGTACTGCCTATGATAGGGAGGATATTGCCGTTCTTCGCCGAGCCTGCATTTCGGTCAGGTATTTCTGCCATTTCATAATATTGATTGCAAGTTTTTTAGTTACTATTGGCTGAATGCTGCATTTTATTTGTAGCTCACGGCATGGAGTGATTTTTGATACTGTTGGATCCTTATTATCCTTGCTTCGTACTGGAGCACGAGATTCTTACCGTCAGTTCTTCATTGATGCCATGCTTGCTGTTGAAGGTATGGAAGGAGCTTTGTATAAGTAAGGGTAACACCTGAATAAGCAGTAAAAGAACTAATGTGTGGTTTGCTTATTGGCAGATCTTTTGCATGTGGCATCTTATTCTGCTGAAAATCCAAGCATTTTTTATTTAGGTGGAGTGAACTTAAAGTGTTTCTGTATGTCCTTTTCTGGGTTTTGCGATGACCACACTTGTCTCAGTGATCTGCCAGAAAGTAGCAAACCCACTGATGGTGCTGGCATCTTGATCAATGTCATGGGAAAAATGAGGTGGCAACCTTTTGCAACAGGGATAATTAAGCTTCTTAGCAAATGCTTAACTGATGGAACTTTATATGTGGAGGGAATCATCAATGTCTCCATTGTTTCAGCTGCTTGTTCTCTCTTATGCTACGGAGATGCAGACGTACAAATGCTGGGTGGCAACATTTTGTTGTGGATAGTTGCAGGACACGATAATATAACATCTAATATGTTTGTTTATTCATTTAGTCGTGATGACTTTTGGTTATAATTGTCTGACGTTCAAACTTTTGTGGAAGGCATGCTTTGACTTTGCACGCATAGTCGGATCGGTGATGGATTGTGACATTATTCCTTTCAAGAGTATTATTCTATCAATAGCTGCAATTTTAAGGGAGGACAAAGATGGTCTTCCTTCATCCAGGTTTGCGTTGATTACTTTTATTGACAGAAGACATTGCTGGCATTTATGTAAATGGGGAGCCCTTACTATTGTCTGGTGCGTGTGTATGTGTGTGAAATATGGGAGGGGGTGGTGCTGCTAATGTCATCCAAGCAACTATGCTAAAGGCACATTTTGCAGGAGCCGGGTTTTTGATTCCTCCATTGGTGTTTGCCTTGATGCACTGCATTCTTGTTGTCTTGATGATGTTATTAAGCTAACAGCTGAAGACCTGATGAATGTTTTTCCCCAGTCGATGTGCAGAACTAAAAGCCAAGAGCTTAAGGTTAGATACACAAACTTGTTTTTGATACTTGTGTCTTGTTAGGCTATAGATCTGTTTGAGGCTGAATGAAAGTTACTAAAATACTCTAACTTAATAAATTTTTCCTCTTGCTCTTAGCTGGCTTTGTGCAATGCATACACACGGATTGTAAGATTATGCCCTCCTCATATTTGGAGGCCTGAGTCTCTGATACATCTGCTTTGCGTGCCAGAACCTTGTTCTTCCTTGATTGATTGCTTTCAGGTTGTTGTGTCTATTATTGGTCCTGAAAAGGTTGGAGGGAGGGTGAAAAGTAATCTTGGTGAGGGCTTGTCACTGTCAAATGGCATACCAATAGAGAATTCAAGGGTTGGAGAAAAGAGACATATCCAGGATGTAGATAGCATCATGGTCAAACGGCGTAAGGTAGATAAAGATACTATGGCTTCTGATCCTGATGTTCTCAGGGAGTGCATCTTAATGCATATAGTTAATTTCAAAAGAGAAGAAGAATATGCAGATTATATGCACACCACACTTCTTTCTTTTCTTGAACGTTTGAGACCACCTGTCAAACCTGATTCCTTAAGACCAGATGTTGTGTTAACAGCTCTTGGCATGCTGTGTATTGCTTTCTGTAGATACCCAGCAACCACTCTGTCAATCTGCATCTTTCAGCAGATGCTTGCATGGATCCCGTGGATATGCGATCAGGTATGATTAAGTTATTAAGTTCTCATCTAGCTGTCAATTTCTTTCAGTTATTGATTGGGATTTACCTTTTGTAGGCTGGGCAAGGTAGTTCAATCTCGCTTGATATTTCCATGTACATGGAAGGAATTCACATGCTATTGTTTATGCAAAGTAAGAAAATAAACTCCCATCATGACAGATTGTGAATATTCTCGTTATTTATTTTCTTAATGTTTGATTTCTGCTATCTCTACATGTATGTTGCTATTCAATTTGTGGCTCATGACGTTAACTTTTTGTCATCAGACACTTTTCTTTTGGAGGAAAACAAGCCTTTCCATTGTCCTGGTGATGATAGAGATCTTATACAGACTATGCTTAAGCTCCCCTGGACTCAATTCTCATGTCATCACACATCATCCTCTGAAATCAAAATGTATCTCTCTCCAACTTGTCTCTAAGCTTGGTTCTACTTTGAAAACAGAACATGCTTTGGAAGTCCTGGATTTGGGTCTTAATGATGGAGCTGAAGAAGTTAGGATTGAAAGCATACTTTCTATGCCGATCACTGTCTTCTGGTCTGGTCTCAAGGTGCTCTCAGAAATGTTCAAAAGGCAGGAGTAAGTGGAGAATGCAATATAATTCTTTTTATTTTTGTTGCACTTGCGTATATGTTCACTATTGTTTGTTAGTTGTTCCTGTACTTACATTACAATATTGATATGCGGCGTAACTATTGTTCGCTATTGTTTCTCAATCACAGGTTGTTGGCCAGAGAGGAGCATGATAGAGTTAAGAGAATCATTCCCTTATCTCTTGGCTTTTTGTCATGCTTTTATGGGTATTTTGGTGGTGTTATTGGCTTACCAAAAGGTGAATGCAAGTTGATTTTAGATGTCAACTATAAACAATATGGTCAGACTCGGACACTAGATTGCTTAGTGAAAGGATTCTGGTGCTCAAGATGTGACAGAAGGGTTGAACAAAATCATGAGGTATACACAAGAAGTGTACACCTTCCTGATGTCCAAAGTTTTGAAGCCGGATTGAATTCTGATTTCATGCGTCTCTTGTCTTTATTCTTTAAACTTCTGTATGATGAGTCTTTAGAAGAGGTTCAAATTGCCTGCGTGAGAATTATTCGCCGAATCCTTGTGTATGGGACTGAAGAGACTCTTGTTAAAACAAGATCTGAATGGATTCAATGTGTTGAATTTCTCCTGCTGAATAAAAAGAAGACGATAAGAGAAGCATTCTGCTCACAGATCAATTCCTTTGTCGAGGATCATGCATTGAGTTGTTTGTTTCTGGACAGTGATTCATTAAATAAAGCTATAGGGAAGAAATTTTTGGGCATGCTTAACATGCTTTGTTGGTAGCTGATGACCCACAAACCTTTGAGACTCTTCTGGAATCTTTAGCACAAATTATGATTGCAGTTGATATACGCAGTCAAATTTTCTTGTCTTCTCTTATCTTGTTGGTTGATCAGCTTGATAATCCACATATGACAGTGAGAATGAATGCCTCAAGGATAATACGCAAATCTTGCTTCTTCCATGTGAAAGGAGGATTTGATCAAATCCTTTCAAAGCTTGGTCATATCTGTAATGAGCTGTTTGATTATTTAACTATGAGCCTTGCAAGCCGTCCTAAAATGGTGAGAGAATTTGCAGAAGCTGTTTTAGGTGTTGAGACTGAAAAACTTGTAGAGAAAATGATTCCAATTGTTCTTCCAAAGCTGGTGGTGTCTCATCATGATACTGGCCAGGCAGTTCACACATTGTTGGAGCTAGCAAAGTGTACGAACACTGATATGGTGCCTCTAATAGTTAATTGGCTGCCAAAAGTACTTGCCTTTGCTCTGCACCAAGCAGATAGGCAAGAGTTACTCTCTACTTTGCAGTTTTACCATGATCATACTGGTTCTGACAATGAAGAAATATTCTCAGCTGCATTACCTGCTCTTCTTGATGAGCTTGTATGCTTTCTTGATGGCGGTGATTCATTTGAGATAAGCCAAAGGTATAAGGTGCTGTGCTACATTTATTTAATTTTCTTCTGTTTTGTGTTTGTGTGTGGGTGGGTGGAGAAGGTTGTTAGGTAGGGATTAGCAGCCACTAAAATTTTACATTTTAACATGTTTTGCTATACATTGATGATTGCATTATGGTGTATAAATTGGGCGATTAGTCTTCTTATCAGTCCTCTACATTTTATTCTTTTGGCAGGTTATCAAGAGTGCCTGACATGATCAAAGAGGTTTCCAGAGTTCTGACAGGTTCTGATGACCTTCCTGGCTTTTTGAGGAATCATTTTGTTGGACTCCTAAACAGCATCGATAGAAAAATGCTTCACTCAGAGGATCTTTTCCTGCAGACACAGGCCTTGCAACGTATTAAGATGCTAATTGAAATGATGGGCTCTCAGCTAAGTACATATGTGCCAAAACTGTTGGTTCTTCTTATGCATGCTCTTGGAAAGGAAGCATTGCAAACTGAGGGTCTTTCTGTCTTGCATTTTTTCATCGAGCAATTGGCAAAGAACTCACCTTCAAGCACTAAACATATAATTTCTCAAGTTTTTGCTGCTCTTATCCCCTTTTTAGAGAAAGAGAAAGAGAATCCTTCCTGCCACTTGAACAAGGTTGTGAAAATTTTGGAAGAAATTGTGTTAAAAAATAGAACCACCCTGAAGCAGCATATTCATGAATTCCCTCCATTGCCCAGTATTACTGTGCTAATGGAAGTGAACAAAGCAATTCAAGAAGCACGTGGTTCAATGACTTTAAAGGATCAATTGCGAGATGTTGTTAATGGTTTGAATCATGAGAATTTGAATGTAAGATATATGGTGGTGTGTGAGTTGAGCAAGCTATTGAATCTGAGAAGAACAGATATTACAGCTCTGATCATTGGTGAAGGTGCTGCAGACATTGACATTTTGAGCTCTTTGATTATGTCGTTACTAAGAGGATGTGCAGAAGAATCAAGGACTAGAGTGGGACAGCGGCTGAAGTTGCTATGTGCTGACTGTCTTGGAGCATTGGGTGCAGTTGACCCTGCCAAAGTCAAGGGATTTTCATGCCAAAGGTTTAAGATTGAATGTTCCGATGATGATCTCATTTTTTAGTTGATCCATAAGCATCTAGCTAGGGCTTTTAGAGCTGCACCTGATACTGTTGTTCAAGACTCTGCAGCATTGGCGATACAGGAGTTGCTAAAGATTGCAGGTTGTGAAGCATCTCTGGATGGGAATGTTGCTACTTCTTTGTCACAAAATCTGAAGCATAAGAACGTTGTTAACAGTTCTGGGATGAATACCAGGGGTCAGAGATTGTGGGACCGATTCTCTAATTATATCAAAGAGATAATAGCCCCTTGCTTAACCTCTAGATTTCAGCTTCCAAATGTGGCTGATTCAGCATCTGCAGGCCCAATTTACCGGCCTTCTATGTCATTCAGAAGATGGGTATTTTTTTGGATAAAAAAACTTACTGCCCATGCAACTGGATCTCGTGCTAGCATATTTAAGGCTTGTCGGGGTATAGTGCGACACGATATGCAAATAGCTATCTATCTGCTGCCTTACTTAGTCCTCTATGCTGTTTGTCATGGTACTGAGGAGGTACGTCTCAGCATAGCTGAGGAAATCCTATCAGTTCTTGATGCTGCTGCATCAGACAACAGTGGCAGTGCAGTTTATGTCATCAAAGGTAGCCAAAGTGAAGTTTGCATTCAAGCAGTGTTCACTCTTCTTGACAATCTTGGGCAATGGGTAGATGATTTTGAGCAAGAGCTAGCTCTTTCCCAATCATTGCAATCCTCAGCCTCTAAGAAACAAGCATTGAAATCAAAGGATCAGAGCTCGATATCTTCAATGGATCAGGATCAACTACTTATGCAATGTAAATATGTTTCAGAGCTTTTGACTGCAGTTCCGAAGCTAACTCTTTCCAGGGCATCCTATCGATGTCAAGCTTATGCAAGGTCTTTGATGTATTTTGAGTCCTGTTGAAGATTCTAATTTGACCTACATTATGAGCCGTGATTTACTTCCTAATTGGTGGCTGATTTACTTCCTAATTAGTGACTTATTTTCTTTCCTTAATTCATTGTTGTAATTGCTCTCATATGTGTATATATATGTACCAATGTAAAGAATCTAAATAAGTAAGAAATAAAAGACTACTTTTACTCTTCAAATTCTCACATGGTAGCGGAGCTTTAGGTTTCTTAACCTAAGAAACAAAGCCATTAGAGCTATAGGAAATTCCTTGAGGATTATCCTTTTTTTCTTTTGAGCAGCCTTCATTGTTGCAAATTTCCTATCTATTTAAAACTTCAGCCTTCATTGCTGAACGTTCGTATTTGGCTTCTCTTTTCCTACTCCCCATATATGATGTCAACTGTTAGTGATTAGCGTAGAGAAGGACAGTGGAGGAAGAATAGAGATGATCTTTGGTGCACCTATTGCAATAAACCAAGGCACACTAAAAAAGAGTGCTGGAAACTGCATGGGAAGACGCTACACAGAGAGGCAGGAAATAAAGGGGGTTGGCAAAAGCTCCAAACCAGAATGACAGGAGCAGTCACAGTCGGTACTGTAGAAGGATTCAACCCAGAAGAGGTTGAAAAATTGAGACAGCTATTGGATTCACGGGATACAAAGCTAACAGAAGTAGCAGCAGCCTCATCCTCAATCGTGACAGGTATAACTACATTCCCTACTGTTTTAAGTGTTCAAAAGCAATGTTATAAGAATACTTGGCTGATAGACTCAGGTGCCTCACACCACATGACCTACTCATCTAAACCTTTTCACAACTACACACCCTGTCCAAGCAACAGAAAAGTTATTGTTGCAAATGGCTCCCTAGCCACTGTGGCGGGTACTGGCGACATACAGGTCACACCTACTATCATTCTTAAAAATGTCCTCCATGTACCAGAACTATCAGCTAACCTCATTTCTATCCACAGACTCACCAATGATGCCAATTGTTGTGCTATATTTCTTCCCACACATTGTACCTTTCAGGACCAAAAAACGAGGAGGAGGATTGGACTGGCTAAGGAGTGGCATGGCTTGTATCAACTAGAAGTTACTCCAGAGGTCAAAAATAAAGAACCAGTAGCTTTAGTAAGCTTGACAAGTAAGGAAACCATTTGGTTACATCATTTGCGTTTAGGTCATCCATCCTTTAAAGTTCTAAAAGTTATGTTTCCTCACCTGTTTCTAGGAATAGATACAGAATCATTTCATTGTGAGGTGTGTGAACTTGCAAAACATACTCGTGTGACTTTTCCTATAAGTGATAAGAGAAGTTCTCAGCCTTTCCAATTGATTCATAGTGATATATGGGGACCATCTGTGATTCCAAATATTTCTGGCTCTCGCTGGTTTGTTACTTTGATTGATGATTGCACTAGGGTCACATGGGTTTTCTTACTCAAACAAAAATCTGATGTCAGTAACATTATCCCTCACTTCCATTCTATGATCCAAAACCAATTTGGAGTTAAGATTAAGTGCTTTAGGACAGACAATGCTAAAGACTACTTTAATAACACTCTTTCCTCATATTTCCAGTCACAAGGAATTATTCATGAATCATCTTGTGTCTATACACCTCAACAGAATGGAATTGCAGAAAGGAAAAATGGACACATTCTTAACTCCACTAGAGCTTTATTATTTCAAGAAAATGTTCCCAAGGCCTATTGGGGAGAAGCAGTTCTTGCTGCTACATACATGATTAATAGATTGCCATCTCCTATTTTGGGAAACAAAAGCCCTATGACTGTCCTAAACTCTTTCTATCCACATTTCAGAACTACAAATGGTCTTATTCCTAGGATATTTGGATGCACAGCCTATGTCCATGTTCATCAACCTCTTAGGAATAAATTAGAATCGAGAGCAGTAAAGTGTATATTTTTGGGATACTCTCCTACTCAAAAAGGTTACAAGTGTTATGATCCAATCACCAGAAAAAGGTTCGTTTCTATAGATGTCACTTTTTCAGAAAGTGTTCCCTTCTTCCAGAAAATTTCACCCCAAGTAGAAGAGCTCAATTTTGAAAATTCCCAGCCTATCCCACCATTGAAACTTCCACCTAATCCACCAGCAGCTCCACCAGCAGAAGCTCCACCTGCAGCTCCAATTCAGGCACCACAACAAGAAGATCCTAAGGCTACAGATTTATCTAGATTCTCTCGAGTATACTCAAGAAGAATTGTTCCTGAGTTGATACAAGACCAAGAGTCCAGTCCCTCTCCTCAGAATGAAACCACTGTAAGTCCTACTCAACCTCCATCCAATCAAAATACGGACTTACCAGATGACCCTAACAATGATATTGATATACCAATTGCTATTAGAAAAGGAACCAGAGAATGCACAAAGAAACCCTTGTACCCACTATCAAATTACATTTCACTAAAACACCTTTCAGATCCACATAAGAGGTTCATCTTGAGTCTAAATGCTATTAGTATTCCTAACACTGTTTTTGAAGCTTTAAGACAGGAGGAATGGAGAAATGCGATGAAGGACGAGATGAATGCATTGGAGAAGAACAAAACTTGGGAGATTGTGAAAAGACCTACTGGAGTAAATATAGTAGGGTGCAAGTGGGTATTTACTATCAAATATAGGGCAGATGGATCACTAGAGAGGTACAAGGCCAGATTAGTAGCAAAGGGGTATACTCAGTCATATGGAGTAGACTATCAGGAGACCTTTGCCCCAGTGGCAAAGATGAATACAGTAAGGATTCTTCTGTCACTTGCAGCGCACTACAACTGGACTCTCCTTCAATATGATGTAAAGAATGCCTTCTTGCATGGTGAGCTTGATGAAGAAATTTATATGCGCATGCCACCAGGTTTTGAGGAGAATGAAGGTGACAAGGTCTGCAAACTCAAAAAGGCACTCTATGGCCTAAAACAATCACCAAGGGCTTGGTTTGGGAGATTCTCTAAGGCGATGAAGGGGTTTGGATACAAGCAGAGTCAAGGAGATCATACCTTATTCATCAAACAAGGCACTACTGGTGGAGTCACCATTCTCCTAGTGTATGTTGATGATATCATTGTCACAGGGGATGATGATAAGGAGAAAGATGAATTGAAACAGAAGCTGATTTCAGAATTTGAGTTAAAAGAGCTAGGGAGACTAAAATACTTCCTTGGAATAGAAGTTGCTTATTCTTCACAAGGGATCTTCATATCCCAGCAGAAATATGTGGTAGATTTGTTGAAAGAAACAGGAAAATCTGGGTGTAAACCAACCTCTACACCTATAGATGCCAATCATAAGTTGGGAGAAGCTAAAGAAGCACCAGTTGTAGACAAGAAGATGTACCAACAGCTAGTTGGAAAGTTGATTTACTTATCTCACACAAGGCCTGACATTGCTTTTGCAGTGAGCATAATTAGTCAATTTATGCATGATCCACGAATTCCTCACCTACAGGCAGCCTATAGAGTACTACACTACCTTAAAGGCAGTCCAGGGAAGGGAATATTGTACAAGAAAAACAATAAACTCTCTCTTGAAGGCTATACGGATGCAGATTATGCAGGATCCCATGTGGACAGGAGGTCCACAACAGGATACTGCACTTTTTTGGGAGGAAATTTGATCACTTGGAGAAGCAAAAAACAGAATGTAGTGGCAAGGTCCTCAGCAGAATCTGAGTTCAGAGCTATCTCCCTTGGATTGTGTGAGCTATTGTGGGTGAAAATAATCCTAGACGATCTAGGAATTCAGTTTGAAGGCCCTATAAAGCTATATAGTGACAACAAGTCTGCAATATCGATTGCCCACAATCCTGTGCAGCATGACAGGACGAAACATATAGAAATTGACAGACATTTCATCAAAGAAAAACTAGAGGAAGGACTGGTATGCATGACTTATGTTCCTTCAGCTTCTCAGCTGGCAGATGTTCTCACCAAGGGACTGCATACCTCTACATTCAATGGACTGATTTCCAAGCTGGGAATGAAAAACATCTATTCCTCAGCTTGAGAGGGGGTGTTGAAGATTCTAATTTGACCTACATTATGAGCCGTGATTTACTTCCTAATTGGTGGCTGATTTACTTCCTAATTAGTGACTTATTTTCTTTCCTTAATTCATTGTTGTAATTGCTCTCATATGTGTATATATATGTACCAATGTAAAGAATCTAAATAAGTAAGAAATAAAAGACTAGTTTTACTCTTCAAATTCTCACAAGTCCCATGTGCGTGCAAAATCAGGCTCATTTAATCCTCCAGCTGAGAGAAGTGGTATCTTTGAGGATGAAGATGTTTCCTATTTCATGGAGATATATAGCTGCCTGGATGAGCCTGATGGTCTATCTGGGGTGGCTTGTTTACGCAAATCATTAAGCTTACAAGACCAGCTATTGATAAATAAAAGAGCAGGAAACTGGGCTGAGGTTTTAACTTCTTGTGAACAGGCTTTGCAAATGGAGCCAACTTCAGTTCAAAGGCATTCAGATGTCCTTAACTGTTTACTCAATATGTGCCACCTTCAGGCCATGGTCACTCATGTGGATGGTTTAATTTCTAGGGTTCCTCAGTACCAAAAAACCTGGTGTATGCAAGGTGTGCAGGCAGCATGGAGGCTTGGAAGATGGGACTTGATGAGTGAGTACCTCAGTGCAGCTGATGAAGAAGGTTTACTTTGTAGTGGTTCTGAGAGTAATGCTTCCTTTGACATGGATGTGGCAAAGATTCTACAGGCTATAATGAATAAGGATCAGTTCTCAGTTGCTGAGAAGATAGCACTGTCCAAACAAGCTCTGATTGCTCCACTTGCTGCTGCGGGCATGGATTCATATATACGGGCTTACCCTTTTATTGTTAAACTTCACTTGCTACGAGAGTTGGAGGACTTCCATGCTCTTCTTGTGGATGACTCTTTCTTGGACAAAAAGTTTCATCTTGGTGATATGGGATTCACTAAGTTGGTGGAGAACTGGGAAAGTCGTCTCAGATTTACGCAACCATCACTCTGGGCAAGGGAGCCTCTTTTGGCATTCCGAAGGCTGGTATTTGGTGCCAGTGGTCTCAGTGCTCAAGTTGGAAACTGCTGGCTCCAGTATGCAAAGCTCTGTCGCTTGGCTGGTCATTATGAGACAGCAAACCGAGCCATTCTTGAAGCCTAGGCTTCAGGTGCATCAAATGTTCACATGGAAAAGGCTAAGCTTCTTTGGAGTACAAGACGTTCAGAAGGTGCCATTTCAGAGTTGCAACACACTTTATTGCACATGCCCGAGAAAGTTGTAGGCTCGGCAGCTAGATCTTCAATTACTAGCCTTTCCTTGGTTCCGCTAAACCCCCAACCTTTACTTTCTGAGACACAAAATTTGAGTGAGAATCTAGATATTGCAAAGACTCTCCTTTTGTACTTTAGATGGATACATTACACAGGGCAGAAGCAGAAGGAGGATGTCATAACTCTTTATTCAAGAGTGAGGGAGCTGCAGCCTATGTGGGAGAAGGGATTCTTCTATTTGGCTAAATATTGTGATGAGGTACTTGTGGATGCCCGGAAACGTCAGGAAGATAATTCTGAACATGGTTCTAATACTATATCACCTACAAACACGGAGAAGAGGTGGTGGTATTATGTACCTGATGTACTACTATTTTACGCTAAGGGGCTTCACAGGGGACACAAGAATCTCTTTCAAGCTCTTCCTAGATTGCTAACCTTGTGGTTTGACTTTGGAAGCGTTTATCAGAGACCTAGCTTGTCATCCAATGAGGAATTGAAAAAAGTTCATGTGAAGGTATAACTAGAACACTATGTGCTTTGAAAGAGAGAAGAATGAATAGCATATCATTACTTTATTTCTCTTAAATTACATTCTACTTCCTGTCTTATTGTACATTAATGCTATTTGCCAGGTTTTGGGTATTATGAGAGGCTGTCTGAAGGATCTACCAACGTATCAGTGGTTATCAGTGTTGCCTCAATTAGTTTCTAGAATCTGCCACCAGAATGAAGATGTTGTTAAGGTGGTTAAACGCATCATCACCTCTGTTCTCCGGCAGTACCCACAACAAGCTCTTTGGATTATGGCAGCTGTTTCAAAATCCACAGTCCCTTCAAGGCGGGAAGCTGCTGCAGTGATAATACAAGAGGCTAAGAAGGGGTTCAGCCAGGAGAACAGTGGCAGCAATTTATTTGTTCAGTTTCCTAGCTTGGTTGACCATTTGATCAAGTTGTGCTTCCACCCAGGCCAGTCAAAAGCAAAGACAATTAACATCTCAACTGAATTCAGTGCCTTGAAAAGGATGATGCCATTAGGAATTATCATGCCAATTCAGCAATCTCTTACTGTTAGCTTACCAACCTATGATGTCACTGACTCACTTTCATCTGTCATCTTTTCTGCTACGGACCTCCCAACAATTTCAGGCATCGCAGATGAGGCTGAGATTCTTTCTTCTCTTCAAAGATCTAAAAAAGTACGCTTTTTCTGTGTTACTGGGTTGGGAAAAGAAACTTAAGTAGATATGCTTTCTTTGCTTGTTATTGCATTTGTTTTGATTCTAGAATTTTAGTTTAACTGGTCTTCAGAATCCCCATTAACCTTTTTTTAGTTTAACTAGCATGTTCAGTATCATATTTCTAACAACTGCTTACCTGTTTTTGTATCTTCAGATTGTTCTATTGGGTAGTGATGGTATTGAGCGACCATTTCTGTGCAAACCCAAGGATGACCTTAGAAAAGATGCTCGTATGATGGAGTTTACAGCAATGATAAACCGTTTGTTATCCAAATATCCTGAAAGCCGTCGAAGGAAACTTTACATTCGTACTTTTGCAGTGATCCCTCTGACCGAAGATTGTGGTATGGTGGAGTGGGTGCCCCATACTCGTGGACTACGGCATATACTCCAGGATATATATATAACCTGTGGGAAATTTGATAGGAATAAGACAAACCCTCAAATTAAGCGGATCTATGATCAGTGCCAAGGTAAAATTCCAGAAGATGAGATGCTGAAGAACAAGATTCTTCCAATGTTCCCTCCAGTTTTCCATAAATGGTTCGTGACCACCTTTTCTGAGCCAGCTGCTTGGTTTAGGGCTCGGGTTGCTTATGCTCACACTACTGCAGTTTGGTCAATGGTTGGGCATATCGTGGGCCTAGGAGATCAGCATGGTGAAAACATTCTATTTGACTCTACCACAGGTGATTGTGTTCACGGCGATTTTAGTTGCCTGTTTGATAAAGGCTTGCAATTGGAGAAGCCCGAGTTGGTCCCATTCAGATTAACCCAGGTAAACAAGCATTTTTGTGGTGTTATTGTTATTGTTTTGTTAAGTTCCTGCAGGACAACAATGTTTTGCTAGATCATAGTCTGTAAAAGAGTTTCTTTTTTCTCGATGTTTGTTTACGCAATGTTCATGGGTAGTCTTTAATACTTAATAGTTTTGGATTACTTCTTGGTGCGCGAGGTTCTTCGAACTGATTTTCTTACCTCATGATACTGCTCTACCCATCTTGCAGAATATGGTAGATGGTTTGGGAATAACTGGCTATGAGGGCACCTTCTTGCGAGTCTGTGAAATCACACTTTCAGTTCTGAGAAACAGAGAAACTCTTATGAGTGTTCTCGAAACTTTCATTCATTATCCTCTTGTCGAGTGGACAAAATCCCACAAATCCAGCGGGGTAGAAGTTCAGAACCCTCATGGACAGGTTTCAGTCTTCCTCACTGTTTCCACTTATCACCTTCGTCATCGTTGTAAGATTGTGCTTAACACCAATATTAGTAGTTGTTAAACCTAACTGTGTTGTATTGCAGCGTGCCATTAACAACATTGAAGCAAGACTGCAAGGAGTGGTTGTCGGCGTTGGGGCAGCACCATCTTTGCCTCTTGCTGTAGAAGGTCAGGCTCGCCGCTTGATTGCAGAAGCAGTGGCGCACAAAAATCTCGGGAAGATGTACACATGGTGGATGCCTTGGTTATAGGAGTTTCTACAAATTCATCTTATTGAAACTGGACTAAAACCGTATCCTTTGCATGATCATAGCGGAGGATGTTGAAGGATTCGACTCGGCAACTCACATGTTTGCCTTTACTCCGATAATGGTTTTTTGCTACCTCAAAGGATGTAATGATGTACATTTGTAGATAATAACGTTTAATGGCGTAATCCTTTGGATTTGGCTAACATAAGAACATTCTAATGCGCAAATTCGTACCACTGTATAGACAGACATACTGGCTTTGAAATTGAAATATTTTAAAATTTTCATGACATCACCAAATATCCAAAACTGCAACATACTGTCTTTCCTGTCAGCTAACATAACCATTCTTTAACAACTTTACCTTTACCTACAAAACAACCTACATTTTTCCTATCAATTCTCATTGGACTTCTTGTGCGAAACATAATATCCTTAACCATGGATTTTATAGGGGATTCCCCTCTAACATTGCTATGTTTTCCAGACCCACAAACCACGGTTATCTCTGCTGGAATCACATCCTTTCCATTAGACAACCTGTTTATCATCTCCTCCATCCACTGCAACAACATCAAATAAGCCGTACCCAAGTGCATCCCATGCAAATCCAGCTTCCCCTCTGACGCTTCCCACTTCATTCCCTGACTCAGAACCGACGATCCAACCAATTCCTTTACCAGCATTGCCTCATCCCTGTCCAGAACCTTCATCAACTCCTCCATTGAAATCGGATAGGCATTATTCAAGCCTTGCATCAGGGACATTATTGTTGGACAAGAATTCAAAACTGAATTACAAGTCCTCAAAGACAATGGAATTCCCAAATCCTTCATCTTTCGAAGCCACAAAACCATGTCAGGTAGCGCATTATGAGCTCCATATGATGCAAGAATCATATTCGAACAAACTGTATCTACTTCAAACCCTTTACTTGCCATTTGATCAAGAATCCTGATCATATCTTCAAACAAACCCAATGTCCCATACCCATGTAAAACAAATCTATATTCAAACAATGATGGCTTGACCCCTTCCCCTCTCATTTCCTCAATCAAAACCTCAGCTTCCTCAGGTCTCCCCATTTCACACAGCCCACTGATCATAGATTTATAACCTTGTTTTTTCACATAAACAGAGTTGGAATCACAAACAAGCTGATTCAAACAAGCATAACTATGATCGAAACCGTGGCCTGAGTTGTACTTGGCATGAGACTCAACCAAATTGCAATAAAAAACGGCAAGGTCTCGCTCCTTAGACTGCAATCTTGAAATAGATTCAGACACTAGACTCGCCGATTCAATATGGCATCCTTGTTTATCTAGCGAGGCGGCAACATTTGCAGCCAGCTTCGGATTCCACTCAAACCACGATGCTTCACTAATCTTTACATACAGCTGCAATTATAAAACACACAAATCTTTACTTCAACAACCGAGCACACAAAAATGACCAAGAAGTTAAAGTTTTTCGAATCAAAAACTAACATATTACCGGTAGCGCGAGGGAGGAAAGACGAGGGCTAGTGGGGTGAGAATACAGGAGATGAGAGAGCGCATCGAGAGCTGTTGATTTTGATGACGAGGCCACAAACTTCTTAATCAGACGATCAGCGGCTGACAGGTCTGTGAAGGTAGTGGCGGTGACTAGCGAAGAAATGAAGCGCTCCGCTTTCTTGCCCAACGCCACGCATCTAAATCTCTGTTTAGTCGGTATCTTCAACTCCGCCGCCCACGGTGGCTGAGAAAGAAACGGTAACAGTTGCTTGTGGATGCTCCACGGCGCGTGCGTGTTCATGGGCCCTCCGTATCTAATTAGATCAAGTTCTCCTTCTCCTTCTCCTTCTCCTTCTCCACCCTTACCAGTTACCAGTTACCAGTTACCAGTTACCAGAAATCACAGGTTATTCCAACGACACCGTTTACTTTTATGGGTCAACTAACGTGTTTCCCGATTACGAGCGACGTGTCGCTGGATCTTCTTTTTTCGCCCTTGATCTTTAACCGCGTAAATGCCTCAATTCACTCGTTGGAAAAATACAAAAATTGGTACCTATATTTCATTTGATTGACTGATTTGATATTTCTTCTCATTTTTGCGTTTAAAAGTACCTGCACTAAAAAAAAATGTCACATTTGGTATCTCTGCTCACACCGTCTATAACGTGTCGTTAATTGTCTTACGTGGCATGACACGTCGGATGCCACGTGGTATGTTGCTGACGTGTCATGTCACGTCGTTAAACTTTCTTCGAAATAAATACTATAATAATACAAGAGGTGAATTAAGGATGGGATTGATGATTTGTTGGTCTGATTGGTGTTGTAAACGGTGGTGGCTGTTAAATTTGATGAGTTGTAGGGATTGATTTGATGGGGTGTCGGAATTCCCGCAACGAAACCACGGCGTCTAGAGCTTGGTTGACTGAATTGGCTTTCTGACTCATGTAGGATTTGAAATCGAAGGTGGATTTAGTTTGCTTTTGTGGCTGTTTTTGGTTTGATTTTATGGCTTTTTTTGTTTGATTTTTGTGGTTATTTTGGTTGGATTTTTGTGGCTGTTTTTGATCGAATTTTGGGACAGTTTTGGGTTGTCGTTGCTGCAGGTGACGGCTGCCGGCAGTGGCATCGGCAGCTAGAGGAAGAAGAAGTCTGTTGGGTCTGGGCTTTGGTAGCTAGACCGCTGGTCTTTAAATTGTTGTCTTCAAAACGATGCCGCTCTATCTTGCTTCCTACCCGTTTGAGCAACCTATTTCCGCGACTCGTTTAAAACAAATTCGGATCGAGTTTGACGACGTGACTGTTAGCCCAAGGGTACTTCGAACCTATTTTGATGATGAAACGACATAAATTAATTAGATTACTAATTCAATTTTAAGTGAAAATGTATTTGTAGTTTGCGACGAGATATCAAAGGAAGCAAAATCAATTATCGCAAGCTCGAGATCAAGTGTAGAATTGGACTTTAATTGAATGTAAGTATGTGTAAATTCTAACACTTGATCTATGTTTCAAATACCTCAAGAATATTTGTCAAAAGGTTTTGAGCGAAAAGGTTTTAAGCGAAAATATTTTTGAGCGAAAATGTGTTTCGAAAAGATGAGTTTTTGCATTTTCGTCAGGCTTAAAACGCCATAGCGTTTGTGAAAACGCTATAGCGTTTTGCTACTGGAACGAAGGATTTCGTCCAGGAGCAAAACGCTATAGCGTTTCTCAAAACGCTATAGCGTTTTCCAAACGCCATAGCGTTTTCCAAAACGCTATAGCGTTATGCAAAACGCCATAGCGTTTTGGCCCAACGGCTAGTTTTCTAACAGCTAGTTTCTCCACCAAAAACGACTCCTTTTGACCCCATTCCTTCTTGTCTGTTCATCCCTTCATAAAAGGCTATAAATACTCATCCTAGATGAGCTGAACAAGTAGAGGAACATAGAAGAGAATTCATTAAACTTGAAGAAACCATTAGAATCATTTTATTCATTTTACAAGCTTCAAAAATCAGTTTTTACAACACAAGCATTTCACAACGATTTCAATCCTTCTTGTGTTAGTTTCTCAAGCTTGTTTTTGGGTTTCTTCTTGAGGTAATTTGTTCATTTATTGGTGTTGAATTTATTCATACAAATATCTATTTTGTACACCAATTTTGTTTGTTGCTTATTTATACAAAATCATTGTTGAGGTTTGAAAAGTGTACCTAACACTTTTGGGTTAAGGGTAGTGTTCTCATCCCATTGAAAGAGAACTTAGGTTTGTGGTTGAGCCCTTGAAAAACCATAGGTTATAGTTGTGCCTTGAAAAACTATAGGTTGTAGTTTAGCCCGTGAAAAACTACTTGTAAGGTTGTTGGTGAGCCCGTGAAAACCAAGTGTAAGGTTGTTGGTGAGCCCGTGAAAACCAAGTGTAAGGTTGTGAGCTAATCCCGTAAAAGCTCAAGTTAATAGCAAAGTGGTTTGCATTAGAAAATCCTAAGAGGAGGACTCTTAGGTAGTGGAGTACAATTCGGTTGTGAATTGGAACCACTATATATCGTGTGTCTTTGCTATTCTTCCTTCACTTGTGTGCAGAATTTTTAAGCGCCTATTCACCCCCCCTCTAGGCCTAGTATTGAGATCATCAATTGGTAGCGGAGCGAGGTCACTTGGAAAAAGGTTTAACCACCTCAAGTGCAAAGATTAAATATGGTCAAAGAGGGTGCTGCACAAAATTACTCACTATACCTTGATGGCGAAAATTTCCGACATTGGAAGAAAAGGTTGAGAACCTTTCTTGGTGTTCAAGACGACGAATCTCTTGCCCTCTTCACCGGTACTGTTCGTGAATTTGTTAATTCAAATTCAAGAAGGAAGCATCGGAGAAGTACACGTAAACACTCTTCCGGAAATGATGAAGCCTATCAAAGGAGTTCTTCACCAACTTCCACCTCTACCTCAAATGAAAACATGGAATATTGCTTTATTGGGCAAAGTGATAATGAGGTTAGTTCTTCTAATGAAGAATATTCTTTTGATGAATTGCAAGAAGCATACAATAGTTTATGTGTTCATTTTCAAGATATTTGCAAGAAAAATGCTAAGCTTGCTAAGAATTTAAAGAAATTAGAAAATGATATTCTTGAATTAGAATCGTCTTGCAAATCATTGAAAGAAGAAAATATTGACTTGACTAATGATATTAAAAATCAAAACAATTCTTGCAAGTCATGTGATAATTCCTCCAAAGAAGATTTTAGTAAAAAGATTAATGATTTGGAGAAATCCAATCAATGCTTAACGGAGGAAAATAATTTGCTTACTCTTGATAATGTTGATTTGAAACTTGCTTTGGCGGATGCTAAAAGTGAGTGTAAGTATAAGGCTAAGGGTAAGGCAATTGATAAAAACTCTACTTGTGTTGATTGTGTGAAATTTACTCAAGAAGTAGTAGAGTTAAAAGAGAAGAATAAGCATCTTGAGACCACCCTTGATAAATTTGTTAAAAGCAAGAATAGTCAACAAGATTGCTTAAAAGATCTCAAGAAAGGAGGTGACATGAGAGGTATTGGCTTTAACCATTCTTCACGTGAAAAGAATTTCAAAAATTCTTTTGTTAAAGCAAGTTCCTCTAATCACCATGCAAGCTCTTCTAATTACCATGCATGCTCATCAAATCATCATGCTAGCTCTTCTAATCATTATGCTAGTACTTCAAATAGGTATGATAATTATTCTCATAATTGTCATAAACCTTCGCATGATAAGCCTAGATATAAATGTAGCTTTTGCAATAAATTTGGTCATTTATCATATTTTTGCTACATTCGAAGAAGGCTTGTGTATGAAAGACAAATGTGGGTACCAAAGGGTACTTATGCTAACATGGAAGGACCCAAACGGATTTGGGTACCAAAAGCAAAATGATTTGTCTTGTAGGTGTGCCGGAAACCCCTTGAAGATTAATGAAAGACATTTAGGGTATTCGTGGCACAAGTCGGGTGATGAATCGAAGCTCACCCATGTGGTAAATTTTGGCAATAATATTTAATATATTTGATTGATTTATATTTCTAATATTGATTATAATTAATTGTTGAGTTAATAGTTATCTCATGAATTTGTTTAGAAAGAATTGTTTTGTAGGAATTTCACTTGATTGGTAGCCCAAGGGAAAACCAACAAGTAGGCTTGGATTTTGATGATTGCCTCGGTTGCACTTATAGAAGTCATTTTTGCGGAATGACATATGCTTATATTGAATAATCGCAACCGGTATTCCTAAAAACTATTCCTTTTTAAATTATGTTTATGTGATTAATTATTGATGCAATGCTTGATTATTGATTGTGTTAGTGATTAAAATCTATAATCTCATATGCTTTAGAATTGCTATAAAATGTGCTTAATTTGCTATGCAATACATATTCAAAATATTCTTGTGAAATATTTGATATAATGTGTTGCTACAATTGTATTTTTGCTATGTTTGTTGCATCTTAATTATCCTATGTTTGAACTTATTTCTATTTGGATTTGCATTTGATATTTGATATTTATTTTGGATAATTGTTGGATATTACTCTTATGAAGTAATATTTTCATTTGATGTGCTTTGTTTGCTTATTCATTTACTCTTGATTACTTATGCTTACTTCCTTGTTTCTTATGAATTTGTTTCACCTTTGTTGACAAAGGGGGAATGAATTTAGGGGAAGCATGGTATTAAGTGTGGGATATGAAAGAGTGGGATGTTTAAGAATGTATGCTCATTAAATTGATAGCACTTTATTTAAATTCATACCAATTGGTAGCATTCATCGTTTCATATGTTTTGCCTATATGTGGATTTATATAGTTATCAATTGGTAGTTTATTTGAGTTCATCCTTTGAAAACTCACACCCTCCTTTATGATAGTTTAAATGTTTTGACAAAGGGGAGAAAGGTAAGATTAAGGGGGAGCAATCCTTAATTTTGTGTGTTTTCTTATTAATTTTGTTGGCACTACATTTAATCCTAACTAAGTTGTCATATTTAATCTAGTTGTTTGTGTGCCATGTTATGCTTGCTTGCTCCTTCAATTCTCCTTGTTTGTGCCATATTGTTTTTCCTTCCTTCTTATATTTACCCTTTTTGCTAATGACAAAGGGGGAGAATATGTTAAGGGGGAGTATAGGAAGAAATGTATTGGGGAGAATATGTTTAAAGGCTAATGATGTGTGCATGCATAAATTGATTTATTTGATTTATAAATTGATAGTATGTTTTTAGTAATTAGTAGCAAGCTTTGTACTTTGTCATGCTCTTGTACAACTAACGTTTTATGTAGGGGGAGCTTATATGACAAAGGTTTAGGAGATGTATTTTTCTAAACCTCTCCTCTCTTATATTTTTTCTTAAAATTGCATGCTTATTATGTTTTAATTAATTTATGGTTGTCATCATCAAAAAGGGGGAGATTGTTAGCCCAAGGGTACTTCGAACCTATTTTGATGATGAAACGACATAAATTAATTAGATTACTAATTCAATTTTAAGTGAAAATGTATTTGTAGTTTGCGACGAGATATCAAAGGAAGCAAAATCAATTATCGCAAGCTCGAGATCAAGTGTAGAATTGGACTTTAATTGAATGTAAGTATGTGTAAATTCTAACACTTGATCTATGTTTCAAATACCTCAAGAATATTTGTCAAAAGGTTTTGAGCGAAAAGGTTTTGAGCGAAAATGTTTTTGAGCGAAAATGTGTTTCGAAAAGATGAGTTTTTGCATTTTCGTCAGGCTTAAAACGCCATAGCGTTTGTGAAAACGCTATAGCGTTTGTGAAAACGCTATAGCGTTATGCAAAACGCCATAGCGTTTTGGCCCAACGGCTAGTTTTCTAACAGCTAGTTTCTCCACCAAAAACGGCTCCTTTTGACCCCATTCCTTCTTGTCTGTTCATCCCTTCATAAAAGGCTATAAATACTCATCCTAGATGAGCTGAACAAGTAGAGGAACATAGAAGAGAATTCATTAAACTTGAAGAAACCATTAGAATCATTTTATTCATTTTACAAGCTTCAAAAATCAGTTTTTACAACACAAGCATTTCACAACGATTTCAATCCTTCTTGTGTTAGTTTCTCAAGCTTGTTTTTGGGTTTCTTCTTGAGGTAATTTGTTCATTTATTGGTGTTGAATTTATTCATACAAATATCTATTTTGTACACCAATTTTGTTTGTTGCTTATTTATACAAAATCATTGTTGAGGTTTGAAAAGTGTACCTAACACTTTTGGGTTAAGGGTAGTGTTCTCATCCCATTGAAAGAGAACTTAGGTTTGTGGTTGAGCCCTTGAAAAACCATAGGTTATAGTTGTGCCTTGAAAAACTATAGGTTGTAGTTTAGCCCGTGAAAAACTACTTGTAAGGTTGTTGGTGAGCCCGTGAAAACCAAGTGTAAGGTTGTTGGTGAGCCCGTGAAAACCAAGTGTAAGGTTGTGAGCTAATCCCGTAAAAGCTCAAGTTAATAGCAAAGTGGTTTGCATTAGAAAATCCTAAGAGGAGGACTCTTAGGTAGTGGAGTACAATTCGGTTGTGAATTGGAACCACTATATATCGTGTGTCTTTGCTATTCTTCCTTCACTTGTGTGCAGAATTTTTAAGCGCCTATTCACCCCCCCTCTAGGCCTAGTATTGAGATCATCAGTGACATGACACGTCAGCAATATATCATGTGGCATTCGACGTGTCATGTCACGTAAGACAATTAACGGCACGTAATGGACGGCGTGAAAGAGAGGTACCAAATGTTACATTTCTTTTAAGTGCAAGTACTTTTTAAATGAAAAAAAAATGAGAGATGTGAAATCAGTCTTGCATTGCATTTTCCCTTCACTCATTTCTCATGTTGGTCGAAGGATGATCCGCTATCTAAGCGCTGCAGTTTTGACGAAATGTGCAAGGAGTCTTCTTTATCGCCAACAGCTTGTTCGTGGCTTGGCCTCAATAACTGCAAGACCAAGTAGTTCTCACCAGCACCAACTAGCAGTATATTCAATGAACAAAAAGATCCCTCATTTGATTCGTACGGGTCGGATTGACGAAGCAAGAGTTTTGTTCAGCATAATGCAGCACAGAAGCACTGTGTCATGGAATATTATGATCAGTGGACATGTAAGACGGAGAGAGATAGCCAAGGCACGCGAACTCTGACAAAATGTCCCAAAGAGATGTGGTGTCTTGGAATCTGATGATTTCTGGGTATACGTTGTGTCGTATTGACCAAATCAGTTACTGATAAGGAGAATGTTTGTTTAGGGTAGGAGATGGTTGACGATTGATTAAAAACACAGCTGTTTCAAACGCATAGGACCAGAAATATTGAGGTAGGTGAGCCTGGGCCATAAGTGATAAACCAATCTCAACTATATGACGATTTTTCCGTTCCACTTGACCATTTTGTTCGTGAGTGTGAGGACAAATGACACGGTGATGAATCCCTAGATCTTGAAAGTATTTACTCAATTTTCGAAATTCTCCTCCCCAATCAGTTTGAACCGATTTAATTTTCCAGTCAAATTGACGTTCAACTAATTTTTGAAAAATTGGAAAGATGTGAAAGACATCGGATTTATAGGAACATGGGTAGTACCAGACAAAATTTGAATAATCATCCACAAAGATAACGAAATATTTAAAATAACTAGAGGAAACCGGGGCCGGGCGGGCCCCACATGTCACTAAAAATCAACTCTAATGGAGAGGTACTACGCCGTCCCGTTATTTTTAAAGAAGTACGAGTAGATTTTCCTAAAGGACAAGAGAAACAGTGGAATGAATGAAAAGAAAGATTACTCGACACTGGAAGTTTATTGGTGGTAACAATATGACGTAGAAGATCACGATGTGGATGACCCAAACGACCATGCCACACCGGAAGAGATGCTTTGGTGGTGAGGTTGGCAGTAGGTGTGACTCGGTTGATGGATGTCGGTTGTTGTAACAGATACAGCCCGTCCTTACTCCCCCCGCGAAGAAGAGGCGTTCCCGTACGGATATCCTTCACAAGAAAATAGGTGGGATGGAATTCCCAAAACACAGAGTTGTCATTAGCAAATTGTTTGACGGAGATTAAATTCTTAGAAATAGAAGGTGCACACAACACATTAGAGAGGGCTAAAGGTTTAGCACAAGATTTAATGGTAGAGTTGCCAACAAAATGAATTGGAATTTGGTTACCATTTCCCGTCTGCAAGTTCTCTGTACCAGAGTACTCGGTATAATTGTGCAGGTTTCCAGTATCTTGGGTGACATGGTGGGATGCTGCTGTATCGGGATACCAATCCCCAGGGGTGGTGGAATGGTGGGAGGGCGCAGGAGCAGCCATGGTATTGTTCTGGTAAGGTGCGGCAAGAATCATGTTGGTTGTTGGTCGGGGAGCATAGCGATCATTGCAGTCAGTCGCATAATGCCCTTGTTGCCGACAAATTTGGCAGCGTGGTGAAAAGGATTGTCGACCACCATTGTTGGACCTGTAATTGCGGCCACGGTTATTATAATTGCGACCGCGATTGTTGTGGCGGCCGCGGTGGGAAGAGGACGCCTGTTGGTCATGGTGTGGTACACTCTGGGTAAGCTGCGCACTGGGAGGAGGGGTGGGCAGCAGTGGCTGCAAGTCATTTGACTTGATTCCGACAACATCAGTGGAATGGTGCATGAACTCATGGGTCACGCACAAAGACAGTAATTCAGAGAAGGGTGTAGGCTCACGACGGACATTAATTGAGGTTACCAGATCTTTAAACCCACTCTGGAGACCTTTGAGAACGGACATAGTAAACTGTTTTTGGGTAATGGGATCACCAATAGCAATAAGTTCATCATAAATCAGTTTACCTCGTCGAAGGTAAGTGGTGACATCTTCCGCTTCATCCTGTCGGAGTTTCTGAAGACCAAAGTGAAGTGACATGACACGTGTGTCAGTAGCTGCTGCAAGTGATTCTTCCAACGCTCGCCAGATTTCCCGAGAAGTCTGTAAACCAATCACTATGGACATAACATCTGGAGTAAGGGATCCAACAAGTGTACTGACGATGAGTTTATCTTGTTGAAACCAAGCCATATACTCAGGATTGGGGTTCAGTTGGGTTGGGTTTGCGGTGTTTGGAATGAGTTTAGTGGGGCAGACGCGGTCACCATTAACGAATTCAAACAAGCCAAGGCCATGGAGATAAGGCTCGACTTGGGCGCGCCAAAATATATAGTTGTCTTTTGTCAACTTCAACGAGATAAAGTAGGTGGGATTGGTCATGGAAATGATGGAGGGTGCAGTAGTGGTTGTGGTGTTTGAAGAGGTGAGGGAGTTTGCCATCTCAGAGGAGGAATACGGCTCCGCTACCAACTTGAAATATAAGAAACACCGTGAAAGAAATATGTTGGGAATCGTTATCTGCCTTTTCTATTGATAAGGCAATATATACATGACTTATACACATTTGAATCAGAGGATAAGATCCTATCCTAACATCCCTGATATTCACAAATTCAAAATACAAATACAAGATATCTAGTCAAATAAAATCACAGTAAGATTATGGGATAAGCTTCTTATCAGCAGTAACTGATTTGGTCAATATGTCGTGGGAATAGAATTTTAGAAGAAGGGAGGTACATGTTTGATAGAATGCCGAAAAGGGATTGCGTTTCTTGGAATACCATGATTAGTGGGTATGCTAAGAACGGGAGGATGGATGAGGCGTTATTGCTTTTTAATCAAATGAAAGAGAGAAATGTTGTATCTTGGAATGCTATGGTTTCAGGGTTTCTGCAGAATGGTGATGTGACGAGTGCCATTGAATTGTTTGAAAGAATGCCAGAGAGGGATGAGTCATCTCTTAGCGCACTAGTCTCTGGACTTATTCAGAATGAGAAATTGGATGAAGCTGCAAGAGTTCTGCTTGAGTATGGGAATCAAGATGGTGGGAAAGAGGATTTGGTCCATGCTTATAATACTCTGATTGCAGGGTATGGTCAGCGAGGAATGGTTGGTGAAGCTCGAAAGCTTTTTCGATCAAATCCCTTTCTGTGATAACCAAGGAAAAGAAAAGAGAGGGAGATTCGAGAGAAATTTGGTGTCGTGGAATACTATGATAATGTGTTGTGTGAAAGCAGGAGATATTATTTCTGCTAGGGCACTTTTTGACCAGATGACTGACCGCGACACTATTTCCTGGAATACCATGATTAGTGGCTACGTTCATTTTTCAGATATGGAAAAGGCCTCGATTCTCTTCCACGAAATGCCCGATCCTGTTGTACTTACATGGAACTCTATGGTTTCAGGATATGCCCAGTTGGGTAGTTTGGGACTTGCTCGCAAACTCTTTGAGAAGATGCCCCAAAGGAACTTGGTTTCATGGAATTCGTTGGTAGTTGGGTATGAACAGAATGAGGATTATAACCAAGCAACTAAAGTCTTCATTCAGATGCAAATTGAAGGAGAGACCTGATCGACGTACTTTTTCTTATGTTCTTAGAGTGTCAACTGGGATCGCGGATCTGCATCTGGTCACTAAGATGGTTATACCAGATGTGCCTGTAAATAATGCTTTTATTACTATGTATTCAAGATGTGGGGCAATACTGGAGGCACAGAGCATTTTTTACGAGATGAAACAGTGTAGAGAAGTAATCTCTTGGAATGCAATGATTGGAGGATATGCAACTCATGGTTATGCTTCAGAGGCTCTTCAACTCTTTAAACTGATGAAAGTGTTGAAGTGCAACCCATTCATATAACATTTATTTCAGTTTTGAATGCGTGTGATCACTCAGGATTACTTGAAGAAGGTCGTAGGATATTTAGATCTATCTATGGTCAGTGAATATAACATCGTGCCAAGGGTTGAGCAATGAGCACTGTGCCTCTTTGATACACATTGTAGGTCAACACGGGCAGCTTGAGGAGGCTCTGGAATTGATCAATAGCATGCCATTGGAGCCAGACAAGGCCTTGTAAAGTTAGTAGAAGTACACCTGGCTGATTAATTTGCCAATCCAGTGACGAAATGTCAAATTATTTGTTTCTTTTTTTTCGTTTTTTTTTTCTTCAACACTTTGGATTCGCATTGTTTTAGTGCAGATAAGATAAGAGGATAGAATTTGGTTTTTCTAATTTTTCTTATAACATGACCAGTTGTTAGAGATAAGAGGGATAAAAGGATAAGATAAGAAGCAAACAGTGGAGCTGAATCAGGGGGGTGTTGCTGGATTATGGTTTGAAGTGGCTGGATGGGCCGGTTGGGCTCTGGCCCAGTAGTCTTCAAAGATTGGGAGGGAGTGGTTTCGGACAGATGGGTCCGTGGTAGTTACTGGGCTTGGGTTTCGGACAGATGGGCCCAGTAGTCTCCGTTGACAAAATGAAAACGTTACTCCACGACCGGAACGAGCTCATTTGTTTGTTTCTGTTTGGTTGTAGGACTGATCGCATATGGGATTTTACTTAGTTTGCCAACCAATACATTATACACATACTCCAATTCCAATCCATTCGTGTGTAGTATGGGTTCTTTTTTTTTTTAAACATAAAAAATTCATGTGTATGGGTATTAGATCAAATGCATTAAATACGGCATAAAAAATTGAACTAAATTTATGTTTTCTTTTTTTCTTTTTTGCCGTATAATATTTTTTCCCAGAGACTAATAGTAATAGGAACTGCGTCACAGGACGGGAGTCCGTTAATTTAATCCAAACTATTATATCACTTCCATCCTCCATCCTGATTTTAATCTGATTTACTATCAATTCCTCGATATGAGAAAAAAGGCGAGAACCGGCCTCGACCAGGCAGTCGTCAACGTTTGGCAGCGGGAAGTCGGCGAGCTCTCCACCCGAAATTTCGCTCATCGTCTCGGTGCTTCCAAGGTTTGCTATCCTTAATCTCACTTTCTACCTATTATTACTATTGATCGCACCTTTCGATAACTAGCCCTAAGGCTGTGTTTGGTTTGGTTTGGTTTGCCTTTATTTATGTCTGTCTTTAGGATCTTGTGCTTCGATTGGATATCTATAAGAAGCTTGAGAAGCATCGTGGTTGTGTGAACACAGTGAGCTTCAATTCCAATGGTGATATTTTAGTGTCAGGATCTGATGACCGACGTGTCATACTTTGGAATTGGGAAACTGGGCAAGTGAAGCTTTCTTTCCACTCTGGTCACAATAACAATGTTTTTCAAGCCAAGATAATGCCTTATTCAGATGATCGAAGCATTGTTACTTGTGCTGCCGATGGTCAGGTATAAACACCATCTTATGCCGCATCCTTCGTTTTAACTGTCATTGGTTGAAGATAGTATAAATCCAACTTGGTATTAAGTTTTTCTTGTCATTTAGGTTCGGCATGCACGAATTTTTGATGGGGGAAAAGTGGAGACTACAATGTTGGCAAAACATCAAGGACGAGTTCATAAGTTGGCTATTGAGCCCGGAACTCCTCACATATTTTATACTTGTGGCGAGGATGGATTGGTTCAACACGTGAGTGGCGTCATGATTGTCCTTCCTACTTGTAGTTATTATAATTTATTGCACGTAGTTGTTGCATTTTATCTTGTCATTTGTACTGAATTTTGAATATACAAGTGCGTAATACTGTCTTTTCCAGTTTGATCTGAGGACTGGGACTGCTACAGAACTGTTCACTTGTCAGCTAATTGACAGTATGGGGAGATACATGCCAGGCTCTCACGCCCAAGTTGTCAATCTAAATGCCATTGCATTTGATCCAAGGAACCCAAATCTCTTTGCAGTTGCAGGGTCAGATGCATACGCCCGACTTTATGATATTCGCAAGTATAACTGGGATGCGTCAACTGATTATGGACAACCTGCAGATTACTTTTGCCCTTCTCATTTGATTGGTGATGAGAATGTTGGCATAACTGGCTTGGCATTTTCAGACCAGAGTGAGCTTCTAGCCACATACAATGATGAGTTTGTTTATCTTTTCACACAAGATATGGGATTGGGACCTAATCCCGCTCTGCCCTCCCTGGTTTCTACGGGTAGCGATGCAAGTGACATAGAGCTTGGCTCATCAACTATGGATGTCAATGGAAAACCTGGTCCCCAAGTATACAAGGGCCATGTCAATTCTAAAACTGTGAAGGGTGTGAGCTTTTTTGGGCCAAGTTGCGAATATGTGGTGAGCGGGTCTGACTGTGGTAGGATATTTATTTGGAACAAAAAGGATGGAGAGCTTATTCGTGTCATGGAAGCAGATAAGGATGTGGTAAACTGTATTGAGTCTCATCCTCATACCACAGTGCTTGCTAGCAGTGGAATTGACCCTGATATAAAGATATGGACTCCAAAGGCCATTGAGAGAGCTACACTACCTACAAACATTGGAAAGGTATGCTTGTTATTATAATGATGCCGTTTCATTTCATAATTTGCACCTGACATGACATGATGGTTATAACTTTTTAATAGGTGAAGTTAAGTTACAATAGTATGTACCCATGATATTACAGTAATAATTTTGGAGAAAAGAATCCTTATGCATGTTGACGCAAATTCAGTTTTGGTTTCGGACCATATAGATGGGTGTAGACGTTCATTTGAATAGTCTTTTATCCATTTATCTTTTCCCAGAGCTTATCCGCTAGTAAATTGTTCATCCAAGGTGACTCCAAAGGCCAATGAATAATTCATTTATGCTGTTTCTGGTTGTTATTACATTTCCATTTTTGTGTTAGGCAAATAAATACGAGGTATGGTTTAACTTTTACCAGTCTTTGGACAATATGGCTTTTCTGTCCCCACCTAGGATGGGGGAGGTGCACCAATTGCACTTCAGGTTATGGCTTCAGACTTCAAATCCTTGTAATACCCAAAGAAAAAAAAGAAAAAAACATTGCACTTTTGTTGAGCTCAAATGAATATAGGTAGTGCTACACTATCCATGCTACAGGCTGTGATAGGAGCAGAGGAACTAATTTCTCAGCTCTTACATGTTTGCAAAAGGTTCTGATGCCTGGTCACATGCAATGGTTTACCATATTTGATGATGATGATGATGATGATGACGACGGTGGTGGTGATGGTGATTATTTTGATGCTGATGATGACGACGGCGGCGGCGATGATTATGATGATTCCTCTGATGAGGATGACGACGACGATGATGATTATGACGATGAAGGTGAAGACGATGGCAATGGTGATGGCGATGGTGGTGGTGATGATTAGATAGCTATTGTAATGATGATTTGAATGATGGTGATGATTATGATGAGGATGTTGATAATTTTCTTGGCAATTTTGATGATGATGCAACTGATAATTCTGATGTACACTTTCTGTCTTCAGCTGAGACCAAAGGCTAGAGGCTGGATGTACCGTTTAACTTCACCACAGGACCTGATGTTGCAATTATTTTCACTGCAAATGCAGAGGAATAGCCCAGAGCGGAATGAAGAGAGCTCCGCTGCTGGTAGGGAAATACTTGACCTTATAATGTCTTTCGATGCCAACAGTGATGTTTCCTCAGATGGAGAGGACGCCTCAACTCATGATGACTTTTAAGGTTAGCATGTGATGCAAACTTTGTACCTATTTACTGTAACTTGTACATAGCAGGATTTTAAATTCATCTATTTCAAGCTGCTTCACAGATTTTCTTAAAATTTTGTAATGTTATTCAGCTTTCGAGTTACATATCATTCATGAGTAGTTTTTTTCATTTTGTACATTTATGACACTAGATACCATTTACTACCACCATACTATGTCAATTATCTGTTGAAACACTAGAGACAAAGATGTTGCATTTCAGCATGTTGCCTATCATTAAACTAGTACCCGAATTGGGTTTTCCTTGGTTTGTATCATAACTTACTGACCCAAAATGTGTCATATTTAACTTGGCTACAAACACAAGCCACTGACTCTGACCAGATGAGCGACAGAATACAGAACTGTAGAATTTTGGCAGATTGTCCAAATAGGTATTTTTGTCAGAAAGCAACAGGCCTTATGCATGTATATATAAAGCCTACCAAGTGTCGCACACTTTTCCGAGCAGTGCGTACTACCTTCCCAAAACGAGCAACCATCCTCTCATTCCGTCCTGCTACAGAATCCACATATCTCTGATCTCCTTCTAGTAACTCAGCAACGTTTAAATTATCCCATCATCAGTCGTATCAGACAACAGGGGGATAAATTCCTGTGGTCTTTTTTTGGTCTTCCTCCTCCTCCTCCTCCTCCTCCTCCTCTACTCCAGCACCAATCTGGTCCATCAAGCCAAGTGCGCGGACCTCCTGTCCCTCCCCACGCGGCCCCGCAGCAAGCAGCCCACCAGACCTGTCTCCTTTCATCCGGCCCATCTTCAGGAATCAGCGCGCTCTCCATCAGTCCTGGTGGGCTGGAAATATTGAAGCCCACCAGCCCAGCATTGCCACCAACCCCACTCTCATGCAAGCTTTCCCAATTCATTCCAACTAGGCCTTGGCCCATCAGCTATCCTCAAGTTATTGCCCCCATTTTCAGTAAATGTTACTCCCTGTGGTCTCCAATAAATGTCTTCCTCGCATCCTAATATTCAGTAGGGAACGCATATAGAGGAGACCGGGTAAGGCACTATTTGACCCCAAAAAATTCCATACTTTTTTTCAAACGTACGTACTTCCGAGAAAAAATTCGGGGCAAAATTGTCTCAAATAGTGACTATTCCGGCCGTCTTAAAATACGTTCCGAAACAGTAAAAGCAAATGATAAAACGACATATTTTGGAGACCGGGAGGAGTAACTAAATACAGTAGGTTGTTTCAAGTGCACTGTATTCAGTTAACTCCGCCACCACCACCATTGTTGTTGCCAGATCTGAAAGGGAAAGAACGGACTTTTCTAAAGAAGAACAAGGAGATGAAAGGGATTGGTTAAATTAAAAAGAAAAAAGTTGGAAGAAAGAGGGAGGAGAGATTTGAGAGGAAGAGATAATGAAAGGTTTTTTTAAAAGAAAAAAAAAGAATTGGTGCGCTGATAGGAGTAGGATTGAGTAAAAATAAGGTTTGTTTTAATTTCTTTTTCCTTACAAGTTAGGACTTTATCTTTATTGTAACAATACTTTTAGTCCTTCAACAATTTCATGCTCTTTTCAATTAGTTTTAACATCTTTATTTCTA
This sequence comes from Viola odorata, assembly GCA_963691705.1. Classification (NCBI taxonomy): domain Eukaryota; kingdom Viridiplantae; phylum Streptophyta; class Magnoliopsida; order Malpighiales; family Violaceae; genus Viola; species Viola odorata. The sequence goes on from OY829544.1 coordinate 471,380, forward strand.
TTTATTCATGATTTAAGCTTAAGAACTTTTTTCTCCAAAGCAAAATATTTAATTTATTAAACTAAAAAATTCAATTTCTCTAGAAAGAAAAATATAGTATATGATATGGGTAAATACATGTTAAACTTTTTATAATAACTAAATTTTAAAATGATGAAATATATTTTTTATTTTTATTTGTGCTAATTTAATGGATATATTTAAAAGATATCAACTAAAAATTCACAATTACTTTATTTTTTTAATAATGAAAGAGGGCGGTGAACGGAGAAAGGATTAAAAAATAATAAACTCAAAGTCTAAAGAATAAATAAATAATAAGCTATTCACCTCTGCGTTACTCAGGAAATGGCCATTCAAAAAAATAAAAACTCTTGTCGGTGACCTTTCAGTTTTCAGCAAAGTGTTCTCAAGTACCAGACCGCATTTTGTGACATCAAAAGGCCCATAAAATCCATACTTTTGGTCCATGTGGCCCATGCCCAGCCCAACATACTAAATGTTGAATCCCATCTCACCATCCGAGCGCCTCTTTGAAAAAACAACAGGGTCTTAGCTAACATTTCACTGGATCTCGTCGATATCTAATTTTTAGTGTTCTATTCTTAATAAATGGCTACTTCTAGATTGATCTCTTTTTTTCTAATCTTTTCGAGTATTCTCTTTACCCATTCGGTAAAAAATTAATTATGTTCGAGTATGATTGGATCTTAAAAGGTGACTCTCTCGGTATAATTTTTTCATTTTCTAGATTTGAACTTGAGCCATGTATTAAAGATAAACAAGTCTTAACAAACCTATATCCATTCATACTCATTCAGGGTATACTCATACCTATCCAAACCCAGTAAAATTTGAGTAGATCATGATCTACCTACATCATGATGTAGGATGATGACACGTGTCCAAAAATGTCAAGAAGAGTAGTATTCTAGCACTATTTTTGACACGTGTCATCATTCTAGATCATGACCCAAATTTTTTCCACCCAAACCTATCCATTTGTCACCCTCCTGAAATTTCTTATCTCCACGTGGCGCATGGTGGACCTAGGTTTTCATCATCACTCGACCAAAACTGTCTATAGCCAACCCACTTCCCTTCTGGCACTTTTCCTTCACCCATTTATTTATTTATTTTTCAAAAAAATCTTTTGCTTTTAGTATATTATTTTACTTTTATTATTATTTATTTTTTTAATTATTACAGATGCTGAGATTATAATTTTTATAAAAGGTTAAACGAGGGAATGCACACCGCTTTTGTAGTTCCTTTTCAAATAACCCCTTGCATTCCAGAAATCTTTTGTGCAGAATGCCTCACAAATTATCAAATTCAACAAAAAAAAATTATACTAACTGATGTGTTTATCTCAAGATGTTACTTTTATATCTTTGTATTTGTTCATATACACTCAATTAAACCCCTTAATTTGAAAGATAAGGTGTTATATGAGAAAAAAATACACACGAGGCTCTTTTTGCTCGTTTTATATCCAAATTTTGTAATTTTTTATAATTTTTTACAATCTTATTTAATATTTTAGCTATTAAAATTATTGCAATTGTAACTATTAGGACACAATAGAGTTTATATCGTAAGTTTTAAAATCAAAGTAGAAAGTTTTGTAAGTCTTATTGTTTATGTAGTTTTAAAAAGAAAAGGATTATGATATTTGTAAAAAGTTTCACTTCGTCGCATATATAATTTTAAACCTTGCACTATATACTCCCTCCTAGTTTTATTAACTGTCGTTTTAATTTTGAGCACGTATATTAAGAAGGGCGGATGATTCACTGTTGAGACAATTTTGCTTCTTAGTTTTTCTCGAATGTACGAGCATTTTTAACGTACGTTTGAGAAAAAGTAATGGGCGATTTGCTTAATATGTATGCCCAAAATCAAAGCGACGTTTAATTAAACTGGGTGAGAGCATTTTGTAGTTACTTTCAAGTTACAACTTTAATCATTTTAACCTAATAGTTAAGTAGTTAATGAAATGCTAATAATATAAAAATTGAAGGGAATATGATTTTTTAAAATAAAATTCAGTAACAAAATTTAAAAGTATATATTAAAATAAGGAACAAGTCACAAACAAATTACAAAAAAGAAATTGATTTATAACTTTTTTTATCCTACCATATTTATTAAATTTTTTGGTCCAAACTGAGGGAGAAGAGCAAACTTGTCTTTTTGTAAACTAAGGCTAAAAGAATAAAATTACTTTGCATGTCCGATATGGAGTTTATAGTGGAAAAAAGGAAAAAAGCAATCTGGAATACAATTTTATAAATTTCTATACTTATTTAAGTAGGGTGTTTTAATTCAAATTTTTTATTCCATTTAAAGTAAAATTAATGGAGATTTTATTATGAAATTGAAGTTAAATAAAAAAAAAACAAAATTTGTTATTCATTTGCCTTAAAAAATAATACTCTTTTCTTCGTCCACAAATAACTGTCATTTTTCTACTGAAAAATTACTGTATATTTTACTTAACTTTTTAATATTTACTTTACTAAACATTACTGTTTTATAAAGACAATTATTTGTGTACGTAAAGAGAAAATTAAATTTCTCTTTTTTGTTAGATCACAAACACATGAGTTGTTTAAAAATCATTAAAAAGGAAAAAAAGGACAAATGTAAATGGTAAAAATTTCTGCCGTTTGAGTTTGACCTCACGAGTCCAATTACGTAAACTTTCATGACTTTTTTTAACTTTTAATTTTTTAATCTAATCACATGAGCCAACACAAACAGCCAACAAAGCCAGTGCATTTTCCCACAAACCTCATTAATAAACCAACAAAGCGCTCATATCCCCCCACCTCTGTTGTCTCCTCCCCCAATATCTTCCTCCTCCCATGGATCTCCTTTCCCTGCTCTTCACCTTCTCCCTCCTTGCCTTTGGCCTCTATTGCTTCGTCTACTTCGGCGCCGCCGAAGTCAAAGGCAAGCACGCCTCCCAGCTCTCCGGCGGCTCCATCTCACCCGATGATGTCGGAGCCAAGTACCGCTCCTACTGGTCTTTCTTCAAGGCCCCAAAGCAAATCGAGACCGCCGAAGACGTCCCCGCCTTCGTCGATACTTTCTACAACCTCGTCACCGACATCTACGAGTGGGGTTGGGGTCAGTCCTTCCATTTCGCCCCTTCCGCCCCCGGCCGGTCCCACAAGGAGGACACGCGCCTCTACGAGATCAACGCCGTGGATCACCTCAACGTGAAGAAAGGGGACAAGATTCTGGATTGCGGATGTGGTGTTGGTGGGCCCATGCGGACAATCGCCGCTCATTCCGGAGCCAACGTTGTCGGAATCACCATCAACGATTACCAGGTAGAGCGGGCCCGTCTGCACAACAAGAAGGCCGGGTTAGACAAGCAGTGCGAGGTTGTCTGCGGAAATTTCATGGAAATGCCGTTTCCAGACAATTCCTTTGACGGGGCTTACTCGATCGAAGCCACCTGTCACGCACCGAAACTTCAAGACGTTTACGGTGAGATCTTCCGGGTTTTGAAACCCGGAGCGAAATACTTCTCGTACGAGTGGGTGACTACCGATTTGTACAAGGCGGAGGATCCGCACCACGTGGAGATAATTCACGAGATAGAAAGAGGGAACGCGTTGCCAGGGTTGAGGAGTTACAAGGATATCGGTGCGGTGGCGAGGGAGGTGGGGTTTGAGGTGGTGAAGGAGGTGGATTTGGCGAAACCGCCGAGCGGGCCCTGGTGGTCGAGGTTGAAGATGGGGAGAGTGGCGTATTGGAGGAATCATATATTGGTGACGGTGCTTGCTTGGCTGAGGATAGCGCCGAAAGGAGTGGTGGATGTGCACGAGATGCTGTATGACGCGGCGCACCATTTGACCAGAGGAGGAGAGACTGGAATTTTCACTCCTATGCATGTCGTTGTCTGTCAGAAACCACTTTAAGTCTGCTGTATGTGTGTCTGCTGGGAAATGTTTAATTAGCTCTGCTGTTTATTTTTAGTATTGAGATTGTTTTTGTCGTCTTTGGCCAATTTGTGGGGAATTATTGATTAGTTATTATGAAAGTTGACTTAATTCTGAGGATTGCTTCTTTGAAATCTAATGAACCGTTGCAGGGAAGAGAATGGTGTAATGATACCCCTTTCTAATCTTTTGATTAGGGAAGGAAATTGATTGTTATTGTCCTAATCACATGGGAGAATCTCTCAGATCTGTGATTTGATTTCAGTATTTGATGCTGTATGGATTTTTGGTTTATTGCATAAATTACTGCCGTCCAGGGGAGATTTTATGAGTGGTATCTTTTGGCCCTTCTTGAAATCTTTTCCATTCAGGGTCGGTTTGATTTCTGGAATTTTACCGTGTTTGGTTTATTTTGGGATGTTCTTTTCTGTGAAATTTCATTTTTTTAATCTCTAGACTAGACATAATAATAAAAGTTAGGGAGTCAAATTTCCCCAAATCCCTACGAAGACAATTAAATTTTCATTTTTATTTTTATAAGCAATAAAAAAAATACTCCATATTTCAACCGAACACTAGGGGTAATGTGTCCGACCACTACATATGTAGTGTCTATAATGTATCAGTATTAGAAATAAGTTTGATACGAAACGCATAGAAAAATGAAAGTTCTTACTTCATTCATAAGAAGAAAACAATCCTAAATAAACCTAGATAATTTGTGGTTTCTTATATTTTTCTTTTCTAAAAAATGTTTAAGTGCGTGTTTTTATATATTTTCAGGCCAACTTTTTTAATTGAGAGATACTACTATTATGCGGATCCAGCTCTTCTAATTTTTTCTTAAACATGATCAGTTATGTTAAAACAATCTCATCCCGTCCAATTTTATTGAACGATTCAAAAAATTTTAATATGATTGTTCAATAGCTCAATTCATACTATTGGCATACCTTTCTTCTTTGAATGAGTGATGAGATTTTCGCCAAACAAGGGGAAAAAAAAACAGACTTGCATAAAGTTGCTCGTGGCTTGTCTCTGTCTGATTTAAAATTTTAAACACGTGACCAAGCGGTAGCTGTACGGGGCAGTGAATTACGCGTCACACTTATACAACAACGGACCGCCGAGTACATTCTACTTATATATATATTTATGTGTGTATTTAACATCAATATTTAGTTCTGTCTCAGTGGATAATATTTTAATTGTCTTTCTAACGGGAAGGGGTTCGAATCCCCTTCCCCTCAGAATCCTTTTGTTTTTCTCATTCAATTTCAAACTCAAAGACAATGTTTTGACCTAGCTTCTTCTTCTTCATCCCTCTCATTTCACCGTCGTCGTCTCACCTCACCTAGCTCGCTGCCGTCTCCGTCATGGCCTCACCTCGCCTCCGTCACCACGATGACCACCAACAGTGAATCCATCAATGTAAGTCACATAATATTGTTATTGTCGCCTCGCTTCAACTTGCCTTTTTTCTTTTCAAATATTTAATTAATAATCTTGCTAGTTTTTTTCTAATAATAGTAACTGGGATGGGGCTCTAGGGATGCCTTAGCTGATATACAGTGGAATTGGACAGGTGTTATGGTTTGATTTTTTTCCTAGAAGAAGGTTGTTTCATTGTAATTGTTGGATGAGTGCTTGTTTGTGGTTATTGACTCATGAATTGTATATTATAGCATGGTATTGCAGCATTAGCTAGTTGAATCTCAGTCTTTTTTTTATAAAATAAATAAATAAACTGTATGTTAATTTAAGGACCATATTTGATGTTGACATTGATGGCTTTGAGGAAAATACAATTAACTTTCTGTTGTTAATTAACACTTCTGAAATGATTCATTTACACATCAAGATTGCATTTACTATTTGCCTGGATTGTTTACTGATGTGTTGTCGAAGCACATACAAAAATAATAATAAAACCTGCAGTCAATGTGCACAATAAATTGTGTATAATGGTAACAGGATCGAACACAGGGATTAAGGGACCAATACTCAATTCAATTTGACAAACTAAATAATCCAAGCAACAAGTAACGAAAGGGGGGTTTTGGATGGTTGTTTGATTAATCTAATTATTAACTACGAAAGTAATAACAACTAGTGGCAAAGAGCAATAGAAGTGATAAGAAATCAGAGGGTTCTCAGTAAGAATACGAATCCGGTTGCAATTATAGTCAGCCGGTCATTGGCGCAAGCATCGTCTACCCCGAGCTGATAGACGCACTATAGGGACCAGGTACGCTTAGGTCCCCTGCTTACCTTCGTAGTAGAAGTTATCCCAAGGTACGCTTATGGGTTAACCTTGACAGTCCGCCGTCCTCCAAGGTACGCTTATGGAGGCAACACTCAGATGCCCATGAAGAAGAGGTAAGATGCGTCTAGGGCGAGACACTCGGTACGCTTGAGGCTCTACCCTAACGACTTGTTCAATCCAACTAGGGGATACCAGGTTTCCAGTCAGGACCAGAATGGTTATCTGCTTTACCCTGCAGCTTCGCGTTAGGTATAACTACAAGGACGATAGTAATTACTCTAGTTTGATTATTAGGTGATCAAGCTAATAACTACCCTAGGTAACTTGACAATTAATTATTGAACAAGAAGATACCAACACAGAATTTATGAAGTACAATTTGACCTCACGGCTTCCCTTGCAACCTTCAATCGACTCTTACCAAGAACGGAGAGATTTAGCCACACATATTAAAAGTAAAAACAAACAAATAAATAAATTGCATAATTAAATAAAAGAGATGAAGAAGAAATAAATCCTGATTATTACCGGCCGGAGCAACTGCTCCGGTTTATTGAAGGGAAAAACAGAGATTGCCATAGGTAGTGGTGGTGAAAAGTTAGCGGGAGAGAAGAAGAGAAGAGAAGAACTACTAAAAATCTAATTACTAAAGTATTTATATGCTTATTACAAATTAAACTCCTAATCTAATTTGAATTCAACTCCCCAAAGGACTTCTACTGCGATTGGGACTTCTGGCGCCTTAATTGAGCAGATCCGATATTTTTCCTTTATTGCGCTAGTTTCCTTTTCTCGCTAGGACACTACTGCTTTCCGCGAACGTCTAGCTGCTCGGCCTAGCTGCTCCAATGCATCCAGAAAGTGATAGAAAACGTTCCTTTTCGTATTTTCCTCTTGATTTGCCCAGATCTGCAAAAAGTGAATAAACAGAGCAATATAAGTAGCATCATGATCTAAAAAGGCACATAAAAGAGGGAAGAATTAGGGACATAAAAGGCTCTATCATTTACTAATTGTTAAACTGACTTTTAAGAAACCCGCTTTTTCCATTTTATGAATTTCCGATGCTGCAGTAAGTTGATTCTTGTTTTTAAGATCAATATTTATACATGGGATAGCTCATCTAGTCTTTACTTTGAAGGAAAAAAATAGATTTCTTATTTCAATGTTGTGTATATATATATATGTTCGAAGAGAAAATACTTGAAACACTTATTGCAAGTTAACTGAACATCTCAAAGTGACGAAAAATTGTTTTCTAAGGATGAAAAAAAAATATCATCTTTCATCTTGCATGTTTTACTATCATTTGCTCAAAATTGCGAGGAATTTTAAACCTTCCATGTATACAATTGATGTCAACTAATTAAGCGAAGTTTGGATTGAGCTCAGTTTTAGAAACCCATCAAGCCATAGTTTCTTTGACCTGGAAACAATTAAACGAAGCTTACTGGAAACAACGAAATACCTAAAATAATTGCAAAAAAATAGTAATTTTCTTTAAAAAAAAATTAAAAAAACCGAAAACCGAACCGAATCGAACTGGAAATTTCGGTTCGGTCCGATTCTGGTGCCAGAACTGGAATTTTCCGGTTCGGTCCGGTTCTAGCCCTAAAACCGGACCGAATCGGCCCGTTTTCACCCCTACCCTCCGTCAAATTTTAATTGATGCGAGGAGAGTAAAACCTAGAGTTGGGTTTTAATTGACGTCCGAGTGCCTTTTTTTTTCTTTTTTTAATATTATTTTCTGACAAGGGACCTACACAATAACTTTTTTAATTTTTTAATATTAGTTTCTGACAAGAGCCCCACCAGTACAGTAACCTTTTAAAAAATTTAATATCATTTCTGACACGCGCCACTGACACAGTAAATTTTTCAATTTTTTAAAGTTATTTTTTGACATGGGCACCATTTTTTTTTAATTTTTCTAAAAAATGGGCTTGCGTCAATTAAATAAATCCGGAAGGAGTAAAAAAACATAACAGTAAACTGGAACTAAGAAAGCAGTTACTTTGGTCTCTAGGAAAGAAATCATTTACTTTGGTCTCTGGAGTAGTTCAGAATGGAGGTAGGAAGTTCTAAGGGTCTGTTTGGCGTTCCGGTTCGGTGGGAAAAAGTTATGTGAGTAAAAGTTAGGTGGGAAAATGACTTTTGGGAAATAGAGTGTGTTGTTTGGTAAAAAAAATTAAAATAGTTGTGAGATACGTGAGGTGTTTGGTAAAATGACCATAAAGGACATAAAATTCATTTTTAAAAAATTAATAAAAATAGAAAAAGTGAATCTAGAATTACTTATCTTGAAATAAAAATTTTATTACGGTAGTTTTTAATTTATTTTGTTGGTTATATAAAGTAAAAAATTAAAATGAAATGAAAAAGAAAAAAAAAGGAGAGAGAGAAGGCCAAACCTGACTCAGGTTGGCTGGCTGGAGCAAAATGCTCAATTCCCTAAACCTCTATTTTGCTGGGTTGGCCACCCAAAAATGCCAATTTTCATTTGTTGTAAACACCATTCTTGTCATTTCAGTCTGGGAATGCTGGGTTAGGTACCCAACCCAGACTCCAAAACCATCTTCCCTCGGTTTTCGCACCGTAATTGCGCCTGTACTCGGCAGTCGGCAGCGCCTATTAAGCACTTATTATTATTAGCTGGATGGAAAAGGGTGAAAAAATAGGAAGGCATTTCTTGTCACGTTTTTTTCATTATTCATATTTTTGCATAATGAACACTGTTTTTTTTCACCAGCCCGAAAGACAAATCGTGAATTTTAAATTAGTGACACGAATTTGCACTCAAGTCCAAAAAACTACCTTAGTAATGGCAACTAGTAAGTTATTTGTCTCTGTGTTCCTCCGTCCATGACAGAAGCCTAGTGAAGAATTTATAAAATTCATTTCGGTTTCTGTTCGTGGATCTCAATGTTGAAACTTGAAACTATTTCCATCAAACATTTGTTTTTTTCCCTCAAACTTATCTTAATCACATAATTATTATTAGAATATTAAAACAAATTTATAGCCACGTCACCGAGAGCCGTGGTCGACTGGTAGAGCTACAACCACTCTTGGGGCTATCTGGCCATGGCTCCTCCATTTTTTTCAAAACTTTTACTACTTTAATTCATATTTTTTATTATTTTTAAAAGTTCTTTTATATAAGCCTCTGCAAAACCAATATTTACTTTCATACCTTCTATTGTTTTTAATTTTTTCATTGTTAATTTACCTCAAGGTTGTCAATTCCGTATTGGTTTTGCTACTAGTACGAGATGTATTAGTTTCGGTCGAAATATAAGTATTAGTAGGCATCTTGTTATCATATTGTTCTCATATATAGTATATATTGTTAGGTTTTTTATTAGTATAATCGGTATGACTGATGTGAATTGAGATAAAAATCAAGATAATACAACATATTTTTTATCTCGGGTTTAGTGTTAGAATATAACATATCAGTTATATTGGCCACTATAATACGAGATTGATAATATTGGGAGCCACTATTTAATTTGATATGGTTTCGCTACTAATCCACATTGATAACATTGGGAGTAGATCTAATTTCTCTACTAATCCACTCAACTACTAATGATGCCAAGTGGAAGGCGGGGTACCGTGAGAAAGATACTACTAATCCACACTATATATCAAGCCACGTTAACAAATGATGGTTTTATTTTTTTTATTTTTGGGATCTAATTAAGCATGTGAATTCCCGTACTAAGTGATCGCATTTTTCATTTTTTTTAGCTGACAAGATCGGATCAAGAAGCACTGGATCTGTTCTTTCATGTCATACGGCACCATCTTGTACAATTTTGTCCAACAGCAATCCGTCGAAATTTTGTGGCTATGCAAGCAGTGAATTCCTCGCGCCAAATATTTATTAATTTTAGTCCAAAGCTGAGATGGATGCATGTGATGGAGAGCAGGAAAGGGTGTGGGACGAAGGGAGCAGGGGGGCGTGGGTATGAATCACATGTGCTTGGGAAAAAATTTGGCTACATCATGATGTATCTCATGATCTAAGATGATGACACGTGCCTCAAATAATGCTAGAATACCATTATTCTTGATACTTTTAAACACGTGTCATCATCCTATATCATGATGTAGGTACATTATAATGTACCCAAATTTTACTCAATGTGCTTGTAGTCTTGTACCAAGTCTGTAACTATAATTCTAAAGCTGTCCCACGGTGCCGAGACCCAAAGGTTCCTTTTTGTAACATTTAATCATGCAGCGTTCGAATCTTTTGATTCCATCTAAATGGGCTGAGGTGGATCGCAGGAATATGCCTAGTTTATGGGCTCAAGTTATTGGGCCCTCCTAACATGTCCATATAGATCTTTTTTTCTCCCAAAAATCACAATTTTGAGGTTTATCACCACTTATAGTAAATACTAAATAGTGTAAAATAGGAATTCTAATTTTGAGAAAAAGGTACTAAATAATGTTTGAAGAGTATTTTTTAAAAAATTCCTAGCTAATTAACAAGTTCTAATTGATCAGGAATTAGATAGGATTGTTAAGCACAATGATATTGTGAAGAATCGTATCAAGAAGCAATTAGTAGAAGAATAAGATTATCTTACCAGAACCCAGGATTGCCAATTGTAAACTACTAATTTGGAAGATTATCCAGTAATTAGAGATCTCTGACCTACGATCTGCCCGCTTTTATTGTGCAAAAACAAGAAAGTCCACATTAATTAATTAATTAGCCAACAAATGAATGATCACCACCGGAATTAATACAGCCTACAGGTAGTTAAGTTTGTTAGAGGGTGGTGGTTAATGATTAGAGTGACAGACTAGAAGTACAGCTCGATCAAACTAATAATTGAGGAATTGAACCAATCATCAGTGACTATATACATACGAATTTGAAATTCTCTCTTTTTTCGCACCCACCTCGTCCTATTCTTTCTCCACATCTTCTTCCTTTCATTACAATTACATGCCTACGCGTCCTTAATCCCTGCGGATTCTTAGGCGTTTGCATGTGAGGAGTCGGTGACTATAGCCCGCCATATATATTATATGTTGTGTTACTATTATCTTACATTAAAATAATAAGCACACCAAACTGTAACACAACTGCTTAATTTATATATATTTTTACGAGTATTCATATGTTCATCAGTCGAAATTAGTATTTTTGTACTTTTTATATATTACACAATAGTTGAATTTAGAGAACTCTTGTTTAAGGACGTAAGAATTCTGAAACATTCGTGCCAAACAGTTGTTGATTATGTTCGAATTCCGGACCTCTTATATGTTCTCTATTACTTAACCCAAATTGCAAGTAAACGAGTCCTCCCTCTGACATTTGAACCTCAATCTCGAAGCAAAGGCAGCTAATTGCCAATGCCATCCTTACAAATTCTCTTTTTAATAAAATAGTAGTACAATTAAATTACTAATGTCTAGATGGCTAAAAAGTCAATACAGCAAAAATATATTCATATTGAATTTTTCATTTTATATCTCAAAGCTTGTACTTTTAGTTTATTGAGAATCCTATATAAGGCTCAACGGTGTAGGAGTTGTATAGCACCAGCCACACATTTCACAAAACAGTAATCAAGAATTTAGGGATATGGAGTACTTGAGAGTTGTAGAAGGCAAGTCCTCACCGAAGAGAGATTTCCGTTCGACACGAGGTAAGACTCATCGAATGATCATGAGGAACAACCTGTTGGAATCGATTGCGCAAGCGAACGGAGGGAGTAGTACTACTGTTGTTTCATCTCAGACCAATGGAGAAGGAGTTGTGAGGGTGAAGTTGCTGGTGAAGAAGGAAGATTTGAAGCAAATGGTGGAATTGATAAGGAGTGGAAAGAGCAGTATTGCTGCTCATCAATCATCGCCAATATTGTCCTTGGAACAACGGTTAAATCTACCGCGTAGGAAACAACTATGCAGAGCCAATGCTATGAAAGCGAGCAGCAGGAGTTTTAAGGGTAGTAATCCATGGATTCCTGCACTTCAAAGCATTCCGGAGGAAGTTTAAGTTCCTGGTTTTTTGGTTTTTCCTGGTGTTCTCTGGCCCTCTGGCTGAGAAAATACTAACATCTATTTTGTATCTTATTAATTAACATGCTGACGCCTAACGTTGCAAAAGAGACATCTGTTTAGACATAATTACTCACCAAATTCTGTTTATTCAGAGTATAATAATGAATTGTTAAGCCCTTGTTCGTATCAGTTTCAATGTTAAAAAAGAGATGTTATGATGTTTTGGTATGAATAATTTTGATGGTGCTGATTAAGATTATGTATTCATCATGGCATTCCACTTGATGAAACGCATGAGTGCTGGGCTGAACCTTTGCTCCTCTCGGGCCAACTTTTTAATATTTGATTCGTGGGCTCATTTAGATATGGGCCCAAGTTAAAAATGTCACTCAGAGTCTGGATAGAGCCCACATACTTTTTTCTCCCAGCAGAATGACATCCTTTTCCTTTTGCCTCCCATTTTTGCAATCAACCAACTCCCTTGCAGCAAAAAAGAAAAACAAGTATCTTAATGTCCCAAGCAGCACATTGATAATTTCTTTTTATAGGTTTCTCGAACGAATAAAATTCGAAATGGTAGAGGTACTTTACTACCAATAAATAATAAATAAACTACCTACCCATTTGCTAATTTTTGCAAAATTAAAATGTTTTAAATGTGTACTAATTGATATGTACCACTCGGTATCTTTCAACGTAAAAAATTAACACATGATAATAACTTAATTATATTTTATTTAATAATTAAATATAATTTGAGAAAGATAAATCCCAATTAATTAATATGTATCAATTTTGTGAGTATGGAGAGCTAGGTCCCTCCTACCTAATACTCCCTCCGTCTTTTATTAAACGACTTTTACTATTTGTGCACGCATGTTGAGGAGGTCGGATGACTCACTATTTGAGACAATTTTGGCCCGAATTTTTTCTCGGACGTACGTTAAGGATTAATGTACGTTCAAAAAAAAGTACGAAATTTTTTGGGGTTAAATAGTGCGTTATGCGGCCTCCTCGATATGCGTATCTACAGTGCGGACGCCATTTAATATAATCCGGACGTCATTTAATATAATCCGGAGGGAGTATTTTTCGAGAGTAAAGGGTTGAGTAAGGAAACAAAACAAAACATATAAGCCAAAATAAATCTACTTTCTTTTTTCTTTTAAATTGCTTTCGTCCTGGGGCCCATGTTCAAGGTCAAACCGGGGCAAGATCAGGAAAACAACATTCGAGAAAAGTAAAAAAACAGGAACGACAGCAAATGCAACAACACCATTAGCAGCAAATGGGATGAAGAAAATCTTAAATGGTTGAGGACTAAACTAACCAATCTGGATCGAAACACAACACAATCCTTTAATCAATCTGGATCAATGATGACCGATCCTTGTCTCGGCAAAGCTTGCTTCGACATTTGCACTTGAATGCTTTTATTGGATGAAATTCATCATCAAATTCAATACCATAATCCTGCATTTTCATAATATTATTGGTCATCTGTGAGCTAAAAAAATCCAAACAAATAAATCATACACAAGAATATGAGGCAGACAGAATTTAAAACTTACCCATGTCAACTCTTCCATAGGTTCGATATCCTTACTTGTGAAAAAGCAATCTAACTAAAAAAAGAAACAAAAAAATCGGTTTCTTACATAGCCTCAATTCAACAAGAATTTCATTTTCTTCCAAAAAAGACAACTAATTTCAATTACGTACCCTATAGTAGTGATGATCTGGTGTTTCCACTCCCACAGGGATCTCAATCAAGTTACCATCAAAGCATCTAGCAACCAAAATAGAAAACGAATAATTTATTTGTTTGGTTCCTAAACTATTAAAAGAGAGCTTGATGGACGAATAGTATTGTAGTACGTTAATCTTTACAAATGTCAGGTTCAAGGGGAGAGAATAGTAGGGAAGGAAGTACCTGTGATTGATAAACCTGCCAGCATTTCCATATTCAGTTGCATCCAAGCAGAGAGCCTCTTCATCTTTAAGTATCCTCTCGGAGCCCCAGTCGGCATCCAGCAGCACAGGGTACGTGTGCCTGTCCATTGCAGCAGCCCTTTCCTCATTGCGATAATAAAGTTCCTGGTTGGTCACAATCTCTCCCACATACTCACAAATAAAAGTTCCTTTCTTTAGGGCATGAACAGAACGAAGACCCCATCCTTTCCCTTCTGGTGCAACAAACACCTACACAGTACACATCATACAGCTCAAGAGAGCAGGCAAGATACCAATTTGTATTCTCTGATTGGCTAACTTTGTCAATGTTACAGTTGAAGGAAATGCAAAAGAAACATAAATTTATAATCAGAAAGCCAAAAAGGAAGAAAATTACAGTATGCTTCAACTTAATTGCTATTATGCATGTCCAAATGCCAATGGAAAAGAGTGTATTCTGACCTGCAAAGCTGCTTGAATGCCTCGTTGAACGACACGATTTCCACACTGCTTGTTGCATCCACATTTACTCCAGCATTCTTTTATAAATTTCCTAGTGAGATGTCCCATGCAAGGCTTTATTCCCCTACTATGTTTTTTCAGATTGTTTTGTAGCGGGAAGATGTCACAGTAATAGTAATATTTTCTTTCACGATCATTATATCTAGCAATGCAGTCATCTATAAAACTCTGCTTCACCAATCCGTCCTGAGTGTAAGCAAACTCACCTCCTGTCTCCCCAGCACATGCACAAGTTATGGCTGAGGACAAACAGTCTCCTAAACATTGACCACAACAATTGTCATCTGATATACGTGCAATTGAAAAATCAACATGGCCAGCTTCATGAACAATGTTACTTCTTATGTACACAAAGTCAGGCCATTCCAGTGCACCTCTCCCGTCCTCCACCAAGGGAATTGGCACATCCTCCTCGCCACGAGATATATCCTTAAGATAAATGGGGTATTTTTTTCCAACAACAGCTTCCATGTTAAGTGTGTGTGAGTGTTGTGGTTTTTCTAGTACCGTGCTGGCCTTCTCACTCGCGCCATTAGTGCCCTGTCAAAATGAATAAAAATATCAGAAAAAGGTATGGTGATAATTCCACAAAGACTACTCAGTCCACCAAGATGAAGAATATTTGAATACCAAGTTAATAACTTTCTGATGATTGACTATTTCTTTTGAGTGACAAAACTTCACAGTACTGGAGCTTCCTTCATAATCACCATTGGTGTTGATAGCGTTTCCACCAGGCTCCTCTTTTACGTAACAAATGGGAGATGCGTGTACAATAGTAGAATCAGTGTCAATCTCCAGAAAATTCTGACAAACAGTTTTCATTAGTTTCTTCAAAGAGAAATTGGGATCCTGGATTCCATATGTTTTCCGGCATTCATCTTCCACCTCCCCTAAAACCACAACCAAACTTTGACATCGGAAATAAGAATTTCCAGAAGAGCTACAGATTAAGCAGACCTTCACCTCTTCATTGGTAGATGAAGCAATTTCAAACTGAGATAAAGTGGCAGCAACTTCAGGAAATTCAGGATTCTTTCCTTTTTCAAGATCAGGCCTAGAATGGGATATTTTTGCTCTTTTTACAGGAGAGCTACCGAGTGGTGATGAAGCCAAATCATCTCTTGAGCTGGATGAAGGCTCTTTACACTTTCCCTCATTATCCAAGCACGCCACTCCATTAAGGTTAGATTTTGCTTCCTAGCCATAAGCACCCATGAGCAAACAGAGTCAGGAATATGACAGTAAATGTCATTTATCATGACAGAAGAATACTACAGTGAGACAAAATTTGTTGCATAGCAGTCAACATTCTGCCCCTACTTAGTGACAAGTGTGACAAAATAAGACAACATTAAGCAAACTTTGTCAGCATGGGAACCTAAGTTTCTTTCATATACATTAGTCTTTTCTGGATTGTAAGTATTACTATCCCTTTCCATTACATTTCCATCACGGCAATAATAGGAAACAGAGTTACTACAACAGAGAGGACTGTGAATAATCAAACACTACTAAAAATGATGTAAATGAAATATAATAAATATTAAAAAATAAAATAAAATAGAATGTATAGATGTACCTTTGGTTCCTCTGCATTCTCATTCATTAAAATATCAACCAAATCTCTATAATTATCTTCTTCGATAAACTCCCATTGATTGTTATACAATTTCATTAGCCTTTTCAGTGCAGTCTTCACTTTTTCTCCAGGGAAGCCAAGGCATGCCAATTTATTGAAGGCTTGCTTCGCTCTTTGCCGGTTTCCATTACTTCTTTCCATCTTTGACACAAAAATAAATCTGCAATTTAATGTGCAAAAGAAGGTAAGCAAAGTACACAAGGGTGGGAAACTTCTAGCATAATTTTGTTTGTGCATTCACATCTCTTATTTAAAAAAAGAAAAAATATTCTTATTCGAGCATTACCGAAACTCGATTGACTCTTCTCAAACACAAGCTAAAAAAAAAAACTTGAATTGAGAGTGAGCAAATTCTTTTAGTTTTATCCATCCCAAGACTCAACCTCAACTCTGCGTCAAAACTCTGGAAATCGCCACTACAAAGTTGTAAATTGCAAGCATTCAACAAATACCAAAATGCCCTTAACAATGGCAACAATTACAAGCGTAAAGGAACGACCTTTACCACTTCCCAACGACGGCAACAATTACAAGCGTAAAAAGGAACGACCTTTACCACTCAAATAGCAGTACAGCAACTAATAGAACCACGAAAATCAATTACAAACCAAAAAAGGTTTCAACGTTATCACTCAACTAAGTGTTTCTGCACTCTTATTTCCAGTGGCATTCTATTCTCCCTCTCCGGATGTAAAGAATTTGCCTTTTTTGGAAATTTCTTTTATAAAAGAACGTAACCCTCAAACATAACGGCGACAACGTACTTGTTGAGGAAAAAGAAGAAGAAGCTGTAAACGACTCACCGGTTGGTCTCTGAGATTTATGAAGGCTGTTGGTGTTGGGCATGAAAGTTAGAAATTGATGAACATGCATCCATAACCTATGCATTAAGGCGAGATTTATGACCTGGGCGATTTTGGCGATCCCAATTTTGCATTGTTTTTTTTAAAATTATTTACCACGTAGGATTCTGAATAATTGGTTCTTTTGGACAGTAAAACTTGAGTAGATATTCATGAAATAGGATGATGACACGTGTCCAAAAGTGTCAAGAATAGTGGTATTCTAGAACTATTTGGGGCACGTATCATCATCATAGATCATGATATAAGTAAATCATGATCTACTCATGTTTTTCCTTTTGGGAAATAAAGATTGCTTCGCTTGAAAGTTGAAACTTGAAAGTTATTTTCTCACCCAAAAAAAGAATTGCAGGTTGAAACCATTGGGCTTAAATTGGGCCTGATATGCATCTGTCAGGCCCAGCACGTACTAATTACTAATTACCTTCTCTTGTCTTTTTTGTTGGTCACATAGTCAAAGGCTGTTGCTGTGCTGCAGAATGCAGAGTGACGTGCTGGCGTGGCGCCTTCCACCGTTGATCATATCATCTTGTTCCATTAACTATCCACAGCAGTGGGTGTCAAATTTAGAGTGTTATTCACTTTTTCTCCTGCCACATCAGTTTAACACCCAACCAAATTTTCAAATAACATCCACTTCTCACAGAAATGTGTTTTTCAGGGTGTTATTCACTTTCTCTCCCTTCCACATCAGCTTTCCACTAACTTTCATTTCTTTTTCTTATTAACATTATAATTACTATAATTTATTTTTTATAATATAATAAATAATAAATAATATATTTTTAATAAAAATTAATTAAATTTCATATTATTTTTTCATATGTCAAAAAATCAATACTTTTTATTACAATAAATAATATAATATTTTTTAAAAATAACATACAATTTTATTTATCAATCAGTAAATCAAACATATATATATTATTGCAAACGAACAAGAAAATACAAACTAAATATAATTTTTATAATTATTTTGAGTAATTATTATGAAAAAATGCATTTAAAAAAGAAATAAATGTAAAAAACTCGAATTTTTTTAGTGTTCAAATAATACAAACCTAGTCTCAATTTATAGATCTCAAAAAATTAAAAATAATGGTATATTTTTTATAAAATTATTTTGAATAATTATTATGAAAAAAATGAAAAAAAATGTAAAAAAATGTAAAAAAATCGAATTTTTTTTAGTGTCCAAATAATACAAACCTTGTCTCTATTTATAGATCTCAAAAATTTTAAAATAATGGTATATTTTTTATAAAAATATTTTCAGTATTTATTATGAAAAAACCCATTTAAAAAATGAGGGGTGAAAATAAAGAATTCGTGACCAATGGCAGCGCACGCGTGGCGCGCTGCCATTGGTACACCTTTTTTTTTTTTTTTTAATACAAAAGTCAGAAAAACCCGCTCGCGTGCTGCCTGCTTTTTGACACCCAAAAACCCATTGCTGCCTTGAATAACACCCAAAAAACCCAAGCAAAAACACTTTGCTGCTGATGGTTTTCGTATTATTTAAGCTTTTGTTAACAACAGATTAACAGTCACTCAGTTCTCATCCCCGCCAAAAATCCCGCCAAAAAATTAAAATGCAACCCAAGGATTCTTCAGCACTTCTTTTTCAATCTTAAAAAAAAAACATCGGAAAAATGGCTGCAAAGTTTGTCCTTAACTGCTACTTCTACAATTCCGACTCGCCGGAAAAAGCCTCTCCTAAACAAAACAAACCAAGAACAACACCTCAAATAAAGACAAGAAACGCAGGAAAAGCTCCTATACGAAGCAGGAACCTCTCTAAATCTTTAGTTATCAGGCCTAATGATCTCACTCTCACAAGGGCCCTTCGCGCTATTGTAGATTCTGGGTCTATGGATAATGCACTACACATGTTTGAGAAAATGGACCACTCAGAAATGTGATAATCAGAGGGTTTACTAACAAGGGTATGTTTCAAGAAGCTATTGACTTTTTTCATCGGATGGAATATGAGGGGATTAGTACGGATCATTTTACCTTTCCCTTTGTGATCAAAGCGTGCAGTGAGTTACTGTCATTGATTGAAGGGCAAAGGGTTCATGCCAAGCTGATTAAGATAGGATTTCATGTGGATGTTTATGTTTGTAATTTTCTCATGGACATGTATGAAAGGTTTGGGGTCATCGAGCTTGCAGAGAAAGTCTTTGATGAAATGCCAGTGAGAGACTTGGTTTCTTGGAACTCTATGGTTACTGGATACCACACAGTTGGTGATGGTTTGAGGTCTTTGATGTGTTTTAGAGAGATGCTGGATTTGAGAAAGAAACCTGATAGGTTCACTATGATTAGTGCTCTTAACGCTTGCTCGGTGGAGTTCACGTTGCAAAGTGGAAAGGAGATTCATTGCCAAGTCATTAGAAGTGGGCTTGAATCGAATATTATGGTTCAGACATCGCTTATTGATATGTACGGTAAGTGTGGTAAAATTGATTATGCAGAGATGGTGTTTACTAGGATTTCTTTGAAAAATATTGTGGCGTGGAATGCAATGATTAGTGGATATAGTTTACATGGTAATTTCCTTGATTCATTCACTTGCTTGAGAAGAATGCAAGTGGATGACTACTTGATTCCAGATGCTGTTAAAATAATAAATTTGCTACCTTCCTGTTCGCAATTGGGTGCTTTGTTAGAAGGTAAATCTCTCCATGGGTATGCCATCAGAAAAATGCTTCTCCCTCACTTAGTTCTGGAAACTGCTCTTGTGGACATGTATGGGAAATGTGGGGAATTTAAACAAGCAGAGTGTGTCTTTGATCGAATGAAGGAAAAGAACTTGGTATCTTGGAATACCATGATTTCAGCTTATGTACAGAATGGGCAGAGTGACAAAGCTTTGGAATTGTTTCAAAAACTCTGGAGTGAGCCTCTCAGACCAGATGCAGTTATGATTGCGAGCATCCTACCTGCTTATTCTGAATTAGCAACACTTAGTGAGGGAAAGCAGATTCATTCTTACGTCACAAAGTTATGTCTTCATTCAAACACTTCAGTATCGAATGCAATTGTTTACATGTATGCAAAATGTGGAGATCTCCAAGCTGCAAGAGAATTCTTTGATGACATGGTGTTCCATGATGTTGTTTCATGGAATACCATTATCATGGCTTATGCTGTTCATGGGTTTGGAAGAACTTCAATTAAGTTGTTTTCTAGAATGTGGGAAAAGGGTGTCACACCCAATGGGAGCACCTTTGCTTCCCTATTATCCGCATGCAGCTTTTCTGGCCTTGTTGATGAAGGCTGGCAGTACTTTAACTCGATGAGAATGGACTACAACATCAACCCTGAAATAGAGCATTACAGTTGCATGCTTGATCTCCTTGGTCGCACAGGAAATCTTGATGCTGCCATAAATTTTATTGAAGAGATGACTTTGATTCCAACAGCGAGGATATGGGGTTCTTTACTAACTGCCAGTAGGAAAACGAAGGATATAGCTGTAGCTGAACTTGCAGCGAAGCACATTTTATCCCTGGAACATGACAATACAGGTTGCTATGTCTTGCTTTCTAACATGTATGCTGAAGCTGGGAGGTGGGAAGATGTGGATCGGATTAAGCTTCTTATGATGAAAAAAGGGTTAAAGAGGACAAGCGGATGCAGTATGGTGGAGACTAATGGCAGAAGTCAAAGGTTCATTAACCGAGACAAGTCCCACAACGAAACATACACAATCTATCAAGTATTGGATACTATCTTGAAGATAGTCGGCGAAGATACTTACGTCGGTTCCCTCACAAAGTTCAGACCGCTAGATGTGATGAAAAAAGAGGCTAAGCGTCCCGAGAATCACAGCATCAGACTGGCTATCTGCTATGGTTTGATATCAACTACAGTTGGGAAACCTGTTATTGTTAGGAAAAACATCAGGATATGTGAAGATTGCCATAGTGCAGCAAAGAAGATGTCTATGGTGAGTAGCAGAGAAATAATTGTAGGTGATTCCAAAGTATTTCACCATTTCAAAGATGGGATTTGTTCATGGGGAGATTATTGGTGATCAGTAAAGAGGCTCTGGGTTTGTAAGACGACCACAACTAGATTAGCTGTACCTGTAATACATAAGTAAAACTAGCTTAACGGCTCACGAGCTGGTTGTAAATTGAGCAACATGGATCGAGCCCAACAGAGGAATTCACAGTTACTAATGGTTTAATTGTTTGTTTAGAGTATACTCAATCTATTTACAGGCAAGTATGAAAAGTGTTAATTGAGAAGAATGAGTAAATCTTATCGAAAAAAGATTTAACTAATATTCACAAATTCTTATGCTAATGAAAAAAACAAAACTACCTAACAGTCACACCCTAATTAAGCTCCCCAAAAAGACCCCTCACACCACTGAGTTAATATTTTTATCTCATCTTGACCATTAGCATCGTCGGCAATCTGATCTCGTCTTGTATTCGAAAACGCAGCCTTCAGAGGATTCAATACGGCATCGTTTAACCATCCAATGCAGCCGCATTGATTACGATTGAAACACTTATTCTTCAATTTCTGGAAAAAACTTTCTTCTTCTACTAACCCAAAATCTTCCGCCCTCTGCATCCCGGTATGCAAATAAGCAATCACAGCTCGCTTCAGCAACGGATTCTCGATGCTAATATCGGCACAACAATTCAAATGGTATTGCCGTTTTGAGAGCAGAAAAGACGATTTTGACGATGGAGGAGGCAATATGTCCTTCAAACTTGTGTACTCCGGCGATTGTATAGCCATCATCTCCATATCTGAAAATTGTCGACGAAGAGACCTAAGAGATTCGTGCAACACAATTTGATTATTTGGTTGTACATTATTATTTGCGGCCATTATTTCCACCTAACTCGAACGGAATTGTTCTCCTACCGGTCAGCAATTAAAGAATGTGTGATTTGGAGGAAGATTTTGTGTGATCCAAGTATGGAAAATCAATTAATCGGGTAGTCAGGAGATTGGAGTGGCGAGTCATGTGTTTGTGTGTGTATATATATATATGTGTAATTAGTATTCGTATGTTTGTATGAGAAAGGAATTACAGAATCCTAATATGGAGGAGTGATTGGATTAATGAGTGATTTGGTTCAACTGATACTTTTATCATCTCTATACTCCTTTATCTATCTAAACACTTTCGAATTAGATAAAAAAATAAATAATGAAATTAATAAAAGCTTTTTCTATCGTTCATCACGTCATCATCTCGTTGCATCAGAGTTTTCGTATTATTTTAAGCTTTCTTAAGAACATAATTAACAGTCACTCACTTCTCATCCCCGCCAAAAAATTAAAACACCTCTTTCTCAATCTTGAAAAAATGGCTGCAAAGTTTGTCCTTAAACAATTCCTACTCACCGGAAAAAGCTTCTCCTAAGCAAAATAAACCAAGAGCAATACGAGAAACACAGGAAAAGCTCCTATATACGAACCAGCGATCTTTCTAAACCTTTAATTATCAGGCCTAATGATCTCACTCTCACAACCCACATCTACTAAAATCTCACCTAAATCGAACCCTTACAACTTGACCGGTAACAAGTTCGACCACCCACATCCCGTCGGACCAACGAGAGCAAAAGCACGCGGCTCTTCTCGTTCCGTTGCAGATGGGGCATCTCGTGTTCCATCACCAATTTGAAGGACAGCTCCGGCTAAGACACTGAGACCCGTAGCCAACTGGGTCGCGACCGATACCATGGTTGTAGTAGTAGTAGGAGGACCGAAGAGGAGGAGGAAGAGAAATGTCTGTGAGGAGAGGAGTATCAGAGATGGATGATCTGATTTAAGGAAGAAAAGTGAAAAGAGTGGCCTTCTCGGACAAAGTTTTGTACTATGTGGTAATAAATATTCAATAAAAATATATTAATATTAAAAAACGGTAAGGTAGGTTCGATATTACCGAAACTTCCAAAACATACCGTTCCGTACCGAACTTAGTTCGGACGGCAGTAAAAAATCAGAAAAAAATACCAACCGAATTTATAAAATTACGGTACGGTAATTCGGTGGACACCCCTACATGTATGTAAGGTTTGGGCTCATTGAGCTTGCAGAGAAAGTGTTTAATGAAATGCTAGTAAGAGACTTGTGTCACGGGATGAGCATTTTGCGCAACGATTAACACGTGTGACACCTAGCTAGCTCACCCTTTAACCTACTAAGTCAGCTTAACCACCAAAACCATAAAGCTTAAATAATATTAGCACAAAAAGAACTATAAAATGAAAGCACACGAGATAACTTGGAGAAGAATGATATATTGCACACGAGACTTAGTTTGCTTTATACTTGGCTTACTAAGAATTTGGTTGCATGTACAAATGAATGGCTAAGCCTATATATCCATGCCCACCTCCCTAATGGACGGCTAGGATCTATTTGATCCAACGGTTCTCCTTAAGAGTTTTAGAACCCTTCTAGAACTCTCCTCTTCTAGATACCTTTTAGAATGCTTCTGAAAAGCTCTACACATATCTGCACAATGAGCTAGGCTCTTCTGAAAGCTTCCGAATCCTTCAAACTTTTTCAAGCCTTCTTGATAAACTTCTCTCGGTATCCATGTTTTACCCCACATGCCTTCTGCGAATTCCTTGGCTCATTTCACCGAGCCACATGCGTGCGCCCTCGGCACACTACCGGGTCCCTCTTGCGCGGGGCGTGACTTGGTTTTAGAGAGATGCTGGATTTGGGAAAGAATCCTGATAGGTTCACTATGATTAGTGGCTCTTCTTGATGCTTGCTTGGTTGAGTTCACATTGCCAAGTCATTAGAAGCTGGCTTGAATCAAATATTATGGTACAGACATGGATTATTGATATGTACAGTAGGTGTGGTAAAATTGATTACGCAGAGATGGCGTTTAGTAGGATTTCTTTGAAAAAAGTATTGTGGCATGGAATGCAATGACGTCATGTATTTGTGTGTAGGGGTGTTCATCGATCGGTATCATAATTTTTCGATGTAAATATTTCGATATTCTGTATACATAATTAAAAAAATTAGATACCGTACCATAATTTCGATACGGTATTACGGTAATACCGAATTACATACAAATATTAGTCTAATAAATATTAAACAAGTAAAATTAAGTTGGGAAGATATTTTTCAGCAGACAAATGCAATTATAGATTGTATGTATGTGTAATACAACATACATAAAACGGTAATGAAATTTTAGTTTCGGTTGCATGTATGTGTAATACAACATACATAAAACAGTAATGAAATTTTAGTTTCGGAATTTGGGTTCGCGGGTTTTGGAATTAAAAGATGGAGGGAATTTTGGTTTGGTGAAAAATAGGGAGGGAGAATGGTAGATGATGCGAGTGAAAAAATAGAGATTTTAGGTTTCTAATTAATTAGGACTGGGAGTAAATAGTAGTTATTTTAAAGGGATACTGATTACAAACTTTTTTACACTCTTATGATATTTTATATATAAAACGGCAGGTACAGTAAAACCGTACCTGCAAAATCTAATGTCGTAACGTACTGAACAAAGTTCGGTTGGTAATTCGGTATGCCGTATAGTAAAAAATTCAAAAAAAATACCGATCGAATAAAGTAAATTTCGATACGATATTATGGTAATTTAAGTTGGTGGGTATTTGCACAACCCTATTTGTGTGTGTATATATATGGATAGCTTAATTAATTACGGCGTTATTTAATTTGTATAATTAATATTCCTCTATTTCTATTAAGATGGCATTAAGTGATTAAATTAAAAGTAATGCAGAGATATTAACACTTTCACTACTTTTATTCTAAAAGTACATTTGTCTTCACATAATAGTTATTTATTTAAATAAAAATAAAAATATAATATAATTAAGAAGGGATAAACCTCAACTATAATACACCAATTAATACAATTTTGTTAATAAAATAGTTAATATGTGAAACATCATTCTTAGATTAATATAGTCTCGTTGAAAGAATGTTACAGAATTTGCACAATCTAAAAGCTAAGATTAAAATCAAGAGAGTCAACTGAAATAGTCTACTTAAATTATTGATTAGTTAGATGTTTAGGAGATTGATATAATTTTATCTTCTTTATACTTCTTTTTCTATCTAAACACTTTCAAATTAGATTTTTTTTATAAAATAATAAATATAATATAATAAACACTCCATTCTATTTATTAAAAGAAATCATTTATTTTTTCACGATGTAAAGAAAGAAAGTCTGATTGACTTGGGCTGGACTTAGGCAGATGAAAAGTGGCCCAGGCCTTTCCATAATCGATGAGCCCGCATTTATGATTTAGGGCCTGTTTGGCGTTCCAGTTCTAGCTGGAAAAGTTCAGTAGAAAAAAGTTCAGTCTGCAAAAGTCAGTTTTAAATTTTTGTAGAACGGAGTATGCTGTTTGGTAAATGTTTGTTAAAAGTTCTGTGGGGAAACCAGAAGTTGTTTTTGGTGTTTGGTAAAAACTGTTTTAAAACTATGGTTGGAATGTAAAATGACCATAAAAGGCATAATTTATTTCAAGTGTTAGAATTAATTTTTTTTAGTATCTTTATATATGTTTTTAATTAATTTATTTATAATCTAACATCTACCCCTAATATTTATCTAATATCATAAATAAATTAAACTTATTAATACCATAAAAAATATAAATTATGGCATGCGAGGCATTTGAAAAAAGACATGACAATATGTGGTTTATTTTTGTATCGAAGTATTGGTTTAAATTCTAAGGAAATAAATAAATAAACAAATACGCATGTTAGGTTTTTAAAATAAATAAATAAACAAATAATTCGTAACTACACTCCTATCGGTACATGATTTTTTATTCTCTTATTTAAATACTACTTCTAAATTATGTTTTTATTCTCTTATTTAAATACTATTTCTAAATTATGGCAATAAGTATCGTTCCATAATTCAAAGAATTGATTTCTACCATAAATACAACTTATGAAATATTATTAGTACTGAGTTTTTATTTTTTGTCTTATTTTTGGTTATTATTATTATTATTAATGTCATTCTATAACCAATAAAGACTAATTAATTCATAGTGTGCAATGATGTATAACCGAGACCTATTTCATGGAATACTTAAAAAATAAAAATAAAAATAAATCTGAAATCAACCAAAACAATTGCTGCTTTTTCATTGATGCTGCAATATAATCTTTTACATAGACTACGAATGATGGTACAAAATCAATATGTTCATCAAGTTGTTGGAAAACTTTCTTCACTAAACTCATGTGATAAACATACCGAAAGGAAAATCATGCCTTCTGAACTGAGTAACCAAGAATGAAGTCCTTGATTTCTTCATCAGCTCTATCCAGCGCGGTTCGCCCATCTGCATCCTTAATGTCGTAATTTGCTCTGGCTCTTAATAGCTCTTCAAGTTTTGGCTTGTCTCCTTCCGATGCAGCGAGCATCAACAAGATGTCTACCGGATGAATGTTCTCATTTAGGAGAGCCTCCATCTTATCATACGTTCCCTCAACCGCAAGCATCCCCATGTAGTTAAAGTACTGCAAATTTGGGTAGTTTTGGGTCACCACAACTTCTCGAAAATCACAAATAAGAGGCAAGACAACTAGAAAATAGTCATGAAACTACAAACAATCCAATAGATACAGATTTTGAAGATGTGGTAAATTCTGAAATGTCCATAACCAACATAAACCCTGATAGCATATTTTTGTGCATGATTTTCTCCCCATTTTCTCACCATTTTAGAGCTTGATTCTGCTAATCTACCCTTGATTTCATTACTATTGCAGATTTAGGCCTAAAAAGGGAGTTTATGCTAAAACATGCGTTTTTGGTGCATTTTGAGCGAATTCGAGCTTCAAGACCAAAAGTCGAGGTCCTGAGTCCAAAGCAGCGTTCAAGGTCCCGAGTCGGATTCCCAGTTCGGGACCCCGAAGGGCAAAGAATGTCATTTCCACGTGTCATCCCACCTAAACGCCCATGTGATTCCTCTGACACTGTTCTGACGCTCTGCACTGATTACCAAACACCTACCGATCTGACCAGTTCAGCCTCGAGCTCAGTCCAGACCTGCCAAAGCTGGAAAAATCAGACAGCTTTATGCTTTTTCAGCTTTGTGCTTTTAGGAACATAGATCCATTTTTATAGGCTTTCAATTAATGCATTTTGTCTCTAGTTTTTGGGCTGTAGATATTTTGTGCTTGGAGCCCTACTATATAAAGGGCATCCAAGAGTAGTTGAATCATCTTCTTCATCTTTTGATCACTCAGCATAATTTTATAGAATTAGTTTCCTTAGACTTCTCTCTAGTTTCTCTCTCTCTAGTCTTGTTAGCATCCTCAACTCTTACCGCCAGGCCACAAACGGAATTTAGTAACAAAGTCTTCTTCCCTTAATCTATTTACTCACTTGTTATGCTTTCTTTAATTATTATTGATTTATCTTTGAGCATGAGTAGCTAAATCTTTAGTTCTTAGCAAGGCTGATTCAAGGGTTGCAAGGGCAGATTCGAGGTCTTAATGCGCTTAATACATTCTTGATACCATATTCAATTGTTCATCATTTTAATTACATCTTTGCATGATTTAATTTGAAGTCTGATCAGCTGATAATTATCTTGTGTGAATGCTGCCATTTATGTGATGAATACGAAAGGAAAATTGCATGAAATAAGTAGGCATCTGTTTAGTCTTGACTGCGCTGAAGTGGTCTCGAATAGATAGGGTGAGCAACTGATTAGAGCGAGGTCACGAGCCTGACAAACTGAGGGACTTTTAGCTCTAGATCTGTCTTTTCTTAGCTTCATGGGCAGTTTGAGTATGGCCTTCCCGCATTCGTGCCTGGAGGGATGGCAAACTGTCAAGACTACCTCATGAGTGGAAACGGGGGGTAGTTTCTCTAAAGAGAAAAGTAGGGGATATCCGAGGAATCTGGTCCCCATGTCATTTCTATGACGTCTTGAATGGAATATCTTCGAGCCGATGACGATCTGGTCCCGAATGCAACCCAAGAATGTCTTCGCTAAGAATCCCTCTCTAACTGACTATTTGTGTGTATTTCTCCATCTGTTTTACTATTTCTGGATTTATTTGTTGATTGAATTATTTTACCATTCGGGACCCTCGAACGTGACATTCGGGACCTTAAATACTGCTTTCATAGATAGAAATTGTTAGCTCCCAAAATCTGTCTTGGCCAACTCGTTTGGCCAAGTAAAACCCCCCTTGATTGTTACTTTCTGTGCTCTTCTCCCCCGAATACATTCAAAACCTTAGACCAGTCTCTCACAATCCCTGTGTTCGACCCTGACTACCACTGTACACTTTATCTCTTGTGCACACACGTTTTCAGGCACTATAAATTTTCATTTGACTGACGACCAAACCACCATGCAAGCCTCCCTTTGAATCCTACTGCGTAAAGAGCATGATGCCCAAAACAATAGTAGGAACAATGAGACAAAATAAATTGCAAATGATAGAATCAAGATAATAGACACTGCACTCCAGTCCTGACTTGTCAAATGATTGTGCAGTTCCAATTGCAATCTCAACTCTACAACTTAAAAGATCTAGATTCTCTGTTCCTAGAAGTGCTAAAAAAGTCATAGCTTTTATCTAACAAAGTTGCACCAATACCTACTGAAAGCAATACCTACTGGAAATTGCTTGACATTTGAAAAAAGACATGACAATATGTAATTGTTCTTCAAATAAGCATGTTATCAAGACACAAACCAGATCATTATTCACAGCATCAGAAGCTCTTAAGTCCATATCATTAGCACATCAACATTTTTTCTATACCAAATATCATGCAAATATCAATGCCTCCTGTACCACAAGGCTCAAAACTCCTGTACCTTTCATTTCTCCCTTAGGATTGACTATGACTCCAAATAAGATTAAGATATATATTAGAGTTGAGAAGTCTCCAAATTTAAAAAATGAAACAATACCTGAAAACAGCATGAGTGCGGCATGCATAGACTTCCCTGGCTCCCTCTTGGTGTAAAAGAGTTGCTCCTTTTGCAATTGTTCCTAAAGAGGACAAGCGATTTTGTATAAATCATGATTAAAGCTAAAAAAAAAGGACGTTTCCATTAAGAATGAGTAAATCACTTTATGCCTATTATCAACCACAGCATAACTATCAGCATATAGGCTTTTCAAAGGATCAGTAGTGGAAAACTGGGCAAGCTGTTGTGATGCATTGGCAAATGAAATACAAGCTAATGATAAACCTAAACTTAAAGCACAAGAGAAGCTCAATGCCACAACACATACTATCTCTAACATTTAACTTGATGGAGAGTAATGCGTAGGTGCCTGAAAACTTGTGGACAGTCAGGCAACTAGTAAGATGGAAATAATTATTTTAGTGATGGTGAGAATATTGTTATAGATTCTTGAGAGCTGAAATAGGAAAAAGGGCCTAAGACTACCAACTTACCAGACGAAAATTGAGTTATTAGACACCATAATGGATAATCTAGATAATTAAGACATCTCAAAGATGCACTAAAGCACAACATACAAAGACAAACTTGTCTTTCCTATTTTTTTGAAATTGACATGACATTACTCACCAGTAGTGTCGATCATGTCATCCACCATAACTGCAACCTTTCCTCGCACATCACCAATAAGGTTCATCACCTGACGGAGCTACTCAGCCAAGGCTAAAAGGCCAGAAGCAAAACCACTCTGAGTACGATTAAGAGGTAGCGGGAGATCAACTGGATGGCGCAAACTAACTGATCTAGCACCCTTGACAGTGACCACTGCACCATCGGCTATTATCACTTTCTTCAACACACCACCATCCACATCATGCTGCACAATGTGGCACCAAGAATTAGACACATCAACAAGTAAAAATCATAATCGTAACAATGTGAACAAAAAACATGAAGTTAGACAGTTAACCATTAGGAAATACATGAACACTTCCTTGCTCCCAACAATAAGGGAAATTCAATTTGGGCCTATTGACGATCAAGGTTCACTTCAACCAATTACATATTAACAATCATCGAGTAGATAAACATACCCTAGTTAATTAGACACATCAACAGTTATTATCGAATGACAAATAACATATAATTAGGCATATTAGTGATCCGCAAATACATGAACATTTGCTTGCTCTCAAGAATCACAGAAAAAATCAAATCACATCCAATCATGATCAGAATTTCCTTCAACCAATTGGATATATGAACAATTATCGCATAGATAACTAGGCATTAGCAATTAAGAAACTTATATACTACATTCCTCTAGCTAGCTCAAGCTGAATAGAAATAGGAGTACTGACCGGCAAGGATATCCGCATATCTTTGGCGTCTTGAATCCAGATTTCCATGGGTCCAGCAAGCTGAAACGGTGCCAAAACAGGCAACCCATCATCATCCGGCTTGACCCGTTGTTGCTCCACCAACCCATTTTCATCACCAGGCCTGACAGGTTCTTCAGGTCTAAAGATGGGCAAATCCACAAACTCCCACCGGTTCACATCCTCCAACAGCTTGAACGGCAGCACCTGATTATCGACCTCAACATCAAACTCATACGCAACCGAATGACCCACCAGCGCGTCCCTCAAATCAAACCCTGATATCTTAAAATCATCCGCCTGGAAACCCAAACTCGTCACAATCGCTTCCTTCAAATCTACAATAATAAGAAACAACAAAAAAAATCAGGATTCAGTGCCGACGGGGTCAAGAGGCTGAAAGAAGAAGGTCGGCGTGAGGCTGCTACACGGTGAAGAAGAAGATCGGGCACGGTGCGAGGTGAGCGGCTGCGTGAGGGAAGAGAAGAAGAATTAGGGATTGAAATGTTTTGCAATCGTTCGTGGGCGCAGATGAAAGGAGGGTATTTTTGGGTTTCCAAAAATTCATTAAAATCATTTCTCCGTTCCGTGTTTCTTTGAAACCAATAGTTTCAACCACTGGAGCATTCCCATCCAGTGGCAAAAGGCCCATTTCTTTGGTTTCAAAAAAAGTGTTTGGTATTCTGGTTTTGGTAATCAACTTCCTGTTACCAAACCAGAATGCCAAACAGGCAATTAGCAAGCAAGGAATGGAAAATTTATCAATCAGGCGACGGGTCATGCGGCAAAACATAATGGTAGGAGCCGAGCGTGTGAAACCCTCAAAAGTGAACACCGGCGATTTAGCTTTGCACGTGCGAAAGAAAAGAAAAAAGCGCAGTAGGCAAGTAGTAGCTCCTCGTTTTGTGCATCGGAATTCGCCTGGATTCTTGTCGCCACCATCTCTTATCCTCCTCCCTCCCCTTCTTCACCAGCCACCATCTCTCATTACATACTCCAACAGCTGAAGGCGTCAATTGATTGTCTGTAGATGTAAAACAATGGCGGGTGGGGCTGAAAACGGGTTGTCGGGTTCTGTTTGCTCGCAATTTGAGGAGGGACGCGTGGCCACCAGCTCAATCCGTCGCGTACTTGAGCTCTTGACATGTTAACGCCATAGTTCAGCTCTTTCATGGTTTGTCCCTATTATTGTTTTTTATTCCGTTTCTTCACAAATTACCAACAACAAAAAGAGACCTTCTCAATCTGCAGGTTCCGTATTCTTAATGATAGTTTAAAGGTTTCGTTTTCAACTCCATTTCTTTTCCTTTTGTTTTCTTATTCCACTTTAATCTGTCTGATCTCTTTTTGTTATGAATATATTAGAAAGGAATATATTTATTTGCGTGTTCTTTGCTGTTATATTGAAGTAAGTTGTGTGGGTTTGTGGTGTGAGGGAGAAAGAACTTACTTTTTCTGGTTATACTAGTAAAATCTCTATATTTGGATTACCCATTGTGCCATTTGGAAAGTATGAATATTAATTTTGGGTTGCTTGCATTTTAATGGTTCAAGTTATTTGGTGATTTCAGTTTGATTTTCGCTTGATTGATTGATAATGATGCACAATTTGGAACAAACCAATGTTAATTTTTGGTTGTATTTTGATGGTTCAAGTTATCTAGATATCCCAATTTGTATTTACGCTTAATTGATTTGATAATGATGCACTTATTAATGTGGGAATTAAACGCTTGTCCTTTGATGCTGAATGCAGAAACAAAGGAACACCTTGGTGAAGCAGAATTTGGTAGAAATGGCAGGGGACAACAGTGCTGATTATGTAGTTTTTGGAGAGTCTTCATTTCCTAGTTTAGATAATATTCCGAAGGTTTCGGTTGTGCCCCTTGTTTTCCTCATCTTTTATGAAGTTTCTGGAGGACCATTTGGCATTGAGGATAGTGTCCAGGCAGCTGGGCCCCTTTTAGCTCTTGTAGGATTTTTACTTTTCCCGCTTATATGGAGCATTCCAGAAGCATTAATAACTGCAGAAATGGGTACCATGTTCCCAGAGAATGGTGGGTATGTGGTTTGGGTTTCATCAGCTCTGGGTCCATTTTGGGGATTTCAACAAGGTTGGATGAAATGGCTTAGTGGTGTCATTGACAATGCACTATACCCCGTTTTGTTTCTAGACTATCTAAAATCTGCAATTCCGGCATTGGAGAGTGGTGTTCCTAGGGTAATAGCTGTTCTGGCCATAACTGTGGTTCTTACTTACATGAACTACAGGGGTTTAACCATAGTTGGATGGGTTGCTATTGCCTTAGGCGTAGTGTCCCTTCTTCCATTTGTTTTTATGGGTTTTGTGGCAATCCCCAAATTGGAGCCCT
This sequence comes from Viola odorata, assembly GCA_963691705.1. Taxonomy (NCBI): domain Eukaryota; kingdom Viridiplantae; phylum Streptophyta; class Magnoliopsida; order Malpighiales; family Violaceae; genus Viola; species Viola odorata. The sequence continues at coordinate 504,317 of OY829544.1, forward strand.
CAAGGTGGTTAGTGGTGGATATGGGCAGTGTGGATTGGGGTTTGTTTTTAAACACTCTCTTTTGGAATCTCAACTACTGGGACTCAATAAGCACTCTGACAGGAGAGGTGGAAAACCCACATAAAACTCTCCCCAAAGCTCTTTCTTATGCTCTCATCTTGGTTATCCTGGGATACTTTTTCCCTCTCTTGATTGGTACTGGAGCAGTTCCACTTGACCGGAGTCTTTGGTCTGATGGGTATTTCTCAGATATTGCTAAAATTCTGGGAGGTGTGTGGCTAAGATCTTGGATCCAAGGGGCCTCTGCGTTGTCCAACATGGGCATGTTTGTGGCTGAGATGAGTAGCGACTCTTTCCAGCTTCTGGGCATGGCTGAACGTGGGATGCTTCCTGAGATCTTTGCCAATAGGTCTCGATATGGAACCCCTCTTGTTGGAATTTTATTTTCTTCATCTGGGGTGGTTTTGCTCTCATGGTTGAGCTTTCAAGAGATTGTTGCTGCAGAGAACTATTTATACTGTTTTGGAATGATTATGGAATTTATAGCCTTCGTGAAATTAAGGATTCAATACCCAGAAGCAAATAGGCCCTACAAGATACCTGTTGGAACAGCTGGAGCAATTTTAATGTGCATTCCTCCAACAATACTAATTTTGGTGGTTTTAGCTCTTGCTTCTCTCAAAATCATGGCTCTTAGCTGCCTTGCTGTCATTATTGGGTTTATTATCCATCCTTCCCTCATGTATGCTGAGAAGAAGAGGTGGTTCAAGTTCAGTAATTCTCACCTTACCGACGTCACTGTTGCCTACCGTCAGGCGTCTGAACCATGAATGGTAGTACTCTAACGTTACCTTTTCCTTTTTTCTGCGCCTTCTTATTGGCTTATTTTCATGCTTATGAATCATTGCGTAATTGCTTGTTAATATGGAGGCCAACAGTTTCTTAGTATATCTTTTCTTTTCTGATCAAGGAGGCCAACGGTGATCTCCCAATAAGTGTGCTAGTGTGAGGATAAGGCGGAGCATGACATGCTAGGTAATGCAAATCAAGCGTCAGAATGCATAGTACGACTACATCAATGAAATCAAGCCACAATCCATTCTGCACCGAAGCTTCTTGTGCCGTTGGTTAACATCTAGTGTTGTGTTTCCCTGCTCGCTGAAACTGCTGTTCACTGTTTCAATGTTGCGTTTGGAGAAACAGAACTTTGTTAGCTATAAGACCAATACCGAACGTATTTAGCTTGAGCGTTTTGATCTCTTGGTTTTGCAAAGGATTAAATAATTTTTCTCACCGGTTCCACTTTTTTCATTGAATACTGTGCTGTCCGAGATTGATTGTGATGTTTTTTATATTCTGCAATACTCAACTTGATGGTTTCGTCCGGCAATAATTTGATAGTTTGGTCTGGCAATTCAAATTGCTGGAATGGATGGGTTGATGTAGGCACAAGTTTCAACCATATCTCAATATCAGGTGCAAGCCTGCAACCGAGCAACGAGCTGTTCAGTTCACCAACTTACCTATCTATGAGATCCACGTGGCAAGCTCCCATCCATTAACTTGAAGTCTATAACTAACATATTTTCCGGAAATTACAACACTTTCTACTCTAGGGTTTTGGCCTTTTATGCGCTACCCCCAATCAAAAATATAAACATGAGAAAGAAAAAATCAGACTTGCTGCATTTCTTTCAGCTCCAAGTAGCACATCAGAAACACTACTTAATTCCTTGACGGCTTAGGAGCGGAGATGGGTGCTCACAGAAACTCACCAAGAACCGCTCCAGTGAAAAAATCCGGCACCAAGGTGATGGTTGTTCAAAGAAACTCGCCAAGAAACTCTCCGGTGAAAAAGTCCAGCACCGAGGAGGTGGATGTTTATAGAAACTCGCCAAGAAACTCTCCAGAGAAAAAGTCCGTCACCCTTCAGCACCTCTTTGAACTGGAGTCTGCTGAGAAAAATGGCAAAGTTATTTCCAGTCCGAAATATGATGGGAAGGGTTCTGTTGAATCTGAGAAGGAAGATATCCTGTCTATCATATCTAGTTGTTCTGTCGTTTTCAACTCCGGTGATCCTTCAAAGTCTCCGTCAGAGCGAGAACTAAAGCGAAACAAGCTTTTCCAGCTGCTTTTGATCATCAAAACCTCCAAGATGCCACTTCCTAATCAGGTTTTACTCCCTCTTGTGTGCATGATAGGAACCAACCTCTTCAGGCCCCTGCCTCCATCTTCCAACTCAGAATTACCTGAAGATGAAGACATCGTTTCTATCTTATCACCAGTGTGGCCGCACCTTCAGATTGTCTACGACATCCTGCTTAGGCTAGTCCACAAGATGGATCCCAAGATTCTTAGAGAACACATCGATCAGCATTTCCTTGCCAAACTTCTCGCTCTGTTTCAATCCGACGACCCAAGAGAACGCTGCATTTTGAAGAATATTTACCACCGGACATATGCCAGGTTCACCTTCTACAGGGCATTCATGAGGAAATCGATGAACGATGTGCTCCTGCTCTATGTTTTCGGCACGGGGAAGCACCATGGGATCTGCGAGCTGCTCGAGGTATGGGGGAGCGTCATAAATGGTTTTACAGTTCCGTTGAAAGAAGAGCACAAGCTTTTCTTGATGCGAGTGCTTATTCCATTACACAAGGCCAGCGGAATGCAGTTTTACCACAGGCAACTAGCTTACTGCATCAACCAGTTTGTGCAAAAGGAGCCAATGCTCGGCGGGCTCATTATTCGAAGGATCTTAAGGAATTGGCCTGTCACCAACTGTCAAAAAGAAGTCCTGCTCATTGCTGAATTAGAAGAACTGGTAGAGAACATCGATCCTGACCACTACAGGAAATTAGCTTTGCCATTGTGTACACAAATCACTAGATGCATGAACAGTTGTAATTCGCAGGTAACCTAAGAATCACTCGCTCTTTTTTTTTTCATTTCGAGCGAAACCCATGCTCAGATGTCCTCACAGTTTCTTGGTCAAAATCTGAATGCCGTGTGTATAAATGCAGGTTGCGGAGCGCGCGTTATACGTATGGAACAAAGAGCAGTTTGTGAAGATGGCATCGTCCGCGATCGAAGAGGTGTTTCCTGTGGTGATTGAAGGAATGGAGAAGAACCTGAAGTGGCATTGGAGCCAGAGTGTGAAGCAGCTAACAGAGAATGTGAAAGTAATGGTTGAAGATATGGATCCTTATTTATATGAAAAATGCCTCCAAGAAATCGCTCACAAAGAAATCTTGGCTCGCCAAGAAGACATGAAGAGGAAAGAAAAATGGGAAAGAATAGAACTGCAAGCAGCCAAGAGCAGTCATCACTTATTCCTACCACAACAAAGTATATGTATTTCTCATTCATCAGCTATTGATGTACCCAACAACAACAAAATAATAATCAGCTAATTGTCATTCAATACTCCCTCATTTCTTTTTAGGTGGCGCTTTTTCAAAAAAAAGTTGTTTCGTTATATTTTAATTTTTAATATCATTTTTTATAATCGATGATAAAATTAACTCTACAAAATTTAAAATTAACTATTAAAAATTAAAAATGACTGATTGATAATTAATAAGGATAATTCAATAAGAAATCATACAATAATTGTAATCTAATGATTATCTTTGTTATCATAAAAAATAAAAAAGTGACAACCGAATAAGAAACGGAGGAAGTAGCTTTTAACCCATCATTAACAACATTTTACGAATTATTATATTATACAAAAAGAAGAAAGGAAAACGAACTTGGTAGGCTCTCTCTAGAGTGAAGCACTAGGCGTTCGTGTTGAGTTCTTCTCATCTCTCATCTCCTTAGTGTGCTTAGTATCGTTTATCGCTCTCCATCTACACCTCTCATCCTTGATCCACCATACACCAAACAACCACTCCATCTCGCACCCAATTTTCGCCATGGAACAAGATGATGAGATCTTTCTCTACGACGAACAAGACATACAACTTACCATCAACAACTGCAAAAAGACCCTCATAGGAAAAGTATGAGGGGATAAAACCATAAAAAAACTCACCATAAAAGAAGTCATAAGAGGGAGAATGGAAGCATCTATTTAAAAACAAAAATTTAAAATAACGTTTGATTGACCGGGTCTAATTTACTGTTTAACTAATTAATGATCCGGCTCATACTGATTAATCTACCGGGCCGGTCCAGACTTGAAAAGCACGAGCCGATTCCTACTTTAAACTCCGGGCCCCAATTGGCGAGAAAAAGTGGCGGCCGAGTAAGCACGTCGACCGACGTGTACCCTAAGGAAACAGATAGAAGAAATTAGAAAGACAACGACACCGTTTCAAGAGCGAGCTCGACTTCATGTTTCTGTTCTCTCGTTCTGGTCTTAAAATCGCCAAACCAGCGTCTCTCTAGTTCTCCTTTCTTCTTCTTCTTCTTCTTCTTCTTCTTCAAAGCTTCAAACGGTATGCTTTTAATCAGTTTTTCATTTCTTGAATTTCGTCGGGTTTCAACTCTCAACTGTTATTCCCTGTTACTTATATTTAGATACTAAATCATCTCGTTAAGTGTTAAATTTAACTTGAAGGCAGTAAAATACATCATTCTTAAACATTTAAAATCGTTGCCTGGGGAGTTTTAGGGTTTGTTGCCTCGAATAATTCTGACATTGTGAGCTAGAATTTTGTGTATGATGGGTAAAGTAGCTAAAGATGAAGGAGCTGCATTTGCAATTTCTGATACTGTGATTGGATGATTGAGTGTTTGGTTCAATTTGGGTGCTTGAAAATTAACCAACTAGTATTTTTCGGAAATTAGCATCGTTGGAAGTGGTTGTATTTGTAGGATTATGGATCGTGTGGTTTGTTGTTGCAAGTAATGGTGAGGAGTAAATTCTTGCTTCCTCTTTTTGTTGTTGCAGTGGGTGTATATTGAAACAGAACATAGTGATATACTAGGATGGCCACTGTTTCTGGACTTTACAGAAGTTGTTCAGGTTGGTGGTTTGTCTCTCTCTTGATTGCTATTTCGAATTGTTACGGTGTTTGTATGTTGTAATGTGTTCCTCCCTTATTTCCTTATGAAGGTTTAATTGGCCCTAGCAGTTCTAAACTACTATTCAGGATTCAGAGATGTAACGACATCAGATTTATGGACTACAATAAGTTTCAGCCAGCATCGGAAAGAGTAATTTTCCTTCCCTTTCTTGTTTGCTTGATTGTCCATGTAGTTTTTTTTGTATTCTAGAGAGTTAATTCTTATTTATTTGATTCATGGGTTGATCCTTTCATTTCTTTTGTAATATTTTTTCTTAGCCGCTCAAAGGGAGAAATCAATATCGTCCTGCACAGCATAGCGGTCTTCGCAATAAACATGTGCTATCTGTAGGGCGGGATCATTATCAATTGAGTAATGAAGAGGACTTGCCTAAGGAACCTTTTTGGCTAAGCCTTGTGAAGGAAGCAATCTGGTACTTCATTTGTAGACTTCTATCCTCGTGTTAAAATGCATTGATTTACTTGCAGTCTTGTCTACTCCCTTTCGTATAATAGTGTAAGAATTCGTTTGGAATGTAATAGAAATGCAACGAGCTGGCATTCCCTAAGCGACTAACTTTTGATGTTTTCTTGTCAGGGCCTGGAAGACATTATTCTCATTTCTGTTTGAGCAACCTAGTCAGCTGAAGTACATAGAGTGGCCAAGTTTCCAAAGCACGGTATGAAGCATCATTTTTTAATTCTTATTACGATATAGAATGATGTGAAGAACGTGGACTGATACCACCCCTATTTTGTTTTTAGTATATTTCTATCCATAGATCTGTCAGACCAGCAAGAAAACCCTTTTCCCAAGTTTTGTCCTGTGCAATTGACTATTGAAGAATCTCAAAGTTCTCTCGTGTTGTTGTGCAGCTGAAGACTTCTACCCTAACTCTTGTTCTTGTAGCAATTTTCATTGTTGTCCTATCATCGGTTGACTCTGCACTATGCTTTGTGCTGGCATTGCTTTTGAGGAGAACTCCTTGAGGATTGGATTTTCGACATGTCTGCTTACAGATCCTCACTCGTCTTTACCGCTATGATGTGAGAGGGAAACTGTTTCCATTGATGGGAGTGTTGAGATTCTCCCCCAGTCTTGCACTTCTTAAGAAGCAAAGACGAGCCATGGTTTATGAGGCGATGGGCAAATGGTTGTTACGATTGTCCAGTATATTCTTGATGCTGGTTTAAAACTTGATTTTGAACTAGATGATATTGATTCTTACGAAGCTAAGGGCAGCTAGACATTATCTAATTTCAAGTCCAAAATAAGGAACTATATCAATCAACTCAGATTCTCAGAATAATCCAATGATTACATTAATGCACTAGTATGCTTACAATCCAGAATGCTCGGTTTGTGATCGAAACAATTACAGGTTAAAACATTGAAGATTACATGGCATGAGAAACTTCCAAGAATGAAATCAATGTCAAAACCCCTTGCACAAAAATATCACAGGAACCTATGAACTGAGTAAAAATAAATAAAACCCTTGACCATCAAACTGACAAGGAGCCAAAAAAGAGAAATATCACTATTAAACGATTCTCTTCCCTGCTAAAAGAAAAAGGGGAGAAAAAAAGAGCAGCAGCAGCAGCAAAAGCTTGAATGAGATCACTTTTAAAGATCCTCCTCCCTATCAAAGAACACTAAGATGAACCCTCTATAATAGCCACGCCTCTGTACACCATTGTATCAACCCAATACTTCATTTTTCTCTAAAGCCACGATTCAAACCGGACCACCAATACAATGTTTGGAAGCAGTCCGATTATTCAACGGAGTATGGCAATACCAATTCTTTTTGCCTGGAAAAAATGGTGACAATATTCCCATTTTTGCCTCGAATAAATCACAGCTCGAATCATACAGGGAAATGATTATGATGACTGATGCAGATACAGCTCACAAGAATCACACGCTGACAGATAAGTTCCAGCAAGCAAATCAGAACAGCTTTATACTTGATATTTTAATAGCTTTTCTTTCACTGGGGGATCTAGTGCGGACATATACTGGTCCCATGCTCCGTTCCTAAGCATCTGCAATAACATCCATTGAAAGACCAGTTATATACATCAAACTTTTTTTTAACTGGTAAACTGCATGAAAGGAAAGCATCCAACCGAAGCATTTCTAACCTGCTTATAACCATGCAGCACCTGGCAAACTTCATTGTGTAGCTCTTCACTCCTTATTTCCTATAGGTAAGGAAAGAAACAAGAAATTAATTTTTACCCACAGAATATTAAGTTGAAAACATCTATCAACCAATTCTTACCTGCCAACTTGCAATTGCTTTGCACATGAAAACAAGCGAGCTTAAACCTCCCGATGGATTTGCTCTGACCTGGAGACATTTGACAACACCAAAGCAATAAGAATAGGTATTATCACTTGCCAGCTTTATCAAGAGCTATTATGAAAGCATTTGCATACCATTGCACAAAGACCTCGGAAAGCATCCTCCTTCTCAATATCATCATGTATACTGCCACATATAATCCATTTAACATTTACATTTGGTCAAGAACATTGATAAAATGATATAGTTGGGCCGGCACTTACATAGACAAGGCAGTACACCATGCTTGCATGAAATGCTCCATGTGTGGTGATACAAGCTCAGGACAAGCCCAAGAAAGCCTTCCAAGTGTGATTGCACTATTCTCTATGAGTGACTTGTTCAGCCCCTGCTCAGCATCCACAATTATTGTGATTACATAATTGAGAAAACAAACATCCACAAGAGCTACAGACATGCACAGTAACACCTATGGACTATGGTTATGTCATTTACCTCTGGATGCTGAAGGATGGGAACTAAGCAAGCAACAATAGTCATTACAATTGGAGAAATTTCTTGGCGAACCTGTCATTAATATTAATAAAATACCATATAAGCAATTAGATTAAATAGGGATCATACTGTGCTAAGTATTGGTAAAAGGTACACAACCCAACAAAGAACATAAAACATTCTACTCCAACTCTATCCTATTAATTTGCATTTCTCCAAAATGATGCGTTATAGCAGGTGGCACTGGTAACACATAATTGCCATCCACCACATTAGCAATTTATAAGAACTAACATGGTGGAAAAAATAAGAAACTTTTTGTCCCATTTAAACCAGTGTAAAAACTTGGAATTTCGTAGATCCAACCAGGACAATACCAAAGGTTAAAGAATGAAACCCATGCTACACTTTATGCTTTGTCAGATGTCTAGCCAACTACAATGCAGAGTGGTGACATACCTTAACTGCTAATTCTCCAATCGCCCAACAAGCATTATTTGCTACTGAAACAGTTTCCTTCAGCTTAGAAGTGTCCTGTATAGAGCAAATGCTATGTTAAAACATTGATAAGCCAAATATAACACAAAGAAAAGGAAATGGGAGACACAAACCAGTTGTTTGGCTGCAATATCAAGAAATTCAGAAAGTCGAGGGCGCAAATGAATAGAGCATACCTGAGCATAACCACACAAGACATTTTATGTACATAAAAAATAAGTCAACAATAAGAACCGCATATGCTTAATTGAGCTTCCAGCAGCCAGCAGTCTAAACGATCAGTCCTAACTATTTGATTTTTATTTAAAGAGTCTCATATCCCAATCTTCAAGGGAAGGGTATGGAAAGTAGATTTAGATAAGCTAGCTGGAGATAAAATTTCAATTACCCTGGCAAGGTCCCCTAGAAGAGCAAATGCACTTTGTCGAACATCAGAAGCATCATCCATGCAACACTGAAGAAGCAGGTCCCTTAAACTACTTTGTGATACCTGCAGATGAATTGAATAAGATCATTCAGTAAATGTGTAATGATGGAAGGATATCTCAGCTGATGTGAAGCATCTGCATCACATACACATGATTACAGTCCAGGATCAGCATATAATTACTAAGAGTGTTCATTCTAAAGGTTGAAATGGTTAAAAGCTAAGCACAAACACTCTGCCCCAAATACGAGCCTAAATGAATGAAAAGAGGGGGATATTACAGGGAAGGATAAAATAATGAATTCATATTGGAAAAGCAATTTCGGAAGAGGTGTACCAAACTTTCTATCCCGCTACCAAGACCCTCAGCAAGTCCAGAGAGAAGATCGAGAGAGCAGACTACAAACTCTTTATCGTAGGGAACCCCAGCTGAAACAGCATCAACCTGGAATAAAATTCCAATGAATCTCTAAAAGCTTCGAAAGTGCAGCTAGTATAAATATAAGTACCCTTGGGAAACGAACAGCTTCAATGAGCAACAAACTTAATACAGCCAGCATAATAGGTGGATTGATAATTAGGTCACAACATGATAAAGATTAAAAATTGGTAAAACCTTAGCCAGCTGTTGGGCCTGGATGATGATTATGCACCTCTGGAAAACAGGTTCTGCAAATTGAGAGAATCCCGTGCCCAATGCCTGAAACAAATAACACATACTATTCTCTTGTATCACGGCAATCCTTATTATTATAATTTCTGCTTCAGAAAAGAATAGCTTGGAAAATTATCAAACTTGATACCACCTTGACAGATATCCCAAAATATTCAATCAAGAACAAAACAAAATAGTAACTTATACCTGCGCTATGGATGTGAAGCACTCCAACAGAGGAAAGATATCTTTGTCCGAATTTGCAAGCTGCTGCCACTTGCTTATTAATGGCGGCATCAGAATTTCAAGATGAGAAGGCTGCAAAATTATCAAGGTAGTCAACACTTCTAAACTATAAAAGTGTAGATACAAATTCGATGTATTTCAAACCTGATTGTAGAAGCAACAAGAAAATAGGAAATGATGAGTGAAGGGTAATACCTGATTCAATTCTGCTCCAACAGCATCTGCTAGAGTTCCAATAGCATCATATACGATTCTGAGATTCCTCCTCTGTGCCAAATAACAAGGGTAAACAGAAAATATAAAACACCTCAGTAACTCACTACATAGCAAGTCTTGAAATTAACAAAAGGGCTCCAATTTGTGCAATGATTTCGGCATCATTGAAACTCAGTATACATAAGGAAGAAACCTGATATTTCCCAAAAGCACACATAAGGTGCTTCAAAATAATCTCTAAGCGTGGTGACAAGTCTTCAGCAGCCTCCTATTAAGGTAAAAGCCAATTAAGATGTATAAAATCTATGTGTGCGGAGATGACATGAAACAAAAAACTGAATGCAGTTGTCAGACGGACCTCTTCAAGTGTTGCAAAAGCCGAGCAGGCAGCTTCTTGCACCCTCTTGTTAGTATCCAATATTCTTCGCAAAAGACCCATGAGAACCCTGTCAAATTGCTCATAGCCCCTCTGATTTCCACTTTCCTAGAATAGATAAAAAAGGTAAATTTTCAACCATTAAATCCAGCAACATTACTCATCCTCATCAGCCTATATATATATATATATATATAACACCAAGAGGAGAATCAACTAATGTAAAATAAAACATTGTACAATACCTGAACAATGTATTTGCTAAACCGAGAAAGTGTCCAGCAGGAGATGCTCCTTATGAGGGGAAACTTGTCATCTAATAGAGGTATAAGGAATTCCACAATCTGCACATTCAGATATCAAATTGATTTTCAAAAAATCCAAATTAGAGAGGTAAATGGATCTCCAGAGAAGAGAGAGAAATGTATGACTAACGGGCGTAATATTGGCATTTTAGATCCAACCGGGGGAAACTGTGATAAGCTCACACACACACAGAAAAAGGAGTGAAAAACAAAACTAGAATATGTGATTATAGCATTCAAGAATGCAGCAACTGCAAAACCAGAATCCTTTGCTAGATAGAATATCATTGGTTTTGGAGAAAACAAAGCTTGACTTCAAGACAAGTAGATGGCATGTTCACAAGAACGAAAACTTGTAGAACACAATAAAGTCAAAATTCAAGTTGTTCACTTACTTCAACAAGAAAAAGCAGCAGAATGCATCAACAAATAATACAATGTCTTTAAAATGTGAGACTTGATGTGATGATGAAAGCATTCACAGCTCTGTGATTTCTACCCTTCCAACAAAGCACAACCATAGTTGCATCCAACATACAACAAACTCTGTTTCTGCTTATACCTGAGCCAAATGTGGATAGAGCCCATTGATGCAACCCTCAGCTACAGCGCCAAGAGCCAAGACAGCTGCTTCCCTTTCTTTCCAGGTATCATCACCACTAGCAGACAAGTTGGCCTGCGGAAGCTCGAAAAATGAGTCATTTTTAACAATTTTCATAACCAGCTGTTTAGTGGTACAACCATTGAATAGTTACTCCTTGCCGATATAAATGTGCAACTTCTATGGTTTTAGATCAAAGAGAAACAGAGGGAAAAACGCCTCAGGGAGTCAACTTTAATCAAGAAAAACATGATAAGCAAAATGTGGAAAAGTCCTTTACAATTAAACAAGGTACTAAATACATAACTAAATTACCTCAACAGCTGGCATCAACGTAGGGAGAATCTCATCCCCAAACACATTTGACAGAATATCAAGGGCGGCTGCACTACATTTCCTTAAATTCCATATGTTAATTATATCATCATCCTGCAATTATCCCGATATTGAAAATGAGAGGAATTTTACTACTCATGAACCATAAATTGACTTGGAGAATAAAATAGTCATAGCTACTTTGGCAACTTACATCATCATCATCACCTCCTTCTGAGCCATGAAACCGTGATGAATGAAAACGAGGTTTCAAATCCTAGGAAAGAAGTTACAACAGAACATATTTCCAATTCAGTATACCAAAAATAACAAGCTCAAACACCCAGGAATTGAGCACTGGACAGAGAAATGGATTGAACCTGATCACGGTCTGGGAGAGACTCGTCGTCCTGCAAAATAATGAATTGCAATAAGTGCCTAGTTAGATTCAAGGAACATAAAGTGATCCAAAAGAGTTAACCTCTGCATCAGCAAGTGACTCATCATCCTCAGCATAAACCATGTTTGACAATAAAACCTAAAGAATTGGAGCAGATGTGTGAGAAATGAACAAACATAGCTTTGGGGGGGGGGGGGGGGGTTGGGAATGGAGAGAGAGCCAAACCAGTATTAGACGTGGCAAGAATTCTTTCAAGTTTTTAGGAGGTAACTGAGCATCACAATATGCCGACCTGCCAAGCATAACAAAACTTATAAAAGGAAAGCAAAGGCATGTAAGTATGATGCTGTAGCAATTGCCTGCGGATGCAGCATAGGGAGTTCGGACATGGTCAAAGAGGGTTAAAAAGAGATATTTCTCCCATACAAGTAACGTCCTATCATGCTTCATGTTGATTACAAAAAATTTAAAATGAATCTACTACTGATTCCTAAACACAAGATCTCAAAGCTACATAGCATTCAAACATCTGAGTTACCAGAATTCACAGGCTTCAAGCGCCACTTCTTCATCACCATCCTTGTTGACTTGCAACATGTACTCTATTACATCCCTCAAATGTGGCTGAAATTGGAGAAGTCACATCAGTGATACAAAAGGAGAAGAGCATGAGTAGGGTAGAGTGTAGCATAAACTTGACATGAATGAGAGACCTGAAAATTGGAGGCGGAACAAAAAAAGCTAAAACGTAACAAAATAGTTAGGTACATGATATGACACTATAATACCACAAAAACATGGCAATGCAAAATTTAACCAGACACCCACCTCCAAGAAAGTTGGGCGGACCTCAATTAACTGAACAAAAGCTGCACAAACCTGTTAAACACAACGGAAAAAGGCCTTAAGATCAGTAAAGCCAACCAGAATAGAATTCTGAAATGTAATCAATAAATTATAATCCAGGTATTGTTTCTTGACATTGGTAACAAACTAATCTATCTTGTTTGGTATGGACCAAGAATAACAGATAACTGTAAGTGAAGAAGCAATAAACATGTGGTCTACATCCTATGACTAGTAAAAATAAATGGCAATGCATTTTATCTGCAACCAATAAAATGGCAAAGAAAGATCACCACAGATGACAACAACTGATGGAACAACATAAACATAAAAACACCAAATTTATTGCTTAGACACGTTGATTAAGTATGATTATGTATGACAGTATGAGGCAATGAAAGAGTATTCACCAATTTTCGAACTTCTGCAGAAGAGTCACGAGCAAGAACAAACAGGCCCTGAAGATACTGGTTCATGGATGCAAGTAGAGCCTGAAAGAAAATAACGGTATTACATAACTGATAGCTCTAACGTATCAGATTAAAAATGAATACCTCATGTGAACTCACAGCAGGCATTAACATAATATATTGATTCACTGAGCCCAATGCAAGCTTCCTCAGTGAGACATGAGGTGACTGGAACATCTGTTCACAACAAAACCATGATAAAAGTTCAAAACATGAAAATAAACAGCATAATATGAAACATGAGCCAGAAGCCTCCATTACAAACACTAAACTCTTCTCTGTCTAACCTGGAATAACCGAGGAAGAAATATCGTAATAGGGCGCTCAGGTAACCCAGGGACATCAGAATCCAGAAGTTGAGGAATATCTTCACAAATCTGTGTCACCAGCATTGAATTGAATTGAACTTAGACAACACGACAACACAAAAACAATACCATCCCTCCCCTCACTAATAGCAAAAATACTACACCTAGATAAGTAAGTAACTGTAGAATGTAATTATATTACGTACCTTAGATAGAGCGTCCATAGCGCCTTCCATGTGATTTAAATCATTACTATCTAAGCAAGTGATAAGAGCTTGCAAAAGCTCAGGCCATCCCAAAATCCCACCCAATTGAACAAGAACACTTATAATCGTCCCGACTGTCGACCTTATATGCCTATCAGCCGCACCTAAAGACGGCAACAGCTCCGATTTAATGTACTGTTCACTCGCAGGTGCCAGCGTGTTAGGGGCACTTCTGAGGTTATTCTTCAACAACAAACCAGCGGCTTGCCGAACTTCTACGGAGGTACCCTGCAAAAATAATAAAACCAATAACAAACGGTCGCCGCCATGGTGAAACAGCCCCAGACTACGGAGAAACCGGAAATAGGTTATTACCTCAGCACGGGCGAGGATGAAGGCGAGGTAGTTGTTGAAATCGGGGAATTGAGAGTAGTGCTGAAGTTGCTGCCAAATCTGAGACTTGTCGGCCGTTGAGGAGGGGGAAATCTGGTGCTCAAGCAGTCGGCAGATCTCTCTGAAACCGTCCTCCTGAGGCTGCCAGGAGGCACTCGCCGCCGTCGCCGCCATCAGTATCTGATCAATATTTCTAGACAGGGATTTTCGGTGAAGCCGAAGCAAAGCAGACAAGTCGTATTATTTATTATTCGTTTATTTCTTTGTTGTCTTTTGGCTTTGAAAGGTAAATGGTATGCTACGAGCTAGTACACTGTAAAGTAATAAACTGGGTATGTGTGAGAGAGAGAAAGAGACGAGTTTATTCTGGGATTGGGTCGTTTTGGTCCTTTTAGTCGTAGGGTACATTATACATTCTGACCCCAAAAAAAAACATTAAACATTTGTGAGGATTATATTTATAATTACTCTCTTTATTTCGTATTAAATATCTATTCGAACATGGGCACAATAATTAAATAAATGATCAGTTACAATTTTTTATAGCACTTTTAATATTAAATATTATATCTCTCTTCCATATTAAATAAATTGATCGATAAATAAACTATTCGTATTTTTTATTTATATTAAATTAATTAATCATAAATCACCTCAAAAATTACAAAATGATATTTAATTTGAAAAAAAAAAATTATCCAACATTTAATATTAAACAAAGAGGAGTATAATTTTTCTAATTAGATTGTTTAAAATTTAGGGAAAAAGATAGAATGACACCCAACATTTACTAAAAAAGACAATTTAGCCACCCACTTTTGCAATCAGCCAATTTGGCAACCAAGATTTCTCCGGACCACCCATGTTTTTACCGTTGGATAATTTTACCACCGTGACCGTCAATTTTAACTAACGATGTTAAATAATTAACACGTGGCATTTATTATTATTATTTATTAAATATGAAAAAGGCCACGTCATCATTTAAAAAATATAAAAATTAGAAAAATAGGGGGAAAATCTTAAAAACTTTTTAAAAAATCTAGATAAATTTTAAAAAAACAGAAAAATATACATTTTTTAAAAATTATAAAAAAATTCAGAGGAACAAATTATAATGTAAAAAAATACAAAAAATTCAAACCAATAGGATTTTAAAAAAAATGGACAAAGTCCTTATCCCTTTCTTCTTCAATCCCTTCAAAAAGAGAAACTAAAAAAAATGAGGTGTGAAGTGGTGAAGTTAGCATTTCTAGCCTCTATACGGAATGCATTTTTTTTTCCTTATATTTTTCTATTTTAAAAGTATTTTATTTTTAAATAAAAATTATAATGAAATATTTTAAAATAATTTATTTTTACACTCTACTGAGTTTCCAATTTGTTTAAAAAAAATTATATTGATTTGAATTTCCTATTTTTTTTACTCTAATTTGTTTCCTCTTTTTATTTTATTTTACATATTTCCTGAATTTTTTTTCTTCTCAAATTTATTTATTTTATTTATAATTTTTTTAGGGTTAACTTATATTTTTTCTCAATTTTTTTATATTTTCCCCCCTATTTTTTCAATTTTTATATTTTTTAAATGATGACGTGACTTTTTTCATATTTAATAATAATAATAATAATTGTCACATCATTAGATAACGGTCACGTGTCAATTATTTAACACTGTTAGTTAAAATTGACAGTCACAGTAACAAAATTGTCTAATGGTAAAAATATAGGTGGTTAATTTATCTAATAGAGAAATCTTGTGTGCCAAATTGATCAATTAGAAATGTATTTAAAAACCGGTCATCTGGCTTGGCCTATGGGTTGGTTTGCTATTAGGTTAACATATTGGGCTGGTTTGCTACGTTAGATGTGTGCTGTCGTAGAGCCCATCTCAATCAGCCCATTAGTCGAATAAATAATTAAATACCCAAAAACAGATTGTATTGTGATACTACTAGTTACTCCGTAGTTACTATTATTACGAATGAATAACAGAATAGTTTGTTAGTTCTCTTAGTTAGTCTTCTCTAGAAATTAGGGTTCTCAATCTCGAATCCGGATTGGGTTCTTGACAGTTTAGAATATGGATGTTGATGTAGATCATTATGAAGTTTTGGGGCTTCTTTCTGGTGAGGAAGGGGCAAAGCTTCATGAAAAAGATATATCGAAAGCTTACAAATTGAAGGCTCTGGAGTTGCATCCAGATAAGAGGCGGGATGACCCAAACGCTCAAGCCAAATTCCAGAAGCTCAAGTCATCATACGATATTCTTAAAGATGAGAAAGCTCGTAAATTGTTTGATGATCTTCTCCGAGTCAAACGTGAGCAACAAGCTCGCCGGTCTCAACAGGGTACCAAGCGGCGGAAGATGGTTGATGATCTTGAGGAGAGAGAACGGGCATCTTTTGCACCAGATCCTGATGCGCAGGCTCGAAACGAGGAGGAAAGAATCATTAGGAAGCTTCGAGAAGAGATAGCAAGAATTCGGGCCATGCAATCCAGTAAAGGAGCAGCTGCAACAACACCCGCTACTGGAGGGGAAGCAGGGTCGAGGAGTGGGGGTGTGAACAATACAGATAAGGCAAAGATGCTGAAAGTTTCTTGGGAAAAGGTGGGTGAGGACTACTCAGCCGAACGACTGACTGAGTGGTTTTCAAAGTTTGGTAAGGTTGAAGATGTTGTCATCAAGAGTTCCAAGAAAAGGGGTTCTGCACTTGTTGTGATGGCTACCAAAGAAGCAGCTGTGATGGCTACAGGAAGTGTGTCTGGGAACCTTTCTAATCCTCTTCTTGTCTTACCCGTCCAACCACCTGCAGCAACAGAGTTTACAAGGGTGCAACATCAAGAGGAATCTGATCTCGTAAATAACTTGGTTGGGGCTGGTTATAAAACTTATGAAGATTCCATACTGGCGAAGCTTCAGAAGGTACATTTATTTTCCTCTTTATGATATTTTGATATTAGAGGGTATCTTTATATGTGCTGTGAAATATAATTTTGAAGGTTATTATATCTGAGAAATATCTCCTGTGTGATAGTTAGTGGCCGTTTCATACATTTTGACAAAGCAAATATAGCTAGGCGTTTTAGGTGTTGCATTGAACATGCAATGATCATGTGGAATGTCAGCTTCCCAGCAATGGGTAGAAAGTATTACAGGCAATGACAATCATCATCATAGACCAGTTTTAGCTGATGAGTTCTTTTGGGATAGCAATTGTCTTTAGATGATATATAGGAAAGGTTGCATCCAACTAAGGTTAACTCTGCCTTGCTAGTTAATGTGGATTAATCATCATTCAAGAGAATGATGGGGAACAATGGGGATTCGCTCTGGGCTTAGGAGAATAATTATTCACTTAGCATTTCAATAGAAAAAGGAGAGTGGGTGAAGGTTTCTTCAGTCAATGTAACTTAATTTGCACAAGACATGCGGGTCAAGTTCCACACTCCACAGGGTGATTTATCTTCCCGTTTAGGATCTCTTGTTGTTTTGTTTTATCTTGATGCGAGTTTGGGCAACAAGGTCATTAAGAATGAGACGTGTCAGCATGGTAAATAATTCGTTGGTGCCAAAAAAAAACCGTAGTTTGATATGAACCTAGGTTAAGGGGATTGATACTGGGTGATTTTCTAACATGGCACTGTTTTGTGTCCATAAAGTATAGGTGATAACTACGTTGTTTTTACCTGAATTGTGACTCTGGGAGGCAAGGAAACAAACTGTGGTTTCATGCCATTTGGTTAAGTAGTTCTGCATTATTTCAATAAACTTTGGTGTTTCTGACTGTGAGTGCTTGTTTCTACTTGTAAACAGGCTGCAGCAGCAAAAAAACAAACATGAGAAGATGTAGAAGTATTTGGAACAAGGCCTGAGGTGTAGTATGTTTGTGTTTCTGACTCTTATACAAGTTCCATGTATTTGTGAATATGCTGATACAATGAAGATTGCAGAACTATCCAGAAATGCATCAGTTTTCCAGTTTGTTGAGTGACTTTATAACAGTCAAATCTGCATATTCTAACAAAGAGCTTGTTACTGGAGACGTGAGGTCCAGAAACAGAAAGCACCTATTGCTTGGCTGATATGGGTAAATTCAGCCAAGCAATAGTTCCATGTATTTGTGAATATGCTGATACAATGAAGATTGCAGAACTGTCCAGAAATGCATCAGTTTTCCAGTTTGTTGAGTGACTTTATAACAGTCAAATCTGCATATTCTAACAAAGAGCTTGTTACTGGAGACGTGAGGTCCAGAAACAGAAAGCACCTATTGCTTGGCTGATATGGGTAAATTCATGGATATCGTGCAGACCTGCGATTTGGGTTCTGTCCTAAGATCTCTTGTTTTTTTGCGATCAGTTGGTATCCCTTATTTCTTACCGCACAGTGCCAAGTTCTCATTGTACCCAGGATTGACAAAACATACGCCATAGTGTAATTCTCCGTTTTCTTTTATCAAAGATCAAAGCTATGTAATGAAACAAGGATTGCATTTGGAAAGACATAACAATACATCTTTCAAATTAAGAGAAGGAGAATCTATTGATTCCGATAGAAATATACACAGATGGTTTCTTGCTTCGTAACTTTTTGCTTCAGATGCAACTTTGGTACACTTCTCATCCCATAGTACAAAGTAAAGGGAAGGAGAAAGATCTTCCCTTTGTTGGACATGGTACTATATTTCTAGTTTATATTCTATGTTTTGCTTGATAGATATGAAAGAACGCAAAACGCACATCTTGTCATTTCAGAACAACTGCTGCATTCCTAAGAGCCAAGTACCTCTGCACATGCTCATTTGGAAGTGATCTTACGACCTTGAAGACGTCAGCATTGGCATAGCGGAGCTTAGTCCTTGGATCTTGATAAGGTGCCTGCAAAATAACGAATGATGCCATTTTACATAGTGAAAGAACCAACAGTATTCCACAAAACAAATAGACCAAACCTATTTCATATTTGATTCAGATGGTGTCTGAACTCTGAAATTAGGCAGTAATGTTTCCTCAAAGAGAAGCCTAACTTGCATAAAACAACAGGCTACTAAATAATAGGAAGAATTACTCTACCACTCTATCAGACTCTCTGCCCATGAAGTGTAAAGTTTGTTCATGTATTCATCTAAGAAGATGATAAGTTACAATTAAATGTTACACGCCGAGGTAAGCAAGTTAAGTATAAGCTTATCTGGGTGAGGATGCTAATCATTCAGTAGTAGAATGCCGTACAAGTACAACCCATTCTTTCTGACAATATTTGGCAGAGGGAATAATGGGATTATGATGAACTAACCAATTCCTTAACTAACTGCCTAGAATCCAATTCCTTAACTAACTGCCTAGAATCCAATTCCTCCTCGACAACAAGCGTAGTTAACTACTGACCGCAAACTTGAATCCAAAAATGCTATTTCTCACATTGCAAAGATAAAAAGGAAATCAGTTTCCCTGCACTGAAGATATGTGCCCATAGGTTTGCAAACAAGTTCAAGCTCTTTGAACCCAGCTTAAAGAGCTTTGCCTTAGAAGCCGTCCTGACGCAATCCTACATTAGAATAACCATCTACCGAGTGATACTCTATTCAACGTAAGAACACACATCGACACACTTTTTAAGTTTACAGACAAAATATGTTCCCTATATGATCCATCGTACATCCATTAGTAGCTTCACCTACTCATTATAACCTCTACCATGCAGCCTATCATTCATAAACGCGACCGAAACCGAATTACCATGACTATGTACCCAATTATCTCTTCATCAGAAAGACATACCTCAAATCCAGTTATGTCGCATATTTTCTTGCTCGGGTGTATAGAAGGTGGTGACTCAATGTTAATATCTACAGAAATGGGGGAAATTTCAAAATTTTCAAGAATAATAAAATAAATAAAGAAGAAGCAAACTTTATAATATCAGAATGACATACAGTTGGGCTCATCGGGAGGGTAGTTCTGGTAATTCTCAGCCTGAAGTATTTGCTTGAGGTGTTTCCATCGGCCTCTTGGTTGACCTTTCGGATACTTTTCGTATATCTGTATCCTCTTGAAGCTGAAATGTATCGGCAACACAAGCTCCGCCTGTATTACTTCTGGTTCCATCTTCTTCCTTCTCTTCTTCTTCTTCTTTCCTGATTTTAGCTATACACACCTGTCAAAATCGACCATCACTTGCACCATTTACAAGCTAATCTGACCTAATATGAAATCAATTACGAATCCAAAATGCGAGAATACTTACCAGTAACCAATCAGAGTTTTCACGGGAAACCCTAACAACCGTCAAGCTCCTCCACGCAGTGAGGTAGGAGGTAGATTGCAGAAGACATAAATTAAAGAGAAGGAGAGTAAGACCAACGACACGTTTTCGGTGTTATCGGTGACTTGTCGTTTAATAAAAGACGCTGACGCCATTAGACTGTGACGAACCGTCGTTTTCCAAATTACTCCACGCTGACGCCGTGGTTACTACCCATGGGCCATAAGCCCGAAATGCAATCACTCTTCTGCAACTGAAACAGAATTTTCTCCCAAAATCGGTCGATTCCTTACAGATCTGAGGCTTTCCTTCGATTGCAAAAACAACAAAATTTGAGCTACGTTTATGGTTATGACGAAGTGATCGGGCGAGTGACAGAACATAGAAGAGTAAAGGAGGTTATGGAGAGTGAGATTCAGCGCTCAATTTCTGCTCGGTTGAACCGCAGAGGAGAGCGCGGGAGCCAAATGCTTCCTTCCAAAGGTAGCCAACCCAACCACAAATTTCTTTCAGTTTATTCACTTGGTAAATGTTTGTGTAACTCGCTGAGTGACTTTAACAGATGACGCCTTCTTTGGTTCGGGAAAGATAGCGAGTGATTATTCAATGAGAATCATTTGGAAGCGAGGCTTTATTCGGCTGCTTCTCGTCGGTGGCATTGTATGGATGCTACTTATTCTTGCTGCATTGCTGTTTCATGTCTGGTCTTGTCAATCTTCGTTGCTGTTCTTTTCAGGTACGTTTTCGGCAGTGTTTTAGCATATGCTTTTTTTGTGTGTGTGTTTTTGATCTGTGGAGGATTCTTATTCAACATGGAAGTCTGTTTGCAGCTATTTGTAATAAAGAAAGCAAGGTATACAACATTTTGAACGTTTTGGGAGTCGTGCCACAGCAACATCGTAAGGATTAGTGAGGCTGAATTTCTTGTTGTGTTCCTGTTTTATTTTGCAGTGGTGGTCATTGACCATTGCTTTCTTTTCCTTTTTTCAATGTGATTTTAGGTTGTCCAATTCCTGTTGCTTATAACCCTGATAAAATAGTAATTCCGGAGGAAAGGACTCCTGATGAAATTGTTAAAGATCTTTCGTATTTTACGGAGGATGAGCCTACAGAGGGTGATTCTGATGCAATACCACTCTTTGGAGGACATCAAAGCTGGAAGCAAAGAGAAGAGAGTTTCAAGTTAAAGTCTTCAATGAAGGTAAATCTAAGTAAATCTCAAGGCGCAAATTTTAAAAACAACTGTCTGTCTACCAATGTAACTAGAGAGGGAATGACTTTGGAGGGAAATTGAGGTTGTTGAATATTTTGTTGATGTGGTTTCGGTGTTTTAGGTGCATTGTGGATTTATGCACAATGGTGGTACTGAAATGGATCCCAAGGACAGGGAGTATGTCAAGAACTGTAAGTTTGTGGTTGCATCAGGTATTTTCGATGGATATGACACACCTCATCAACCTTCGAACATAAGTGAACGCTCTAAGAAACTTTTTTGTTTTCTTATGGTTGTGGATGAGGTATCTCTCAGTTTCATAAAGAAAAATGCCACTGTCAGGGAAGACAGTGACGGGGGCGGCTGGGTTGGTATCTGGCGACTCATCCTGTTGAAGCATCCACCTTATGATGAACCTAGAAGGAATGGGAAAGTTCCCAAGATTTTAACCCACAGGTTATTTCCTGAAGCACACTACAGCATTTGGATTGATGGAAAAATGGAGCTGATAGTTGATCCACTACTAATTCTAGAAAGGTATTTCCTTATGTATTTTTTTAGTAATCTTAATCTCCATATTCTGGATAGAGATGGATGAGAGGAACTGAAAGCACAAGCATTTAAATGTTTTTCTTTTTTTCTTACTTTTAGTGAAATTGAAATCATACCTCAAAACAGGCAAATATTGATAAGAGTTTGTCTGGGTTTTACTCAATCAAGGAAAGGAAGTTTGCTGCTTGAGCATATATTACTAGATGCTCACTTTTGTTTTTGATTATCTAAGAACTATTGTTCTGCAGATATTTGTGGCGTGGGAAGAACACTTTTGCCATTGCTCAGCACAAACATCATCGTAATATATATGAGGAGGCGGATGCAAACAAACGAAGGAAACGATATGCTCGACCCCTCATTGATCTCCAGATGAAAATTTACCGTTATGAGGGGCTGGAGCCTTGGAGTGTGAACAAAAATACCATTAGCGGTGAGGAAGTTATCATCTTTTACCCTATATTTTGTTATGTTTGTCTAGTTTGGGTGCAATTCAGTCATAATTCTAGTTTGTGATGTGATATACGATCCTTGGCATTAAGTACACGATAGAGAGATATTGACTGTGTTTCATTGAGTGCAGATGTGCCAGAAGGAGCTATTATCATACGGGAACATACAGCATTGAATAACTTGTTTAGCTGCCTGTGGTTCAATGAGGTCAACCTCTTTACACCAAGAGACCAACTGAGCTTTGGGTACGTTGTGTACAGACTAGGAGGGTCGTTTAAATTTTTCATGTTTCCGAACTGCGAATACAACTCTTTCTTTGTGTTGCATCCGCATACTAGAGAGCATTCTTCTAAGATAGAGTGGGTAAAGGACATGAATGAATTTTTGGGGAGCGGTAGCAGTATGAAAGAGCGTAGAGGTGGATTAGGGTTGTGGACTCCTTATCCAGGAGACCTTAAGTCTGTTGTCTTGCCACGTGTAGTAAGGGCATCAAAAGCAGGCTGAGGCTCAATACAAGTCCATGCGGTGATATCGGCGAACTTAAAAGGATTGCATGATGGCTTGTGCTGAAAACATGCAGAGAAGTTTTTGTACAATGTTTGGGGAAGAAGTAGGGTATATTGGTTGCTTAAATTTGTAGGATGTCGAGTCCCTACGAGACTTAGTAGGGCCTGTAAGTTTGTTGTGGGCTGGCTAGATACAAACTCGGTGTAATTCTGTTACTATGAAATTAAATTCTATTTTGAACAAAAACAGCATATGCAATATTTATCAAGCAAGATGCTCATCCCAAAAAACGAAAGCATACTTTTCAATCCATGATTTATAGAATTATACCTTATCGGACACTCAACTGTCCCAAAAATTGATTTAGTCTTTTAAAAGCATATTGTTAAGGTTACTGTAACCGGGACTTGCGGACATCTTGGTATTTTTTTTTTAAACCCATTGATATAACGTTACTCTTTAGCCACTCGTCGTTTCCTTGTTTCTCTTGTGATACAGGAGTTAGGGAAATTTCCTGCCGTATTGTTGATGAATAAACCAGGAAAGGCACATTACAGGCTATTTCCTCTGACATAAAAAAGCATAATATAGCTTCCAATTTCAAGAAAGGATGTGCAATACAACAAATTATATCACACAAGGGACCATAAAGCAAGCCCTCACTTCGCTATGAGCAAAAGCACCAAGAAACTAATAAATAAAGTACAAGGTCTAAAATAGTCCTCAATCGGAAAAAATATAGCCGTCATTGTGCTAGGCCGAAGAACACCTCAATTTGTGACTCAGATGGACAAACATCGTTTATTTCTTTCTGCTTGATAAGGGAGATGCAATAAAGGACAGAGCAAGCAAATAAATAAATTCTAGTCCTTGTCAAGAAGAAACTAACAGATGCTGGATTTTTCAATTGGCTGAATCCCGGCTGTAGAACTGGTCAAGAGTTTTTGCAGGTATGCGGTGGAGTAGCTCACGAGGGAAGATACGGAGCAGCGTCCAGGCTAAATCAAGTGACTGGAAGATGTTGCGTGTGTCATAAGCTCCTTGGGCAACAAATTTCCTCTCAAATTTGTCCAAAAACTCCAAATATAGCTGTTTGGTCAACAGAAATCATGTTAGTTCCAACGTAACAGATTCTGAATAGCATAAATTGAAAATTATTGATAAGCATGGGAAAGTGCAAGACCAGATCCTCAGATGAAAGAGCTTCTTCTCCAACCACAGCTTTCATTGCCTGGACATCCTTCCCGATGGCATAATTTGCATATAGCTGAAGTTGAAGATGAATAGTAAATTATATGCAAAGACAGAAAACATAGAGCAAGACAAGAAACTGAAGACAAGTTACAATGACCATGCAATCAGACCTGGTTGGACACGTCAGAATGGTCCTTGCGCGTCATCCCTTCACCAATGGCACTCTGCAATGGTAACCAATGATATTTTTCAGTTAAGAGTCCAATAAGTTATAATTCTATAATCATGGATTGAGGAATAAA
Organism: Viola odorata; assembly: GCA_963691705.1. Lineage (NCBI taxonomy): Eukaryota > Viridiplantae > Streptophyta > Magnoliopsida > Malpighiales > Violaceae > Viola > Viola odorata. The sequence continues at coordinate 528,890 of OY829544.1, forward strand.
ATCCTTACCTTCATCAGACGAGAAAGAGATGGGAGCACATTAATTGGAGGGTATATCTGTCCAGCAGAAACAAATCAACAATCAATTATAAATCCATGATGGAGGTATTGCAATCGTACCAGATTGCACTGAAACTAACGTCCATTCTCTACATGACATGACCAACCTGTCTGTTTTGCAGCTGCCTGTCAATGTAAATCTGCCCCTCCGTGATATATCCCGTAAGATCCGGGATGGGATGTGTAATATCTGGCCACATTAGGTAAAAGAAAATTAAGATAACTATTTCAAACTAAAGAAAACAACAAACATGTACTCTATTCAGTGTGTTTTGGTTGGGGCAGTACCATCATTTGGCATAGTCAATATAGGAATTTGAGTAATGGAGCCTTTGCGCCCTTCAATACGCCCAGCACGCTCATATATTGTAGCCAAATCAGTATACATATACCCAGGATAACCACGCCTTCCAGGGACTTCCTCTCTGGCAGCTGAAACCTGGAATAACAATCACTAATTTGAGTCAAATTGTGCAAGTTCCAGCTCTACTCATAACTGTTATTATGGCTGCAAAGTATATAAAGACGGGGACACTATCTCTTACCTCACGAAGAGCATCAGCGTATGAACTCATATCAGTAAGTATGACAAGGACGTGCTTCCCACATTCATATGCCAAATATTCAGCAGTCGTAAGGGCAATACGAGGTGTGATGATACGTTCAATTGTAGGGTCATTTGCCTGAGTGACGGTTAAAATTGCAGAGGTAAGTATCCACGAAGCAAAAGATAAGAAATTATCACCAACAACTACAAGAAATTAGTTCACTAGGTCCGCTCAGTAGAAACAAGAAGTTACCAAGTTCAGAAAGAGGGTGACTCTCTCCATTGATCCATTTTCCTCAAAATCACGTTTGAAAAACTGTGCAGTCTCCATGTTTACACCCATAGCTGCAAATACAATGGCAAAATTGTCTTCTGCATGATCCTGAAAATTTGCACGATAGGTTAAACACTGAGCTGAACACTTGACTTCAGAGAGAGAGACATAACTAAAGCACAGGAAGCTGCTTCAATGGGAAGTATGTTAAACTTTACCTCAAGAAGATTTTCAGTCGTCTCCAATCGCTTGACTAGACCTGCCTGGCGACATATTTGAGCAGCAATTTCATTATGGGGGAGACCAGCAGCAGAAAACAAAGGGATCTTTTGTCCTCTAGCAATAGAATTCATGACATCAATTGTAGAAATCCCTGTCTGAATCATCTCTTCAGGATATGTTCTCTCACTAGGGTTAATAGAACTCCCTGTAGAAGACGACATATTTGAGGATGAGCAGAGGTCAACAATCAACATAAATCAATGAAAGTAGGAGATAGCTTACCAGAAATATCCAAGTAGGCCTCAGGCAAAATAGGAGGACCATTATCGATAGGTTTCCCAGAACCATTGAAAATGCGCCCTAGCATATCTAACGACACAGGCGTTTTCAAAACCTACAAAACAGACCAGATTGTAAAGAGGGGGTGCAGGAAAGGGGGTAAAGGAGCAGACTGCTATTTCATCTCATCTCATTCGAATAATTAAAAGTCACATGCGGCAAAGGTAACTCCTGTAATAAGAACTAAATCTTTATGGAGTGTGATTCATTTGTAAGTAAATAAGTAGCTTCTTAAGTAAATATTAGCATCAAGCACTCCCATGAGGAATTCAAATAACATAAATATCAATTTCAATTATTATGTGCACCAAAACACTAAATTTAGGATAAGGATGCATTGCAGGTGATCTCTAATATGATAATGTAATTCATGTATGTAGTATATTTTCTAATTGAAAATTTAACAGGATTGATGTCAACAAATATTCCTTGTTCCCTAACAGATGTGAGATTAGCAGCGCATGAAAAAACAACAAAAGAACTTCATACCTCTCCAGTAAATTGCACGGTTGTGAATTTGTTGTCAATACCAGATGTGCCTTCAAATACCTGCAGGGATGCAAACAAACAAATTAACCTCGCCACTAAGAAGATCCGTTACTTTCCACACACTACCTACAGAAACAATCCAATAATGCAAACAATAAACTAAAATTGAAAGAAACTTTAGATCACAAAAAAGATAAGGTAAAGTGATAATCACCTGAACAACAGCTCTCTCTCCATCAACTTCCAGGACTTGACCACGTCGAGTTGTTCCATCCCCCAATCGAATATTAACAATCTCTTGGTATTTCGGTCCCTAACCCAATAAATTAAATCAGAACTTGATCACTAATTGCAGTGCAAATCATATTTAAGTCTCAAGATAGTAGCAATTCCTAACCTTAACTTTCTCAAGTATAACAAGAGGTCCAGCAACACCAGAGACAGTCCGATACTCTGCAACGAATGAATCATAGCACCACTTTGCTTAGTGATGAGAATTATACAAAATAGGGAAATAATACAAGTGTTATTCCACAGCTTACCCATCCCGATTTCCAGAGTTCCCTCCTCCGACGCGTGATTGTCTTTCGCTGCGCCCATTTTCAACCTTAGAGATTCACTGCAAATAAGCAAAAATCACTCATAAATCCGGTGATCATTAACATTACTAAACAATGAATCACAATTATGACGAATTAAGTTATAAACTAAAATTAAAGATAGCATCAGCTCGAAACAAAGCCGTAGAAGCCAAGCATGAGAGAAGACTGAAAACAACTTCGATGAACCATGACCGATTCCACCAATAACTCATTTCCGATGGTGAAACGGAAAGGAGAAATTTGGATCTGAAAAGAAACGTACCTTCTTTTCCTTTTTACTTTTCCTGGCACTTGATACGATAAGCGGTGACAGAGAGAGAGAGAGAGAGAGCGAGAGAGAGGGAGACGGGGAGGGAGATGGGCTTAGAAAAGGGAATAAACTGAGATCTGGTACTCTAAAAACAATAATTTATTTTCTGTAATTCCTGTAAAAAATATTACTATTATATTAGATTATATTATTATATAATCAATAAATAAATCTATCAACAACACTGTGACTGGGAACACTTTAAGTCTTTAAGATATAAATTAAATTAAATATAAATATAAATGGTGTTTTTTTCTTTCTTTTTTGGATTTGGGACAGTTATAAGTGATAGTAATATGTTCAGTTTAGTCCTTCTGGATATGATCTGCTGCGGCGAGACTCACGTGGGACTTTTACTTTTAACAGCTCTTCAGGAGATGATGATGATGATGACGATGGCGTTGTGGTCTTTTGTAATTGGTATACGTGAGGACACGTAAACGTTTGCCACTTGGTCAGGCTCCACTGGTCATTTTAATTCACATCCAGTTTTGCATATGAGCCGTTAGATCTCAAATTGAACGGCTCAAGAGTTCAGAGGCCAGACAAATGGTGAATGGCTGGAGACGGGAGTTTATTGGCTTATTAAATAAAAAACAAATTTAAATATAATTGGATATATAATTTTACGGGAGAAGAAATAAGTTTAGGGTAAAGTTTAGAATATAAATAAGTATATTCTCTTATTTCTTCTCCTATACATTTACAATGTCTCGTTTCTCGATCATAAAATTACTAGTTCGATTTATAATTGTAAGTTTATTTATCGACGCAATAAATAAAAAGAAAAAAGAAAACATGAGACACATGAAGGAAACTTCCTCACACAACATAACACAAAACAACACACTGTCCTCATCTCTATTTTATTTCCATCTATTTATATATATATTGTTAAAAAAGTATGGTTTTGTTTAATTTTTATCAAACTTACAACGAGACATTATTATCTGCCACACGGTTCATCCTTTACAACTGTCAAGTTCCTTTAATTTGCCATTACATTAAATAAACAGCAAAAAATCTGTCAAGTTCCTTCAATACTCAAGCAATTGTGTCACTGAAGGAAATAATCAGACAGTGGTAACTGAGAACTGAACTCCTTAAAACTCCTGTTAAGGTTACGAAGTGCTTGGACATGAGGTTCATCTTCCTCTACTGGTATTATTTTAGCAAAACTTCCTTCTCCAAGAAAATCTACCGCACGGTTCGCCGCCTCCAGTCCCGTAACATAGGATTTCTCCTGTTATGTGACAGACATTCATGCATGGTATGTCATTACCTGCTTTCGGCTTTTTCTTCCTCAAGAATTAAAATGAGAAATGAGAGCTAGTGATCACCTGTGACCACGATCCGTGCCGGGTAATAATCCAATCTCCAGCCATAAACAAGTTTGGGAATGATGTCGAACCGCGCATCATATACTTATATGACCCTTTGACAGGAAAATAACGAGCGAAATGACAAAAAATGAATGCATAGCAAAGAGCAGTCCATTGTCAGGAAAATAAGCAATTGGACTAGTGAGTACCTGGAAAGAAGTGAGTTAAGGATTTTGGAAATCTTGCAACTTCCTTTTCCATCACACTAACTGTCTTGAAGTCTTCAATGCAGTTGGAGAGATAGGATATCGCCTTTGTAGCTACTTGCTCATCCGTAAGTGGTAGCAACTCATTAGCATGATACTGCACAGCAAAGGTATGAAACAGAAAAAACATATGCTAAGGTTTGTATCCATGTTAGCAGAAAAAAGATTGATGTAAAGAAGTAGAATACTTACGAAATCAGCTTGTAGGATTGTTACTGGGCTGCTTTCATACTTGTCATGGAGCACATTCAAATCGAAGAAAGTCCATCCAAGTGAATCGTCCAATGCAGCACAGGCATTGCTTGCCTTTGGGATTTTTACCTGGTTTATTTGTGAAGTTTATGGCACAATTGTATTGATATCATTAGGAAAATGTTCCCCAATAACTCGTAAACTCAGAGATACAGGTTCATGCGAACATATTTCTGACCATAATACCTTCCTGTCAAGCCAGAGCTTCGTAGTGACGACATCAATTGCAGCTAAATTCAAGGCCTTCAGAAATTCATCCTTTGTAAGTAATGCTGCACTACATGAACAAACTTCTTGTTAAAACAGGTTAACTTATACTGCGTAAGTAAAAAAACACTATTTTGTTGATGATTCCACTCTACTAAAAGAATGGACGACTATCCAACATGAATATGCCAAAGAGTGCAACCATAAATTTAGCAACACTAAGCTCTAAGTTCAACTCTATAGATGAAACTATTCAAATCAAGAAGAAGTAAATGAGAATTTAGCACGATTGATTTGCAACAACATACCTATTCTTAACAAGTTCTTGAATTGTGGGAATCCCTACAGCGAAAATAACTGCATCTACATTGAATCTCTCACTGCCACAAATAACTTGTAAAATGCAGCCTGTTTCCTCATTAATGACTAAATCTGTCACTATTTTACTGTCAATAAATTGACAGCCTTTATTGCTCATCGAGTCCATCCATGGATCAAAAATCTTTTCTCTGACTGCCCCACGACACCATACTGCATCAAAATCTTTCTGCAACCATGAACAAGAAATGGTTACAAATCATCTCAAGTAAACTAAGAATGGGAAAAGACCAGTAACAAGAGTACCATACCTGGTGAGCCAGGGATATGTAATATAGCATTCCAAGAGTTGCAGCTGCACTACACTGCTCTGCTGGAGCGAACAAACCCACTTGAAGCAATGGACCAAATATGTCACGATAGAGCCTCTCGGAGCAGCCAAACTGCTTGAAAAGTTCCCTTGCAGTAGCTATCATCAATAAACCTCTAAATAAGACACTTCAACCACACCCTCCGAGCACAGTGCAGAAGTAAAAATAAATTTCTTAATACTGCAAACTCAGAGTTGCAATTGAGATCCTTACTTGGATCATATCTTCTCCAAGCTACATCAGTGTTGTCAAAGTCGATAACTGCCAGAAAAGGACCCAACATCAAGTGGGTAGAATGACCACAAAGTACCAAAATTACCATTAGCATTGTGATCGCAAGAAAACACTGACTTATTGCATATCAAACGCATATTAAACAGGTAAACTTACCGGCAGTCATTAGAGGAAGCGATGTCAATCTATCCAGCACAGGAAGCCGAGTGAACTGCAAAATGGCAGAGTAATTGATTACAATTTGCAAAGCATAAAAAGGTTATCTAACGGGCCAACCTGTACAATGCAAGACATACTTGACTATAGAACAAAGGCCCCAATGGAGTAGGCAGTTGAGGCATATCTTGGAATACTGGAAATTCAATCTGCAGAATGATCAGCAAATGTATTGAGACAAATTCTATGAATCTTATCCACATTTCTGCATGCTTTTGAGTAACTCTAATTACCTCCAATCCATCTCTGGAGTATTGTGCAGACTGCAACCAGTTAGTGAAGGGCTTGATGCCCAGATCATCTACTAGGCTAAAGATATTTTTGTAGGGAGACCAAAAACCTAAATTTAAAGAACAAATTGGAGATTAAGCTTCCATTTAAAACAAGGAAAACCCAAACAAAGATATGGAGATTAGACTTCAAGTATTGGAAGATAATGACAAGCTCAAGAAAGCATTTGAAATTACCCTGGATACCAACATCATCAGGACAGCTAAAACCACTACCCTCTTGAAGAACAGTGACATCAAATCCCTGAACATAGCCCAAACCATATCCTCATAACAAACCCATAATCAAAAAAAGAAAATCACAAAGACCCACAACAAGAAAATGAACAAAAAAAAGGAAAAACGTTTCTTTTTGTCAAAGGGCAGAACCTGGTTGCAGAGGTGGTGAGCAGCGCCAAGGGCAGCCCACCCAGAGCCAAAGATGACGACTTTCTTCTTTTCGTCGCCGTTTCCGTTGCTGTTTTGGTGTCCGTAATTGGCACGGAATTGGGTTTTGGTACGTGGAGTTGCTGATTTGGAGCAACAGCGTCTACTGTATCTTGCGTTCACTGCGGAATAAGGAGTAAACGAAAATCTCCCACAACCCAACATCCTTTTTCTTTAATATTATTCTTTCTAATGATTTTTCTTTCACCAACCGTCCTTCAACTACCTCCTCCACATTCAACAAAGCCGAAGATTTATATAAGTATTCTGTTCTTCTTACATTTACTCAAGAAACGTGAGGAAATACAGTCCACCAATCAAAAAATTCCATTTACATCATTATACTGGCAAAATTATTATGGTTAATATTTTTATTAATATAAATTGAATCTTATAAATCTAGTTGTGGACCTGGTCGCTCGTAAAACCGGCTTGAATATGTTCCAAAGTTTAGGCTCAACATGGTCCGAGTTGACCATTAGTATTAAAGAGTCTAGTCTAGATCTCAGGTTTTAAACTCTCCACCCGTACCTTACACTTGCTGCTCTATTTTGATACCTTTGACACTGAAATTGGTTCTCCTCTGACTTACTACAGTTCGGATTTCTAGAAATAAGAAAGAGAAGAAACCCACAATTATAAATCAATCAATTAAATAAATTCTAAATTTTAATTATTTTTTTATGTTTATGGATTATTTAATTTTTAAAAAAAAATCCTCTTATTTTTAAATTTTATATCATTTTTTTTCTTTTTTCATAATCTTTTGCTATTTTTACAATTTTTTATAATTTTTCTTAAAAGCTCCTAATATTTTTATTATTTTTTCATTTTTCATAAGGGCTAGATGATTAAAATTGACAAGTACAATGACCAAACTTTTTAAGCTTCTTAAAAGGATTGATACAAAATGACTAATTATTCCAAATTAAAAATCTAGTGGCTAAATGGGGATTTTTTTTCTCTAAATACCTTTCCTAAATACTATAATTTATCTTAAATATCTCTTTAATATCAAAAATTACTTAAAAATACGATATAAAAATAAAGTATTCGTGTTTCATAGATAAGTATCCATCATGAATTGCAGGTTGTATTATTTAATTCCAGTCAAATGATTGATGCATGCTTACACGTCCGGCGTGCAAGCTGCATCTTCTACCCAGCACAAGTACCCAACGCAATCATTTTCTTGGTTTCTCTTTTGTTTTTTAGGCACCAAAAATAAATTAGTGGATATAAAATAACCAGCAGTCTTTTTCATATTCAATTACTCCTTGTAATTCCAAAACATTATAAACTTATAAACATCACAACTTTCTTTTCTCATTTTATTCGGACTTTCGGAATATCCTAAAAAATTATATTTTATCGACTCAAAATTTTAATTAAGAAAAAACTCAAACACTAACACCATCCCTAATTACTAGCATTATGCGATTCTTAGATTGCGATTATTAATAAAATATTCTGTTTTGTTTAAAAAACTACTCAATATTCGTAAAACATTTTACAACGAAAGGGAAATATGTGACTGCAGGGTGGAGACGTGATGCAATTTCAAACCAATGATGTCATCGTGACATTTTGATCACAACCAGAAACAGATCCATCAGACGGCCAATATTTCTCGAAAAGATTATCCAATTTACACCCGAGTAACACCTTAACCCTCCTTAATCAGTAATCAGATAATCTTGCAAATTAACCGTTGCTTAATGATTTCTCCAAAACAGTTTTTCTCCACAGCCTCACATCTCTCTGTCCACAAGAATGTCTGCTGCGGCTCTCTACGTCCGGCCCAACCGGTTCTCTTCCGGTTCACACTTGACTCGGCGGCCGACCTATCTCCCCAGCCATTCTCACAAGATTATATCATGTATCAAGGAGGAGCGGCCTTGGCGAAAATACTTGATCGTACCTTCCCGGCGCACGTTAGCAAGAGCTGGCTCCCGGGCCGACGACTCGGCGCCGTTTGAGATGTCGGTGGAGAACGCTCTCAAGCTGCTCGGAGTGTCCGACGGCGCGTCTTTCGACGACATACTCCGCGCCAAAAACTCAATTCTTGCCACGTGCAAAGACAATCAGGAAGCGATTGCACAGGTGGGATGCTCTTACTTTGTTATTACTCTCCATTTCTATCTAATTTCTTTCTTTCCCTTTTGGGGCATTCAGTTGGGTTTGTTTTAGTTAGTAGTAAAGGTTTGGACTTTAAGTTCAGTGTCATGAAATTCTTTTTGTTCTTTTTGTGTGTAATTTGTGGTTCTTCTTGACTACAGTTCCTTTTTTTTCCCACTAAAACTTGCGAAATTTGGTTGTAGAGATGTTAAATTATGTGGATTAAGCTGAAAATCCTTAAATTGAAATTGTTGACCAGATTGTGATGAATTAATTGATTGGACTTTTTAGGTGGAAGCTGCCTATGATATGTTGCTTATGAGGAGTTTAACTCAGCGTCGAGCAGGGAAAGTTGTGGACAGTGGCATTCGCTATGCAGATGTTAAGCGTGTCAATGGCCCTGGGATGGGGTCGTTGCCGAAGTGGCTGCAGGGTTCTGTTAAGAGCGCCCCTTTGTCAATGGAAACACCATCAACTAGTGATTTGGGCATACAAGCAGGAGTATACGGAGCTTTGATGGTTTTAACTTATGTTAACGGAGCTTCAACGCCATACGGGGCACCTTACGCAGGGGCTGATGTTCCTGGGCTACTCTTAGCTACAAGTTTTGGTGCTTCATTGTACTTCATGACCAAAAAGAATGTAAAGTTAGGTAATGCCCTTACGTTTGTGCATTGACTAATAGTTTGCTCCCACATCCCACCTTTTCCTATAACTCATGCTTGCAAAGATGACATTATGAGCTAAGTTAGTTTCTTCAATATGGTTGTGCCGATGATATTTGCCATCTGGATGTTGTTACTAGCTATGCATTGTTGCTGTCTATTAGAATCCAATCAAGCATGTGCCATATATGCATGATTATATCTTCCTTGGTCATATAAGCCTTTTTCAGCTACTCCACTGAATTAGAAATTTTCAGCAGAATGGCCTGCTTTTGCAAAACACCAATATTTTCTAGATTTAGCTTAGGACAGGACTGTTTTTAGGAGTTTGACACTGTAAGATGCTCATGGTGTGAGCTTCGTCAACTATTTGTGTTTGGATTGAATTATGACTTCTGTAATTTAATGACAATTATGGATTGCACTATAACTTATGCTTAGGACTGATTGTGTGAATTCCGATATGTATTGAAGTTGTATGACACAAAATCTGAAAGTGGTTTTGTTGTTGCTGTTTACAGGAAAGGCTACTGTAATCACTATCGGGGGGCTTGTGGCTGGTGCAGTGGTGGGTTCAGCAGTTGAGAACTGGCTGCAGGTTGATGTTGTCCCACTTCTTGGCATACACTCCCCTGTTACCGTAGTTAGTGAATTCATACTGTTCTCTCAATTTCTGGTTTCACTGTACCTAAGGTAGGAGCAAGAAGACATCAAATGTAACTCAAATTTTAAAACCTGTAATTACTCATTCGCATGATCATACCAAGCGTTTTTAGGTTGAGTATCATTGCATGTTGTACAAATCTACTGATAGATTGTAGTGAAAAGCTTGAATCAATTTGAAGTCTCATCGATAATTGCAGAATACGTGTTCCTAACCTTTTTTTCTCAATGTTCAAGGTCAAGTCCATTACTGTTCAATTTTCTTTCGTGTGACCTTAACATTGGAGGCTTCTATAATTTTCTGGCAAAATGTGATTATTCAGTTGATTCAAATGTGCCATGCTATGCTCTGTTCTTGCAAGTATAGTGAATGCTGAAACCTTGAGGCATTTTCCTGTTGTTAGTGATTATATGGATTCCTGGTTGCAAAAGCTTAGGTTGCTGTCTATGGCTAGTTACATAAACAAACTTAAAGGCTATGGAATGCAGCACAATGAAGACTGGATCCCTTTCTTTAGCTGTTTTCTTCACTTTTAGGTTACACAGAACAATGCTTTAGCAGGGAGAATGATGCCAGTCCATGAAGGAAGCTAAAAATTAGCTTAATCACCACCTTTGCACCTCGTCAGTGACACTAATATGCTTCTAACATTTATATTTTTGAGAGGTACTACTAAATGTAACATTACACATTAGGAAAGTGATAAAATTCTAATTCACCCTTAATTTAGATTTAAAGTTTGAGTTTTAAAAATGGAGGAAATCGTGATAAGAAAATTACCTTATTTAACCCTAACTATGTTCGAACATGATCGGTCTTGTAAGATACCGAAAAGGGGGAAAAGTTTGTAACATCTTTGCTAAAGAGGCCCACGACTCTCATTCACGGCCTCTTAAAAAATGACAAAAAGGGGAAAACATTTACTCAAATTCCCTTGTTCAGAACCAAAAGTTTAACCAATTACAAGAAATAGAACTCCCCCCTTCTGCACTTCGTTAAAATAAAGGATGCAAGAAAACAGGAAATTACAAGTCTTGCAGCATAAACTTGTAGGCAATATCACATCCGTTGACAAATAAACAAGACTAAATCATTGCTTTTGGAAAACCATCGAACAATAGGAAAATTAGAATGTCTCAGCGAGCTGCTTCGACATGTTATAATATACAAACAATCTACTACCTGCTGTCATTTTCTCGGACCTCTGAGCTCTCTAGGTAAGTTTGGTTCTTTACTTTCCCAGCATTCTCACTGTAATTCACGAGGTCATTGTACATTTTCATCGAATCCTTTGAGAACTCGGATAGGGTCTCAAAGACTGATGAAAACCCAGTCTGGAAACCATTTAATGTTGTTCTTTGTGTTTCTACCATGCAGTTGCAGTGTTTTTCCTTCTCTGTATCCAGCTTCCTCCTCAACATGTCCAACTGATCTTTCTTCTCCATGATCTGATCTGTTTGGTGTTCTGCATCTGATTCAGGTTTATATTCAATGAGTTTGGATTCAAGAAACCTGGTCTCTACTCTCTGAAATGCCAGAGTTCTTCTGTCAAGCTCTTTTGCTAGACTGTCAACTTTCCTCTTCTGTCGCTGTTCTTCCCCTTGCTGAGCCCACAATGCCTTCACATCCTTTGAAAAGCTTTTCAATGCGAAGGATACGGCCTTACCTGGTAACTTCTCTATTTGAGACAACCACTCGTGGCAAATCATGAGTAGTGGGGGGCCAGCAGCTCGATACGGTGTTTCTGACCTTCTGCCTCTGGAGTAGAATTCAACTTCAGGAACTAAGAACTTAGTTAGCCAGCCATGGAGTGCTTCGACATATGCCTTTTGAGCTGCAACGTACTCTGTAAAACATGCACGCCAATTTCGAAGCTCGGCTTCAAGCTGAAGCGTAGCTAGCCGGTGAGAGTCATTGCAAAACTTCCCGTATGTGGGGCAGGCGAAAGATTTTACTTCAAAAAGGATCTTATTCTGGGTTTCATGAGATTCCAACATAATCTTCCAGGTGCGACTTAGGCTGCACGAGGAAGAAAATAAATGAAATGCCCAGAATGAAAATCAGAACACAATCACTTTTGGTTTATTAAGGTAATTTCCTTACCCTCTCAACAGTTCTACTATTTGAGGCTGCAATTCTTCATCTCTTAGTTTCTCAATCCTCTTTGAAATTGACTCAGCACTTCGAATTGCAACCAAGATCCTGGCGTATAAATCTTTCACTGCAACTCTGGTTTTGTCCATGGTGAGTTCATCGCCTCCAACATCATGGTTTCTGAGTCGCAAGCATTTTTTTTCATAGATTTTCCTTGTGCTGTCTCCCGCCTGATGCATGGGAGATGTCGAAATGAGATTGGATAAGAGGAAAGAAAACAAATCTAATCCACTGCTGATCACAGATTTTAGTGGCAAAAAAAGTTTCACTACAGAAACTATGAAGATACAACGGAGGCAGATTAGAAAGATTATAATTTACCTTAACCTCTTCGTAGAGCTTCTTTTCCCAAGCATAAAGCCTTCCAAGTGTTAAAGAATGACTTCCTGAATCCATTCCTCCATAATCTTCAAAGAGATCATTCTTAAACTCAGTCCACGTCGAAGAACTTTTCGAAGTGGATGCTACGAGGCTCTTACATGATGAAGGCTTAGATGAAGCTGAGCGGTGCCATGTAATAGCCTGGATGAGTTTTGTTGGGTTCTCTGCGGTAGAATAGAGAGGAGTTTCAAGAGGTTACTGCTAACTATTTACATTAGATATATAGGAGTAAAAAATGTCATCAATAGACACTTAATCAGAGCCACAAAATGGAAGGTACCGGGGAGCAATGCCCTGCTTTGTTCACAAACACAGTGAAACAAAGTGAATCTTTAAACCCGATATGAAATCGTAGGAAACAAAACTCCAAAGTATGAAAGAATCCAAATACACAAATTTTAGTCTGTGCAGTAATGTGAAACAATATGGATGTAAGTAGCTTATTCTGCATAACTGGAAACAGATAAGAATCTAACAAGAAAAAACTCTACTTTAGCATACTGATAAGCATTAGAATTTTCCTGTCAACATCCATAAACTTAATGTTCTGGTCAGAAGATTGTTATTTAACTGATATTCAAGCGGCAATGCTATTTTCTGGAACAAAGAAAGTCTCTCCTATTCTCATAAACATTACAACATGGGAATACTCACCTTTTATTTCTGCGAAGCCAGATTGCAAAAAGACTTGGTTAGCCTCTAGCATCCTTGACACATCTTTCCCAGAATCATAAGCCCTAATGAAATGGTCCTCAATATCCCTCAATGCATCCAATAATTCCCTCCCTTTCTCTGGTGTATCAATAACAGTAAGACCTTTTTGATCTCCTTGGCTTCCATTACCACTTCCATCAGCCACTAAAACCCCCTCAACCTCTTCTCTCCTTTTTTCTTCAAGAACCACCACCTCTTTCTCTGATTCTTCTTGTTCTTCTTGTTCTTTCTCTGGTTCTTGTTTATCTTCTCCTTCTTCCTCCAGTTCTGGTATCCCTTCTTCCTCCCTCACAATCCTTAAATCATCATCAGAACTTCTCCTGTAACCACTCATATTAATCTCTGGCCTCATTGTGTCAAAAGGGTTGAAGAAGTCCCACCCAAAATCACTCTGAGGTGATTGATGATAATGATGATGCATTGTTGCTGCTGGTGGCATTTGCATGTAAAAATACTCAAAGCTCTGCTCCTCTCTTGTCTCCACTTCTTCTTTGTTAGTCTCTTCTTCCTCACTGCAACAAGCCTCTGAAGAAACCAGTGATGAATCACAAGACTCACAGTTAGCAATGGCCTCCTCATGGGTTTTTGCCTCAGATGGTCTTTGCTGAAGAAACATTGGGTTTGTTATCACATTCTGCTCAGTAGGCTGCCGCGGCGGATATGAAGATGGACATGGAGGAGGGAATGTGATTAGATATGGTGAAGTTGGAGAAGAATGGCGAGCTACAAACAGCTTTATCCCTGCTGCTACTGCATATAAAGATTGACAGTATTTACAATGGGCTTCTGCGAGTGCACATCTTCTTTCCACAGCTAGTTTTAGCTGCTCTTTTCTCTCCCTGCAGATAGATACCACCACTTCTTCTTCTAACTTGGAGGCAACACATCCCATAGTTGTTTTTTTTCTCCTCCTAAAGCCTAAAGATGAACTTTTTTTGGCTTCTATAGGAGTGGAAGCTCCTTTTTTAGCAAAGTGGAAGAATGCAAAATGAGAAAGGTTGTCTTTTTAGGAGAATCTATGTATTCTTTAGGGATGAAAAGGGAGTTATTTGGACGAAGAAGTCTCATCTTTTTCTTAAAGAAAAGTGTTTTCCTGCTATAACTTTGGGTTTTGGAGAAATTTCAGAGCAACCCATTTCATTTCTTGGCCACAGAAGACCACAAAAAAAAAATGCAGAGCTAAAAAATGTATTACAGCAGTGTGTTCTTTACTCTTTTTTAAACAGAGGAAGTGGTTTCAGTAGAGCCATGTTTGAGTATAAAACTGAAAATGTATTTAGGTCAACAATAGCAGAGAATGTTGGGGAGAAAGAGGAGGAGAGGTTTTGTTAGGCTTTTAAAAATTAAAAAAAATGCAGCAGATACATTATTCTTTCATTCTTCAATCAAGAATAAAGAAGAAAGAACTTGTTTTTAATATTATTAATTTTTTTTTAAAAAAGACAAGCTTTGGTTGTTCTGCTAATTAAAACTGGGTTTACTTACAAATTACAGGTTTTAATGTCAATGGAGTAACCACTCCAGTAAAAAGAACAGGAAATGAAGTACAAAAGCAGCTAGCTTTGAAAGAGCAGAAGAAAAAAATGGAGGTAGAGGTAGAGACAGCAAGAAAGAAGAGGTTGGGGCTCGAGAAAGAGAGAGAGAGAAGGTAATGGTGTCTTTGTGTTTGGTAACTTGTACCAAAATGACAACATTGGGTTACAGTCATCAATGCCAAAAACAATTAATAAAAAGTTCTCTGCTACCGCAAAAAAAATTAGCAGAGAGAGGGAGAGAGAGACTTTAGATTTTGGAGATTTTAGATTTTAGAGATTTTATAGAGAGGGACTGGGAGAGAGAGAGAGGCATTTGAAACAGAACAGAACAGACCAGTGAGTAAAAAGAGGAGTCAAACGTACAGATAATTACTGGTAAAAGGATGGTGACCAGGCATGCAGGCAGAGACTAGTGAACAAATAAAATAATCCCCACCTGACCTTCTTTTGTTTGACATGTTTCTTTCTGGTTTTGAGTTCTTTAAGATTTTTCTTAAACTAATGTAGCATTTCTAATTATGTTCTTAGGATTAGTTTTCTTATTAGCACTTCACAGTGATGGCAGTGAATTACTATTAATCAGAACTCTCAATCTCCGGGAATGATTCGAATTCGAATTCGAATCTAAATTTTTATTGGTATTTTACAAATTTAAAAGTTACAAATATTATAAATGAAGGTATAATTTGAATTTGAATCTCTATTCGTATTGTACTGTGAGTAACTGTATTATTAGCATACGTTGTTATCCGATAAATCATTAGACTCTAGGCTAAATGATTTGATCAATCCATTTTTTCTTCACCTTCAAATCGATTCAATATTTTTCATATAAATATATTTTAAATACAAATAAATTATTTAATTACAGAGTAAATATGAATAGAAAATTTCTACTTCTTTCACTAAATGGCGATATTCCATTTTCCCTTTCCCGTCTGCAAGTAATGGCGAAAGGGAGGCAAGTCTCAGGATAATGCGGAAATGAGACTTAGGCCGTGTTTACCTGGGAGAATTTCCCAGGAAATTCTCCCAGTTTTCTAATTTTCCGGAAAACGTGTTTACTTGGGTCAGTTTTCGTTTTCTGTTAGAAAACGAAAATTCTCCGTTGGAAAATCGATGAACAAATTTGAAGAACGAAAAAAAATCGTTCTCCGTTGGAAAATCTATTTTAATGTTGTTGGCTCTCTTTTGTTTTGCTCTGTTTCCGTTGCTTTGACGTGTTGAAGTCTAAACGCCGCGTCTGTTTGTATTTGTAGCCCCTGTCTATTTGTTTCCAATCAATTTGTTATTTCTATTTGTAGCCCCTGTCTGTTTCCGTTGTTTGGTTGTTAAAGCATTGTTCTTGTTCTGTTTTGTTTTGTGAGTAAGCACTTTGACCCGCTTTGTTCTGTTTTGTGAGTAAGCACTTTGAGGGGCTTTGTTAGAAATTTTGTACCATTTATGTTGCATTTCTTTTTGGGCAAAACGTTGCTGGTTTTGCAGTCGAAATGCTATTCATTTTGTTGTCGAAATGCTATTCATTTTGCTGTCAAAATGCTGCCCATTTGTTGGCCAATGTGTGCTTAATATCCGTTGGCCAATGTCTACTTAATTGAGGCTGTTTTTGGTCAATTTGAGACATTCACATTTTGCACGCCTGGTGTTTGTTTAAATGCCGCAGTGAAACGCGTTTAGCAGAAAATGAAGATTGGAACCTTGATGAATTTGAAAAAAATGCTGAAGGAAAACAAAACCTGCATCAACCTGAACATATCAACAGATCCCTTCCCTTTGTATTGAATTTTAAAGTTGCTAGTTCATTTCCTTCAGCCAATACATGTTGTTGGCAGTAAGCATAGTTCAGAAGGGTACAATTGTATATGTAAATATCAATTGACTTGAGATGTTTGTTGAAATTATCATTGTAATTTCAAACATAATGAAATCTACAACTTTATGGATAATCCAAGACTTTAAGTACAAGAAATGTGTTAATTTAGTCAATCAAAGCTTTAAGTACAAGGGTGGATTTCTGCAGAACAAAAAATGCAGAAAAGATATATAATTCCATGTCACTTGTTAGGATCATACTCCTGCAAGCCATCCATATTAGTTCTTCGTCCCACCTACATGTTAAAAAATAACTCATTTATAAAATAGTAATAACCACTACAAACTTGAATTTGAAATGTAAAAAACATAACACAAAAGGTATAAAATAGTGGGAGGTAAACGTATGAAAATAATTTAGATTAATAATCCACGGTCATTAATTTAATCCGAATATTGATTAATAATTTATTTTAATAAATTCACACAAACTTATTAATTAATTTGTAATCGACCTTTCTTGAACGAATTAGGTTTAGTAATAACTCAACTTTTAATTTTATTAAAATGCATGAAATAAAATAGGATTAGTAATTAAACAGGTTTAGTAATAACTCAACTTTTAATAAAATATTTTTTCAGTTTTCCACATCAGGAAAATAGTGCGAAGTAAACAGGTTTTTCAGTTTTTCAGTTTTTCAGTTTTCCACATCAGGAAAATAGTGCGAAGTAAACAGGTTTTCCAGTTTCCACATCAGGAAAATAGCGGCAGGTAAACGCATTTTCCAGTTTTATGTTGGAAAATAAAATTCTCTAATTTTAGAAAATCGGCAGATTTTTAAACAGAAAATTCCCCCAAATAAACGGGCCCTTAAGGTTTTCTAATTAAAAGAAGTGATTAGGTTTTGCCATTTAATAGAGCTAATTCGAGATTTGTTATCTGACGTGTCATGTGAACATATTATTTAAACAAGTCACAAAACTACACAAAAATAAAACTTGATCTTTTTGGTCCCTATATTAATCCAAAATCTTCCATTAACCCCTTGTATTAATTAATAAAAGTCTACATTGAAGGTGCAAATTTGGGTTTCATTAGTACAACAGAGTTAATACTAGTACTAGAGAACTTTGGATAAATATGAGGGCACAAAAGATCATTACGCCTAAATAAGAACATTGTTTATAAATGTTAAAGAACATGCCCAGGATCATATGTCATATAAGCTTGTTTTAATTTAACCACTAATTTTAATTTCAAACTAAGTACGCATTTACTCTTCCGTCGTCTCAAATTAAATGACACATTTAAAATGTGTTTGTACATAGCGCAATAGAATCTGGTTTGGTTTCGCCATCAATGAAGTCTCGTTCTTAAGCCAAAAACTGAACTATCATGGGACATAGGGGATGGGTCCAACTTCAAACAACACCAAACTCTAACACAAACTCTTACGGGTAACTAACTAACTAACTAACTAACTTTTAGCCCCTCGTCGGCCCATCACTTGCTCGCCTTTGTCGTTTGACTCTTCTTCTCTTATGTTGTTGTTGTGTCGTCCACTGAAACATCTTCTTGTGCCGCATAGATATGCTTTTAAGTTCCACAAAGCTAATTTCAACCCTCAAATCTGGCAATTTCACCACCTCTTCTTGTGCCGCATAGATCTGCTTTAAGTTCTTCGTACAGAATCGTTTTCTGTTACCCAAAAAGGGCAGGGCAGGGCATCGTTAATGGTTACTTTGACGTTTGACCATCACTCCAGGTTTTTCTAATTCTTACTAATTTTTAATTTTTTTGTTTGAACTGCCTGCTATACTACAGTACTCTTTGAAAATTTAAAAACCAATTAAGAAAAGAGGTTTGTTTAGGTGAAAAGATTAATTAATTAATAGAGGGTCGGGTTGGGTTTTCATGGGTTAGTGAGAATATGCTCTGACACAAGACTCTGACCAGTGATAGGAAAAAGTGGACTCTCTCTCTCTCTCTCTCTCCTGTCTCCTAAAACCCTTCTCCTTGTCTTTTCAGTATTCCATCCAGAATTGCATTTCTTCTGCTCCAGAAAAACAAAAACAGTACTCCCTCCCGTCCGAATTAAATGACGTTTTAGCATTTATTTTTACTGGTTTGGTACGTATCTTAAAGTAGCCGGAACAGTCACTATTTGAGACAAATTTGTCCCTAATTTTTTCTCGGAAGTATACGTTCGAAAAAAAGTACGGATTTTTTTGGGGTCAAATAATGAGTCATCCGGCTTCCTCAATATGCGTTCCTTACTAAATATTGGGATGCGAGAAAGTCATTTAATTCGTGCCGGAGGGAGTAATTGCAATGACCTTTACAGTTTCTTTCTTTTTAACAATCCATGGTCTGACTCGGACACCATAAACAAACCATTCTTTTTATTTTTTAAATGTCAATGTATTATTATCTCATACTCTCAAAATAAGTTTCCAAAAAATAAAAAAATAATTATAATCAAAACAAAAGGTTTAATAGAATGCTCGAGCGAAAGTAATCCCGTATTATTATTATTATTTTTTTAAAACAGTAGAATACGGATGAATAAAGAACTCCATTAAAACCAAGTCTTCAATACTCCTACTAAACATCTTTCTCTTAGTACCCAACCCAACCCAAAAACTTCCGTGGCAGTTTGTTGGTAGTTGGTACCATAGAATTATTGGGCTTTGCCTACAATTGAACTATGCTTAGCCCATCACTTGCCATCAAGTGATTGGGTTCTAGTTATCCAGACATGACCCCACCTAGAGCAGGTAAATACTAGAGTAATACGTAGCATATTCGTTTGAAGGATACGGCGTTAAGACTTAAAACTTCTGTTGAAAAATAGATGGCCTAAAACCAAGACTTGGTTGGAAGTTTTAACTAGCTAATTCGGCATTCTCATCCCCACCGATTTTATCCTAGCATATAGAATATTAATAGATCATGAATCCGATACGAACATTAAGGATACCTGTGATTCTTTTGTTCGTAAGCATCTGATAACCTCACCCGCCTAAGCATTCGAGGAAATCACCACATCCCCCCCACCCCCACCCCCACCCCACAAAAAAATAAATAAAGACCTCTTCCATGCCGTGATCATACATAGGAACTTCAAAGTTGCAGTCATTTGGTAATGGCGCAGCACTGAAGAAAGAAAGGTGCAAAGCACAATCCGATAACTTAATACCGGAAGGGAAAAGAAACGGCCAAAATCTTCATGAGAACATGCTCGTCGTGCAGGAAAACATTCCTTTTGCTCAGCACAAACAAATACTACTAATCTTTGGTTCACCATACAGCTAATGCTCAAAATCTCCTTTCCATGAGTAAAACTTCAACGAATTTTTGAGCAGACAGAAGCAAGTAAGATATGACGAGTATACACAAAAATCTCGATCTCTTGAACTGTCTAACGAGTTAACACTCGATGCCTATTTCCACGAGTCACAGTTCATAAATAACATGCAAACAGTCAAGATCAAACAACTCTTGCTAGAATATGTGTACCTACATATTGCTTACTTGTTTGACTTGTTTCCATATATACCTGCTTCCACGTAAACGAGTCTCCACAATCCTGAAAGTATCTGCCTCAGTCAACTAGAAAAAAGAATTATCAGAAGTTAAACAGGAAACAAGAAGGGGGTGTTCCGCCAAGTTGTGCCATTTCCATGAAGATACACATAAAGTAAAAATGATAAGCGTAAAAAAGATTCCCAAGAATAACTACAATAATCGTCACCTTCTACTTCTCCATTTCTAGTGGATCTTTTTTTGGTTTTTCTTTTTGCACAGAAGCTAAATGCAAGTATCAGTTCCCAGTTAAGAGTTACAGTGTACATTAAAGAATTGAAGAGTGGCTCCACTTTTTACTTCTTTAGAAGCAACCTGGTATTCACACGACATAATACAAGAGACGAAAAACATCAAGTGCAGCTCCATCAGCCATTGCCAGCTTCTGTTGGTGTAGTACAAGGAGCCAGCATGTTTGGGGGTAGGTTGATTCCTGCACCCCTCACAGATACACTAGAACCTTTCACTGAGCTAGCCCTGCTTACAAGATTTGAATCGAGAAACACAACAACAACGGTGATGTCGTCATGAAAATGCCGCCGTACACCACGATCAATCTTCTTTAAGTCTGAATATCTCATTTCTCTCTTCTTTGCTGCTTCTTGCAGAGCAGTTTTCACCAGTCTCCGGGCACTACCCTGCACAAAGGTTTCGAGCACAAACTATAAATAAACAAGCATCTGTCCTTTTTTTCTTTCCTTTAAGAAGATTCACCTAGAAGTCTAAGGTCACAAAGTTTGATACAGCCAAACTCTTCATTCATGTTTTAATGACAGCAACAAATGGTTGATGAACATACAAGAATACAGTGTGGCTTTCAAACAAAGCAAAATGTCCAACTGGCATGACAACCCTATTCATAATTAATTGAACACTCAAATGCATGGTAAAACAAATTTGAAAGACTTTTGTTCTAGCCATATGTAAAAACACAATCAGAAGTTTAGAGGAAAAAGAAAATAGAGATCTCATTTTGCTGAAATTTGAACCAAATTACAGTGTTAACATTGAGGAAAAAAACCTTCAACATTCTGAAAGATATTGTCTCATATAGGTACCATTGCACGTAGATGACAATGAAAAAGAAATGCACATCAGAGCATGAATATCCAACGATCTCAATTGATGAACACAATAAGTTGTCAGCATGAAATACTGCAAGATCAACACAATGGGTAGGAATCTTTCTGTTTCCTAACCTAACATCACGTTTCAACACGAGGTAAAACTCTACAACAATGTTTTCTTCTGATAGAGATCTTACATTGTGAGGATGATGTTGAACTATATCAACAGCTTCTTGATTGCTTAAGTGTTCCCAAAGGCCATCAGATGCAAATATAAGAAACTGATCGTGAGGTTGCAGTTGGTGAACTGAAATTGCTGGATCAGCGCTTAATATTGGTCTTTTGAAAGGTTCACGGAGTCGAAACTTAGAATAAAGAGGCTCCCTGTTGAACTCTGCCTTTTTCAAGTATACATCACCTATAGACCTGGAAATCTGGAAGGCCAAATAATTCTTATTGTCAGTGAACAAACTCAAAAAGTGCGCATCAAGCCCAAAAAACTTGAACTAAAATAGTGTTTAATGATATTTGAGAAGCAATGTTGTAGAAATTTGCCTTTCGATCTTGTTTCACATTAAATGCATCTCTAAAATATTCAGATCTAGCCTGAATTAAAATCATATAATACATATTTGTATTTGCCCACTGTCTCCAGTCTACAGCAACTAAGCAAGCTGCTATTTATTACGAGGGAACTCATTCTCATTTAAGGTGGCGATGAATCATCCAATCATAATTAAGAATCAAAATTTTAAAATCAACTAGATCTAGACATATATCAAGCCCAGTAGAAATGGTGCAGTAAAACTTGGTGAAATGGTTAAAGATTTGAGAGTTAAAAGAGGCCCTGCTAGATGCACGCAATAATTAACTACTTGAAAAGCTAGCATAAAAAGTCTACTGTGATGTATAAAATCAGAACAAGCCAAAAAAAACCCACAAGCTTAGGATAAAATCCAATATGGCTAGAGTCCCAATCCATACAACCAAAGAAAACACATAAAATACATCTCTAATAATTTATGTCCAAGACAAGAAAATTTCAATTCCTTCAAGTTCCATAATTGTTTAGGCTTTACCAACTCTTAAATGGATGTCTAGACTGCCATCACTATGTGCAGTAGACAGCCTTACCTAGACGGTGATAAGCCAAGATAAACAACTTCTCTTTTTTAAGCCCAAGAAGACATTTCATCAGACCTGTTTCCATACTAAAAGAAAAGTTGGAATAGAAAGTTTTCAGACAGTTAATAACTTACCTGTATAAGGCCTTTTACACGCCATACATTGTGCTTTAACACTACAATCTGCGAGTCATCAGGATGCATGGAATGCAGCTCCTGTCTCACAGACTCAAAGCAGGCGTTGTGTTCAGCAGACAGCTGAATCGATAGAACTTCCCCAGTTGCCTTCACAACTCTACCCAAAACAGCACGTGAATCACCAAGGTTCGCAATGTAAAGGGTTCCACCACAGATAACACCAACCAGACAGCATGATCCAACAGCTGCAATTTGCGGTTTGATTGGCCACTGTTTAGTTACAAGAGAGAGAAAGCCCTCTTCTGTCGCTTGAAATGCCTTCCGTATTACATCCACTGACATTGATTGTGCCTCCGAAGTAAACCCTGCAGATGTGTACAAAACCTGAAGTTTTAAGTACATAGTTGATAGTATCCAAAAGCCCAGTCAAACTACACTAATCCAATTAGTTGAATTGTTGAATAGCAACGTTCAAAATATAAATGCTACATGAGACTTTGAAATAGAGTCTCAAATAGAAAATAAACAATAGCGCAACGTCTCCACCACCATCTGACATGCAATCTAGGTAAGGCAACATTGATATCAAACCTCCCTCAGATGTGCCACAGTAGGAGCTTATCATGGCCACAAGAACTGGTATGGAAAACCAAACAGCAAGAACAGTGATCATGATTCCCTACTCTTTCTGATTAAAAATCCATTTTGAGAAAAGATAAATGTGAAAAATGGTAATGAGTAGGGAATCGAAAAAAACAAGGGGCTTCACTTGATGGCTGCAAGTGACATCTATAAGAAAGAAGTTTAATACAAATCTTGACCACGACTAAAAGATAGTCATAGATTAAACCCTTTTGATTCCATACCATCTAAATCCTCAATTCGGCATCCTTCACCATACAGTAGTTTTCAGCAATATATTAAAAGATCATCAAAACTGAGCTAAAAAACAGATACAGAAAGTCCACAATTTCATGTCACATACTCTTGAGATGCTGAAAGAGGTGATCATTGATGTAGCGTGATGTCTCTGGTCCTCCATGGCCATCATAAACACCAACAAAGGTACCATATGGACCTGACTCATGTGAACTTAAACTGCCTGACTCAAGCTGACTCTGATCCTCAAGTAAGTTATTCGCCTGCACTACTGCCATTGAAAATTCACCATTTATGTGATGCCCGTGGTCTTTGTACCACAACAATCCATCTTGGCGACCTCCTGCATCTGAATTCGTGTGAGCATATCGATCGGACCTTGGCCGAAAGCAGGCCCTCAAAAAGTTCATCAACCCTGATAACATCCCTCATCTCATCAAGAGAACCTCCAAGTTATCCACATTTAAACAAGGACTCAAAGAACTCTGACCCAGAAAACCTGGTGGTAACTTGTACCCCTGCTAGTTTACAAATTCTCCTCAAGTTATCAGTATGCACTAAAGCAGCATCACCTATAAAATAGAGTCATTATTAATAACAATGAATCAAATTCAAAACAACTCTATCATCAAAAAAAAATCAAACAACTCTGATGTAAACTTAACAGCTGGAAACTCAATACTTAACAAACAAATATACATGATAGCGCCAAGGATGGACGGTTAGAACTCCAATCAACTTTTCAACACAAATTCTGACTTGAGATATTGGTCTGAGCTTATCCTTCTCTATTTTTCAGTAAAGTGGTTATGCAGAACAAGAAAAGGAAACAAAAGGTGTAGATAAACCAGTAGCTGAAATGTTGGAACTTAACAGATCAATTGCAGTCATGAATTTCAGATTTTTTTTTTTTTAGAAATTAAAACCAGTAGTAACAAGTCCATCATTGGTCTCATCCATAAATGGAAAACCGGCGACCAGTTCAACAGCTGCTGATAAAAAAAATCAACATAAAAACCCAGGAAATTTAAAAAAAAAAAAAAAAGGATTGGTCAAAACTCACATTTTTCGAACCCAACAAAGAGTCAGGTCAGCCGTAAGGAAAATCCAGAAGGTCCAACATTTTATATTGAAACAGTCACACAAATCACCCACAGACAAATTTAATAGTCGTAATTCAACCAATTTAACCAGAAAAAGAAAATAGAACTGATTCCATATTCTATACAAACAAGCTCACCTTATTGTAATTTGACTGGTTTTCCTCAAAGTCACAAACTCTTGCAGTTGAACAAGAAGTTAGGAGGTGGGTATATAACTGTTAGATCTATGGATCCATCAAAATCAAGAGTTGGATTGAACAAAAATCGGAAAAGGGTTTTCGGTTTTTTGGGTCAGTGGTTTTTTTGGATGATAGATTGTTGAAGACGAAAGTGAAATGAAGAAGCTTTGAGTCGTCTATCTTCCAAAAGAGAAAAGAAAAAAGTGGAAGTCTTTGGTTAAGAAAGATTGGACCTCTCTCTCTCTCTGTTCTCTATTCAATCCTCTTTCCCTCTCTCTCTCTCCTTTTCTTCTTGTTGTCTTAGCAGACAAACCCCCATAAAAAACCAACAATGGAGAGCTTGAAGCCAGCAAAGCAGAGGTCCAGCATTGGGCTCCACACCACTACGGTAATAAGAGAGAGAAAGAACAGAGGAAGAGAGCGAGAGAGTCAATGAAAGTTTTTAGTTTGGATAATGATACCATGTACGGCAGTAATATGGTTTTTTTCATGAAATGGGGTACACGTGATTCCACGTGGAATGTGACACACACCAGAAACCGAACTGCATCTTGTTTAAGCTGGCTTGGTTTAACTAAGCCCGCTACGTGTCGTCTTCAGAAGGGAGTAGCACGGAGAAGGGTTTTTTCATGACGGTGAGTTTTAGTGCGAGGTTACTGTTAAGACAGTGTTAGTCCGACTCTTAAATGGACCTGGTAGGGGTAGTTTGGTCATAAACTTGGTGTGGGGGTGAGGCTTCAGGATGTGATTCGTCAAGTAATTTCATACGTGGAAAGAATGTAGAGTTAGCTCATAGGTCAATAGGCTGTGGCGAGATCAATGGTCAGCATAAACAGGCCATGAGATGGGCTTTTGGTGTTTTGGACATTTGCGAGACCCGCCGACTTTTGATTAGTGGGTTGCCTTTAAAATGTTGATGGAGGGGAATAAAAAAGTTTAGTCTTTAATTATTTTCTAATTTAGGATTATGTGTTGTGTTAATGTTATGTTATGTTACTTATTTTTTTAGTAATTGGGTTTGTTTCCTTCACTGCTCACTGCAATGAAGGTTTTTGTATTTTTCTCTCAAATATAGAAAGGTGGGTGGGAGAAAATAATAATTATAGGTCTAAAATAATTAATATACATTAAATAAAATTAAAATTGCCATGCTTTAAAGGGTCGGAAATGAAGTATGTATAAATTGTAGTATAATATAATACTCTTTCGGAAGGAAAGACTTGGATTTCATATCTACTACTAATAAGATGGAATGATTGAATTCAATATAATAATGCAAACAATTCTAGTTTTCTTTGAAGTATATCGAGAAGTTGTCTTCATTATTCGATAAAGATACGTGTGATTTAAATCTAAGAGATAATAATTTGTCGATAATGATCAGTCGGAGACAAGTCGAGCAAAGAGATCTTCCAATATTTGTTGCCGAAAGGGAAATATACATTTCAATAATTGGCATAAAATGAAATGAACGGTTCAATTGATTTGGGTACTTCATTGCCTTCTGCATTTTAATTTGTATGATTCCAATCATAGGATCCTGGAAACAGCAGCAGCAATGGCAAACACAACAAAATCTAATTGACATCTCATCCACTCACTACTGAAACCGAAAATGACACCTCTCTATAGAAACTCTACCCTTAGCTTGCACTTGCACCAATACATGCATGCTTTCAAAATTTGAGGACCCCTCCAATTACAACTTTGCATAATTGTAAATTCTCTGCTCGTTTTAAATTAAATTAGTTTTTTTTTAAATTTTATACATACTAATTTAATCACTTTTCATTATTTCCTCATCTTTTAAGTTTGTATTAACCACTAATATTATTATTCTCTTATTCTACTTACCATACTTTATTATTTCCAAAAAAAACTATAGCCGCTAAAGAAAGAACTCTCAACTTTTTCTCTCTTTAGAGGCCGTTGTTCAGTTTGTAACCGATGGTGAACTCCCCCTTTCTTTTTTGTTCCGCTTTTTCTTCTCTTAATTTGTCGTCTATTATCTCGTCGGATATACAAACTAATGTTTCGGATTTTCTTCAAATTCATTGCGTATTGACTCATCTTCTTTCCTAGGTTTAGAGAAGATGAATCTGATGATGGAATCACAAATCTAAAAACGTTAGCGGTAAGGTCCGTCATAAAACACCATTTTCAGATTTTATTAGTTTATTAATTATTCCTCCATAATTTATTCGGGTATTTTTCATCTTTGATTTTTCTTATGACCTTCTTGTTTGTTTGTGTATTTTATACGTTATCGTTCAAATTGTATTGTATACTTAAAATGAGTAAAATTTAAACTTAGTGTATGCCACCTTGTATTGGAATGCTTAACAGTCTTTGTCAAACGTATTTTCTGTGTACTTCTATTTGGTGAAAACTACGGAAATTAAACAGGGAAAGATTGATCTCGACCTCGGTTCACATAAAAAAAAACCATCATTTTTTCTTCAATAATTAAATTACGTGACTCATGACGGCTTGATTGCAAATGTTGTGCTATCGTGTCAAACAATGCTGCAATATTCAAAAACCAATGAATATTTGATTTGATTAGTTACTACCAGTGAATCTTAATTGGAGTTAATTCAAAAAAGTGCTCACATCCAATTTGCTTCAAAACTAACTCATTACTATTATTAATTTTTGTATATAAAAAAGTATTAATTAATACCCCATTTGTTTTTTATTAATGAATATTTTGACTCAAAAATCGAATTCTTTATTCATTACACAATTTTTTTTTTAAATGTTGATAGAGACGAATAAAAATTGAATTCTCGTGTAAAAAGTTATTTATATTTGTTGCCTTGCAGCTATTTTATTTAATTTTTTATTAATTTTTCTTAAATTATGTGATTTGTACAGTAATATTCATTAATTAAAATTAAAAGGACTAATGTTAAACACGTTAATTTAAGCCATAGTTACACATTGTTGACAGGTTTGGTATGTATACATTGCATTGATACTAAGGATTCGTTGATCTATGATTAAATAAAAATAGGAGAAAGAATTGAAAACATGTCAACATTAATTTTCTAAGCTAAAAAAATCCCTCAACCCTAAACCCTAAACCCTAAATACATTATAAAAAAGAATGGTTTAAATTTGTTTTTATTGGTAATTAATGCTCTCTTTTTTCTTCTACGCAATAATGCAATCAGTTATGGTATTAACTGGCAGCAGGAACCCTTGCTCTTTTATATTATTTTATTTATATTTATATGCATGCTTGTTGCTGTGGTTAGGCTTGCAGAGAAGGGAAAGGAATGATTGGTACACTGTCAAGTTGAAAAGCAATAACATTCATTGCACCTGCTGGCCTGGCCTGGGTACTTTGCCCCAATGTGGGTGGGGATACACACACGTAGGGCAGTCTCCTTATTACTACTTCCTTAGATTTAGGGCCATTTCCCTCAAGTAACTGAATAGCTAGTGACTATTCACCACATTGTTCTTATGGTGAGTAGAGTAATGAAGCCACACGCCAGTTGTAATGGTGACAAACACGAGTCCCGAAAAAGTGTCATAGTTTGGCAGAATTATGTTGGGATGAGCTGAAGAAAGTTTTTACCAAAAACAAATTGAGATAAATAAGAGATTAAGAGTAGTAAATCCTTCTAGTGCAACAAAAGCTTTTTATACCGTAAGAAGTCAAAATAAAATAAAAATAAAAGCGGATGATACCATTTCAAATGGAAGAAGAGCGTGGTATTAATTCACAAACGGTCACTGTGTAGTGCTGACATGACAATTTCTATTGAGTCAGGGATAAAAAAGGTATTAGAATGTGCGGAATCGCGTTCACCGGAGTTAAGCTAGTTATGAGTCTGATGAAAAACAAAAGTTGATGGAGTAATAAGGTCGCCATTGAATTTGGTCACAAAAGGATGCATTGTCCTGTCTTTTAGGACCACTTTCACGTCAGAAGTTGAGACTTGAGGCATTTTTACTTTCATCCAACCAGATCAAACCAAAAGGTGTTGCTCAAATAGACAGAGGAGGGATCGACGCGCACAAATTAAACTGGAAGGCATTGACTATAATAAGATAAAAGAAAACATTGGTGCAAAGTTTATGGGCACTGAGATGTGGACCAGCAAAATAAGGTGACCCCCTGGGGCTTGAATCATCAATTCCATCTTTTTCAATCGGATACTCCAAATTATGTTTATTATTATGGTAGGTTTGGAAGAAGTAGCTGAACAAAAAATAAGGGAGGACTGAGGAGGAAGATATGTTCCTTGACCTAACATCTATATTAAATGGCGATATAAAGAAGAAGAAAGTTTCTAAATCTTGATTTTCTCTCTTATCTCATCAATCTGAATCTATAAGGTTTAAGTTGAGTATAAAAATGATAGAAGCAAACAACTTGCAAAATAATTTGGGATCATTTCAGTTGATGGTATCCTAGATGGGATATGATATGGGCTCCATTCATAAAAGTAGTACAATGATCAGATAGATCCTTTAAAACATTATATTTCATATTTATTACGGAAATTTTATCTACTTTTTTACGGTCAAACTTAAATACTCTTCGATAATTTTTTTATTGTTTTTATCACTAGCAAATAGCCGCCTCTGTTTGTCTAATTTTCTTCTTTGATTTGGTGTAAGAAAAAGTTTCTTTAATTAAGTATGTACACTGATATGTTTACTCGGTGCCATTAACAATGAATACTCTTTCATTTTATTCCTATTTGAACCCAATTTTTTTTCTAATTTTAGTCTGTAACATTTTTTTTCTTATTCTAAAAAAGAAAGAAGAATTGAATGCGATGGAGGATAGATCATATCAAGTTTATATATATATATATACACACGTGAGAATGGGATGAACTAGGTATAAAAAGATCATTGTTTTCCTTTACTATATATAAAAAAAGAAAAATATTTATACAATAACTTTATTGAGATAGGTAAACCAAAAAATCTCCCCCGAGAGACGTATATGAGAATTTCATCTCGTACCGTCTGACTCACCTTTCGTGGACGAACCTTGCGGAGAAACCCTTAGGTTTTCAAGGCATTGGATTCTCACCAATATTTGCATTACTCAAACCGACATACTAATTATTAATGACAATTTATAGTAAAGATACCAATAAGAACTCAAATCAAAATTCAAATCTCACCTCCATCGAAGAAAATAAATAAACAAATATGTTGATTAAAAAAAACGGAATGCTATATAGTATAATAGATTCATGTCGTCGTCCAATGTTTATTGCTTATCACAACCACTAGAGAGATCCACAATACGGATAATGTTCTTCGGCTCAAATCTATGGAGATTGGAGAGTCATGATTTCTCAAAGTAGACATTGCACATAGACTAGGTTGTGCAACATCAATGGAAGCTGGGCCATCTACTACTCCTAATTAAATGGTAAACAAAACCCAAAAATAATTATTTCTTTATTAATTTACATTTTTTTATAGTAGTTGAATTTCTAATTCATTGAACCAAGGGTATACATTAGGGACACATTATTTTTTTTTAACACGAAAAAGGTTGAGGCTAGAAACTGCATTAATTTCAGAAGTCGTTCTTTTTGAATCAGAGCAACAAAAATAGGGTGTGATACAATACACTAGAAAGCACTTCCAATGCAATTTGGAATAGATAGAATGAAATCAGCAGCCATATCGGCTTTCCTCCTAACAAACTTGAAAGACCAACCTACACACCCAGCTCTCATCTCATCAATTTCCTCGAGAAAGGGTTGAATGACCCAATCCTTCGAACCTTCTGAATTGATTTGGGAGATGACTATAGTAGAATCATTTTTGAAAGTGACATCTTACCAATCACGAGCCAAAACCAATTTTCAAGCTTCCTTCAAAGCTGAAATCTCTCCGGTAAGTCACGCACCTGCCCTTTTTTCTACAGCTACGCCATCAATGATGTTGCCAAACCTGTCCCTTGCTACGATCTCTAGGCCCATCCGATTTGAACCCTTGAACTAGCTGGTACCACGGGACACTGATTAATTACTTGTTAAAAAACCCCTGCTTTTCGTGATTTATCACAACCCATGTAATTAAATAAAAAGATCAATTAATTAATTAACATAGCTAGTTACTACTCTCTCCCGTAAATTAAATGATTTTTTAAAATTTTACATATACCAAACTAATCACTTTTCAAACCTAATATAATAAAGATTTAGCCTATTACTCTCTTTAAGCACTACTCAATTTTAAAACCCCAGCTACCCCTTCTTTCCTTCTCTAGAAAAAAAACCAAGCTATGTTAGCCCCTTCTCTTTCTATCTTAATTGTTATTTTTATTTCAATAAATTAATCTTATGGATCGATTTAGATCCACAATTGTATGTTTGTTAATTTGTTATTATTTTCGTGAAATTTAATCCTTTTATGTGAGGCATAGTCCATTATTTGTGGGGTTTAATCATTTGTAGTATTTTATTTTAGTTCGTGAAAAATGTACAATAGATGAGATCTTACAATGTGTAGCAAAATTATTGAATTCAGCTAATAATGAAGACGAAAATTTAACGTTTGCGCTATTATTGAAAGAAAAAAAAAAGGATTTTTACATTTTATATTCTTTTCTCTTGTTAAAAATGATCAAAATTATATTGGGTAGTCTTTGTTATGCGAAGAAAGCTCTACTTTTGATTATTTTATGTTCGATTGACTCCATTAACATTATTCATTGTTCTCTTTTCATCAATAAAATTCTATCTTTGATCCCAAAAAAAACTTAACCACTTTTCACACTTTTTAAATTTACATTAACCATTAATACTTTTTTTTCTTGTTTTAACTTAGCGTAATTTATTATTTCTACTAATTATCTCTTTTTAATAATTATGATAAATTAGTAAGATTCAATAAAAAATCACAAAAAAGTAATGAAATGTGAGGGAGTAGTAGTTAAGACTTCCCTCGGAAGATCTATATATAAATTATTCTTTGCATTTCTTTTAATTAAATGATTGTTTTCAATATATTTGGGGATTTGTGGATTTGGGTGTGGTTTCTTTCTTTACATCGCGTAGACCAAATGTATATTTAATTATGTAGAATAATATATAAATATTCTTCATTTTCCTAATTAGTCCATATATATAAATTACGATAGTGAAAGCTAGCGTTTGAACACTTTTCATGTGGAAAATTCAACCACACTTGTGGATTGTCGATTTTTAAATAATTAAGGGAAATATTATCTGAATAATCGGCCGGTCAAATTAATTTTGCTCATGATAATGAATCTAAGCCTTGATAAAGACATGGATAGATTCCATGAAAATGAATCCAATTTGAAATCAACCACTGACTTTTTGGAACCTAAACCATCTCTTTGTCAAAGGTTTAAGAATAATTAATGGAAATTTCTATGAAATTGTTGTTGTTTTGGAGGTTAAAACTAAAACGTGACCACCAAGATGTTTGGAATCTTTCATTCACATGCAAAAACCTATCTTTATCTGAAAGCTAGAAAATGTCAAGATTATGTTTGCAGGATTAATTGACTCTTATCCCAAAATTGGAAATCAAAAGGTCCCAACTACAAGTGCACTTAAAATGTAGGGAATGAAAGCACTAATTTCAGGTTCTCTACTTCGTTGATTGGGACCCTCAAGAAAAGAGTGTAAAATGACAAATCGTAGCGACGAAACTCTATTCTATTAGTCGTCGTTTCAAAGTTTGCTGAGGACGAAATTCGTCTTTTCTTTCTTTTTTTAAGCCCAAACGCATTACTGAGTTGCTGGGCTCTTACAATTCTTTTGGGTCTTGCATGCTTCGTTTTTAAGCCCATTGTCGGGCCCAACTTTTTTATTAACTGATAAAATAAAACGTAAAAAAAAAAAAAAATCTTCGAATCTCTGTAATAAAAAATGCTAGAACCCAGATTATTTTTTGAGTGGGATAGAAATTGCGTGTTATGAAATTTAAAGTCGTAAAAAATACCAGCGAACTGCAAAACTTATTGGTCCAAAGAACCCACTATTGATCTTTTAATTTCTTAAAAATGTATTCAAATTAATGAGAGAAAAATAAATCCATTACGAAGGCAAAATAAGTGTTTTTGATTATTGCAAGGTGAGATGTCATTTTCATCAGAACAAGAAAAAAGACAAGTTGAACTGTTCCTCTAATTTATTTATCTTTTATAGAAAATCCTCAATTGAAGTTGCCATTATTCAACAATAACATTATTACTTGGAGAGTGGAGAAGTTTAGGGCACCTTCACATCACTTTGACCCTGACTCCTGAATGACTGTCGTATTTAGACAGGTACATTCTGCCCTATATCTACAATCCCTACTTCAACTAATTTTTGTTTGGTTTCTTAAGTGTCGCTACTTTCTTACAGGAGACTAACTTCGAAAAAGAAAAAGAATAAGGAAAAACTTCATACATCCCATCCCACCCCAGTCCCCTAGTCCCCATGATTCGAAAATCTGAAGGCCCAAGGCCACAACTAATCTTGGTTTGGTGTATTATTCAATATGACCAAAAATGTACTAGTACTCTACAAATACATGGGAACAATTTCAAATTTTAACAGCCACCTAAATCAGATTGCCAAGTATTGCAACTGTATGATGGGGGGAAAAAAAGTATCTCACTTCGTTAATTTGTCGTGGATGTCCCACGTCGGTATTTGGAAAATGTCTGCTGAATATGCCCCATTTTACCTTGTCCACCCTTATCAATGCCTGGCATTAGCCCCCATCTGACAGAATTTTGATATGCCAGTAACTGCCCTCTTTGATATGATGACTGTGATCCAAACCTGAAAGGATCTCCTCCATCTCAGTTCCTATCGATTCTCGATGTTATTCGTGAGACTGGCTCCTTCCTTCACTTCTCTTGTATCTGTTTCAGTCCCAAGTGAAGGATCTTGTGGAGAGGATGGAAACCTTGGTATGTTGTAATGGTTTGCTGGTCTGACGTTGGAGAAGCTTGGAGCATTGAAGTTTGTGCCAGTGTCTCTCCTATCTCGGCTCCTATTATCCATTGGTGAGAACTGATCCTTTCTTTCATTAATAAAGGAAGGTTCTGAAGAGGAGGAACGAAGCCCATCTGCTCGGTTGGGATCAATTTCTGGCATGGGACGTGAGAAATTTGGTGATTTCGGCACGAACTGATTCCTTGCTTCACTTCTGCGATACCTGTTTTCAGCCGCAGTGGGAGGGGACTGTGGGGAAAATGATAGTCCTTCTGAACCTTTGAAATCATCTGCTGCCCTGAGATTTGAGAAGTTTGGACCACTAAAATTTACGTCTCTCCTATCCGGCTCTCTATCATCCATTGATGATGTTTGTGAGAACTGATTCCTCGGTTCACTTCTTTTATACCTGTTTTCCAGTGCATGGGAAGGCTCTTCTAGGACGGTTGACCGTGTGCCAACTCTCTCATAATTATGTGCTGGTGTCGGGTGCTCATTTTCATAAGAAAGGATCTCATCTTCAGTGTTTATGCTAGATTCTGAGTCTTCGTACATTGCAGGTCTTCCAATAGAACCAGAGCCAGTGGTCACATTTGGCGCATCCTTCAACTTCTTTGCACCACCTTTTTTTGCTGGGCCAAACTTGACATGCCTGACAATCACATATGCCTGCCTTCTCTCCACCCTGGGTCCACTCTCAATGATAGTAAAATCTTCAATCTGTAATTATTATTTTTTGATGAACAAGAAAGAGGAACATAGTTACACCAAATGGGATGAATGACTCAGATATAATGGCAGAAAATTAAAGGATATGCGTGGTACCAAAGTAATGAGGTGAGACAACAATGCTCCAAGGCCCTCCACATCTTCTTCTTCTTGGTTACTCCCAGCCATGTCCTCTTCATCATCACTTAGTTTTTTGCTGGCCAAGGCTCTACCTCCCTTCTTTTGTGTACCCAAGGCAACACTGTTTCAAACCCGCGAAAGACAACAATCACTCTACCAATAAGTATAGTTATTAATCTCAAAGAGCCTGATTAACAAGCCCGGTATTAATGTACAATAAAATAACATTTGAATGCTTGTACCCACAATTCCATAACTCTTTTACCAACAGCAACAAAGCACCAGCAATAAAATCATTAGGCCTTAAAGAGAGATTAGCTTTTTATTGGTAGTAATACCGTATAATCATACAATCTGTGCATGCACCTAGTCAGTAATGAAGATGAAAGCAATGATACAAAAGGCAAAGCCATACTGAGAATGTAGGGACCGTAGAAAAAGGAATGATCCAAAGCCATACTGAGAATGTAGGGACCGTAGAAAAAGGAATGATCCAATATGTTTATTGTGTTTTGGTAAGAAAAGAATTCTAATAATTTCATTTATGTAAGATCAATGCACCAAATTTAAATGCAGCCCATGACAAGAATTGATAACCATATGTGGTACCGATAAATATACAACTCCAAAGGGAAAAAGAGTACCTTCATTCGATAACCACGCTCCATTAATCTTACCATTGTGTCCGCTTTCATTTTTAAGTCTTTTTGTTCCTGCAAATAAAAGCATGAGCTTTAATGCAAAAATCAAAGCTTATTTCTTTTGTTTAGTCAGGTAGTACTATAGTGTCTTCGACTTGTCAGAGTGCCAGAATGAACTTACTGTCTTAGCAGCAAAGCGAACCTCTTTGAAGGGCCCTTTCCGAATTGTTGTCTCTGACTGAAAATTAAAGATTGGATAGCACAATACATAATTAGTTACGGTAGAAGGCTTTCACAGAAGTTCATAGCAGAAAGAGTACCAGAGCCATTTTCTACACTGGAAGAATTCTCATTGACTTTATTCCAAGCAGCCTGAATAAAGATGGTGTAAAAACTAAAAACATACTGTACCTTGCTTTTAGCACGCTCCTTGTCCTTCAGTCATCGCTGGTACAAGTCACGGTGATAGTCCGTGATTTTACAAACAGGTGGATCAGCATCTCTTTGAACCTATAACGAAGGAAAAAAAGAATTAAGAATTAAAAAACAATTGAGGCTCATAAAAGATGGATAAGGGTAGTAAACTGCAGGATAGAACTCCTGTGAAGTTAGTTCCTACATACTCCTAACTAAGAAAAAACAAGTACCACCCAAATGCAATAAAACTTCCCCATTATCAAACTCAAACACGCTAAAAATAGGGAAATGACGAAATTGCATTGTATAATGAAAACCCCCAATTGCTTTCCCCCTTTTTCTGCACATAAATGAGTGAAACGGATAAATTACTGTAATTTGTAATCACTAACCTTGAGCTGCCTTGCTTGTTCAAGGGCGTCACGAAAAGGAACAACTTTGTGCCCTGATCCATATTTTCCATGGGTTACTCAC
Organism: Viola odorata; assembly: GCA_963691705.1. Taxonomy (NCBI): domain Eukaryota; kingdom Viridiplantae; phylum Streptophyta; class Magnoliopsida; order Malpighiales; family Violaceae; genus Viola; species Viola odorata. Next base: position 565,082 of record OY829544.1, read on the forward strand.
CAAACAATTCAAACGCTTTCATAAAAATACATAGTTATAAATCAAACACATTGGTGTGTACCTTCATCGCCCACAAGCCTAACATACCGAGCTGTAATTTGGTCATTTAACCGCGGCCCATTTGCTATCTTACCCTGAAATCAACAGAACACCACAATTACAAGATCAAAATCCATACAACAACAAAAGGAACAAACACACTACAGTACCGTAGATGGGGCCGTGAAAAACCTTGCATTGAAGCTAACATCAGTGGGTTTTCTTACAAATTCCCAGATTCGATTCTTCAGTACATTTGGTACGGAGGTTCTAGGAGTGTAATAATAACGGAGGAAAGAAGCAGAATGGATTTGGCGAGAATAACAGAGCTTAGCTTGATAAATTCTATGCCAAAACGCCATTCTGCTTCACATAATTCGTCTAACTAACTATCTATTCCTTACAAAGTTTCTTTGACAAAGCTCGTCACCCTGTTTGGGTTCTGCGAGGCCTAGCATAGCTCGAATTTTTCCTTCCTTTTTGTAAAAATAGTAAATACAAATTTGTTGGGCTTATGTCGGCCTTTTTCATGGACGTGGGCTTTCTTTTCAATTCTTTTACTTTAAGAAAAACTGGATTGGGCTTCAGCACCCCTTTGCGCTATGTTCATTGACCTTCTTCTTTTTTCAAAAAAAAAAACTTTTTTGTTTATTATTTTGGTAAAATATTGAAAAGAAAAATAAAAAAAATATATTGACAATACAATTCCAGTGAGTATATTTCTAAAAGTGTTTTTTTTTATAAATTAAATATACAAATAGTTATTAATTGGAAGTTAATTTAGTGGAATTGTCTTGTTTGTAATTTGTTGGATATATTTATCCAGGAAAAGTAGTTAAAAATGGTTTTACCAAAAGATAGTTGAAAGGTGACAATTTTAAATCTATTTCTCGATCCATTATTTCCATAAATATTTGTGGGCTTAAAGTGCTGGGTCCATTTAAGTTGTAGATGGGCTGGACTCAACACATCTGTAAATTGCCTTGTTACCCAAACCGAACGCGTAGTATCTCTAACCTAGCGCGAAAGCGAGCGAGCGCAAAGAGCGAAGAACAACTGAAGTAGATAAAAAATCTGCTACTACTTCGAAGCAAATTTCGCGTCTTGCTTCATCACTCGGCTCGAGGAATTCGTTGCTTTTGTCGTCTCTTCCATTGTTGGGTGCGGAGGTAATTCTTTTTAATCTCGTTATGTCATTTCAGCTTCTAGGGTTATGGAGATTGATTTAGCTCCATTCAGTTAGATTGGGAAGCTGAAAATTGCTACTGCTACTGCCACTGCTACTGCTACTACTGTTGTGCTTGCCGAACCTGAGCTACAAAATGAGTTTATAAAGAGTGGCATTCCAATTTTCTATTTATAGCATTTCTTTTTGTGACTACATGTAAGTTGAATGCTTAGCTAAGATGAGTTCATCATTTTTATAGGAACTGGAATTTATAAGGCTCTTCGATTCACTCCATATTGCGAAGATAATTTTATTCACTGTTTGCTCTTTTGGATTACTGCTTGTGCTAGGTGTTAAACCTTATTTGCAAGGCTGTTCGTCATTAAAATAAAGCGCTTCTAGGTGAAATGGACTTTGACGAATATGATTATTTGGAGAAAACTGTAGAAAATCCTGAAGCTCTGACGGTGGAGATTGGTAATGGTGACTCTACAAAGTTTGGGGAGAAAGAGCGCAGTCGAAGGTCAAGGCATAAGAGTGATGATAAGGATAAGGGTGATGGTGGGGACAATGAAAGTAGCCATCAATCAAAGCGGTCAAAATCTGGCGATGAGTTGCATGCTCGTGACCTGAGTAAAGAAAGAGGATCATCACGCCATCACTCTCAGTCTAGAGATGGTGAGAGGGATCGACATCGGAGTAACAGGGAACATAGAGACAGGGAGAGAGGTAGGGATAGGGATAGAGATGAGAAGAATGGTAAGGAAAGAGAAAGGGACAGAGATCGGGAGCGGAATCGGGAGCGGAACAGGGGGGAGCGTGACAGTGAAAGGGAGAAAGAGAAGGAAAAGGAGAAGGAGAAGAATATGGAGAAGGAGAAGGAGAAGGATAAGGACAAGGACAAGGAGAGGGAAAGAGAGCGGTCACGAAGAAGCATGAGTCGATCTGAAAAGCATCAGACTGATCAAGATGAACAAGTAAGAGAAAAAAGTCGGGACCGGGAGTATAGAGAGAGAGAAAAAGAGAGGGAATTAAGGGAACGGGACAGAGAAAGCAGGTACTATTTTCTTCGGCTTATTTTGATAGTCTTTCACCTCATTGTTTGCTCTCTATTCATATTGTTGTCAACCGGTCATGCTTGATCTGACTGCAGGTCAATTGTTTGCTTGTTTGTTTGGTGGTTCTTTTAAAATGAAAAATTGATGAACCAAGCCAGAGTGAGAACTGACCATTCTTTTCTCTGCATTTCTCATTTATGAATGGTTGTTTTGACAAATATTTGGTATGGCTTATTAGCATCCTTTTCTTATTATTATTGGTACAAAGAACATTTTCAGTATCGCGAAAACGTTATATAATGCCTATTTCTTTCTCGTGTTGCATAATGTGCTGCATATTTGGTATGGCTCATTAGCATCCTTCTCTTAATTTTCTGGCAGAACCATTCTTTCTTTAGTTTAATACTTTTCAGAGTTTAAAGTCCCAAACCTTCCTCAGTTATTGTTGGTCGTACTCAACGAGTTCTCTTTGGTCTTGGAGTGTGATTTTGTAACCCTTGTTTGGTTCTCTTGCTCTCTCACGGTGGGGACATAAATAGATAAAGCCTGTGACTGTTGTTTGTGTGCTCGTATGTTGTGGGCAATGAAGTCTCCTGACCTTGATTATACAAGTTTTTACATATAAAATTTCAGGTAGATTTAAACTTCTAGGCCTTTTTTTCTATGTCCAATATAGGAGTTTCCTGTCTGTTTGATTGGGTAGGGCATGTTTTCTTTATTTCGGGAAGGTTGCTCCCCATTTATATGGACCTATTTTGCTACTTTTCCACCTTTTATTATCCGATATGTCTATTTCTTGCTTTGTCTGATATAGTCCCACTGTCCCAGTATTACATCTCACAAATCCCAACTGAACATTAGCCATTAGTGACATTTTCTTTTCTGCTGTCCGTCTTCTTATTTGTATGTGATTCTTAGCTGATCATGACTTTATGCTATTATTTATATAAAGTTTGACCCTACTAGCTCTAATCTTTCAAATAGTTACTTGTATGCTGTTAAATGCGTTGAAAATTCAGAATATTGAACGCCAGATTCTGGGAATCGCAGATGTGCTAGAGCAATGTTCAGATGGTCTTTCTGGCAATTGGGCCAGGCACAAGAACTCAGGTCATGGGTTTTAAATATTTCTTCCTAGAGATTCTGGAATCATTTAAGCTTGCATTGAAAGATTGGGGGTACCAACGGTGGAGGTTTTGACCTGGGTGGTGATGCCATGTATGATTTCAGTTAACCTCCACCTCTGAACTTAGCTGCTTAATGCTATCTATTCTGTTGCAGAAATGCTGGTGGGGTAGTGATGGGCTTTGCTTAAGAGAAGCTGTACATCTTCTGATGCTTGTGGGACAACCTACAGGATTGGGCTCCTTTTTCTATTGTTTTTATTCTTATTTTGCAGGATAGAGTGTCTATCAGATAGTGTGCCCTGTTGACATCTTCAAGTTTGGGCTTAAATACCCAATTGTGCTTCCATGTCTATGTTAGAGTGTCACAAAAAAAAAAGATAAAGAAAGAATGATTCTGTCTTCCCCTGAAAGTGCATTTTGGGATCCCGTTTACAAGTGTTTTCTGATTGTCATCGCTAGCGATGGCTTTCTCAAAGTCCTATTTTTTCTTTTAACTGTTATTCTCTTTTGTCGGACCTGGTTCAATTCCTTTTGCATGATACAGACCCTTTGCTGCTCGTCATTCTTTTTAAGGTTCCTTTCCTGTAATAGCTAGTGTCCCTTTTTGCAGTCTTGAATAGGTTCTCAGTGGTTTGCAAATTGCGTAGCCTCATCATTACATCTTCTGATTACCATATTTGCTGTTTATTCGCTTTTTCCTGTCTTTGTGGTATCTGAATATTATAACACGGAAGACGTGAAAACTTTAGATTATTGCCATTAGCTTTCTTTGAGTTTCTTCCCCATTTTCTGCAGTGAATAATGACTGTATTCGGGATGGTTGACTCTAACTGGGACATAGGTTGTTAACAGGCTTCAAACTAATGCAAATTGGTCCTTTGGTTGATGATGGTGTTTCCACTTTCCACTTAAGTTGTTAATATAAAAGGTACAAATTTAGTAATCCATCCCTTGAAGTTGGATTTTCTACTTGACTACTTGGTCCCAGTTCCCTTAATTGCAACCTCTTACTCCAGGTTGGTTCTTGTCAAATTTTAAGCTGAAAGATGCTTTAATTTCAGAATGTGCATTCATTTCTCGTCTCATGTTAACTGTGTGTAGTTCCCTGCAGGACTGTTTTTTCATGGTTCGGCGTCTTTACCCATTATGCGGAACATTTTGTGACCATGTTTTTGGGATTTTTCTTTTGTCGCATTATGTTTATGGTGGAACGGGCATGAGAAAATGTTCCTTTATTTTAAGGAGCATATTACTCTATACTTCTTTAGTCAATTTTCTGGTTGCTGGTTGGGAAATTGATGAGCCTTCATTCTCATTTCGTTTGTTGTGTAGAAGATACAAAGAGAAGAAGGAAGAAGCGGCAGAGGCTGAGGTTGATCCTGAACGGGATCAGAGGACAGTGTTCGCTTATCAGGTAAGTGGAAACACATTAAAGCAATATTCTTATTGTCCCTTAGTGTTTTATGAACTTCATTTCTTGTGGATTCTAACTTTGATGAAACTACTACAGATATGTTTGAAAGCAGATGAAAGAGATGTCTATGATTTTTTTTCAAGGGCTGGCAAGGTTAGTTATGAAGCAGTTGGTTGTTTTTATTAGGTTTATCCGTGACATTTGTTTTACAAATTGCAAGTTGTAACTCCATGATGAAATTCAACTTAGTAAGTGAATGCTCTATTTTTATGACCTCCTATGGAGATGTATTCTCCTTTGTGAAAAAATAATGTAATAAACATTCTAGTTTCTTAGGAAGTAGAACAGATCTGGTAAAAGATTTGAATTGGTGTGCTTGTACATAGTAAGCTTCTACTGTGTGCATGCTGGACATGAACTGTGTTCCTTCTGTGGAGGATTATATTGTATTGCTTTTTTTACTCTTTCTTAATGAATATTTCTTCTTCGTTTGTAAGAAGCTAAACAAATTTTTTTCCAGGTTCGAGATGTACGTCTCATAATGGATCGCAACTCGAGACGTTCAAAAGGAGTTGGGTAAGTCTTTATTTGTGTTCAGTAATAGTTGCTTTTCTTTTCTTTTCAAATATGCTTTATCTTGTTGGATTGACCAAGTTTTTGGTTTCGAATAGTTTTTCAAGGTTTTTCTGTACATTAGCATGAATGCATCAAATGTTTGTTTCTTTGGTTTAATCTTTTTATTGTTTCAGGTACATTGAGTTCTATGATGCAATGTCTGTGCCTATGGCTATAGCACTTTCTGGACAGCTTCTTCTTGGTCAACCAGTAATGGTGAAACCTTCTGAAGCCGAAAAGAATCTTGTTCAATCAACTGCAGCTGTGGCTGCAGCATCAGGTGGGCTTACAGGGCCATACTCAGGGGGCGCTAGAAGGTTATATGTTGGCAACTTGCACTTCAACATAACAGAAGACCAACTTCGTCAGGTAAGGGGCTTGTTAATTTCACTGTGTGTAGATTATGTGTTTGACGTGGTATTTATATATGCATGAACTCTGTGGTTGATTGCTCAGGTTTTTGAACCATTTGGTGCTGTGGAGTTGGTGCAATTACCGGTTGATGAAACTGGTCATTGCAAAGGTTTTGGTTTTGTTCAGGTAAGTTTGGTTAAAACTTGTATTCATAGTGAAACAGTGAAATAGAAGAGGTTATGAGTTTCAATGCAAAATTCCATTTAAATGCTTAGATAATGAGGGCATTGTTGGCTTAGGACCCTATGTTACCCTTGAGTTTTGAAGAACGTCTTTTTGACATCTCTGTCTCTGCAACCTTGTGTCTGGTTGACATTTATGCAGGCTTGATAAGAATCCAGTGGATGTTATTGATTAATTGTTTATTGCAGTTTGCACGTCTTGAAGATGCCAGGAATGCTTTAAACTTGAATGGGCAAGTAGAGATCGCAGGCCGGCCAATCAAGGTTCATAGTGTTCCACTGGTTGCTTTTTTCACTTGTGTAGTTTAGGTCAGTGAATTTTCTAGTAGAATCATCTAGCTCTGAATGTGGTTATCCACATGCATCTTTTGTTTTTTGTGCAGGTGTCAGCTGTTACTGATCAACCCGGAGCACAAGATGGAGCAAATGCTGGTGATTTTGATGATGATGAAGGTGGTGGCTTGGTTAGTAATCCTTTTTGATCTGTTCGGTATTGGGTAATGTTATATGACCTAAGAATGGCCTCTTTTCGTGGGCCTTATATAGGAATTGAGTTAGTCTCTTGTGCTGTAATATCTTAAAGAAAAACTTCCATTGCCGCAAATGTACTGTTTTGAGTTGACTGAGGAAGCTGTGATTATCCTAGCATTATAGCTTTTATTATTCACTAGTGAGTTTTAAGGGAATTCACTGTTTAGTTATGCTTATTTAGTAACTTCTACAAAGCTAGTTAACTTTTTGTTGTGATGTAAATTTCAGTCCCTGAATGCACGTTCTCGAGCACTTCTTATGCAAAAGCTAGATCGCAGTGGCACTGCTTCGAGGTTGATTTCATTCTTTGCTTTTGTTCTCTAAATTGAAGTAGTGTGGTTGCTCTGGTTCGTCTAACTCTCTACATTCTCTTGTGTGCAGTATTACTGGTTCTTTAGTGACTCCTGCTGTTAATGCTGGCCTTACTCTTCCACCTGCACCGCCAATTGCTGGAGTTGGTTCTTTGGTGCCGACGGTTCTTCCGACTCTCATACCAGGTTCTGTTCCTGCACTTGCTGGGCTTGCAGGTGCAGGTCTTCAACTTCCTGGTGCTCCCATTCCTTCTGTAGATACAATTGGAATCCCAAGCGAATGTTTATTGTTGAAGAATATGTTTGATCCAAAACTAGAGGTTAGTTTACTTTTAACTTCTGGAGTAAGCAAATCTTCTTTTTTTCTTGGATAAGCATGTGTTTTGCTTATGTTTAATTTGTTTGGATGTTTGTTTTTCGGCAGACTGAACCAGATTTTGATTTGGATATCAAAGAAGATGTTAAAGAGGAATGCTCTAAATTTGGAAAGTTAAGGCACATTTATGTGGACAAGTAAGTGCAATGTTGACTACAGCCTTTTTTTCCCACTTGAAGTAGGTCATGATCAATCATTATTTAGGACTTCAAGGTATTTGTAGTTGGAACTTTATCTACTGTTTCTTGCGCTTCTGTGTTTCTGATGACTGGTTTCTGTGGTTCTTTACTTGATGAAACAGGGATAGTTCTGGTTTTGTTTATTTACGATTTGAGAACACACAAGCTGCAATAGGTGCACAGCGGGCACTCCATGGGAGATGGTTTGCTGGGAAGATGATCACTGCAACATTCATGGTAAGTGATGTGTATGTGTCGGGTGGGGTTAGTAATAGAATACCTCATCTTGCAAACTAAAATTCGCTGCTTGTGTGCAGGTGCCCCAGGCCTATGAGGCTCAATTCCCTGATACTGATAGCAGGTAAAGACTATATATTGCTGATGTGCAAATTTCTTAGCTTCTCTACTAGTTCCTCCTGCACCGTATCACACTGACATACTGATTAGGTGATGAGGCATCCGCGGAGGGCTCTCATTACCTTTATTAGTCGCTTCTAGTGTGATTTGGGCTATTAGTTTTTGAGACACCAGTAGTTGGAGGTGGGAGAAGCACATCCACTGTGCTAAATTGTTGTTAACTTTCAATATTTAGGAATTTAACAGCTGTGGTGGTAGCCTGTTTATGGGATTCTTCGGTGTTGTTTTATGTTTGCTTCATATCTTGACTTCAGACTTGGAAGAAGCGGGATATCATTTAGTTGGCCTTTTTGTTAATGGGCTGGGCCTCCAAAATTTTATATATATATATATATATGCAACTGATGTAACCATTTATCCCAAATACAATTTACAATTACAAGTGAGGTTGTCCTTTGTCCAATAGTAAGCAGTAACACCTATGCATGTTTTAAAATGAGATTTCATTCCTTAATATAATTTTCTTTTTTCTTTTTTCTTTTACAAGGATGTGAGCTCATGTTATATTACAAATTTTCCCAACCGCTAACCATAGCTAATAGTGAGAATAAAACTTTTCTTGACTAATAGTGAGAATAAAACTTCACGAGAAGACCAGGTGTCTGTATTTGATATGATGATATATCCATGCATGATGTAAACCACTACGGGATGCTGGGTATATCAAAGAGCGGGGAGGATAGAGCTACTACGTTGTTCTTTATCCCTCGTACTTCAAATTTATGCGTCCTGACATCATGGCTGACTCAAACAGCTGAAGCCGCTTACCAATTATTCAGGCGAGGTACATATAAGTTACTGCGTTCTACGCAAGTGCTTCCGTCATAATCTTGGCTGTGCATAGAACAGACGAGGAAGTGGATCTGATATCGAACAATATATATATATATCCATTCAAGATGCCTGGAAAAAAGTACTATAACCGCCACGTATTATTTTTGAAGAAGAAAGAACAGAAAAAAATAAATAAATCATGGAAATCGTTGAAGATGTGTTGATAGTAGGAGCTGGAATAGCTGGCCTGTCAACATCCTTAGGACTCCACAGGTATGTATGTGCTTTTTATTTTTATTTTTAGAAAAACTTTGCAAATAAGGAGGTGGAGGGGTTTTACACGTATGTACACTTGACGTGTTACTGATACTACTGTAGGATTGGGATTGGAAGCTTAGTGTTGGAATCATCGTCTAGCTTGAGAGTCACAGGATTTGCTTTAGCAATATGGTCGAACGGTTGGAAGGCATTAGATGCTCTTGGCATTGCTCAGACTCTACGACAACAACACCTGAAACTCGAGGGGTAACTGTTTACTTATTGCAATTTACACACTTCCTACATCCTTATTTTGTTGCAAAAATCACTCTCGCTAGTAAAGATAATAGGATCGATACATTGGATATGTTTCGTTTCGTTTTCCCGAGGTTGACGTGTCTGAATATATGCAGCCTAGGTCTCATTTCCAATGTCGCAAGCGATCCTGGCAAACCCAGGACAGGGTTATCTTTTAACCGCAAAGGGAAAAAGTGAGCATACTTTATTTCTTTTAATTGCTTCAGCTGTTTGCGGTTTGATTTGCCCTCGTGTTGTCAGTTAAGTTAAGCAAATTTAACATGCTTATTGTTTATCCAAATGCATGAGTTTTGGGTTTGGATTGGATGGAGACTTACGCGCGCTGTCCTGTGGCTGTATTTGTTGTAGCGGAGAGCAAGAACTTCGTTGCGTGCGAAGGAAATTGCTGCTGGAAGCGCTTAAAAAGGAGCTCCCAAGTGGTACCGTAAGGTATTCCTCCAAGGTTGTTTCAATTGAGGAATCAGGGTACTATACCCTAGTCCATCTTGCTGATGGCACCATCATCAAAACCAAGGTAAACCATTGACAGTTTTTTTTCTCCCGGTCTTTTGAATCCATACTAACCAATTTGGAAATGAAATTAAAAAGGTGTTGATTGGGTGTGATGGAGTGAACTCGGTAGTAGCAAAATGGTTAGGGTTCAAGAATGCGGCTTTTACTGGGAGATCAGGTATTAGGGCTTTTGCTGACTTCAAGACTGCACATCATGACTTTGGGTTCAGAATGAAGCAGATCTTCGGTAATGGGTTTCGTGCAGGTTTTTTGCCTTGTGATGAATCAATAGTTTATTGGTTTTTCACTTGGACTCCCTCTGCTCAAGGTGAAATGCCCTCTTCTGTTGCATGAATATTCTTACATGCTCATTGTTCTAATGTAAAAACTCATCATTGCTTTATGTTGCAGAGAAGGAGTTAGAGGACAATCCAGCCAAGCTGAAGGAATTCGTGCTGAGAAAACTTGACAATGTGCCTGACCAAATAAGGAAATTTGTAGAAATGACAGAGCTAGATGGAATGACTTGCTCCCCCTTACGGTATCGATACCCATGGGAGTTGTTGTTTGGAAACATGAGCAAAGGCAATGTTTGTGTCGCAGGCGATGCACTGCATCCGATGACACCAGATATCGGTCAAGGCGGGTGCGCTGCTTTGGAGGATGCTGTTGTTTTAGCTAGGTGCATTGGTGAGGCCTTGAAGAAGAAGTCTTCAAGTGTGGAAATCCAAGAGAGAGATGGAGATGGAGATGAAGAGGAAGAACATAAAAGGATTAAAATAGGGTTGAAAAAATATGCAATTGAGAGGAGATGGAGAAGCTTTGACCTCATTCTCACTTCCTACATGGTGGGTGTCATACAACAATCTGGTGGTGTGGTAATGACATCTTTGAGAGATTCAATCTTTTCTCAGTTTCTTGCTGGGTTGCTGTTGAAGAAAGCAGATTTTGACTCTGGAAAACTCAGTATTTCTTAGATGCAATTTCTCTGTACTCTGTTGCAGCTGTTATGTTGTTGATATCAAATTTTTAAAATAAGTTGTGTAAAGCTTCCCCCTAGTATCTAAAAGCCTAGTAAAAGCTTCGTAAAATGTGTTGTCTTGCTATAGCCACGTAACATGATGATCATAGAATAATGGCCTTAAAAGGAAAGTGCTACAGCTTCTTTTTCGAGGTACGTGTAGGCCATTATTAAATTATTGGAAAGAGCAAGACTATGGAGTATGTAAGTTGTAGAAGTAGCTGAAGAAGAAGTGTTGATAGTAGGAGCTGGAATTGCAACATCATAGGTGATCCGACCGGAAAACCCGAATACAACCATCTTTTAACCTCAAAGTGAAGACGTAATTAACAAGAAACTAGTAACTTTTTAACTGCCATTGGTGTGTCATTTGATGAAAGTTAAGTAAAATTTAACATGCAAATCCATGACTTTTTGCTATGTACTACTCCTTCCGTTCATAAATAATGAACGTTTTAGGATAGTAAAAAAGCGTAGGACAATGATCTTTCATTTTATTTTATTTCACATTGTTTCATTTTTTTTTCTAATTTCCACTCAAAATTACCACACCATCATCAAATTGGGTTGATTCAACAAAAAAAAATTGTCATTTGCACAAAATATGTTTCAAAAAAGATAAAATGACAAGTACTCCAAATACTAAAAAAACGTAAGAAAACGATAGTTATTTATGGACAGAGGGAGTACTAGTATAGAACATGAAGTTCGAAATGTGAGAAGGAAATTGCTGCTGGAAGTTATTGGAAAAGAGCTCCTCCAAGGTTGTTTCAATTAAGGAATCAGATTCAGGTCACTATACCCTGGTTCATCTTGCTGATGTGCCAGACCAGATAAGGAATGTTCTAGAAATGACAGAGCTAGACGGAATGGCATGCACCCGGATATGGTACCGATACCCATGGGGGATGTTGTGGGGAAATATTACCAGATGCAATGTTTGTGTTGCGGGCGATGCACTGCATCCCATGACACCAGACATCGGACAACGTGGATGTTCTGCTTTGAAGGATGCTGTTGTGTTAGCTAGATGCCTCGGCGAGGCCTTAAAGAGGAGAGTCTAACGTTGAAATCCAAGAGGAGGCAGAATACAAAAGGATTGAGATGGGGTAGAAGAAATATGCAGATGAGAGGAGATGGAGAAGCTTTGACCATCTGCACTTCCTACATGACGGGTGCTATACAACAAACTGGTGGAGCTGTATTGACCTTTTTGAGAGATTCATCGATCTTTTCTGGGCTTCTTGCTAGGTTGCGGTTGAAGAAAACTGGTTTCCACTGTGGGAAACTCGCAATTTCTTGATGCAATGCAAGTTTTCTGTACTCGATGAAACTGTCGAGGTTGAGGAATGGGGTTTAAACCTCAGAATGTAAGAAGTGGTGCATGCTGCCAGACAGACAGAAACAACTGGAAGGTAAAAGAGATTGAATGTGGTACTTTTTTTTGGAATGAAATTACATCATTAATACTTGATTTCACCATCGAAAAAAAGCCCCTTTCTACTTCTAGATCCTACGGTAGGCAAGTAATTCTTTTACTACACAACAAAAGAAAAGGAAAACCAACTGTACATTTCCCAGCAGTTCCTATCTACCTTCATTGCTCGCGACGGCTACCAAAATCTGACACCTGACTGATCCTTCCTTTCCCACTGCATCACAAGAAACTGTCATCTCCATCCATATCTTCCAAAAAGATATGTTTTCACTCATTTTCATTTATAGCTTCCAAGTAGAACAGCCAAATTTTAGTGAGAAAACAGACCAGGGGGAACTTCAAAAAGGATAAATAGAGGTAAAATAGCTTGTCCTTACATAGTAAAGGGAATCCAATGCGGCTAATTATAGTGGCCTCTTCCTTTTGCCAAGAATGCTCTTCCATACACCTGATAAATCTAAAACTCTCCTCCAAGAGGGACATTTGTTTCCATGCACCACCAGTGCAACGTTTTCTCTTGGAGACAACGGGGTAGTTTCCTGACAATATGGAGTCAACTGCGTCTGTTCCTCTAAACTTTCATGGTTTCCATCAGATGCAGAAGCAGTAACAGTCTCTTCCTCACAACAAGAATCCAAATGCTGCACTAGCTTACCATGTAGAATTCCTTGATCTTGGCTACCAGTGACTCGTCCATCATCCTCTTTCTGAATTCCACCTTTGTTTTCCAATACCTCACCCTCATTTTCCAAAACCTCTTCATCAGATGCAGGCACAGAAATAATATTCTCTTCCACATAACAAGGATCAAAATGCCGCACTTGCTTACCATGTAGAATTCCTTCATCTTGGCTAGCAGTGACTTGTCTATCATCCTTTTTCTGAATTCCACCTTCATTTTCCAAAACCTCATCCTCACGAACTTCAACCATATTGTCAACATTAGCATTTTCCTTGGTCGTCGAAATCCCAAATAATTCAATTCCTGGAGTGTCTCCCTCGTTACGATGCACAAACTCATGATCTTCAGCCCTTGTTTCACCATGATCACACTGAACCATCTTAGCATCAGCACCATCCATATCATTCTCACAACCTCCCACACCTTCAGTTCTTACTACTCTATCCAAGTCCATCTCATCATTCCCCCTCTCTTTAGCATCATTCCGCCTCTTTTTAGCATCATTCCTCCTCTTTATAGCATCATTCTTCCTCTTTATAGCATCAATCCACCTCTTTTTAGCATCATCACCAACTATGTTGCCAAATCCAGCTCCAGCCATGAAAGCTGACAAAGCTTTCTTATCCACTACAGCCCTCATTCTCATCTCCTCAAACCTATCCGTTGCCCTCTTATAGTTACAAGGAGGACACCAAAACTTGCCAAACTCATCAAATTGCGGAGCATAATTGACAGTAATGCAACTCGCATGAAGATAAATTGGGCATCCACAACAAGACAACAGACTTTCCCCGCCTTTATCACATCGATTACAACTCACCAACCAATCATCCTCCGAATCGTTACCTATGTCATCTATTACGTTAGCACCACCCTGTGCGAAGAATACCGTCAGATATAGATATGCATTACCACTAGAAACGATGACTTCGTAAAAAAAACTGAACAGCTACGCAAGCAGAGAGAGAGAGAGAGAGTGCGTACCGCCGGATAAGACCGAGGCGCCGACTTAAACCGAGGCCTTGAGGAACTTGCTGCTTCAGCTCTCATGGTGGTTTGATCGGGTAAAGAAAGGCAATCTTTACTCCAATTAGGCTTTTTGATTCTTCTTTCTTGTTGTGTTGAAAAGTGGGAAGTAGAAAGAGATTTCATTCACTCTATACAACGTTTAGATAAAGGAGTGGAGAAGAAAAAGTGGACGGTTGACCTGGTCTCATCGATCGTCGGAGACACTGGTCAGCGATCAGTGACGCGACAAGTGACAGTGTGGAAGTGAAATAAAAAAATTATAGCGAGAGAGTTTTGGGCCTGATGACTTGGGCTTTCTCCCACCAAAATAAACAACAGAAGGCCCATATGGATTGTGTTCAAGATTCGAATGGTTATTGCTACCAACAAATAATATTTGACTATATACACGTTCTATCACTATTATCTCACCGATGTGGGACTATCTACTTATCCCTCCAACTTTCAATCAAATTTAAATACCCTTCAAATTAAAAAATTCTTCAAATACTCGTTAAACTATTTACATGTTTCAAATCAGCTTATTAGTTAAGTTTTTTTATCTAAATTGATAGTCAAATGTGTGTCGCGTATGATATCATATTTTTTTTAATAAAAAAATGACTCATTTTATAAATTAATAGATTTATTTCTCTTTTTTTCTAAAAAATATGGTGATTGTTAAAAGAAATCAGTTATTTAGACATTTTTTTCTTTTTTTAAAGTTAATTGTTTATAATAATAAATTATTTTAGCTTTTTTTACAGATAAAAATGAGGTGTGAATATGAGTTCGAGACTTTACAGGTACTTATGCTGCCGCTAGCAAATGAACCAATGAGTTCAATGGTCATTGACTTTAGTTTTTATTATTATGTAAATTTATATCATTTTTGTAGGGCGATACAAAATTTTATTTTAATGGCCTTTTAAAAAAAATTCACCAGGACTGAGTTGGTTTGTAGGGAAACTTAAATTTTTATTTAAATGACCTTTTAAATTCTTCCCAATGGGACCGTATGTATCCTTATATAAATTTAAATTTAGATGATCACCATTAGATAATTAATAAGGTTATAATCAGTTAGAAGTTACTTTCTTTTCAAAGTTAAATAATTACAGAAATAAAATTTAAAATGTATTTTTAGGAATTTACTTTCTAACTCTTTAATTTTTATTTTTAACTTTATGAAATTAGTCATTATTTATAAATAGTATGCATGAAAAAGTTAACCGATGAGTTGATTTGAAGCATATAAATAGGTTATAGGGTATTTGATGAATCTTTTAGTTTGAGAGAGGTCTTTGAATTTGACCGAAAGTTAGAGGGGTACGTAGATATTCTCCGATAAAAATCGAGTCCCATGAAAATGCTAAATTAGCCTGACCAACCAAGGTTTTGATACCCGATTTGGGACATTGACCAAGGTGAGGGAAGGGCGAACCATGGGTCAATTGAGGACGAATCTAAGTCGATCTAGATACGATACTAAACTCAAATATGACCTAAATATGATTCTAAAATGAATAAATTTCACTTAATTTATAATAAAAATACTTAATTATTAAAAAAATGACTATAAGCTCAAATAGTAAATTTAAAATCTTAAAAAAAATATCAATATAATAAATATAAATACATAAAGATATTAAAAAATATTTAAGAGTTAGGACTTTAAAAGTTCATAACATGATGACTACAAAAATTAAGAAGAAGAAAACTAGAGTAAGGATTAACAAACAATTTAATTTAAAAAAAAAAAAAACACAAAGAAAGTTGACTGGGTCATCAAATTTTGGCCCAAATTGTCGAGTTTCAACGAGGTTTTAAAAAAAAAAAGATTTTTACCTAAAATCCACCCGAATATCCACACGGTCCCTAAAATTTCGTGTTGACCCGATCGAACCGGGTCGGGTTTTAAAACATTGTGACCAACAATAGTAAATTGACTTAAACATGCTTACAACTCCATAATTCTAGAAGTATAATCAAAATAAATTGGTTTTACAAAACTCCATTTATCCACCGAGGAAAAATCAAAGCAATTGGTTGAGTGTTTTTTTCATATGAAAGAGAGAAAAAGCGAATGCTACAAGCAATTTCCGCACTATTTTTAAAGATTTAGATGAATAATACGAAGGGTGGGAGGGAAACCAAAAAAATGGAGAAAGAAAATCGTCAGATTGGTCGACTTCTTTATAGATTTGTATCATATGGACATTCTAATTGAGATGAAGAAGATTACGGACAATATCGATAAGCAATTTATAAGTTCGAGGAATTGTTGAACCAAAAGAGACAATGTGAATTACACTTTATTATCGAATGAGAGAATGATTTGAAAGCAACCGCGAGTCCAAACTCCTACTCTCTCACATCGTTTTTATTTTAAACACGTATATTGAAAAGGTCGGATGATTCGCTGTTTAGGACAATTTTACCTCTTACTTTTTTCTCGAACGTACAAGCGTACCATTCATGTAATTCGAGAAAAAGTAAGGGACAAAATTGTTTTAAATAGTGAGTCATTCAGTTTTTTTAATATGCGCGACAGTTAATAAAACTGAAAAAAATTATTAAAATATTTTTGTTATTGGTTAAACAAGATAAATAAATACTCATAAGGATTGATCTCTTCCTAACAAACCAGAATGTGTTTTTCTTTTCCCTAAAAAAAGGAAATAGAGTTTAAAAAAATAGTCTAATTAAGAAGAAGTTCATGGTTGATGCATTATGTTTTTATAAAATAGGTTTCGGATTCGACCGTAGTATTGTAATTAAGATTAATAATTAACCAATTTATTTTTAAAAAAGAAGAAGAAGAAGAAGGAGTTTCCTTGTACGAGGACGACATCGTTTTTCAGCTATTAATCTCCTTTCTGGCTGCTCCCTTTCTTTCTCGTCAGTCTTCCTTCATCGCTAGTGCCAAAACCCCCTCCGCTTCTCTTTCGACGTCCTTTATTAGACTTGCTGGTAAAGAAACAGCGTCTAATAAACTTCGTCACTCTTCTTTTCTTCATCATCGCCATATTTTTCAGATCGACACGTCTTTCTCTTCCAATCCGAGGTCAATTCAGTCAATTCCCCCACTGTCTCTCAATTTTTCAAAACCCTAATCTTCAACATTTAATTGCTTTAACACTTTCTTCTTGTTTATTCCGTTTTCAGATTTCATCTCCAACATGACTCAAGACGTCGAGATGAAAGAGCTTCCTGCAGCTCCATCCAATTCCACTACCTCCGCCGCTCCGTCCACCCTCCACGGTGCGTATACTCTTTCACATAGTATACTTTTGTTTTCAGATTTTGGGACTTTTTGTAATCTACTTTTTGGTGGTTTGTAGTTTTGAAGGAGATTGCATCGCTGATTGAGACTGGTGCATATGGTCGTGAGGTGCGGCGGATTATGCGAGCTGTGAGGCAAACAATGGCGCTCAGGCGGAAGCTGAAGCCTTCTGTGCTGTCTGCTTTTCTCAATTTCGCACTCACTCCTGGATCAGATCCGTATAACAAGCTTACCTCTTTTCTTCCCAAGGTATTCTTTAAGCATGTGTTTTGATTCTGAATCTGTTTTGGTGTAAGTGGTTGAATAGATTTCTATGGAACTTATAGAACCTGGGTAATAGTTGAGGAGGGTTAGTGAATTGACTGTATAACTTGTGCGGGAGCAGGAGGATGAGCATGAGATGGAGGTTGATACTGCAACATCCGTAACTCAAGCTTCTGTGAAGCACTCAGTGCCAGAGCTAGAGATATATTGCTACCTGCTGGTGTTGATATTTTTGATTGACCAGAAGAAATTCAGTGAGGTAAAACAGTGCTTGGAAATATCAAAAGTTATACATACACATACGAACACACAGTGAAATCAGTGGGATGAGGGTGTCACTTTATTTTTCAGGCAAAGGCTTGTTCATCGGCTAGCATTGCCCGGTTGAAGAACGTGAATAGAAGGACTGTTGATGTTCTAGCATCCAGGCTCTACTTCTATTATTCACTTAGCTATGAGCTCACTGATGATCTTGCTGAGATTAGAAGGTAATAGCATCCCATCTGAAATTCATTCCTTTTTTATTGTTATGTAATAATGTGTGTGCTGCGTATGTGGGCCTGTTCATTAATGACTCTGATTTGCCATTGTTTATTGTATTGGTAATTCATGCATACACAACAAAAATACCTGTTGGGTGCTAGTGTGTCTGTGTGATCTACATTGTTTATGGATGCCTTCTTTAACCTAAATTGGATGTTTTGTTACTAACAGTAACCTCCTTAATCTTCACCGGACTGCCACATTACGACATGATGAGCTAGGCCAGGTAAGTTTCCTTCTTTCATAAGAATAATTTTCTCACCATTTTTCTAGGGTTAGGTTTTTTATATGGGAACTATGTTATATCACAGGAAACACTCCTGAACTTGCTACTCCGCAATTACCTTCATTACAATTTGTATGATCAAGCTGAAAAGCTGAGGTCTAAGGCCCCAAGGTTCGAGGCTCACTCAAATCAACAGGCAAGTTTTTAGTTTTTTTCAATTCAACAGCAGCCTTTCTTAATGTTACATTGATAGTGAATGTTGATTTGGATTTTGTGATGGTGCTTACTTATCTGGCGGTGTCTGCATGTTTGTGCACCATTTGTGGCCGTCTCTGCTTCTTACATTAACAACTTTTTGGTTGCAGTTCTGTCGGTACCTCTTTTACTTGGGAAAGATTAGGACTATTCAGTTGGAGTACACAGATGCTAAAGAATCCCTCCTTCAAGCTGCTCGAAAAGCCCCTGTTGCAACCCTTGGATTTCGAGTTCAATGCAATAAGTGGGCCATCATTGTTAGACTATTGCTAGGAGAAATCCCAGAGAGGACTGTTTTTATGCAGAAAGGGATGGAGAAAGCTTTGAGGCCATACTTTGAGCTGACTAATGTGAGTGTAGACTTACCAAGAGTGATGATCTCATTATACTCGAGTTTTTTTATTTATGTGCTTCCTATTTAATGCTCTATACATACAAACGAAAGATAAATTTTCATACTAATTGACATGTCAAAGTTTCAGCATACTCTAGATCATCTTATAAGCCAACCACTTAAAAGTATACAACACTTTTTTGCCTCTTCAGTCAGTGTAGAATCTGTAAATATTTATCCATTTTATTTGTTTTTATCATTTTTTTCCAAAAGAAGGAAATTGTTCTTTGTCTAGAGCTAGTTATGAAAATGAGATCTGTCCATTAGTATTATTATGTCACTATTATTGTTAAAGTCCAAGTGAACATAACAGCAAGAGGCATGTGTCTTTAAACTCTGTAACTTGCTAAACATGTAATGCTTGATTCTTTTTTTTCACTTGTTTATAGTAAGTGTGGGTTGAAGCTCAACATTTGACTTGTTTTGCCCAAGTGGATTTCCTCTGCCTATGTTTTACTGTTGGTTTTGATGATGACTATCTGTATTTTCCAGGCTGTACGAATTGGGGATTTGGAGCTTTTTAAGTCTGTTGCTGATGAGTTCTCAGCTACTTTCAATTCAGACAGGACCCATAACTTAATTGTTAGACTGCGGCACAATGTCATAAGGACTGGCCTTCGCAACATCAGCATCTCTTATTCTCGTATTTCTCTGGTTGATGTAGCAAAGAAATTGAGATTGGACTCTGCAAACCCTGTTGCTGATGCCGAGAGTATTGTAGCAAAGGCAATAAGGGATGGTGCAATTGATGCCACTTTGGATCATGTGAATGGGTGGATGGTGTCTAAGGAGACTGGGGACATCTACTCCACAAATGAGCCTCAAATTGCATTCAACTCTAGGGTTGCCTTCTGTCTGAATATGCACAATGAGGCAGTACGTGCACTTAGGTTTCCACCAAATTCCCACAAGGAGAAAGAGAGTGCTGAGAAGAGGAGGGAGAGACAACAACAAGAGCAAGAGCTCGCAAAGCACATTGCTGAAGAGGATGATGATGAGTTTTGAGTAGGATCGTGAAATGTTCTCATCGTCCCAGGATAGTGATTTTTTCGGTCCCTTTTGCTTGAATTATTCGTCTCAACTTTAGGATCCTGCGTTGTCTTTGAGCTGCCTCTATTCTAAATGTTTTGAATATTATTGGGGTTGCTCTTTCCCTTCCATTAATTGTTATAGTTTGTATCCCTTACACTAGTTTTGGCTACTATTTTACATTGACCCAAATATGCAGTTGATTTGATGCATTTTTATTTACAAGAAGTGATGGTTGTTGGTTAATAACCACAAACATTAGTATTTTATGGACCATTTTGATTTCTACAAGATGTCTTATATTTGCTTCAGTGCTTTGTTACAAAATGTAGTTGCCAAGGACCGTAAGGTGTGCTAAGCTTTGACAGCCAATTTGAAAGCAGAGATTACAATCACTGGCAGATGCGGATTTACTTGATTACTCAACAGTGTCATAACTTTGCGGCATAATGGACCTAAGAAATGGGGGTGTCTGACATCCAGGGGAGGTATCTGAGATCATTGAACAGTTGCTGGGAACACAAGATACAAATAAGGAGCAAAGATGAAACAACCAACTCTGCTTAAAAAGGGAAAATTATCAGTTTACAATGAATTGGCATTTAAGATTTTTAAGGGTGAAGCAAAGGAGAAATAATGGGAACCGAAACAATGATATCCACCCGCTAAACAAAGAAAACCCAAAGGTTACATGTACATTGGCTGCATTCAGGCAGCAGAGTTCAACCCAAATGACTTGACAATGTTGCTAACCCTTTCTGCAAAAGTTCTGGACGTTATCTTTTTACCAGGCACATGAAACGGGTTTGAAACTGCATCCACGTATGCAGCATGGAACTTCCGGAAAAACTAAACCAATTCCACCCAAAGAACGAAAAGAAAAGAAAAAGAAATATCAGATACCTATATCAAATGATCAATCTACAGAATCAGCTAAACATCTATCTAGGAACTATAAACTGAATTGGCATGAAACACGGAAATAACAAGTTGGAATTCAGCATTACAACATCAGGATGTTGTCTGCTTCGCCTGTGCAACTTGCACTATCACAGAGAATATCAAAACTGAATAGCAGATAAGCACAGATATACTTCATTCAGATCAAAAGTGATACAAGTCCTTCCTTCATTTTCTTCTAAAGTTCAGTTCTAAAAACAGAATAGTGACACCCTTGTCTTCGTTGTTAGTATCCAAGATTAGCTATTCAAGAACTAGTTCAAAGACAGTTTCTTGTGTAATTCTACCATTGGGATTTAGTAGGATCTCACACAACCTTCAACATTATCTTAGCACAAAGAAACGACGAAATATCCATACCTGCTATATACTCAAGCTAGAACATCACCGCAAAACTAAGCTAGTAACCAAGTGAATGGAGAAGAAGAACTCACATTTCTAACATCGGCATCTCTGGCATCTAAATCAGTGGTAACCAAAATGAATTTCACCTTCGTGTTACTCAGATATCCGTACCTGGAGACAACAAAGCAAGAACATATTGAAGAGAGTTGCAATTCATATTCCACATATGAATAACCATTAGAAAAGGAACAGAGATAAGTAGAAAGCTTACACTTTATAATTCTCCGTTGGATAGAGCAATCCAAGAAACGTCTCATTCAGCGTTGGGCCAGATTTTTTAGGGTTATTCACTTCACATATTCACAATCGTAATCAGATCCTACAACTTATAAAATCCACCCAGAAGTTAAAAATCACGAGAATTGAACAGATCGGAAGTCAAAGCGATATCTGTACCTCGTTCATCGACGACGTCAAGGGAGCAGTGGACGATGTGGTGGAGCTTGAGAGCATCGTCTGCCTCCGTGAAGCTCTGTATGTACAGTGGATTGTTCTGCGCATCCACAAAATTGTGCAAAAACAAAATTGAAAAATCAGTTAGGAAAAAACTATCAAGTGATGTTGTGTCATGAAAAGATCAGGTAGGATGAACCTGGTGGCCGACGACGGCGACGCAGACGATCATATTTTCCTGGTCGATTCACCGCCGAAGAAAGCTGACTGGTTGGAGCTAAGTTCTCTAGTCGTCACTCGGCAGTTCCCGGGTCCCGTTTTGGGTAAATGTTCAATCGTTCGCCACAGACGACAAGTTTCAAATAGCATGCGACAGTCAAGCAATGCTAGGATTTTGAGTTTTTTTTTTCTTTCTAAAATACGTAAAATTTTAGTTTATTGAGTTTTTTTTGTACTTAAACAATCTTTTTTCATGTATTTCTATCCTTGAGATACACAAATTAATTAAAAATTATATCGAAGTTTCTAATTTTAGTCGTCTAGATTTATGTGTTGTCTACATTTTTTATTTTATTATATACGTGTCATTCTTATCGTGTATATTAAAAAAATATTGTTTCAATAAGCTCTAGAGAAATAATGAAATATCGAGATAATTTTTATAATCGAAAATAAATAAATTACATACATGCACGTTTTAAAACTAATTTCAAATACCACTTTCTTATGCGAAGGTGGGTTTTATGCAACAAGATTAAACTTACCATAATGAAAATTTTATCCAGAATGCATAAGAAATTAGAATTGATATGAAATGTTTAAATTAATAAATATTTTGTTTTATCCAAACATATATCTAAATGTTTGATACTTAGGCAATACCAACCAATTGCTTGTCCCAAAAACCAACTCTATTTCTTTGCTTCAAACATTTTATGCTTACAATATCTTATACGTTATTCTTTCCCGCTGTACAAAAACAATTAAAAATTCTCTTCTTTTTTCTTTTTTTTGAATTTCCATTCACTATTTTATTTACCAAATTGAAAAAAGGAAAAAAAGAGTCCGACGACTTGTCATACATCGTAAAAGGCAAGAGCAGTGCTAGTCAATTCGCACGGTCGCCATCCATCCGCATATCTAAACTCCAGACCAACCTCAAGAACTGCCATAATTACAAGTCTACCCTCAACCCTTGTCGACCTCTCACAGATTCCACTCCCCTTCTGTCTCTCTTCTTCCTCTCCTTATATTCTCTTCTCCGTCACTTTTTTTTTCCTAATTTTTTTTTGCTCCTCGTCATTTCAGGCTTTATCGAAAAAGAATCTTTTTCTTTACCTTCTTCATCCATTTGTCGAAGAACAGGTAATTTCGTCACAGATCCTCCTTCAATCCTGCTCTCATATCGTTCAAACGTTTATTGAGCCGCTGCCACGTGGATTGAGCTGGTTTCTCGTCAATTCGGAGCTCCTCTAGGTTTTCTTTCCTTCATGTAATTTCTATCACGATTTGATTGTGCTACTTGTGCTGTTATAAGCTTATTGCTATTTTCTTGAATTTGTTTTATATATTAGCAGACTGAAATTTGAATAGAATATGGATGCTGATGTGTATGATTTCTGGGCATTTATTATTTTCGAAGAATAAGGATAACAAAATTTGGTTTGAGTTAAAACAGTTTGGTGGTGTTGAAAGATTCTTTTTATGTTTCAGATGGGAAGTGCACACAATGATGTTCTTCCGGATGATAATAAGGAGTTTGGTGGGAATAAGGATGACTCGAACAGGGCAGGGGAATGCAAGAGTGGGTTGGTTTCTGAGTTGAATATTAATGGTGATAAAGGGGATGAGGTTGTTGTCAGGAATTTGCACAGTGTGCCGTATATTTATAGAGAAGATGTTGTTCGGCATAAGAAGAGTGGTGCTATTGGGATAGTTAATGAGGTTGCTGGTGACTCAGATTCTGATGGTAGCATCACAGACGATGATGATGATGATGAGGAGGAGGAGCTAGATGAGGATGCTGAAGATGAGGGTGGTGAGGGTAAAGGTGACAGTGATGGGAATGCTAATGATGACAGGAACAAAGGTAATGGTAATTCTAAGATTGAAATTCTTGAGGCTGATCAGGTTCGAGTACTCTGGATGGATGACAGAGAGCAAATCCAACATGTTAATGATATAACTGTTGTCGATCGCGGATTCTTACATGGGGATTATGTTGCATCTGCTTCCAACCCAACTGATCAAGTAGGTGTTGTGGTGGATGTCAATATCGCTGTTGATTTGTTGGCTCCAGATCAGTCTATTATAAAAGATGTGTCAACCAGAGATTTGAAACGTGTCAGGGAGTTTGCTATAGGTGACTATGTGGTCCTTGGCCCCTGGTTGGGTAGAGTTGATGATATTTTGGATAATGTAACCGTGTTAGTTGATGATGGTTCTGTGTGCAAAGTAATGGGGGCTGAGCCACTGCGTCTCAAGCCAACTTCCAAGAATATGCTTGATGAAGATGAGCATTTCCCTTACTATCCTGGTCAGCGCGTAAGGGCAACTTCATCATCAGTTTTTAGGAACTCTCGGTGGCTTTCAGGCTTGTGGAAAGCTAATAGGTTGGAAGGCACTGTTACAAAAGTTACGTCTGGATCTGTATTTGTCTATTGGATAGCATCTGCTGGGTACGGGCCTGATTCTTCAACTTCCCCTCCGGAAGAGCAGAATCCAAAGAACTTAAAACTACTATCTTGTTTTACACATGCAAACTGGCAAGTAGGTGACTGGTGTCTTTTTCCCTCATCTAATATTCAGTCACCGGCAGTAACCTCAGACAATGGTTTGTCAAAGTTAGGACTTCATGATCCAATAAAAAATGAATCAAATTCAAAGAAACTTGGGAATGGATGTGATTCCGAAGAGGTTGCACAAGAGGAATTAGATGATGATAATGAACCAATGAATGTTGATCAGGAGACAGGACCAGAGGGAAATAATGGAACTAATGCAAACAATGGCATATTCGAATCTAGCTCTTGCAGTAGTTCAACCTCAGTTTCTAAAGAGCCTGTACATGAAACTTGGCCTCTCCACCGCAAAAAGATACGCAAAGTTGCAATGCGGAAAGAGAAGAAAGCTCGAAGAAAAGAGGAAAAGTTTGAAAGAGCCCTTTTAATTGTCAACACCAGGACCAGAGTTGATGTGGCATGGCAGGATGGAACTATCACACACGGCTTGGATTCAACAAAACTGATTCCAATGGATAGTCCTGGTGATCATGAATTTGTCGCTGAACAGTATGTGGTGGAGAGGGCCTATGATGATGATGATAATTCTTCTGAAGCTAGGCGTGTTGGGGTGATAAAAAGTGTAAATGCCAAAGAGCGAACAGCTTGTGTAAGGTGGCTGAAGCCAGTTGCCAGGCCAGAAGATCCTCGCGAGTTTTGTGAGGAGGAAGTTGTTAGTGTGTATGAACTGGAGAGCCATCCAGATTATGATTACTCACATGGTGATGCAGTCGTTCGGTTAGCTCCAGTTTCTACTTCTTTACAGATAATATCTGATGGTGAGCCTGTTGCTGAACCAAATCAGCAAACTGGACTAAGTCAGAGTTTGTTAACAAAAAAACACTCAGGACGCAAGACAGGGGAGGGTGCATCTGGTAATGAAGCTTTTATGGAGTTCTCAGATCTCTCTTGGGTTGGGAATATAACTGGTCTCAGGAATGGTGATATTGAAGTCACATGGGCTGATGGGATGGTCTCAACGGTATGTTAGCACAGTTCTCCATCCTTTCTTTTTATACTTTATCCTTAATTTACTTCAATTAGCCATTGGTCTTCATCTATGGCACAATTACTTTACCTCTCTCACCACCAACCATCCTCTGTGAAATGATTGGACGCTGTCTTCATGCTGTGGAATGTTTCTCCAGACCTTAGGAAGTAAAGGATCAGGGAAATTCTGTTGTGACTGATTTTTTTATGGATGGAATGTGAGTGCCATGAGATATTTTTGTTTTGGTAAACTTCTAGCTGGTTTAAAATCCTTGACCATTTCTTTGCTCTGAGGGTGGGAGGAGAGAGTCAGCATCCAATAAATGATGTGGATTCAATTAATAATTGTGCGACTCTGTAGATATTTTGTTTGATCTTTATTCTTAAAATTGCTGGTCTAGCTAATTGATTTTGTGGTTTATTACAGGTTGGCCCCCAAGCAATTTTTGTTGTCAGTCGTGATGATGATGATTCGATAGGGGCTGGGAGTGAAGTAAGTGATGCTGCTGCCAGCTGGGAAACAGTTGATGATGATGAGGAGGAGGAGGAGATGGATGGGCTTGAGAATGATCAAGAGGTGTGTTTCTACTTGGAATTGTAGGATAGCCTTTTTTTAAACTCGCAATGGGTCAATTTGTAAAGTGTAGGAAGGGTAATCAGCAGCAATAGTATATTTAGGTCTCATGATGGTACATTAACTTGTAATGCCCTTGGAATGACAAGATATACAAAAAAGCATGCATACAAAACTTCACATTCTAAAGCAAATTTTGGTAAATAGAGTCATGTGTTTGGGAAAAGGGTTATGTTCCTTTACCTAGTGCGTGTAATAATCTGTAGGCCACAGCTATATTTACTTTACATATGCTTTTTTAGTAGGTTGCCATATAATTGTTTGAATAACTGCGGCAACTGTGTCCTGTTCAGGAAACTGGTGTACAAAATGCTACCAGCACGAATGCTGATGCAGGAGAGAGTCTAGAGCATAATGATTCTGGAAGGAATCTAGCTCTCTCTCTTCCCTTTGCTGCGATTGACTTTGTCACAAGATTGGCATCTGGAATATTTTCCCTGGGACGGAAAAATACAGAGACAGATTTTTCAAACTCCAAAGGCGAAAATGGACTTCAACTTCAAGGAGTGACACGCCAGTCCAATGAAAATGACTCTAGTGATGAGTCCAGTGATGGGTCTAGCTCTGAAAAGTCTAAAGTCATTGATAATGGTGGTGCACAAAGTGCTCAAGAGCGGGTACGGGAACATGCTGGAGTGGAGGCACAAGAATCATCACTTGCTGTTGAAATTTTGTGCAACCAAAGGACGAGTGAATCAGACACTCCAATTTGTTATGGGGATGAAACATCCAATTTCAAAACATTTGACATAGCTAAAGATCCTTTGGACCATCACTTCCTTAGTTCAATGGGACAGGTACTTCCTTCCTTTACTGTTGAATATTGTAGTCACATGTCCCCTTGTTGCAATTTAGGATCATTCCTATAGGCACCTTGAGTCCTGATAGATTCTTGCATACATTTTGTTCAAGTTTACGTTACAAAATAGTCAGTAACTATGAAAGCTACTTGTAGATGAACAATGGAAGGAAGTGGTTCAAGAAGGTTCAGCAAGATTGGAACATTCTTCAGAAAAACCTGCCTGGTAAGATGTTTTACTATATTATCTGCATACACAGTATACTGGAGGGCATATGGCATCCTTTTTTGTTGACATTGAACACTTTATCAGATGGGATACATGTACGAGTTTATGAAGATCGAATGGATCTCTTGAGGGCAGTAATAGTTGGGGCATATGGAACACCATACCAAGATGGGCTCTTCTTTTTCGATTTTCATCTTCCACCAGAATATCCTGATGTTCCTCCGGTGAGAAATGATCCTCCAACACTTTTTCTTTGGTTTGGAAACTATAGTTATGATTTTGCATCATTTTGATGCATCTTTTTTCCTCCATGATGCTACAGTCTGCTTATTACCATTCTGGTGGTTGGCGAATAAATCCAAATTTGTACGAGGAGGGCAAAGTATGCCTTAGCCTTTTGAACACCTGGGCTGGCCGAGGAAATGAAGTTTGGCATTCCTCCTCTAGCATCCTTCAAGTCTTAGTCTCACTTCAGGGTTTGGTATTAAATTCTAAGCCTTATTTTAATGAAGCTGGATACGACAAGCAGATTGGGACAGCTGAAGGTGAGAAGAATTCATTGTCATATAATGAGAACACTTTCTTGCTAAATTGCAAGGCAATGATGTATCTCATGCGGAGGCCTCCAAAGGTAATATCTTAATTCGCAGCTTTTGTTTTGTATTTTATCTTATTGCTTTTCTCACTGCCTTTGGAGCCAAAACATTGCTGTAAAATGTAGTTTGTTAGTTGTCAGAGGCTGGTAGTGGTATCCCAGTATCTGATGTGCATCAGCCATCTTTTTGTTATGATCTCATAGAACTTTCATTTTTGTATTCCAATCCTTCCGGCACGGGCATTATATCCAAGAATAACTAGAACGCTTGTATTGCTTATGAATGATAGGATTTTGAAGAGCTTGTAAAAGAGCATTTCAGAAGGCGTGGTTACTACATCCTTAAGGCATGCGATGCCTATATGCGAGGCTATTTAATCGGCTCACTCACGAAAGATGCCTGTGTGGGTGACGAGGACAGTTCCAATTCAACTTCAGTTGGTTTCAAGCTGATGTTAGCCAAGATTGTGCCAAAGCTTTACTCGGCATTGAATGAAATCGGAGCTGATTGCCATGAATTTAAGCATCTGTTACAGTCGTGAAGATCTTTTTCTGATAAGCCCACCTCGCCAATCTTCATGATAACCCAACAAGGTCAATTTTTTCATGACCCTGGTTTCCAAATCCCAGATACTTGTGAATGTAAAAACCTTCTGTCCACGTACGAATCGGGATCAGAGATATTCTGGAGTTCTGATTTAAGCCATGAGGCTTTTGATCTGGGCATCTTGGAGCTAGGTACTCAAGTCTCCTTTCATTACTAAACATTTATTAACACAAATGATAGTTGTTTTTTTCTTTCTACCGAGAATTAACTGCTAACTTTCTGCACTTCCTCTGGCGTTTGGAAGGCAGGCAGGCAGGATTCTGGATTGGCCGTTCAGTTTGCTATTTTGTTGGGAATTGATGAATTACTACATGTAACTGATGAAGGATTAGGATTATGTCTCGAACCATCTCACTTGTATTTGATCACATTGAAATTATGGAAATCTTTCAATATCTTAATCCTATACACACTTAGATCATGTTTTTTCTTATTTCAATTAAGCAATTCTCTTTCTTTTGTCCGAAGAAACATCATGAAAAAAAGTTGGTTCTGATCGCAGAAGTACTACATAAACATGCTTACTAATCGCAATGT
This sequence comes from Viola odorata, assembly GCA_963691705.1. Classification (NCBI taxonomy): domain Eukaryota; kingdom Viridiplantae; phylum Streptophyta; class Magnoliopsida; order Malpighiales; family Violaceae; genus Viola; species Viola odorata. Next base: position 593,830 of record OY829544.1, read on the forward strand.
TCAGTGGCATAGTTTGTTATAATCATGCGTAACTGACTGTAAATCGAAACCTGAAACGTGTAATCTTGGCCATATTTTGTTGCAAGCTCCTTCTCTTCCGGGAAATGTTAGCCATGCAGAAACCCAACATGAGACTGATTTGCAACATGATATCCCAACTTGATGAAGAAACCCAACATGAGAAACTGACTTGCAACATGATATCCCATGATATCCCCAACTTGATGAAGCATTAACAATATATTTCATCAAATATCACCCAAAAAAAACAAAGTAAGCTTTCATTTGATCCCAATTCCCCTGCACTACCCCCAAAAAGATAAACAGACGAGGAAAATAACAAAAATAGAATAAACAAGGAAATCAAGAACCAGTCTTGATCATCTTCCTCCTTGCCAAGAACCTTGCGACCGGAGGAGTAAGAGCTAAAGTAATCGGGACTCGTACTGGAAACAGCGCCTTGTTACACAGCACAGCCAGCGCAAGAGCACCACCAGTCGAAGCAGCAAGATCAGTGGTCCGATTCCTCTTCTTCTCTTCCATCACAGCCGTTGATCCCGCGCTCTCTCCACCACCACCAGAAAACCCATGTTGCGGGGACGATTGGGCCTGTTCTAGAGACGGTTTTGAGAATCCAGGAAGATTCCACTTGTCAATAATTGATTCCACATCCACGTTGTTCTTGATTGCGACATAAAGGCCGGCGATTGAAGCGGCGGAGACGGAGAAGTGGACACCTAATCCCACTTTCCCGTACTTCTTGAGGAACTCCTTGAATCGGCCTCCAGCCATTGACGCGTCGTTTCGGGTTGGAGAGATGATAATGGTGGAGAAGAAGAACAGGTGGTTGTAGCTGCTGAGGGTTTAGGGTTTTTGGACAAGTTGCTGCCTCCGATCATAGATACAGGCATACAGCGAAGTGGAGCCTACGTCAGGAAATGATGATGATGAGTTGCTGGAAAGCTGTTGAAATTTCTACTCCGTGGTGGGCCTGAAGCCCATGGGCTTCACTCATTTACGTCCTTGTGGAGTGGGTTGGCTCTTATTTATTCCTTAACTTTTTTTTCTTATAAAAAAAATACTAGTATTTTTATTTCTTTAAGTGATCAAGTGTCTGTTCTGGTAAAAAAATCAGCTTATATATATATAAAAGAAAGTGATCATTTTTTTAAGATTTAGTTCAGCACATCTTTTCTCAAATATTCTCAAACATTTAACAACTATAATACTTGTCACTTTCTTACGAATTTTTACTGTTTATAATACTTGTCATTTTATGCATTTCAAAACATATATTTTGTGCAAATGACAAAAAGAAAAAATGCATCAACCCAATTTGATGACGGTGTAGTAATTTGAGTAAAAATGAAATAATGTGGAATAAAATAAGATAAAAAATTATTATTCTACGAATTTTTACTATTTCAGAAAGTCAATCATTGGAATCCGAGAGAGTACTTCTTATAGAATATTGAAAAAATTAAAATTTCGGGGTTGAAAATTTTAATCAATTTTCTACATTTTTTTAAAATCCTACCTGCTCGGCATATCATTATAAACATCAAGTCATTATTTATAAGATAAAACATATTTCTTAGCACTATAATCCATGCAATCTTTGAAAACAGAGTAGAAAGTTACATTGCCATAGCGAAGGGGAATTGCAGATTGGAGAGAGTCTCTTTATTTTAAAATAAAACTATAAGGTTTTACTCTCAGTCATGAAAGTGGTGGAGGTGGTGGTGAGTGCCATTAGTGATTCGGCCATTGTGCATTAATCCATGTTGGTGGTGGTTGTGTTGGTCCACGACAGGACTGCAATTCTCTGGTGGTTTGACCATTTCAGGCCACCCTCTCGGCATATTTCGTGTTAGCTCCAGCAAAGAGTCCCTCACATAGTCTGCTTGAACCATTTCACTGTCCTTCTTCTGCTTACCCCAACAAAAAAAGAGAGAAAAAAACGTTAAACAAAACATCTAAGGTAAGACTCTAACTCAATTCCTTACTGGTACTTTTCTACTGATTGCTGACTGATAAATGGTCATTTTTAACAAGAAAATGAAATGGAAAGTGTTGGAAGAATTTACCGCAACATTGAAAACATTGGACACAAGGCCTCTGTTGCTGGTCACATTGGCATTTGTAACTTCTAAACCAAGAGAATCAAAAGCATCCATCAATTTCACAAATCCTCCTGGCTTGTGCTCACAAAAAACCCTCACAAAAAACTCTGTCCCATCTAGTTGTGCCACCTCCACTTGCGGCTACATAAAAAGAAAATTATACCATTTTAGGGTTGTCTCAGTGCTCCATTATGATTAGGCAGAGCTGAGAGACTGAGAAAATTTATATGCATAAATGTGGGGATTGTACCTCCATTTGGTGGCCCTTGTCATGAGTGATCTCTGATTCTTTATTTAGCTTAGACCCAGGTGCACCAACATGGAACCCATTATTCATACCATGAAGATCAGATGCAGAACCAGGATTCAGCCCACTTTGGCTCAGAATAATTTCTTGCTGCATAATGTTTCTGTTCCCATTTCTACCACCCTCTTCATCTGAATGCTGCTCCTCGAGCTCATCTTGCAGCTCTTTAGCCTGCCTCTGTAGCTCCTTCACAAACTCAATTGCATCTCCAAGAATTGAAGCCCGATCCAACTAAAAATCAAGAAAATGACCGAGTTTAGTCTAAGAAAATATCAAGAAATAACACAATCAGTCTAAAGAATCAAGAAGATTTACACACCTTTGAAATATTGGGTACCAAGGACCTTAGAGCATAGAGCCTATCATTAAGTTTCTTCCTCCTCTTCCTCTCAGCTATAAGGTTTTTGGATTGCCCTTTTCCTGTTCTTTTTCTGTACGTAGCATCATCCTCATCATCCATCTGATCATTGCAATCCGATAACGAATCAGGTGACCCCCCATTCTCCTGTTTGACTGAGTCCTTATCATTATTGTTCCCTGGTTTATGTTGATTATCCTTGTTCTCTAAGTCCACATATTGCAAGTTCATGTTTGTGCAATTAGTCATGGAAACACTGTCCATGTCTTGTAGCGGTACCCCATTCTCCATTCCTTCATAGATTCCATCACTTTTTGTTCTGTTCTCCTCATTGTAATTCAAATGCTGCAGATAATTCATCGGGGAGCTGCACAGACGGATTCGGTCCAACGAGATGTCATTTGAAAAATTCAAATTCTCTAAAGGTGGTGATGGAGAAACTGGTGCCTGCTGCTGCAACTGATTGATTTGTTCCTTTTGTTCATTCGTCATGTTCATATCAGCAGCAGAGAAACTTGAATCTTGATCCATAAAAATGTTGCATTGACATGTCACAAAATCTATGGTTTGTTGATCTTCAGATACCTTTAATTACAGAAACACATGAAAAGATTATATCTTTCGATATTTTTCATTAAACGGATCGATCATACATTGATAGGAATAGGAAACACCTAAATCTTACTTGATTGGCAACAAACAGCTCAATTAGTCCTCCTGGTACTGGAATCAAAACCCTAGTCCCAACCGCTTCCTAGTCAAGTAATTAAGAGTAAAAAACTTCTAAATTAGGGCTTTTCTTTTGAAGAGTTGAGGTAAAAATAACAATGGAAAAGATTGAAACTACTTACTTCAAGAATACTGGATTCTGAGTTATTAGAGAAGTTTAGCCATCTGGGTATGCTTGATATCAAGGTTTGAGCATGAATCCTGTTTCTGTCATGAGTATAAATAGTGATTTTAAGGTACATGTACCCTTTATAGTACATGAAAGGAACAAGAAGGAACTTAATTTTGTAAAAAATAGTGATTAAGTACCCATTGTCTAGGGGAATTGAGGAAGGAATTTGGGCAAGAAGTTCACAAGATTTAGTTCTTGGGTGCTGAATCAAGACATCCCTACAAGGAAGGATAGCTGAAACAGGAAATTGAAGTCCCTCTCCACCATTTTGAGTTCTCTCCTCAGCACCAGCACAACAACAATCCACCAACTCAATATACCTTAAAAGTTGCAAAATTCCAAAAGACAGATTAGACAGAGAGAATTAAGTCAGAGGACAGAAGTGATGCTGTAAAAGAGTGTTGGAACGAGATTAATGTCCTGCCAGTAAAGAAGGGAGGATCCTCGAGGAGATTGGAATTTGTGTCTTAACCTTTGATTTTCACTCAATTTCCAAACAACAGAGTAATCCCACCCTTTCAAACCCACCAATGGCCTTATTTTCTCCATGAAGTTTTGTACAACATTCATGATGTTATTACCTGCACAATCATTATTGATCATAGCTTAGTCACCTACTACTAACTAATTGTACTTGATTAGCACAACTCCTTACATAAACCTTAAAAAAGAAAAAGAAAAATCCATGACAAAGCACACAAACTGTGTAATAATTACCTAAAACATTCCTCAAGAAAGAAAGAGGTGTGTACCTAGCTGATGAGAATACCTCATCTTTGGCTCCAAATTGGGTATGGTATTAACTCTTTTGGCTAGACAATGCAACAAAAACAAAAAGAAAGAATGCAAATGGAAACCAAAACAGAATTAGTTACTTGTCATAAAAAATTAATAACAATCTTGATAGAATATGTGACAGCAATAGTTAACTGCAGCATCCCCGAAAGAAACCTATAGAATTCGAATCCGGATTAGTCCACCAATGGACTGGATTATCGGGTGGAAAATTGAAAATAGTTAACTACAACATCTCCTCAAATTATAACTCTTTAGTGAAGAAACAAACCCTTTCCCTAAATTTTGCTTCTCTTTAAATAAGAGAAGGTTATTTATTGGTTTGGTAGGTGAAATGCAACCCTTGCATGAGACATTTTTTTTTATTTTTTGTTTTCTTTACTTATAGTAATAACTTCAATAGAAACACCAATACGTATATGCATGACAATTTTGGTGCAGTTGTTTGTGACCGTTCGATGAGAGTGTGATGTGTGCGGCATGTAACTAATTATGTGGATGGGCGTACAGAATAATTGACTTTTTCTTGTTATTCATATAGCTTTTTTCCTGTTTTGATTAATATTAATGATGGCAGGAGCATATTGCATGAGCTTAAATTGCGTATAAACCTCAACTAACTATGTAAGTCTTTCATTCGTTTTGGTTATGTATTCTTTCATGTCTCAACTAATTAATTTGCACACGTCAGCAACTGTATACCTAAAGAATAATTATATACAATGTCCCCAAATTAAATAATATATTATGGTAATTAATTTTTCAATCAATTAAGTACATTTAAATAAAACAATTAGTTGTTCGAAAAGAAGGAGAATTTCTTAATATGAATAGAAATATATTAAGGGTTGGGATGGACCGCCAATATTGTCATTACGGCATGGCCCAATTCAAGTAAGCACGTCAAACTGAGTCCAATGATAAAAATGCGGACTTGGGCCTAACGTTAGTTTTGCTTCTTTTTTTCTTTTCTTATCACGAAATTAACATTATAAAAGTAGAGGGTATGTACATCGACGACTGACGGCTCAAATTTATTACTCCTAACTCTCCTAACTCTTGGTTAAATGCAAAAGAAAAAGAAAAAAAGAAATGCGTGTAGAATTATAGGGATTGTAAAACATGCTATGAGTAAAACCGAGAGCACCCTACCCATCATGCTCTTAGAGTAGCAAATAGAATCGTTTCAGTTAGCTACTTAATTTGGAAGCATAATGAGTATGAGATAGCTTGTGTAATTTTCCCAGGAAAATTTTATGACATGTAAATTCTTAATTAAAATGTACTTTTAATGCTACCGTGTTTTTTTTAATTAATCAAAATAGTTCTATCGTATCTCGCTCAGTATGCAGAATCTATTGCTAGAACTTCACTAATATCCTACGAACATTACATGAGATCCTTACAATAAGGTTTGTTGTACTTAGATCCAATATCAAAACAACGTCATTTTGAGTAATCAGATCAAACGATGTCGTTGTGGTTAAACCAAAATAATTTCATTTTAATTAATTAGGTCAGACGGGTCGGTTTTTAACTGACGGCTCAGAACGAGTCGAATCGAACTGACCCATTTATTAATCGGGTTACTGTCAAACGGGTCGGCTCGGCCCCTTTGACAGCCCTGCTTGGATGCACACCGTTCTTCCACTTTTGTGATTGGTTATGACATTCTTTCGTTAATTTAAAATATAATAACAAACTAAACTAATCATGTAACGAATCATGTTGCGTCGTGTGCACTAATCCACCTCGTGTGTCTACATGGAAATTCACTTATACTGTCCCTCGAAGTGGACATGACGACTTAACGCACCTGTTATTTATAGACTGGGGGGCCAAAACTACCCTCCATATGGGCAGCTGTCCCTTTCCCCGGTCCCAAAACTGGAAAGACCTACTTGCCTCATTGATAAATAGGGTAGGGACTCAGCTTTTGTACTTTAATACAGAACCCTATAGGCGGTTGTTTGCAACCTATGTTGGCCGCGGCCCATTTATTGTTCTATTTCGTTGGATTTTGGAGCATATTCATTTTCGGATATTCCATAAAAAAACAGGTCATCAATGACATCTACATTGGCTGTGGCATTGGTCCACGTCTGTTGATTTTCGAGCTCGTCTCTATTTTTAAAAATAACCTACGGTTTTAAAATTTGTTGGAAAATTTTGAGAATAAATAAAAATCGAGTCGTAAAAAATATTGTTTTAAATGAATTTATTCTTATAGGATAAAATGATATTTTCTAATATGAAGTCAGGACCGGAATAGTAAGAACCAATCATCATTTAATCATCTTCCACGAAAGAAAAGACTCTCTCTTTTATAACAGTTTGTTGTTATGGAAAAACAAGAAAAAGATGTGGAGGTTACAGGAGATGGACGTGGGTTGGTGGAATAGGTGGTTGAAGATGAGAGAATTGCTTGAAAGTTATACAAGGAGTAAGTGCTCTCCTCAATTTTACAACATTAACCTTTGTAATACTTCAATTTTACAACAATCCCCTACATATTACAAAAGTTGAAGATAGAAATTCCTCATTAATATATAGAGTATAACTTTTCGAATGTGGTATCTTTTTGACTATATAGGGTTTAGGATTTTAGGGTTTAGGGTTTAGGGTTTAGGGAACAACACAGCCGAATGTCAAATGAAGCAACATCTCAGACACACTATGTCTTTTCTAATAAATCAACTCCATAAACTGTTCAAGAAGCAGAGAACTCATCTGGGAAGTGCCAGTAGAGACATTCAAACTTGTACATCATAGACTAGCTTAATCATTGTCTTATGTCTAAGGCCAAGGACAACTCCTGGAAACACAACCAAATATCAAATTAATGACTTCCAGGGTCTACCCGATGTCGGATGTTAAAATTCAGAAACAATGAAAAGGCAAGTGTAAGAGCTAGGAATAGAGTTTAAGATACTAAGTTTCATTTGCCTTCATGTAAGACCTGCCATTACTGATAAGAATAAACTAGACTATTTAGCATATTGGGATATTTAATTAGCATAAACATAAAACAACTTATCTAGAATAGTTAATGGAATTGATGGTTTAACCACAAGTGACTAGCGTCAAGAATACTGGCAAATCCATACATCCTTCTTCGTTTAATCCATTTTAATGCATTAGCCCAATAACATATCCTTTTCTTTCGTAGCTGATCTTATCAATCCCTTGAAATCTCCCTTTACTCTCCTTAATCACACTGAAAATTACTTCCTTCGCTTCAGCCCCAACGTTCTCCTTCAATTTCAAAAACGTCACTCGCAATATAGACCTAGGAGGAGGCGTCAACGCCCGCATTGACATCATCTGCGACCTAGTCAACCACCATGATGCCATCGCAGATGGGGCAGACGTGGAGTAAGATGACGGCATCGTCGGGTAGGAGGTAGTTCTAGACAACCCACTTGACGGCGAAAGCACTCTCGTCGTTGAGATCAACGACGATACCGATTCTGCGTTGGGCACCGAAAATTGTGGTGGAAGAAGGGAATCTAGGGGACGATGCTTGGACAAAAGCAGCTTCGGTTGTGGGCTTTTTCTTGGCGAAGGTGAAGCCATAGCTACTTCAAAATGACAAGTGTTATTTTTGGTATTTTCTGAGTTTTCGATAATCATGATAAATTCCTTTAGATTGTTGAATTTTTTTTAGAATAAACAAAAATCGAGTCGCGAAAAATGTTGTCTTAAAGGAATTTATTCCCCTAGGATAAAACGATCTCTTCTAACACGAAGTCAGGACCAGAACAACAAGAACCATTTATCATCTAATCATCTTTCAGGAAAGAAAAGACTCTCTTTTATAACAGTTTGTTGTTATGAAAAAATAAGAAAGGGGTGTGGAGGTTAGGAGATGGACGTGTATTGGTGGAGCTATTTTAGAGGAGACATGTGTTGGTGGAGTGGATGGTTGAAGAGGAGAAAATTACTTGAAAGTTATACAAGAAGTAAGTGCTCTTCTCAATTTTACAACAATAACCTTTGTAATACCTCAATTTTACAACATAATCAAATTCAATTCCAATACGTTAATATTTCATGACATAGACCCACATTTGTTGAGTTCTCACCTCATATCAAGCCGAGTTCTAAAAAAAAAAAGAAAAAGAAAAGAGTAGTTGTGATGTTTTTCTTCCAAATTTCCTTTTCTTTTCTCTTTTTGGTTTCTAAAATGCGAGTGTTGTTAGTAGTTTTAAAGAGGGTGTAGTTAATATAGTTTTTTTTTTTTTGGTACTCAGTGTAGTTAATATAGTTAGCTGTGAAGGTCGTTACGAATTATTATGTCTTTCAAAGCTTTTTTTAATGGCAAAATTATCAAATGGCCCATTCAAATTTAAATGTCAAATTGCCGAAAAAGTTGTTGTTTAAAAATGGTAGAAGTAAAAAAAGTGGGGCAACTCTGGTTAATGCTTTCTAGTAGGAAAAAAAAATACCTATAACACACTTAGGGTGCGTTTGGTTAGCGGAATTAGGAAAGAAAGTGATTCAGAAATTTGAGATTTCGAGTTTTATTGCGTTTGGTTGCGATAAGGAATCACTCTCCTCCGGAATCCAACTTTCCTTGACATTTTTTACTTTCCAAAAAATGGGGGAAAGTGATTCTTTGGCTAGGAGGTGGGAAGAGCGATTACTTGATACAAGGAAAACTAATTTCTTCCTTAAATTACATATTTGTCTCCTCATACTAGCATTATTTTAAGAAAGAGAAAAAAAAACTTGTTCTCTTCCCTCTTAATTTAGTTTCCATTTTTATATTAATTTTTGTTACACTTTTTTTTATATGTGTTATTTTTTTAGTTTCATATGTTTTTAATATTTAAATTTAAATTTTTTTCTAGAGTTTTCTTTTTTTTATGTTTCAGGTTCTTTTTTAAAGTTTTGGTACATTTTTTAAATTGTAAATTATTTTTTAAATATTTTTTAAGTTTAATAAAAATATATATTCTGAAAGTTGGATAAATAAAATTTATAAAGTTAAATTTCTTAATTAACACATCAACCAACCCCTTGCCATTAATAATGAAGAATTTTAAAACTCATTTGATATTTTAATTGTTGAACAATGGACAGCTAAATAGAGATAAAGTTCATGATAAAGTGTATATAGAAAAAAAAATTAGACGATAAAAAAAATACAAATATAGAAAATGATAAAGTAGTTATTTTTTTTACTTTGCATGAGGATTCTCAAGTACAAAACAAACACAATAATGCTACTTTTTCGGAAATCTTAAATCTCAACCAAAAACAAAAAACTAACATTTTTTTCAATCACTCTTCTGAGAGAGTGATTGCAAGAGGAAAAGTAGCATTTCGTGAACCAAACGCTACCTTAGGTTAGAAGTTTTACATGATTAATTAGATCATCTAAATTATCAAAGTGATTACATTTAAAAAAATTGCTTTAAATTATTGAGAGATGATGAGTGAGCGCATATGCAGTTAGTAGTTGTCTATTTAAAATTTAAATATTATCTCATTTTTTCACGTTATCTAACACAAACATAAATGTGTAACTAACATATTTATTTAGACGATAGTAATTCACTGTACTGAATTGAAATTTAAATGTGATATAATGGTTTCTTACCACCTTTTTCTATAAAAAAAAGTTTAAATTAATGGTAAAACACCCATATAGTTTCATCAATTCAAATCAAAACTAGTAGAAACACATTATTTTTTAGTCAACGTTTCTAGCTTTTCCTTTTCAACATGAGAATATTGTTTTTCCTTGCCACAAACACGGCAAGTAGCATTATTTTGACCCGTGAAGAATTCATTTGACCGGTAATTAACAGGTTAACACTGCCAACTAATTACGAATGATTACCATAAAAGCAAAAACTTGTCAAAGTAAACTTTTTTTTCTTCCATTTAGGTAGGCCAATCACATAAAATTAAATAAAAAACGAAAATAAAACAGTAAAAAAATACTACTCCGATTTGGGTTTACTAACAGAAAAGAAAAGGGCACGTGTGTGGCGTTCGTGTTATGATATAGGTGAGGAAAGTAGAGTAGTAGGTGCACTGGTGGTGGTGGGGGTCGCGGGGGTGTGCTCGTACTTAACTGGTTTGTTAATGCGTAATTAGTTAGTGGGTCGTCATTTTTGAGCAAATTGTAGAGATGGAACAAAAAGCCAATCTGAATCCGATTTGGGTTTTTGTCATTTGGTGTGGTATCGTTTAGTCAAACCTGGAAAATTCACTTTCCACGTTTTCCAAACAAGCTGACGTTTAATTACAGAGCTGCAAATTGGACCACAAATTTGATCAAATACAAAACTCCTTCCTCTGTATTCTCGCACAATCTTTCAATCCAGTTTCTCTCCCGTCTCTGGTAAATTAAATTCTCTCTACTGATTTTCCTGGGTAGGAAGTTCGTTTCTGTGTTTGTTTATTGTTGTTGGGTCGTTGTTTTTGTTGTGTGCCCTTTAATTTGATTGAAAATAAAGTTATGGCTATCATTATTTTTTAAGGTTCTGTTTGTTTCTCTTGTTTGATTTTAGTTTGTTTTGTTGTTAAAAATGGTTTCTTTCTTGTTCCCTTATCATTATGGTTTCTCCCTGTTTGGTTCTTTGTTTAAAAGATTTGCTATCAGTTGATTCTTCGATCATTTGGGGTACTACTTGTGTGTGAATATTACTGTTGTTGATGTGGGTATGTGTAATTAGGATGTTTTCATTTTCCTCAGCTTCAATCCAGTGTCTATGTGCTAGATAGGTGCATGCAAAGGGTCAAGATCAAATTTTGATGGGTTTTTTCGTTTAAGAATCTTATTTCTCATGTTATAAGATCTTCTAGGTTCTGATAGATTAACTGGCTGTGTTGTAAGCTTTGAATAAATCTTCTGGCTTGGATGGGTTTTATAGAAATTTCTTTTTGCTCGTTTTGTTGCCTGCGGCATGATAAGAAATTCTTGATTTTGAGTGTTACCAGTTGACAAGGAGATGGCAGAGGCTGGAAGAGTGCATCCGAATTGTGTTAATGCTTCGAATCCGTACCATGAATGTGGTGTAGCTTGTCTTGAGAAGATTCAAGGCGGCAAAGGACGGAAGGATAAGAAAAAGTCAGGTAATCTACCATTACTGTATTATTCTAGACGCTCTGTTGCTCGTTGTGTTGTTGGAATTAGACTGTGGATATGGTATGTTTATGAATGAATCTCTCTTTGTATGGGTAAGCTCTAGATCAGTATATTAAGGAAGAAAAATGATGCCCCACAGCAGAATCTAAATAAGAGAAGGGTCCATTAAGGCTCAGATTTGAACATAACTGCTGAACGAGACAGTTTTTAGCAGCTCTGTTCATTAACCTATCATTTTTTAGAGAAGGGTCAAGAAGCTAAAGCTCTGACTTGTTTAGAAAACCCAGGTCTTAAAACATTTCGAATTGTCATCAGAATATTGGGTCTTCACGCTTATGCCTTGGCTTATGAAGCGTCTAATTTATTGACATTGTTCAACATTCTGAAACATAGATGTGTAATTTGTTTTCTTTCATATGTTAGATTTTCAAATTGGACTTGGCAAAAAGACGGATGGAGGAAGAACACACTCAAGTTGCCCTAAAGCATCTAATCCTTACCACAACTGTGATGAATTTTGCTCTTATGCCAATCCGCAGGGGGTTAAAAAACAATCAGGTATCCCCCTTTTCTTCTAGTATTATGATTATCCAGAGATGTACTGCACTTAACCTTAAGTTCTTATTGGGTTTGAGGGGCAGGCAGAGAATTTGCACTTATTGAATGGAGAATCTGTAGAACCAAATGGAAATGAACAAGCAAAAAAAATAAATGATAATGAAAATCATAAAATGGAAATGGCAATTTCATTGAAATATAACCTGAAAGCTAGAGAATTACTGAAGCAATCGTCATATATGAGTAACTGTTTACTTTTCCAAATCGCAAGATTTTTGTTTGGTGGATGAATGTTATTTATGTTAGGTGATTGCTAGACAATTGGAGCATTTCGTGACCTTGGAGGAAAAACATCCTTGTTTTTATAGTGTGTTGTTTGTGGAATATTGGTGTATACTGCTTCATTCTCTAGTGGCTAGTGTGTTCAAACATGTTTCCTGGCCTTTTCTTTCTACACAAATCATGAGAGAATATCCGTTTATCCCATTTAATTCAGTTCCATAGCATTGTTATTTCAGGGTCAATCCTTCAGGCTACATTAAGCTTTGGCAGGAAAAAGAAGGTATCTGAACCTCAGCCACCAAAGTCTCCTCAAAGGGTTCCAAATGTTTCTCCACCATCTCCTTTACCTGCTTGGAAAAAGGTCGAATCAGACAATAGTCACTCTTCTTCTTCGTCTCAGCAACTCTCTGATTTATCCCAAGATCATTCGTTCGATAAGGGACAAGTTCAACCTGCTGGATCAGCGCCTTTACCTGGGGATCTTAAACTGGTACTGTCTCTCTCTTGCTAGATACCTGTTCTGACATTTCCTTGATCCGTCTCTCACACAGTCTTTCTCAAACAGCCTGATCACCCAAATGGCCATTCAAATGGTAGTTTTACCAGCTTCGGCCTTGCAAAAGCAGCTGAACAGAAAGATAAAGAAAAGCCTCGAGCTTCACCCAGGGCATCACCTATTGCATCACCCAGGGCATCTTCATTTCCCTTCATAAGCGATGTTGGAAAAGTTACTATTGACCCTGTTGTGAGGGCTATGAACTTCAATCTTTCGGGCATTTCTCGTGCATCAGAAGGGAGTGATGAGGAAGATATGCTGTCAGTTGTTTCTGATTCCTGTGCGTCAGTTGGACATTATCATGTGAGGCAAAATGTTGCCTCTACTCTACAGCTTATCTTCAACAAATATGGAGATATAGCAGCAAATAGTCGGTTGGAATCAACTTCTATGCGAGCTTATTATCTAGAATGTCTGTGCTCTGTGGTTCAGGAGTTGCAATCTACTACTTTTAAGCAGTTGACAAAATCCAAACTTAAAGAGATGCTGGCTGTTCTTAAGGATGTAGAATCTGCACAAATCGATGTGAGTTGGTTACGTGATGTGCTAAGTGAAATTGCACAAGCCATGGAGCTCAATGCTCAGCATGATGCAGCTGAGATTGCAAAAGCTGAATGTGATGATGCCATAGAGTCAACAAGGAAAGAACTCGAATCACTGATGGAGGATTTAGCACAAAAAGAAAAAGCAGCTGCTGTTGCCAGAGCACAAGTGACTGAAGCCAGAAGTCGCTTCAAGAACCTGGAGCTTGAATCTTCCCAGTTGAATGATAGTATTTCATCCATTTGGTCGAAAGTAGAGAAGTTCCATTCGAAACCCTTGGCAGACGAGCTTTTGTAACGCGACTACGAGGCAAGGCAGCACTATATCTTGTTCTTTACATTTCATTTGTATAACCAAATAGTTCAATACAAGTGTTAGGGTGGTGCTTTTCATGCTAAGCATTATTTTAGACTTACTATATTTGTAAAGGGTTTTTCTTTTTTCTTCCTTTTTATTATTTGTATAATACAGAACAAGCGGTTGATTTTTAACCAAATAATCTTTTGTTTAAGGCAATGCAGTACTAATCTGCTGAGGAGAAAAGAACATCCTTGTTTGGTACTTAGGATAAGAGAATGAGCCTCTTTGTTCATTTGGTGGCAGACCACTTTCCTCGTTCAGTATAGAAACATGCCACATGCTTTTTTCACTCTGTTATCTGTCACGATGCGTAAATGCTTAACACCTACTCCACTAACCATATCCTCGCCACCAAAGCTTCATCTTCATTGTTTCTTTTATGAGCCAACCTGAATTAGGTATTGGTTGCAAGTCAACCATAAATAAAATACTCATTCGTCCCACTGTTCTCGGTCATCCTCTCTACTCTTTCGAATATGAGATTATTTTTAAACAAAATAGGTTGTCCTTTTTATTCTTTCGAGCAGGAGATTATCCTTCTTCAAGCACAAATCATAAGCCGAACACAATACTACTAAAGAAAACAGACCGGGTATCCTCACTACTCTTTTTTACATGCATTGTCAACCAATAAAATGAGAACAGCTAATATAGTAACATGGGATGGAAACGACTCCTCGTTTTCAACTGCTTTGTAAGCAAAGACAAAGTCAATGACTTCTTTATCATTTCTCTTACGATTTTGATCAGTAACCCATTTCCAATTCCACAAATTACAACGATGTGATTTGTTCTTTGCATAAGCGCAACTTTTAGAATCTGTTTCTTTCACCAATCAATCACTACACAAAACTGTAATCCCAAGTGAAAAAAATTCTACACTAGGAGCGGCCCGCTCTGTTGTCTCATTGTTAATGAATGTGTTGGAAATGTACACCTGATACAGACAATCCAAGGGCAAAAACATGTAAATATGTGAGAAGGTGTGAAAGAATTGCCGGCAGTCAACGATTTTGGTTAAAGGTAAGACGATAACTTTACTCGTTTTCTTTTTGTTCATTACTTTACTCGTTCGTTTTCCAGAAAGTTGAACTTTCAAAACCAAAGTCAGAGATCCAACATTTTTGCAGCTGATGTGCTCTTCCTTCCCTTATTAGTAGTTTCTTTCGGTTTTTTGTGCAAAAATTTTAGAGATTCATGTAATTTTTTCTGGGTTTAGGAAAGTTTTTGTATTTTGGATATGGGTAAGGATGTTGTGGTCTGTGAAAATTGAAGCTTTAGGATGATAAAGTGATGTGTTGTGTGTATGAATCTTTTATGCAAATTCTAAGGGTTTGTGCTGAAAAATTCTTGGTTTTTGCAGTTTTGGAAATAAGATGGCTTTGAATGGAAGGGTACACCCAAATTGCCCTTTGGCTTCCAATCCCTGCCATGAATGTGCTGTAGCTTGCCTTGAGAAAATTTCACGAGGCCAGGGAGGGAAAGAGGAGAAAAAGTCAGGTAAATTTCTATTTTTGGTGTTTTCGTCGAATGTTTTGCTCGTTCATTGCTTGAATCTTGAAAGTAGAAGTAATCATTTGAGTGTCTTTGCTTTACCAAATAGTTTCTCTTTATCATATGAATCTGCTTGCACTGAATCAATTTCACTAAAAAAAGGAATGATCTGAAATTCGCTCTCACTCAAAAAAGAATCTAGAGTTCCGGCTTTTCTTGCATTCGAGCAATAAATAGATTCACTGTGTACCACAAATTATCCGGTTGATACCTTGTTTGTTCAGTTGAAGGAGTTTTTGTGTGATTCAAACCAATGGGTGCTGAATCTTTTTTCTGGTCTTTTCTCATTGAAAATGAATTTAAGTTCCTTCTTCTTGCATGCATTCTCATCATGCACAATTTGTTCTGCAGGCTCCATCCTTCATTTTGCCGTAGGCTTTGGCAGGAAAAAGAAAGTACCTGAATCTCTTCCAAAGTCCCCTCAGGTGGTTGAAAAAATTTCTGACATGAAGCCAGTTAAGCATGCTGATCCTGCATTATCTCCATCTTATACATCAACTGAAACACATACCGAGACCACTCTAGCTTTTCTGTTGTCTCAGCTACGTTCTGAAGATAGGAGCTCTGGAGATAGTTCATTTGATGAGGGGCTGGTTCAATCCTTTGAATCGAAGTACACACCTGGCAGTGCCACGGTTAACTCTCCCACCGCTCGCACCAAATTTGTGTTCTCTATTCTGCATTCACTTGCCCCTTACTTCTTTCTTTCTCTCTTCCTTCAACAGCCTGATCATGCCAAAAGCCCTTCAAGAATTCATGCTTCGCACGGGGCAGCTTTTCAATCCTCTGAATCAAATTACAAATCTGGAAATGTCACGGTAGTTCCATCACTCTTGCTCATAAATTTCTGTTAGCTATGTTGGCTTCACTTCCCTCTCACTTTTTCTTTCGGTAACAGCCTAATCGACGCAAAAGCACTTCAAGGATGCATGCTTCATCCCTGGCAGCTTCCAGTTCTTCTGATGAAGGGATGCTTCAATCCTCTGAATGGAATTACACATCTGGAAATGTCTCAGTTAGTTCTCTCACTCTTTCTGGCCAAATTTCTGTTCTCCATTCACTTGCGTCACACTTTTTTCTTTGTCACAGCCTGATCATCCAAAAAGCCCTTTAAGGATTTATGCTTCACCCAAGGCAGCCTTCTTTCCATTTGTTGGCCACTCGTCCCCTAAGGCAGTTTTTGCCCCCTCTGCTAAGGATGTGCAGAAAATCTCTGGTCCTGTTATGGAGCATATGAATGCCAGTCTTTCAAATGAGAGTGATGAGGAAGAGACACAATCTGTTATTTCCGATTCATGTGTGTCAGTAGGAAGATACCATGTGCGACCAAGTGTTGCATCCACTCTACAGTTGATCTTCGACAAACATGGAGATATAGCAGAAGGGAGTCGGTTGGAATCTGCTTCCATGCGAGCTTTTTATCTAGAAGGCGTCTGCTCTGTGATTCAGGAGTTACACTCCACTGCTTTTAAGCACTTGACGAAATCCAAACTTAAAGAAATGTTCGCTGTTGTTAGAGATGTTGAATCCGCACAAATTGATGTTAGTTGGCTGCGTGCTGCACTTGATGACCTCTCAGAAGCCCTGGAACTCACTAGTCAGCATCAAGCCTCCGAGGAGGCTAAATTGAACTGTGATCTCCGTATAGAAACAGCAAGGAAAGAAATAGAATCCATGATGGAGGATTTAGCTCAGAAGGAGAAAGCAGTGGCTGATACCAAAGCACAAATTGCTGAAAGAGAAGCGCGGTTGTGCGAGCTGGTGGATGAATTTTCTGATTTGGATGACACTGTTGATTCTCTCTGGTACAAGCTTGAGAAGTTTCATACCACACCCTTGGGAAATGACGTCTTGTAATGAAACTGCAGGCCAAAGTAATAGGTTTTGGTCCTTCCCCGTTGTTGTTACTAATGTAACACCTCCCTGCTGTGGTCAGGTTTATTCTGTGATTGTCTTATTTGTTGATAGAAAAACCCACATGTAAGCTGTATGATTGAAAGCATGCGGTTGATTGAATCTTTATTCATTAATTAATTTCTGGATTCCCAGTATGGTTTCTTCTTATTTCTTTTTTTTCCCAAACGGTATGTATTGGATGGAAACAATGCCGGTACTGATGTTATGTTTTAAAATGATGAAAGAGAAAATCAAACATCCGTTGTGGTCTAGTTGGTGAGGATACTCGGCTCTCACCTGAGAGACCCGGTCAAGTCCCGGCAATGGAATTTTTGGTTCCAAAATTTTAGATTTTTCAGTTAAAGTTGGGCTCGTGCTCTTTTCTTATGGAAAACTTAAAGGAACATTGAGCCCGACTTAGATATGATCAACTTGAATAATCCGGACAGAAGGAACTACTAATCGAACTTGGACTCTAAAATTCAGTATTCATACAATTTGTTAGAGAAAGAAATAAGATGAGACATTTTTTAGTTCTTTTAATTATTAATTAATTTAGGATTTATTTTTAAAAAAACTGCGCCCTTTCGTATTTTCCGGTGGCAGACTCGGTAAATATCATATTTGGTAATTTTACTCGATTTTTTGAGTTAGTTTAATACTTTTCATATATGTGTTATAGTTTTATTCGTCCATATGTCAAAACTTTTAACTGATACATACACAAAAGATTTCAAAATATCTAGTACATCTTAAAACCTCGAAATCTTTTATCAATTTGTTTTTTATATAGTATAAAAAAAAGGGAAATTAGATCGTGGGATTTAGTACAGGATGGCTGAAGAAAGGAGAGTGCACCCAGATTGTAGAAATGCTTCTAATCCTTACCATGAATGTGTTGAATATTGCTTCCGAAGAATTGCTGAAGTTATGGCACGCAAGGAAAGAGAAGAGATAGGTATCTTCTGATGTTTTTTTGCCTTGTTTTAGAAATCAACAACGACTACAATCTTTGTAAGTTCATTGTTTGGTTCTCATTCTGTGACAGAAGTGGTGCAAGTGAAAGATGGCAACAGTCGGTCAACTACAGTGGTTCCTGATGAAGGTGAAGAGAAGAATTACAGGAAGCCTGATTTGGATCAACAATCTGATGACGATGATGATGACCAGACTGTTCAAGATAGTGTTGATGTTACAAAACTCACCGGCCGGCAGAAGAAATTGTTTGAATTACGACTGAAAATGGTAATTGTGATCTCTAGTTTATTTTTTATTTTTTGTAGGAAGAAGCGTAGACTTGAATCTAAGGCATGATCCTCCCTGATTTGCGGGGAGCTATTAGCTCATTGGTAGTAAATTATGTTACTGTACTGGGTCGCTCATTTAGGAAATAATAACAGTGTGTGATGGCTGAATGCAGAATGAAGCAAGAAAAGCCAATCAAACTGCAATGGTTGCTGAGAAGAAAAAAATGGAAGCTCCACCAGAATCAAGGGGAATTTCTAAACAGAAATGGATTGAGGAGAGGAAGAAAAAAATTGGGAAACTCCTCGATGCAAATGGTTTGGATATGACAAAGGCATACATCATGTTAGATACACAAGAGGCAGCAGAAAGAAAATATAAGAACTGGGAAAAGGATCCTGCTCCATCTGATTGGGATGGTATGTTTTGGTTTCTGCTTTTCGTTTCAAGTTTTGCCCTGTTTATTACTATCAGTTCATTTCTTCACTTTATATGTTGAATGTTAATGGAACCGAATTTCATTTTCTCTAGACTTAGCAATTTTCCATGCACATCTATAATGAAAGGATATATGTAGGTAGCCACCTAAGCTTCCTTTAAGTATTGCCTTCTGTGTGTTGTTGTTATGTGTGTCTATGATGTTTTATGTTTTGTTTCTTTAACATGTACTATGTAGGAAGGATTCATGGGCGTTCTTGTTCCATTTCCATTGTGTCATTAGTAAGATATTGATTCGGTTAATAAGCTGATACAGTAACTGATCTCTTTTTTTTCTCCAACAGTTTTCAACCAGAAGACTCTGTACAATGCATATAAAAAACGGACAAAGAATATTGGAGTTGACCTAGAGGAGTATAACAGAATGAAAGAAGCTGATCCGGAGTTCTACCGTGACGCCTTAAGCCTCCGATATGGCAAGGTACCACCTGTCTACATAATTTATTATTTCCTGGCATATCAAAATTCCATGGTGTTGAACATTTCATTTACTCTTCAAAAATAAATTCAGGCACCAAAGGTCTCGGAGGAGAAGATAGGATGGTGAAGGAACTCATGGACCGGGATGAGAAACGCTACTCATTTAGCCGAAGAAGGAGGTTCCATGAAGAGAAGGACGTCGATTCAATCAATGACCGTAATGAGCACTTCAACAAGAAGATCGAACGAGCCTTTGGTAGATACACACTGGAGATCAAGAACAATCTAGAGCGAGGAGCTGCCTTGCCTGACTAAGTATGTAACCCTTTTATGTTTTCTGCTGCATTGTTATTGTGTGATGTGGACAAGGCATCTCTGCCCACAAGGAGGTTTTAAGTTATATCGTCTGTTGTAATAATTCGTATGCAGTCGAACACTCACTGATATAGCTAGTACGAGTTGGAAACGTATTGTATTCGCGTTTATTTCTAGCTGAATTCTAACAATGCCTCACTTGTTACAGATTCTTTTTTCCAAGGACTGTAAAATTCAAGGGGATGTGGATCTGCAGTTATCGAGGCGTCCATGCGCTACTGCATCCAAATGTTGTTGTAGTCATTCACCGGAACAGATCCTTGTAACTCCGGTTAAAATGAGATTGTTATCTAGTTGAAAGGCTGTGTCTCCCTGGTATCCTTCCATACGCTGTTTATAAGTTTTATTATACTGTATCAGAGTTTTCTCATTGGTTCGCTCGCGTAGCACTTCTTCGTTGAGGATCAAAGAAAGGATAGGATTAGGAACGCCTTTTAAGGTTACTGTGCCCTACAGGCGTTGGGTCCAGTTAGGGGTGTTAAACGGGTCGACCCGGCCCGACCGACCCGTTTAGCTGCGACCCGCAGGGTAGCGGGTCGGCCCAACCCGATCCATCTGACCCGTTAAACAAAACGACGTCGTTTTGGCATGTTTTGTCTTTATAAAGACAAAATTTCAGAGGGTCAAACGGGTCGTAAACGGGTCAGCATGACCCGCGAGCGACCCGTTGACCAGTGGCGACCCATGAACAGTACAATACGAGTCAACCCGCCCAAATTCAAACGGGTCAACCCGTTAAAATTCTGGAGGGTCGCCCGCCCGGATTTTTGACACGGATTTTTAATTTTTTTTAAATTTTTTTTTATATGGGTTTTTGTTTTTAAAAGTAATGGTGCATTTAAAATATCAATTTTCTTTACGAAAAATTTTAAAATAAATATTTTATAAAAACAAATTGTTATTGACTTGATTCTTCGGTTAACAAGCTTCATACTATATATTTTATGCATTTAAATTTCTAAACAAATACTACAATGAAATAAACAGATTTAAAAATGAAATTCTAGCATAAACATTAAACAAATTACATTTGTACTAATTCTTACATTAAAATTGCATGTATTTAAACGAAAATTAGCAATCGGAAGTAAAATTAATTCTATACATGCGGTTTAGATTCTTAGAAGAAATAATATTTTCAGTGAACTCCATTCGTATACTATACATCACATCACAAATTAAATGCATGCAGTTTAGATTCTTAGAAGAAAATGACATGAAACTAATTCCAAAAAAAGGATGAAGAGGTTTACGTTATCTTCCTTTGCCTTCTCTCAATACCACTCTACATATCGAGCTACATATATATGCTTTTAGTATGAAAGAAGAAAGGAAATGAAACATCACCAGCAATTCCTTACAAAGAGATACTTAATAAAACATTATACCAGAACAAAGACATGATAGATTTTGTAAAAGAAGATTTTCACCTTGTAGAAAAATAAGGATCGCTTTAATCGAGTATTGCACAAAACTAACATTAGAAAAAGAAATAAACAAAATTCCCATCTGCATAATGCATTAATTTCTCAAGTTCCCATCATATGGGAGAGCCACCTGAAACCACATAGATAAATTCCAGCACAATCCTCAAGAAACTAAGCCATAGCATTTTCAGCCCAACACATTAACAAAAAACAAGTTTGAGATGAGTTATTACATTTAGCAGACATTTTAATTATCTTAATTGAGTATGAATAACACAACGTAATGTTGCTGCCACCTATTCCATAACTAAGTAATAACAATTACAAGAAAAGAAATACTACTAAAACATGTATCTTCTGGAAATAAGAATCACTTCATTGCCATGACTAAATCCCAAAAATTATCCAATCCTTCTATCAAAGAATAGTTCAAATGCAACATGAAAGCACCTAACCAAGAAGGTATCATAAGATCAAATTGCATAGATAGCACTTTTCAAGATTCCTAGTCCTAATCTACACACACTTGCACTTGGAAGGGGAATGATGCTACTTGCAGACAAGGGAGCCAACACCAAAAAACCACAAAATCTAACCCTCAGCGATCTTAAGTAATTCACAGCACCCACAGAACCATGCATATGCAGCTATCATGCACAGCTTCGGCAGTCAAGATACAACCACTCAAAATAGCATTTTCCCCACTTACAATATCTTGGATTGGATCCCTTCATGATATACTATCATTAAAACCCACAAGCATGTGACATGAGTACCAACTAATTACCCTATAGAGCGCTAAAATTTCCATAATGAGGCCATAGTCAGTCAGCAACTGCATATGGGTGGGCATAAAAATAAACCAAAATAAGATAAAATAGTAATATATCTGGGTTTAGTAAGCAGAAATGCATAATACCCAGGCAAATTTTGAAGCACTCGTTGGCTTCGATCCCATCATCTGCACCAAAAACGTCAACACAAGTAACAGAATACGTTAGACAGAAGAACGAAGAAAAAATTCACGGAAACAAGCAAAAAGGAGGGCGAAATTGAACCGCTTGCATCATCTTCCCCGCCATACCTACAAGAAGCTACGGCTTGAGGAGGGCAAAATTGAAAAGGGTTTTGAGATATTCGGGGTGGGAAGTGGAAATCATGGAACTTTAATGGGATGAGGTGACGGGAGGCGATTGGGGGAGAAAAGGTTAAGGGTTTTGAAAGAGGGGAAGCGAGAAGGCGAGTAGGAGGAGATGGAGAGTGAAGGGTTTTTTGTTTTAATTTTTTCACGGGTCAGACGGGTCGACCCGCGACCCGTTGGGTTGACCCGTTTCTGACCCGTTATTTAACGGGTCAAAAATGATGACCCAACGGGTCAAATTACGGGTCGGGTACGGGTCGGACCCATTTTGACACCCCTAGGTCCAGTAAACAAATACCACAAATTTCGAACCAACTGCAGGCAAACGGCCTATGCATTGGTTAATTACTTGGGAAAGAAAAAAATATATGGAAAAAGAACAGCACAACACAAAAGTAACCAAACACAGAATAATATAATTGCGAACTTAATTAATTTGTCCGTGTAAAACTAAACCAGGTGTCCGCAATAAATAAATGATGCGTCTGACATTAGAAAATAAAAATAAAAATCAGATTTAGAAAAAAGCAAAAAACCTTGTAAAGGAGGACACATGGCATAGGCAGAGCACTGCAGGCTTTACTATACTTTTTTCCCTCCTCATTCTTCTACTTTCCGCCCGACAGTCTTATCTTATTGGTTGGACTTTAGCCCAAAAGTCAGCAGGGAGGAGTGGATGATGTAAGACTCTGAGCAAATACATCAATCATCCAAGTAATAGTATGAACCAGCTGTTTTCTGCTCCCTGTCCTTAGTTGAGTCCAACTTGTTGATTCTTGGCCGGTAATTAGTTGGATCCCGCCTGAATGTGACATCCAGGTGCTGCATCAAAGGCAATCAACAATGGTGAGAACATCAGGGAAAATAGAGGAAGAGATGGGGGAAAAGGTGTAAATGCAGTGGTTACTCAAAAATGACATGGCGGGAAATTAGTTGTCTTGCCCAAGTGTCATATTCAGATGGAATCTGACGATAATGGGTGGAAGAATAAGGACTCGGTTAATGGTTACACAACAATGACATAATTGTACCCAACATAATGCAAGTGACGTTTAAAACCACATCTGTGGATGACTTAATCTGTATCTCCTACCGTTATATAACTCAGCTTTCCAAACACTGTTTAATCATTAAAATAGAGGAAGGCTTATTGAACTTACAGACAAGAAAAGATTCATTCCAGCCAACAATGAGTGGGGAGTATTTGCAACACAATCCACAGATGGATTGACTGGGGAGTATTTGCAACACAATCCACAGATGGATTCCCCTCGTACACAATAACCCTATCAGCAAGGTAAGTTGCCATTATAAAATCATGCTCCACCACAAAGGCAGTTTTCTTAGCATGGAGGATAAACCTCTTTATGACTTTAGAAGCCACAATACGCTGCTCAGAGTCAAGATACGCACTTGGTTCATCGATCAAATAAATATCTGCAGGCTGCATAAAATATTTTAAAAAATGCATCAGAGCAAGGTATCCATGAAAAAAAAATAAGATGGAAGAGTACTTCAAGCCAAGCAGGATCCTATCTGTAGTTGTAGAAGCAACAACGGAATCCTTAACTGGAGCAACGGTGTGAAGTATAGATACAAGCACACAACTAAGCACCAGAAGTTTTGAGAAACTCTAAAAGTACCGCACCCACATCAACAATGAATCAAACCCCTAAAAAACTTCCCTCACCCCCCATCCTACAAGCTCTGTTTTAACCACTACTCCACTCAACAGAATGAACACAGGTATACTTCTAGACACTGTAAAGCATCAACAATAGGCCCAGCTACATATCAGGGTTTTACTAGCATAGATGACCCCCCTACAGGAGATAAGTAGAAAGCTTTACCTTTCCAAGACAGAGACATAATGCAACTCTTTGCAGTTCTCCACCAGATAGATTATCTACTTTTTGGTCCATCAATTGCTCAATAAGAAGTGGCTTCATGACATCTGACACAAACTGAGGATGTTGATAAGAATCACGTATATTTTGATGGAGCAATTGTCTGACACTATGTTGAAACTTTGGACTGATCTTCTGGGGCTTATAAGAAACATTAAACTCAGGTATCTCCTCTTCAGATCCTTCCACCAAATCAGGTTTTAGTCTACCAGCCTGCAAAATTACACAATAGGAACCAAGAAAGTCAAGAGGATTTTCATGGTACACAAAATAAAATAAAAAAAAGGGGAAAAGAGAAAATGAAGTACCAGCATGCGAATAAATGTTGTCTTCCCTGTCCCATTCTCACCGAGCATCACAACAATTTGAGAATCAGTAAATTCACCCTCCATGACTTTAAGTTTAAAATTGCCTTGAGTTTTGGTCATTGTTGGGTATTTATATCGTGCATATGCTTCAATCTCCTCAGCACTCTCCTGTGGAGTCTCCGCAACCTAGGAAACACGCCAAATTTAATGATCGATGCCAAAGACTAACACAGGTTGAAAATATACATAAACACCAACAACATACCCTGAAAGTCAAAGATTCATCCCGGAAACGTAGATTTTCAGTAGGAACAAATCCGGACAAGAAGATGTTAATACCTTCTCTTACAGAGAAGGGAAGAGTTACAACTCCATATGCACCTGGTTTCCCATACAAGCAGCAAATGCAGTCTGACAAATAATCCAAGACACTAAGATCATGCTCCACCACAATCACATAGCTGAAACAGAGACGTTAACCAATGTGATCAAAATTCCTTAATACTGGTAAATAAGAGCAGTGGAATTTTTTTTGATAAGAGGACCGTGGTCAAACCTATTAGGTCTGAGCAGTGATCGGACAACTTGGGCAGCTTTTAGCCTCTGTTTGACATCAAGATAGCTAGAAGGTTCGTCGAACATGAATATATCTGCATTTTGTATGGCAGCAACTGCAATAGCAAATCTCTGTAGCTCTCCACCTGATAAATCTACCACACTGCGATCAATAACCTGGTTCAGGTCAAGATCCCTACAAAGTTCTGCCTTCACCTCTCTCTCATCATTTTGGTCAAGCACCTGTCCCACATTTCTATGACCTACTTCTTTTCGAATGATATCAACGTACTGACGTTTTATAACAGCCTGGATATGAGACAAGTCTTTAGCATAAGGGGAAATCAATGAGATGCAACTTAATCAAAAGATACCCAAACAGACCTATGACCTGAACATTTCATCAAGTGTGAAATAACAAATGCATATAGGTAGATAATATCATGAACATGCTTTAACCAAAACCATTCGTAGATGGAGCCATAGCTGTCAGAAGCATCCATCATTTTGAAAGGGTGAAAGTTAATGCTTGCATGGTATAAAATATACATAATCTAAAAGTAAGAAACAAAATTTGTTTATTTATATTTTAGAAGCGACTAGACGTGCCTCATAGAATGTCCAATCTGAGTAGAAAAGTAGTACCTTCAAATTATCTTCAAGGATACGGGTAAAATAATTCTGCAGCTCAGATCCTCTAAAATAGGTCAAAATTTCTTCCCAATCAGGGGGTTTCTGCAGAGCGTAGAAGAAAGAAAATGAGAACGTAAACATCATGAATGCACATTGCAATCGTAAGAGAATACAGAAAGGGATTCCATAATTACATTGAAGTGGCCCAAATTTGGTTTGAGCTCTCCAGCCAGAACCTTGAGAGCAGTTGACTTGCCAATACCATTTGTGCCAACCAAGCCAAGAACTTGGCCAGGCCTGGGGACGGGTAGCCTGTAGTTCGTAAATTTTTTTGCTCTTGGTTAGTAAGCTAGCTAAAAGGTGAACAACAACAACTACAACGCAAGTGCAGTCAGTTTGAATTGTTAAGGTGGAAGGGAATGAAGAACCAAAGATGTTGACCTGTGCAATTTGAAGGTATTGGGACCGTAACGATGGGTTGTATCTTTATCCAAATCCTTAGGCAAGTTGATGATCTCAATTGCATCAAAGGGGCATTTCTGATGAGGATAAATAATTAGTGAGGTTGACTTTGAATTGGCTAATAGAGCAGAAGTACTAGCGAGAGTTGGTGGTTTAAATAACAAACCTTAACACAGATACCACATCCAATGCATAGCTCCTCAGAGATGAAAGCAATCTTGGATGCAGAAGAAACCTCCATACATAGTTTCCCTGTTTTAGGGAAAGCAAAGAGCAAGCTGTAAATATTGCAAAGAGAAATTGCAAAAATTGGTACCTTTACAAGAATTTAATGAAATGTAAATTGCTTTTAAAAGACACTTGTACAATAACAAAACGTCACATTTGATACCTCCGACTCACGCCGTCCAACAATCACCGTCAAACGTCCTACGTGGCACGCCACGTCGGATGCCACGTCAGATACTGCTGACGTGGCATGCCACGTCATAATCACTCTCTTTTTCTTTTCTTTCTTATTCTTTTCTTTTCTTTCTTTTCTTTTTCTTCCTTTTTCTTTTCTTCTTTCTCTCTTCTTCATCCCCACCTCCCACCTCCACAACCGCCGCTATCTGACGCCACGTCGGATGCCACGTCAGATACTGCTGACGTGGCGTGCCACGTCATAATCACTCTCCTTTTCTTTTTCTTTTTTTTTCCTTTCTTCTTTTCTTTTCTTTTCTTTTCTTTCTTTTCTTTTTCTTCCTTTTTCTTTTCTTCTTTCTCTCTTCTTCATCCCCACCTCCCACCTCCACAACCGCCGCTGTCACCACCGCATTACCCCAGCACCGCCGCTGTCTCCATTTCACTCTCTCTGCCCCCTCATCCAGCCACCGCCACCAATCCTCTGCCAAATCAGTTCAATCCTTGCCAAATCCAGTTAAATCCAATCCTCTGCCAAATCAGTTCAATCCTTGCCAAATCCAGTTAAATCCAATCTCTCTCTGTCCAAATTAATTCAATCACCTGCAAAGTTAATTCACCCCATCTCTCTGCCAAACCCGATCCCCACTGTCAACACCGAATTCCTCCCATCACCTCCACCATCAAACAGCCACGTCACTGCCGGTCACCACCAAACAGCCACCATCGCCGATCACACCCCACTGCCAAAACCCAGTCGAAACCAACATCATCATTGTCAAAATTAAATCCAAGCCGGCCATCTCCACTCTCTGCCACAATCAAACCCAAGCCCAGCCGAAACAAATCCCGACCACACAGCCGCCGCACAGCCGCTCCCTCTCCCATCACCGCCGCTGCTGCACCCTCTCCCATTAAATCCAATCCATACACCAAATTAAACCCAATCCATACACTAAATTAAATCAATTCGTCAACGCCAAAACACCAAACCCATCACCAAATCACCAACCAAATCTGACCCAAATATCCATTGTTTGTGTGTGTGTTGTGTGTTGTGATTGCAAGGAAAACAAAAAGAAAGAAAGAAAGGATGAGTGAAGGCAGTGAGAGCTCGATTGATGAAAGGAGAATAGGAAAGAAAAAAAAGAGAGATTTGATTTGTGTTTGATGTTGTGCAGAGAAGTAAAAAGAAAGGAAAGAAAAAGGGAGTGGGTTCGTGGAAAGAAATAAGAATAAAGGAATAAGGGAAAGAGGAAAAGAAAAAAGAAAAGGAAAAAGAAAGAAAAAGAAAAGGAGAAGAAAAAGAAAAGGAGAGAGATTATGACATGGCACGCCAAGTCATCCGACGTGGCGTTGCAATTTCCCTATTCCAAACGAACAAGCGATCACATGATCCTAACAATCTACTCAACTAATACAACCAACAAAAGATAACAACAACAACAATAACATTACAAATTCCCAAATCAAA
This sequence comes from Viola odorata, assembly GCA_963691705.1. Classification (NCBI taxonomy): domain Eukaryota; kingdom Viridiplantae; phylum Streptophyta; class Magnoliopsida; order Malpighiales; family Violaceae; genus Viola; species Viola odorata. The sequence continues at coordinate 622,012 of OY829544.1, forward strand.
AGTGAACATAAAAAATTAGGGATAAAAACAGAGAATCAAAATAGATAGCAAGTGAGAGAGAAGGGGAGGTGTACCAGTTTTGACAACAGGGCAACTCTTTTGCATTCCTGATGACACTTTTTGGGCTTGCATCTGTTGTCGTTCACAATTGCTATACGGGTCAGCCGGTCTGACATCTCTCTCTCTTTGCCTCTTCTTTGTTGGCTTCAGCCTTCAAGTTTCAATCAAAATCAAAACTTTTGCTAGATTGAAATCAAAAACTGGATTGGATGAGCTGGAATTTCAATGGAAGAACGAATACCTTTTAGGGACAGTGGCGGACGGAGACGAAGAAGGAGAGGTAACGTGCGCTGGGAACGCTCCGCTCTCAAGCACACCAACGCAAACAAGCAGATATGCCTATAGGTTTGTATTTTTATAGTCTAGGGTTTGCTTTTCCCTCTCTATGCCTACCTGGATCTGATCCGGCCCAGGCCCACCCAATTCGCTCTCTTCAAGTTCTTGATTGCATTAATTTCTTATGGGTTAATGAAAAATTTGGCACCTGTACTCGAATTGAATGACTGATTTGGCACCTCTTCTTCTTTTCGCTCTCAAGTGGTACCTGTACTCAACATGAATGTCTCATTTGGTACCTGCCTCTAACACCGTCAACGAAGGGCCGTTAACCCGCCTACGTGGCATGCCACGTCATACGCCACGTCAGATATTGTTGACGTGCCATGCCACGTCATCCAAATTCGACCCGGATTCATTTTCCACGGGTCGCGGTTATGGGTTATTTTTAGGTCCAAAGGCTTTCACCTTTACCTCTGCCAAAGAAAGATTTCATCCGTACTGCAATTTTATTCAAGGCACCATTGCAATTAAACTTTCAACCCATCACTGCATCAATTTCATTACTGCAAATAAAATCCAATCACTGCCAAATCCAAACTCAATCCTTGCCAAATCCAATTAATTCCACACAAAAAAATACTCTCAATTATTCCTCAATTTCCTTCAAATAACAATTATTCCTCAATTTCTTTCCACCTCTGCCAAAATCAAAAAAACCAATTCAATTTCAATTTAAAGGAGCAGACCAATTTCAATTCAATTTCACCACCTCACCTCTGCCAAATTTAATTCAATTTCAACTCCTAGCCACCAAACCATCACTCTGATCCACAAGCCGCTGCCCAGCCATCACCATTGCATCACCGCCGTCTCTCCACCACCGCTGCTCAGCCACCACAAGCCGCTGCTGCCTAGCCACCACAGCCGAGCCCACAGCCGCTCCGATCTCATCGCCGCCGCACCAAGTCCACCCATCACTACCACCGAACCACCACTTCCAATCATCCACACAAATCCGATCCCAATCATCCACATAAATTCCTTCAATCACCACATAAACCCTCTCAACCCACACAATAAAAAAGAAAAAAGAAAAAAAGAAGAAAAAGAGTGAAAGAGAGCAGAGAAGAGAATAGAGAATTTGAGGACGAAGGGGAGGAGTGGAGATTGAGGAGGAAGGAGAGTGAGAGATTTCTAGGGTTTGTGAGGGTTTTTGAATTTGAGAGAGGAATGAGCTTTACGGGAGGAGGAAGAGGGAGTTAACTAATTGAGTGGACGACGCGTCACTCAACTCATTAACTTAAGAGTGCGTGACGCGTCGTCTGTCTCAAACAGACTACATGTCTCCTAATAGTGTGTGACGCGTCGTTTGTAGCAAACATAAAAGCCTCAAAACGACGTCGTTTTGACACCTAAAAATAACCCATATCCGCGACCCGTGGAAAACGAATCCGGGTCCAATTTGGATGACGTGGCATGGCACGTCAGTCGTATCTGACGTGGCGTATGACGTGTCATGCCACGTAGAGGAGTTAACGGCCCTTCGTTGACGGTGTTAGAGGCAGGTACCAAATGAGACATTCATGTTGAGTACAGGTACCACTTAAGAGCGAAAAGAAGAAGAGGTACCAAATCAGTCATTCAATTCGAGTACAGGTGCCAAATTTTTCATTAACCCAATTTCTTATTACATTTCTTAACGATCGGTACTTCCTCTTTCTTTCTTTTTATTTGTCGTTTTGATTTTAAGCACGTATATTACAAAAATTGTATGACTCACTATTTGAGACAATTTTATCTCTTATTTTTTCTCGAGCGTACGAGCGGTATAAAATTATGTTCGAGAAAAAGTAAGAGACAAAATTATCTCAAATAGTTAGTCATACGACCTTTTTAATATGCGTGCCCAAAATTAAAATAACAAATAATAAAAGACGGATGGAGTATATAATATTTTTTATCGTTTATCTAATTTACCCACCAATCCACTTGACACTTTTGTTTTTTACCCTCCACCGCCGATCTAACTTTCACCGCATTCCACCACACCATCACCATCTTATTGTTTCTATTAATAAATACTTCCCCCGGTCTGAATTAACAGACACGTACTGTTTATGCACGCATCTCAAGGAAGCCGAATGACTCACTATTTAACTCCAAAAAAATCTGTACTTTTTTTCTAACGTACGTTAATCCTTAACGTAAAAATTCGGGGCAAAATTGTCTCAAATAGTGAGTCATCCAGTCTCTTTAATATGCGTGTAAATAGTAAAAGAGTTAGTTAATATGGACCAGAGGGAGTACTATTTTAGTACAATTATATCATCACATTTTTTTCCTTTATTGACTATTAGCACCATAGTTTTAAAAACCGGACCAACCTGACAGTCAGACTGGTAAAATTATGACTCGAAGAGATTTTCGGTTCGGTTCAGCTATCTGACTGGACCTACAATCGAAGTGGAAAAAACCGGTCGACCCGCTAGATGACTGATAGCGTGTATTTATGCATGATTTTTCCTCCATTATTCCATCAGTTTAGGGCATGATTCTGCTAATTTACTCTTGTTTTCATTACTATTGCAGATTTAGGCCTAAAAAGAGAGTTTATGCAAAAACATGGATCTGAACTTAGCCGGCAAGGACCGCTGCCTACATATTCAAGAGCTTGAAGAACTTCGGGGGATGCTTATGAAAACTCCATGATTTACAAAGACAAGACCAAGGCCAAGCACGACAAGCACCTCATCATCAAGACCTTTACTTTAAGGCAGAAGGTTTTATTGTATAATTCACGTTTGCGAATTTTTTCAGGAAAATTAAAGTCTAAATGGACGGGACCATACAAAATCACTGCGGTGTTGAACCATGGGGAAATTTATTTAACAAAAAAGAAGAAGGGAAATTAGATCGAAAATAGGCCCAGCCCCACTCAAGATTTAACAAACATTCGCACACCTAATTTGGATAAACGAAAATCAAAAACCCCCAAAGTACAAACCTAATTTTCAAAATCAAGCGCTTGCTCGGTGTTCTCTTGAAATCCTTTTCTTCGCAGGTATGTCTCTTTCTCCTTTCCTATTGATCTCTTACTAGTTGCAATTTTCTAGGGTTTATATGATTTAGCTTAATAAAAAATCCTTTCTATGTCAGTGGGCTATCTAATTTAGTAATTAGGAGAATTAGGTTAGCTCAGTTTTGCTTAATATGAATGCGTTGAGTATTAATGTCTTCTTTAGCACTTGGTGATATCATGATGGTATGGAAAAGCACATTGAATTTCTTAAGGAATCGGGATCTTTCTATCGTAATCAATGATTGATGCAATTCGGGGTTGTACTGTGTGGTGATTTTAGTCGTTTGGTTGTATTGGCAGTAAAGATCGTGGGATTTAGTACAAGATGGCTGAAGAAAGGAGAGTGCACCCAGATTGTAGAAATGCTTCTAATCCTTACCATGAATGTGTTGAATATTGCTTCCGAAGAATTGCTGAAGTTATGGCACGCAAGGAAAGAGAAGAGACAGGTATCTTCTGATGTTTTTTTGCCTTGTTTTAGAAATCAACAACGACTACAATCTTTATAAGTTCATTGTTTGGTTCTCATTCTGTGACAGAAGTGGTGCAAGTGAAAGATGGCAACAGTCGGTCAACTACAGTGGTTCCTGATGAAGGTGAAGAGAAGAATGACAGGAAGCCTGATTTGGATCAACAATCTGATGACGATGATGATGACCAGACTGTTCAAGATAGTGTTGATGTTACAAAACTCACTGGCAGGCAGAAGAAATTGTTTGAATTGCGACTGAAAATGGTAATTGTGATCTCTAGTTCTTTTTTATTTTTTGTAAGAAGAAGCGTAGACTTGAATCTAAGGCATGATCCTCCCTGATTTGCGGGGAGCTATTAGCTCATTGGTAGTAATTTATGTTACTGTACTGGGTCGCTCATTTAGGAAATAATAGCGGTGTGTGATGGCTGAATGCAGAATGAAGCAAGAAAAGCCAATCAAACTGCAATGGTTGCTGAGAAGAAAAAAATGGAAGCTCCACCAGAATCAAGGGGAATTTCTAAACAGAAATGGATTGAGGAGAGGAAGAAAAAAATTGGGAAACTCCTCGATGCAAATGGTTTGGATATGACAAAGGCATACATGTTAGATACACAAGAGGCAGCAGAAGGAAAATATAAGAAATGGGAAAAGGATCCTGCTCCATCTGGTTGGGATGGTATGTTTTGGTTTCTGCTTTTCGTTTCAAGTTTTGCCCTGTTTATTACTATCAGTTCATTTCTTCACTTTATATATTGAATGTTAATGGAAGCGATTTCATTTTCTCTAGACTTAGCAATTTTCCATGCACATCTATAATGAAGGATATATGTAGGTAGCCACCTAAGCTTCCTTTAAGTATTGCCTTCTGTGTGTTGTTGTTTCTCGTATGTATGCCTATGATGTTTTATGTTTTGTTTCTTTAACATGTACTATGTAGGAAGGATTCATGGGTGTTCTTGTTCCATTTCCATTGTGTCATTAGTAAGATATGTAAGATCTTTCTTTTTTTTCTCCAACAGTTTTCAACCAGAAGACTCTGTACAATGCATATAAAAAACGGACAAAGAATATTGGAGTTGACCTAGAGGAGTATAACAGAATGAAAGAAGCTGATCCGGAGTTCTACCGTGACGCCTTAAGCCTCCAATATGGCAAGGTACCACCTCAGTCTACATAATTAATTATTTCCTGGCATATCAAAATTCCATGGTGTTGAACATTTCATTTACTCTTCAAAAATAAATTCAGGCACCAAAGGTCTCGGAGGAGAAGATAGACAGGATGGTGAAGGAACTCACGGACCGGGATGAGAAACGCAACTCATTTAGCCGAAGGAGAAGGTTCCATGAAGAGAAGGACGTCGATTCAATCAATGACCGTAATGAGCACTTCAACAAGAAGATCGAACGAGCCTTTGGTAGATACACACTGGAGATCAAGAACAATCTAGAGCGAGGAACTGCCTTGCCTGACTAAGTATGTAACCCTTTTATGTTTTCTTCTGCATTGTTATTGTGTGATGTGGACAAGGCATCTCTGCCCACAAGGAGGTTTTAACTTATAACGTCTGTTGTAATAATTCGTATGCAGTCGAACACTCACTGATATAGCTAGTACGAGTTGGAAACGTATTGTATTCGCGTTTATTTCTAGCTGAATTCTAACGATACCTCACTTGTTTCAGATTCTTTTTTTCAAGGACTGTAAAATTCAAGGGGATGTGGATCTGCAGTTATCGAGGCGTCCATGCGCTACTGCATCCAAATGTTGTTGTAGTCATTCACCGGAACAGATCCTTGTAACTCCGGTTGGAATGAGATTGTTATCTAGTTGAGAGGCTGTGTTGCCCTGGTATCCCTCCATACGCTGTTTATAAGTTTTATTATACTGTATCAGAGTTTTCTCATTGGATTCGCTCTCGCAGCACTTCTTCGTTGAGGATCAAAGAAAGGATAGGATTAGGAACGTTGGGCATATTAGCCTTTTAAGGGTACTGTGCCCTACAGGCGTTGGGTCCAGTAAACAAATACCACAAATTTATGCATTGGTTAATTACTTGGGAAAGAAAAAAATATATATGAAAAAAGAACAGCACAACACAACAGTGACCAAACACAGAATAATATAATTGCGAACTTAATTAATTTGTCCGTGTAAAACTAAACCATGTGTCCGTAATAAATAAATGATGCGTCTGACATTGGAAAATAAAAATAAAAATCAGTTTTAGAAAAAAGCAAAAAAAACTTGTAAAGAAGGAGGACACATGGCATAGGCAGAGTAATGCAGGCTTTACTATACTTTTTAGTTTTTTCCTTCACCTCATTCTTCTACTTTCCGCCCGGACAGTCTTATTGGTTGGACTTTAGCCTTAGCCCAAACAAAGTCCCTTTGGACTGTGGAATAAGACACGTGTCAAATAACCATAAGGGTAGGGGTAATCACCGAAATCAGGCACTATGGGCGTTTGGTTTTTCTCTATTTTAAACTGTTTATGATTGATTGATTCGGTTAACGGCAAGTTAGTTAATTACGGCAAAATTCTATTAATGGCTAATTAAAAATAGGATTCAAGTATCGAAAAGCAAAGAAATGGACTATGGAGAAGATCACCACAACGGATTTACAATAATAATAACAGCCAAACTAATCACAGATTAACTAAGATTAAATAAGGAATCAAAAGAAGCTAGCGAACCATAATCCATACTAATCTTTTCATCCACAGTACACAACCAAACAAACAAACAAATAAGGAGATAGATTTTTATTTTTATTTTAGTTGGTCGGGTTGCTGCGGAAAGATCCCAAAGCCTTGATCGCTGCTGCCCTTAGAATGTATTGATGGTATGCAGCCGCCGCAAGTGCTCCAATCAATGGTCCGACCCAGAAGATCCACTGTCCATCCATATCAAATTACCAACATTATTTGTTAGTTCTCAATTATCATCTTTCAATTACTCCAAAAATCCAAAAAAACAAAACCCATTTCAAAAAATAATCTAGTACTTGATACTAATAAATAGAGCAACAATCAAGACTCGTCATACTTGGTCATCCCAGGCTCTTTCATTGTTGAAGATAACAGCAGCACCAAAGCTTCTAGCCGGGTTGATACCAGTTCCAGTAATGGGGATTGTAGCCAAATGAACCATGAACACAGCAAACCCAATTGGAAGAGGAGCCAACACCTACAAAATTAATCAAACCAAAACAAAACAAAAAATTCAAAATTCAAAACAACAGAAACAAAATTTGGTGTTTAGATTTGGAATGTAAATTAGGTTCAGGTGTACATACAGGGACGTGAGAGTCACGGGCGCTTCTCTTGGGGTCAGTTGCGGAGAAGACAGTGTAGACAAGGACGAAAGTGCCAATGATTTCAGCACCCAAAGCAGAGCCCACGGTGTAGCCTGGTTGCACAAAGTTAGCACCACCATTGTTAGAGTTGTATGGATGTTTCATGAACGCCTTCACCAGACCCACACCACAGATCGCACCAGCAGACTGAGCCACAATGTAAGCCACAGCCCTGATTAGCGAAACCTTACGAGCCAAGAACAGGCCGAAAGTCACAGCTGGGTTAATATGTCCACCTGCAACCAAAACCCAAAACCCATCAACAAAAGAGTGTAAAAGTAAAAACCCAGATGAGAAATTTTGTTTGAAATTGGTAACTTAATTACCAGAGATTCCGGCGGTGCAGTAAACGAGGATGAAGATCATGCCACCAAAAGACCAAGCGATACCCAAAACGCCAACACCGTCGCAAGGATCTTTGTTCTTGACATGGCCGATGACGGTGGCGATGGTGACGTAGAGGAAGAGGAGGGTGGCGATGAACTCGGCAATGACGGCTCTGTAGAAAGACCATAGCTTGATCTCACCCAAATCCATGAGTGGTGCTGGTGGAGGATCCACATAATCCTTATGGGTTTGTCCTTCCTCACTGACTTCCTTATCCTTATACATTTTTCACTCTGTAAAAACAGAAAAGAAGCTCAATTTTCTCTCACACTCTACAGGGGTGGCTTGTGTGTTGTGACAGATGAGTGGTTTTAAAGAAGGAAGGAGGAGTAGGAGGGAAGTAGCACTAGTGAGAAAAAGAGTAGAGAGAGAGGAAGGTGTGGGGCCAAGTGTGACAGATAAGCCATGTGATGGCTAATCATCTTTTGTGATGTTGTGATGGTTAGCCATGGGTAGGGCTGGAAGCGTCGCTGGCATGCAACCAAAACCCAATGCCATGCCAATCCTTCTTCCAACGGCTAAATTTGTTCTCTCCCTTCTTCCTTTTTCTTTTTATATCGCGAGTGTTTCGGATGTTCCGTGCTGATGTATTGAATTGGACCGCTGGACAAATAAAACAGATAAACAGTGAGAGTTAGTTATTAGGAGATTTGAGAACCGAGGATAATGATTCGTGAGATTGTTTTTAAAAATATTAAACAATATTTATCTCTCTTTTCTTAAAAGGATGTCTAATTTAGAATTTCAAGATTGTTATTTTGTAATTAAGTATTCCTAAATTATCTTTAAAATGTGTTATGATTTTAAAAAAGTATTGAATTAGAAAGGTAATAATGTCATATTCCACCGTCCACGTAACTAACTACGATAAATAATTGATTTGTACTTTAAATATAGTTATTTTGAAGAAAAAAAAGATAGAGTATATTAAGTAAACTAACTAATAAAGGAACATTTGGTCGAGAGATTTTAGAATTACTTTAAGAATCATTTTACTTAAAAATTGTTATGAATAAAATATTATCTTAGCTGGTTGTACTCTTTCAAATTCCTGAATTTTTTTCCCCTTTGGTTAAGTAATAAAATATTGTATTTCAATTATATTTGTCAAAAATACTTTTATACAAATTTAAACGATTTTTTTTATTTTAATGATGCTATTATTGCTAGAAATAATAAATTATTATAATGCAAATTTATTAGATTTTTTTTTGTATAATTCAAAATATAATGTCCATAATTAAATTTTATACTTTCCCTTCAATTTTTAGAATACCATCTATTTTAGAGTCATTCATTTTCCCTTCTATTTTGTCTTAGGGAAAAATTACAAGATATTATTATTATAATCCTAGAAATTCCTAGTTTTGTGTTTACCAAACAAAGTATATTAAGATTATAGGATTACTTTAACAAAATAATATGTATTTATCTCTTTCTCCATATTAAATATTAAATTAATTAAAAAATATTTTAAAAATTAAAAAATTATATTTATTTTATCTAAAATATCAGTTATTTAAACCAATTGCAGCCGTTCAATTCTTATAAGGAAAAAGTTCTTCCATTTTTGCTCAAGTCAAGGCGACATAAGAAAATAATAGAACCCCTTTTTCTTGGGTCTATAATAAAGAATCACGTCAACACCAACAAGAAAGAAAACATTCTACTGTCCAATAAAATAAAAACAAGGGGAAAAAAATACCGTTAGTTGATATTGTGGGCCTGCATCACATTACGGACTACGTAGGCCCAACCGCTCACCTCCTCTTTCATGGTAGGCTCCTTTCCCATTTCAACGGTCACTTGACTCACTTTTAAAGTTTTTATACATTTCTTTTACACAAAGAACATCCTTAATTAGAATCAATTATCAACATTTGAGAAATGATTAATTCTTCCTAAATAAGATTAATCTCGATTGAAAAAATACTCAAAAAAAATTTAAATTTTATAAATAATTATATTAAATTAGTAGCCACTTAAGTAGTTTTTTCCTCATGATTAAAGAGATTTGTGAGACTGTCATAGGATTTTAAAAAAGAAGTTATATTCTATAAGAAAAAGAGTTTAAATATTTATAAAATAATTTCTTTCAGATATAGAAACAAAAAAAGAATATCTAAGTTATGAATTGAAAAATGAAGCAACTAGGGAGTCATTTTTAGCCCTCCACAATACCCTAATATGATTAATCTCTTGTCCGAAACTTATGAAATCATCTAAGCTTAAGATTTGATAATAATTGTTGACCTAAATCTCTAGAATTTTTATATAATACTCCATTCTGATTCTAATAAAAATTATTTTAGATTCGAGCACGATTTTTGATAAAATGATTGGTTTGGAGCTATCAAAGTTGTTTGTGATCCCCCTCCTTTGTTGGTTCTTTTAACTACGATAATGTCAGCTGTAAAAGTGTGTAAAATTGCAATGAAAAGAAAGTAAAACGATAAATAGCAAAGAAATTTACTTTAAGAAATAAGAAATATCATCTTTTTTGCCCAAAAATTCAAACCCAAAATGATCTTTATTTAAATTGGGAGAGAATAATTTTAGGAACGAACGTTCATATGCTAGAAAAAGCTTATATAATGGGGAATTCTTATAGCTGAGCCTAAACTGGACACAATCCATATCCAGGCCAGTAGGTAGACCGTAGACTACCCAACCTCATTGAAAGCAAGTCGCCATCTCTATGCAACGGGAAAGGCCTGAGGAGAGTGTTTTCATCATTAATTGCGTTTGGTTTGCAAAATTTCTTATCGTGGGACGAGAATGACCTTGGATCCGTCGCATTTGAGGCTTAATTGTGAGCCCACCACCTCTGTATGCGTGCCAGATAAGGTTAGGGAAATGATTAGAGTAATTTTCTAATTGCTAAAAGTATAATCGACCCGATCATCCGATGTGTGTATAATGGTGGGGTACCATATCCAACCAGTTTTTGTTGTAAATGGTGGTTTATACTTACATACTTTGTATTTAAATTCAAGCTTTCCAAATCTTCAATTAAAAAAAAGTGTTTTTTTGGGGTTTTTTTAATTAGTTTCGTTCAAATCTTGTTAAGTCGTAAGTAAATTGCTCATAGCTCTTCAATCATTTGATAACCATAGTCATTCTTTGATAAATGATCACTATGAGTCGGACTCAATAGAATTTGATCAATCCTTTTTTCTGTCATTAAGGTGGAGAACTGAACGAAAAATTCTCTTTTTTTATCATCAATCGAATCACTATTCGTGACCAAGAATTCTATTTACCGTTCACCTTTTTTCTTTTTCTTATTAATGAATAAATCTCTTTATTTGTATGACTTAAATGTCTTGTATTTCTCGGAAAAGTGATTCGATTGATGAAGTTTGATATGATACTTATGAGATTGGTATTCCAAAATTTTCGATTTATATTCAAGTCTTTAACATAAAAAGAGTTTTCTTCCTAATATTTTCGTTTGTTTTTTATGTCCTTCTAATATTAGACTAATATAATTTGAGAACCATCGATTTTAAAAAGTAGTTTTCCTAGTATATATAATTTTCTTATTCAAACTCAAACTTGAGACCTATAAGAGATTTTATGTGCATTAACTTACAAGTTGATAGAATTTTCGACAAAATAAAAACTGATACTTATTACTCCTTTTTATAAAAGAATGTGACATTTGGCTAAAAAAAAAATCAATTAGATATCCAATTTAGAATTTCAAGAAAGTTAGTTAGCATTTTATACTTAATTACTCTTAAATTATCTCTATAAATGTGTTCTAATTATTTTAAATTAATAAATTAAAGGGTAATAACAATTACTGAAAGAAATGAAATTATGGCTTGTGTTATAGTAATGTTTTGTATGCATGTATTCATATATCTTCCCAACTAGCAAGTCCTTTGCTAAAATGGTACTTCTTCCACCATTCACAGATTTCTTAAACAGTGATTCGAATTCATCACCGGTGCACGAAGCAGGAAACAATCCAGTGAATCTGTAAGAGAAAGCAGGACCCAAAAAAGAGTTTAGATTTCAAAATGAAGAGAAATTTAAGAGTAGGTAGCTGCTAATTCCAAATGCTTACCAAGTTATTCTGAGGAGCTGCAAAGTAGAATCCTTGAATTGCAATAACAGCTAAGTTTGTGCTCACAACCACGAAAATACTCAACGAATGCTTTCCCATCCACCCCAAGATAGAAAATAAATGTCTGTGCCCGCGTACGTCTACCTGTGGCAAACAGCAGAAAATAGTTAAGATACTGTTCATGGGACTCTTGTTAGCTTCAAATGAGGAGAATATAGATATCTGCTTACAAGATAGAACTTACCAGCAAGTACAAAAGACAGTATGTAATTCCTGCTATAGCTGCGGTAATTAACGTGTAGCTGAATGTATAGAGTGACTTATTGACTGGAATGCCTGACAGGATGAAGAAAAGAAGGAAATTTCAAACATTCAATACAGTAACATGGCTCGAAAACAGAAGATATCGAGTTTGTGCAGATTTTCTGATCGAGATGAAGTTGCTTTGGGCCATTATACTGCATATTCGTAATTCATTATATTTGAGGATTCATGAAGAAAAAGTTATGGACCACTGTAGTGCGTACCCATGAAAGCAAGCAAAAATCCAAGCACAAGAAGTGGCGCTGAGAATATCGACCACTTTTTCAAGCGCTCTTTATGGTCCTGAAAAGCATGTGCACAAAATCAGATGTTGGACTGTTTCACAAATTAATTGATGTGATCCTGGTACTTTTTTTTACAGTTCTAGAATGGAAAATAGCAGGTTTTAGTCGTTACAGTCCCGCTCAATTTGCGTGAAATCCTGATTATACGATTAAGAACAGCTATCATAAAAGATCTGGATGAACAACCAAAGAGGGTGAAGATTGCAAATGTCTCACCTGGGTGTGAGCAAGGATGTGACCATATTGAAGCCCAATTATGCAGGTCACTGCAGCAGGTAAGGAGCTGTGTCACAGTAACCATGTCAATGAATCAGATTCCATAAATGAGGATAGCGATGTTGCAAATTACACAACAAAATTCAGCCAAAGAGAGTAGAAAAAAACAGGCCAGAATTGCAACCTTAAGAGACCTTCAGGATCAAAAGGAGCATGACACCAGGCAGGCGAATTCTCCTGAACCTGGCCACGAGAGGATACATTGCACTCCTACACGCTGAAACATTCTTAGTGACCAATGCGTTTCACATTAGTAAACACCCAACCAAAATGAACAACTTATTGTACCTTCAGGTTTCTGTAACAAGGTTTTTTATACAGGTGATCAAGACCGAGTAGATGGCGATCAATCATTCCAGCTGAGTTACAAGCAGGGCCAAGATCACCTCTTACGGAGCATTTCACCTGTATAAAAGAATGAGAACTCATCTAGGCATGTAAACTTTGAAGGTGGTGCACACCCAAGTTTTAAGTGCTTAAAGTTGGTTCAAATATACTGGTGTAAGACCATCAGGATAAAAGAAGCTTTGTGTAAGCTCTTACCATGTAGACACTGGTGTCATTGATCGGAAGCACAGAAAAAGTCAAGCTGGAAATCTCAAATTGCCAATCTGGAACGTATAGACCATGTAGCAACCCTAGGTATACTACAGATAACAAAAATGCTCCACACCTGGAAAGCAGCACTTTTGTCAAATGAAAAGGGGAAGGAATTTAAGGAGCTGAGAATTTAACAATCTCAAGGGATCGGACATGCTTGTTTCATATGATGGAAGTTTGAAGTGCAAATATCAGCAGTAATAGACATGCAGTAAGCAACTACTTGAAGGCTTTGATTTGTAATGCAATGCCAATTCTGAAACCTTACCAATGGCAACAATAGTTCTTGAAAAAATCCGTTGTCCTTGGTGTTCGACGTGAAAGCCAAATCTCACATAAAGCAGCGGCGATGTACCCAATGGATATTCTCTGGCTTGAATGACAGGAAAAACTAGGTTAACAATAATCGATAAGAGTAAGTTCAAAGGTAGAAAAGATGACCTTAACCTGAGTAGTGAGATCAACAATAGTACAACACCAGATATGTGAATATGCATCGTAGAACACAACATGGCAGTTGAAGCGTATGCTATTTGATGAAAATACCTGCAGAATGCCAAGCCAACGTATCTTTTCAACGTCAACGCCATAGGTCAGGGTATTTATTCCATGAAAGTAGCCACCTGGAAAGTAAATGGATCTAATGAACTCGCATACCAACAAGCATTGGCAGTAATAGTTGTATACTGCAAATTTGACCATAGGCCAAATGAGCTAGTAAAGATAAAGCGAAGTCTACGCATAACTACATTAGCTCAAATGGCGAACAAGACATTGATAGTAATGTTACCTTGAAGAAGGACACCTAGGAGAAACAGTTTCATAGCCCTAAACACAGCCTTCCATGTGGCTTCCACTCTGTTTGGAACTCTCTGGGAACATATACAATATAATGCAGCTTCCAATTTAGTACTCTCCTAAATCAAAATAGCAAGCAGTGATCTTTTTTCGATCTTAATTAACGAACGATTATGGTTTCATTTTGGTACATTTAGTAGCTGTTTGACAAGATTACAGGAAACAGATCCCAAGAAAGCAAAAACATTTACCTTGTACATGAGCGCAAGAGAAACGCCAGCGATGAAAAGAAAGAAAGGCATGACAAGATCCGCCAACTGAAGCCCATTCCATGGCGAATGTGCGATAATTGGGAAAATTGCACCACCATAATCAACCACCATCATTAGCTGCAATGCAAATTGAACCAAATTAAGCAGACCATAGCCAGAAAAAGTCACGCAAAGTCAACAAACTGAAATATCCACACTCCACAGCAAAAGAGAAGGAAAATGAACAAAAAAGGAAACAGAGAAGGGAGGAAAGAAGAAGTTGCATACAAAGACGCAGAGGCCACGAAAGACGTCAAGAGAAGCGACACGTGGAGTTTTGCTGGTGGATTTTGTTTGTAATTGGTCAACAAGTTGCAACAAGGGTTTGGTCTCGTCCATTATGCTAAACAGAGGCAATTGAGGAAAGGAAAGGAAAAATTACAGTATAACACAGTAAGCAAGGAAGAAGAAACCAAAATGAAAACGTGACTGTACTCGTAAGAGCTGAGGATGATCGCAGAGGACGATCCGATGATCCGTATCTTTTGTTTTCGTGGAGGAGCATATCCCAATCAAGTTTTGGACAAGGAAAGAAATGTAGGTCTATGACAAGACATCACACCACGTGGCGAAACTCTATTGGGTGTTAACGTCGATGGAATTTAGAAAATACTGGCCGTACGTACAGTTTAGTTCGTTAACAAATATAAATGCCATTCTTTTAAGGGGAAATATATACACAAAAGCGACCCCTCGTCGTCTGTCGTTTAGCTCAACGTCATGTTTTGTAATGGGCCTTACTCTTTTCGAAAACAAAAATGGGCCTACGTTTTAGAGTAAAGCCGAAAAATGGGGTCCAGGCCCAAAAAAAAGTAAAATTCTTCTTCATAAATTAACAATTTAGGAATGTTTAATTTTCTTATAACAATCAAAGTCCTAGACAATAATAATATTAAAATCAAACAGACACCCCAAACCCTTAAACTAATAATAATAACAACCCAATTTCAATTTAGTTTTTCTACAATGAACAAGATGAGGGATCAAGAAGACATGCATGGTGCGTCATGGAGAGGTGATTCTGTTCATGATCGAACGGATAGCAATCATTCCTTATGTTTTCGTTGGTGACGTACAGTATTATCAGGGATTTATGTTGAATTGCTTCTTTGAGGACATCTGATTCTCTCTTTTCATTTTTATTATTGTCTTAGGGTGATATTCTTAGGGACTCATAGTACATTTTTATATTTGTAATTTCAACAATCATTCAAGCGGGTATAGTCTAGGGGACGAGAGTACAATTTCACCAAATTATGTGGCAAGCCTGGAATTATACACGCTAGAAAAGAGCTGAAGAGAGGCATACAGAGACGTTGCCTGTGGGCATGCACTGTCCGGTAGATTCCGACCAACTCAACAATCTTCTTTTTGTTTGTTTGTTTGGTACTAGTGAAAGGAAACAAAAATTAGCGTTTCAAAAAACCATGTTTGATCTGCCTCAAAGAAAATAAATGATTTCGTGAAGGGGAAGTAGACTAGAAACAAGTCAATTGAGGGCGACGAGATCATCCCCATTTGGGTAGAAAATCTGTTGCCCAATTAGCTTCTCTTAAGATGTGTTTAGTTATTATTAGTTGGAGCACCTTTTTTCTTTAACCATATTATTAGTTGGATCAGTATCTTTCCTTCTGATCAACATTAACATCACAGATTCCAGCATTCCCCAACTTACAACTGTTCAGCAAAAATGCACCATACTAAAACTTCCGGTGTTTAGATTGAAAGACCCTTTTCGAGACAATGGAATGCCTTAAACTAAAAAGGATCTGATTCAAAAGACCTTCCCAAAGAAAGTGGCAATATTTTTCAACGTAAAATGTACCACAGAGTCTACTACTAGAGTACTTGCATAAAAGAATGGTCGTTTTCCAATTAAAGAAAAATCTTGTCAAAACAATGAAATGGATTTAAACTAAAAGGGGTTTGGACCCAAGAAACCTTCCCCGAACAAATTAACATATGTGATTCAAAAGACCAACCAAAAAACACAAAGTGGAATCATGTTTCGAGGTAAAATGTACCATTGTCTACAAGAATACTTCCAGAGAAAAGACCTTGTTTCCATTAAAAGAAAAACCTTAACTAGGAAATGCCTTTAAACTAAAAGGGGTTTGAATCAAAAGAACATTTTCAAAAGTAAATTGACCAGAGCCAAAAAACATTATGAAGCTCAGCAATTTCTTGACCAGACTACACAATCAAGCAACTACAGGACAAGAAACACCACAAGCAGGTAAATGCTGAATCACACAAATCATCTGCACAACAATTAGTGGAAGGGGCATAAAAGCTCAACACCAATATAATATAATAAGAGGTTCATACGCAAATTGATCCAATGAAAGCTAAACAATTCAACCCAGAGTACAGCTTCTGAGTAAAAAGAGCCCAAATACCAGTAAAAGATATCATCCTATCATCACATATCAACACTTCCTATCACAATATATGGACGCCATGAGGACAATCATTCCATCACTCAAAAGCCCACTGGTTCTCCCTTCGAACCTCCTCTTCCTCCTCAGGGGTGAAGTCATTCTTGATGTTAAAAGTCTTGCGGATATCCTCAGGTGTCTTTCCCTTGATCATGTCAGCCACAGTCTGGCAGGTCAAATCCAACAAGCTCTTGATGTTCAGGTAATTAGCAGCCTGTAAACAACTTATAGTTAGAAACAGGACAAGAAAACAAGAAACAGAAGAGAAACAATGTGACACTCAATGAAATTGGAAGGGACTTCATGCTATCGTATGTACAAAAGCATGAACAAGAACAAAAAACACAAATCTCCAAAGAAATAAGTAGAACAAGAGAAACTGAGTTTAAAAGCATGCAAAGCCCAAACACAAACTGAAACAGGATGTTCACAGTCATAAGGCACACACTACACACAACACGGTGCATTGATTCCTTCATACATGAGGTACACCAAAAGGTTACAAACTATAATGTGGTCACTATCAAGAAGAAAACAAACTGACAACTGAGAGCACAAACCAATTTCTAGTTAATAACCAACCATCAGGATGAAAAAGGCCACCAAACTAGACTACTTGTGGGTCCAGAACATAGTTTTTCAAAGATTAATAAACAATGCAGCACCAAATCAAACAACCAGCACACTCGCAACATTCAAAGTTCCAATCACAAGTAGGCCACAATAACCACTACTGTACGGGTTAAAATAACACAACCATAAAAATAAAGAAACGCGACAATTCTGAATGGCATAATCGCAAAAAGGATCAAAAACCCATAATTGAACGAAGCAAACAGCAAACAAAATAATAAACGTAGAGAGTCGGTAATGGGTTATACCAAGATGAGGTCAAAGAGGGTATTCTGGTCAACTTTGACGAACTCAGCATCCCAGGTCTTGAGAGAATCGTCAGCAGAGGAAGTAGATGGGGTCTTTTCCTTCTCTTCGCTGGCCTCCACATGTTTCTTACAGTACTCGATGACCTTGGCGAGGATCTTGCTAGTGACGTTGGGCAGCGGGATCTCGTTGTCAGCGCAGTCATCCTCGATCATGTGCTTGATGGTCTGGGACTCGGTCGCGACCTTCTCATCAACCTCAAAGGTCTCGCCGTCGGAGGATTTCAGAGTAATCTTCTTTGAAGTCGACATTGTTGAAGAAACGATTACGAAAACCCTAACCCTAGGATAGAAGTTCTAGAGGAAAGGGAGGGAAAAGACGAAAAGCTGACGAAACAGTAAAGAACCAAGAGAATGAAGCAGCGCGTGCTTTTGTTAGGGGAAGAGAGGAAGCTTATTTTATTTATAATCGCTTTATGCCGGAAATTGCGATTGTGGACTTTGGAATTAATGGGCCTTGTGGCCCAATGTTTAAGAGAAGCATGTTAGGTTGAGCTTTTTAATCAAAAACCTGTTTATTGTGTCATTACAGATTTGGGTTTTAAAAAAGTGCACGTGTTGTCGTGTAAGATGATTTTTCCTGGGAATTAATTAAGATAATGATATTACATAACTATTAAAGTTTTATTAAAATTAAACTCACTGGACTAATTTTAGTCAACTTTTTTACAAAAAAATACCAGTATTCCAATTATTAAATTTCTTACGCATATTTTCCCTTTTATTTAACTACACAATTTATTGTGTTTCTCATAAATATTAATTTCTCTCCTAATATGTTATTTTCTTTTAAGTGCACAAAATCTGGTTGCTGAAGATCTAACATTTATTTTACTAATCTATTTGACACCTAAGTCAGTAGTATACCACCATTGTCATCCGTTAAGAAAAAGGTCGCACGTTCGATCATTCCCCAACCGAGTGCGAACAGAAGGCTACTTAATTAGATAACAGTACCACAATCACAGTTACTCGGACTAGAGCATACAAGAAGGCTATTCAGGAAGCCGGGCACAAGCACAAGATGCAAATAGTAATGCAAGGGAATTTGGCTGTTATTACTTTTCCATAGTAATTTTACATGACTGTTAAACTGATAGATACGTATGTACTTGCATTCCGCAAGACATGATAGGAATGAGAAGTCCCAGGAGCTTTCCGATGCTTCATAACTTCGAAACGGGCAATCCTGCGACAGAAGCAAGGCAAACGAATAGTCAAGAGAAGCCTCATCATGTGGATGGATGTTTGCTAGATTTTGAATAGCAAACAGATTGATTAAACATTTCCTTTGGTGATTAATTACCTAAGGCTTTTGCATTGACAATACTTGGAATTGCAGCCGGAGGAGGAGCATTCTCATTCAAGAATGGCTCAACTCTATTTGGATCACCCCATATCGGGTATCCCCTAATCTTCCCCTACACATGCAGATTGCAGATGAATGTCAATAAGTTGAGAATTGCAAGTCAATGAGAGTCAGGACACTAAATCAAACATCAGCTGAATTGGGCTTGAATCGATATAAAATTTTGCATACCAGTACATTCAGAGCAGCAAGTGTCGCCATGCCTTCACGAGTCCACTACAAAAGCAACGAGAGATGGCATTTGTAAACACTACTCACTATCGGAAATGTTTCCTTCATTTGTATACTGTGGTTATCGATATTACCTTGGAAGCAGAAGCAATGTGAGGTACCACAACAGCATTCTTCATATCAGCCAGCCCAGGCTTCATGTAAGGTTCATCCTAAAATATACCGCAGAATCGATGAACAGTTACCAAGTACTGACTTCTTGTTGAAATTGAAATACAGAATTTAGGTTTCTTTACCTCGAAGACATCAAGCCCAACTCGGAACATAGGATTTTGCTTCAAATGCTCGACAAGGGCTACTTCATCGACCACAGGACCCCTGCTACAGTTTATAAGGATCGCTTCCTGTAGAAGTAAGTTATGTTTTCTCATCACTCAAAATCGCTATTCGAATAAACCTCAAGTCACAAGAAGGATAGTCACTGGAAATATTACCTTTTTCATTGTAGCAAGACTATCTTTGTTTATCAGATGATAAGTGGTTTTATCCAAAACTGGGTGAAGACTTATCTACAAGAAACATCAGATCAGATCCGTATCATTTGAAACCAGAATCTTACTCAAGACAAACGAAAGACGTTCTGAGCAAAAGAAACCTACAACATCTGCCTCACGTAGCACCTCATCCATGGAGGCGGCCCTTTTCCATGTAACTGGCGCCTCACCATTCGCTTTTAGGAATTCACCATAAGCTGCAATTGCAGGCAAACATTATTAAGAATAATGAGGTTTTTATGAATCAATTACTATACTTTCAGAAGAGGCATGCCTGTAACAAACTTCTCCAGGCGTGTGGATTGGTAAAGATCAAAGTAGATTAGATTCATTTTGAATCCTTCAACCTGTTGAGAAAGTTAAAAACAATCATTCAAGAACATGTGGTTCCACTTTTACCACACCACGATTCAAACTGCGAGACCATAATCATCTAGATCAATAACAACCAATTCTACTCCATTACCATCATCCTGGCATAAGCAGATCCAATTCGGCCAGCTCCAATGACACCAACAGTCTGCCCTTTAAGTAAGTTACCCACAAACCTGTCATAACAACCAGGATAAATCAAACAACTACATAAGCATTAAAAAATTGAACATACTTATAGACATGGAATGGGGAGTTTCATACAGATTGGGAAGCCATCCATCATATAAACCTGCCCTCATGAACTCGTCCGCCTCAACTATTCTTCTAGCTGCAGCTAAAGAAAGTGATGCAGCCAACTCCGCAGTTGTCTCCGTAAGAACCCCCTAATTAACCAAATTAGAAATCTATCAACTCTAAATTTTCTTTCGTGCAAAGCTCTATATATTCAAAAGAACTTATTAACCATCTAAAGGATGTGCACACGCATAAACGAAACCGAACTTACAGGAGTGTTTCCGACAGCAACACCATACTTATTGGCAGCATTAACATCAACATTGTTGTAACCAACAGCCATGTTACTAAAAGCTTTTCCTCCTGCCCTGCTTAATGCTGCAAATAAAGTATCTCCCCAGTCTTCTGTCAGCTGAAATACAATACCCAAAACTCACCTTAACAAAGCCTATCTCGCCAACAACAAAACAACCAATCCTAATTTCCTAATATGATGCTTAACAAAAGAGAATTGATCAGTTACACTACCTGGCCAATCACACCATCACACTTGTCACCAATTAGAGCAATGATATCCTCGACAGACAGGATTGTTTTCTTCTGTGTGCATATCTAAACATTAACATGAACAAAGAAAAATGTTATCTTAATCAATTCAATTCAAGAGAACCCATTAAAATAAAGGCAGTACCAATCCATAACCAACAAGGGTATACCTCCACACGACAATCCTGCTCAATCAGGAGATTGATCCAGCGAGTTCCGGGCATGGGTTTGGTACTCACAACTCTGTATTTCCCACTTGGGTTCCATACTTCAATAGAAACTGGTGTGGCCATTGGAGCCAAAGAGTTCAAGTAAGAATGTTTGTGTACACAAACAAGAGAAGCAAAGTGAGGAACTTTTTCAAATTTCTGGTAGTTTAGTTAAACAGAAGTGTACATTGATGTAGTGTGGGAGGATGCACACGATTTCCTGTGGTCTCGCACTAGGATGAGTTTTCCTGCGTTCACGGCTGACTTTTCTAGCTTTTGATTGGTAGCTTTGGTTTTGTGATTGACTGTTGCTTATTTAAGATAAAAGGATGGTTTTTTGTGGTGGTGTTTGAGCGTAGAAGTGTAGAGGTGACTCAGTGTTGGTTGGAGTTTTTGGACCTTCCATTTGGAATAGGATTAGAGATAATGATGACATGGCGGTTGAAGCAGTGTGACACGTAATGATAGTTTTATCACTTTTGTGAAATGATATAAATGGTCCTCATTGTTTGGACAGTATGATAACATGGGCCGTTTCTTATGGTCATCTTGGTGAAATTCTGAGTTTCCCCTTTCCCCCCAAAAATAGACTTGGGTTTGGGCTTGGGCTGCCTATATAAAAAAAAGGACTTGGGCTGTTGACACGATGACGGATGTGTGTCTTATTAATTACGAATATGGATAACTAAAATAATTTAGATGATAGATTTTCTTTTGAGTTAAAATTTATAAACATGTCTGAATTGAAACCAGCAGAAAGTATTTCTTATATCGAATATTGTTGGGCCTAGAATGGTGATCTCGTGTCGAGCTCATTGCAATGCGAAACGTGAACTTGGGCCAATTGCAGAATGGGCGTAAGTAGTGAAATTATGCGTGTGGCAGTCACACGACAGCTCTAAAAAAGTATGTGGGAGCACGAGCTCCTGGTTAGGAAACTTAAAATGTGGACTGGATTTATTCTTGGGAATGATAAGTTTAAGATGGCTATGGTGGGTGGGATACCACTTCCACCTACTCTCTTGTCGGCAATTGCCTAATTTCTCTATTAAACAGTCCCCGCGTAGAAGGCTTCTAAGCCCGGTGTTTGCTACTACTCCATTAAACAGTCCCCGCGTAGAGGGAACAATGATATCTATCCCACGGCAGCGATGAAATTTGGAAGCTGATTTTTTTCAAACTTAAAACTTAGTGCTATGTACAATGATGAAATTTAGTTTGGTTAAATTAGCATTTTTCTTTATTCCTTTCTCTAACTTTGAAATTCATTATTCATTTTGAGGAATAAAATGTTTTTATTATTACTAATATTTTCTATATAAAATAAGAAAAGGAAAAAACGAAATGAAAGAAGAAGAAGAAAAGAAACAAATATATTATTCCCTCACTATTCAATTTTCAGTTAACCCTTTTTTTTCTATTTTGTCACACCAAACTTTATCTTCTTCGCTCTTCTCCTCTCTCTGCAAAGGTAATTTGTTCCGTCTAAAACCTCTCAGCAACAAACTCAGTCAGAAGAGAGGTGATGGTGATGGAGAGGCTCCTTTATTCTTCTTCTCCTACCCCTCTCCAAATTACCCGGAAACCCACTCCATTCCTCCCGCGACTCGCCCGAACTGACTCTCCGAAATTCGTTTTTTCCCCTCTGCCACGCGCTGGGTTTAAGCGGGTCAACTCGATCTCTTGCCAGCATGAGAATACCCCCGCATCCGCTCCTTCTAATAAATCTCATTCTGTATCTTCTATTCGGATTGAACCGTCAATTGGGTCGGTGCCAAAATGTAATTTTTTCAAACAGATCGTTAGTGGAGGAGCTTCGATTCAATCAAAGGTACCATCTTTGCGGGCCTGCCTGTTTGGTTTAGAGTGTTAGCTTTTCTTTCAAAAAAATTAATCTTTTTAAGATTTTGTGTCCAATTTATATGTTTCTGTTATAGATGTAGCCTGAGGCGTGAGTAGTTTATGTTAGCCTTATGAGATGTGAGTTGAATTGTTGGTAAATAGTCATATAAAATCACATTTCACACAATTGAGACATCGCCATGGATAATTTATGGGGTAATGCCTATAGAATTACGGATATGATGGGATTGTAGTTTCATACTGGATGATGATTTGAAGTGAAAATGTGGAAGGGAGACTGAATTGTGCAAAATTGAAGGGAATGGGAATTTTCCGAAATTCTATAATTCTTTAACTTTAAGATACAATTAAGAAAGTTACCGGTGTTCCTCTCAGAAAAAAAATGGAAAGCTACTGAGGTATTAGGGGTTTTACAAGTCATCCTAATCGGTTCTACGTGGAGCCCTTCCTCATTATTTTGTTTTAAGATGGCCTTAAATGAAGCAGGAGTTCTGTGTCCTTGAATGAGACTCATGAAAAGGTTTTTTTTCTTTTGCTATCCTTCAACTGATGGAAATACATTTTCTATTTCTTTTTGTTCTTGTTTAATTTTGTCCTTTTGTCAGCGAGTGGATACTCTAGATCGCTTGATGGATATCCATCCACCACTATCTCTGTGCCAAACGCCTCTAAGTTCTCTTGAATACATGCCTTCATAACCTGTGTGATGAAAGTCTTTCACTTGAGTCCAATCTCCTTGGCCGAACCCTGATAGTATATTTTTTGCAGACTGTATATAATCTTTATAAGCTTAACAAGTACTAGTTGGAAACGCTTGCTACTAGGACATTTCTCAACACTGCCCATTAGGTCTGAATGAATGCAAACACCACAAATTTTGTTCAGCTATTTTATCCATTTTCATTTTTGGTTGGTTTATCAATGGTTCCACCTTTATTTTAGAAAAGCTTACTAAATTATGTTTATTGTCACTAATGCTGCAGGCAACTGCTGTCGCTACAGTTATGGCACTCTCTGTTCTCGTATCATTCGTAATCAATCCAATCTTTGTATTACCAGCTTTTGCCACTTTCCAAACTGCTGTCAAGACAGGGGGTCCTGCTGCTGCAGCAGGGTCAAAACTTATGCAAACTGAATTGTTAACCAGTGCTTGGGCTGGCTTCTTTGCTGGCTGCTTACACACTCTGTCCGGACCTGACCACCTTGCTGCTTTGGCTCCACTCTCAATTGGTCGTACCCGAATGGAAAGTGCTGCTGTAGGAGCTCTTTGGGGCTGTGGTCATGACGCTGGCCAGCTCATATTTGGCTTGCTATTTCTACTATTAAAGGATCGCCTTCACATTGAAATTATCAGAACATGGGGTACTAGAGTGGTAGGTCTTACTTTACTTGCTATTGGTGGTATGGGTATTAAGGAAGCTTCAGAAGTTCCGACCCCATGTGTTGCCTTAGAAAATGGTGAGTGCGATGTTAGTGTTTATGATGCAATAGAAAGCCCAACTGTTGGGAAGAAAAAGAAGATTGGCTTTGCAACTTTTGCCACTGGGATTGTCCATGGGTTGCAACCAGATGCCCTAATGATGGTGCTGCCTGCACTTGCATTACCTTCTCGTTTGGCTGGTGCGGCGTTTCTCATTATGTTCCTGTTTGGAACCGTTTTTTCAATGGGAAGCTACACAGTATTTATAGGATCATGCAGCGAGGCACTAAAGGAACGAGTACCTAGAATAACTGAGAAACTCACTTGGGCTTCTTCTCTTATAGCAATTGCTCTAGGCTTCGCCATTATCATTAGCCAGTTTTTTGGATTCAGCCTTTATTGATGCATCTCACTCGGCATGAAGATTTCACTTTTAGAAGCTGTCACTTTAGTGTTAGAGAAGAATCTTTACGAAGGATTGTTCGATTTATTTACGGCTAGAGCAAGGATCCTGGTGAGAGTTATCCTTTTTCATACCTTTGCTTTCTAAGATTGTGAGAGTTTTGTTTCTTTCTGTTGAATGATTGTAGCTCTCAATATTAAAGGAATCCAAGTAATTTACCGAGTAATTTTTAAATATGTTGAAAGTAGTTTGGCAAGATAGTTTATAGTTCAAAATCATGAAGAGATGGTCTCATGCTGAAAGGAGGAGAGAAGGCATCTGAGCGCACGAAAAAAGGTCATGAACGCCCAAAAAGGGTAGAGAGACTATCGGGGATTCGAAACAGATCATGAAGAACTCAAATACACAACAAGTAGAAAGGGTCGGACCGTTGGAGAATCATTTCCTTCACGAATAATCAAGTAACCCTAGACTTGCAACATTCCAATGCATTGAAACTTCAAAATACTGGAAACTTGCATTCCCTCTCTTAGAACAACCAAATGTTTCATTAATCAAGTATTTCATAGTCTGAATGACGCTGTAATTACTAATTGTCATCCCAATGCATTACTCAACAAATTCATCCCTCAAAGTGATTAGACCAAAGCGAAGAACGACATAGGAGTCACAACACCAGACTTCACCTTTGTTCAAAAATTGAACCAATGGTTACACTTGTAACGAAAATCAGAAGTAATCACGATTCATCGTGTGATGGTCATCCTATCTTAATCCACAGCATACAAAAAGCAAAAAGATGACAAGTTCCTGTGATCTAAGTATAGTATCTTTCCCTTGAGAAAACTAGAACTTCCCGAAGCTGTCAAGGATCAAGGAAACAAAGCCACTCCTACTACAGAAGCCGAAGAGAAACATCAAGGCTTCTGCTTTCTGTTGGTATCATGAAGCACACAAACATCTGCTGCTGTCTTCAACTGAAATCAAAAGAAATCCACAAAATTTCTAATACTATACATGGAAGGAACAATAACAAGACTTTGAGAAGATTTAGCACTAATTTCTTAAGAGTTTTGAATAAAGATTTTGCTAATGTTCATTTTCAAGGAGAAATTGAGTTTTATCTCTACAGAAACACCAAACAATAAAATTGCCCTTATTAACACAGCTAGAGAATTAATATGAACCACATGTTTATCTTCCAATAAAAAAAAACTAAATATTGAACAAGACTTAAAATTGTGGATAAAAAAGCAGGCAGAATGGAAACCAAAATTCTGCTAATTAAGCGCTAAAGAAGACTATAGTTAGCAGCCAATATCCTCATTATCAATTAGTAAAGCATATTTAATGACAATTTCATGTGAAATTTCTTGCTTCTCAAACATCAATAGGTATCCATTTATAGTGACATAATAAAGGCTTTAGTTGCTACCTGTATAATATTTACAATTTGTTTGATTGCCCAACCAAACAAACTTAAGGCCAGAACAGCAGAGATAGGTGAAACCCCCTTCAATGCAGCCACTAGAACCTGGAAAAGCAAAAACTTAGGAACAAGGATAACCAATGGAAATGCACCTTATAAGCTCAAAGAAAGGTATAACCGTAATGTAACAAGGTCTTACTTCCATCAAATTTTCAGTTTCATTTTCTGCCAGTAGAAACAAGGTTATGTAGAGAACCTGCAGAATCAATCAGAGTTAAATGAAGAGAACAACAGTAGTTCTATTCTTAATTTTGATGAGAAGACTAACAGACTGTCATAGTTAGTACCTCACAAGCCACACAACAATAAGCCATAAACATCCGGTTTCCATAGTAAGCCTTGAAAAGCCAACTGGTGCTGTCCTTAACATCTTTGTGGCTAGTTTTGCCTAACAAGAAGGTACTGCAAGTTGAAAGTATTGAATTATCAATTATTTACCATCTATGGAACAGAGAATAAAAAAGAAATAGTGGGACAGAGCTAATGAGTGACTTTATGGCACTTGCTAAAATCTATTGGAGAGTGCGTTGATGGGTCAGATATTCCAAATGTCAATTTTAAAGAGATGGATCCCATAGAGAAGGATGCAAGTAACTAGCTTATAGGTAGAAAATAAACGTCCATGGGTAAGCACCCATTTACACTATCTCTAACAATGAAATGACCTTATTTATCCAGGGAGACTAAACTCTATGAAAACATAATACTCGTGTCCCACAAAGGAAAAGGTTACCTGTACATCTGCATCCAGTGGCTACCAATATCTAGAGCAAGCAACGACAAGAAAACCAAGCTTGGCCTGTACACTTGTGACAGGATCACTAAGAGACATGCAGTGCTAATCCTGGAAAAATTAATATGTTATTTCAATCAGCTATATATGCATAACTAGTAAGCTAAAACTTAATGAGTACAGGGGAAAAAGAAAGTAAATATAATAAATTACCTGTCAGTTACCATGTCCAAAACAGCTCCAAATGTAGAAACTGAACAATAGAAAGATGAATTAGCTCCTCTACCATAGGATTTTATTTATAAGGAACAACCAAGTGCAGAAGGTAACAAATGGAAAATCATGTCTGAAAATGTGAGTAATAATATGAGTAACACCAAACAAGCGAATTTATTGCTTTACATACTTTTAAGCCCACATAACAGATGCCTGCAAGCCTCGTAAAAAAAGATTAATCAACCTAGGTAAAAAAACATGCAAATTCCTTTGTTGCATCTATTCTTTTCAAGAAAGGCATCAGCAATCATGCCACTGAATTTCAAAGAGATCATAGTAAAAAGAGGGAAAAGACAAGGATGGCATAAGAAAGTTACAAAATAGAACAGAATGACCTTGGCCCCACTATCTACATATGCAGGTAACAACAAACATTATTAGCAGAACATCTACTAGTACACATCATCTGGAGTTTGTCAAAGAAACATACTATTATCTATTAAAAACACATCCATCACAAACGAAGTCCCTTATACAACGCAAATATGAACAAGAAAAACCTCAAACCAACCTTGATTAAATTTGCGGGCACACCAGCCATCAATGCCATCACAAACAAAGCTGAAAAATAAGAAATGCAAACGTGGTTACACCACCATATATAGCAGCAGACTTATGGGAAAGAAAGACCGAAGACAAAACAAGATTTTACAGAATACTAACTTCTGACCTAATGAAATACAGAGCGCAGAAAATCCATTTATTGGAGAAGCATATTGCAAAGGCAAAGCAATTCATGAGAACCCTTGTATACCCTGCATTCTCAAGATGGACATGACAATCACATATCTATCCTAGAACAACAATGCTCAGTAGAAAATTGAGAAACAAAAGCAAAAACCCACCAATGAGATTGGGAATGTAAAGGTAGACAGACAATCTGCTGGGTTTTGGTCTTGACTTGTTGGCCATTGGATCTTCTCCTACGTCAGTTCACAACTGCAACACATTATAACCAGGCGATTAATTCCTTTCAAACCAAAAGCTTAAACAAACACTAAATTCCGAGAAACAGATACTAAAATGCCAATGCCAGGTCTATGAAGCATTTTCGCAAGCACCTACTGCGACAATCAAAAAACCCCTTAAGAATCAAATATCCCATCCCAGTGCATACAAAAGAGAATGACTCTCGACACTACACTCAAATCAAGCTCGAAAAAGTTACAAATTCTGATTTCAATCAATAATCAACAACAAGAAGAGCATGAATAAATACAATAAAAATGGCGAGCAAAATGAATACACCAGGCAAAGCGTGGAGATGGTGATGGATGAGATGAAGCGTCGCAGAGCGGAGAAAAGAAGCCAGAACCCCTTGGCTGGCCACGGGAGCAAACGATTCTTCCTTCTTTCCTCACTGGCCTGGTAGCAATTGCACCGCTGTATTCCTTTCTTCGTAATTATTTTAATAGACTTAGTAACTTATTTTCAAAATTAATAATTTTGTTGATTTTTTTTTTTTAAATAACAAAGAGTGATTGATCGGCGAAGAATATATGCAATTAAGTTTTTCTCTTTTTATGTCCTACTTGCCCTTGAATCTTTTGTGTTATTACAGTTCTACCATTCATCATCCATCGGTCAAACAAATTAGACCAAGAGTATCACTATCAAAAGCAGTCAAACAAATCGAAACGATCCGTTTAAAAATACGCCCATAACCATTCGCTAGCTCAGCACATACAGATACAGAGATCCAATCATCACTACACCAAAACAATGGCAGCCGCATTTGCCACCTCATCAGCGGTCGTTGGCCTAGCCGGCAGCAGCTCACTTTCATCCTCCTCCTCTCGCCGATCAGTTTGCCTAACCTCAGGTTCTACTTAAATTCATTACATCCTTGTACATAATTTGTTTAATTAGATTTCCATTTCCCAATTTAAGTCCGATTTAGTCATTAATGTAAAACAAAGACTAGTGTATAATTTCTCGATACATCCAGTCATGATACTATCTATCAAAGCGTACAAGGGTTTCTTATGACATTTATGAAGAACTGTGTTGTCAACGAGACTAGCTAAAGACTAATCTTTACACGTAGGCCTTTTTATTTTGCACGAACTACTATTGAGTTGCAAATTCGGTTGACACATGAATTAAGTCTCAATTTTAAACAATAGTGTTACCGTTGACACTTTTTGTTAATGATATATTGTTGAATTTCAGGCTTTGTGAAACCAGCCGTAGTTGCTAGGAATCCCTTGAGACTAGCAGGAGCCAACGGAGGAAAGGCCGTGTGGTAAGGATTTAATTTTGGTAAAATCTTAATTTATTAGCAGACCGACTCAGAAATTACCTACCGACAATACTTTACTTAGCTAACTGCAATATGAACATAATTAGTCTCAACGAAACATATAACTATGACCCGTGTGTAATTTACTGATTTGTGTTCGGTGTTTGTGAATGAAAGCTTTGAGAGGGATTGGCTAATGACGGACCTGAATGTGATCGGGTTTGGATTGATCGGGTGGCTTTAATGGGAAATTCAACACAATACGCAGCAATAATAATTTCCCCTACTTGCTGGAATCTATGAGGAGCACTAACAAATTAAAGGCAGCAGCAAATATATCACACACACAAAGAGACAACGATTTTAACGTGGAAAACCTTCTCAATGAGAGAAGTAAAAACCACGGGCACAAGCCAGTCAATCAAGCTCCACTACGTCAAAGTCAGCGTACAAGAGAGTCTCAAATCACAGCACAATCGTGCTCAACAACTAGGCAATCAACCTAACAAGAAGTATGAAAAATAGAGAACCAAAGGAAAAAGGTACAAAACTAGATTTCCCGTAGCTACTAACGGGACTCGATTTATCCACTCAGATATCTTGTCACCAATCCAACCATTCAGATTGAAGAACCAGATGTTGTGAACCTGTTGTCCAAATTTCAGCCTAATCCGACGGTGAACGAAGTCGCAGCGATGATTCTACCGAAACTGGGCAGAATTTGGCGAAAATCTATTTTTCTCCCTTCTCTCTCACGTTTTCTTTTCTTCTTTTTCTCTTGATTAAAAAACTCTTACAATACCCTAATCTGACTCCTTCTAATAGAGTGGGCTTGCTCCTCATGGGCTTTTCTCCACATAGGAAGGGAGCCCAAACCCAACATATCTCCCCCTCACAACTATGTGGAGATGACCGTCAAACCGGCGATCTCACAACAAGTTTCAAACTTGCATCTCGGTAACGTCTTAGTCATCATATCAGCACCATTATTATCTGTATGAACTTTGGCCAATTCTAACAACCTAGCATCCAATACATCACGTATCCAATGATACCTCACATCAATATGTTTGGATCTAGAGTGAAAAGTTGAATTCTTACCAAGATGAATTGCACTTTGACTATCACAAAATAGCATGTATTTGTCCTGGACAAAACCAAGCTCCTGCAAGAATTTCTTTAACTAAAGCAACTCCTTGCATGCTTCTGTAATGGCAATGAACTCTGCCTCAGTAGTGGACAATGCAACACACTTTTGCAGTCTAGATTGCCATGCCACAGCTCCCCTTGCAAACTTAATCAAGTAACCCGAAGTGGACTTCCTGGAATCAATGTCTCCAGCCATATCAGAATCAGTATATCCCACAAGGATAGGCTTATCACCTCCAAAACAAAGCCTCAAGCTAGTAGTACCACAAAGATACCTCAAAATCCATTTCACAGCATTCCAATGCTTTCTACCTGGATTTGACAGAAATCTACTGACTGTACCAACAACATGTGCAATATCTGGTCTTGTACATACCATTGCATACATCAAACTACCCACAACAGATGCATAAGGAACCCGTTGCATATTAAGTGTTAAACAGAGTCCTTCAAATGAAACTGATCGGCCAACGACCGCTGATGAGGTGGCAAATGCGGCTGCCATTGTTTTGGTGTAGTGATGATTGGATCTCTGTATCTGTATGTGCTGAGCTAGCGAATGGTTATGGGCTTATTTTTAAACGGATCGTTTCGATTTGTTTGACTGCTTTTGATAGTGATACTCTTGGTCTAATTTGTTTGACTGATGGATGATGAATGGTAGAACTGTAATAACACAAAAGATTCAAGGGCAAGTAGGACATAAAAAGAGAAAAACTTAGGCCGTGTTTACCTGGGAGAATTTCCTTTCTAATTTTCCGGAAAATGTGTTTACTTGGGTCAGTTTTCGTTTTCTGTTAGAAAACAAAAATTCTCCGTTGGAAAATCGATGAACAAATTTGGAGAACGAAAAAAAATCGTTCTCCAGTTTTCCAACCCATTTACAAAGGATTGGAAAACTCGGTTTTCCGTTAGAAAACTCGGTTCTCCACTTTAATGATACTTTTTTAATACCATTTTGCCCCTGGGCCATTTCTCACCTTCGTCCTCATTTCTCTTCAAACCCTAGAACGCCTCTTCTCACATTAGCCGCTCCCTCAGACGCGGGCAATCAATCCACCGCAACCCAAGCAAGGCCGGAAGAACAACGAATCACCATCTCCTTCGTCATTTCTCTGTCCAATCTTGTTCATAGGTTCGTTTGTTTCTTCTTTAGATAAGTGTTATTTCTCGTTCAAATGGGTTTGCTTGTTTCTTTGCTTTTTCCCCTCTTCCCATAAAGATGTTGCCTTCTGTGGATTCCTTTGTTTGGTTGTTAGCTGTTTCCTTTAGCATTTGTTGTTGGATCATTTTCTTAGTTTCATTTTAGAATTCAATATATACAAGGAATTGAATTTGCAACTTCTGTTTTTGCCTTTCCATGATTTTTTTGTTTTGATACGGATCACATGAATCATGATGTTTCTTTCTTTTTCTGGAAGAATCAACTTTACTTTTACATGGATTGATTGTTTAAGCCTAAAGTTGAGGTTTTGGAGCTGTTTTGATGGAGGTTTTGGAGCCGATTGGTGGCTATTTTTGATGGAGGTTTTGGAGCTGTTTTTGGGTCAGTTTGGGTGCAGATTTTGGGGTGATTTTGGGGCTGATTTTTGGGTGGTTTTTGTGTGTATGTTGGGGCTTATTTTGGGTCTGATTTTGGGTCTGATTTTGGGTCAGTTTGGGTGCAAATTTTTGGGTGATTTTGGGGCTGATTTTGGGACTGAAATTGTTAGTATTTGAGGTATACAATTCCTGGTTTTTGGTGCAGCAATTGCTACTTATTTAGGGCTGAAATTGCAGGTTTATTTGGTTGTATAATTGCTAGAATTTGATGTCTATAATTGTTGTTTTTTGGTGTTGCAATTGCTAGTTACTTAGGGCTGAAATTGCATGTTTATTTGGGTCTATAATTGCTAGTATTTGTAACTCTTAACAAGGATGACTTGGCTGATTTTGTAATGATGTAAAAGGGCTTGCCACCCAGCAACTTGAACTTTGGGTTGAATATGGACACTCAAACTGATATTGCAGATTGTTTAGACTTTAGAGCCTCATGTTTTTTTCTGAAATCTTTGTTCTTCAATGTTATTTATGCCTTTATGCTGCCATCCTTCTCTCCATTCAAATGCATAACTTGCCTTTATGTTTTCTTCAGGTCGTTAAAATTAATCCACTTGCATGAAAATAATTTAGATTAATAATCCACGGTCATTAATTTAATCCGAATATTGATTAATAACTTCTTTTAATAAATTCACACAAACTTATTAATTAATTTGTAATTGATCTTTCTTGAACGAATTAGGTTTAGTAATAACTCAACTTTTATTTTTATTAAAATGCATGAAATAAAATAGGATTAGTAATTAAAAACATCACTCTTTAATTTAATTGCATGATCACTTTATTAATTGGTAAACTCTTGGATCTTTAATAAATCCAACGAATCAATGCGAATAAAATCAATCCAAAAAATATTTAATGCATTCTTTATTCTTATATTGATGAATGCTTTTTTTTAAGGGAATTATATTGATGAATGTTGGAACAAAAATATTTTTTCAGTTTTCCACATCAGGAAAATAGTGCGAAGTAAACAGGTTTTCCAGTTTTCCACATCAGGAAAATAGTGCGAAGTAAACAGGTTTTCCAGTTTCCACATCAGGAAATAGCGGCAGGTAAACGCATTTTCCAGTTTTATATTGGAAAATAAAATTCTCTAATTTCAGAAAATCGGCAGATTTTCAAACAGAAAATTCCCCCAAGTAAACGCGCCCTTAATTGCATATATTCTTCGCCGATCAATCACTCTTTGTTATTTAAAAAAATCAACAAAATTATTAATTTTGAAAATAAGTTGCTAAGTCTATTAAAATAATTACGAAGAAAGGAATACAGCGGTGCAATTGCTACCAGGCCAGTGAGGAAAGAAGGAAGAATCGTTTGCTCCCGTGGCCAGCCAAGGGGTTCTGGCTTCTTTTCTCTGCTCTGCGACGCTTCATCTCATCCATCACCATCTCCACGCTTTGCCTGGTGTATTCATTTTGCTCGCCATTTTTATTGTATTTATTCATGCTCTTCTTGTTGTTGATTATTGATTGAAATCAGAATTTGTAACTTTTTCGAGCTTGATTTGAGTGTAGTGTCGAGAGTCATTCTCTTTTGTATGCACTGGGATGGGATATTTGATTCTTAAGGGGTTTTTTGATTGTCGCAGTAGGTGCTTGCGAAAATGCTTCATAGACCTGGCATTGGCATTTTAGTATCTGTTTCTCGGAATTTAGTGTTTGTTTAAGCTTTTGGTTTGAAAGGAATTAATCGCCTGGTTATAATGTGTTGCAGTTGTGAACTGACATAGGAGAAGATCCAATGGCCAACAAGTCAAGACCAAAACCCAGCAGATTGTCTGTCTACCTTTACATTCCCAATCTCATTGGTGGGTTTTTGCTTTTGTTTCTCAATTTTCTACTGAGCATTGTTGTTCTAGGATAGATATGTGATTGTCATGTCCACCTTGAGAATGCAGGGTATACAAGGGTTCTCATGAATTGCTTTGCCTTTGCAATATGCTTCTCCAATAAATGGATTTTCTGCGCTCTGTATTTCATTAGGTCAGAAGTTAGTATTCTGTAAAATCTTGTTTTGTCTTCGGTCTTTCTTTCCCATAAGTCTGCTGCTATATATGGTGGTGTAACCACGTTTGCATTTCTTATTTTTCAGCTTTGTTTGTGTTGGCATTGATGGCTGGTGTGCCCGCAAATTTAATCAAGGTTGGTTTGAGGTTTTTCTTGTTCATATTTGCGTTGTATAAGGGACTTCGTTTGTGATGGATGTGTTTTTAATAGATAATAGTATGTTTCTTTGGCAAACTCCAGATGATGTGTACTAGTAGATGTTCTGCTAATAATGTTTGTTGTTACCTGCATATGCAGATAGTGGGGCCAAGGTCATTCTGTTCTATT
This sequence comes from Viola odorata, assembly GCA_963691705.1. Taxonomy (NCBI): domain Eukaryota; kingdom Viridiplantae; phylum Streptophyta; class Magnoliopsida; order Malpighiales; family Violaceae; genus Viola; species Viola odorata. The sequence continues at coordinate 656,670 of OY829544.1, forward strand.
TTGTAACTTTCTTATGCCATCCTTGTCTTTTCCCTCTTTTTACTATGATCTCTTTGAAATTCAGTGGCATGATTGCTGATGCCTTTCTTGAAAAGAATAGATGCAACAAAGGAATTTGCATGTTTTTTTACCTAGGTTGATTAATCTTTTTTTACGAGGCTTGCAGGCATCTGTTATGTGGGCTTAAAAGTATGTAAAGCAATAAATTCGCTTGTTTGGTGTTACTCATATTATTACTCACATTTTCAGACACGATTTTCCATTTGTTACCTTCTGCACTTGGTTGTTCCTTATAAATAAAATCCTATGGTAGAGGAGCTAATTCATCTTTCTATTGTTCAGTTTCTACATTTGGAGCTGTTTTGGACATGGTAACTGACAGGTAATTTATTATATTTACTTTCTTTTTCCCCTGTACTCATTAAGTTTTAGCTTACTAGTTATGCATATATAGCTGATTGAAATAACATATTAATTTTTCCAGGATTAGCACTGCATGTCTCTTAGTGATCCTGTCACAAGTGTACAGGCCTAGCTTGGTTTTCTTGTCGTTGCTTGCTCTAGATATTGGTAGCCGCTGGATGCAGATGTACAGGTAACCTTTTCCTTTGTGGGACACGAGTATTATGTTTTCATAGAGTTTATTCTCCCTGGATAAATAAGGTCATTTCATTGTTAGAGATAGTGTAAATGGGTGCTTACCCATGGACGTTTATTTTCTACCTATAAGCTAGTTACTTGCATCCTTCTCTATGGGATCCATCTCTTTAAAATTGACATTTGGAATATCTGACCCATCAACGCACTCTCCAATAGATTTTAGCAAGTGCCATAAAGTCACTCATTAGCTCTGTCCCACTATTTCTTTTTTATTCTCTGTTCCATAGATGGTAAATAATTGATAATTCAATACTTTCAATTTGCAGTACCTTCTTGTTAGGCAAAACTAGCCACAAAGATGTTAAGGACAGCACCAGTTGGCTTTTCAAGGCTTACTATGGAAACCGGATGTTTATGGCTTATTGTTGTGTGGCTTGTGAGGTACTAACTATGACAGTCTGTTAGTCTTCTCATCAAAATTAAGAATAGAACTACTGTTGTTCTCTTCATTTAACTCTGATTGATTCTGCAGGTTCTCTACATAACCTTGTTTCTACTGGCAGAAAATGAAACTGAAAATTTGATGGAAGTAAGACCTTGTTACATTACGGTTATACCTTTCTTTGAGCTTATAAGGTGCATTTCCATTGGTTATCCTTGTTCCTAAGTTTTTGCTTTTCCAGGTTCTAGTGGCTGCATTGAAGGGGATTTCACCTATCTCTACTGTTCTGGCCTTAAGTTTGTTTGGTTGGGCAATCAAACAAATTGTAAATATTATACAGGTAGCAACTAAAGCCTTTATTATGTCACTATAAATGGATACCTATTGATGTTTGAGAAGCAAGAAATTTCACATGAAATTGTCATTAAATATGCTTTACTAATTGATAATGAGGATATTGGCTGCTAACTATAGTCTTCTTTAGCGCTTAATTAGCCGAATTTTGGTTTCCATTCTGCCTGCTTTTTTATCCACAATTTTAAGTCTTGTTCAATATTTAGTTTTTTTTTATTGGAAGATAAACATGCGGTTCATATTAATTCTCTAGCTGTGTTAATAAGGGCAATTTTATTGTTTGGTGTTTCTGTAGAGATAAAACTCAATTTCTCCTTGAAAATGAACATTAGCAAAATCTTTATTCAAAACTCTTAAGAAATTAGTGCTAAATCTTCTCAAAGTCTTGTTATTGTTCCTTCCATGTATAGTATTAGAAATTTTGTGGATTTCTTTTGATTTCAGTTGAAGACGGCAGCAGATGTTTGTGTGCTTCATGATACCAACAGAAAGCAGAAGCCTTGATGTTTCTCTTCGGCTTCTGTAGTAGGAGTGGCTTTGTTTCCTTGATCCTTGACAGCTTCGGGAAGTTCTAGTTTTCTCAAGGGAAAGATACTATACTTAGATCACAGGAACTGATCGTGACCGTCTTTCCACTCAATCAAGTATTGCATTCCTTTTCCGCCTTCCAATGCTCTGCTCCCAATGATTTTGTTAACTTCTCCATATGACTCGTCGCCTTCAGGATTGTTAGTTCTGGTAATGGTGGTTTCTTGAACTGTGTTCTGGGTATCTTGATTTTGGATGGCCAAGTGGATTTTGCTGGGGTTGATAACTTGAAATGACAAGATTGGTGATGGGGAAGGAAAGGATAAGGGACTAACCACGTCTGGAATTTGTTGCGAGCTTCTATCCTATAAATGCAAACAAGTTATTACTTGAAAGGCCCAATCATCCACAATTAGATGGATCCTAAACCTTAGTGGTTTTTTTCCAACGGCCCTAGCCCCACAATCCTAAATGATGGTACTAGCAAAAATGTAATTTCAAACTGGTACGTACCCATTTCTCCTCCTTTGTTTGTTGGATTGATCAGTTAAAGAAAAGACAAACTTTAAAAAAGGAAGAGTAAAATAATGCAAACGAATGTACTATCTTTTAATACAAACACAAACTTACAGAACACCACCACCGGAATACCCTAATAAAACCACCACCGGAATACCCTAAGAGACGTAAAAAGTCACATACTCAATCCAACAAACAATGTATCTTGATTTTGGATGGCCAAGTGGATTTTGCTGGGGTTGATAACTTGAAATGACAAGATTGGTGATGGGGAAGGAAAGGATAAGGGACTAACCACGTCTGGAATTTGTTGCGAGCTTCTATCCTATAAATGCAAACAAGTTATTACTTGAAAGGCCCAATCATCCACAATTAGATGGATCCTAAACCTTAGTGGTTTTTTTCCAACGGCCCTAGCCCCACAATCCTAAATGATGGTACTAGCAAAAATGTAATTTCAAACTGGTACGTACCCATTTCTCCTCCTTTGTTTGTTGGATTGATCAGTTAAAGAAAAGACAAACTTTAAAAAAGGAAGAGTAAAATAATGCAAACGAATGTACTATCTTTTAATACAAACACAAACTTACAGAACACCACCACCGGAATACCCTAATAAAACCACCACCGGAATACCCTAAGAGACGTAAAAAGTCACATACTCAATCCAACAAACAATTCTAACAATTCTAATATTATTGGATATGTAATTATTAGTTCAAGTAATAATTACGTATACAACAATGTTAGAATTGTCAGAATTGTTTGTTGGATTGAGTATGTGGATTTTTTACGTCTCTTAGGGTATTTCGGTGGTGGTTTTATTAGGGTATTTTGGTGGTGGTGTTCTGTAAATTTGTGTTCGTATTAAATGATAGTCCATTCGTTTGCATTATTTTACTCTTTCTTTTTTTAAGTTTCTCTTTTCTTTAACTGGTCATTTCAAGTTATCCACTTTCACCCTCGGCCATCCAAAATCAAGATACCCAGAACACAGTTCAAGAAACCACCATTATCAGAACTAGCAGTCCTGAAGTCGACGAGTCATATGGAGAAGTTAACAAAATCATTGGAAGGCGGGAAAGGAATGCAGTACTTGATTGAGTGGAAAGACGGTCACAATCCTTCCTGGGTGGCTTCCGATTTCATAGCCAAAGACGTTGTGGCGGAGTATGAAACCCCGTGGTGGATGGCAGACGACAAGCCTCTCGCCGAACTACTAGCCGCCGGTGACGAGCGTGACGTGGACGCCGTCGACGGTGATGGGCGCACCGCTCTGCTCTTCGTATCCGGCCTCGGATCTGAGCCGTGTGTTAAGCTGCTAGCCGGAGCTGATCTGAACCACCGCGATAATAGCGGGGGGTTAACGGCTCTGCACATGGCGGCAGGGTATGTGAGGCCGGGCGTGGTTAAGTTGTTGGCGGATCTTGGATCGGATCCGGAGGTGGAAGATGGCAGAAAACTGACGCCGTTAGGTTTGGCGAAAGAGATTTTGAGAGTGACGCCAAAGGGGAATCCCATGCAATTTGGTAGGAGATTAGGGTTAGAAAGTGTAATTAAGCTACTGGAGGAGCAAGTGTTTGAGTTCGCGGAGGTGCAGGAGTTGTTGGAGAAGAGAGGGAAGGGAGATCAATTGGAGTATTTGGTGAAATGGAAGGACGGTAGTGATAACGAATGGGTCAGCGCGGCGTTTATCGGCGAGGATCTGGTTAGGGATTACGAGGCTGGGCTTGAGTATGCGGTGGCTGAGGGAGTGATCGGAAAGAGAGTGGGCGATGATGGGAAGAATGAGTATCTGGTGAAATGGACGGATATTGATGAAGCCACGTGGGAGCCTGAGGAGAATGTTGAGCCTGATTTGATCAGTGAGTTTGAAACGGCCCAGATTAATGGGGCTGCAAGTGGACAGGCCCAATTAAATAGTAATGGGAGTATTGAAAAGGTGCAGGCCCAATTAAGGAAGGACATTGATGGGGCTGGTAGTGGCGTAGAGGTTCAACTAACGAAGGATGGGCAATGAGTTGAGTTGTTGTTGTTGTTGGGGTTTCTTTTTGTAACTTGTAGGTTAATTTTAAGTGGCGCAAGTGCTCTTGTTGTTTAATGGTGTTTTAAAATCAACTGAACCATTCAATTAGATGGTTCTTGAATTTTCATTTGCATTAGGATCCTGTGATTATAACAAGGAAGATGTTTCTATAGTATCTCAAATCTGAATCTGGTAGTTAAAATCTAATTTAGAGTTAAGAGGAAAAGAAATAATATATAATACTCAACCAAGAGATTTTTAATTTTCGTTGCTTTTATGACATAGGCGTCATCAATTAAACAAGGTCTGTACTGGGGAATTCTTCTTCATCTTTAAGAAATTGGAAAAAAAGGATGGACAAAAGTGCAAGTCCAAATAGACAACCTTAGTGTCATACATGCTTCGCTGCATACTAGATCCGTAGTGGCAAATATGGATATGGTGGAGAAACTCGATGATTGGGAAGTTCACATGCGTTATATTTTTCAAAAAATCAGTTTAATCAGAGACCGACTTTGCTGATGTTATCTTCTCTCGTCAGTATTTCTTTCTTTATCCTATCGGTTCTCATTTTTAGTATTCTGTATCTTGTAAACGCAAATAGAGGCGCAGGAACGGATCCAGGAATTATTTTCAGGAGGGTGGGGTTCGGGGGCAGCGGCCCCAATTTTTTTTTTTTAGTATTTTAAAACGAAAGCAAACGAGCTGAACGAAAAAATGGAAAAATACTTAAGAGTATCCGTCACTAAATAACAAATATTTAGATAAACTTAACAAAAAGATAAATAAGAAAACAATACAGAAAAAAATTAATTATACATTAAAATTCACGTACTTTTTACAATTGTTAATTAGGTTTAGAAAACACTAATACCTCGAGACCAAAATATAATTTGAAGTTAATTAATGCGATCACAATTACCGAGTTTAGTCTATTTATAAATATGAACCCAAAAGTAAATAAGTATAAAAAGTTAGTACAATTTCATTTAGGTCTCCGTTCTTCTGTATTGTGTTTTTTTCCCACTTGTACGTGGTTATATATGTAAAATGTGTACTCTCAACGCAATAAATGTTGTATCAGTAATTCATGTTTCTCTGTAATGTTATGTCCGTAAATCAAATCTTTGTTTATGGATTGAATATTCACGGCTGATTTAGATAATCTGTAGTGTATCAGAAAAAAGAAAATAATCATCCCTTAAAAAAATTGAATACTTATGATGAGAAACATTTTGTAGATATTTTTATATAAAAGGTTATTATTTAGCAACTTGTGTGGGTGGTGTAGTTGGTTATCACACTAGTCTCACACTCTGAAGGTCCCTGGTTTGAATCCGAGCTCAGACAATTTTTGTTACTTTTGTGCACATTAAAAAACAAGTCAAAAAATTAAAAAAGAGGGGTTTGACGCTCTACCATTGCGCCAAGGATTCTATTGAACGATGGAGGGCTAAACATTAGTTAAACTATGAAGGTAACTATTGGGCCAGGGTGGGCTGTATCCGTCCATGAATAGAGGGTAACATGGCTGATATGGATACCCTGTGTACGATCACAGTGTATCTGAATCCCCAACACAAAAGACGCTTCCCAAGGTCTTTCATCTCAAAATTGTGTACGATCATAGTGTATCTGAATCCCCAACACAAAAGATGCTTCCCCAAGGTCTTTCATCTCAAAGTTATCTGAGAGAAAAACCTTAGTATCCTGAAGAAGCTTTACATCATTCGTAGCAAGCAAAATGTCATCCACATATAATACTACTCCCATTGAACTTATGGTACAGATAGTCCTTCACAACGTTTACTTTGAAACCGTATGAAGTAATAACGCGATAGAACTTTAAGTACCATTGACGAGAAGCTTGCTTGAGCCCATAGATAAATTTCTTTAATCTACAAACCAGTTGACTATCCTCGTTAGAGGATGAACCCTCTGGTTGCTTCATGTAGATTTCTTCCTCAAGATCCTCATTGAGAAAGGCAGTCTTTACATCCATCTGATGTAGCTCAAGATCAAAATACGCCACCAGGGCCATAATTGTCCTAAAAGAGTCCTTCAATGAAACTGGAGAGAAGGTCTCTTTATAGTCTATTCCTTCCTTTTGGGTGAATCATTTCGCAACAAGACGTGTTTTGTACCTCTCTATATTGCCTTGTGAATCCCGTTTGGTTTTGAAAACCCATTTACAACCTATCGGTTTCAGATTCTTAGGCAATGGTACAAGCTCCCAAACGACATAGTGTATCTGAATCCCCAACACAAAAGATGCTTCCCCAAGGTCTTTCATCTGAAAGTTATCTGAGAGAAAAACCTTAGTATCCTGAAGAAGCTTTACATCATTCGTAGCAAGCAAAATGTCATCCACATATAATACTACTCCCATTGAACTTATGGTACAGATAGTCCTTCACAACGTTTACTTTGAAACCGTATGAAGTAATGACGCGATAGAACTTTAAGTACCATTGACGAGAAGCTTGCTTGAGCCCATAGATAAATTTCTTTAATCTACAAACCAGTTGACTATCCTCGTTAGAGGATGAACCCTCTGGTTGCTTCATGTAGATTTCTTCCTCAAGATCCTCATTGAGAAAGGCAGTCTTTACATCCATCTGATGTAGCTCAAGATCAAAATACGCCACCAGGGCCATAATAGTCCTGAAAGAGTCCTTCAATGAAACTAGAGAGAAGGTCTCTTTATAGTCTATTCCTTCCCTTTGGGTGAATCATTTCGCAACAAGACGTGTTTTGTACCTCTCTATATTGCCTTGTGAATCCCGTTTGGTTTTGAAAACCCATTTACAACCTATCTGTTTCAGATTCTTAGGCAATGGTACAAGCTCCCAAACGTCATAGTGTATCTGAATCCCCAACACAAAAGATGCTTCCCTAAGGTCTTTCATCTCAAAGTTATCTGAGAGAAAAACCTTAGTATCCTGAAGAAGCTTTACATCATTCGTAGCAAGCAAAATGTCATCCACATATAATACTACTCCCATTGAACTTATGGTACAGATAGTCCTTCACAACGTTTACTTTGAAACCGTATGAAGTAATAACGCGATAGAACTTTAAGTACCATTGACGAGAAGCTTGCTTGAGCCCATAGATAGATTTCTTTAATCTACAAACCAGTTGACTATCCTCGTTAGAGGATGAACCCTCTGGTTGCTTCATGTAGATTTCTTCCTCAAGATCCTCATTGAGAAAGGCAGTCTTTACATCCATCTGATGTAGCTCAAGATCAAAATACGCCACCAGGGCCATAATAGTCCTGAAAGAGTCCTTCAATGAAACTAGAGAGAAGGTCTCTTTATAGTCTATTCCTTCCTTTTGGGTGAATCATTTCGCAACAAGACGTGTTTTGTACCTCTCTATATTGCCTTGTGAATCCCGTTTGGTTTTGAAAACCCATTTACAACCTATCTGTTTCAGATTCTTAGGCAATGGTACAAGCTCCCAAACGTCATAGTGTATCTGAATCCCCAACACAAAAGATGCTTCCCTAAGCTCTTTCATCTCAAAGTTATCTGAGAGAAAAACCTTAGTATCTTGAAGAAGTTTTACATCATTCGTAGCAAGCAAAATGTCATCCACATATAATACTACTCCCATTGAACTTATGGTACAGTTAGTCCTTCACAACGTTTACTTTGAAACCGTATGAAGTAATAACGCGATAGAACTTTAAGTACCATTGACGAGAAGCTTGCTTGAGCCCATAGATAGATTTCTTTAATCTACAAACCAGTTGACTATCCTCGTTAGAGGATGAACCCTCTGGTTGCTTCATGTAGATTTCTTCCTCAAGATCCTCATTGAGAAAGGCAGCCTTTACATCCATCTGATGTAGCTCAAGATCAAAATACGCCACCAGGGCATAATAGTCCTAAAAGAGTCCTTCAATAAAACTGGAGAAAATGTCTCTTTATAGTCTATTCCTTCCTTTTGGGTGAATCATTTCGCAACAAGACGTGTTTTGTACCTCTCTATATTGCCTTGTGAATCCCGTTTGGTTTTGAAAACCCATTTACAACCTATCAGTTTCAGATTCTTAGGCAATGGTACAAGCTCCCAAAGTCATAGTGTATCTGAATCCCCAACACAAAAGATGCTTCCCCAAGGTCTTTCATCTCAAAGTTATCTGAGAGAAAAACCTTAGTATCCTGAAGAAGCTTTACATCATTTGTAGCAAGCAAAATGTCATCCACATATAATACTACTCCTATTGAACTTATGGTACAGATAGTCCTTCACAACGTTTACTTTGAAACCGTATGAAGTAATAACGGGATAGAACTTTAAGTACCATTGACGAGAAGCTTGCTTGAGCCCATAGATAAATTTCTTTAATCTACAAACCAGTTGACTATCCTCGTTAGAGGATGAACCCTCTGGTTGCTTCATGTAGATTTCTTCCCCAAGATCCTCATTGAGAAAGGCAGTCTTTACATCCATCTGATGTAGCTCAAGATCAAAATACGCCACCAGGGCCATAATAGTCCTAAAAGAGTTCTTCAATGAAACTGGAGAGAAGGTCTCTTTATAGTCTATTCCTTCCTTTTGGGTGAATCATTTCGCAACAAGACGTGTTTTGTACCTCTCTATATTGCCTTGTGAATCCCGTTTGGTTTTGAAAACCCATTTACAACCTATCGGTTTCAGATTCTTAGGCAATGGTACAAGCTCCCAAACGTCATAGTGCATCTGAATCCCCAACACAAAAGATGCTTCCCCAAGGTCTTTCATCTCAAAGTTATCTGAGAGAAAAACCTTTGTATCCTGAAGAAGCTTTACATCATTCGTAGCAAGCAAAATGTCATCCACATATAATACTACTCCCATTGAACTTATGGTACAGATAGTCCTCCACAATGTTTACTTTGAAACCGTATGAAGTAATAACGCGATAGAACTTTAAGTACCATTGACGAGAAGCTTGCTTGAGCCCATAGATAGATTTCTTTAATCTACAAACCAGTTGACTATCCTCGTTAGAGGATGAACCCTCTGGTTGCTTCATGTAGATTTCTTCCTCAAGATCCTCATTGAGAAAGGCAGTCTTTACATCCATCTGATGTAGCTCAAGATCAAAATACGCCACCAGGGCTATAATAGTCCTAAAAGAGTCCTTCAATGAAACTGGAGAGAAGGTCTCTTTATAGTCTATTCCTTCCTTTTGGGTGAATCATTTCGTAACAATACGTGTTTTGTACCTCTCTATATTGCCTTGTGAATCCCGTTTGGTTTTGAAAACCCATTTACAACCTATCGGTTTCAGATTCTTAGGCAATTGTACAAGCTCCCAAACGTCATAGTGTATCTGAATCCCCAACACAAAAGATGCTTCCCCAAGGTCTTTCATCTCAAAGTTATCTGAGAGAAAAACCTTAGTATCTTTAAGAAGCTTTACATCATTCGTAGCAAGCAAAATGTCATCCACATATAATACTACTCCCATTGAACTTATGGTATAGATAGTCCTTCACAACGTTTACTTTGAAACCGTATGAAGTAATAACGTGATAGAACTTTAAGTACCATTGACGAGTAGCTTGCTTGAGCCCATAGATAAATTTCTTTAATCTACAAACCAGCTGACTATCCTCGTTAGAGGATGAACCCTCTGGTTGCTTCATGTAGATTTCTTCCTCAAGATCCTCATTGAGAAAGGCAGTCTTTACATCCATCTGATGTAGCTCAAGATCAAAATACGCCACCAGGGCCATAATAGTCCTAAAAGAGTCCTTCAATGAAACTGGAGAGAAGGTCTCTTTATAGTCTATTCCTTCCTTTTGGGTGAATCATTTCGCAACAAGACGTGTTTTGTACCTCTCTATATTGCCTTGTGAATCCCGTTTGGTTTTGAAAACCCATTTACAACCTATCGGTTTCAGATTCTTAGGCAATGGTACAAGCTCCCAAACGTCATAGTGCATCTGAATCCCCAACACAAAAGATGCTTCCCTAAGCTCTTTCATCTCAAAGTTATCTGAGAGAAAAACCTTAGTATCCTGAAGAAGCTTTACATCATTCGTAGCAAGCAAAATGTCATCCACATATAATACTACTCCCATTGAACTTATGGTACAGATAGTCCTTCACAACGTTTACTTTGAAACCGTATGAAGTAATAACGCGATAGAACTTTAAGTACCATTGACGAGAAGATTGCTTGAGCCCATAGATAGATTTCTTTAATCTACAAACCAGGTGACTATCCTCGTTAGAGGATGAACCCTCTGGTTGCTTCATGTAGATTTCTTCCTCAAGATCCTCATTGAGAAAGGCAGTCTTTACATCCATCTGATGTAGCTCAAGATCAAAATACGCCACCAGGGCCATAATAGTCCTAAAAGAGTCCTTCAATGAAACTGGAGAGAAGGTCTCTTTATAGTCTATTCCTTCCTTTTGGGTGAATCATTTCACAACAAGACGTGTTTTGTACCTCTCTATATTGCCTTGTGAATCCCGTTTGGTTTTGAAAACCCATTTACAACCTATCAGTTTCAGATTCTTAGGCAATGGTACAAGCTCCCAAACGTCATTGTCCTTCATGGATTGGAATTCATCCGACATGGCCTGTATCCACTTTTGAGCATCAGAACAACTAATGGCTTCTTTGAAGGTGAGCGGGTCATCCTCCAAAGAGTCAATAGTTTCCTCATGTTCTTGCAGAAATACGATATAATCATCCGAAAATCGCATTTCTTTTCACTCTAGTGGATCTCCTAAGTAGCATATCTCTTTGGTTCTCAACCATCTTAGGGGTTGAGTTTGATTCGTCTGTGGATCTTCATGGACTTCTTGATGATCCTCTATTCAAAGAGTCACTAAGATGCGATATATATGGGTGAAGGAAGTATGGAAAATGAAGTAAATAATAGTGAAATGTTACCTATGAATATAGTTTCGTAACTCAATAACTAATAATTTAATAATGAATATATAATTGTGATTTATATATGTAAAATTTTCAAAAAGTATTAAATATTTAACTCTTTTTTTGTTCTTCTAATGAAGTTTTAATTTTTGGTATAAATAAAATGTTAATTATTTATTTAAAGAAATAAGATTGAGTTGGTAAATAATATATATATATGGTTAAAAAATATTTATTAGTTTGGATAAATTATTAATGAAAATAAATATTATTAAAAGTAGAAAATAAATTACATAAACTTTAACTTTAAATTGATTAAAAAAGTGTATAACTCAAACATGTACTTTAGAAATAACGGTTTATGGCACCACGGGGTCCCTAACTCAAAAATATTGTTGGAACAAAATTGTAGCATAATTTTTTATTATAAATAAAATGTTAATTATTTGCTTACATAGATATATTGATTAAAAATATCTATATAGAGTTTGCAAAAATTTTAATATAATGCTTTAAACCATGGTATTAATAACTTATATTTGTTATGGTATTAATAAGTTTAATTTATTTATGATATTAGATAAATATTAGGTGGTAGATGTTTGATTATAAATGAATTGATTAAAAACATATATAAAGATACTAAAAAAATTAATTCTAACACTTAAAATGAATTATGCCCTTTTATAGTCATTTTACATTCCAACCATAGTTTTAAAACAGTTTTTACCAAACACCAAAAACAACTTCTGGTTTCCCCACAGAACTTTTAACAAATATTTACCAAACAGCACACTAACTTTTCCAGAAGTCCTTTTTCCACAGAACTTTTCCAGTTAGAACCGGAAAGCCAAACAAGCCCTTTGTTAATTTTCTCAATTGGCCACCGGAGGAAAAGAGAGCAGTGGCTAGAAGTTGGGTTTGGTTTGGCACTCTCTCTCCTATTTTTTTATATTTTAATTTCATTTTTTTACTTTATATAATGAACAAAATAAATTAAAAACTACAGAATAAAATCTCCATCTCGAAATAAGTAATTCTAGATCCACTTTTCCTATTTTTATTAATTTTTTAAAAATGAGTTTTATACTCCAACTCTTTCATTTTTATAGTTTTACCAAATACCATAAACAACTTCTCGTTTTCCACAGCACTTTTAAAAAATGTTTACCAAACTGCACACTGCTTGACGCAAAAGTATTTTTCCCACAGCACTTTTCGGACCAGAACCGGAACGCCAAACAGGTCCAAGAGTATCACTATCAAAAGCAGTCAAACAAATCGAAACGATCCGTTTAAAAATAACTTTTAATAAATACGTGTTCTGTTAATTTAGGGATTGATTTAGATTAATTTATTTAACCCATTTAATTAAAATGATGTTGTTTTGATCTTATATAAAAGATAATTTCGTATAGTATGATTTTTAGTTTTAGGACTTAGAAAGAAAAGGATAAAATCTTATTTGCTGCTTATTTATATTTTGCAATATCTATTAGACTACAATGTTCGTTTTTTTTAATGTATAATAAATTATTTATGAGAGCCGCATCATTTTGACCTAAGAACAAAATTAATACTATTACTAGAAGATAAGAGATTTAAAGATTTTCAATAATAGTACTTTTTTTCTGATGATAATAATAATACCTTTTAAATGCAAGCTTAAATCTTAGGACATGTTTGGTATAGTCTTCTGTTTTTTTGTTTCGACAACAAATGCACCTTTGTAAATGCATCAATACTTGGAGTACAGATATGATTAGAGAACTCCAAATTGAGACCACCGGCCGAGCATTCGAAACTTCACATCAAATTTTAATATCAGTAATTTGAATTATCCGAACAGACCCTCATCCGATTTTTGTTCGTGCTCACCCTTAACTTTAATTTTAATGTAATCAATACAAACTGAAAGGTGGATTATGGATCAATCTGTTCCAAAATCCTGAACAATAAGCTGCTACAAACTAACACGCTCAGCCAAAAGTCATTGTCCGAAAATTAATACTATAGCTTGCGAGTTGGGCCTTGGCCCAAAACTCGTCACACCTCTAGAAAATTATGTATATGACCTGTTAGAGAATAGAGATTACTAACTTACTCCAAAAACCGCAAATGCACTAACCGAACACTTTTTTTTAATAAAAAATTAGTTATATTATAATCATCGTTATAATAGTAAGGAGTTATTAACCAATTGCTAAACTTATTTGTGTAGTAATTTCTTTTTTGAATTTCATGTTCCAGTTATTTCAACTCATCCACAAGGCCACAACTGTAGAGTGCATTGTCCTTATCCACAGATCAGAAATTTAGTAACCGTAATTAGTAAGTTTAGATTATATTATCAGCTAAAAAAAAGTTTAAATTATAATATATGATTAGTATACTATTTCTTAAAAATTGTTTTTCCACCATTGGAAAATAATGGATAACTTATAAAGTTATTATTCGCTTCCGTATGCGTGTCGTCCATATCCAAAGTGGTTGCTTGCTCCTCCTCCTGCTGTTTCCAAAATGAACAGTCAACGTCCACGTCACACCAACCAACTCCCCCAGATTCCCGTTCTCCTCAAAATCATTACTGTATTATTTTCGTTGAAAAAAAAAAGCAATGGGCCTTGGGTTTCTTTATTTCTTTCTTTTTGGGTTCTTAACCCAATCAAATACGTGTAGAGCCCACCTGTAAGAGTAGTGTCACACGGGACGGGCAGAGTGGCACGCACACGTTGGATCAGACGGATCAGAATTAAACAATTTATTTTTATTTTAAAAAAAAATGAAGGGGGAGCACGCAGGAGGAGGAGACTGTACGGCCATTCGTATCGGGCGGGAAATATGGGGAGGACCGGGCCCACAGTACGAGGACACTTCCCCCCACCCCCCAATTACTAATTTGCCCCACTACACCAAAAATGTCCTTCTCCCCTTTTTCTTATGACCTTGTTTGGTGGTTACTGATAACCTCATCAAATAGTTAGTGTTCAACCCGGTATAGTACTTAATTTATTAATTCGATACGAATATAATTAATTATTTACGTAAAAAAAAGCGTTAAAATAGAGAAATTGGGTAGTGGGCACTTGATTGTATAGAAGATGGAACAAACTACCAAAAGTGTTCTTATATACTCCTAAGTCCTATGCTGTGTGGTCATCAAGATGGATTGGAGATGGAGGGTTGAAGATATGATTTTTAATTTTATGCCATAAATAAACAATTAAAAAGATGGGGATAGTAGGATAATGTCTCCATCATCCTAAGCTCATTGTGCACAGGCTTTTATTCCACTTCAGAATATCGGCATAAAATCCCATTATAAAACATGGTAGACTAGACTCACTCCTAGTCTAGAGAAAAGAGATGAAATGAATCTGACATTGCTTTCAATTTTTTCTTGTCACTGTTCAATCAATGCCAAGAAAGAGAGAGAAAATGTAGAGTAATGGTATGAATAATCAAATCAAAATCTAACCATCCAGACAAAAGTAAAAAATCCAAAAAAGGTAAAATGTAATAAACCCATGAAAGGAAAAGAAAGATGCTCTCGTGTCCTGTAATTCTGTCCAAAACCTCTGATTGATTTCCTTGCTTTGTTCTAAAGTACAGTTTTTATATAAACAGAGATGATCCTAAAGAGGAAAAAGACATCTATTATTACTGCCAATATCAACAGACACTAATAATAATGCTGGCTGTGCATCGAATTGGGTTCTTGATTTTTCTTTTTCCTCTCACTATTCCCGGAAATTTTGAAGGATTCTTCTCTTTTTTCTTGGCCTAGAAAATCTAAACCATGGTTATGGCCTCAATACTAGCCTTCTTTCCCGTTTGACACACTGGGCAAGAATCAAGAAAAGCCTCACAGTCTTTACATGAACAAAGGTGCCTGCAAGGAAGAAATAAGACACACGAATTCCTAGAACGACACCGTTTGCACGGCATCGCCATCATCTTCTCCTCCTCGTCAATTTCACAGCAAGACTCTGCATCATCCCCTCCATTGTTGTAATTATTAGAGCAACTAGTCGCATTTTCTCGCAATTGTTTAATGGTATTGTTGAGAGAAACAACCATTGCTTCGTTTTCTTGCGCCACTCTCTGCCATGCCTCGCTCTCTACTTCTAATCTCTTCAAGAAATTTTCAAGCTCAGTTCTCCTCTTAGCCGCTTCTGAGATTTGTTCATCTTTCTGTCTAAATAAAGGCATCGCCTTTGATTCTATTCTCTTCAACAATAGCACCGTCTGTTGCCTCCTCTGTTCTTGCAACAGCAATCTAAATCTCTCATTCTGTCGCAGATTCCAAACAAAATCTAATTCAAAATCTAAAATCTAAAACGCCCACAAAAACAAAAGAAAGAAAGATGGGTTTTGGTTAAAAATTGAGGGCACCAACCTGTAATCTGATATAATGATCAATCTCTAGTCTCTGTTTCTGATCTTGAGAAACACTCATTGATTGATATTGATTGCCACTGCTGATGTAATTGTTGTTGCTCTGCTTCAGAGGATTGTCACAACAGAGGTTTTCATTTCTGGGTTGGGAGTTTTGTAACTGTTGATTTTGGAGTTGGATTTGTTGTTGATGTTGAGGATTGAAATAGAAATGATTGAACCCATTTCCAGCACCACCACAACCAGAACTATCCAGTAACATCAAATCCTGCGATACCCACGATGGAAACTGCGCTTCTATTGCCATAATCTTGTAATTAACAACAATTTTCGTTTATTTCTCCTAACGCCACAAATTGAAGAAAGAATCCAGACAAACAACTCTCGATCGGCAGAAACCAAACTGTAAACTTAATTTCCCTTGTAAAACGATAGTCCCTGGTTTCTTTTCTTGTCTGCTTGGCTAATATGGAACATGCAAATTACAGAGAATAGATGTTGAAGGAGAGGTTTTACTTATATAGGAGTAGGAGTAGGAGGTGATGTGTATAAAAGGAAGAAAGAGAGTGCATAGGATACAATTTCTGAGTCTTTTAAGCTCTTTATTTTATTTATTTTTCAAATAGGCAGTTTTTGATAAATTATTTAATTTGATATTAGAAGCATTAAAGGGAGAGATGTATCATGTATGGGACGCGGTAAGCAACGACGTGACGTACACATGCAGATTTTGTGACTAAACTATCGGGTCAGAGATCTGAGAGGCGTTTGTTTGGTTTTGAATGACAAACAAAATAATAGGAAAATCTAATTCAATGGTTGTGTGACTTATGAATGGGTCAGTTTTTACTTTTTATTTTGGTGAGAGAGCGAGAGATTTGTCAGTTCAGTCATTTAGAAAGCCTGGAGAATAGGATTACTTTGATTTTTTTTACCATTCCAGTTCAGCCGTTTCGGATTCGAATCGGGTACGAACTTGAACGCTCTCCCAGGATTATTATACATACGATTCAAATCTACCGGCCTACCGCAACTTATTTTTGGCACTGATTTGGGCAGGCTTTAATGCCTATCTGTTACTCTTTTTAAGAGCTGCTCCTTGCCTTATCTAACCGTAGATTGTTTATTTTATTTTCAATGAATTGAACAATTCAACACATTACCCATTATTAACTACTCCCTCCGTCATTTAATAACAAACGTTTTAGGATAGTAAAAAAACGTAAGCCAATGATCTTTGATCTTATTTAATTTCACATTGTTTTATTTTTACTTCTAATTTTCAATCAAATTACCACACCATCATTAAATTGGGTTGATTCAAAAAAAAAAATTGTCATTTGCACAAAATATATGCTTCGGAAAAGATAAAATGATAAGTACTCTAAATAGTAGAAAAACGTAGAAAAACGTCAGTTATTAGAAGACAGAGGGAGTATCATTTATATTCCAGAAGAAAATAGGGCGAAAAATATCTGTTACACATTCCAAAAAGTATACTAAATTACCAATTCATAATTGGAGGCAATTTAAAGATTTTTAAAAGATTGGTTTTATGATCCAATTGCATAACTTTAAACGGATTTAAAAGATTAAATATAGTACAAGGATCCAATAATCCTTTCATTTGGACGGTTCCCATGGATCCTCACCCAAATCACGGAAATTTGTCCAACTCGGTAAAAATATTCAAAGTTTCCAAAATCCAATTCCACACCCCAAAAAGGAAACGAACTTAAAACCATCCATTCTTTTTCAAAATACAAGATCCGTTTGCACTTGGGCCGGAGCTGGGTCATAGATGTTGATAGCCAATTTAACACAGAGCATGAATTGTGTGCTTGTTGTGGACCCATGTGCTGCCCACCTACTCTGACCCTGCCAATGCCCGGGCCGACCCGACTTTTATTAGTTGAACTAGCTTTGATGAGATTGAATTTGTATTGATTTGTAGTAAAACAACCTGTTTTAGATATGTTGAATCGTACAACCATTTATCGAATTAGGTCCGATCAGACTAAGTTTTGCATCAATTTAGAAAAGAATATGTTTTTAACCATACGTGGGGCACATACACAAAATGAATAATCAATATGTACCTCATGCATTGGGTGTCCTCTATCTAGCCATGTGACTTGCCAAAGATTAGACCAAAACCTCCCCTAAGTCCAACAAAACTTTCTTCTGTTCTTTCGCTTTCATTGTCTGGTATTAATAAAGAATTTATTCTATAATTTATACTATTGGAAATTTAGTGTTTTAAAGGAAATAGTTTAAGGTTTCTCATATTATGAGATTTCTTATATAATAGAGTATTTATTGTGTAGTCTAGATAGGAAATATATATAGAGTTGTGATCGAAAAGGAAACAGTTTAGGGTTTTTTTAATTGTATAAATTTTTCTACCTAGCAAGGTAGACAATCTCTACAAATAGAGATTAGGTGTAGAGAGTTTTTCTGCTTCATCCCGCCATTGTTACGAGGTTGATTGTAAGGTAATGTAGTGAGACAATTTTATAGTGTAACATATGATAATAATGTAAAATTATTATACGCAATTCTTTTGTGAGTGTGTGGAAACTAAGAATCGACAATAAATTAAAATTGTTATGTTCAAAGTGGAGTAGTAATGTGTGAATTTATTTATGATCATGACACATATGATAAGAGAATAATACATACATATATTTTGAGAGTTGCTAAATTACAATAAAAAATAGCGTATTATCTCATGTACTTTTATATTTATATTTGTGTTTAATCTTTATGCGTATCGATTCATAGAGAAGATATGATGAACAACAAGAGGGATTATTATTAATATTGTCAAAGAAAGATGATGATGGTGATAAAAATTAAAAAGGGGAGGTGGTGGTGGTGCAAGAATCCAAAACCCCATTTCTCGTATTTGGTGCAAAGTTCTTGGTTGCTGCTGCTGCAACTTCTCAACTACTACTACTCTTTTGTTTTCTTGCTTTTGGCAAAGTGATCCATATGGGACTCACACCCTTCAGCCTCATACTCATACGCTTCCTATAATAGCTCTCGCTAGGGGCCAGGGCCAAGGCCAACCCCACTTTTCAAAGTTTTTTTCTTCTAATATTTTTTGTACTGTGGTGGTGGGATTCAAAGAAGAAAACGTGTACAAGTAGAGATCTCCTTAATTACTAGTTACTATATGTTCGTCATAGTAATCATGCATTTGCTTTCTCTTCCTTAAGAAAAAAAAAACATGGGAATCACCTTGTTCAATTAGTGGACTTGGAGAAACTCTTTTTTGGGTACAACTTTAAAAAGTAGTAATTCATTAATGTTTCTTAACGTGTAATTTTTGGTAAATTTACCTTCGTTTATCGGTTGAAAAAATTATTAGGTATATATGGTGTATCTGTAAGTAGGTAAATTTAGTGCTATATTAACGATATTTTTAATAATTTTTTTGGCTCATTGGTAGGAAAAATTATTAGAAACACATAGTGTACGTGGTAATGACTAATGAGTTTCCTCACTCATATGCATTCATTCAAATGTGAATCCTATATTTTCTGTGCGTAAGAGAACCTAATGTTTTTGGCAATTGGTACCTTACATATATGAGAGAATAAGAACTTATTGTTGACATGATTAGTTTTGGAGGGTTCACCATATTGACTGCCAATTGTGATAAAATGTCCAATACGAGTTTGAGCTCGAGTATATCTTTATATACGGTTCTATCTACGTCAATAAAAGGAAAATGGATGTGAAAACTTGTGGGAGGGCAACGTTAACCTCCAACGACTAATATGCAATAAAGTTGCACTACTAGCTTTTAAGCATGTGTGTTTGTTGGACATGTCTAGTGGGAGGGGCGCGCTTTATAATTATAACCCACGATTAACCAAAATCCAACATAATTAATTGCTAGTAATTACCCAAGAAGATGAGATCTTGGAGGAAGCAATGTGGAACACGACTTACGACCCGATCCATTTAATTTATTGAGTTTAATAGCAAATGGTTATTGGATGAAAATAATCCGTCCGTCTCCATATATATCCTAAAGTACTACCTCCAATTTTTTTATAATTATCCATTTAATCGAAATTTCAGATACTAAAATAATGATTATTTTTAATTAAAAGTAGTACTTTTTTTGATTTTTTATCATTGTCTATTTAACTGAAATTTTAGATACAAAGAATTATTATTTTTAGTTGAAAGTAGTAGGAATGTAGAAAGAGTTATTGCAATTGTTTAAAATAAAAAAAAATACATATAGCTTATTGGGTGATATTTATCGAAAAATAAAAAATGAGTAAACTAACTCATTGGAACTTTAAAATTGATATCTAAAAAATAATTTTTTTTTAGCCCATACTTAACAGCTAAAAAATCTAGAGGGATAGTACGAAAGATAAAAATAATTATTCCGATTGTTAAAAATATAAAAACAATATATAGCTCATTAGGCGATATTTATTAAAAAAAAGTAAAACTAGTAAAAAGAAATTAACTAACTCATTAAAAAAAAAAATTATTTTAGCTCAAATTGGAAAGCAAAAAAAAAGCGAAAGATTACCAATAATTTCCGTGTTTGGTGGATCATCAATTCAACACCCATATTGGACAACATACCATGGTCACACTACATTTTTTATTTATTTAATGGTTAATATTGCAATTTATTTGGAGTGTGACACACAAAAGGACACGACTAATAGGCACAAATGTATCAAACTACAAGATGTATGTTGCTAAAAAAAACGTACCAAACTGAAAAGAAATCACATACTAACCCCAAATTAAGAAGCTAAGTATTTTTAAATCGAGTCAAATCGATCTCCGTAAATCATAATATATCCGTATCCAAATTAGTAATCGAGAGAGGAAACAATAAAAAAGTAATCTTCAAAATTAAAAATAACAATGCGAAAAATCAGTAACGAACTAATAGTATAATAGAAGCCCCACTCCTAAATCAACCTAGCTATCTATTTCATACGTTAGTAAAAGGTGGACAAAGAAACCGATCACTCGCTAAATGTAATTATCAGTGCTTACTAAGGATAATTAGTCGTGCTTAATTGATTAATAATTGGTTGTAAATATAATTATCATGATTTATGCCACCTGGTGGTTTGACAAAGACCACACGCATTCTAAATTTTCATGAAAACAAAACTAGGTGGCCTTGCCTTATTTATAAGCTAGAAATCTAAGACCCACCAAATTGATTAATGAGGTCTGACCTGACCTTGTGACGGGCTAAAAACACTTTTGCCACAATGTATGACTTAGTTAGTATGAATTCGGCTACTTTAGGACCACATGGACCCATACCCGGCTACTGTTGGGTAGAGTGGTGTTGGTAACCTTAAGTCATATCTAGTTACTGCTGAGTAATTTATTTATTAATCATTTTCGCGTTACTTAATTCACATCTTTTACTTTATTTATAACTATGGTGGTGATATCGAATTATATGCATCTAACCAATAGTTTAAATGGTGTCGGTAAATTCAATATACCGAACAATGTATTGAATACGAGGGAAGTTGACATCTCAAGAGTAGTATTTAATAATGTTGCGTCCGACGAGCGGGAATGGGCCATAGAGGTGCTTTAGATACTGTCCAATCCTTCATTTAGTTTCGCAGCAAGGAGGTTGGTTTGTTGGGTTGTGTTGTCCCCATTCGGACAGCAGTGGCATAGTTCTTAGACCGACTTGACTTTGAAATTATAATTAGTTTTAGTCTTGTAGACAAAACATAGAGTAGGGGTGGGATGTCACGTATCTATAAAGGGATTAAAAGATTAGTATTTACAAATCCATGATCTTGTATCATGCGCTGCCTAATTCTTGTTTAATTGCTACATATGATAGTCTACTAGGATACGAATCCGATCTATCTAGCTAATAGTGGAGACCCACTAGTGTGATAATAACAACTTATTTAATAATGGAGGTTGAGGAATGTTTTCGTTAAGAGCATGTGATTCTTATATTTAATTAGTAATTATTTATTTAAATAGAGATCATATATTATTCATTTAAAGAAAAAGGAGAGTAATAAATTGAAATTTGAAACCTCTCAATAAATACGAGTAGGCACAAATGTATCCCATTCCGTTCTGGGCCCTGTAACGAATTAACTTTGGGCCCTGATTAAAATCAATTTTACTTTGGGCTGGGCCGGCAAACATGAAAAATAAGAGTTTGGATTGTTAATTTAATTCTTAACTCAAAGAAAAAAACATTTTAGTTTAAACAAAAAAGGCTGGTGTGGTGTGTGTGCATCCATCCCATCAATCAACCCACGTTCATTGCTGATCTCTGGAATGAAAAAAAGAGAGAGTCAAATCTATTTAAATAGAGTTTTCTTTGTATACGTCTGCACCTAATGAGTTCCTCACCGACGTAGCAGCTACCTTCATCACTTTCTCTAACCACACCAAAAACGTAAGGGACCCAACCCTACCTTACGTACTAAAATAACAGTATATTCGGGCCCGGGCCCACAGTCCCATTCCGCAACAAAAATGCAGGGGACCCACCCGTAGTCGACCTGCATCAACAGTTATGTGGAATCCTCCAGTCCAGCCAGCCATATTTCTAACATCACTCAATCAGAACACGACACGTCGCACGTTAAATATACCACTTGCCTCCTCGCAACGACCCATGAAAGCCCAAGAATCAAGAAGACTACTTCCTGCTTATATAAACGCACTCACTCAATTCCTTCACACCATCATTTTACTTTTGAATCCAAAAAAATAAATATCAATTTAATTTAAAGTTGTTGGGTTATTTCCAACTTCTTGCTATTTAAACATCTATTTTTCAGTAGTAAGAAAAGATAACATTTACTTAAGAGACATAGATCGAAGAAGATGGGTGCTCTTGATCATTTCTCTCATCTCTTTGACTGTTCCAGTGGCAGCCACAAGAAACACAAGCAATTGCAGGTACCCATCCTCATCTCTTTAATCTCCTCTTTCTACTTTCTTTTAAATGTGTTTAATTACTTCATCTTTATTAGCGCTTAAGTAAAAATCAAGCGGAGTCTCGTTAAATAATTAAACACTTTATTTTCAGCTAGTGTTTATGAACCGACAGATACTAGAGTAGGATGCTAACTCAGATCTCACATAAGTACTAGTCGGTTTTTGCTCCATTGAAGTGATATTGAAAATTAGCAAAAAGTAAGGTTGTTTTCGTCTTTTCGTTTTGAAATAGTTAGTGAAACGTCACCGTATATGTAGTCTAACACCTGCTGTAATACTCTCCGTTGATTTCCATGAATTTTTGTTGTTGTGATCAGACGGTGGAGGTTAAAGTACGGATAGACTGCGAAGGATGCGAGCGGAAAGTGCAGAGGTCGTTGGAAGGGATGAAAGGTGTGAGCAAGGTGGTTGTGGAGCGGAAAGCAAACAAGGTTACGGTCGTTGGATATGTGGACCCGGCCAAGGTGCTGGCCCGCATAGCGCATCGGACGGGTAAGAAAGCAGAGTTGTGGCCATACGTACCGTATGATATGGTGGCCCACCCCTATGCGCAAGGGACGTATGATAAGAAGGCGCCAGCTGGGTACGTGAGATATTCTCAGGACCCGCAAGTCTCGCAACTCGCACGTGCTAGCTCTATTGAAGTTCGATACACCACCGCTTTTAGCGACGAGAATCCTACCGCTTGTGCTATTATGTAATCTAGTAACAGTAATAGTAAAATGATCGAGTTTTCATAATTGTATTTCTGTTTTCAAGACTAGGATTAAATTTTCTTTGTTTTGTATTATAATCATTACTTTAATGATTTAATCCATGGAACTTTTGGTTCTTTTCAACTTTTATTATGCATTTTTGTTTCCATAGAAGGAATTTTAAAAATAATAATTCCTTCAATTTGCTGCAATACATCTATCTAAGATATGGACAATACATCTATCTATGATATGGACGCGAGTTGGGCTTTTACTTTCTCTCATCTTCGAGCCTGAAGTAATAAAAAGTAAACCCAAGCTCGACGCTAAGCCATTGGGTTCGGACCAGGTATTGTCGACTAGCACACAAGGTTTTTTATGGAAAAAAACTAACAACCAATAAAAAATATCTTTAAAGTCAACTAAAAAGTCTAAATCTGCAAATTCTAATTTTCACATCATACCATTATCAAATATCATCAATGATTTTTAGTTATAATAATTAAAAATAAATAAATCAAGATTATCCTAATATAAACTGCAAGTAAATTGCTAATCCAATTAGTGCATTAGTAGAAGTAATCGGTACAGTCAAAAGTTATAGCTTTATACGCTAGTACTTATCTAATTTCAAGTCCTCTACGTTATTAGAATTGGAGTAGAGTGGCCCACAAATATAAAATAATAAAAGAATGAAATTACTGTGTAGAATTTTTTGAAAGACTTTATAATAGTAATCGGGTGGAATCGGGCTGAATATTTCGGTCTAAGCCAGACCCGACCTCTTCCAGGTTCACCTCACCGTTATTAACCATTTAATTTATTATGCCCTTCCAGTAATTAATCACACATTCTTTTGGCGGGAAACCAAAACCCTAAAGCCCTAAGCCCGCCAAATCAAACCATAGGTAACCAAAATCAACAGAGCACCATAACCACCACAACGAGTAACACGAACTCGAACATTTTCGTACCCCATGGCGGCGGAACAGGGTCTCCCCGATGAGGTGGTGGTGGAGGAAGAATTCTCCGTGTGGAAGAAGAACACGCCATTTCTCTACGACCTGGTCATCTCTCACGCTCTCGAGTGGCCTTCCCTCACCGTCCAATGGGTCCCACTCGCGGCTCCTCTCCCCCACCCCACCGACCCGTCGTCTTTCTCCGTGCACCGGCTCGTTCTCGGAACGCACACCTCCGACGATTTCCCCAATTACCTCATGATAGCTGACGTCGTCATCCCCAAATCCACCGCTGAATCCAAACTCCAAGGAAATTCTGAGAATCCCGTCATCCCCAAGGTTGGTCTGATGAATTCTGGGCTGTTTGTCTGTTTTAGGGTTTTTATTTGGTGCTTGTTAAGTGTTCGATGAAATGCCTTTTACTGTTTGGGTGCACATGCCCAAGGCTGGTGATGAATTCTGATTTCTGTTTGTTTCATTTGGGGTTTTTGTTTGGTGCTTGTTAAGTGTTTGATGAAATGACTTCGTATGTTTTGGTGTATTTTGTAGGTGGAAATAACGCAGAAGATACGTGTTGATGGTGAGGTGAATAGGGCACGATGCATGCCGCAGAACCCGGGTATTATTGGAGCTAAGACAAGCGGTTGTGAAGTTTACGTCTTTGATTCTACTAAGCAGATAGAGAAGCAGGAAGGTGATGGTGGATGCGATCCCGATTTGAGGTTGGTGGGTCATGATAAGGAAGGGTATGGATTGTCTTGGAGTCCATTTAAGCAAGGATATCTAATCAGTGGTTCACATGATAATAAAATCTGTTTGTGGGATGTGTCCGCTGAGGCACAAGATAAGATGCTCCAGGCACTGTATACCTACAAGGTAATAGTTCAATTATTTTTGCCAGAAAATCATTCTGTTCATATGCACTTTTTATATACTCTGATCATGAAAGTGTGGTTAATTGGTTGAACTGGGAATGTTTTCTAGGCTCATGAAAGTGTTGTTGAAGACGTCTCATGGCACTTGAAGAGTGAGAATTTGTTTGGGTCTGTTGGGGATGACTGTCACTTAATGATATGGGACGTGCGCACAAATCAAGCACAGCATTCTATTAAAGCTCATGAGAAAGAGGCAAGGAGATTTGAATTTATTTTTGTTAAATTATTCTTCTCATCATTTCGTGAATTCACTTTATTACTTGTGCTTCAACCAATCGTGTAGTATCTTTGCTGGAGGATGCTAGGTAAGAAGATTTTGATTATATAAAACATGCATATCGATAAGGTTTTGGCTTGTATCTAGTGGTGTGTAGATTTCTAAGCTAAACTTACTAAAAGAGGTGATTGACTACACAATGCGGGGAAATGAATAAGTTTTATGCTAAAGTGTTCTGTTCGGATGCTATATTTATTTCCTACGTGAAGCTGCAAGTAACATCCTCTTTTTTAATTACAGGTCAACTATCTGTCTTTTAATCCATATAATGAATGGATTCTTGCTACCGCATCTTCAGACTCTACTGTTGCCCTGTTCGATATGCGAAAGCTGACAGCTCCTTTGCATGTTTTAAGTGGCCACACGTTTGTCCTTTGCCTCTAGCATGATCTTTATAATGTAAATTTTGTTGGATAATTCCACTGGTATAGATTGTCAGATGTCATCGCTCACTATGTATTTTTTTGTACTCAGAGAAGAGGTGTTCCAAGTAGAATGGGATCCTTTTCATGAGACCGTGCTAGCATCTTCTGCTGATGATCGTAGGCTGAATGTTTGGGACCTCAACAGGTACTTAAATCAGAAATTGCTAGAATACCTGTCTTTTTATGTCCCCTCTTATATTAAGTTGTTCCTTTTACCTTGTACTCTCACTGAATTCCTAGATGGAGTAATTGATGAGATACTTTATTATCTGTTTGTAATTGCTTGTGTGTGGCTTAAGTGGTCAACCATGTTTTGTTCAGTTTGAAGCCATATGAACCAAAATCTATGTATTACAAATATCGAAATTTGCTTGCCTTTATCTGTCCATCAAACACAGAGGCTGAAGTCTCTAGTCCTGTCACCATTATACTAAGCTGGCTGTAGTGCCATACTAACTAAGAATAGAAGTTACAAAATTTTATCCCCGTCTGTATTTTACTGATATGCTATATTAGGGTTCACATGTGATATACTTTCCCAAAATCTCTTCATTCTTGTTTGTTAGTTTGGTTTGAGGTTAGGGTTACTTTTATTTCCAGTCTCAAGTGAAAACTGCCATGCAATGTGAAAATTTAGTAATGAGTACTTGGCTTTCTATGATTCCTTCATATACTCAACCAGCCATTTGCCTCGTTGGGTGCGCCTGATTAAACCTCCATCCGTACCGAATAGACTAAAATCCATGCATCATAATTTGACACTGAAGTTTTAATGCCTTCAGGATTGGGGAGGAGCAGTTAGAGTTAGATGCTGATGATGGCCCTCCTGAACTACTGTTCTCTCATGGAGGTCACAAGGCCAAGATATCCGATTTCTCATGGAACAACAATGAACCATGGGTCATTTCAAGCGCTGCTGATGACAACACTCTTCAGGTGTGGCAAATGGCTGAGAGTATTTACCGTGACGACGATGATGTAGCTGTCGAGCTTTGATGATTACATCTCAACTGCCTTCCAACTAATCTAAAGTTTAGTTTTCCTCTAGCATTAGGTTGTGGCCTGGATTACTTCCAAGACGGTTGTTAACATGAAAAGTAGTAATGTAATTTCTGCGACTTTCACCTCCATGCCATTTTCTATGGATTTTGATACATTCTCATGTCATATCACTTTCATGCGTCGTTGTTTGCGATCAGTGTTTTAGCTCTTGTA
Source organism: Viola odorata (assembly GCA_963691705.1). Lineage (NCBI taxonomy): Eukaryota > Viridiplantae > Streptophyta > Magnoliopsida > Malpighiales > Violaceae > Viola > Viola odorata. The sequence continues at coordinate 683,922 of OY829544.1, forward strand.
TACGCATCATCACCAACGACCATTGCATCTTCTCACAGCATTTGTATTTACATTTCTACATTAACGATGACTGTCTTTGAAATTGAATTGAAGGGGACAAGAAATATAGGCCTTTTCTTCATAACACATTTCTGGGATAGTAACTTGAAAGGAGAATTTTTATTGATACATAGAATAAAATAATGTGTTATCAATCACTAGGAGCGAGGCACCTTGAACTCTCCTTGAAGAGGTAAACATTAGAGGAACATAAATGTCTTCACTGTTTAGATAAAGAGATGCCAAAAAAGAAGGCATTGAAAGCGAATAGTTGAAAAATCTTCATCTATTGATAAGGCTGATGCATGGCTCAGAAATAGAACCTCGAGTTTATGCTGTGGCTAAACAAAGGTAATTGTTCCGACTTCCGAGGTAATATGGAGTCATCAACCCTTGTGCAGCAGGAGATCATCTGTGAAGCTTTTCAGCTTGCTGTTTAAGAACGAGTCCCCCCTGACAAATAAGTACATCACAAAACCACAACCAGTCAAACGACCAGGCTTTCATTGTACAAATCATAGAGACAGAAATAAGCGCAAGAGATGCACGAATAAACAAAAAGACAATTTAATAACTAAAAGTGGACTTGGATTCTCTTGTCCTTCAAAGCCCTGATGTGTGAAACGTTCTTTTAGTACCTAAACTCTGAATTCAGCAAGATAACAACAAAGGCATGCATGTTGTAGTGCAGTAGATGGTCATTTTACCCAGTTATGTGTGACGTATGATGGTAATGCAATGATTTTGAAGCAAAAGATTCCATGGATACATATATCGTAATTATTGCAAACTACCATTTCATAAACTATATGTTTTTTACTGAAAAAAAGGTAGGATGCTGGAACTGCAACTACATGCCGCATGATAAGTTCAATATCAACAAGCATGTATGAAATTCATCCGCTCAGCAGAGATCAGTAACTACACAAATTGTCAAGTCCATCATCCTAGTTAACAAATTAGTGATACAAGTTGAGACGCATGAAATTACCATGTTAACAACTTCAAATGGTGCTCAAAATGTTCAGCTGGGATCATGCACAAGAATATTGAAAAATAACCACAAGTGCCTGGGCACTCTCATCCATATAAAAAAAAAACAAAGCATATGCTTAACTCATAGCAAGATTCTAATTTCAAAATTCCTAAAGCCTGAGAATCATGGAAACAATTGATTTGAGAAAACAAATCGATCAAACAAATCCAAATCACACCACAAGTTGGATATTGAATAACAGAACTACCCTACATCCATGACTTAAATGGACATGAAAGGCAAGTACGCTGAAGTCTTACCTCTTCTCTTATTTGTGCCAGTAGAATTGCCATCTGAGACTACAAGACCACAGCCAGGAAGGTCTTTCGCTCCCAAATTTTGATTCACCGGACACTGAAGATTCTCAAATCCACAGCCACTAAAATCTAGCCCGCCAATTGCTACACCTTCTCCCCCTTCTCCATCCATTCCTGGAAGGGGGCGATAAACTTGGTCATTACACTGCATATTGGTCTTTGATAGGTCTGGACACTGCATACTACAGGGATTCATCATATAAGCACTAGAAATGTTTGAATGGGCAAAACTCGGTTTCTGATAAGGAAAAGACCCAATCTCCCCCTCAATCCTGCCTCGAATGTCAACAAGTAAACACTTGAGCCTCGCATTCTCTGCCTCCAATACCGCTTGTCCCTGCAGCTTTTTCAATAACTGTTGGTTCACAGCCCTCAAGTCTTTAACTTCATCCTTCAAAGATGCTTCTCTAGCCTTCTTCTTCTCTCTATACTTCCGGACAGCCTCCTTGTTTCCAGATGGGCGTTTTTTGGACTTCTTTTCTGTAGACTCCGCGGTATCATCAGTGCCTGCATTATCCTCAGATGGGACAGAGCCAGACACAATTTTGGTATGCACATGAAAGCATGTGTGGGTGTGAGACAAATCAGGACCAGGCGGGTTGCAGGTGTGTGTGTGAGTACAAGCATGGGTATCGTTGAATGCAAAATCAAACATGTTCAGACTATCCAAGGAGCAACTACTTGGCATCTCGCCCATGTTTGGACTCGAAAGGAATGTGTGGGAGAAATCCACCTCACCGTCATCCATTATAGCACCAACTGACAACACTTAGCAAAACCCAAAGAAGTAGGGAACAAAATTGGGATTTTTACAGGTTACCCAAGTGCTAAATTGACTCAATTTGAGCTCTCTTTCAGAAATTAAGAACACTCCGGCAAGTAGAAGCGCAAGTACTCGAGAGCTGCAAACAGGGTTTTGGAGAAAATGAATCAACAAATCAATAAAAGCCCTAATTACACTATCAAAATGAAGCATTTCAATCGCAGAAAGAAAAAAAAATGATTCAGACAGAACGACTATCGCAAATGAAGCTTTACCATTCAAAATGAACAAAACTTCAAATCTGGCAAGCATAAGTCGATGGAATGGAGGTTACATTAGAATAAGAGAACTACAGAGAGTATACGGAGAGAGAGCACATAATCGACACAGAAATCATGAGAATAATAATAAAAAGAATTAAAATTAATATCCTAGAAACATAGGCTGCAGTGCGGTGGCTAGCAGCACTTTGCTAAAGAACAAAAAGCACTAAAACAGTAAAACGACAGGCTTTTACTAAGATGATAAAGGGATCCAAACAAAGAAGAGAGGGGCCTAGTTGGCAGAAAAAATGGACGTACCAGAGACGACGAGAAAGAGCAGAGGCCCTTGTGAGTGGTGGTGAGATTCGGCGAAAGAGAGGAGGAGAAAAGTTATCTCCTTTCTATTATGTTTAGCATGGGAACTAAATTATAGGAAGAAAAAAAAGGAGAAGTTTAACTAGGGAAAGGAAAGGAGAGGAAGGGAACTTGTAGAAAAATTCCCTTGGCTGTATTTTTTATACATAAGAAAAAAAAGAAGGAAATTTCCTTTAAATCCCATGGCCCAAACCCAAGCCCAAGCCTAAACCCATGATTTTCTTTTCTAATTTAAGGTCAGTTTCTAATTTCTTTCCTTTTCCTCCCACTTTTGGGAGGAATTTTTTTGTGGATCAGAGGAAAGTTTTTATAATTTATAATTTATTTACTCCCTATTCCCTTCCTTTCTTTTTGATTCTTTTGAGTAATTTTTTCCCATACAAGTTTAAAAATTTCCTTTCCCTTCCTTTCTTTCCCCTCCTAATCCTTCGCTCTAAATTCCAAAAGTAAAGAGATTTAAGGGCCACTTCGCTCTAAATTCCAATATATAGGTACTTGTTTCGGTTACAGACCAAGTCCGTGGGCCTTGACTTTTCAATGTTTTCATGGCCCTTAGTTTGCAATAACGGAGGTAGGACTTTTCTATGAAGTAATGTTTTTGTTTTTATATCGAGAATTGAGAGTTTCGTAATTCAAAGTATCGTTTGGTTAATAAAATATTATTTTTTATTTAAAATTACTCTATCCGGAGAGTAATAGCTGAAAGTTTGTCTTGAGCTTATTTTACACAGGACATCGATTAGTCCATATTTGCGAACATCCACCACCTCTGCAAAGGGTGTACATTTTTACCTATAACTGTACAGGACCAACCTACGTTTCTTTTTTATGAGCTACAGATGCAAATACAGCCTACGACTTTGCGGAGAAGCCGGTGGATAGTAACTTATAAGCAGTAAAGATATAACAGCAGAAACTAATTGAAGCTAGATGATCGGCTCCATCTTTCCTTCAAATATTCTTCGAAAGAGAGAGCATTTCCTTGCTCCACACTACTAAATGAGGTAGAATCATCATCAATGTCAAGCAAAGCAAGACTCAAATGCAACTCTGCACTTGAATTTGGGTAAACTTCATCATCATTATCATCATTTTCTTCCTGATTTTCCGGTTTTTTGGGGTTTTCTGCTTCTTTATCACCTTCTAGGACCATCAATATCTGGACAAAAGTTTATCATTATTAAGAACGCAGTCAAGAACAAGGTTTCAGGGTTTTGGATTTTCCTTGAATCGACATAACATATACCTCACTCATTTTAGGGCGCAGCCTAGCTGATCGTGTGATGCAAAGTGTTGCTGCAAGGAGCATTCTCTGCATTTGAACCTCATCAAAGTTTCCGTTTAAATTCGGATCCAGTATCGCACTCGTATTGCCATCCTCTATCATTGGCTTTGCCTTATCAGCCCAGAACTCACTGTTAGAGATATGCATATATCCATTAGTTAATATTATGATTTTGGAATAAGGCACTTACCCACACGACTAAGCTCTCCATGCCCTTAGGATTTTCTATGCAAATTGGTTTTCTTCCTGATAACAGTTCGAGTAGAACTACACCAAAAGCATAGACATCAATTTTTTCACTGACTTTCCCATACATGAAATATTCAGGAGCAAGATAGCCAAATGTTCCAACAACGTCACTTTGGGTCACAAAAGATGAAGCTGTTGGCCCCCAGATCGCCAGCCCGAAATCAGATAGCTGTCATGCATAGATCAGAACAAATCATGTCAAAAATATGCTAGAAACTGCCTATTTGTGGTGCTGAAACTGGCATAAATGTCTTTCTCAGTTCAGTACCTGAGGCTCAAACTCATCTGAAAGAAGTATGTTTGAAGATTTCACGTCTCTGTGAATCACAGGCCTAGAACATTCCTTGTGTAGGTAATTCAAGGATTCAGCAATTTTAACAGCTATGTCAAATCTCTTTTCCCATGATAATACAGATTGGCCTTTGATTCTACCTACACAGATCATATAAAGTTTTCTACAGAAATGTATTTATCCAAATTCATTTAGAGAAGAGTAGAAAAAACACTGAAGGGAAGCTTTACCTTGTAGATTATCCTCCAAGCTTCCATTAGACAAGAATTCATATACAGATATGAGATCTGTTTCCTCGACGCAGACCCCTAAAACAGGTGTGATATGCTTGTGGTTCAATGAGGAAATTATAACAACTTCATGAGCAAAATTCTTGGTTTCTTCTTGGGATGATTTCCGAATCTTTACCGCCACTGGATTGCCATCTGGTAGATTCCCTTTGTACACACGGTTACATCCTCCTTTCCCAATCAAATTCTCTACAACAAGAGGAGAGACTTGTTATGAGAATTCACTTAAAGAAACGTAATTTAGTGTTATGTAAGTCTATGATTGATTCAAGGTAGAAAACCTGAGGAAAAAATTGAAGTTGCAGCTTTCAGAACCTCATAACTGAACCACTTGCAGCCAGAGGAATTTATTTTCTGCAGAATCTCTGCCCCATTCTCCAGACCACCAAATGCCGAAGAACTAATCCTATTGCTCTCCTCCAAGGTGCCACTTTTCCCTGAAAATGGACTTTCTTTAATCGAACCTTCAAGACTTCCATAAGGCGGACGACTTGGTAAGCTCATTGCCCACTGCACTACCGACAGCTCCCTGGCCTTCAGCGCCTTTGGAGACTCCGAGTTTGCCCTTCTTAGAAGTGGCCAACCAGGCCTGTGATCCAAAGTATCTACCACAATAAGAGAAGTTGATCTTCTCTTGTGCCCACTTGCAATGCTTGAAACTTCATCCTTACATTCTAGCCCCTCAAAAGTAGAAAATTCAGTATCTGCCTCAGAATCACCAAACTCGGATAGGAATTCTGTTGGAGTGGAGCTTCTGGTTAGATCGAAACTTGGTTTCGGATCTCTGCTAAGGTCTGACAGCATGGAAAAACATCATTATTATTGTCCTTTTCATGACCATGATAACCATTTGGAGTTTGTTTCTTGTAAAGATAAAAATACAAAACCTGGTAGTTGATTGTTGTTGCACCTTCTGAACAGAATCTTCCCTCTGTAGATTGCCAAAACATAAGTGGTTGGAGGCAGTCTCTTAGCACAATACCTAGCAGTAGAAGACCAACCCCTGAAAGCGAAATCTGCTTAAACTAATTAGATAGTGATCATCACATAAACAACCTAACACTCAATCAGAACTCATGTCTTCAATTTAGGTAAACCCTACACTAGAGCACTTTGGCTGCTGATCCCCACAACTACAGCCACAGCAGAATGCTTCTTTGCTTCTCGAACCAGCGCCCTTCGCACCGAAAATCCTTTGCAGACATGTCCAGTGAGACCTATCTGAAACATAAACAGTACAAATCACATTCAATTGCTAGTTTTTTTTGTCCTTTTTTGCTCCATTTTCAGGAAAAAGGTGAAAAGTTATGTGTTGAAAACCTTCTTCAAGGAACACAACCCATCATACACTTCCAAATAGCTATCCAACAAGGGCTTATCTTGCAAAGAGCCTGAATCAGTAACTCAAATCGCATCATAATTATAATAGAGGATAAACTAAACAAAACCCATGTTCAACAACAATCAAGAATCAGTAACAACATTACCTGAACTTCCACAAACATGAACTGCAATAACACAATCTCCAGGTTCAGCAACCTTGACAAGAGCCCAGCTGAGCAGCTCTCTACCATTTCCATCAATTTGAATCCCAACTACTACATTCCTCTTCCCAACAATAGGCATTTTTCCTCTCAAAAAACACACAACAGACAAAAACAAAATCTCGATTTGATCAGTTGCAGAGAATTATATCATCTGTCCCTCCTTGGAATTCGAGGGTTTCTGCAAAATTAATGACCCTTCCACTTCTCGAGTAGAACATTTCATTCCCTGCAATAAAAGCCTAAGTATGGTCACTACTGGGTAGAATAAGAAACTTGATACCCCACCATCTTGTACCCACTAATTGCAGCTACCCATTGTTATATTTATTACAAAATTATAAACTCTACCCCATTTATAGATTCTACTTCTAATGATCCAAATAAAAGAATTTAAACTAATCTCATTAAAACCCACATGCCCACCATGACATATGACTGGAAAAATGACGTTTTTTTAATTGGAAATAGTGAATCGCGTATAATAACAAGATGAGCACTAAAAGACAAAAATAAAGAAAAGGTACCTAAGAGCTCAGCTGCGCATTTTAAATGAAATTGCCGCCAAATCATCATCAGATTCATCACCATCATACCTACTGCAACTAATACGAAGAGTCATAAATCTGATAAAAATCTTTTTTGGTGACGAATGAGAATAGTCAAGCAATTGGGTTTATTATTAGAAAAATAAAAATAAAAATTTGTAAAATAAAAAAGGATGGTGAGGGAGAAAGAAAGTGTCGGCAAGAAAGGAATCGTTTGATTTGATTTTCATTAAAATTTGTTCTTGGTGGCTTCTATCCGATTCGCGGGAAACCCCCGATATCCGGTCATTTGGATGTCGTGTTGTACCACATACTGCAAATGTGGCGGAAAAGTTATAATTAAAAAAGACCAGAAAACACAAACTCAAATTCCGTTTTAAGCAAGTAATTTTTAGCTAAACATCTGCAAATTACACACGTAATCTATTTTTAATTTATTGTTTCGAAGAAACTTACTAAAAGTCTCATTAAATTAACAGAGGGAAACCATGATTATCTAGCTCATTAACTTAAAGTAAGAAAATAATCATAGATTATCTAGCTCATTAAAATTCGAGTTTAGGCGTCCCAAGATGCAGACTCAATTTTAAAACAATAATGAGCTATGTTGTCCCCAAGCTAAAAACTAACACAAAGATGCAAACTTTAGTTTTATTTTTCTGAAAAAACCAATACTGTTTTTAAATACCAAGTATCCAACGTTCCTTAATTATATATAACAACAACCTAAACTACCAAAAACACACAACCCAAAACCCATTCTTCACCTACCTTCCCTAACCAATCTAACAAAAAAAACTTGATACCCAGTTGATAACAAGGATAGAAATACAAAAACATGATACCCGGACTATAATACTAGAGCGGAACAAGAAGAAAAACAGAAATTAATTAACAAAACATTAAGAACCCGTAATTTCGGTGGACACCTTGCACATGCAAATTAGAGGCCCGAGACCGAGGGTGGAGAATCTGGATCGTAAATGCAGAGAAGGGTTGGGAATAGTTTGCACAAACAAGGCCGGCCCAGTTAATTCCACAGGCCCATTATTTATTATGTCCAAGAAATGAAATGAGATGTGCTCAAAATTACAAGTTACAAGATTCTGTTCTTTAAATGACCGATAAATAAATAATTTATTTTCTGGGAAAATTTCACCAGACAAAAATGACGGGTTATTATTATTATTATTATCCCATGGCATATTTTTGAGTCCAGCTCCTAGCAGTTGATTCGTACTTGACCTTGTCAGTCTTGCACATATGTGCAATCTCAGGAACAAGTGGATCATCAGGATTTGGGTCTGTCAGCAGAGAACATATAGACAGCAAAACCTGACAAAAATATCACATCCGTTAGAATTACGTGTTACAATTGAAAAATTACAGAGTAATCCAGGTTCTTCATCCAGGCGTGTCTGTAGCTGGAATACCCGGACCACCGTATAATAAATCCTGACAGCCTTGCTAAAAATCCTAGAAGATAATTACATAAAAACCCACCTTGGATATGGTGAGTGCAGGACTCCATTGTTCCTTGAGTATGTCCAAGCAGATATTTCCATTGCTGTTTATGTTGGGATGGAAAACCTTGGTCCTGAAGGCCACCTGCAAAAGGAACAAGAGGAGAGATTTGTCACGACTTGAGCTAATCTTGTTCTTTGTCACTCTATTCTAGAATCAAACAAGTGATTAAAGGGTCACAACAATGAAAGAATGGTTCTGTTCGATCAAAGTTTTGGGTTTTGGTTCGTACCTTTGGAGGTTTGAAGGGGTAATCAGGCGGGAAATGGATTGTGACAAGGAAAACACCACCAGAATATGGACTATCATTCGGACCAATGATGGTCGCTTGCCAATGATACATATCCTCAGCTACAGGACCTGAAAACGCAAAAACATAGGCAGCAGATATATAACTTTCTCATAGATACGTCATATACTTAGAAAACTTTCTTTGTTCCTGCATATTTTTACCTGCACTACATGAAGTTGGAGGATCTCTCTGCAATTCCCTCAATTCCTTCAGTATTCTCTTCGACGCCATTTCGATCGATCGATTGGTAGAAGTTGGGTACTAATGATTTTGCAGAAAACGAAGAAAAATGTAATAATGTAAGGATACTCTTCAAAGGATTGATGGTGGTGTTTTAAATAGAGAAATTGGTGATTCTGCGAAAGAGAACATATCAATGGAAGAGGTCCACTAATTCGTTTTACACTTCTTTTATCAGAAGGTGGGCACAGTATAAATTCCAGGAAAAGTAGCAAGTAAAGGATATCACATGGGTCTGAAAATAACATCTTTGAAAGATATTGTCAACCACTTCAATGCAGAATTGTAATTTTAGGTTGATTTTATCTGATATGGGATTTTTTAACAATATATAACATCCATAAGGAGGTGAACTTTGCTGCAGATTTTTTTGTCTCATTACGCGTATTCCTACAGCCCGCCCGGGAGTCCATATGCTAGATATTTAGCAGGATGAGCTTAGCTTTTGCCTAAATCATGATGTAATAGAGGTTCCCTATCAACTATAATTAACGTCTCTCTTCTTTTTACCAAAAAAAAAACTTTACCAATCGGTCAGCACAGACCCTTTTAGGTTAGACCAATTCAATGACCATATCAGGAATCTTTTAAACTAAAGACTTACTAGTAGCTATTGGTGCACAAATCCATGTCTAGAAAAGAAAAATATTCCTCCCAATCTAGGGAATCCAGCAAAGCTTTTATGCTTGACGGGTCTAAAATGAGCCACAAAGTTTAACTTACAATATCTTCCAGAAGAAAATGGATTCCATGCTAATGCAATGTAGTTTAGCACAAACCAACAACTATATTAAGAATTTAAGATTCGTTTAGTGCTAGATCAGCTTACAGATCATACAAGATGAAAAGGTTTTGTATCTCATACAGCGGTTCTTCATTCTAGCCTACATCATAGAGATAAGACCTAAGGAAACAGATGACGAGGCACGCATGTTAATAAACACAGTATGAATCATTCATATACAAATGAGAATACAATCTAGCTAGAATTCAACAAACATATAACTTCATGCTTATAGAGTGGTGCTCCCTAGTTCTGTCAGTAGAGACTACAGACAACATCCGGCTGTTTCGTCAAGATGGAAGGAAGAAGATGGCAAGTGACTGATCAGATTAGTGCCTAATTGGTCATGCCCAGTGAAAACTTTAGTTCACAATATGGAGCAAGCCCTTTGTGCCTTTCTCTTCTTTCTCTTCTTCTGCTTAGGTGGCTGGAGAACCACCTTAATGGCTGCATCAAAGACAGCTTTGACATTCTGTGAAAGGGTAGAGCAAGTTAATCCTGTTAGTAGGGAAGCACGCGACAGCTTTCTTTCAAAGAATAACTTATGTATGTACCTGCTGTGTTTTTGAACTACACTCGATGTAAACAGGAGCCCCGATCAGCTTTCTTAGTTCTTCCCCCTTTAAAAGAATATCAAAGACACATTTTAGTCCCGAGATAGGCCACATGAGTTTGAATGAAGGTTTAATAGAAAATAAGTCAAGTAGCAGCTAACCTGAGCTGTAGTAATGGGCACTGCACCAGGGTGATCTACAAAAAATTGCTTATCATCTCGGAGGTCTGCAAGAATCAGATTTAGTTGCTCTCATAATCAATGAGTGCTTGCCTAATATTGCATGATATCAATCATCACAAGGATCTTCAAAGTACCAACATACGAGATAAACAACGAATTTATCTCAAAAGCCATTTGAAACTTCTTGAACTGAAGTTTTAGATATTAATGTGAAAGATTCCGTTTTGAACAGGCAAAGAGCATCTAAAATGTATGCAACCAAAATAGAATGTGCACATGAGTGTCAGGACAAATGTTCAGTAGGTAGGTCAAGTCTGGATGCTAGCCCAGCTTCATATAACTACCATTTGATACTCAATCCTCCTGATCATACACAAATTCAACGGTAGAAAGCACTGAACTTGAAGTCAATGCACAAATGGCAACCCAAAAAAAACAAACCTTGAATACCATAAGAGTCATGGGACTAAAAGAAAAACTGGAGGAAAGTAGAAGAGCTAGAGTCGGAGGTCAGAAAGAAATTTAATTTGTTCCAGTTTCCCAGCAAGCTATAGCAGGAAGTTTAATAGATAATGTAAAAATCAGTTGCCATGCCCCATCAATGATAGCTGGAGTTACAGAAATCAGACTTAGTGGTTGAAGGCTGTTCAAAATCAAGTTTGAGAGTTCAAAAGCTCTTCGAGTTGACCAGGAAAGAGAAGCAAAGTTACCAGAGGGTTATAAAAAAACTCATGCAATACCGACATCACAAATCCAAAAAAATAAATAAGAGGAAGATTTGGAGCATGAGAAACTAACCAAGCTTTGTGCCAACAAGAATAATTGGAACACCAGGTGCATAGTGCCTCAATTCAGGAATCCACTGGACATTGGAAAAAAGAGAAAAACTCATCAGTAGACCACACAATGAGCCATCATCTCATAAAAAAGAGGGAAAAGAAGGTCTAAAGATAGATCCAGTCTTACTTTCTTTGCAACATTTTCATAGCTGGCCTTGCTAATGAGGGAGAATGCAAGCAGGAAAACATCTGCTCCACGATAGCTCAAAGGCCTTAATCTGTTGTAATCCTCCTGGCCTGTTCCATAATGTAAATGTATGAAAATCAATATGATGAACTTCCAAGAAACAGGAACACTATGGATCTAAGAGTTACCAGCAGTATCCCACAGCCCCAAATTCACAGTGCTTCCATCCACAACCACATTCGCACTAAAATTGTCAAATACAGTTGGCACATAATCCTGTTTTCCAGCATATCACAAAAGAAGAAGAAAAAGTCATAATCCTATTATCCCAAATTCTTTCTTCAAATGTTAAAAACATTACAATCAAGTAAGGATATGTTAAACTGCCAGATCACCACAACAGTAATCATGTGTCAGAAGTTGCTATTGAAAGAAACACACTAATTCTAAACAGAACATCATATCTGACTCAAAGGTCAGTATTTGAAACGTCATAATCTTAATGCGGAGGAACATAAGTAGCATCTGAATTCTGGAATTTCAACATTATGAGAGAAAAATATAAATACAAGAAATGTTACAATGAATACATCCAAAGCACCTAAACTCCACTCATCTACTGTGTGGTTTCATGGTCTCTCCACCCACTTAACCATATCGTTTTCACGAGGCTTACCGAAGTTTTCAGCAATTTGCACTCTTATGTACAAACAATCACAAATACACACTCAAGTACATTGCTTCTTTCATCTCTCCCACGTTTTCAAACCAAACAAACAAAACCCTAAATTTTACACTACATCTAGTTCTCATTAAGAATAAAAGCCGCATCCCCTGTAAAGCTAGGAGCTTGTACAAGCCATTGACTAAGGCAATTACTTAAATTGAAGCTCAGTTGACCGGACATCATAAACAACAACTCACAAAAGAAAGCTTCATCCTTCATGGCCTCCCAAATTTTCTCAAGAACCAAACAGAAAACAAACCAATAAAACACATAAAAAGTCGGAAAGTTTACTTACAGTAGGGAAAGTATTACTTGTGTAGGAGATGAGCATGCAAGTCTTGCCAACAGCACCATCACCCACAGTGACACATTTTATGAACCTTGAAGCACTCATCTTTCTTGATTTCTCCTCTACCCTTTAATTCCAAAACCCTAATTTCCCAGTCTTGAGGAACATACAGGGGAGAAAGAGGGAGAGAAATGTAGGAAAGCAAAGGAATGAGGGAAATGAAGGAGAACTGGAGCTGGAAGGAAAGATAGACAGCTCTTAGCCAGCTATAAGTGGTGATTGATGCCTCTATTTCAGCTCTTCAATTTCTACTAATAACATGTATGTACCCACCAACACCCATCACTCTCTCTCTCCTTTTCTTTATTTTATGGATAGAGGAAAAAAATTCTTTTCTTCTTGAAGCAAAACCAAAAGTCAAGAAGATGGAAATGGTGAAAGTCTTCCTTTTTACCACAAAGAGACATCTTTGGGTGAAAGACAAAAAGTAAAAACATTGAAAAGCTAAAACAAAACAAACGAGAAATGTTTTTATTGATGAATTAAACAAATACATGGATACGTAGCTCCAAAAATGAAGCAGAGAGTGTAATTTCGCATGTGAACCCTAAAGTTTTCTTGTTCCTTTTCCCAAATTAGTTTTTCTTTGGATTTTAAACTTTTATAGCTTAAGATTGCGGCTGGATTTCAATGTCTCACATATTTTATTCTTCTAAAATAATTGAGTGAAACCAGAAAAATAAAAAACAACAACAATTAATTGTTGTAATCAAGTGAAATAAAACTATCTTGATGTTAACAACTTAACACTACCCCAATCTCAACATAAATATATATTTCCAAATTACTCATATTAATTTGAGAATAATATTATTTTTCCGTCATTAAAATAATATTTTCATTTTTAATTTTTTTTAGAAAAGGCCCATGATTTATCAAATTATTAAAAGGTTGACCTTGCAATATTCTCTCTTTAACACTTACCATTAAGAAAGAGGCTATTTTGTTTCTTCCTTACTCATATTAATCGTGATCAAGTGATAAAAGATTCGTTCACTTTCAATAAAAGTCTCGATTTCGAATTTTGAGAATGAAAAAAAAAACATATTAAGAGAGTGACGACTTTTTGAGAGATTCGAGAGAATTCGAACATAATTAATTTCAATTGATAGGACACTCGGGATATAAAAAATAAGGAGAAAAAGAAATGAGCAACCAACTATATTTATTAAAACTATCTTGATGAAATAATTTAATCTAATAAAGCCACTACACCTTTAAAACGGACTATTTATTGTGTCATGCAAGCAACTTAGTAAGCACTACACGTTAATCATTAATTAATTATATATATTATAGCAATATTTTAGCCACAAATATGAATTAATTTGGTTAATGTGGATAGTCTTGTCTTACTATTTTGTTTTAGTAATCAAGGCTACTACTAAACGATACCGTTTTAACATGTTTATTTTTTAATTCAAGTAAAAAAACTTCTCCACTTTTAAGAAGAAAAATGTACATTTGGACAAACTAAAAAAAATTAATTAGCTACTCCCTCCGGTCCGAAATGTATGACGTTTTAGCATTTGCTTTTACTGTTCCGGAACGTATCTTAAGACGGCCGGAACAGTCACTATTTGAGACAATTTTGCCCCGAATTTTTTCTCGGAAGTACGCTAATCCTTAACGTACGTTCGAAAAAAAGTACGGAATTTTTTGGGGTCAAATAGTGCCTCATCCGGCCTCCTCGATATGCGTTCCCTACTGAATATTGGGATGCGAGGAAGTCATACATTTCGGACCAGAGGGAGTAGTTAGCACGCTCTTGTGTGTTGAAGCATGATTGATCCCTTTTAAACCACCTGATTATCAAAATCAAAATCTTTATTAGGAAAAGTTGGTTGTTGATGACTATGGTTATTAACGGGTTAAGGGGTCCATCAGCACCACCTCATCAACCTAATTAGTAATTATAGATGTTAATCGCTTCGACGTATTTGAACAACAATCCATGACATCTTTTTTTCTATAAAACTAGAAAAGAGTTAATCGTCAATTCATTTACAATTATTCATTCTTATATATTTCCGACCAACTCAAAAAAACAATTCTGAGTTGCCAGGCACCTTCTTTTCATTTTTTGTGTGTAAAACTCCTTTCACTTTGTGGGCTTACAATATGGGCCGAAAAAATTAAACTATAATTTCAAATAAAAAGCCCAAATAAGCAGAGTAAAAGCCCAAACAATATCTTGCAACAGCCTTTATATTTTGCTTGAAACTTGCAATTTCTACACAAATCAATGCTACTCATGATCCAAAAACTGACTCTTACAAGTTCTTTTACAAGGAAGCGTATTGCATCTTCGGGGATGATGCCAGTTGCTCTCAGACATCAAGATGTGTAATGATTCTTGAGTTAAATACTCATAGTTCCTCGTCTGAACTAATGATATCGAGTTCAATCATCTTTCCTGTTCCTGGCTTGAGCTTTTCTGCTGAAGATTGAGCACACTCAGTTTTCTTTCTTTTGGTATCTGATTGGTTTTTGATCAGCACCGATGGATCTGTTTTCATGACAGATGATTTCCTGAAGAGCACGTGTTGTTTGATGACATTGGCAGGTGATGTGAAATATATACAAGAAATGTGTGATTAACAGCTTCTAATAAATGGCTCACCTTTTCTCTGTGCTGGTCATTTGTTGTTTTGGTGCTGCAGAAGCTTTACTTGTACTCTTTGGATTCAGTTTCCCTGCAACTGCAAGTACAAGTCGATAAGAAACTCATATTGTTGCACAGAATCGGTTAAGCATTAGCGACAAGGTTAACGATATTAAACCTGTAATATGATTAAGGCATCTTATCCCCTGAGAGTGTGCATTTGTTGTCACTTTATCAGCCTTACTGTTTAGTCAAGTGAACAAATTAATCAAGGGAATCACCGCAATGCAAAAAAAAAAGCATTTTAGACACAGTACAAACCTCAAAGCTCTTTTGAGTGATTCCACTGACAATAATTTAACTGGCTGCTTGGATGCTTTTGAGTTAGTTCTATCAGCTAGAGGGTCAACCAAGTAAATTCCTTGTGCCTTGAGAGGATCCCAAAATGCTGTTCTCAAGTTCCTGAGAGGAAAATCGCAAGTTTTAGGAGACTTGTCATGAAAAATCAAACTTATGTTAAATCCAGAGCATTCATAAACCTACCCTCCTTTCAGCTCACTCCGTGTTGTGGAATATGTCTCCGCTGATTTCTGTAGAAGTGTAACAGGTGTGAAGTTAGTTCATATCAGAGACATACTGAACAAGACATTAGGGCCTCTGGAAAGTCCCAACTTACTGATCTATGATATCGGCAATATATCCCTTGTCGTCTGTGATAACACAATAACTCAGGTCAGAATATCAAGAAATGGACATCATAAAGTTATGAAGGATCATACTGAAATTGACTGGAATTCGTGAAGAACTGTTCAGCTAGAAGATTGCCATGTTAACCTTCATGAACAGTCAAACAAAGACAGAGGGATAACCTTCATTATAGCTCACACTCAAAAGCAAAGCTACATGAGAAGATCCTGTAACTTACTTATTTATGACTAGTGTACAAGCCATCCCATCCTTCCTTTTTCCTTTGCAAACTCCATAATCAACTGAAATACCCATTTTCAATATTTGCTTAGCAGAATTTGCACTCAAAGAAAACCCTGATCCCTGAAACAAAAGAAAGAATGACATAAACCTATTTTTCGAAAAACAATGAGGGCAGGACACCATTTAAGAATAGGAACAAGGTGATACCCCAGTTTCTTTCCTCACGGAGCAGTTGAATAGTGCAAAAACAGTTCCAGCTTGCTCTTTACAGTTTTGCTGATAGGCATCTCCAAACAAGAAAACTGAAACAGTGTTTTCGTCTAAGCATCCAAGTTTCCATATGCCATAGCTCTTCCCAGCAGAAGTAGTCCTTGGAACCCCCTTCTCAGTCAACACTCCAACAGTTACCCAGCATCCCAAAATACTGTCTCCGACCAATAAATTTCTGGAAATCATCACCACAATGCAAATTAAAACCTAATCAACCATTTGCCCACACCACTATAACAAAAACAACAGGTTCTGCCAACAGTTGTTTGACAATTAATCACACAGATAATGATGTAAAAGTAGGGAAAATATTTACTTAATTGTTGGCAACCGAACAAAGCGTATGTCAGAGAAGCGTTCGTTGAGCTCTGCAGGCGTGACCAATTGATTCCTGAAACATACAGTAAGGAATTGAAATGAAATGCAGTTTAAAAGGCACTAGTCCAGATTCAAACAAATTTGCATGCAGTACCTTATTCTCAAACCCGAATACTTCTCAACGTTAGTTTCATTAGAGCTCTTTGACCGGTTCGATTTCCCAACTTTCTCAGCTTGCTTAGGCTGATAATCCATACAGTCTTGAACAGCATCTCTAAACATAGACAAATCTGCGTGCCCTCTTTGCCTAGGCAATCCATCATCCGATAAATACCCTACACAATTAATTGATAACAACGAAAGATACCACAATAAGCAGACATCAAACTGCAAATTTAAGCCGAGACATCAAATTGGAAGCAAACAAGACCTACCCAAATTGAGTTTCACTAAAAAAAAAAAGCAGAAACATAGACCCAATTGACTAAAGTTGAAAACTTTGATTTGAGGGTAAAGAAATGTGCGAGCTTACCAGGTGAACGGGAGTGGTGATTTGATGGAGAACCAGGGGGAGTTTCCACGACTCTGTCTTGCAGAGAAAGGAGAAGATCAAGGTCCTCTTGATGGCTTGACATTGTAGATACAGTAATGCGGGAAAATATGCAGATAAGGGTTTTGGGTTGTAATTAGAACTGAAAATATAGAGGCTAAAAATGATTTTTTTTTGTTCTCGGATTTGTGGAGGGAAAGTTTGTATCCATGGAGGGAAGGAGAGTAGAACTGAAAATAAAAGTTTGACGTATCGTCGGTTTACTACGCCCATGGGCCTAAAAAATAGTATTTGTTTTGAGAAGGGACACGGCCCATTACCTAAGCAAACCCTAATGATGATTGTGGACCTATTTTCTCAAATTAATTCATAAATAAAAATTTTCATTTTTTCTTTCACGTATCGTAACATCACAACCATCAAAATAAAAATAAAATTGTTTTTTAATGTTGCCATTCAGCCAAAAAGAAAAAGAAAAAGTCAAAATGTTGCCATAGTATTTGCATTTAAGCATGTTGGTCAAATGGGACAGATTAATTTGCATTCTGCAGCGGGAATTCAGCAATTCAACCAACAATTAACTGAACTTCTTCCAGTTACTCTGCTGACAACCAACATCTCTTCTTCTAGTTAAGCAATTTGTGGGTGCGAACTAAGTCAAATATCAAACACCTCATCTTCTTCGATCCCCTCAAGAATAGCAGAAATCAAACATCTCACCTTAAAATGGCATTCCTTCAACCGAGTTTTCCTCAATGTCACTCCATATTTTTACCTTCTCATTCTGTCCTATATCCCTATGGCCATGTCGAACTTTGCCTCTTCAGCTGCAAAAGGGAACTCCTCCCTCCTTCTTCCTCAAGAAGAAGCGGAGCGAAACCCGACTTTCTCTCTCTGGCTAAGCTGCAGATTGTTGTTCCCCTGTTTCACCACAACAATGGTGGTTAAACCCAGCAATGCCTTTCTGGTTACTGCTCTTCTATTGACCCTCAATGTTGTTGTTCATGGAGACCAGCAGAAAGGTGTCACTTATGATCAGACCTCATTGATCATCAATGGCAAGAGAGAGCTTCTGTTCTCTGGCTCCATCCATTATCCTCGGAGTACCCCTGAAGTAATTTGACTCGAACCCGAGGCATCGTCCTCCATATACTTTATTTCATCGATTCTTGATTACTTGTACTAATTTTTCAAGATTGATTCCTTCTTTCAGATGTGGCCTGACCTCCTTCAAAAATCTAAAGATGGTGGTTTGAATGTGATTCAAACTTATGTTTTTTGGAACATTCATGAGCCTCAACAGGGCAAGGTAATTTCTTATTTTCATCGTAGATAGGGATGTAAAGTTAGGAATTTGAACTCGAGACTCTACCTCAATGCAAAAGAAGGACGTACTATTGTGTTACAAGCTCATTAGTCAATAATTAAAGTATTGATCGTCTGTTTTGCAGTACAATTTTGAAGGACCTAATGATTTGGTGAAATTCATCAAGCTGGTTCAAGAGCATGGCATGTATGTGACCCTAAGGCATGGTCCATTTGTCCAGGCTGAATTTAACCATGGGTATCAACTTCAGTCTCATCTCTTCAATCCAATCACTCTCTTTTTTCTCCTCTTAATTTTTTGTTTTTTTCCTGCTTTGCCTAATGTAAAGAGGACTACCGTATTGGCTAAGAGAAATTCCTGGCATCATTTTCCGGTCTGATAATGCTCCATACAAGGTAATAATGTCAAACCATCCAATCCACCAGAAGGAATTGATGTGAAAATGTAGTTGAATAATTAAAAAAATACTTTTCGGTTCTTGCAGGAATATATGGAGAGATTTGTTACTAAAGTTGTGAAAATGATGTGGGACAACAAATTGTATGCATCACAAGGAGGCCCTATCATCTTGTCTCAGGTTTAGTCTTTACG
Organism: Viola odorata; assembly: GCA_963691705.1. NCBI lineage: Eukaryota > Viridiplantae > Streptophyta > Magnoliopsida > Malpighiales > Violaceae > Viola > Viola odorata. The sequence goes on from OY829544.1 coordinate 703,132, forward strand.
GCCATGGAAAATCCTAACTCGCATAACTGATGCTGTTATGATCGTTCTCTTTCAACCACATTTTAATTTTTCTTTCCAAATGCAGATTGAGAATGAGTACAACACTGTACAACGCGCGTACAGAGAATTGGGAGATAGCTATATTCAGTGGGCTGGAAACATGGCCTTAGGTTTGAATACTGGAGTCCCTTGGATAATGTGCAAGCAGAAGGATGCTCCTGGTCCGATTGTAAGCTTATAAGATTACATTTTACGCTTCGGTTTGGTTTGGTTTGTAACTTTACAAACTTCACACGCGCGTTTCTCATTGCAGATCAATACCTGCAACGGAAGACACTGTGGAGATACTTTCACAGGCCCCAATGCGCCCAACAAGCCTTCACTGTGGACTGAGAACTGGACTGCTCAGTGAGTACATGACCTTGTCAACCTTTCATTTGTACGATTCATGAGCAATTATAGTAGGAAGGCTTTGCAATTGGCTCAGGATGTCAGTTCTGGGATTCTATGTTGAGTTAATGGAATTCGATCGAATGTTTATGTAATGGCAGGTTTCGAGTATTCGGAGACCCTCCATCGCAAAGATCAGCAGAAGATGCTGCATATTCGGTTGCTCGCTGGTTCTCGAAGAATGGAACTCTAGTCAACTATTACATGGTAGGTGGTTATTGAACTCTTCCTACAAAATTTTCAGTAATCAATGAAAGTTCTCTTGTTTGTCAATGTGTTTATTGCATTTGTATGTCTGCAGTATCACGGCGGTACAAACTTTGATAGAACTGCCGCCTCATTCGTGACAACTCGCTATTATGATGAAGCACCTCTTGATGAATTTGGTAAGATATAGGAAAGTTTAGCCTGTAATGCTGTCAGGAAATAAAAGTTGCTTACAAACTAACTGGGGTTTTCTTTCCATTGTTCAAGGTTTGAAAAGAGAACCAAAATGGGGCCACCTCAAGGATTTGCACAACGTCATAAATATGTGCCAGAAGGCACTGCTTTATGGAACCCCTACAACCCAAATCTTGGGGACAGGTTTTGAGGTCAGAATCTAAACTACTAGCAGTACAGGCCTCCCTCCGAATTGAACTTGTATTCGAAAAATGCTTATATTAACTTGATCTGTTCTTCACTCCAGGCTTTGATAAATGAGCACCAGGAAACAAAAGTCTGTGCTGCTTTCTTGACCAATACCAACTTCAAACAAGCAGGCACTGTTAACTTCAGAGGTAAGGATTATTACCTGCCTGCGCGTTCCATCAGCATCCTCCCCGACTGCACCACCGTGGTTTTCAACACTGGAACAGTAACTCCTGATCTTTTTCTGTCACCTCTTTCACAATGTAGTTGAACTCATTAACAAAAGTTATGAAGAGTGATAAGTTTGAAACATTTTGAATATGAAAAACAGATATTATCTCAACATAATTCAAGGAACTTTGTGAGATCAAGGACCGCGAACGTGCATAATTGGAAAATGTTCTCAGAAGCTATTCCAAGTATGCTCCCATATCAGACCAGGAATCCTGAGGAGCTTTATTTTTTAACTAAAGATACCACGGACTACGCTTGGTACACAACCACGTAAGTGGATCATCTTGTTCACAATGTTTATCTTTTCTGTCCACTACAAGGATTCAATAACAGCATCAGCAACAAAATTCTTACATGCTCTGAAATTTCTCCTTCCAGCATAAGTGTGGATCGTAAAGACATGCCAATGAAGAAGCATACTCGCCCGGTTTTAAGAGTTGCGAGTCTTGGTCATGCAATGGTTGCTTTCGTAAATGGTGAATTCGTAGGTAAGGAACTACCTTAAGAATGCATTTTACTTCCTAGTAACAGATTCCTTCCTGTAAAAAACTATTGAATGTTTATATAACTAAGTGTTCGAATGATTGTAGGATCCGCACATGGTAGCCAAATTGAGAAGAGTTTTGTCCTGGAGGTACCTGTGAACTTAAAGCCTGGGGTTAATTTCATCACCTTCTTGGCTTCCCTGGTTGGACTACCGGTAAGAAACTATGATCAATAATACATTCAAACTTTTTTTCTGATGAAATCATAAAGCTGAAACTAATGGTGATTCTTTTCATTTTCCTTATCAACACAGGATAGTGGAGCCTATATGGAGCATAGGTATGCCGGACCTAAGGGTGTTTCTATCCTAGGATTGAACACCGGAACACTTGATCTCTCTTCAAATGGTTGGGGGCATCAGGTATCAATGAGCTTCTCGTTTGATAACGAAGAGCGAAAAACTCCGTTGAAGTCATATCAAAGAGAGTTGTAGTTCTTGTAAACAATAACTGCAAATGCTCATTTTTTTGTAGGTTGGTTTGAGTGGACAGAACATTCAAGTGTTTACTGAGGAAGGAGCAAAGAAGGTGAACTGGGAAGATGCTAGCAAAGGAGGACCCCCTGTTACTTGGTACAAGGTAATACCTGAGGGAATCATTCATCATTGTCAAGAACTTTGCAAGATTCAATTCGGATGCCGTTCTCGAATAACAAACGTTACTGTATTTCATTTCTCGTGTAACAGACTTATTTTGATGCCCCTCATGGAAAAGCCCCGGTCGCAGTTCGGATGACGGGTATGAAGAAAGGTATGATTTGGATCAATGGTAAGAGCATCGGCCGCTACTGGATGTCTTACCTCTCTCCTCTTGGAGAAGCTACTCAGCAAGAGTAAGTTGCAAGGAACTTTTTCTTTACAAGAATTACAAGATAGGAAAAAGTTGAAAACTTACACTTGCTATAATTTCAGGTACCATATCCCAAGATCATACCTGGAGGATAAAGATAACCTGATGGTTATACTGGAGGAGGAAGCAGCAAATCCTGACAAGGTTGAGATCCTGACAGTGAACAGGGACACAATCTGCAGTTTAGCCTCAGAAGATCATCCACCAAATGTTAAATCATGGAAAAGGAAGAAGAATAAGTTCATACCTGTGGTGGATGATGCAAAAGCAGCAGCTCACTTGTCTTGTTCAGGCCACAAGAAGATCACTGCAGTGCAGTTTGCGAGCTTCGGCGACCCATTTGGCAGTTGTGATTTCTATAGTGTTGGGAACTGCACTGCATCCAACTCCAAACAAGTTGTTGAGCAGGTAAATCATTTTCTTTGTTTCTTTTACTCCTGATCCTTAGGTTTCTGCACCATCAACAGTAATGGTAATTGGATTTTCTGTTTCGATTTTTTGACAGTATTGCTTGGGCAAGAGAAGCTGTGAAATTCCTGTTGACAGAGGCATTTTTGACAAGAACAATGATGCCTGCCCAGATATCAGAAAGACTTTGGCTGTGCAAGTGAAGTGTGGGAAGTAGAGAGACTCATCTTGGAAAAATGAAAGAAGTGATTTAAGATTATGGGATGGATGCACTTATCGTCTGATGGTCTGAAAGACAAGAAAACAGATTTTTTTTAGAAAAAGAAGTTATGTGGGGCATTCAAGCTCATTTATTTGTGTTAACATCTTTAATGCAGCCTTTTTCATTATATAAGAAATTAAGAATGGATATATTTTCTTTTTCTTCAAGCAGACTCAAGGATGCTTCCTCTTTACTATTATTATTATGTTGATCTTTTAACTAGCAGTTTGTTAAGTTTATGAAGTTGCAGAATTAATTAATCTCGTTGGTAGACAGTCTGCTTATATACATATACAAGGAATTCAGTATAATAAAGTTATACGTCTAAAAATTAACTGGACCAACGCTGAACATAATTTTTCATCAGAGAAGATCGTTATAAAAGAGGTGCCGATGGATGGGCTGCTTTTAGTCAATAACATGACCCATCGCTGAGAAGTAAATAAACGACGAAATGTTGGCCGTGGCCAGCACAAGGCGTCGATGTTTGTAGTAATCTAGCTGAGAAACTAGGGAAACGCCGTTAGAGCAAACCAATTCATTAACAAGGTGACAGCGTTTGTCGTCCAAGAAAGGCAACAACTCCGGCGACTAACTTTATTGGCAAAGCGGTAAAACCATTGACACAGTCAGACTTAAGCATCCTACACAATTTTAAGATTCTTACACTCCTCCAACCAACCACTATTAAACAAAACCATGCAATAATGCCACCAATCCACCACTTAACAAACCTCAACAACATCCAGAACTACCACCACAACATAAACAGACAATGAGTAAAGGAGACCTACACAGAGCAAATGGTCTCATCACCGAAGCCACAGGTAGGAAGTTGTGTACGATGATGGTCGATAAAGCACTTGCTCATTAATTGCTGTTCTTCGATAATGCATTTCCCCATTTCCTAATCTGAGTTATGTTAATAAATTTCAAAGAAATTGAAACAAATTTCCACTCAATTTTCAAGACTTCAGATACAGTGCCCTTTATCTAATTTTTGGGAAATAAATAATACTGGTTCTCAATTCAATTAAAACCTGGATTGAATTATGCATTTTTAACCACTCTACAAGAAAAGGGTGAATGGCAAGTGACAAGAATGAATTAAGACAGAAGAAGACAGCAACATTTTCATTATTCTTTTTTTTTTTCATGCTCAACATTCCTCCAAATACATGTATTTTCTATCAGAACAAAATTAAAGGGAAAAAAATTGAAATTTCCTATTTATTTACAAGCATTAGCAGCTAAAAACAAGACTCTGAACGTGCCCCAACCCTAAAAGCTCGAAAATGCAGCAATCTAACCTGAAAAATAATAAAAAAATGAATATAAAAGAAATTTCTGCTGAGCTATGCCAACAGAAATATTTTCAGCTTGGAGAGCACTCAAGGAAAAAGCGCTGCCAAGAATGTGCTCCATGACGAGCTCCACAAAATTAAGAAACTGACCTGGCCGTTAAAAGGGCACCAACAAGGAGCCATTATTGAGCAGCGCCGGAGCCGCTTCCAAATATCAAATTTACTCCAGCAAAGACTATTGAGCCTGAGAGACTTGTGACAAATGTACAGGGCTTTCGATCAATTTACCCAAACTCACGACAAATCAAACGATCCCTGCCCTTCATTAATCGCATACAGAAGTTTCTTGTACATTATTTCCTGTTCAAAAGCACAAGGTAACTTTAGCTGCTGAACCTAGCGCCAGAGAGGAAAGAGTACTGTGATCCAATTGTTCACAAAGTTCAAATACCTTGGTAGAATAAGGAGGAAGCTTTAGGTAATTAGCACAGGTCATGACACTTGGCAGGTCATCATCTGCTGAATCAGAAGTCCCTGTACCGTTCGGTGCTGCAGCAGCTGTAGATGAATGCTGAACAAAAAAATGTCATTTAATATATGCCAATACGGAATTCTGAGACGTAATTTTGGAATATGGCCCTCAGATACATGGCACACAAGTCAGACCAAAAAAATGTTACACGTTGCGATGCTGAAGGCCCACAGAACCTCAGAATGCCACAGAAATCCAACCTTCTATAAATAATTAATAAAGACTCTAAAAGGGAAAATTATAAGGAACATCTTAATATACCTTCCTAACAATGGTTAGTTTTGGATTGAGAACTGCAAGACCACCAGGAGGCAACCTTGGTGCACCGGTGACAAACTGGCAGAAGGAACGTTGTTGCTCTGCTGTGAACTCTCCCATAATCTCAAGTAACTGTTGACACCATAACAGAACAGGGGAATAGAACCATTATGCATAAAACTTTAAAACAAAGTCCTTAACCTTAAAAATCCTTTAAAATAAAATAGAAAAAGAGGCGCACATTAACTATTGCAGGACTCTTTGCAGTGTATCCATGATCAAATTTTATGTGTTCCACAAGTGTATCAGGCTGCATTAGACAAAGAATAGATTATAATAAACCTCAGTGCTAGTTCCTATCAAGGAAAACATATCAAAGAAACAAACAGCAAATTACCTGCCACAACTCTCTGCGGCCGCAAAGCAAATTATCCAACTCTTGGGGGGTAAAAATTTGTAATGATGAGATTTCAAAGACCTAGTCATGCATCATCAGAAGAATGAGCTTAACCATAACAAGAGTACACATGCACAAGTAAAAACTGAGACTACTTTCACATGATATGTACAAAAACAAGAGGAAGGCCGTTGTAAACCATGGGCCTTCAACAACCACATGCAAATGAGAGAATCTGATAAATGAATAGGCATGCACAAAGAAATTAGCTGGTTTCCTTTCTACAGAGCTCGGAAAGATAAAGTAATCTCACCTGATTGAACCCAGCTCTAAATGCATCCAGCTGTTGCATAATCCCAGTCTTCACAGTTGCATCGACGACCAAGGAAACATACTCCTCCAAGTTATTGATATCAACCTGAAGGTTGTGACAAGTGCAAAAGATCATGTTAATGTAATTCAAAGGACAAGGAAAAATACTTTCAGATTTTGAGATGGATAACTCGGGATATGGTCCATACAGTTTCATCTCCGGGCTTCAAAATGTAGTCCGGAAAACCAGGAAGGGTGAAATCAAAGCAGAGATCTTCTATTGAGGTACCACGGAAACGTAAATCAGCAATTTCACCAACATTATCACCGGCAGTTTCTAGAAAACGTTTTCGGCAAACAAGGAGCTGTAGTTCTAGCAAAATCTTTCCAAATTCAGCATCAAAAGACAGAATATCATATAGATCAAGTTCCTGCAAATGAAAATTTGACAAATGTGTTAACTTGGCAACTGTTGTAACCAGATCAAAGTAAAACAATTAAGCCCTACAAAAAAAGTGCATCTTGTGAAACTGAAAATAAAATTGACATACTTGACCAAGCACAAGTTTATAAAATGCAGTTGAAAATGGCAGGTCCAAAAGCCGCCCATCTTGAAGAGCTTTGGCCATAGCACGTCCAACCAGCCGGAAATTCTCAATGATCTTGTAAAACTGGCTACCTTCAGAAGTATCAGAATTTGGAGGCCAAGGACGAGGAAACAGACCAAGAGGAGCTTGGACAAGGTCTTCTTCACCAGCAACAGACCCACTATTGGATTTCCCCTTCCTATCTTCATCTCCATCAATTTCCATGGAAGGCTTAACCAAAGATGCATTTGACCTCCACATTCCAAGTGCAACTTTCTGCAGGTCGTGACTTAAAAGCGTGTAGAACTCCAAAGTTGGACCCAACCCTGTGCCAACTTCACCAAAATATTCTACTTCAAGTACAGCCTTCTGGCTAGAATACATCTCCATTACTTTTGCTGCAGAATCCAAAATACGGTTTCTAGATACGCGAACCTTTTGCCGCTGTAATCTACCAACCCTGACCTCTCTCTCATTTGCTGAGCCATGTCCATCAGCACCTTGCTGCTGCTGCAGACGATATAACGCACGAGACAATCCAAAAGCAGTTGAGTAGAAGTACTGCCGCCGTGTCTCAAAAGGGAACAAGAATGGACATGCTTTTGTCAACTGAAAACACCATGATGGGAGACTTCCACTGCACAATGCAAGGGCATCCTGCATCTGACGAGCTAATTTAGGAGTGAGTTTGTTGTTAGTAAACTCCTCAGTGGGAACCCTCACGCCAGAAGCGCTCAGTTCATTGAGAGAACAGGTTTTCCCCTCAGCAAAATCGTCAGATACTAGCTGCATTCTTAGGCGAGGTGCAAGCTGGTTCAAACCCTCAAGGACACGCAGCAGGGCCAATATGTTATAAGTTGGATTAGATTTTTCCAGATCACAAGGAAGTTCCCCTTGCAAGATGCTATCCAAAAGTGATGCACGATGAAATTCCCCATCAAAATTGGAATTAGAGGAAGAGCCACCTTTGGTAGACTTCGATGAAGTAATAGAGCTTGAGCCCCCCACAGAAGCTCTATCTGCTTGGCCATCTGCCCGCTGGTATGTGATGGTGTATATATCACTCCAAAGCCTGCTTCCGTCACTAGAGACGAAATCACTACCACCATACCTTTCATCATCATCCTCATCCAATGCAAGCTGCCGTTGGATAGCCTGATAGATCGTCAAATGCCTGTTTAGCTGCTTCCCACCAACAGTAAAAATTAATTTTGCAGGATCATTCGAGCTACCAAACAGGGGTCGTCCTTGTCGATCTCTACCTCCCCGGATACCTCTTCCATTTGCAGATCCTAGCCCAGCCATGGCAGCAGCGGCAAATGACATAGCACCTCTGGACCCATAAGAGTTACCACTTCTTAAATCAGTGGAACCTGAGCCCCTAACAGCAGCAGCTCTACTACTAGAACCAGAAGCAGGATTACTTTGACTATCACTTGCTGCTGGTGCAATATTGTCATCATCGGGCGTATCACCTAATTTAACGTCGTGTACTTTTTCAGGCATGCAGACAGGGAGTGAATCATCTTCCAGAATCTAGGACAACAAAAAAAACAACAACAGCAAATGAAATTAGGAAACCAAGCAAAATAAACCCTCTACTAGCCTGCTGCATAAGGTACCGACATTTAAGAAATTATAAGATTTAGATCACAAATGGGTTGCGATCAGACAAAATCAATTATATAGCATGATGACATGCATGGAACTACTATATTTTCCATCTATGCAAAACTATTACACAGATGAACCAATCGGGATAACATTATACCCCTCCAAACATAAAGAGACAGTAGAACCTGTTCATCTCATACTCATCCTACTCTTACCTACTTTTATTCTTTATTATAGAAACACTAAATTTAATACAAATCTTATTTACATTTGACAAGTAACTTTGTCAAGATGGGAAGTACTTCTAAATTGTTGCCCTAAAGGCAAACATTAAATTATTTATGTGAGATGAGATCCTAGTAAAGGAAGGATAACCTATTAATGAAAATCACCGCCTCCTACTAACCCTGCTTCTCTCTCTTCCAATAAGACAAAAGACAGCAATAGATAGAGGGGAAGCGAAAGGCAGAAAGAAAAACAAGGATTGCACAAAACCAAAAAAATTATCAGGTAATGCAAGGATTCAAAGACGTACATCTTCATGGTCATCATCATCGTCATCAGAGATATCATCATCTTCAATCACCAATGCGTCATCCATATCAACTGGAGAAATCTCTAGTTCCTCATCCTACCACAAAATAAAAAGCAAATTATTGATAAGAAACACTATGCCAACATGCATGCTGACGCATTGGTGCACATAAATGAAACTAGGCAAATTGACATATATACACAATTTTAATCATGTTTGTATAATACTCCATATCAGATCATACCTCAGAGCTAGAGTCCCCGACAGGCTTCATCAGTGCATCTTTATCAAGAGCAGCTCTTCTACGAGCAGCATTTCTAGTTTGAGGCCCCTTTGCCTCCTCCTGTGCAGGCTTCAAAACAGCCTTGCCCTTTCCTTTTGATGAGCTGGTGCTCTTATCTGGCAATGGCTCTGTTTTAGCAGTATCTCCTATGTTAACAGATGACCTTGACCTTGCAGAATGCCGACGAGTGGTGGAGGCAGGGGTTGAAGTAGAAGGAGAAGACCCACCAGCTCCAGGAGGAGTAGTCCCAGATTCAGAGTTCAAAGATGCTGAGGGCTTTTGGACAGACTCACCCCGTTGGACCCGAGGCCAGAGGAAGTCTTCTACAGCAGTTAAACTTGCTAAGGGATCAATAAGTACAACATTGGAAGAGTAATCTCGGAGAGCTTTTTCTCCAGAGGCTCGACATAGTCGCAGCTTAAAAGGTTGAGACAGTGCACTCAGTCCAGAAGATAGACGAGCACCTCCACTGGATGACCTAGCTGAATGGCTTATAACAACAGGAAAGCGCTCTAAAGATGTCAAAGCATTTTGTAGCTTCTGAACTAAGACAACCATAGGAGCTGCACTCCCCTCGGCGATACTGGAAGGAAGAGCAAGAGCAACAAATAACTTAAATCGTCTAAGGGCTTGTTGACGAAGCTTGGCTAGGCTAGCTTCCAAAATTCTCTCCTTTGGGGAGTGCCCACAAGAAAAATAGTTAAGCAACGCTGACACAACACCACTGCCAATAAACTCAAAAGTGGATACCCCATCCCCTTTGCCTAGCTCTGCTAGCATCTCAGATATCACCCCAATCAGGTATTCTTCCTTATTAGCAGAGCTATCAAGAAGGCGAGGCCCAGAAGCTTTTGACTTTCCCTTCGCTTTAGTCTTTTGATCATCAACGCCAGCACTCAATTTCATGCAAATATTCTTTAGGTGCAAAAGATCATCAGTAACACCAACTCCAGCTGAACCCTGATCAGAAGGAAAATGCTTGTCCTTAAAAGCTTTAGCACATGCACTGACTGTCATGCGAAGATTCGAATTCACCATGGGGATTTCCAAAGAATTTGGGGGTGATCCAGCATTTGCTGAAATGGGATTCTTAGATTCCTCCGGTAAATTCCCTTCAAGGTTAGAGTTACCACTGCGGCGTTTGTAACGCCTAGAACGCGATGACGTCACAGGGGCAGAATCAGCATCCTTCTCAGCAGGTGATGCTTCTGCACTAGGGGTACTTGGATTTCCAGCTAAGGCAAGTTGATCTACAGCATGAACCACACCTTCTCTAACAAACATCTTGGAAAACGTTCCCGGAAGTTTTTCCATCAGAATTTCAGCAATTTGGAGGGAAGGAACCAAGACATGGGGATCTTTCCAAGCTAATACACCAGCTAAGAAACTGTAGGGCAAAAGACAATGTTTGTTAATTTTTGCAAGATAAGATGCAATACAAATTTATTTGTGTTTGTATTCGTATGGAATACTTGGGTACCTCGATATATTTGTCACAGTCAGTAAAGATTGGATCATCTCTGCGCTGCTGAAGTACATCAACTTTCCAATAACTGAAAGACACTTGTGGCGAACAGGACTGTTGACACTAGAACCATAGATCTGTCAGGAAAGTAAATGGTGTTAGTAATATAAACTGAGGTGAAAACCACAATCTAGCAACGTACACACTGCTGACCCTAAAAAAAGTACCTGTAACATAACAGGGAGAAGATCCATTCCAAATTGTTGCAGAAGCTCTGGCTGGTCATTTAACAATTTTTCCCGAGCTGAAATCTCAGGGCAGCTACCGCTTGCATCTTCCTGTTTCCCAGCGCTGCTAGAAGGAGTTTTCTTCACGACAGATCCCTTTACAAATAAGTTGGCACTAGCAGGAAGGGATATTGTTCCTTGAGGGACTGGGGGCAGGAGCTCATTTGCCAGATTGACTATCTCAAAAATCTATGCAACACAAACAGAACCAGAAGAAATTAATAACATGAAAAACAAGAGGGCTACAGTCAACACTAGCAGACGAAAAGAATAAGTACCTGGTCGGCAGGTCTACTCAGAGCTGGAGAAACGGATGAATTTGCAGTAACACCAGAGCCCGAGAGTATGTCTTTGAGGATGCCGCTGATACCAAGAAGAAGTAATGTTTTGGCTCCAAGAGGGGAACCACTTGCACAAGTGGACAGCAGACGGATTAAGCCCTACGTGCAACAGAACTAAAGTAAGACGAGAATACTACAGATCTATTACCCAAAACCTAAAAGCAGAAACATCTATTATTACCGTATATGTAGGTGGGCTGAGAGATGCCTGTCCACCTCCAGAATTACTTGTGGATATGAGGGATGCAGCTTGCGTGACTAATCCATGATTACATAGCTCATCCAGTCTGTCTGAAGACAAAGCAAAGGCTTCAGCAATCCGGGTCAGACAAACAGAAGCGTGCTCCAGTACCTACAAGCATGAAACATTGTATAGTATGAGATGAAAACAATGATATATGTAGGCCTAAATCCTAACGAGAAAAAGCCTACCTTTGCATCATGATACTGAAGAAGGTTTGTTAACAATGGAACAGCTTCCATCACAAAGTCAGCAGCATCTGAGGGTAGCTTCTTGCACATATTTGCAGCAGTAGCTAAAGCCACTCGCTGAAATTGTGACAAACGTATTCAGATAAAAACTCAATCGCTCAATGTTATCTCCTTACTGTATACTAAGATATCAAAAAAAACAAACAAAAAACAAAAAGACTTACCTGGACTCCTGTGGAGAAGAAATCCAGATAAGAAAGCACTGCCATTAGAGCACCAGCTCGCAGACAAGCAGTAGGGTGCTCCTGAGATATCTTCTTTAGCGCTTGTAGGGACTGTTAACACGTCAATTCCAATATCCATAAATTGGTGAAGTTCATGTTAACCACAGCATAAAAAATGACTAAAATACTACTTTTAATTACAAGCATTCAAGAAAAATCAACCTGTTCAGCCAGGTCCATGTACTCTATAGTAAGCAACCTCGCAACGAAACAAGAAACAGCACCATAATGCACAACAGCTGCACAAGATGAAGGTAACACATCACACAAATGAGTGATTGCTCTTGCTGCAAGCAACATGATATCAGGGTTACTCTCGTGATTCAGCAAGCCAACAAGCACGGGCACAAACGAGTCCACCGAGAAAGTGCTCAATGACTCCTCAGTCCCAATCGAAAGCATCTCACAAAGCTGCGTCAATGCCTCCACCTGCTTTCCTTCCTCTCCGTCAGCTCGCAACCCTGACAGTATCTTCTTCAACCGCCCAGACTGATGAGATGCAGAAGCAGACCCCATAGCATGAGAAGGCAGCAGATCATCAAGCCCCGCACCAAGCTTCCGCAGCAGACCTTGGAGAGCACTGCTAGCTGAGGTCAAATTCTGGTGAAAAGCCCCAATTCCACCACCCTCGCTGTCGTTATCATCATCGTCCTGGGGATTACTGCTACTGTTAATATTATTGTTATTTCCTGATTCCATATTGATTCCTAGGTTGTTGTCCCTATCTCTATCCCTAACATCCCTGGTGTCACGAACCTTGACTTCATGCTCTTTCTCTTTGCCCTTATCGGATTCAGCGTTGGAGTTGTTGTTTCTGTTACGGCGGGAGGAACGGGAGGATGATTCAACGGGCGTGGAGGGGTCCATGGTGGTGGAGCGGGAGGCACGGGAGCGGGTGGTAGTGGCGGTGGCGGCAGAAGCTGGAGTGGTTACGCGGGAGCGCTTGTTGGAACGAGTGGTGGGACCGGAGGAGGAAGATGATGGGGCAGTTGAGGAAGCCTCCGCCCGCTTCCGACTCCGAGTTTCCATACAATAACTAAACCGCCAAGATGGAATCCGTGGTCCCGCAGTTACGCGGCACCGGATCGGGCAACAACTCCGTGCATCTCGCCTCCAGGTACAGAGAATTCAATCGGAACACCAGAACTGAGAATGGAAATAAGAAAAAAGTAGAAGCAGCTGATTGCAATTAGACGCGAGGCGAATCAAATGCCCCGATCAATTGGATGGATGGGGGACGGATTTGGAGTGAATTGAGAAGGAGGGGAAGGAGAGTGGGTGACGAAAGAGAAACCCTAAAGTGGGGGAGAGAATAGAGAGAGAGGAGAGACCGAGTGCGTAGACTCTTTTATATGTTGAGTCAGAGTAATGTAAAGAGGGAAGAGGTTATATTCTTCTGTTTATTTATTTTTTTCCTAAACAAATTCTTGATATTTTTTTGCAGTAACTGTCGACAGAACAGATTCGCGCGTGGCTTATGTGCATAGGCGCTTTAAGTTAGGAGGAATCCTAACCTGCCAGGCCCACTCGGCCCAATAATGTTTTTCTGCAGGGCCCAAGTCCAAGTCTTGCATTAACTTGGGTGGATTTGAATTGCGCCTTCGAAGTCCGGCCTAGTAAAAACAATAGATCATTTTTTTTTAAGACGTTGTCTAAAAAATAAATAAATTTGTGTGCATGTGTGATAACCTTGTTTTTAAATTGGTCAACCTAAATTCTAAACTACTAAGTTGAAATGAACCCGCCGTAGCCTCGTCTAAATGCAATTTATGGCCCTAAAGAGCCCATCTGAATAAGGGTTCGTTTGAAAAATAATTCTAGCAAACAATCCCAAACAAAACCTACAAATTTTAGAAAATAATTTATTACAATTTATCTCATTCTTAACATCAATGGTATTAAAACCACGAAATATTGTTTAGCCAGTTTACTTTGTTTTTGTTAGAGATGAATACAAAATGTAGTCACATAAAAGGAAACATCATTATTTTAGTTTTCGTGTTTATAAAAAAAAAAATCATTTTAATTCATTAATGATTAATTTTCTACATCTAGTCCCCATATTTATAAAAAAAATTAAAAATTCAATTAAACCTCTTAATAACTAATTTAGTGTTTGTTTTTGTAAAAAAAAATTAATAAAACTCGGGCCAGCAACACGAGGTCTGAATTACTAACAAAATATAATCATTTTTTTATTTTTTCATTTTATATAAATAGAAGTAAAATTCAAATCTAAATTTAAAATTTTAATGATAATTTTACCACCACTGAGTTATACCAGGATTAACTTTTATCTTTTATGCACTTTGTGCATATTCATCTCCTTCGTTCCCGCCAGGCCCAACACAATCCTCTAGTAATGGGCCCCAGACGGCAGGTGTCCCGAAACGGAAACAAAGAATTACGTGCTAGATCCTTCAAAAAAAATAAAAAATTACGTGTTTGAAAAGAGAGGAAGCGAACGCCGCGCGCGCAAGAAAGAAGAGTGACTGGTTTTGTGGTTGGAGTAAGGAGCAGAGCATTGAACGATGGGATTTTTCAGTACGCTGTTCGGGTTTTGTGGGTTCGGAGTTGGGATTTCAATGGGTGTCGTGATCGGCTATTACCTCTTCATTTACTTCCAGCCCGACGACGTCAAGGTACAATTTCGTTTTCTGCGGTCACATTTTGGCTTTACAATACTCCAGTTCTGTGTTTAACGGATGCATTACGTGTCGCGACTGTGTATGCTTCTGATTTTGTTCAATGATGGTTGTTATTAGAAGGAAGGAACTGAGACTTAGATTTTTGACTCTAGAATTGCTAGTGAAGTTGAAGATATATAATGACGTTTTGCATCGTCCAGTTGATTTGCTCATTTCGGTTGGTTAGTTAAGCTGCAAATTAAGGTGGTTTGCTTGTGATACATGCAACGGATTAGACTAGAATTTGAAATTCCGATATTTATGCACTTGTTACAAGAGGTTTTGATTGTTTTACGTGGCTCTGATCCTGAGATTTGTCCTTTGGTTGAGCAAGACACAGAGACTTTGGAGCGGATGCTTCCAGAATTACCACTATGGGTGAAAAATCCAGACTATGATCGTGTAAGGAATCGCTGTTGTCTTGTCCACTTACATGCTATGCCTCGACAAGTGTGGACTCCAATATAATTTCACTGTTTCTACTTATATCCGTTTCGCTTTTGGTGTAGCTTGATTTGTTAAACGTGTTCATTCAACACATGTGGCCATACCTAGACAAGGTTAGACATCAACTCCTATTATCTCACTACTAGCTTTCACCTATATATTGTTTCTGTTTGTTATGAATCTCTTGACTCTTTTACTTCTTTTTCTTACAGGTCATTTGCAAGACTGCCAAGAATATTGCAGCCCCCATAATCCAAGAGCAGATTCCCAAATACAAAATTGATTCAGTTGAATTTGAGAAACTTACTCTAGGTTCCTTGCCACCGACTTTCCAAGGTGAGTAGGAGGGCTTGTACTTATCGCTGTCATTCTTTGTGCCCTTTAAAATTTTCATTTGATTGTGTTTATAAAATCTGGTCCTACCAGGAATGAAAGTTTATGTAACTGACGAGAAGGAGTTTATTATGGAACCATCAATAAAATAGGCTGCAAATCCCAATGTCACTATTGCTGTTAAAGCGTTTGGGTTGAAGGCAACTGCTCAGGTTTTTGGATTCTTCTTTTCTGGAATGAAGTTGTTTTCTTGTTAACCTTCATACAAGGATTTTGGAACTAAGTTGTTTTGAACCTTTATACAAGGATTTCAACTTTCTTATTCTGGGTTGTCTGGATAACTAGGTGGTGGATTTGCAAGTCTTTGCTTCACCGCGCATAACTTTGAAGCCCTTGGTTCCTAGCTTTCCTTGTTTTGCCAAAATCTTAGTTTCTCTCATGCAAAAGGTTGGTGGCTCTTTCTTTTATGGATTTTTTATTGTTGGAATCAAGCTGAAAATAATCAAAGACCAGGTTGCCAACATGTATCTGTGGCCTAAGACCCTTGAAGTGCCCATTCTTGATCCGGCAAAGTATGTTCTACACTATACTGAAGAGTTTGTGAACTTAGGCAATTTAAGAATATAGTGGAAGTGACTACAATATATATTTAATATTAATTATTATTTTTATAATAATCCTGCACGTTTTGACTTTACAAAAATAATTGGAAAATGCAGGGCCTTGAGGCGGCCTGTAGGAATTCTCAACGTGAAGATTCTGAGGGCAATGAAGCTGAAAAAAGAAAGACTTACTGATACGATCCTGGTTCCTTAGGATGCGCAGCACCAATTTTGATCGTTGTTCAAAGACGGATTTCCCTGCGGAATAAGATAACTCACTTACACAATCTAAGTAAGCTGAACGCTAAGCAACAGCCACCCTAGATCCGAGCAAGAGAGGATCCTTGATGTTACTGAACTTGCACAATTTAAGTCTGCTGAACGCTAAGCAACAACCACCCTAAATCCGAACAAGAAGACAGACAACAAGTAGAATGCAATTCCAAGATTTACTTGTATACGACTCAAGTATTGCGGACTCAAGAAGAACAAGGTTCAACCAACTTGAACAAGGGGCAGAAATTTGAAGAGAATATCTCAATTTATCAAAATAACAGCCAAAGAAATAAGGAGGCCAAGCGGCTCCTTATATAGAGTTTTACAAGCAACCCTAATTCCAAAAGAGGAATATTAAATAAAGTAAAACACTTAACTAATTAATAAAAGTGTCTAATTAATTAATTAAGCAAAAATAAATAGAAGGTCGAAGCCTTGCTAAAAACAGTACAGTCAACGCGCGTCAAATCCAGGATAGGCGAAACGGACAGGAGCCGTTATCAACAACGAGTGAACGCGGAACGGATATAGCAAACGGCATGCGCGACAGATGATAGAATCGACAACGGCTAAGTGAAACGGGCAAGTGCCGTTTTGAGGGAAACGGACAGATGCCAATTGGATGAAACGGTCAAGTGTCGTTTGCGTGAAACGGTTCCATGCCGTTTCTAGCAGACTCAACATCGGTCAAGTTGAAGGTGAGAAGATTCACCACTCTCGTCGTCTTCTCTCTAAGTGTAGCTTTCTCACTTGTCATCTCAGACTCCAGCTCCCTGTGAATAAGAGATGGCAATCGGTCTTGAAGCTTTTGAGCTCTGGCTCGAGTCATTGGACCAGCTGACGGTAAAGGCACCTGGATGCGTGGATTCGCATCACTTACTGGGTGCATCAGACCCTTACGTTAAAGTAAAGATGACTGAAGATAAGCTAACATAAAAAAAGACCACCGTAAAGCACAAGAACTTGAATCCTGAATGGAATGAGGAATTCAACATGGTTGTTAAAGATCCTGAGTCCCAGGCTGTAGAGTTTCATGTTTATGATTGGGAGCAGATAAAAGTTACTAGTTGCTTTTTGAAGTGTTTTTTGTTTCATGGGTGTTATGTCTCATCAGGTGTCCTTTCAATTAGGTTGGCAAGCATGATAAGATGGGCCTGAATGTAGTTCCTCTCAAGGAACTCACCCCAGAGGAGCCTAAAGTTTTGACACTTGACCTCCTTAAAAATATGAACAAAAATGATCCTAAATGAAAAGTCACGGGGGCAGCTTGTGGTGGAACTTACATACAAGCCATTCTCAGATGAAGAATTAAACGTGGGATTTTCTGATTCCAATATGACACAGAAAGCTCCTGAAGGGACCCCAGCTGGTGGAGGTCTGCTTGTAATTATAGTTCATGAAGCTCAGGATCTTGAAGGGAAACACCATACTAATCCTTATGTACGGATTCTTTTTAATGGGGAAGAAAGAAAAACTAAGGTAATGAAAGCCACTCGTGCAACACTCAAATGTGATATAATTGGCTGAGATTAAAATTTCCAGAAGTATTCATAGAAGTTCTATGTTTAATCTTCTGTCTTTCATTGGTACAGCAAGTAAAGAAAAACAGAGATCCAAGGTGGGAGGAAGAATTTCAGTTTATGCTGGAGGAGCCTCCCACTAATGAAAAGCTGCATATGTAGAAGTTCTCAGCACCTCATCAAGGATGGGTCTGCTTCATCCCAAGGTAGGACTTGCATAATATCTTTTAAACTTGGTATGGAAAAATTGAAGTTTTTGAAATGAATACTAGCACAATATTTGTTGAAGTTAGTGTCATTTTTATCCCACTTCAAGTATATCCTGCAATTCCAGAAAGAGTTCCTGAAATGACTCTGTACGAACAGATGTTGTGCTTTATGCACGAGTCATAGCTCAATTTTTTTTGGCAAACTTAGTTGGTTTGCTTAATTATTGACTATTCTGGTTCACTTTTAGCATCCACAGAATCTGATGTGAAGCACTTTCATGTTTCTATGTTTTGTTCAATCAGGAACCTCTAGGCTGTGGATATCCCTCTTTCAGATGTAGTCAACAACAAAGAAAGAAGTACCATCTCATCGACTCGAAGAACTGAAGGGTTCAAATCGAGTTGCAGTGGAGATTAGCTTCTTGAGCATATTAAATGCTTCCTTTTGCAATTTAATCTTTCTTATCCTGCCTCCTAAATTGGGATATACTACTACTGATATAGCGTGTGACAGGAATACCGTCCGTCACCAAATTGCACCCATTCTTTTCGTTTTTCTGTACAGTACATGGTTTCAATAAGTGATATGAAAAAATCAATCCATAGTTGCCTTAATCTGTTCTTCGGTCTGTTTAAGGATACGCTAAACATTGATTATCAAGTATGCAAGGACTGGGGATTTCATCATTGAAGGAATGAAGGGTATGCTTGAATAATTTTCTTAACGACAGGTATACACCCCTGCGCGTTAGTATTTGTATATTAAATCATGTGGTCACTGGGCCTTGACTAGCGGGCTTTAATTAAGGCCCACTAAAAAGAATTTCTCCATTGGTTTATTTTGAAGAAAAACAAAAATAGGACGACATGTCGTCAGTTGTTTGCTCATGCCATTGTCTGCCATGTGGCAACCTCGAAGTGTGAAATTGTGAATAGATCATAACTGCTCAATAACACCCAATCCGAAATTATCCAATACCACCAATACCATTAGCTGCTCTCTTCTTTACCTCACAAAGTCCGAACTCATTTCCCATTTCAACACACTCTACAGCTACTAAGTCCAATCGTCTCTCGTATAACAGACGCTTAGTCAACCTTCCATGGCGTTTCCGGTCGTCAACGCAGATTACCTGAAGGAGATCGACAAAGCTCGCCGCGATCTCCGAGCTCTCATCGCCTACAAGAACTGCGCTCCTATTATGCTCCGCCTCGCGTACGTGATCCTTCCTCCAATCCCTCTCTCCTATGTCCTACTAACGGCTTTAATCTTCAATAAGTATTAGATTTGTTGAAATCGTTTTTTGAACTGAAGGTGGCACGACGCTGGAACTTATGATAAGGTCACCAAAACTGGTGGACCGAGAGGCTCCATAAGGACCGAGGAGGAGTTGAGTCATGCCGCAAATAATGGCTTGAAGATAGCTGTTGATTTTTGCGGTTAGTTCCTCTTTCGCCCCTTTTTTTCGTTTCTTTGTTGTTTATGTGCATCTGGTTGAGGAAATAGTAATGACCTTGAAGCTCAGTGTTAATTCATAGTCAGGGAGGAGTTAGGTATCTGCTTCGAGTCCCTAACTTGCAATTTCTGTCTACAACGAAGAAAGGAAAAGTATAGTTGAGAAATTGAGAGTTTCATGAATGCATGCTTAGTTTAAATGGAAGTTATGTATGAATATTAAATAGTTAAATACTACAAGTTGTTTATGCCGTTTTTAAATGGATTTTCTCTACAGGTAGTTTGTTAGAGCATTTACCTAGGGAATTTACGTGTAAATCTTATGGGCATTGATATATTTTGATATAGTGATTGTGAGGAAATCACATCATGCGCATGAAGGATCACTTGTCACTTTCTGCTTATGTTTGTTATGCTTATGATTAGTTATCTAGTGATTGGTTTTATTTTGTTTTTTCAGAGGAAGTTAAGGCTAAACATCCTAAAATTACACATGCAGACTTATACCAGGTGATAGTCATGCTAATCTTAGTGTTTTTCAAGTTTCATAACTCAGGTCATTGTTTGGTCCAAGAGATGATAAGCGTACTGACTCGATCAATTTTTGTTGCTTTTCCAGCTCGCAGGTGTTGTTGCGGTTGAGGTCACTGGAGGTCCAACTGTTGAGTTTGTTCCTGGTAGAAAGGTATGGGATTGCAGGATTTTTTGAAGGTGAAGGTGTGTACAATCGCACTGATTACCAGCTTTATATGCCATTTTTTTCAGGACTCAAAAGTTTCTCCCAGGGAAGGGCGACTTCCAAATGCCATACTAGGTACATTTAATGCTCCCCAATTCATGGTTTGCATTTTATTATCATAGTGACAGTACTTAAAACTGAGAATTTGTGGTTTGAACTGGGTATTTTGGAGTTGGCATCCTACGTTTTAGAAACTCCAGACTATGCTTGCTTAGTTGATATCTGTATCTGGCCATTTTGGAGACCTGCAATGTATACTTCATAACATCAATATTTGAAAGTTCATTGAGTTATACATGAGATGACACTTAAAAGGACTTGAACTTTGTATGTCTTTTTAATGATTTTTGTGGCAGGTGCACCCCATTTGAGGGACGTCTTTTTCCGGATGGGTCTGTCTGACAAGGATATTGTGGCACTTTCAGGGGCTCATACTCTGGTGATTCTGATTTCCTACTAGATGTAGTGAGGTCTATATCTATAAACTCTAACTTGATTTGTTCTGATTCATAGGGACGAGCACACCGTGAGAGATCGGGTTTCGATGGCCCTTGGACCCAGGAGCCTTTGAAGTTTGATAACTCTTATTTTGTGTAAGATTTAAATTGCAGTTACAAAGAGATTCTCTTAGTACTTTGGTCATGAACTCAATTATGCATAATTCTTCTTGTGAATATTAGGGAACTATTGAAAGGGGAAACTGAAGGGTTGTTGAAGCTTCCAACCGACTTGGCTTTAATGGATGATCCTGTATTTCGTCCTTTGGTGGAACTATATGCAAAGGTAGCAAGGTTTTTTTTTATTAACAAGTGCCATTGTATGTTTTTATATAACTGCACCTCTGATGATATTCAGGCATATACCATGATAGATAACCTTTATGATCATTATGCTTTCTGCCAAAAAAATTTAAGAATCAACAACCTGCTGAAATAGTGTTATCTGCCTTAATTGAAACCAGGATGAGTCCAATGAGTCAGTTTAAATTCTGTTTCAGACTGGATTTTTCTTTATTCATGCATTAAATTTGTTAGCATGGTTGTCTTGTGCCTCACCCACTCTTTCCTAGTCTTATTATTAATTGTTCCGTTCTCCAGAAGAGTAGCTGGGTTCACAAAGTGGTTTCCACGCCTTAAATCACTTTTCGTAATATACAGTTTCCACATCAGTTGTAGTACTTAGGTTGGACCCTCTGAGCTCTTCAGTAAACTTTAGCCAAAACCCTTAGTTTTGGGGCTGTTATTGCACCTGTTGATATCTGGATCTAGTTTTTAGCGCTGGACTGGGTTAATTTACCCATAATTTGGCCATAACCAAACTTACCCCTGTTTTGCTGCTCGAACTAACAAAATGAGTTAAGCAGTTATTCTATTGTTACAAAATTGAGCTGTGGTAGTCCGATACATGATTTCTTTCTGGTGATAACTTTATCCAGGATGAGGAGGCATTCTTTAAAGACTATGCTGTATCGCATAAGAAACTTTCAGAACTAGGTTTCACTCCCTCCCAATCCATGCTAATTACAAAGGACAGCACCATTTTGGCACAAAGCGCAGTTGGGGTTGTAGTTGCTGCTGCTGTGGTGGTCTTTAGCTATTATTACGAAGTTCGCAAAAGGATGAAGTAGACATTTCCTTGTTCCTCGTGAACTGATTACATGAGTAGGAGCTGGTTACTTACTATTTTCATCCGATTCAAAATAACCACATTACATTACTGAATACATATAGTTGCTTTTCATTATAAAGTCAATTTTTTAGATGCAATGTTGAAAGTTTCGTTTGGAATCATGGTAGACTGGTAGCAGGGCGGTTCCGCGGTAGTGAATCTCGGATATAAGCAGTTGATTAGGGGAATTCTCGTAATGCTCTGGCTTTCAAATTGTATGCGTCTGAATAATATTATCTGCCAAGAGGTTGGGCACTTGGCAGAATTTGTGAGGCAGTGACAGCCATCAAAGGGTCCTTGTTCCTCGGTTCTTTCTTGCCATCGAATCTGCAAATCTGCAACTCAGTTGGCAGACTTTTTTGACAAAGGATATGGTTACAGTGCGTAGGGTAGTGGTTGATTTGATTGTGATTAGTGCTTCAGTCTTAGCCGCTTAGGGTTTCTGGCATAGGAAGTACTAGTTTGATTTGATATTTGATTTAACAAGACATAAATCTCCCTTCTCCCCACCTGATTTTCAATCAGGCTATCCATCAAAGCACCTTCTTTCATGTGCAAACGAAATATTTTTTAGGGATCTTATTATGAAAAATGATAACACATTGATTTAGAATTAGTCAGCATGAATAATTAATAATTAACGGTAAGAGTAGAATAATTCATCCTTATCTTAATGGTGGTAGAGTAGCACATACATTGAAGGAAACTGGCGGGTTGTGTGCTAGCTGCTAAGGATGAGGAGTCGCCACATGGGGGAATGGGAAGGGATCAAGCGAGCCACAAGGGAAGGCCAAAGAGGTAGGTAGGTAAAGGGTTCTTAGGACTACTGTCCCAGAAAGAAAGGATTCTTGATCAAATGCCTAAGCACATGATGTCCACGTGTCTGCTTTTTGCTAGCTGTCACCAGTCACCACCACCCATTTCTTATTGATCTTGTTTCTTGATAATAGGATTACTATTTGCCAGCCAAACCCAATTGCCTGATTGATCTCCCTTTTGAGCCTTTTGGTATAAGAAAAAAAAAATTACTACAAAATACAAAGCAGTAAGTAAGTGTAACTAACCAGTTAGGTGGCACCAATTTTTGATCCTTCTTGTCTCTCAAATCACTTTATTTCTCTTTTAGGGCAGCCATGTGTCTCTGTGTATTCGTAGGACAGAGGTTTTGATAGAGACCTCTTTGTCAATCACCTCTTCTGGCACCACCACCTAACTCATTTGTTTCATTTACCTTAAGTCTCCAGGGATTGATTAAATTTTTTTACTTCTAAACTACTGGCATTATACTTACGTTTGTATCGAGTTATCCCATTGATGAGCAATTAATTAGGTCACGTTTGATTGATTGATGTAGTGGGGGTGTGGATAGGTTAATGTGTGGGGAAAAAATCACAGTGAAAGGTTTTGAACATGAAAGTGAGGGCAGGGCAGAGTTTGGGCTAGAAGACGACTTGGTGCAAAGGATGGTCAGAAGAAAGGGTGAAAATGAAATACACAGACACAACTTACAACTAATTACACAACAATACAAGTAGAAGTAGTGGATATGTTATGTGTATCTTTCTTTCTCTCTCATTTTGTTGACAACAACTTCTGCCCATGATCCTTAACTCTTACCAGCCACTTGAATTTCGTGGGGTAGAGATTAGAGAGAGAGAGAGAAAAAGGGAACTGTACATGTGTGTGGTGTGGTGGTGGTGGGTAGCAAATAATATGCTAATTAATGTCCCCAAATTTAAAAAAAAATTGGAGAAGAAGATAGATAACAACAAAATGATGAATCAACCTTCCTTTTTCCCATCCCTAACCCTAACCCTACCCTTTGCAAGGTTAGTTTGGAGGGTAATTAATGATTTTTTTCTCTTTTTCAATAGCACTCTATGCCTTCATCAACCCAACCTCCAACCCTTCTAGAACGTCTCTCTCTCTCTCTCTCTCTCTCTCTCTCTCTCTCTCTCTCTCTCTCTCTCATGCATGATTGTGTAGTGTACCAATAGAATAAAGAAGCACAACTACCATCTTGGTATACTTAGGGAGGAGGAGAGCACAAGGATAACACAAGAATAGACAAAACCACTTGGGCCTTTTTTTTCTCTTTCCTATATGCCCACTGCAACTAATCTATTATTCATAAATATAAAATCTATTCTTCCATGTTTCATCACATGATCATCTATCATCACTAACCATTGAAAAATTGAAATTCCTCTCAAATAAAATACAAAAAATTTCCATAAAATTCAAGCAATTAAAATCAATGTATAAATGGCAATTTATTTAAGGGATTTTTGAAGTGGACCCACCTCACTTGGTGTTAGTTCCAACAGCATGATATAAAATAAAAGCCTCTCCTGTTCATGAATTCTACTAAGTTAGGGGAAGATTTTGAAAGGTAACTAATCTATATTAATTAATTAAGCAAAAGTTGTCCATGCTTTAAGACATAATCAAAAACCATATTATTGTTTACAATTTAAAAAAAAAATGAGATGGGCCAGAAACCACACACCTTGTCTTGCCTAAACTTTAAAATACCTTACTTTACACCTACCTGAAGGTTACCTATATAGTTAATGATCCCTTATTTTATTACCATCATTGATGCTAATTTCATCATCATCATCATCATCAAAGATAGAGAGAGAGACTCAGACTACTACCAGCCACTCCCCTCTAACCTGTCTCACCAACTCACATCTAGAAGCACAATTAGCCATTTACCCTCTTCTCTCTCTCCCTCCCTCCTTCCTCTCTCTACCCCTCTCTTTATAAGAGTCAAAAGCCTATAAAACGACATCTCATAAGGGCCGGCCTTACCTTCCCACCAGAGCAAAAACAACGGAAAATTAAAAGCCCCAAATTCCTTCCATAGAAACCAAATCAGAAAGAAAAAAGAATACTCACCAAACCATATTTATATATAATCAAACCTTCTTAAATCTAAACACTAAACTAAAATTCTTACCACAAAAATGGGCAGGTCTCCTTGCTGCGAGAAAGCTCATACAAACAAAGGTGCTTGGACCAAAGAAGAAGACGATCGGCTTATCGCTTATATCAGAGCTCACGGCGAAGGTTGCTGGCGCTCACTCCCTAAATCCGCTGGCCTCCTCCGTTGCGGTAAAAGTTGCAGACTGCGCTGGATCAACTATTTACGACCTGACCTCAAACGTGGCAATTTCACTGAAGAAGAAGATGAACTCATCATCAAACTCCATAGCCTCCTTGGCAACAAGTAAGCACTCCTAATCGATTCAATTGATCAATTAATGAAAACCCTAATCCCCTTTCCCCCAAATATGAAATCTGTGTGTTCCGATAGCAAGATTGTTAATTGATGATTTGGGAGTGGAAATTGGTTAATTGGGTCTAATGGGTGTCTTTTATTTTTGTGTTTAGATGGTCTCTTATAGCTGGGAGATTACCCGGAAGAACGGATAATGAGATAAAAAATTATTGGAATACTCATATAAGAAGGAAGCTTATGAACAGAGGAATAGATCCTGCAACCCACCGACCACTCAACGAGCCACCGCAAGAAGCAGCAGCAGCAACCGCCCCGCCGCCCCTGCCGCAACCACCAACTATAACATCAACAACGATTTCTTTCAGTTCTGTCAAGGAAGAGAAAGAAACAAAAATCCCAATTATTACAAACAGTATGAGTACTGTTTTTGTGGTTAAAGAAGAGAAAACCCAAGTTGAAGAAAGATGCCCAGACTTGAATCTTGATCTCAAAATTAGCCCACCATATCAACAACAACAACAGTACCAGGCAGAGCAGCAGGCACTGAAAACTGGAGGGAGGAGGAATCTTTGCTTTTCTTGCAGTCTTGGGTTGCAAAAGAGCAAAGGTTGCAATTGTTTCATGGATAGCGACGGTGGTGGTTTTAGTACTGGGAGCAGTAGCAGCAGCACCAGCTCTGGTTATGATTTCTTAGGATTGAAAAGTGGGGTTTTGGATTATAGGGGCCTGGAGATGAAATAATAATTTGTGCAATCTTTTGTAGATTTAAAAAGAAAAGAAAAGAAAAAGAATATTGGGAGAGAAATGAGAAACAGGGATTGTTAATTATTAGATTAAAGGCAAATCTCTCTAATTTCTCAACTTAATCTGTATGTTTAATTTTAATTTCATATATAACTTAACTAATACCAGTATCCTGCTTAGAGCAGCAAAGAGATTCTACTTTGGCTCCTTGTGTTTGCTACTGTTATGTAAATTTGCAAGTTAATTAGCTCCTTAATTATAATTTTTCTAATGAGAAAATGATGAATTAAGTATTATAAAATCTGAGACTTTTGCATGAACAAAAGATGTTATAGCTAGCATCTTTCTGCTTCTTTAACAAAGATCTTAACCAAAAGTCTTATTTTCTGAAAAAGATTTGGCTATGGGTTATCATTTATCAATTAGGGTGGGTGATGAATTCATGTGACTAGGAGGGTTTTCAGTGATCACTTCTTAAAAAAGAAAAGAAAAAGGAAAGTATATTCTTTCGAACAAATATTTATTTATTGATTTATTATCTCACCAAATTTGGATTCGTTTCGAGTCTCTCTTGTTTTCAGAAAAGCTTTTGATCTTTCCTTTGGGAAATGGATAAGCTGCGAGAGGAGGAGAAATCAGGAGGATGGGAGTGGTTGGTCACCTATACCATTATATCTAATCGAGAGTACTGTGCGTATTTTCAAACTCGCGCGTGTAATTTTTATATTCACTAAGGTATAGTATGGGATGAAGAATTAGGAGGGAAGAAAAAGAAGCGAAAGGAAATTTTTAAACTTACCCTTATATGAAAAAAATTGTTCAAAGAAACCAAAAGGAAAGGAAGGGAATAGAAAGTAAATAAATTATAAAAACTTCCCCTCTACCCACAAAAAAGTTCCTCCCAAAAGTAGGAAGAAAATGAGAAAAATTAGAAACTGAACTTAAATTAGAAAAGAAAGTCATGAATTTGGGCTTGAGTCATGAGATTTAAAGAAAATTTCTTTCCTTTTCTTTTATATATAAAAAATACAGTCATACAAGAGAATTTCTCTACAAGTTCCCTTCCTCTCCTTTCCTTTCCTTTCCCTAGTTAAACTTCCCCTCTTTTCTTTCGTGCATTTTAATTCTCATACTAAGTATTAGTGTTTATTCATTTACAACTTCTTTTAGGCGAAACATCTCAAATTTTTTATCTTTAGCTATGATATTTCATGTTTGCAAATAATATACTATTGCACATGAGTGAGCCCCATTTCCCGCAAATTTATTAGATTTAATTAAAATTTCCTTTGAATAAGAGCTGGGTACCATAATTTTATTTCAAACAAATCTAATTATTAAGCAAGTGACAACCATTTTAAGTATATAAAAAGATGGATTCGGTCTAAAAGTAATGGGACTAGAAGAAATCTAAGAAACCCAGGCAATAAACAACAATTTCAAACAATTTCTAAGCTGCAGTAAACAAATTCTTACGATTTCAAAATGAAGTAAACTATGTTAAAGCACCACTTTTTGGGGATATGATAAAATAGTACTCCGTATTAGAGTAGTATTAGGATTGCTATAAAAATGAATAAATAAAGAGTGGAGCAGCCGGATGGAGAAATAGGTAGATGTCTCTGTTGTTGACTTCAAAAGATTGGCTTCATTAGTTAATTATAAAACTAATGGTTCTAGAAACTCTCTTAGGTAAGATTATTATTCTTTTGCATCAAACCAAATCATCCATCACGTAACAGTAACAGGTTCATGTTTTTCTGTTGTTTTGGGAGAAAATAGCATATTAAATTAAAAAATGAATGTCGTTATTTGAATTATAATACTGTATCGGTGTTTGATTTAAAGATAATATGATGTCATCGGGCTTTGGTTAAGAAATAAGAAGTACCGGAAAGAAACAAAACGGTTCGGTACCGTTTGTTTTGTAGACACGCGGCTCTACTGCTTCATCCAACAGTCATCACTGTACCAAACATGTTCTTTTTATTTATTTAAAAAAAGATCTGAAGCGATTTTCATGGTTAATTTTCATTTTCATTTTCAAAGTGTTAGGTGGAGACATTAGAAGCTTCCATCATCCATCCATGGGATATTTTCTTTTTTACATATTTTAGATTATTTACCTTAAATTAAACAGGAGAATAAATAACTTCATTATTGCTTCCCTTCTCTATCATATTCAATGAATCAATAGTCAATACTGTAATTATTACTGTCCTACCCCAACATTATTTTATACTTCTTCGCTTCTTCCTCTACCAACATCACATGCTGGACCATTGCAGGATCCCCGAAATGCCCTCCATTCTTCCCTTTCTTCAGTGGCAGAAGTGGTAAATAGATCGGAGATTGAGGGGTGTTGATTGGAACAGAGAGATGGAAACACCCGCATCCCACACGTTACCAACTCCCCTCAATTCGGGCAGTGGTTGGCAGCCGTCCGACGTAAGGTCATGTGCTTTGGTTGCGGCGGTGGCCCCCACACCCCCAGTCCCTTCACTCCCCTCCCGGCCCCACCACCCACACCCTCTCTGCTTTTTGCACAGTAACGAACTCCTCCTTATCCTCAAATTTCCCCCCAACTCTCCTCTCTCTCTTTTTACCCTATTGTCCCTGCCTTTCTACACAAATTTCAAGAAGAACTCTTCCTACGGCTACTATCAAGGAAACACTAGCGCTTTTTAGTGAGCTGCAAACAAACATGTGGTTTTTGGTTTTGAAAGTCAATGATGCACAGAGCGCGAGCCTTTTTCCTTCAAGATTTCAACACCATCATGCCATTTTCTAGTGTTGAATTGAATCCATCTCAGGATTAGAAAGTTCATTTTAGGAGTTGTTAAGAACATCACAAAGACACTATTTTTCAACGAAATTCGCTGAGATGCTTTTCTTGCTCCAACGCATTTAAAATGTTAATCATACCCACGTGTTAACAATTAGAGAATTAAATATCGAATTATGAATCAAAATTCGAGTCTGCAAATACGATTAAAAGAGAGTGGAGAGTAGTGTTGACTGTTGTTGAGTGTGTGTGGGGATAACGTTTGTGTGTGCAAGTTCGTTTGGTAGGTGTGGTCGTTAGGGTGGAGGGAGATGGATAGTAATTAGATGCCCCACCCAACTCCAACTCACATTAAATTCCTCGTCTTTCTCCTTTGAGATAGCACCGGCGTACAAATAAACAAGAAAAAATTATCGTTACTTTTTCCGAACACCTTCGGGCATATAATAGAATGTTTGGAAACAGTATCGGAGCCAGAATTTTATATTAGGCATGACACAATTCAAAAATTCAAAAATACTATTTCATTAAAAAGAAACAAAAAATGACAAAGGTTAATTAGTATTACCTGTTCCAAATTGACTCACAACTAACATCTACGTTTATCCATTTGTTGGAAGCGTCTCATGATAACTTCGTTCGCTAAAGCAGCAGATATGTCCTTTTCAATACAAACGACCAAACTCTCATTCATTCAATTTTTCCAATCTCGAATAATTCTTCCAATCTCGGTTTTTTAACAAGATATTTCAACATTTTTAACCTTCAACAATTAAAACATAATACTACTATTAAAAAGATATACAAACAATATCAATCAACCAACCCTTATTATTAAGTGATTTCAGAATCAACCAACTCTTGTGTTATTATTAAGCCAAAAGAGAAAAACTTACTGTGTTGAGGTTTCTGGCTAGCCACCGTTATCACTGTCGGTTGATGGTAGTGTTCCGTTGCGCCGTCCAACTGTCCAAAACCACCGTCAGTTTGAAAGAGAGAGAAGTGAGGGAAAATAATGGACGGTTGGGTTGAGCTTTTTTTGGGAAAAACATATACTTTTATATGAGGGGCAGTTATTGTAAATACTAAATAACCCTAATAATAATTAGTAAATAAATTGAAATTTTATTTTAAATACTAATAGTAATTATTAAATAACACAGGGCACGTGCCCTGTGTGGTCCAACCTTACTTGGCACCGCCCCTGTTTGGAAAATCTTTCGTGGCACGGAGATGAAATTTTATAAACTTCAACTCTATTTTGTAAATAAATAAATGTGGTGGGTGGGCCACTTATCCCAAGCCCATGCTAGCATGTACGGCGCCATCTCCATAAGTATATTGTAATAGACAATCCTGGGCGTTCGATGGAACCAGTGCCTGCTCTTTGCGCTTTCATCAAAATTTGAAATCGTGGAAAATAGTCAACGTCAACGAATGATTTAGTTTTGTACCCTAAGAAAAATTTGAATTAATAATTGCTCTTTTGGTGAGTTTTTGATACGCAGTAAATCTGTAAAGATCTAATTAATTTAAATTCTAGACTTATTTTTTCCTGAAATCGTGTTAATTTGAGCTTCTAATATATATCAAATTATTTGACCCGATAAATCAGTATACTAAGTCAAATTTTGTTGACGTGACAGTGACACGTCATAAGCCCGATCCGTAAAAAAAACCCATAAACAAGATAATTTTCTTGTGCAGAGCATTTAATTGGAGGGGGTAATAATATCATACTCTACAAAACTAACTATGAGCAAATGATTACCTTATTATTTTAAATATAGTTAAGTAGTATTATTTTTTAAAAGAAAAAAGTAATTTATAACAAAATAGTTTACACACGTGACATCATTTATCCCTTTTTTTTTTTAAAACCAAAAGATATATTGAATTATTATTTGCAAAAAAAGGTTCTTGGTTACGGATTCGAGTAAAAAAAATTATGACTTGGTTCCACAAAGTTTGAGGCTTTATGACTTTGGTTGAACCATTGTTTCCCCAAATACTGGAAAACTCTCCACACGGTCCACCATTAGGAACCGTAAGACATCACTTCCGACACTTTTTGCCTCAGAAAGAAACATCGGTTCTGTTCCGTCTCGTTACCACCTACATTGTTAAGTTACAGATAAGAACTCAGACCAGATTATTAGGTGACATTTCTTCTAGACATGAAAAGTTAGATGGTAGGTTTCTAAAACGTGCACACTTCATACATCTCTTTCTGATTTCTCAATTAAGAACCTTAAAGGCAACTAAGTACCCAGATGATGACTTTTTTTAGCAACAAAGTGGAGTCTAAAAAGCAATGCTGTTTGACAAAAGAACTTAAATGTTGACCACCAAACCATCTTACAGCAACAAAGATGTTGTATGAGAAGTACAATAGAGTTTAGTCTTCCCTTTGAGGACCCCGCTTCGCAGCCTCTGCCGCTGCCTTCTCAGCTTCAATGTCAGCCACAATAGCATCAATCTCAGCTTCTTCAAGCTGCCGCAGCCCATCATCTTTTGTCATCACAGCAATTTCTATGTTTTTCCCTCCGCTTTCAACAACCTAATTACAAGAACATGTATTGTAAGCTAACGTTGGTGGAAAAGTGCAAGCATGATCACACACCATAGGATTGGGAATACAATCTTTTTTAAGACAAAAAGTAGCAGATGGCTGACAGTTTCCTAGTTAACATCAGACTCTTTGGTATACAGTAATGTACACATCTGTGCTAAACAAGTATGGATAATGGCCAGGAGAAATGTGATGATTCAATCTAGTTACATAAAATTTCAATTTCATACTCAAGTATGGATAATGGCCAGGAGAAATGGGATGCTAAACAAGTAAGTACCCAACAGTTAGCCATTCCGTTGTAAAGGCCTACTTGCGTATGCAGTGGAATATACAAAATACAATTAAAATAATAGACAGGATGACACCAAATATTCAAGGGCAAGCTTGACTCAGATTATTTAAGTAGAAAACTTTATCAGAATCTTGAACAGATCAGATTACTAAGCCAAGCGTAACGTGTGCTTGTATCAACCAGTACTAAATATCACTCTTTAACCTATGCCCACTAAACCACCAAAATGACAAAAGAAACTAATTTAGCAGACAAAAAAAAGAAGAATGGATCCAACTTTCGACAAGGGAATGAAAGTTTAAGTTCAGGGGAGGCCAATAAACTAATTGTCACATACATTCAAATGAAAACACAACAATACATGAAGTGTACATGTGCACAGGACAGGCTCATAGAG
The DNA here is from genome assembly GCA_963691705.1 of Viola odorata. NCBI lineage: Eukaryota > Viridiplantae > Streptophyta > Magnoliopsida > Malpighiales > Violaceae > Viola > Viola odorata. The sequence goes on from OY829544.1 coordinate 735,118, forward strand.
TAGCACATTGCCAGCATTTTCCTTCACTCCACAGTTTCATGAAAAGCAAAGTAATTTTAATACATCACAAACAATGATCCAACATTTAAACTGGTTGTATCAATTTCCCCTACAAACTTTCATAACACAATTAGCAGCATTAAAAATAATTTCACAGCAATGTCAGTAGCAAAGTAACTACACAATATCAATTGGAACATGTGATAAGGACTGTTCTAGTCAAATTAAACAACAACAACTACAAAATGAAAACAACTGCCAGCTTGAACATAATTCAAACAAGTACTCACCAATGATGATATTATTCTATAACACACACACCCACATAGGAATGTAATGAACTACTTACTTCTAGCAATGCACGAATAGCCAACTTCACAGTTTCTTGTCCTGAGGTCTCTTTATAGTTCTTTTCCAGAAACTCCCGCATAGAGTTTGAGTTCCTCCCAGTAGCATTTGCTTTCCATGCTGAAAATGCTCCAGATGGATCTGTCTGATAGAGTGCAGGCACACGCGTGTAAGGGTCAAACCCTACAATCAAAGTCGAAACACCAAAGGGCCTCACACCACCACTCTGTGTATACTTCTGCTGCAAACCCGCAATGTAACGAGTAATATATTCCACAGTCACAGGGTCCTCCACAGTAAGCCTGTGACTTTGACACTCTACACGGGCCTTGTTAACCAACACACGAGCATCCGCCTTCAATCCAGCACACACTAACGCTATGTGGTCATCCAAAGAGACAATCTTCCTCACCGATCTACAAAAAGAAAGAAACACAACCTATATTTAGTGGCAATTTCGTTAACAATGAGGGTTTCAATTTCAACTCATAATTCGTAGAAAACCCAACCCTAGCTCAGTTGATACCTGGAGTCTTGGAGTTTGGCGGTGGATTTCTTCTCGACGCCAATGACGACGATGTCAGTACCGCGAACGCCGACGGCAGCGTTGCCCTTGCGGACGGCTTCAAGAGCGTATTCGACCTGGAACAGGTGTCCGTCCGGTGAGAAGACGGTGATTGCGCGATCGTATCTAGCCATTGCGTGTTGCTGCTAAGCTGCTTTGTGGTGATTCTGGATGTTTATGTGAGATCTGGTTTTGCTTGTTTGATCGTGAAGAAGGGTGTATTAAAGTAGCGAGAAGCTTTGAGTTCGACTTAGGGGACAAGCCAAGAAAAGAAGAGCCAGTGACATCTGAGAGGACTTTTAGGAATTTGATGCCATGTAGCGACGTAGCTTTTGATTTCGAAGGTAGGCCTGAGGCCCAATCTTTTATCAACTTTGGTTTCAAATATGGGCCAGGCCTCTCTTCGTTGTACTAGTTGTTCGACTAGTTGGGTCTGCAATTCCTTATACACTTTTGAAAAAAAAATTGTAAATAGAGGGATAAGTGTTGAATTCCATTCTCCTAACTTGTAATTCTCATATTTATGATAAATAATTAATTTTTTTAATGTAAATTGAAAATAATTTCGTGTACGTTTAAGGGTTTAATGAAGCAATAATGGCGACTTAAAACTTAGATTAAAGGAGATAATGATATAAGACAACATTGATGTCTTTTCTTCATCTCGAGACAAAGAAAAAGACACATTTGTGTAGTAGGCAAGGGGATATATAGTGCCCTTGTGTTGTGGGTGGCATGAATGGCAAATTGTAAATGGATTAGTGTCTTTTCTTGTATTAGGGCTAGTGACTGGCGGGGGCCTTGATACTCAATTCTTCCAGAGTTTTTTTTAATAAAATGATACGGTTCTTTTTAGGTTTGAATCTGCACGATTTTCATAAAATGTTTTATTTCATTAAGAATTCTACAGATCATGTTCCTGCGGGATGCAACATCTCGATCTTCCTTCACACAAGTAAACAATCATGTTCGAACTAATAATGACTCTTTTAATATAATCTATTATATCTTCATTTTCGTCCCCAAAACTAGGGTGAAGGATATATCTTACAGGGGCATTAGTTTGCAGGGACAGATGGTAGGTAATTAAGAGTATGTCAAGGCTTTGGGAAACTATTTGATGGTGGGTGAGAGTCAGCAAGCAGGAACAGTTTTCAAATAGGTCATTGCGCCACTAATAAAAAGAGACTTTCTACTTTAGACACGTGGAGAAGCAAGCTACTGTCCTACAAAAACAAATATTCCTCTTTTTGGTATGTCTCCCCCCGTCTTGATGTTGATCGTTGGAATTTAAAGGAGAGGACAATACCAAAAAGATTAGGAGGATAATAATTTATCGGGTTAATGATCACTTTGGCCCAGCGATGACTAAGGATTCTGGAAATCTGAAGATTCTGGAAATTATGTTCTTAGTACGTAGCTTTTCTGTTCTAATTAGTATTTCCCATCTCCTATACAGAGCATAGACACTTCCTCTCCGTTTCATTTATTCAGTGCCCTCCATTTTGCTTTCTTCTTTAACCTCTACATTTTATCTGTTCTTCCATTTCAATACCTGCAATGTTGCCCAGGAGTCGAACGCTTCCGAGCAGAATCCACCATGGAGTTGTAAGTATATATATATATATATACAACAAACTACATCATCTTCAGCGTCAAATTATAGCTTTTTTAGCAGTTTCCTGCTGTCCATTTATGTTTTTTCTAACAATTTCTTGTTTTGTGTTCTTAGACAGATGAAAGACATGATATCAGGCATTACCTACAAGTGGAAGTCCAACCTAAAGTTGAAACCAAAGGGAGTGATACTATAAATCCTGAAGCTAACTACTCTAAATGTTTTGATGATGATGGTCGGCAGAAAAGAACAGGTAAGACAAATGTTTGCTAATTTGGTATCAAACTTAATTACAATGAAAGCTAGCTCACTATGTTGTCATGAGAGCTACAAACTTTGTGCAGGAAACAGATTGATAAAACTGTAGTTATTACAAATTTTGATGGTGCAGGAACTTTCTGGACTGCTACATCCCATATCATCACTGCTGTTATAGGCTCAGGAGTGTTGTCACTCGCTTGGGCCATCGCGCAGCTCGGCTGGGGTGCTGGACCGATTGTTATGGTCCTCTTTGCTATTGTCAATCTTTACACTTCCAGCCTACTAGCTCAATGCTACAGGACAGGTGACCCTGTTACAGGACAGAGGAACTATACTTATATGGATGCTGTTAAGGCCAATTTAGGTAACAAGAATGTTTCGCAGCAAAAATCCATGTATATATATATGATCCTGATGACGAGTGTTTTGGCTGCTGCAGGAGGGCGGAAAGTTCTGCTCTGCGGATTGATTCAGTACTTGAATCTGTTTGGTGTGGCAATCGGGTATACTATTGCAGCATCAGTCAGTATGATGTGAGTCAATTTGTAGCAGCATCTAAAAACATGTATAAAAGTGTAGTTTTGTAGCAGCAGTAGAGACCCATTTTCGATTCTGTTATGTTTGTTGCAGGGCGATAAAGAGATCAAACTGTTTCCACAAGAGTGGAGGGAAGGATCCTTGTCATATGTCAAGCAATGGGTATATGATAACATTTGGAATCATAGAGGTGTTATTTTCTCAGATACCAGACTTTGATCAAGTGTGGTGGCTATCTATAGTTGCAGCTATCATGTCTTTCACATACTCCGTGGTTGGTCTTGGTCTTGGTATAGGAAAAGTTGCAGGTATTAGAACCATATTCAGTCTCCACTAAACATATAAATGCATCAAAAAGATATCGGGTTTCTTTTTGAAAAACAATCGAGTAGCTAAAATGGATTGAGTAAGTAGTTATGATATCATTTTGTGCAGGAAATGGGATAATCAAAGGAAGCTTGGCTGGCATCAGGATAGGGACAGTAACACATGCAGGAACAGTGACTTCTACACAGAAGCTATGGAGAAGTTTGCAAGCTCTTGGAGCTATTGCCTTTGCATACTCTTTCTCTATCATCCTCATCGAGATTCAAGTAAATATCACTCCATGGTACTTCTCAAAAGCGTCGAATATGCATGTTCTGATTTTACTTTCATTCGTGTTTGCAGGATACAATAAGATCACCACCTGCGGAACATAAGACCATGAAGAAAGCAACTTTCCTCAGTGTCGCAATAACCACAATATTCTACCTACTCTGTGGATGCATGGGATATGCAGCATTCGGTGATGATTCGCCCGGAAATCTGCTAACAGGGTTTGGATTCTACAATCCCTACTGGCTGCTAGACATTGCCAATGCCGCAATTGTCGTGCACCTTGTAGGTGCATATCAGGTATAGCGGTTCACAACTTCAAATACCATCAAGTTCCAACTAAAATTGTTTCTCATGATCGACACAGTGATTAATAAACATTTGAACCTGCAGGTGTTCTGTCAACCATTATTTGCATTTGTTGAGAAATGGAGCGCTCGTAAGTGGGGAAAGAGTGACTTTGTGACACAAGAAATAAAGATACCAGTTCCCTGTTGTGGCGTCTATCAGCTCAACTTCTTCCGCCTAATATGGAGAACCATATTCGTCATACTAACAACACTCATAGCCATGCTCATGCCCTTCTTCAATGATGTTGTTGGAGTACTTGGTGCCATGGGATTCTGGCCATTGACGGTTTACTTCCCAATCGAAATGTATATATCTCAGAAGAAGATCGGAAGATGGACGAGCCGGTGGGTTGGTCTGCATATTCTTAGCATGACGTGCCTTGTCATCTCCATAGCTGCTGCTGTTGGTTCTGTGGCTGGGGTTGTTCTTGATCTGAAAACTTACAAGCCATTCAAGACAAGCTATTAGCAAAATTTATACAATGCAAGGTCCACTCTGTAAACGTGTGATGTAAGAAAATCTTTATAGCAAGCAAAAACGACAGTGTAGCAATAAATCTATCTTTACAAGTATCTGTAACTCCTCACGCCTCATTCTTTTAGCTGTGCAAATGGCTACTTGTTATGGTCTGAGGAAACTCTTTTAGTTGTGTTATATTGTTGTGCAATTTAAGATCTATATCCATTAACTGAGTTCCATATTTTTCTCATCTATTACTTTTACTCTTCATCACTATGCTGGAATGGAAATGAAAACCTCATGGAGAGTTCGAAAAGAAATGAAAGACGCAGAATGAACAGATAAAAACGATGCTCTCCATTGAAACTAGTAGATAGTACAATGAGTTATCTGTGTTCTACAACAAGCCACTAAACAGATTTTGCATCTAAGCTATTTGCATTATACAACAAGCCACTAAACAGATTTTGCCTTCGACAGTCAGAAAAGAACAAAATCGACTCAAAAAACAAGTTGCCATTACTTCTTCTGCTTGGCTTGAGTTGCAGTTGCTTGTGCGGCAGCTTTTGCAAGTTTTGTAGGTTTGAATGCGCTCTTCGGGTTAAGTGCCTTTCTTATCTTGAACACAGCCCAGGCAGTGCCAAATGCATGTCCTGCAGCATGAAGGCTCTCGTTTGTAACCTTCCCGGCTTGTTCTCCATAGCTGAAATGCCAAATACTTAAATCATAAATATCGGATACTGTTCATGTGGCAATCCATACAAGAACAGAATGTTGAGTACTCTACTCTCAACTATAACTTACCTAAATTGCCTACTTCAAGTCTATCTAAGCTTTAAATCCTGTGTTTTTTTCTATCATAAGCAAATCTCAGTGGTGGATATGAGCTAGAGGCTAAGGGAGGGCACAAAGTGGCATAAGACGGAAGATAATTAAAAAGCTACCCTAGTAATATTAAGCCCCCCCAAACAAGTGGGAAAAGACATAGCCCTAACACCACCAGAAACCTCCTCGAGTGACAAGATACAACTATAGAGCAACAGTATCCTCACTAAGTTCATTTCAAATTGAGAGTGCAAGCTGTTATGATTATCTGGATGAAGCGCGTTAGAAATTATGGAAGTGCTATTCTTTTTCAGGATTGAGACATACCTCTGGGAGACAAGCCCGGTTGTCACAACTGAAGAGGTTGACATGACATTCTTCCCAGCCACTTCAAGAGCATCAAATACCTTGTCTGCTCAAGCACACAGAAGATCAAACAAATCGAAAGTTACATTCCGAAAACAAGAACGGAACTGAAGTACTCTATAACATGTTTTGCTTAGGTATAAGAGTTTAAAGTGGAGAACTTACTAAATCCATCCAAGGAAGCAAGAACAATTTCTCCAGGCAAGATGCTACAAAATTTCTGCCCAGCTTTGGAGTTCACAATTGAACCAGCAAAGAATCCAGAAACTTTCACAACCCCACCAAGGATGCCAAGAGCTACTTTTTCTGAAGTTTTGGTCAGCATCTTAACCCTGAAATATAACAACACAAAACAAATTAACACAATAGTTACAAAGACCATAATTAAGCATTTCTAAAACTTCCTAACATAACAATTTCACACAAAAAACCACAAGTATATCTTAAAACTATATAATCAAGCAGGAACCAACCTTTTGATCCTCCTCAATGTCCCCGGACTAATCTCTGACTCAGAACCCTTAGAAATCCTCTTCTTCAAAAACTCATCACCCCACTTCAACCTATCTACAGTCACATCCCCACACCACAAAATCCCCCTAATCACATGCCCCGATCCGGCCGCAATCAATCTAGCAGCAGAGCTACTGTAATCATCCACATTAGGCGCCAACACAGTCCAATACGCAGCTGAACTCTCCTCCATCATCTTTTTCTTCCTCCCTCCATCTCTCTCCAACTCCTCCGGCGATATCTCCTTCGCCACTTCCCCACCCACCAACCCATACTTCCCTGCCTCCTTCACTCTCTGAACGGAAAAAGAACTATACTTCTCCAATATCTTATCAAATTCCCCCAACAATCCTTCTTGCCCTTTCGACGCAAACGTCACCCCATAGTTCAACAACTCCATCTCTTCACTACCCGATACATTCCCAACCACACGAAGCGCGAAGAAGTAATGCGATTCATCAAGCTTAACCGCAGCCTCGTCTTTGGCCAGCGGCCACTGAATCGCATCATCACCTACACGAGCAAGAACCGCAACTATGGTGTCTCCTTGCTTGAGACCCACTATAGTAAGATCCCCAGAAGCAAGCTCAACGCTCTGATCTGTTTCAATCAAGTGAACGATAACTCCTGGGACCTTGATTAGGATCTCCTCATGGGGTTGCGAATCCGAAACGGTGTCGTCTTCTTCCGGGATGAGATTCTGATCCAGGTCTTTCATGTCAATAGATGGATATAAAGAAGAAGACGATGCCCTAGAAGTTGAAGATGCAGAAATTGCTTCTGGGTTTGAGAGAATTACTTCAGGGTATAGAGAGGGTTTTGCAGACGACATTCTTTTTCCCTCTATTTTTGGGTGTAGCTTTTGAAAATGTGAAGACTTCCTGGAGATTTTTGGGGCTTTTATGGAAGGAAAGGAATGGAATCTTCTCCGAACGAAATTTTTTCTATTTTAAGCTTTTAAATTTTATTTTTTTAATATTAATAAATTAAATATAAAAGTAAATTCACTCGTCATTTTTTTATTTTTTATCTTCCTAAAATGACACCCAGAAAATAAAAAAATTATTTACATTCTTTTCTTCTCCCGCTTAAATTTCTCTTGTTGCTATTTTAGGTTCCGAAACTAAACAGGTATGGGTATCTTAGGATCAAAGGAAAATGGACGCCGTGTCGGTAGAGAATTAAATAAGTGTAATTTTGGAGACGTGGCATTTTGCGTGGATGGCCGTGTGGATCTCTCCCGCGCTTTGCGCTTTTAATACCGACATTTAATTACTTAATTAGATTCACCATTCTTTTTCTTTATTTTTGTCGGCAAGCCCAATTAAGAGCAAAAAGGCCCAATAATGAAAAACTTAACTGCGGAGCCATTATGAAAAGGCCCAACGAATTCTCTATAAATAAATAAAAATAAGAGAATATATATACCCGTAACCAATCCATGGCTTCGCATTATGTGGATCAAAATCCAAAAGGCAGTCAAAACAATGCACACTAGATACGAATATGACTATATTCATTCTGCGCCTAAACGATTCTCTAGATGCAGGAAAAATGAGGACCATGCTATCACAAATCCACTCCAAATATGGTCAAAGTTTGAAAAATGCAAATACCAAATCAAGATAGCCAACAATCACACAATCAAGACCGATGTCTTACAATTACGAAACAACACAAAGATAGAAAAGCTTCAACCATCTTCAAGCTTGAATAGCCGCTGATTAATCCGAATCTGAATCCGACGATTACTTACTTGCTCATTCCTTCAATTTTTTTACCACATCCACATGATGCTCCTCTGTCATGTTTTAAATTAGCAACCTTGTACTCCAACTCAACCAGTTTTTCCTTTGCCAACACAAGCTTTTCCTCAGCTTTAACCTTGTCAGACTAAGACATCATCATTTTCTTCACATCAGTGTAGAACCCAAATAGTATTCGAGTCCTTCCTTTGATGCCTCGAACTTCATCACAGTCTTATCGTGGTCATATCTTCGTGACTAATTCGTCTTTTTCCCGAAAATTAATGGATACAGTGGAGCGCAAACAGACCCAATAAAAAAGAGTTAGCCGAATAGCAACCGTGGGCCGTGGCTCATCGCAATTATGAAAAGCCCAACTTTCAGTGCCTTAATAAGATTATCCGTAACAGCAAGACTATCATGTTTAACAGGCCCACGGCCTCAATTTGAAGGAGGTTACGTCCTACGTGCCACGTCTGTTTCAAACTTGGCGTTAGAAGTTAGAATTAAAGTTCGGAACAAAAAAGACGGTGGCTGGCTGTACACATCGATCAATCCTCCAGTGCTTGCAATTGCTATGGTTTTGAAGCAAATTCAGAGGAACCCATTTTCTGTATTGCATCATTTCTGTACATTCACTCACCAGCAGCTCAACTACTCAAAACTCTTGAGTAGTTTTTTCAAATCCGGTAGAGTCTCAGATGCAGAGCAACTGTTTGATAAATTGCCTCAAAGAGACATCATTGTATGGTCCATTGCAATTCACGGGTATGCCATAAATGGGTTTCATGAAAAATCGACCAAACTGTTTTCCCAGATGCGTGAATCAGGAAAGGCTCCCAATTCTTTCACTGTGGTTGGAATTCTTGTTGGTGCAGAACGAGCGCGTGACCTGATGCTAGCGAAGTCAGTTTGTCACGGTTGATCGGAACCAGTGACGGAAAGTCAAGCTCACCGGTGATGAACGAAGGTAAGCTTGAAGATGACAGTGACGGTTTGAGGATTTCTTTTGTAGTCTAATAAAAACAAATAATAGGATTTGAACTTTTGAGTAGCGTAACCAATTTGTCAGCTCATTGAGCGAATGATTCCATTGTTCATTGAACGAATTCTGGAATGATCCAATTGATTAATAATGCCAAAAGTTGTTTTGCAATTCACAGACCTCCTTCCTTAATACTCGTTCCTCTCGCTCCCTGCCAAAAGGCTGAGTTGCCAGCTCAGCCCATTCGGTTACAAGCGTATGACATCCCTTATGCTAGTCCTAACAAACGACGCAGCACGCAGCAACAAACGACATGCTTACACTAAGACTCAGACGACCATTCATACGAGATACTAACGACAGCCACACTAAACATAAACGACAAACTGCTTCTTCAATGCTAGTTTCATTCCATCCTCAAGCTCTAGCTCCTGTCATCTCTCTTGATTCTCCTTCTCCGATCTCCTCCTGCCGTGTATGTGACAATGCTCTCCGGTTGAAATCCCTTGTCCACAAGGGAGAGTTCGGGTAGGTGGACTGTAAAATGTCAACCCATTCCCAAGATGGAGGAATGTTCGTTGCAGGTGACCAAGCAACGTGCAGTTGAGGGGCAGCGACACCTTGACGACGTTGGATTCGCGAACCCAGAACGGATACTGGTTCAATAATTAACTGGGAGGTCTCTGGCAAAACTGAGGGGTGGAAGGGCTTCAATTGGCTAACATGAATAACATTGTGGATGAGGCTTGAGGAGGGAAGATCCAGCTTATAAGCTACGGATCCAATCTTATCAGCAATCTTGAATGGGCCAAAGTACCTAGGAGAAAGCTTATGGTTGCTGCGGTGAGCAATGGAGAGCTGCCGGTAGGGTTGCAATTTCAACAGGACCAAGTCACCAATTTGAAAGGTACGTTCCGACCTCTTCCGATCTGCAAAATACTTCATTCGTGACCTAGCAGCCATTAAATGTTGCTTGATTTTGGTTAGGGCTTCCTCTCGCCCCCTCATGAATTCATCAACATCGCGATCATTCGAGTCATGAGGGATATATGGAATGCTAAGTGGAGGATCGATTCCAAAGAGGACCTTGAAAGGAGAGCTTTGTAGCGATTCATGGAAGGAAGTATTATACCAAAATTGGGCGAGAGGAAGGAAGTCATACCACAGTTGAGGCTGAGAAGAACAGTAGCATCGTAGAAATTGTTCAAGGCATTGATTTACTCTCTCCGTTTGGCCATCAATTTGAGGGTGATATGAGCTACTGTGTTTCAGTTCAATGCCCTGCAAGCTGAATAGGTCACGCCAGAATTTGCTGAGAAATACGGGGTCCCTGTCCGTCACTAAGGAATGAGGACTACCATGGAGGCTCACTACTCTTTCCAGGAATAATTGTGCCACCGTGGCAGCAGAGTATGGATGTTTAAGACCCAAGAAATGACCAAATTTCGTGAATCTGTCAACCACCACCAAAACAACAGAGAATCCACGGGATTTAGGTAAGCCCTCTATGAAATCCATTGTTAAATCAGTGAAAATACCATTGGGCATGGGCAATGGTTGCAGGAGGCCTGGGCTATGTATGTGTTCCGGTTTATGAGTCTGGCAAATTCCACAATTCCTCACCCATTCACGAATCATTCTTCGCAGGCCTGGCCAAAAGAACAAAGCAGAGATACGTTTCGTGGTAACCTGCACTCCAGAGTGACCCCCCATAGGTGTGGCGTGGAATAGAGTAAAGATTTTCCTATACAAGGTAGGTACATTTCCAAGTACAAGCTTCCCTTTTCTTCGTAGTATGCCTTCCACTAAAGTATAATGTGAATGCAGGGCAGGAGTGTGAATTATTTCTTGCATTAACTTCTGGATATTGGCATCTCCAACCCAAGATTGTTTAATCTCCTCAAGCAGAAGGGGGTCTACCTGGGAGTATATGAGAGCATTAAGCTGACCACAAGGGAGCTTAGACAATGCATCAGCCGCTTCATTCACCCTTCCAGGTTTGAATTGAACCTCGTAATCATACTGTTGCAACTTTACTAACCATGAGAATTGAGCTTCAGTAGTTAGCTTTTGTGTGAGTAGATATTTGAGGCTATAGTGGTCAGTATATATGATGAAGTGCCTATCACCTAGATAATGATGCCAATGTTTCACTGCGAATAGGACAGCAAAGAGCTCACGTTCATAAACGGACTTTGCTTGATGCCTTGGAGCTAACCCCTTACTGATATATGCAATTGGATGTTTTTCTTGTAGTAAAACTGCACCTATCCCTTCCCCTGATGATACGATCCTAGTTGCATAGGACGCGTATTCTCGCAATGTGATCTAGTTCGAAGGATTGGATTTCGACGTGCGGAAGATAAAACTCGACTTGACGAACTTAAGCCTGAACCCAACCTGTGGGAGCCAACCTAAACGATTTAAGTGAGGTTCTTGACTCGGATTCTAAACCTGAACTCAACCTGTGAGAACCAACCTAGGGGAAACGAATCAAGGATGAACTTTCGGGTTTTACTTGCATTTGCATCGAGTGTTCGGACTCAAGACAAGACAAGGTTCACGCATGAACATTTAGAGATACTCTCTCTTTAAGACATAGTCTAAAATCACAAATCATAAGCTTCTAGGTCCTCGTGGGCTCGGTCGTCCAATTCATAGGCACTATTTGGTACGGCCACTAGCACCGTCACAAGCCTTTGGGCTTTCTCACTTAGAACCGCTTCCTCAATGAGAGTCTCACGCTGTAGCTCTTTATGTATAAGGTGTGAAAGCTTTGCTTGTAGTTCTTTGGCTTTCATACGAGTCACTGGCCCAATTGGTGGCAAAGGTGTTTGTAGTTCTTTAGCTCTCATACGAGTCATTGGTCCAATAGGTGGCAAAGGTACGTTATGCATATGCGATGTCTGAGGAATCGCATCATTCCCTCCCCCGTCGAAAGGATTCGTCCTCGAATCATCAATGTCATCCTCATCACCTACATCAAATAAAATTAAGTCAGTCACATTAAATGTGGCACTAACGTTACCATACTCACTCGGTAACTCAATCTTATAGGCATTGTTGTTGATCTTTTCAACAATTTTAAATGGTCCGTCGCCTCTTGCTGACATCTTTCCTCGTCGTTGGGCTGGAAATCTTTCCCGACGTAAGTGTAGCCAGACCCAATCGCCTTCTTCGAAGGATACGGTCTTCCTTCCATGATTTCTTTTATGCGCTACCTTTTCATTCATTCGCTCAATGTTATGTTTGGCTTTCTCATGAATTTTCTTGATTAATTCAGCCTTCCTTGCTCCATCTAAACTTGAAACTTCACTTGGAGGCAAAGGGGTTAAATCCAATGGTGTTATAGGATTGAAACCATAAACAATTTCAAAAGGAGAATAATGAGTACTTGAATGAATAGATCGGTTATAAGCAAATTCAATAAACGGCACATGTTCAACCCAAGTAGAAGTATGCTTACTAACCAAAGTACGCAATAATGATCCCAATGTTCGATTAACCACTTCCGTTTGTCCGTCGGTTTGTGGGTGACAAGAGGTTGAATAAAGTAATTTGGTACCTAGCTTTCCCCACAAAACTCTCCAAAAATGGCTAAGGAACTTTCCATCTCGATCGCTAACTATACTCAAAGGCACACCATGTAAGCGCACCACCTCCTTGAAAAACAAGTTAGCTATAAAAGTCGCATCATGAGTATTAGCACAAGGAATAAAATGGGTCATTTTAGAAAAGCGATCAACTACCACAAAAATACTATCTTTCCCACACCTTGACTTAGGCAAACCTACAACAAAATCCATGGACAGATCGGTCCAAGGGTGGGAAGGCACGGGTAAAGGCATATACTCACCATGGTTATGTACTCTTGATTTGGCCTTGCGACATACCAAACATCTAGCAATAATTCGAACAACATCTCGTTTCATTTTTGGCCAATAAAAATGTTCTTTGAGCACATCTAGAGTTTTAGTCACACCAAAGTGGCCCATCAATCCGCCACTATGGGATTCGTTTACAAACAATTCACGTAGAGAACAATGAGGTATACATAAGCGCTTGCGCTTGAACAAATAACCTTCATGCCTATAATACTTAAATTCGGCTTTAGTTATGCAATTATTATAAATTTCGCCAAAATCAGAATCATTAGGATAAAGATTAATGATGTGTGAAAATCCAAGTAACTTTGCACTAAGAGAAGTAATAAGTACATACCTTCGAGATAGTGCATCGGCCACTATATTTTCTTTACCTTGTTTATATTGGATGTGATAAGGAAAAGACTCTATAAACTCCATCCAAGTTGCATGCCTCTTGTTCAACTTACCTTGCCCTTTAAGATACTTCAAGCTCAAGTGATCCGTGTGTACTATGAATTCGCGCGGCATCAAGTAGTGTTGCCACACTTCAAGCGCTCGAACAAGTGCATATAGCTCCTTATCATAAGTTGGATACCTTAGTTGAGCATCTTTTAACTTCTCACTAAAGTAGGCAATAGGTCTCTTCTCTTGTATAAGGACCGCTCCAATCCCAAGTCCACTTGCATCGCATTCCACCTCAAATGCCTTGTCAAAGTCCGGTAGGGCTAAGACGGGTGCTGAACACAGTCGCTCCTTAAGCGTTTGGAATGCTTCCTCTTGCGGCTGCTCCCACCTGAAAGGAACATTCTTTTTAGTTAGATCATTTAAGGGAACCGCAATTGTACTAAAATCCTTGACAAAGCGCCTATAAAAGCTCGCTAAGCCATGGAATGAGCGCACGTCGCTTGCACTCTTTGGCGTCGGCCATTCCTTGATGGCTTTGATCTTTTCTTCGTCCACCTTCACACCTTTCACACTGACAATGAAACCAAGAAAACTAACTTGCTCCAAACCAAAGGAACATTTGTTAAGTTTAGCATATAATTGTTGTTCACGTAATGTAAGAAAAACTTCTCTAAGGTGTGAAACATGTTCGTCAATTGATTTGCTATATATTAGGATATCATCAAAATATACCACAACAAACCTACCAATGAAATGTCTAAGAACATGGTTCATTAACCTCATAAAAGTACTAGGTGCATTAGTTAACCCAAACGGCATTACCATCCATTCATAAAGACCATATTTTGTTTTAAAAGCCGTTTTCCACTCATCACCTTCTTTCATGCAAATTTGATGATAACCACTCATTAAATCAATTTTTGAAAAGACTTGGCTACCACTTAATTCATCAAGCATGTCATCTAAACGAGGAATAGGGTGACGATACTTTGCAGTGATTTTGTTTACCGCTCGACAATCAACGCACATGCGCCAAGTGCCATCTTTTTAGGCACTAAAATCACGGGCACCGCACAAGGAGATAGGCTTTCCCTCACATAGCCACGGCTAAGCAGCTCATCAACTTGCCGTTGCAACTCCTTTGTTTCCACGGGATTGCTCCTATAGGCCGCACGGTTAGGAATGGTTGATCCGGGCATGAAATCGATTTGGTGTTCGATTCCTCTAATTGGTGGCAAACCGGGTGGCATCTCTTCGGGCAAAACATCCTTGAATTCCTGTAAAAGAGAAGAAATACCAACATGGATAGAACTCAAAGGGTTAGTGTTAGAAGTGCTTAGGCACAAAGGCCTAAAGCGAAGTAAAATCAAAGGTTTACTCTCGCTCACTTTTGATTTTTGCATAAATAATGCTTGCCTCACTTCTCTCCCTTTTGCATAGACACTCATTTTCTTTTTAGCATGCTCACTTTTTTCATGCGTGTGTTTTCCTCTTGTTTTCTCTCTTTCGCTCTTTCCATGCTCACTTTTTTCATGGAAGCTATTTTGCTCACAAATTCCCTCTTTCTTTTCAACACTCAACTCACCTCTTTTTCTCTCATCTTTCTTAGTGATTTCATATTCGGCATATGACTTCACTAGCCATTGTTGATCTTCAAAGACTTGAAATGGTGTTAACGGGGCAAGAGTGAATTTTATTCCATCTTTCACCAATTTGTAGCGGTTGCTCCTTCCTTCATGGTTAGCATCTCTATCGAATTGCCAAGGACGGCCAAGTAAAATATGACTTGAGTGCATTGGAACAACATCACAAAGAATTTCATCGTGATACTTACCAATGGAAAACGCGACTAGCACTTGCTTTGACACCTTCATTTCGCTTCCATCGGTCATCCATTGTAACATATATGGCTTTGGATGTTTGACGGTTGGCAATCCCAGCTTGTGCACTAACAATGTACTTGCGCAATTTGTGCAACTCCCATTGTCAATGATCATGGCGCACATCTTCTTGTTGACCAAGCAACGAGTGTGAAAAAGGTTCTCACGTTGCTCCTCCTCACATACCTCCGCTTTGAGTTGGGCGCTAAGGTTGCGCCTAATGACTAAGGCGTGGGCATGTTCGGGCTCTATGATCTCTCCTTCATCCGAGCTAGGTCCTTCCTCCTCTTCTACACGATCGTGCTCCTCCACCTCTTGGTCATCTTCTGAATCTAGGTCACCGTTGTCTCGGATGAGCAACACTCGTTTGTTGGGGCATTCGGCTTGCCTATGTCCTCGGCCAGCACACTTGAAACACACAATATCCCTTGTATTAGTTTTATTAGGAATTGACGAAGGATTATTGTTGTATACCTTAGGCGACATGTTGGAGCTTCCCGTGCCCTTGGTGCCATAAGTATACGGCAACACCTTAGGTACCGCACTAGCTCCTTTGGCGTCTTTGGTCCAAGACGCCTTCTTCCAAGTGGTAGACTTTGTGTTTGCTGAAACCGGATTAGAAGAATAAGGCCTCGCCTTCCTTTGTTTCTCAATTTTGATAGCCATATGTAGCATCTCCTCCAAGGTGGTGTAATGCGTCAATTCTAGCGCATTGGCTATCTCCCGATTAAGGCCACTAAGGAACCTCGCCATGGTGGCTTCCATCTCTTCGATCACTCGTGCTCTTGCTAGAGCGATCTCCAAGTCGTTGAAATATTCACCCACACTTCTACTTCCTTGTGTCATAGTTTGCAACCGTTGATGAAGATCACGGTGGAAATGGGTAGGTACAAAGCGTCGCTTCATTTGGATCTTCATCTCTTCCCATGTCCGAATTGGTTCAACACCAACTCTTTCTCTAGTAATGTTGAGTTGATCCCACCAATGGATTGCGTAGCCACTGAATTCTACCGAAGCCAATCTAACCTTCTTCTCCTCGGAGTAGTTGTGACAAAGAAAGATCGCATGAACCTTTCTCTCCCATGTTAGGTAGGCGTCGGGATCATCCTTACCTTCAAAGGGTGGAATTTTCATTTTGATGCTTCCCAAGTTGGAATCGACTCTCTCCTCAAATCGGTGTCGTCGGTCTCCTCCTCGGCCTCGTCTTTCATAGTCCACACCTTCAAAGTCATGCTCATCATCCCCTTCGCCTTCATATCCCTCTTCATTCCGTGGGATATCATAGACATGAGAAGTGTTCCTTGGATTGAGATTTTGAACATAGTGTCCAACGGGAACATCCTCTTTTTTGGCGGTCACTCCTTTGGATTGGGCTTTCCTCCATGCGTCCATCTCATCGAACCTTGTATTAAGGTTATTGAGAAGTGTAATTATTTCTTGCTTCTCAATCTCCTCCGAATTCTTGTCCGACATTTCTTTAAATTTTCCTGAAATTCACAATAAGAACAAACGGCGTAAAATTGCACTAAACCTAGCACTCCCTTATGTGTTTACTCTCGTGTTTAACTCTCTATTAGCCTCACCAAATCACTCAATGTCTTCGGAAAATATCTCTTTAAATGTTCCTGCAAAAAGTGTTAGTGTTGACTCGAGAATTTCAAGAACGCTTCCAAGAAGACACACAAAGACAACTAGCTTCAAAACAAATTTTGATGCTAAGTAGTTGAGTAGTTGCAAAAAGCAATCAACTAAACAAATACTTAACTAGAGTAGAAAGCAATTTATAGGAATCAAATAAGAGATCAAGTAACTTGGAATAATTCAAATAAGTTCTCAATTGAATATATTTAGAAACGTCCCAAATGTGATGTGCATACCAATTTGATTTTTGTTCACAAAACACCTTTGTAATGCCAATACTCTTTTGTACTTCTCTTTTCTTTTCTTTTTCTTTTTTTTTATTTTTATTTTTTTTTTAATTTTTAATTTTTATATACTTAAACAATGACACTTTGTGTTTTTATGACTCTTTTTTTTTTTTTTTTTTTTTGACACTTTTGGGGACTGATTTTTCTTTTTGTAGAACTTAAAAGACAAGACACAAAATAACTAACAATAGCACACAAGAAGATTGGTTATGGAACGGAATTGAAAGAGAACCAATCTTAACAAAGAAAACTTGAAACGTAAAGGATAGCTTACCAAACCTTGGAACGCCTTAGCTCCGCTACCAACTGATACGATCCTAGTTGCATAGGACGCGTATTCTCGCAATGTGATCTAGTTCGAAGGATTGGATTTCGACGTGCGGAAGATAAAACTCGACTTGACGAACTTAAGCCTGAACCCAACCTGTGGGAGCCAACCTAAACGATTTAAGTGAGGTTCTTGACTCGGATTCTAAACCTGAACTCAACCTGTGAGAACCAACCTAGGGGAAACGAATCAAGGATGAACTTTCGGGTTTTACTTGCATTTGCATCGAGTGTTCGGACTCAAGACAAGACAAGGTTCACGCATGAACATTTAGAGATACTCTCTCTTTAAGACATAGTCTAAAATCACAAATCATAAGCTTCTAGGTCCTCGTGGGCTCGGTCGTCCAATTCATAGGCACTATTTGGTACGGCCACTAGCACCGTCACAAGCCTTTGGGCTTTCTCACTTAGAACCGCTTCCTCAATGAGAGTCTCACGCTGTAGCTCTTTATGTATAAGGTGTGAAAGCTTTGCTTGTAGTTCTTTGGCTTTCATACGAGTCACTGGCCCAATTGGTGGCAAAGGTGTTTGTAGTTCTTTAGCTCTCATACGAGTCATTGGTCCAATAGGTGGCAAAGGTACGTTATGCATATGCGATGTCTGAGGAATCGCATCACCTGAAGCATCTGTTTCTACCGAAAACACCTTTGAGAAATCCAGGAGAGCCAATACGGGTGAGGTGATCATTGCTTGCTTTAGGCATTGGAACGCCTTAGCAGCTGCTGCATCCCAGTGGAAGTTGTCCTTCTTCAGCAATTCTGTGAGGGGTTTTGCAATCGAGGCATACCCTTTAATAAACCTCCTGTAGTAACCGGTAAGACCCAAGAAACCCCTGACGTGTCGCACCGTTTTTAATTCTGGCCATTCTTTCACCGCTTTGATCTTATCAGGATCCGTTTGAACTCCCTCTCTAGAAATAACATGTCCCAAGTAAGAAATGGAATCAGTCGCAAAGCAACATTTGCTCTGCTTGAGGAATAGTTGATGCATTTTCAGGAGCTCAAATGTGGCTTGCAGGTGATGCAGATGGTCTTCTTGCGACTCACTGTAAACCAAGATGTCATCGAAGAATACCAAAATGTGCTTCCTCAAGCAGTCCTTGAAGACATGGTTCATCAATGCTTGGAAGGTAGAAGGGGCGTTGCATAATCCAAAGGGCATAACCTTGAATTGGTAATGCCCATGATGCGTTTTGAAAGCAGTTTTATATGCATCCAAGGGAGATAGGAGCACTTGGTGGTACCCTGCACGCAAGTCTAGCTTGGAAAAAATTACTGACCCACCCAATTCATCAAGGAGTTCTTCAATCACAGGTATGGGGAACCTGTTCTTGACTGTTTGTTGGTTCAAGGCACGATAATCTACACACATTCTCCACCCTCCATCCTTTTTCTTGCTAGGATTATAGGCGCTGCATAAGGACTCAGACTGTCCTCAATAAATCCATTCTTTAGCAACTCTTCAACTTGTTTTTCCACTTCATCCTTCTGTTGTCTAGAGTGTTTGTAGGGTTTGAGGTTAATGGGTTGAGCACCAGGTAGTAGGGGAATTGTATGGTCGAATAGTCTGGATGGAGGTAATTTTGATGGCTCTACAAACAATTCCTGGTAAGTCGCTAACAGCTTCTCAAACCCCACTGGTACTTGCTTTTCTGTGGTTGTCACCTTCATTAATTCCTCTGCTGAATAAGCTTGAGCTATTGCAATCTTTCTGGGCTCCTCTAGCAATTTGCTCATGCGTTTTTCATTAATCCATTTGACCGAAATCTTCGAGCCCCCCTTTAATAAAATCTCTCTACCATCCTTGCAGAAACGCATCTCCATAGTTTTAAAATTCCACCAAATGGGCCCCAAGGTTTCAAGCCAATCCATTCCTAGTATCATGTCGTAATGAACCAAAGGAAAGATCAAGGCTGTGGCAGTGAAACATTCTCCTTGCATACCCCAATTCAGATCAAGGCAGGCCTCTGAAGTGGTGAGATATTCCCCGTTGGCCACCATAATCTTAACAGGGAAGATTTCAGATATAGCGAATCTCAGTTCAATTGCAATGGTCTTGGAGACCAGATTGTGTGAGCTCCCAGTATCAATCAAGATGTGCACTAATTTACCTTGCATTTGTAGTGCGATCCTCATGGCTTTAGCACCTTTGGTTTTGACATCATGAGTAGCAAAAAGAGAAATAACAGGTCCCTCATTACTTGTAACTTCTGTTTCTTCTTCCTCCTCAGGACAGTTATATTCTTTTGGATCCTGATCTTCCTCGCCAGTTATAATCATGAAAAATTGCTTAGTTTGGCAGCGATGACCTCGAAAGAATTTGTCGCCACAATACTTGCACAACCCAGCTGCGATTCTTTCCTTCATGGTTCTTTCATCCAATGTTTGAAAGATAGGAGGTGAGGATCTGGTGTTTGTGTTTCTATTTGTGTTCTGGTTTGGGTATTGAGTTGTCTGGGTTTTCGATGGTGATTGGGTGCTGTTTCTAGCAGGTTCATTTGGTGTAAGAGGAGGTTTGAATGAACTTGCATTTGGTTGTGGCTTTTGGTATGGATAATTTGTTTTGGTATTGAATTGGTTATATCTGTTTCCAGTAGGAGCAGTAACTGGAGGGTTTGTTGAGTGGATGGGTTTAGTGTAGTTTTCTGGGTTTGTGAAGCTCCTAAAGGTTGGTAAGGCTACCTCTGTTGATAGGGCAAGGTTCACAGCGTCTTCATAAGTCTCTAGTCGGAACATCCTCACCAGGTGAGCTAATTCCGGTTTGAGCCCGGCGAGGAACAGACTTTTGCCATGCGCGTCAGAGAGATTCACGCGATCGTATAACGCGTTGAATTGGTTGACGTATTTCTCCACCTCCACTGTCTGCCTGAGACTTGCCAATTCCCCTAACGGATCATCAAAACGTTTGGGTGAGAAACGAGTGATGATGCTCCTTGTAAAATCAGACCAAGGCCAAACGTCATGGTCTCTGTTTTTTAGCTTAACCTTGTACCACTTCAAGGCATCACCATAGAGGTGATGAGAAGCAACCTCCACCTTCAAATGCAAGGCGGTACCCATGCTTTGGAAATAATTATCAGCTTGGAAAACCCAATCGTGTACTTCTTCCCCCTGAAACCAAGGAAAATCGAGGACTGCTGGCTTGGGATTTGGCTGGAAACCTCCATTGTTCTGGTTCATTTCAGGCCCTCTTACCTGATTTTCTCCCATGAGATTTTGCTGATCTCGCGCGAGCTGTAAAGCGATGAAATCTTGCATCGTTTTCTGCAGGTCAGCCATATTCCTTTCGATGGTATCTATTCTTGAAGCATGTGGGTCTATGTAACCTCCTCCCTCAGCTGCAGAAGGATTGCCCAACTCTGTTTCATTCTCCCCCAAAACTTCATCGGTGTTCGGCATACCCAAGGCTGATCTCGTCCTCGGCATGACTCCTGGACCAAGGCTCCGCTACCAGTTGTCACGGTTGATCGGAACCAGTGACGGAAAGTCAAGCTCACCGGTGATGAACGAAGGTAAGCTTGAAGATGACAGTGACGGTTTGAGGATTTCTTTTGTAGTCTAATAAAAACAAATAATAGGATTTGAACTTTTGAGTAGCGTAACTCATTGAGCGAATGATTCCATTGTTCATTGAACGAATTCTGGAATGATCCAATTGATTAATAATGCCAAAAGTTGTTTTGCAATTCACAGACCTCCTTCCTTAATACTCGTTCCTCTCGCTCCCTGCCAAAAGACTGAGTTGCCAGCTCAGCCCATTCGGTTACAAGCGTATGACATCCCTTACGCTAGTCCTAACAAACGACGCAGCACGCAGCAACAAACGACATGCTTACACTAAGACTCAGACGACCATTCATACGAGATACTAACGACAACCACACTAAACATAAACGACAAACTGCTTCTTCAATGCTAGTTTCATTCCATCCTCAAGCTCTAGCTCCTGTCATCTCTCTTGATTCTCCTTCTCCGATCTCCTCCTGCCGTGTATGTAGGGCTGGGCAAAAAAACAGAAAATCCGAACCGATTCCCCGAACCAGACCGAACCGAAACGGTTTGGTTTGGGTTTTAAGTCGAAAAATAGTGGAATTAGAACCGAACCAAACCGAACCGAAATAAATGGTTTGGTTCTGGTTCTATATATCATGCAACCCGATTTACCCGAAATATTATATAATAATATATATTCATATTATTAAGTGGAGGATTGGAATGCTATATAATCATTTTTCTAGTTTGTGTAACGGAATAAAAATAGTTCCAAACTTTCTAGTTTTTAAAAATCAGAAAAAGTATGTAGGCCATTCAAATTAAGCAACACAAGTTTAGTTTTATTTTATTATGGTGTGATAACTTTATTGTCTAAACTGTTGGTTTCTCCCGCGTTTGGTATTGGTTTTATTGCTCGTTCATGTGTATTGTTGGTATTGAAAATTTTACATCATCTATTTACTTCTTCTTCTTTTTTCTCTCAAAGGAAAGAGTTAGACTAGTGACATGTCAAACTTACCCGAAACAACCCAGAACCGAACCGAAACCAAATGGTTCTGGTGCGGTTTGGTTCTAACTTTAAAAATACAAATACCCGAACCGAACCGAACCGATTCTAAATTCTGGTTCTGGTTCTGGTTCTGTCCAAATTTGAACCGAACCGACCCGTGCCCAGCCCTACGTGTATGTGACACAGTTCATGGACTTATTGTTAAAAGCGGATTGAAATCTGATGTCATTGTCGGTACATCATTGCTAGATGCTTATGCGAAATGCGGACATGTTTCTGAATCCTATAAGGTGTTTCGGGAGCTGAAGGAACCGACTGTGGTTACTTGTGGTGCAATTGTTGCCGGGTTTATAAACAGCGGGCTTTATGAGAGTGGTTTTAGGCTTTATGGGAAATTCAGGAGGGATGGCATTTTTCTCAGTGAAGCAACGGTATTGACTCTGTGTAAAGGGTGTGCTGCTTTACAAAGAAGGGTGCTTTGCAAATGTCTTCACGGGTTGATTGTTAAGCTTCCTCTTGTAACTTGTCCATCAGTTAATAACTCAATTCTTCATATGTATTCAAGTTTGAAGGATTTTTCTGCTTCCAACAAAGTTTTTGAAGGAATGGAGAGTAAAGATGTTATCAGTTGGACTACATTAATGGGTTTATTGGTTGACCTTGAACGTGCACATGGTGTTATTGAGCTTTTTTCCAAGATGAGGGAGGACAGAGTGCGTGCTGATGCAGTGGTCTTCATTCATCTGACTTCGGCATGTTCAATTTTAGGAGATTTGAAGAGGGGAAAACAAATCCATGGTCATGCTGTTGTGTCTGGATTTCAATCAATGGTCCCTCTTATGAACTCCATTGTTTCGATGTACTCAAAGTGTGGTGATTTGGATTCTTCAAAGTGTGTGTTTGATAAAACAACTAGGAAGAGTATAGAATCATGGACAGCCATGATCTCAGGATATGCACAAAATGGCTGCCCGAGGGAGGCTTTGGATTTTGTCATTAAGGCAAGACTGGAGGAAAACTATTCCCTTGATTCGGTTCTTTTGGTGAGTGCTTTATCAGCTTCTGGTGAGCTTGCAGCACTAAATTTCTCTTTGCAACTCCATTGTTATGCAATGAAAGCTGGATTTTCCAATCATAAAGCAGTTCAGAATAGTTTAATATCAGTTTACTCAAAATGCGGGCGCGTGGAACTTGCTAAAAACGTTTTTAAGGAGATGGACAATCTACGGGATGTAGTCTCTTGGAATGCAATTTTGAATGGCTATGGGGTCAATGGATTTGGAGAAACTGCTCTTTCAACCTACGATGAGATGAGGAAGCATGGAGAAAATCCTGACAGTGTGACCTATCTATGCATTTTGAGTGCATGTAGTCATGCGGGGTTGGTAAGGGATGGTTTGAAGATTTTTAATCAGATGTTGAAAGATGATAAAATAAGGCCAACCCAGGAGCATTATGGGTGTATCATTGACTTGCTTGTGAGAGCAGGGTATTTATCTGATGCAAGAGGTTTTGCTGACAAGTTTTTGGAAGAAACAGGTCCAGATGTATGGAAGGCTTTGCTTAGTGGGTGCTCGGTTCATGGTAATGTGGAGCTGGCAGAACTGGCTGCCAAGAACCTGTTCGAGGAAGACCTATCGGAAATGGGGCATGTTGTGCCTCTCTCGAATCTTTATAAATCACTTGATAGGTTTCAGGATGCTGAAGCATTGAGGCTGAGAATGCAGGATAAGGGGTTCATTAAGAATCCAGGAATGAGCTTTATAGATGGGGTTTCCCATGACTGTGGTTGAACACTTTTTTCGCAAGGTAAAAGGGGTTGAAATCAGTTAAGTTCTTGCGGGCATCCATTAGAGCACAAAGTCTTTCGTTGCTCGGTTGAATTTCTTGGATTTGGTATATCATGGTGAGGATAGCTGTCCTGATATGGTGCTGTTGTTGTTGTTTTGTTCCTCAACCCGGCAAAGAGGAGTGATGATGGTTGAGTTCTACAAGGCAGAATAGGTTCCCAATAATCTACGAGCTCATTGGTACAACGGAGCTTCGAGACGCTGAGCTGTTAATTCTGTCTTGGCATGAAAGGCATGTAGGATGGTGGAACTGGACAGGTATGAATCAACTAAATCCTAGCTTATGCCACAAATGTAAGAGCTTTATGATCACTAATGCATTTGCCCACTCTCTCCACTTGCACATATGCAAACAGTTGTAAAGTCCATAGCCTTTTGAGTTGTTAGATCCAAGAAACAAATCCACTTTGCTTTTAGTAGGTAAGATCTTGTTGGAATTGCAGGACTACTACGCCTTGACTAGTGGGATTAAGTTCTTAGGTTCGATTCCAACTTTTTATTAAACTATGTTCATGCTAAGTTGGGTGTAATGTCATTCACCATGCAATTCTTTAGTTCCACATTGAATCTTGATTTAGAGGCGTATTTAGATGGTCATGTATGTTTCGAGCACTTATCTCTCCTTTTAAGCCTCACATGGTATTTTTGATCTGACATATCAAATAACTACATTCGTATCAAATTAACTCATTAGTTCTCTCGTCTTATTTTGTAATCGTCAAAAACTACCAAAGAGCATCCTAAATTTCCCTTTTAAAATGATAGACAGGAAAAAGAAAAAGAATGGTCAAATGCCTGTCCTTGATTCACAAATTTTACATAATTTTATTTTTGAATGGGACCTAGATCACAGAAGGTAGTTTAAAAGTAGATGTAATCGACCTTCAAGGGGCTCTACTATCCTAACCAGTGGGGTCTGGTACCCCCAATCATTTGGTTATGTATTTTTTGTTTTTCCATTAAATTTGAATTCAACTTGACCATTAATTTGTTGTTTGATTATACTATCCCACTTTATTTCCCGCTTTTATAACTGGTAACCGGTTAGAAACATTTTGACCAACTTTCCCAAGTCCACCACTATCAATGCCGCAATCTATGTACTCTGCAAATCGAAATTGACACTAAGGTTGAGCAATGAGCAATCTTTGAGGCAGACAGCAGAAACAGCAGTTCTTATTCTTTGCCTATTTCACAAACTTTCTAGAAAAGTGGAAACCATGTTTATACATCATACATCATTGCATAAAAAGGAAGCTAAATAAACAAATAAAACTGGGGGGGAAAAAAGCACCACCTTCTTCCACTCTTATCTAGAACTTAAAATACTAATATTGTTTTGGTAAGTTGAACAATACTATTTTAAACACCTACTCTCATCCCAACCCAACATCATTGATCAAAGAGACGTGATCCTCAATTCAAAGTTTCAAGACTACAACGGATCTATTTGAGTCACCACTATGGGACTCTTTGCCAAATGCTTCCCATCGGACCATGAAATCGACCCGAAAACAGCACCCGACGCATCCAGCATCAAATTCCGGGTATCCGCTGTCACCGTCACGATAAAACTCCGCTTCTTGACTGCCGGATTGAACACCAATGTTGATGGTTTTACCGACACTGTAACCCCCTTCGGTGGTTGAATTTGCACGCGGTAGACTGAGTTCGGAGCACCCACATTGGTCACAGTTCGGATAAATACCTTGCTGGTTCTTGTTCCTCTGGATGAGCTGGTAAACAGTGCTGCCAGTGAAGGGTAATTCAGGTTCTCCGGCAAAGGCTTCTTTACCGGACACCTCACAGCAATTCGAGTCACCACCTGAATCAACTTCGGCCCGTATCCAATTCCACACAGATAATTCACATAATCATTATTAGCAATATCATAAACAAGCCCTGGATCCATTGCCCGATCAAGATTAACATGGCCACCACCAAAATCATACGCGGACGACACATTCCCATTGGCCTCATCAGTCATCCCCCGGTTCAAATTATTCAAAGTGTTTGCAGTGGTCATCATCGCAGACCTAATTGCAGCTGGACTCCAGTCCGGATGCGCAGATTTCAGCAAGGCAGCTGCACCACTAACATGAGGACAAGCCATTGAAGTACCAGAAAGAATGTTGAATTCAGTTTTGCGCACATCAGAATCCAATCCAGTTGGACCAACCGCATCAGTCCAAGCAGCTAGAATATTAACACCAGGAGCAATCAAGTCCGGCTTCAAAATCTCAGGGTTTAACCCATTAGGCCCCCTACCCGAAAACGAAGCCACAACCGGAGCTGGTTTAATTCCAATCACTGTACCCTTAAAATCAATGGTGGCTGTTGCGGTCGAAGAGGATGAAATGTATGCTTTAACTGCATCACCCTCGTCGGAACCAAGAGCACAAGCAGGCAAGAGATGTGCATCACCCACTAACCCTTCACCATTAGAGATTCCATTGGCAAGAATCATGGCTACACCTCCAGCTTTCTTAACCACCAAACCCTTAGCCACTCGAGGACTACTGCCGCGGTCACAAATCACAATTTTGCCCTTAACCATGTTAGAATCCAAAGAATTTTCCATACACAAAGAAGCAGATAAGACTCCTGATTTCCCAGGATAAACTAAAGTATACATTTTACCATTCAACGGCAAGCCAGCGTAAAGTGACACACCAGACAACTTCCGGCCATTACCAAGAACGACTTCAGCAGGGAAACTCCGGTCAATTGTGCCGGCACCGACAGTGACTAGCCAGGGTGCAAGGTTAGTCACTGACATGGCATTAGGACCATCATTTCCAGCAGAGGCGGACACAAATACGCCTCTGGAAACGGCACCGTAAGCTCCAATCGCAATGGGATCAAGATAATACGGCGACGCAATCCCATCACCGCCGCCGATTGAAATCGAGATCACATCCACACCATCAGTAACCGCCGCGTCAAACGCGGCTAAAATATCGGAATCGAAACACCCTGAATTCTTCCAGCACACTTTATAAACCGCCAATCGCGCTTTTGGCGCCACGCCTTTCGCAATTCCAGGAGCGTAACCTTCCATGCTCGCACGGAACGCGTGCCTCCCTGCTGCGGTGGATGCAGTGTGGGTCCCATGACCATCCGCATCCCTCGGTGATTTAAACTCAACCGTCTCGTTTGTCCCACCTCCAATCGGCCCAATCGGCCTCGCCGAAGCTTCATGCCCTTTGATGAAGAACCGAGCACCGATTAACTTCCTGTTACAGCTCTTAGCGGTGAATTTCTCTCCGGTTTGACAAACCCCTTTCCACTTTTTCGGAATCGGTCCTAGATTCACATCAGAGAAGCTCCGGCGTTCAGGCCAGACTCCGGTGTCCAAGACACCAATGATTACGTCGGATCCGTAATCTGATTCCGACCAGAGTCCCCGCTGGTTTCTGAGCCCGAGAAACTGCGGCGACCGCGTAGTGTGGAGTTCGCGGCGGCGATCCTCGAAAACGGTGAGAACCGCCGGGTGTTGGCGGAGGGAGGAAGCTTGGGATGTGGTGAGAGAGGCGGAGAAGCCGTGGAAAACGGTGTCGTAGACATGGAGGATTTGGGGTGGGTCAGTGAACTCAGAGGTGTACCAGTGGTAGTGTGTGGGGAAAATGGACGGCTTTGATTGAGAGTCGACACGGATGATGAAGGTTTTCAAAGTCTGGTCATCGGCAGAAAGCGAGTGAAGAGGGGAGAAGAAGATGAGGAATAGCAATGGAAGAGCACAGGAAAGAAACGGCGTCGTCGCCATGAGAAGTAGGAGTAGAGGGAGTGAAGTGTACTGTGCGACCGACGGAGAAGAAGTGAGAGTCTGAGATGATATAAAGGATAATAAGCGAGATTGATTAGTAGGAGTAGGACATTTGATTTTTTGAAATCTAATTAATCCTTAAGTAATAATTTTTGTTGGATTTCGGATATTTCTGTGAATCGTTTTGTCGTTTTGTCGTTTTGATGAGTCAGCAGTACTAGTTCAGCTGACCCGTGTCTCTTTAGATTTTTACGGCGTCGTTTGATGTCCGAAAGCGACAGTGTGTAAGAGTGAGATTGTTTTTCTGTTTTTTTTAAAACAAAAAGAGGATTAACTAATAAGGAGAAATTTGAAAGTTGGAAAAAAGAAAGCATAAGGATTTTATTTAACTAATTGTTTAAAGTGAGGGACCATGGAATAATGGGAGTCTCTATTCTTTTCCTTTGCTTTTTATAGGAAAGGGACAGGTAGGACAAGGATTTGTTTTTAAAAAGCGTAAAAAGTAATATGGATGATTAATTCTAATTAGTATTTCTATTTTTTGGTAATTACTAATGTGACTTCTTTTATAATTTCAAGGGATTCAGTTTGATTTAGGTCGGTTTTATATCGAATCAAATCTTTCTTACCTCCAATTAAAATAATTAGGTCAGATTCAGATGCAGATAAATTTCAATTAGTAACTGATCAAATTTGACAATTTCAATTCAAATTGCTTCGGTTTTTCAACTTTACACTAGAAGCTTCGTGATTTTGGTTCATATTATACTTAAAAATGGAAACATTTTTCAATTGGATATGAATAAAAAAACAATAACTGATTGAATTAACAAACTGAGATCATCGGATAGGTTGAATTTGAATAAATTTATTGATCCTACTAAATCCGTATGGGGTTAAGGGCAAGTGTCCCTCACATATTACTCATGTTATTTCAAATACTCACCTACCTTGTCTGTTCATACTTCATATAATTCTAGCTTTGGTTTCACCTAATGTGATTTTTTTAAAGAAGAAAGCAAGTAATTAACTAAATCGTAACAGATGATTACAACCAAATCAACTAACATCAACAGTATTGTTATTGTTATTACGATTACAATAGAAACGAAAGAAGATTAGTTATTGTTATTCTTCAAGGTATGAGATTAAAAGCATGATTAGTTTCGGGCTTAGCCCCTTTATTGCTCCAAACTCCTTCCAGTACTCCTTCAAGACAAAAGAAACTAATTATAAAAAACATCTGATTTTATTTTTTGAATAAAAACAAGCATAATGAATTAACGCTTTCGCGTGGCTGACATGTGATCATTCTGTCATTCTCGAGTGGGTCCCAGCTCCCAACATAACACGTCACTAAGCTAATCCCCTGTTCTTTTGAGTTTTGAGAACCGGTCCCGTACGGTACAACTAGGGCTGTACAAGAACCGGCCCGGACTGGAAACCGATCCGGAACCGGCCTTTTTTTGACCCGGACCGGATCGATCCGGGGTTTTTTTTTTTTTTGACCCGGACCGGACCGGACCGAAACTTCCAATTCTCCATCCCTCTAAATCCGGGAACCGACCCGGAGAACCGGTAGAACCGGAAGTATATATATAAAAAAAAATATCAATATATATATATGTACAATAATTTTAAAGTTTCCATTTGGTTCAATGGTTAACTCATCACCTTTTGTATTAAAGGGGAGAGGTTCAAATCCTCTTGGCTCCCACTTTTTTTTTCTTTCTAAACTTAACTCATTCTTTTTCTTTTTTCCTTCTAATTATATTAAAATTTCTCATGTATGTATATATTTTTTCTAGTAATATAATTGTAAACTCAATTAAAAATTCTCATTTTTTTCTTTTTATTTGTTATTTTAAATACAAAATTGTATTAAGGATGTTATATGAACTAAGAAATAAATTTTTAATAGCTATTTATATAGTTAAGATGACACATACTAGTAATATATTATTGTAAATTGTAATAGTCATTTATATAGTTAATGTGTATAAAGTAAGACCATTAATTATTAATAATATAGTTTAGGGATTATTATCAATTGTCATAAAATTAAAATTGACTAATTGTTTAGAGTTTTATGCTTTTAATTTAAATTGTATTAATGTTTAAATTACTAATGTATTATGCATTTTTTCTTTTTTTCTTTTAAACTCAATTAAAAGTCCTCATTTTTTTCTTTTTATTTGTTACTTTAAATACAGAATTTTATTAAGGATGTTATATTACCTAAGAAAAAAAAAATAGCCATTTATATAGTTAAGATGACACATACTAGTAATATATAGTTGTAAATTGTAATAGCCATTTATATAGTTAATATGTATAAAATAAGACCATTAATTATTAATAATATAGCTATTAATTATTATCAATAAATAATTAAGGTTTCAGTTCTCCAACCTTTAAAATCCGGGAACCGGTAGAACCGGAAATATATATATATATATATATATATATGCACAATGATATCAAAATTTCCATTTGGTTTAATGGTTAACACCTCACCTACAATATTAAAGGGTAGAGGTTCAAATCCTCTTGGCTCCCACTTTCTTTTTTCCTTCTAAACTTAACTCCTCCTCATAAATACCAAAAAAAAAAAAAAAAAAAATCCGGGTCAGAACCGGAACCGACCCAGAAAATTCAGAACCGGTCTGGTCCGGTTCTGTCCTGGCCCAGAACCGGTAATTCCGGTCCGGTCCGGTTTTACCGTGTACACCCCTAGGTACAACACTTCTTTTTGCCGAATTTTAATATATTTCTAGTTTACCAAACCTCTCTTTACAAGAGATGGACCCAAGTTTAAGATATCAGCCCAATTATTCGAAGCCCAATGGAAAATATGTGCCCAAATCAGATTCTTCGGCCCAACGGGTACGCCTAGCTACAGTACAGTTTCGGTAGCGTTATTAGATTTCTGTATAATAATAATAATACAGAAATTAGCACATTATTAGACCATGTAAAATTACTTTGTCGTTCTTTCTTTTTTTTCTTTTACCTTTTATATTGTGGGTGTGATTTAATACGAATTAAGATATAAATTCACAACAGTAAAATATAGTAAATTAAAAAATATGTGGGTCAAGTCTAGCAATTAATTTCTTAAGGGCCTGATTGGTATCAAATTTTTGATAGAATTCAATTCATTTAAACTGAAATCATAACAAATTTTGTGATTGTTATGATATTTTAAAAAAGAATTCAATTCTTTGTGAATTGAATCTGAAAAATTAAAGAAGGTGAGAATTCTTACACAAATAGGTGAGATTGTGGAGGAATTCAATCAATTTTTTAATTATTAATTATCCTATTCCAAAATTACCCCATCTAAAACCTACCATTTGCCAAAGCACCAGGCCAAATCTTAATCTGCTCCGATCAACCACTATAGCCGACCATCCATCACCATCACCTCATCACCGAATTCATCACAACCATCAATCATCACCACGACCCAGCCACCACAAGCCGCTGCAAATCCTTTCCCATCATCGCCCACCTTCACTGTCGGTCGCTGCTCGCTACGCCGTCGTTGCTGCCGCTGCTCTGCTGCCGATCTGCCCAGTCGCCTCACCCATCACAAGCTCACGATCTCACTGCTTGCCCAAGGAAAGAAATAAAAGTGTGAAAGGAGAAAAGAGGAGAGGGAAGAGAAACAGAAGCAAATGGAAGAGTAGAAATATCTATGGGAGATGGTAATGGGTGCAGTGAACCCTAGGGTTTTAGAGTAAAGGGAAATAGAGAATGGGCTGGGTGCTCATTCTGGGCCCAATATTTATTTTGCCTGCATACTATTTTTAAAGTAATAAAAATATAGGTGGAAAAAAATGTTTTTGGCATTTTAAGATGAAGATAAATATAAAATTAATGTTTGAGCTTAGCATAACAATTGTGTATGATTATCAATTTTATGATTTTTTTTTAATTTTATGGGTAAATTTTAATTTAGGGGTATAATGGTCAAATAATTAAAATGAAATCAATTTTTTATCATACCAAACAATATGTTCATTTCAATTCAATTGAATTTTTTCAATTTTACATTGTCATACCAATCACTAGAATTCATTCATTAATAGAATTCTAATTGAACTCTATTAATGAAATGAATTGAACTCTATTAATGATTTGATACCAAACACCCCCTAAAAGAAAATTTCTAGCAAATAAATCGCTTAGTAACTTTTTTAACATAAATAGGAAAAAAGAGGAAGAAATCTAACAAATTAGTGCTGCGTCAGATCTTGCAGTAGTTATGTTAAATTTGGGCCCATCTTAAAGTGAAGACACGTGAAATTAGAGAGAGCTGGGCTGCCTTTGGTCTATTGGGCTTCCAATAAATGGGCTTATATTTGTAAAGTTGGGCCCATCTCAAAGTAAAGACACGTGAAGTTGGATAGAGCTGGGCTGCCTTTCGTCTTGGGGTCGTTTTTATTGAAGGGGGAGTAGGATTCAAACGTAGCTTTGTCATCCCACTCGTGGGAATAGCATACATAGAAAAAATCAAGTAGAAGTGCAGTTCCTATTGAGGAAGATCTGGCATTAGTTCGAAAATAGGAGGGACCCGACAACTAATGAATTACATTTACATTAACCTCACTTTTTAAGTTGTTTTAGACTTTTTTTCTTCAATAAAGAATAGAATACCCATCAATATTGTCATCTTCTTTCATAACACAAATCCTAACCCAAAAAAATAAATTATATTGAGAGATTCGAGACGTATCATGTGAGTATAATTGACGAAAATAACATTGGTTGTACTTAGGTGGTAACCGATAAGTGAGTTAGTCGACTTTAACTTAATTTTGAGTAGGAACTAAAATAAGGATGTAATTTACTTTATGAACTGAGCAAATGTTAGATGTAATAATTATGAAGGAGAAATAGAGATAAGGAGAAGCTGGAGTAGGAATTATACAGTTCTCGAGTGTTAAGAGCCAGAACATGGTTGCGTTTGTATTGGTTTCTAGCCCATGACATTAAATTCCCTTTCTTTCACATCTAGAAATTATTGTTTTTTCATTATTCCTCCAAAAAAAAAAAAAAAAAAATAGCGATTGAGGTGTACATACATGGGTAAACTTCAATTTCTTCCCGTCTTGGCCACTACTTACTAATGAATAATTAGACCTTGCTATCACACCCATGCCTAAAATTGTCCTAATGTGCCCATAACTTTCCTAAAACTTTGATCCTTCCCTTAGCTTAGAGATGCCCAGCTCAAGCTCAAATCAATCTAAGAGAATCGATGAAATTGCCATCATTGAAACTTATCATCTTCAAGCATGATTTGACGATAGATTTTTAAAGTCAATTTTCGCATAGACTAATATCAAGCATATTTATTCGAAGTTATTGTATTTTGACAATGATCTCAAAAGCTACAACGTGTCAATCTCGATGATCCTATCCTATTACACAACATTGTGTAACCTAAAGTTAGAGTGTGTGAAGCACTTGCCGTATTTTATTAATGGCCAATTAAAAATAAGATGCTACGTGTTATTGGTGTTCATTGCAACGCGCTTGTTGATTCTGTTCGACATAAAATTTCCTATTTCATTTGAGTTTTAATCTATTATGTTCATCGAGAGGTTAATTTTGATGCGTATTTTTTTATTTCACTATGCATATTCTTTTGATTTAGGTGTTTGTTTTTTACTTTAAACCTCAAACTAAATTATGATGGAATAGGAGTTACCTATCAAACCTTAGTTAAGGTTTTCTCTTCTTTAAAATAAATAAATTAATAACAGGCTTTTTTAACTTTTATAATTAGTTTAAAGGTGAAAAAAGAAATATTGAAAAAGATCCTTGTGGTCTCAAATTAGAACACGTAAGACACAACTATTATTACAAATTAGAAGATTAACTTACATAATTAGTCTCAAAATCTAAAGAAACAAGAGAGAAGTAGTAGGAAGTAAGGCAATCAGCACATCTGCTCGGAGTTATTAAATAAAAGTAAGATCCGCAAAACATAATTTAGCCAATTAATGATTAACGGTAATATTAATCATGGTATTTATTTGGCCCGGTCCATTATGACATCAAAGCCCATCTCTTCTGGGTCAGTTGCTTGGACTTCATAATGGATCCCTTCAAGCACCCTCCTCAACCCATCTTTGGAAGTTGCGTAAAGGATCTTCGCCCTAATCCTCGACTCAGCTGGTGACCTGGAAAAAAAAACAAAATTAGTCAAAATCCAAATTAATCATTAACATCAATAATTGTCATAACCAAAAAAAAGAATAATATTGTAAACTACTAGATTAGATCTAAATCCAACAATTATTTTTGGATCAAACATAATTATATACAAATCCAACAATTATTATTAAAAAATTATACTGATGTTTTCAGCCTCCCGTAAAATTCTTTCTTTTTGTAAGAAGACTAATTTCGTTTGAGCACCATCGAACCTATACTGTAAAACTAAAATATTCAGTTGATATGTCCTAATGACCGAACAGTTCGTCATACTCAATTAATATCATCGACCCCTCACCTAATTTAAGGATTATCTTCAAATAATTTCTCCTCAAACCCTAAGATTATTCTTCACTAATATTTTAACTCTACCAAACTTGTGGAAAACAGCATTTTCCCGGTTTGGCAGTTACAGACTAAATTAATTATTTTTCCTCTACGGAAAAGCAAAGAATCTGATTCTTACTGATCAAATTTTTCTATCGAACAACATTTATATAGTAGCAGAAACTGAGTTTCATCGCACACATCATAGAATTAATCCAAACAGGCAATTTTACTAGTAGTATAAAAAATAAAAAATTATAAGATAAGAAATCGGAGACGGACCAAGCGATGAAGAAGATCTTGCTTTTGCGGCAGTTATCAACGGTGACGAAATCGAAATCGAAGACGGCGTATCGGCAATCATCAGTTGGTAAAGAGGCGGCGAGCTCATCGTAGCCCTCGCCGGCGCCGCCGACCTTGTCGACGGTGACCAGCTTGGATTTCTCATCGATCTTGAACACTATGAACCGACTCACCTTCTTCCACTTCATCTCCATGAACGAATTCTTGCATTCATCCGTTACCCACATCCCCGTCGTCGCCTGATTTCATTTAATTTGGATAAATTACAATTAATTAAGCTAATTAAACAAATATTAGAGCAAATGAGTAAACAAAAAAGAAGAGGATTAGTTGTTAGTTACCATCTTAAAAGCCATTGCCATTGTTGCTTGTTGATGAAACTGGAAATTGAAATTTTGGTTGTTGCTTTTAGCTAAAAAGAAAAGATTGAAAATGGTGAGCGAGTGCGCAAGTAGAGTGTGCTGTACTTTTGGCCTTTTTATAAAGACACTGCTACTTTAATGCCATTGGAGTTGGACTTCTATTACGAGTTTATCCTTATAGATCTATGGGCAGCTATTGCTGCAGTAGTATACCTGAGAATTGACCCATTTATCCTCTATTCTGTGGGCCCAGTTTATGGTAATAATGGGAATTGAATAAGATGGGTGAAACAAGGGGGACCTGCAATCAACGTGCAATCCGTGAGAAGTCTTATATTTAATTTTTCCTTATTTGTCATGGAATTTTTTTTTAGAAACAAATATAATTATTTGACCAGTCTTGGATACCATCTTTATTTTCATATATTAAACTAATCTCAATCGAGTATTATTGATATAATTTTATTTGTTCTCTAAATTCGAGAATTCCTCGTTTGATGATTTAGTTTTTTTACTTTACTAATTAACACGCGTTATTTATCAAATTCTTCTGAACATGACATTCCTAGATCATACAGTGGTCCAATCTGGGCTCGCACAACCACATCCCCCAATTCCCATCTTCCATCTTCCAAAGAGTCTTGGCGTGAAAGCAAAGGAGTAAAAGATGGCGCGGCGGGATGGAGGAACTATGAAGTCAATGCCCAAACCGGTAAAATAGGACCGTTCTATTAGGATTTAGAGGCTGTTTGGCGTTTCGGTTCTGCTCTGAAAAGTGCTGTGGGTAATTTCAGAGATGGATTCATGAATTATTTCCAGGGGGGCGGGGGTTCGGGGGCAGCGCTACTGGATTTTTTTTTGAATATTTTAAAGGGAAAGTAAGCGAGTTGAACAAAAAATTGAACAAATGCTTAAAAGTATTAGTATTCGTCACTAAATAACAAATATTTAGATAAACTTAACAAAAAGATAAATAAGAAGACAATATAGAAAAAAATTAATTATACATTAGAATTCATATAATATACGTACTTCTTACAATTGTTCTCTACAAATTTTCATTTTTTGAAATCCTTGTATGATTCTCTCATTCTCGACACTATCAAAAATATATTTTTCAATAAAAGTAATCAAACAATCATTAATAATTGTAAACATATATAAAAATGTACCTAAAAAAATGTATACAAGAGCATACATACATATATAATATATAAAAAATTGGATTGACCTAGGGTGGGCGCTTGTCCCTTAGTAGATCCGTCACTGGGTAAAAATACTGTGGGAAAAACACTTTTGCTACTGTTTGGTAAACATTTCTTAAAAGTGTTGTAGCAAACGAGAAGTTGTTTTTGGTATTTGGTAAACACTGTGATCGCGCGTCGAACACGTCAAATATAAGTGTATAATAGATAAGAAAAAGGGGTACAAATACAACTTATCACTTGTCCACAAGGAACTTGTAGATGGTGGTAAGAGGATCGTCCACAGAGACTTCGGGGGATTTGTAGTTCTTGGTTGACTTCCTCGTCACTGAATTTGGTTGGTTGAATCTGAAAATAAAGACAAAACAGAAAGAAATAAAATAGCACAAAACAGTATTGGCCAAAGGCTTGGCCTAGACAGGGGTCAAGACTGAAAACAGTAAAAAGAAGGTTCCCGGTAAGAGCATGAACGGGCTATGTTCTTATGATTCGATCACTGATTCAATGGTGTTCATCTCTATATTTGCAGTGCTGCTATGGATAAGACAACGCCCAACTCAAGTTTACCCTCGGTTGTCAGTCGAGGCCCATGGTTGTCAATCGGGTCTGAGTTGTATTATTCATTTAACTGGGTCTCCCAAGCTAAAATCTGAATTGTCAGTTCTAAACTTGAACAAGGAAGTAAAGAAACCAGAAAATAAATAATTACAAAAATAGAGATTATTAAGAGTAATTAGATCTCACGAAATATAAGAAACATAGCTCTCAAGCTCTTACCAAGAATGGTGATTAGCTAGATGTACTCATGAATGAATTATAAAAATACTTGTTTGCATAAATAAAATAAATCCGTGGATTCAAAGAATTAAATCCAGGAGCAAGGTACAAAGTGGCGGAAGAGAGGAAGAGAGCGAAAGAAGTGTGTAGCGTGTGTAGCGTGTGTAGAAGTTCAGCTATAAGTAAGCTAAAACTCCTCTGTCCTTCTCCAACTCAATCTCCTAAATAATCTCCTAATTAATCTCCTAGATAATCTCCTAAATAATTATCCTGATTTGTTTTGAATAAAAATAGGAATTTAAAATATACAAAGATGGAAGGAGATCCTTGATAGGATTCTTAAATAAATATCTTCTTGATCCTCATCTTTGTCACTGGACAGCTGTGATTTGCCAGCTCGCAAGGCCCAACGCTGCTTCTCAAGATTCCTCTCTCGCGGATCAGTCTTGGCCGGAGTCTTGGCCTAGACTCTGGTCTAGACTCGGGAAAACAACTTCAGCTCTTCAAAAATCAGATTCTTCTATAAATTGCCTCTAGACCAGAACTGCTAAGATATGGGAAATACAAGGATAAATCAGTAGGTTTACTGCCCAAATAACAAATAAATGGATAGTAAAAACATGATGAAATGCAATGTAATCACACTGCTTTTAGAAATATGGTTTGAGTGTAAAATGAATATAAAGGGAATCAGTCATTTTTAGTGTTATTTATTTACATTATTTAATTCAATCTTTTTTTCTAAACAAATAATTTAACTATAATTTTCTAAAAGCTGCAATTTTAACCTTTTAACTATAAAGGACACAATTTGTTTCAAGCAGTAAATTAATATTTTTTAGTATATATATAGATTATTTAAATCAATCTATTTTTTTAAACAAATAATTAACATTTTATTAAATAAAGTTAAATATTGTGCACTATTTTAAAATTTTACATATATAAAATCACAATTATCTATTCATCATTAATCTATTACCTATTGAGTTACTTTTTTTATGGGGGTAATAGTTATTAGACCCCCTGTACTAACATTTTAAACAAAAACCTCCCCTGGATTAAAAAAATTCAAATCCGGGTACCATGTACTAACGGTCAACGAGATCCAGGTCCCTGCCGTCAGTCAAACTTAACATTCTGTTAGGTTTACCTGCTACAATAGGTTTTTTTTTTTAAACCTGTTGCAGCAGGTAATTATGTAAAAAAAAAAATTAAAAATTAAAAAAATTCTTTCTTTCTAATTTTCTTATTCTAAAATTTCCAAAATTTCTCTCTTCCTTATTTTCTTATTCCAAAAATTTAATTATTCCATTTGTAAAAATTCTAAAAAATAATAGGGGTAAAAGTTTTAAAAGTATTAAAAGTTTCATGATCATTAGTTGAATTATTTTAAAACTTTTAATATTTTAAACCTATACTGCGAAGATTTCTTCCAATCACCAGCACTCTTCTGTCTATTTCCAATTCGCAACGAAACCCAGTTGGGTCCTGCATTTTCTGCTTCAATTCACTGCTCATATTCGAATTTGGTCCCCGCTCCTATCCAGTTGGTTCTCACGCCAACAACCCGTTTGTGATTATGCCTCAATCATCATTTCCAGCCAGCCCACCGAAAACCCACCACACTCAGAATCCATTCTCAGCTGGAAATTCTACCTACAACAACGCCGAAACAGGTAATTTAATTAATTTACTACCGATCTCCTCCACCTCCACCTCCACCTTTCTCATTTTTCACCCACTGCCACGACCGCCACCTCTACCTACCCTCTCCTTCACCTCATCTCCAACTCCGTTTCCAGATCTACCTCTCCTCCTTTCTCCTCCACTATCTTCTTCGTCTTCATTTTCCAGATCTGGTGGTTATGAAGTTGAAAATGGTGCCTTATGTCATGGATGTTGATGGGTTCGGGAAAAGGGTAGATCTAGCACGGGAGTTGCGCCGGATCTGCTTGTGGGTGCGTGACGGTGTGGTGGCAGTGTGTCGGTGAGGTGGATTCGGCTATGGAGATGGCGATGGGTGAGGAGAGGGTGATGGTTGGTGACGGAGAAGAGATCGGCAGTTGATAGTCGGTGATGATGATGCTGGTGGTGTGGAGGAGATCGGTAGATGGCAGTGGTTTTGCATGATTGGGGATCTTACATGGCTCAGAAAAATGGAAAATGAAGAAGATGAAGTTAGGTTTGTGGATTGAAAAAGAAAATTGGAAACATTAATTAGCAATGAAAACCTAATAAAGGAAAATGGAAAAGTAAATAAGAAATAAAAAAGTAAATGGAAAATAATGGAAAATTAAAAGAAAGAAATGAAAATGAAAATAAGAAAAAGAAAGAAAGAAATTCTGGAAATTCATATTTTTCTTACTTTTAATTTTTTTTACTGATTTTTTTATTCTTTTTGGAATTTTTAAATCTTTTCTGATATTTTAAATTAATTATATTAATTATATTATTTTTTCTGAAAAAATTAAATTAATTATATTATTTAATACATAATGGTATTATAGTAAATAAGTAGCAACCTGCTGTCAAAGGTCAAAACTAACAGAAAGTTAGTTTGACTGACGGCAGGGACTGGGATTAGTGTGACTTTTAGTTTAGGGACCCGTTTTTCAACTTTTTTAATTGAGGGGAGGTTTGTGTTTTTCGACTTAAGTTCAGGGGTGTTAAACACTATTACCCTTTTTTTATGCGAATACATCAATAATATTTTTTTAATTTTTTAAGAAATTAATGTAACATATGAATTTCTACTTTGACTCCATCATATTATTCAAATAAACATAAAAGTTGGTAAGTAACATTACAATATTTACCATATGGTTCAATTATTAAAATACTCTACTAAATATTTAAAATATTAGGATCTTATTTTTTATTTTGGTATTGTCACTAACTAATTGATATCCAATCTTACATTAAATGATATAATTGCTATTTCTATTTTAGATTTATCAAAATGTACAATATTTTTGAAATATGTAATGACACATATAATAAATGAAAAACTTGATGAATAATTACATTTTTTTAGTGAGTATGTTACATTTTTTGTGATAAATCGTCAACTTATAAATATTTTAATTAACAAAAAAATTAATAATAACCTAAAGAAAATGTAAAGAATTGTTTATTAAATAATACAAGTATATATATATATATAAAATTAATGCCTTGCTCTCATCTCGCCTGCCGATACCAGTTTGTGCCCACACACAAGCACAACACAAACACACACAAAAGCATGAAATAACAGTTTAAGCAAACTCCCATGGGACAATGATCAGAGGCACATTAGAGATAATGGAGTCTCTTCCTTTATGATACAGACCAATTTTAGGGACTTCAATTATTTAACAATCATTGTTTTATACACAAAAGAAGGATGCAACATGGATCCCTAATATGCAAGAACCATGTTGTTCACCAAACACAAAGATAAAAAATAAGAGACTGGGCACGACTCTTGACAAAGAACCATATAATTTCACAAAACTTGTGCACACCTTACATGGACGGGGGAAGGTCAGAGGGGCTAATGATTATAATTCAACTAAAGATCAATACTAACTTTCACAAAATCCCAAAACCAATCAAAGAAACAACATACACACATGAGTTCAGTTGATACAATACAATCATTAACTGGAAATTGTAACACTATCTTCAGCAATGGTAGAATCAGCTATGGATGACCTTTTTGTTATTGACTGGGGTATACCCATGTCATCTTGTGAGACACGCTGCTGAGGATGAGCCAACAGTATGGACATGTACCGGAGGAGGGTACGCACCCCTTGCCCAGTTTCCGTACTCACTAACATGTTCAAGAGCGTCAACTAGTGAATCATACACCTCTTGCGGGCAGTTATCAGACCCAGGCTTATCGTGGAGGTACATCACATCCATGGTGAATAGCTTCTGGCTTACAGGCCATTGGTGGTGCGGCCTTACTGATGATCTACAATAGATGAGAATCTGACCACCAAATCGATATAACCCCTCATCAAATCGAGTTCAAGAAATAACACAAATTTAAGATTCACACTAACATCAAGAAAGACAACAGAAACAAACTAGTGTCTATACCCTGTGCACTATACCCTTGTGCCCAGTGACGCGCCCCCGATTTTTTTTTTTGAGTATTTTAAAGAGAAAGCAAACGAGCTAAACGAAAAATTGAACAAAAATTTAAATAAACTTAACAAAAAGATAAACAGGTAAGGCAATTTATCTGGTGTAAGCTTAAAGAAGTTAGTTGGTCTCCCTAACTTAGTAACTTAAATGTCTCGTGGTGGTGTAATGGTTTCATGTTACAATATTTCCCATCTTTCTGGTGTTAATTACCAAGGATTCACATATTGGTTTTCCGCTATGAACAAGGACTGGGATCTTCTTATGAACATGGTTGGATTTTAGTAGCAAATGACTTTTATTTAAGAGATCTTCTACATATTCAAAGGGGATGCCCTTTATTTCTAGAGACCAAATGACTCTGTACAGGAAAGGGCAGCTGAATTTTCCATGAAATACTAGAAATACTAGAATTTTTTTTGGGTATGGGCTTAGGGGGGCATTTGCCCACCCCCTCTCTCAAGTGGATCCGTCACTGCTTGTGCCAAACAGCTTTCGGAACTCTACCTTCTGTTCCTTGGCTTGCTATCTACAACAAACAGAACAGAACAAAAAATAGAAAACTTCAGCAACCCAACACTCAATGCAATAAGGGCATGGGCAGAAACAGAACAGAAGAAAAAACTTACTTTACTAGATCAGGTTAACTTCACTATTTCATTCACCAGATTGTAATTACAGTAAAATGATGCCACCTTTATGCAGCT
Organism: Viola odorata; assembly: GCA_963691705.1. Classification (NCBI taxonomy): domain Eukaryota; kingdom Viridiplantae; phylum Streptophyta; class Magnoliopsida; order Malpighiales; family Violaceae; genus Viola; species Viola odorata. The sequence continues at coordinate 776,862 of OY829544.1, forward strand.
TGCTTTACTAGATCAGGTTAACTTCACTATTTTAGTAAGAAAAATGTATTTCTTGTGTCATTTCAAATGAAGTGGATCATGAACAACTAACTAATTCAATCTACTGCTTAGTTTGCAGAAATAAGTTCTCCTTTTTATCTCGCCCGAAAAGGTTGGTTTGCGGGTGCCAACTTCCGAAATGCAGCATGCAAAATCATGACTACAAGGAAACAAGGGAAAAAATGCATTACAGGGATAGAACAACACTTGAATAGCACCAAAGACCAAGGACCATAGATACAATTTTGGCTCAATCAGAATAACAGAGGCATGAACAGAACTAAGACAGATATTCAAAAGAATACCTAATGCTTACCTGCATAACTGACAGCAAGAGCACAGAAGAGAGCCATTTGAACATTCAAGTATATCAGAATAAACAGAGTCGCTGCAACAAGGAGAGAGGTAAACAAAACGAAGGCAAGCTAAAAGAATAACTGCCATAATTTGCAGATACACTACCCGATATACATACACAAAGTTGTGAAGCAAATGCAATGAGGAAAAAGGTTCGGTTAAATCTGAGAGAAACCGCAAGGAAATCACTTTGTAAGTGGCATTTCAGCCCATCCAATCCTTGCTCTTGATGGATTGATATCAAGTTTGGCGCTTTGGGATTTTTTCAAGTTCTGTAGTGAAAAATGGAGATGGGATGAATCCCCTTTGATTAGCCAAGTTTTGGTCCGCACAGCTCAATTTGGATGAATCCCCTTCTCTCTCTCTCTCTCACACACACACAAGGTTAGGATCCAATCCTTAGTAGTTTCTTAATGCAATTGTATAAGTTTTAGCATTCATTCGTGAAGTAGAGGACACTAAATGATGATTCTTTTTTCTTCTCGTTATCGTAAACTCTTTTGATTAGCTTAATTATACTAGCTAACTAGCCATATCTCTCTCTCTCTCTCTCTCTCTCTCTCTCACACACACACACACACACAAGGTTAGGATCCAATCCTTAGTAGTTTCTTAATGCAATTGTATAAGTTTTAGCATTCATTCGTGAAGTAGAGGACACTAAATGATGATTCTTTTTTCTTCTCGTTATCGTAAACTCTTTTGATTAGCTTAATTATACTAGCTAACTAGCCATATCTTGGAATTCTGGTCTAAAGCAGATAATGACAGTCAATCAAAAGTGAGAAGGAAGAGCTAATAGTAATGATAACTCACCAAATTGAGCTGTGCGGACCAAAACTTGGCTAATCAAAGGGGATTCATCCCATCTCCATTTTTCACTACAAAACTTGAAAAAATCCCAAAGCGCCAAACTTGATATCAATCCATCAAGAGCAAGTGGCATTTGATACCTAAAAAGTAAAAACCACACAAATATACATATATTTCCACTAATCTAAACAAGACCCAAATAAGGAAACATAGTGATTTAGCGGAAAGAAAGACTTACAAAGTACAGGCGAAGAAGAGGAGGAAGAGGGAGGCATAGTTTCTAGCATAGCGTATGACATTCTCGTGGACGCGGAGCCTCGCTTGGTGGGACCCAGAAGGGATGGAGTAGGACACAATCGGCGAAGAACGCGCGAGTCCAAGAAGGGGTTGGGCTGGAGAAGTCTTCGGTAGTGAGCTTAAAGAAGGGGTTGATGGTGAAGAGGGAGAGGAGGGTGAGGATGTGGGAGAATAGAGGGAGGAAGAAACCGGTGGCGACTGCGGCAGAGGGGGAGGTGCGGGAGGCAGAGGAAGCTTTGGAGGAGGTAGAGGAGGAAGAGGCGGAGGAGGAGTGGTGGCGGTCGAGGATTTCGAGGTAGCCAGAGTCGCGGAGCCATGAGTCGAAGGTCGGGTCAGGTACGGTTAGAGATAATGGGTTTGTTGAGAACACCATTCTCAACGCCCAGCAGCACAACAACTTGATTATTCAGTAACCCAAGACAACAAGAAAGAGCGAGGGGGAGAGGCGGATGTGGTAGCTCTTCTTTTAGGATTTCTGTGTAAATTTTAGAAAGAAAGAGGAAGACGAAAACAAACGAGAGAGGAGAGGAAAGAATCGCGTTTTTTTTCTAATTTATACTTGGTTTATTTGTAATTAAAAAGGAAACAAAGAGATATTTTTGTCCAAAAATAACGAAGGGCAGCGCTTCCCGTGTTAACCCAGACGCACTTCTGGCCACTGATCTCTTTTTTACCAGTGGCAAATAGAGGGCAAAATACAAAGAAACCCAAACCAGCTTTTGAAAAGCTGTGTTGGAACCAAACACCTTCCACTATTTTTGGGTTGGAAAAAGCTGATTTTCCAACCCAACTTTGAACCCCAAACACCCACTTAATCGTCGTAGTTATTCAAAACTATAGCCACCACTTTTTAATTTTTTTTAATATATATCATTAGTATAGTAGTGGTAAAAATAAAAGAAAAATTATTGGCTCTCCTCTCTCCCTCTCCCTTTCTGATATTCCAAAATCAAAATTTTGTTTATTCCGAAATAAAAGTTTGAAATTTCGAAATTCGGGTTCGAAAGGAATTTGGGAAAGAACCGTTATACTTACCAATAATATATAAGGTTTTTTTTCTTGGGGCACCGGCCCACTGACATCTTTCGTTCTTTCTTCTCCTCTCGCTCCGTCCCGCCGCTCGCTCTCTCCCGATTCCTTGATTCCTTTCAAATCCCTAAACCACCCTAATCACCTCCAAATCCTCCCAAAATTGAAACTTTAACTCTTAATCTTTCTCTAAACAAAAGCCAACCTTCAATTTCACTCAAAAAAGCATCCAAATTTTCGTTGGGAACTTTGAGTTCGAGACTCGCCAGTCTGACTTGGAGAGGCTGTTCGACAAGTACGGAAGGGTGGTGCGCGCAGATATGAAATCTGGTACTATACACTTGTCATCATCTTGTTCAATTCTGATTTGTGTCTGTTTGGGTGTGTTTATCTGTAATCCTGACCTGGGTTAGGGTTATTTGTAATTGGAATTGATAGTCTGGTATTCAGTTTCCTGTTTCACTTCTATTTCGTATGCTTTGGAGGCTTACTTTACAGGACAGTTAATGATTGATTCAAATTTGAAGCTCTTGAATTGGTATTCCATCCCTAATTTGGAAGCTTTGATGCTGTGGCTGTTTTCCGCGCTCAATCTGTCTTTCATGCTCATTCTGTATGGCTATGTGAGGTCTTTACTCAATTAAATGGCAGTTAATTATTTTCCCCATGTTTCACAGACTCAGTTTCACAAAGCTTAATTTCATATTCCTTGTTTTCGTTAACTGGGTTGAGGTTGTGACCCCACGTGCTATATGTAACGGAGATGGTCAATTTCGTATTAATATTTCTTTTTTCAATTGTAAAAACTCTATGATTTTTGCTTGGGATAGTTGTCTAATTCTCAGAATGAGCTTCTTGTCTGTTCTGTATGTTTTCCTAGATAGATTAATGCAAATCACACTTCTTTCTATGTGTATCTTGGTTCATGTTTTGAGCAGCCAGTTTCTGAGTGAGAGTTTTGACTTGTGATTTTGGGTGGTAAATGACCTTGTTTTTCAGACTCATAAGGCCCACCCATTTGAGCTTTGACTAAATAAGATCCTATACTAACATAAGTTTGAATGTTTGATGTAGCACTACCCATGTAGTGATTATATCAAATTGCAGTGTCTGAGCACAAATTAAAATGGCAGCGGCAAATTTGTAGTTTCGAGGAGAATACCTCCATATTAAGTGTTTGTTTTGACGCAGGAGCATCTACTAAGGAAAATTGAGCTTCTTCCTTTATCAGTTATATCTCCAGGTAGGCGGATATTTAATTTTTAAAATGCATATATTTGTTATAAACATTTTAAATTTTCCGCTTACCATTTTAGATAACTCTTTAGTACTTAATTTCTTTTGTTTTCCCTTGTAATTTTGCAATTTATGGATTGATTTGTCTTGCATGATTGCAGATTTTCCGCTTCTTCCTTTATCAGTTATATCTCCACGTAGATGAGTGTATAAATCATAAGTTGGTTTTGGTGTGTTATAGTTTTATATCGAATTTGACAAATCAAATTTTTTTTAATCTCGCCCCCCAGCATGAAGGCTGGCTCCGTCATTCTACCCTTCCATCCTTCGCTGGTAGCAGAGGTTCTTCAAAACCTAATCACTTCTTCAATGGAATCTCAATCTCAATCCGGCTCAAGTGAAGACATATTCGAATCCACCGTGAATGTAGATGATACCTATTACAACGAAGGCTACAACGAAGGCTACAAAGAAGGCCTAATCTCTGGCAAGGACGAGAGGAAGCAAGTGGGATGGAAAGCAGGTTTTGAAATTGGCGAGGAATTGGGATTTTATAAAGGTTGTATTGATGTGTGGAACTCGGTTATTCAACTTGACCCGACCCAGTTCTCGAATAGGGCTCAGAAGTCCATCAAACAGTTGGAGGAGTTGGTTGAGAAATACCCAGTTTTAAAGCCTGAAGATGAGCGGGTCCAGGAGATAATGGATGCGTTGAGGCTCAAGTTCCGGGTTATAAGAGCAGGTTTGGGTGTGAAGTTAGAGTATGATGGTTATTCTAAGCCAAAGGAGATTGAGTTTTGATTATAGGAGCGTTTTCAAACTCAAAGCTATACTGGTATTTTATTAATTACAAACAACTTACTAAGTTACTTGACCATCGGTCGGTCGAGCCAATCTTTGAGTTAGGCTGACAGCCCATAGTGAAGTTTAGTACTCCTTGATCCACAATTTCTGGGGCTAAATGTATACATATGCAAGGATTATAGGAATTTACATAACAAATTCTGATCTACCGGTAAACACCTGACTGTTCCTTAGCATCTGAACTATTTCATTGTTGTTAACCAATTTTTTCAGTTTCAAGTAAGAATTACATATGATATGTGCGCCCTACATGTGTTTCTTAACTGCTGCTTTTATGTTTTTGATTATTTTCAATTTGCCTATCAAAATTTCTGAAGAACACTAAGGCTTTTGATGCTTGAAAAGTTGAAAGAAAGGATCAGTTCTTGATGATGTGTTTTTGCACAGTAGATTCCTACAGACTACTGTCATCTCCTACATATCTTTGTTTCTCTTGTTCGCAACTTTCCGGTTCTGAATCACGTGCTATCCTTGATAGTTGTAGGATGATTGATAATTTTTGTTTGTTTGCTTCGTAATCAAGAAGGAAATAGGACTAGTTATCTTCAATCTCTTGTAATTATCGTATAGTTTGATGCATGAGAAGTCCAAAACAGCATGACCCCTACTGCACATTTTAGTAGGCTATTATATAGTGCGAGAAGATAATAAAATAAAAGGAGACCGTCATGGCATCAGTTCATGTAGCAGAGAAGACCTAAACCTACCATTTTCAAGATGACGGAATCATGAAAAGAGTATAGATATTGTAAAAAAATCTGGCATGCACCAATTGAAATTCACCTAATTTCATAATCATCTTCCTCCCATTACAGAAAACAAAAAAGAAAAGAAGAAAATACATAAGTCTTGTAGTAGCATCAGTCAGGCAAAGAAGAAAATACATAAGTCTTGTAGTAGCATCAGTCAGGCCATTGCATAATTTGCATTCACCATCATTAACCGGTAAAATGTTCATCATGATCTTCTTCTCATCTTGCCGACTTGCTGTATTATAATTTTTTGGTATCAGCAACTTCAAGATTTCAAATCCCAATTCTTGAGTCTTTCCACAAATTTGTTCAGGAAAAAACGTGATATGTAATTGGTCGACATTCCAACAAATCATCCCATAAGATACTATGCATGTAGTTATCCAATATTCCTCTCGATCACAAAGGATAGATGATCGAGTAGATTGATGCGGGAGAGGAGACAGTACAAGCACTAAAATCTTGCAAATTTGCTAAGCAGAAGATGGATTGGACGTGCAAGAGGAGACATGTCCCTTACGTTGGTGGACCTCTTTTGTGGAAAAATAAAACTTGACATACAATGTATGAGGCCCACAACAACTGTCCATCTGTTACTTGCTCCTATTGCCATATTGTTTATAGGCATTACAAGTGTCTAACCACCACAAAAGACTCCACCCATACGGAAAAACCCGAACATACTCGAACGAGATTAATCTCGTATAGCTAATCCATCCAACCATGGTGCGGTTGTTGACTTGTGGTTATGAAAATGGGTCATCTAGTTTCAACCCCACAGATCTTACTTTTGTTTAGTTTCTGGCTTTTTGTTAATGTAAGTACTCAAATATCAATTTGGTGGTGTTGGTTTAATCCTTTCTGGAAGTGGTTGGGAAATATGCATATGGGCGTTTTATTTGCAGCCACTCTTTGCAAACCTGGAGGCGCAGCTTAGCAAACAAGCCCTGCTGAATAATTTGCCTGGATCTTAAAGCAAAGTGGTCAAATTACAGTAGGAAGGGGATATCTCCTCGAGGTTTAGCGAAAGAACATTCGGCTAAACATTTGAGTAGTACATAAAAGATAGTTCTGTTGTGTTCCACATCCGCAACAGATGATTGTGAACATAGCATCGACTGCGAATATGCCCGGTAATGTGGCATGGAAGTAAAAGAATTGCAATATTAGCAATGGATGAAACAACATAATGCAATAAACAGCTATGAAACGAACAAGCAGAGGCGCACAATTTATCCTCCGTTTTTCTTTCAGATGAAACTGCCATAACTTTAGTCACACTAGAGACTAGTTTCTACTAATAATGGTACACCAGCAAATAAGCATTAACTAAGATGATAATAATCCTATAGGACAATTTCAACTTTCACCTTCAAGCGAAAAGCGCTAGAGTAGGAAAAAGCATACTTAATTTAACAAATGTTTCATTAGACTCTCATTTCTCTCTTATCCAGCATTGTCCTCACAAGATGAATAAAACAGCTTCATCAGTACAATGCAGCTAATCCTTCATCAGTATAAGCATGAAATTGTACCACTGAGTCACCGACAGAAGGTTGCTGTGAAGATTCAAAAGTGTGTACCAATGGCATAGTATCTTCACTTGTCATCAGATGGTGGCTTCTCATCATTCTTCTTCTTTTGTTCGGACTGCAAATGAAGAACATATCAGTTACTATGCATCACAAACATTTGAAAACAAAAAGACAAAAAGTAGAAACTCAATTCAAAACGCATACACAAGTATAAGTTTTGAGAACCCACCTCAGATTGGGCTTGGAAAGATGCAAGCAGATCCCTCACCGAAGGATCATTAGGATCAACCCCTGGAAGCTGTGTGAAGGGTGAGATGTTAGAACACAAACAACACAAGCTGAAATCGCTATGTTCAATAATGTAGGTTCAAGGAGACATACCGATCCAATGACAGATGACATAAAGGACTGATCCTCCAGCACCTTATTCATATCTGACTGAGTTGAGGAATCTTTTGCAGCTTCCTGCATAGACATTTGAAGAGCTGCATGCAAAATATACAGGAAATGGGTTGGTAAAGGTACACCAATTAGTTTTGAAACTCAGCGAAACAGAACCATGCTGAAAAATGATCTCCAAATGAGACATGACCTACCCATTGCCAAATCATTATCGTCATTAGTTGCCTCTGACATTTCAGAATCATTCACAGTAGGATCAGATCCAGGTGTTTGCATTGACAATGCGATGGCCTGCTCAAGTATTGCATCCTATCACAAAATTTTAATCAAAGCCAGATTTAGATTTCTTTTTTTCTCTGAAGAAATATAAGTTCCAAACAATAGGTACAGTGAGATTGAGAGTAATGCATTTTTTATCAGCGTCTCTGCACACAAAACACATCAAGACACAAGGTACGATGAAACCAACCATATCAACAGCATTGTCAGTTGCTTCAGGAACAACATCCTTATCAGCCATAGCCACATCCTGTGAGTTTGATGATGGTTCCTCTCCTTTTCCTTGACTAGCAGCTTCGTCGGCGGCCCTTTTGGCAGCAGCTTCTTGCCTTGCTCTCTCCTCTTCCATAGAAACTCTGAGAGCAAGAGCCAGCTCAGGATCAAGATTCGGATCAACACCAAATTCATAGTCACCACCAGCAACTGCAGCGGCAGCAGCAACAAACCCGCTTCCTCCTTCTCCATCCCCTGTGAACACAGGTGTACTGCCAGAAAAATAAAAAAGATGGAATTACTTGAGCTGCATTTAAGATAATGAACTAGTCCGATAAATCTTCAAAAACTAGTATCTCAGCTACAACTTTAACAAGAAAGAGCATTATCTGATCTTATCACACAACTGAGTAGCTTATTATCACGGGAAGATATAATTTAAGCAGTTTTCTGTTATCAGGTGAAAACTCCAGCTCTTCCTAGAAAAATCTATGATGATTATATATACCACCCATTACATTCTACCACAACGTTTTCCCAGTCAAATTGACATTCTACTCCAGTCACTTTTTACAATTACTTGCAGAAAATTAAATCATTCTTCTTGACACTAATTTCCATATTCCAATCTGTACCCTAAAAACTGACAAGTGAATCCTTTAAAGTAGCATAGAATATCATACCTGATAAGCACATCGGATAGTGCATTTGCACCAGGAGGAATGTGAACTATATGGCTGCTGTCGTTGTTATTAACAGCAGCAAGTAGAGCCTCCAATTTCTCTGGCTTGCCATCATCCTCTTCACCAAAATTGACAATATCAAGAGCTACACTGTTCTTCTTCAATTTCTTCCCTATGAGCTCCAGCACCTTCTTTTCGTATTTGATAGGACTGAAAAAATTCAATCATTATTAAGAAAAACTTCAATATCAACAATAAACGAAAAGTTGGAAATAACAGCTAATCTACCTTCCAGCAAAAACTATTATTCTTTGATGTTGGTTTTTGTTCTGGCGATGCTTAAGAGCCAATTGTGCCACCTGGATTGCAGCAGTTATGTTCATCTCACCCCCTACTTCAAGGCCTATAAAAAAAAAATATTGCAGATGAGAAGGGAAACAATATACTTCAACAAAGAGTAAATGGAGAGGGAAAAAAATTGAATTTGGCAGTGCATTCAGCTGGAAATTTGAAACAAATTCTCATCAGGGTTGGATTGGGTATTCCAGTTTTGTTTTTGTATTGCTCATATTCACAAAGTTTTTCCCATACGCTCATTAACAGTTTTTCCCATACGCTCATTAACCATAGAGTTTCATTCACAAAACAAAAGGCACAACAGCACTTAAAAAGTCTAAATTCAAACAGCAGTTGAATAAAAAAAAAATCAAACAGCAGCAAGTCTGGCACCAGAATCAGGAAATAGAAAAATAAAACCAAAACCATTGTGCTTACCGTGCATACAACCCAAAATTTTTCCAAGATCACTAGTAGGAGTGGTCAAAACACGCACTCCCTTGCCTGCCATTGTTAGAATCCCCACTGTATTCTCCGGGTTAGACTGCCAATTAAGTTTTTTTTCAACCATCAATATACAAATACGAATCGATACCAAGTTATTGGAACAAAAACCTAATTCTACAAACTAACATAACCATCAATAAATTAATTACCTGTGTTTTGGCACCGCAGATGAGATTAACAGCATCGGCTTGAGATTGGAAACGAGAAGGAGCATAGTCGCCGTTGCGCATCCATTCTGAGTTGTCGATGCATATCATAGTCGCCTAATACAGAACAAAAAGCCAAACGAACAGAGTTAAATTACCAAAAAAGAAAGCAAAAATTAGGAAAAATTTAGCATTGAGCTCCATTGCTGACCTCGAGAACCATCTTGTTACCGTCAAGGAGGAGAGTGCGTCGATGAAGAAGTAAGGTTATCTCTTTCCCTCGAGTGTGCTGTTTGTGTTTCGTGCTCGCGAAGAGATGTAAGGAGGTCTGATATGCCTTCGTCTTTATTACTCCTAATAAACTAATTATAATCCCATTCCTACTCTTTTTTCTAAACAAATAATTATTAGGCTTCTTTACGGAGGAAATAATATTATTGTGTTAATGAGTTTTTTATAATAATTTCTATCGAGCTTTTAAAAAGTGATTATTCTTCCGATATGGTTTAATAATGTGTTTTTTTAAATGATTTATATTAATAAACATTATTACAAAAATCGAATTCATAATCCATAACAACGGTATAAACTAACCAATTGAATTATAACCTCATATTAATGTATTTTTTAACCAAACTTTTATTAATATTTTTGCTACTTTCATACTTTTATATTTACTAGATAGTGATTTATTTAAATAAACAAAATTACAATGATAATTACATATTCTCACAACAATTAGTAAGCATATTAGCATAGAAAGAATAGTATATGCCACTATTAAATATTCTAACGTCTTTAAAGTATACACTTTATTTTATACCTTACTCCTTAATATTTAGGCTCCTAAACTTTATTCCATTCAAATTCCTAACGGAGAATTAAAAAATAACATTTTATATTATAATATTCTTAAAAATATAAAAGAATTAAAAAGTTATTAAAATTTCAAAAAGTTATAAAAAAAATTAAAAAATGGAGTTCTATTTGTTGTGATAATATTTTTTCTGACTGAAAAATTTAGAAAAATAGGAAAAGTAAAGAATTTTTTTTTTTAATTTTATTCATTTAAAAGAGAGTTTTAATAATTTTATTTCATTATTAATGAATATTCCAAAAAAAATAATCTCTAGTTTTTTCTTATTTTCCATAAAAATTTGAAATCCATATTTTTACGAATTATTTATATTGTTTTGATTTTTCTTTAATTGTTTGAAGGTTTTATAATTTTTACTTTCTCCTATTTTAAAAATTTTTTAATTATAAAAAAATATTATCATTAATTTTTCTTATAGTTTTTTTTTATATTTTGTATTTTTTATAATATTTTAATGTAAAAAAATTAGTTTTTAATGTACCGTTAGGGTTTCAGGCAGAAATTATAATGATAGAGACTAAAGTTTGACGCGTTTTGATATATTAGAGACTAAAGTTTGGGGCTCAAATGTTGTCGATAGACCTGCTAATTGGACGGGCCAAATTTCGGCAAACCCTCTAAAATTAAGACGGGTCGGGCTCGGGCCGGGCTCGGGCCGGGCTTTAATGGGCCATTTTTATATAGCCCAAGCCTGACCCTCCTTCTAAACAGGCCGCCCGCAGGCCTGACGGGCCAATCCGTTTTCTCATCCCAAAACAGTACAGCACAATTTTTTTTTTTACAGCACAATATTTAACGACGAACTTTTTTTGTCCGGGCTTAAAATTTACAACCCCATCCATTTTTCATAAGGCCCGGACCGGCCCTACGAACGGTCCGTCCAATTAACAGGTCTAGTGGATTAAAGTAAAAGTGTTTATACCTCAAAAACCTTAATAGACTATTTTTCCCTTTATTTATTTACTTACTTTTGGCCTTTATGTTTTTATATATATGGATGGTTGTTTATTCCTTAATTATTTAAATAATAAATACTTATTAAATTAATATAAAAATATTTGTTACACTTTATTTTTAGAACCCTAACCTTTATTATTTTTGGTGATTGTGTTTTTATTTTAATGATAAAATACTTCTTGCTGAGAAAATTCATGATAGGAGGGCTGATTTTTTTAAAACCCAACCATGCTCCTACACGCTAGTAATTGTAATTTTGGTGAACTAGGTTTAAGAATTTCTCATTATTTTGCGAGTCCGACTCCAAATTGGAACTCCTCATCACCACGGTATTGAGAAGATTAATTTGTTTGCAGATCAATTAATTTTGATTCTTGATTGATCTCCTATAATCTTGTTAGGTTATATATAACTCGTAATTCTCCCTGGATTACACTATTTTTGTGTTCGTTCGAATTTATACTTGCTGAATCGTTGGTTAGTTAATCGTTCTTCATCTGTAATTGTATTTTATTCTTTCGTTCTTTTTCTAATTCTAGGCATATATATCCATAGGCGTAGTGTAGGATATATATAGGAGAATTTAATTAATTACTAACGTTTATTTTCCTCCAACTAACTATAGGAGAATTTAATTAATCTGAGAAGCACCGATACTGTAGGACCATGGAGGTGTTCACCGTCGACCTCGAACTCCTGAATCATAGTAATCTAAGCAAAAGGAAAGAAGTATGTGGTCGTTCTGTAAGACAGCAAAGTTTATGGCGAAATCAGAGTTTCTTCCGAGAGGGAGATTCATTATCCCTACTAAAGAGAAGCAAGCGAGGCTGATGTTCTCTGTTCTCGTGGATCTGTCTCCCTTCTTGTGACGGACTGGGGGTTATCATCAGCTTTTGAGGGTTTTGATATATGGGTCCATCTGAAGGATGAAAATGATAAGGAAATCTGCAACGAATTGTTCTTTCATTTCGGTGAGGATGGCTATGACAAATTGAGGGAATTCCGGCACTACTACAAGAACAATACTTGGAGCCTTCAAATTTGCTTCGCAGGCGATGGCAACCTGCTGATTCTGTTAATGGGTATGGTGTGATTTGTACTCGGAATGACATGCTTGGCCCTACTTGTAGAATTGTTCTCTTCTTTAAGCGAAGGAAGAGCAGGGTGGAGTTAAATATTGGGGACTGTTTTCCACAGTCCAGGAATATTGAAGCACTGCCCATGGGTGACAAGCGATCCTATATCAATTTCCTACTCTACCGCGCTAGCCCTGACAAGGATGGGAAGGTCGTTCTGCTTGCCAGCTGTCAGAAGGCGCTTTCATCTATTCCTGGGAGAAGGCTAGACTTACCATTGGCAACGAGCATGTAGAGCTTGAGGTTGTTGTCTATCGGGGCGGATTTCCTGAATCAAAATCCTACTAATATGCAGTGGGTATCTTCGGTATGGTTGTGCAAGACTGCTGCTATCTGTTAGCATGAGCATGGCTTTGTTCCATTGCTTGTGACTATGGCTTTAATGTGCTATGTAAGACTCTCTTTTGACTCTCCGGTTGCATCCATTTGGGCGTTTCGATGTTTGTGATTCATGCTTTATCTAATGTTTTATGCAGCTATCATTTGTGTAATTAAGATGTGCAGGAGTTCGTCCGTGCTTTTTATTTCGTAATCACTTGATTTAGAGCATATTATATGACATCCGTTGCATTATTTGTCTTAATTCTCTTTCTAATTATCAGATCATTGATTAATCAAACTAGAGTACAGTAAAAGGCATGGCGGTAATTATTCCTTATATGTAGATTACCTCATTACCATTATCACCTAATTGATGGCATAATTTAACTTATGAAGTCTCAGTAATTATGAGGTAATCTGTAACGAATTGCTCTTTCCTTACGATAAGGATCAAGGTAAGTATGACGAATCGCAGGAAGTAACACGAAGCTACAACCACGGAACTTGGTCCGTTACAATTCACTTCCCAGCTTATCGGGATGTGATAGCAGGTTGGTTTTCGGTTGGATTGAAAGGATTAGGCGAATTAGGTGAAACGGAAGCACCTGTTAAGGTGTATGGTGTGATTTGTGTTTGGAATGAATTGCTTGGCTGTGAATGTAGTGGTGTTCTCTTCGGTCAACCAAGGCAGAAACGCGTGAAGTTAAAGATCGGGTACAAATGCAAAGGGCAAGTGCTCGTATATCAAATTTCAACTCTACCAGTATAATCCTTGTGATGGAAGAAAGGACGTTCTGCTTACGCCACGCATTGTCTGAAGTCGTTTGCACCTGTTCCTGGGCTTATACTACATTTTCCCATTGGAAACGAGCATGTAGAGCTTGAGGTTGCTGTCTATCGGAGCAGCTTCCCTAAACCAGACGAAGACTAGTGATCTTTGGTATGGTTGTGCAAGACTGCGTCTGTCTGTTTGCATGAGCATGGCTTTGTTCTATTGATCGTTGTGACTATGGTTTGTAATGTGCTATTACTATAGTAGTAGACTCTCTTTGACTCTCTGGTTGCATCCATTTGGGTGTTTGATGATTGTGATTTATGCTTTATTTAATGTTTAATGTTATCATTTGTGTAAGCCTGTGTTATGAGGTCGCTTCCTTTAAGACCCGACCATGCTCGAACACGAGCCAGAAGCGCATAAAGAGCTCCTGAAAGATTGAAAGTAAAAAAACAAGTAAGAGTATAGGGGCTACAAAAGAGGATTCTTCAGTTGCTTGAAAACTTAAAACTTTTATTAGTGAAGCCTCAAAACTGGCCATTCAACAAAACGTAAAAATTCAAGGTATGCACAAATTTGCCAATAGGCAGATGTAAAACTTTTATACAAAGTTACAAACAGCAAACGGAGAAACAACACAATGACAAGTCAATAATACAGATCATACATTGGGTGTTATGGTAGAAATCGGAGATCTATGGTTCCTACTGATCGGTAGGTGAACATAAACCTCATGAACCTCCTGCTTGTAGACCTCCCCTCTATCCCTGTCTATCGCATAGCACACATAAACTGTGTCAATCACATTGTTCAGAACATGAACAAAGAAACCCAACACATTAATCAGTAGCACCAATGCAAGAACAGCTACTATGTATGAGTCAGCCCCGAGATTGGTCACACCCTTCAAGATTGCCCAGACCTGTTCAGAAGTAGAGAATCAGGAAACTATCTAAAAGTAAACAGTTGATTCAAGTAAACGGCCAAAACAAATTGTCAAACTTTCCTTGAAAAAGGAAGTTGCATACAAGTGAAAAATTGGCATGCCCACAGATATATCCTTGCGGTAAACACTATGAAAAGAGAACATGCAGCAGGAAACACTAACTTGAATGCATAGAATGAAGAAAGATGTAACTACTCACCACAACTGCATATATTGCTGAAAGGACGAATATAATTCCAGCCAGTATACGAGTGGAGATGGTCTCCACGAACATAGTAGAGAGGAGATTACGTTTTAACAGCTCGTATGTCATCCTTGCAGAGGTGCAATAGGCTTCACCAGTTATTGCCGCAAAGTGGATGGTGAACTTGTTAAGAAATTCTATTGCCGAGAATAACATATTAACAAGACATTGCAGTACTAGAGTCACCATCCCACGAGCTTCATCTCCTTGTCTAGCACTATCAATAGCATGACGCACTATACGAACAATGAAAATAAGCAGTCCAGAGAAACAAACAGTGCCAGAGGAGGGGCCAAAGGCATTTCTGCAAGTGATTAATGGACACGTGTCAATGGCTGAACAGGTCATCATTATCATAACATTATCCAAGAATGAAAGGTTTCTTCATGAAAGCATTGAAGTTTAGCCATTTGATTATACTTTTTAAAGTAACTAAAAACAGCGACATCTAGACAGCTACTTCAGGAGTGGACAGAAGATATGAAGAGAAACTAACCAAACAATCCCCATAGAGATATCTAGAGTAAAAAAAAACCGCACCACATAGGTTTAGTAAATTTAGAAATCTGGAACCAAGCAGGGGAGTATGCAAACTGTGAAATAACTGCGTAAAACCCATATATCAACTAACTACAAACATCAAGTGAATGCATGGGATGCGTAAAGTTCATTACTTTCCCAGAAGAATACATGAATAACTACAGCCTTATAATTACTCAAAGTGGCTGCTAGGCAGAACAGTAATCAAATTCTCAGTCTACTAATATAATGTCATCAAACTCTCATTCTAGGAAACAGAATCATGAAACCCTTGAAGGAAATGAAAGCCACCACAAACCACAACCATCTATCTCACCAAAGGCTCATTAGACCTAACTTGAGCAACAAACAAATAAGCAAAGCAGAGTCCACAATTTTGGAAGTTAATGTTTTCTAAGTAAGCATATAGATCTCAGAAATGTTATGTATTTAAGCCAAACAAAGAAATGAACAGCATGAAATCACCTCAAAGAACTTCTTATACTCCGCTTAGGAGCACCATCTTCCTTTCTGAAGTACCACTGGGCAATTGTCCCACTTATCACATACACCTGCGCTTCGACCACAAGAGCCAGAGACCACAGCATGGTAAGTGTAGCCAACGCGAAGTACACAGGCACCCAACTGTCTTCCTTCCAAGCACAACTGAAAACCCCTTTGGAGTCCTTTACCACAATCTTGCCATTTCGTTTCGCGAACACTAAGAACACGACAATTGGCGTGTAATAGACCAATAACCCAAGAATCAACAACGGCAATGCAACAAACAACCCCAAGTTCTCCGACAAAGCATCAGAAGCAACCCCAATTATCCTCACAGTCAGTTCGATTCGATGCCAATTAGCCACAAACACCCATACAATTATCCCAATGACCAAGAACACAAAAACCAACACTAGTATTCTATACCCCAAAGGGAATGCTACTCTACAAGAGGAACTAACAGTACAAGCGACAAACCAATACACATTGAAAAAGATGGGTATGACTACAAAGAACGGAAGAGAAGCATACACAAGCTGTTTGGTATAATGCTTGAGTAACAAAAGTAAGAGAAAACAAATTGGTACACTCAAAACCTTCGTAATTGCAAGACTCCATACTAAAGCTGTCAACAACCCACTTGAATCCGACGAGGTCAAGGAAGCAGCAAAACCATAATTCGAGGAGCTTCGCTTCACACAAGATGTGGAGGAGGAGTCGAAGACGTAGGAGGAGAGGTTGGAGTAATTGGGGTTTTTGTGGAAGACGGAGAAGATACCGAAAGCGAAAGTGCAGAGAACAAGGAGGAGGTAGAGGACGAGGAAAGGAAGGTCCTTCAAGGGTCTGGGTCCGTAATTGTAAGAGATCTGGAGGTACTGGGTGGGGTCCGGGTCGGGTTCGGGTGGGTATGGGAGGATGGATTGTTGGTCAGAAGGAGGAGGAGTGGAGAGGAGAGGCTGTGTGGCAGGTGAAGAGGAGTCGTAGAGGGAGGTGAGCTTGCTGGGTTCATCGGAGCTACCCATTTAGAGTGAGAAGGGGGGAGCAGAACGAGGGGAGAGAAGATTATGCGGGTGGCGGTGGTGATTGATGTGAGTGCAGGCGCAGCATTCTTGTTGTTATGCTGGTGTTGAGCGGAAGTGATGCGGTTTGGTAATGGGTGATGGTTTATTTTTGTTGTTTTTTTCCATTGTTGTTATTACAGTGTAGTACACTTATTCCGTTTTTAATTTTTTTTTTCTTTTACAGCTGTGGATGATTACGATGAGAATTGATTTTCTGTTTACTTTTTCTTTGTGGATTAATAAATATCCTCTCTTTTAATTTTTAAGAAAAGGACAGAAAATTAGTAACTTCGCACTAAAAGTTGATGGACAACGTGAGGACTGAGGAGTGAGCAAATTAATTTAGATTTAACCGATCTGAATTGGATCTGAACCGAATTTAATAGGGTATTGTTCGGCCGCTATAATTAGTGTGACTAATATCGAACCAATTCAAATTTTGAACAAAACGCTACCATTTTCATTATAAATCGAAATGAAGTCTTGAAACATTTGACTCTTATAATGTGAAACCAAAATCTGAACCGATTCAAATCAAAATTGTTGATTTGAGTCGGTGAATAATTGAATTAGATTGAATCTAAACCCAAAATGGACCAAACTATTTCACTTATTATTTTATTGGATTGCATTTTAAAAAAAAAAGACTATAGATTTACATTGAAAAATTGTAAACTATTCAGTCTTATATAAAACATTTTATAAACTTACCCTTCTTTTTCAGTCATTTTCAGATTTCATGAACTCTCAGCTTACAAATGCAAATCTTTTTTTAACAAAAAAAGTCTTTTTTAGCTAAATAATCAGTAATTTCGTATTATTGACAATTGCAAAATACAATAATAGAAAAAATAAAGGAAGCTAAAGAAGGTAAATCTAAGAAACCCAAGGATATTACATGGTAAAAGTAATCAATAATAGAAAGCACGTTAGCGGACTCAAAACAGAAGAACTTGTCAACTTTGAGCAGATTTTGATTTTTCCTCCTCCCACTTGTTACTGGGTATCTCTCCTGACTCCACAATAACCACCTTCTTCCTGGGTTTCCCGCTATAGGTTCCGGCACCTCCTTCAATTGCATAAACATTATCCATGTCCTCAATGACCTTGCCAAAAACAACATGCTCTCCGTCCAACCTAAACAAACCATGCGCATCGAAAAAATTATTAGGGATCCATTACGGACGCTATGACATGGAATATACAGATACTTCTTAAGCTTTCAACATAAATTAAAATAGATCATAAGAGCATTACTTTGGTCAGATAAAGTCTAATAACATGGATAGCCTTACTCAAATACCATCAACCCAAAAGTTGTCATGATCATGTATTATAGCTAGATAACCATTCACTTGCAACATTTCAATCAAATAATAGCTTGACTAGGATGCCACAGAAAAAAACAATACGCGCACACACACTGTTTTGAAGCTATATAAGCTTCGTTTGGTATCTCCTTTTTGTCTTTTGTTTAGGCAGTGGCAAAAACTTTATCTAGTAGATTGGGATCCTTTTCAACTTTTAGTTAGGTACAGGGAATTTAGACATCAAGTCCAAAACAATGGAAGGGGAGCTTATGGTGCAGGTCCCAACAAGACTCCGGCCTTGTTAGGTGTCTGCACCCAGCAATTCTAGGCAGAGAGCTTCTCCTCATAGGCTTATCTTTCAATATTTTTCAAAGCTACCAGAGATGAGCTTACCAGCTGGCCTTTATGGTAGTGATAAAAAACTGGCAGCCATTGGAATCTGGCCCTGAATTAACCATGGAAATAACACCTACATAGACATCAAAACAATACAAGAAAATGATGAAATGATCAGCCTCGCAAAAGTTAAGACTTGGCCAAATAGCATTCACACCCAGAGGCCACATAGAAAGCACTAAGATTTTTGCATACAGTACCTGCATGGGAATGTTTTATCTTAAAATTCTCATCCGGAAAGGTGCTTCCGTATATAGAATTGCTTCCCTTCCCATCACCATGCACTATATAACCACCTTGAATCATGAACCCCGGTATTATACGATGAAACCGAGTTCCTTTATAGTGCAGGGGTTTCCCACTTTGACCTTTGTCATTCTCCCCTGCAAGCAAAAAGAAGTAATCAAACAGGGTATTACTAACAAAATACTTCCGCCAAAATATTTTCACCAAAAGAATCTATAACGTGGGAAATTAATAAGAAGATAACACAAGTACCTGTGCACAAAGCCCTGAAATTCTCTGTCAACAAAAAGGTTGAAGCATTAGACAACAAAGTTGCATGCAATCAAAACAAATAATTAGTGAAGTACAAAGCCTTTTGCGTGGTAAGGCACAACACAAAACCCAAAGGCTTGAAGTGAAATATGACAAGGTACTTCTCAAAGCCAAAATGACAAAATCTTGAATGCTTCTGACTGCATCTATTTTGACACCAACTGAATCAATTCGGAAAACAAACCTTCCCATTGATGCTGAATTGAAGTGTAAAAACAACCAATTCGAGTTCAGCAAGCACAAACTATCAAATTATGGTTGCTGCTACAATTCAGAATCCAATCAAACGATTGAATAAAAACTAGTGACTGAAGACCGAGCCTAATACAGACTCCACATAATGTGTTCACGCATATGAATAGAGCTAATGAGTAAACTATGCGGAAAAACTACATACATGCAGGGCAGACAGTACAAAACCTATTAAAGTACATGATATAAATGCTTACAATCTCCCACATTTCGAATCAACACATAGGAGAGATGGAATATCCTTAATGCACACACATTTCCACAATTATCATTGGGACGAAAAGGATCGGTTGATGCCAAGATATTAAAGGACATACCTACAGTTTTGGGTACAACTTTGCCATATAATCCAATAACAATTCTACCTGCAGAATCCACACATAACAGCCAAATCCGTAAGAGAGGTAAGGAACATTGGACCTAAACCTCAAACTTTGACAGTAAGGAAACGAGAACCAGACCTAGGTGTTGGCCATCCATATCAATATCCAAGTACACTCTATGCGTGATCTCATACTCAGGAACCTCTTCCTCCGTGAATAATTCTACATCCTAGTCAATAATTCAACAGCATTAATCAACTCTACACTATTGCACAAACACCACAAAATAACAAGCTGCCCAATCAATAATTCCGTTTCTCAGGTGAAAATCAAGAAACCAAGAGGAAAAAACAATCAAATCTAGAACAAGGTGCCGTGAATCTTAAAAACCGGAATACTACACGGATCGAAACAGTTAAGAACAAGACGGGGGATAATTAGAAATAAGTACCTGTAATGGATTAATGACTACGAAAAAAAACAAAATTGCAAAGGCAGCAAGGAGGAGGAGGCATTTTGGAGTAACCCAAGCTGGCATCTCGCTCTTCTTCTTTTTCTTCTCACCCAGTCAGTTCCTCATCTGATTTTACAGTTTAACTCTCTGGTTTTTGATGCGTTTAAAACGAAGCTGCAGTCGTTTACGCGCATGGAGTGGGCAATTCTCTCATACTGTGCGCGAAGTGGAATGAAGGGAGGAGAGAATTATCTGGTTGATAATGGAAAAATGAAGAGTTCTTTCTAGTCGAAGTGGTGATTTTTCTTTTCTTTTTCCCAAGGAAAATGTCCAAAACCAAATCGGAATTTTGATTTTTTGCCATGGTTAAAGTAAAAACGACGTGCCGTCTTGGTTGAAGTGTTGTCTCAGTGGTTGTCGTTTCGGTGTCCCCATTTGTAGCACCTGGTCTCAGTTGGGTGGACAATGCACAGTGGACATTGGGCCTTAAATTGGTGACCTTAGGTTAGATTATGGGCTGCACAAAACATGTTATTGGCCCAGTTAAGATTCTGAAGTGCGTCCAGCATTCCAGTATTCTAAAAAGTTACTTTTACTTTATTTATACATCATTATTTACGATTACTTTAATTTATTATTTACTTTAGTGAATAATTAATTATTAAATTACTAAATGATCTTAAAACTTATAAATCTAATAATCTCAGAACAGATAAGTTTATTTCTAAGAAACGATTTGAAATGAAATAATTCATCTCTACTAAAACACAATTTGCCTTCTAATTAGTTTTTTTTTTTTTTACAAAAGTTCGACTTCTTCTTTCTTTTAGACGAAGAAAGGATTCGAACTGAGATTATATTGGTATTAATATTATCAACAAAATAAATCAAAGAATCACATGTTCATCAGCTATTCTTCTTCTTCCTTTTTTCAACCTTTTTTCATTTTATTTCTTATTTGTATATTTATTCATTCAACTCTAACTGTACTCATATGAGTCTCTTGTGTTTATTTTAAATAAATGATAAAAAATTCTGTAAATTACAACTTCTGCCGGTTAATTTTGATGGTCATGTTATGTGTTGTGATGTTGTCTGCCCGGATTTGTATTATGTGATAAATCCACGGAATAACAACAATACACACATGAGAGAAAGTTGATCATGATAAGAAGTTGGTGTTATCGTCCACTGCTTATGAAATGTTCTTTATAATGTAGAGATTGTGAAGTTTGAAAATACGGCGAAGGAGAACCGTTGGTTAGTGGGCCATGACAAGCTGTTTAAATCTATATTAGATCCACTTGACAGCCCAAGCTGGACAAGGACGTGTTCGGTAAGCATAACGTGACTCACAGTGTTTTTTATCATTTTGCTAAATATTACTGTACACTTTATTTTATTTTTTATTATTATTTTAAAAATTATTTAATCAAGGACGGGACGGAGGGAGTAAATACGAACGTAGACGAAATTCTTTCTTTTAAGGCGGCCCATGCCAGCCTTTTGTGCCAGTTGTCTTAAGACATTAACAATCGAACATTGATAAGTCGTTCTGCTTTTAAACTCGTTCTTTTAATCAAATTTCAATTAATATTCTCAGATTTAAATTCAATATTCCTAAATATATGACTGGAAAAGAAGAAGAAAACAAACAAAATGCCTATCAAACAAACGTTTAAAAAGAAAAAATTAAAAAACTCACGTCTTCGAAGGGTCACGGAACTATATGATGGTGAATCTCTTGTCCTTTGTGATTCCGCCCGTACGGCCCCGACACTCTAAACAAAGCCACAACTTTTTTCCAATTCTTTTTTTATTCCTTTCCTTTCCTTTAAATTTAAATGATTCTTTTTAGTATTTTATGCATATTAAAGAAATTATTTTTTATATATTTTAAATTTATATTTAATATTAATATTTTTTTATTTTAATTTATCTACTTTATCATTTCTGTTATTTTTCCTTAATAATAAAAAATAGATTAGTAAAATTATACAAAAAAATCACCTAAAAAATAATAAAACGTTACTTAAAATAAAATAATCAAAAATTTTCAAAATATCATTTAATTTGAGACGGGGATAATAGTATTTACGTTGTGCTTTTTGTTCATCACACTCTTTACAACACCATTTTACTAACATGGATTATGATCAAGATGTAAAAAATATATTCACCCTTAAATAATTTGAGCATTGGAAATAAATTAAACAAACTAGGCTGGAGAATTATTTTTCTTCGAATCTCAACAATGCTCGAACAATTGTCGACATTATTTAACATTAATTTATTTGTTATTTTATTAATAATAAATACACTAATAAAATTTCAAATTTAGATTGGATCTATATAAAAAAAAAGATTAATTTTTATTTTGAAAAGCAATGAGAGGCCACAACGTGATTAACGATAGTTTCAGTCTCCCTCTAACATGATGGAGTATATACAAGTAGCAGATTTATCCATTTATTTATTTATTGGGTGGTGCCTCGTAGTAGTGGTGAGCACAGTCACCATAGATCGGAGGATTCGACCAATTCGATCCTCTTTCCATCCGATTTAAATTGTGTCGGACGGAACTTCAATAGAAGAGAGAGGATTCGACAAATTTCGAAATCCGGTAAAATATTATTCGAAAATCTGAAATATCTGAATAAATTTGGAATTTTAAGTTTTTATCTCTTAATTTTACATCCTTTTTCTTCTTCTTTTTTTTGCTATGTACTGTACTTATTAAGTTGTAATACTGATTGAATGACTTGTTACGTTGCACAAAAAAGAAAGCAACTAAGAATTAAAAAAATTAATCTAAAATTAATAAATTTTATTTTTAAAAATAATTTAAAAGTATTTAAAAAGTTTGAATTTATCCAAAAATTAGACTGATCTGATGGAAGAATTTGAATTATCGCCAGTAAAATTTGATCTGAATTTATCGAATTTCGACTAAACTATTTGAATGCTCACTCCTACCTTGTAGGATTAGGGCGGCTATGATCCCAAACATTTTAATTCTTTTGTATTTAGTCATTAATTAAATTTTTTTCTATTAATCTTTCATTTTTTTATCAAAAATATAACCGCTCTTAATTTCTTTTTTAAATTTATATTTTATATTCGCCTTTAAAAGTTTAAAGTTTAATTTTTTTCATAATAGTCTTTAAATTTTTTTTATTTATTCTTTATTTTCAACCCCTGAAAAAAATTCATTTATCACCCGCTAAATATTTTATCTAAGCTCCGCCGTTGATTCCGTGCTTAGTTGTTTTGATTTGTAACTTTGTTGTAACCTAACATGATTAATTGACGTTTAACAACTTTCTTCCGTTTTTCTCTTAATTATTTGAGAAGGATTCGCGGGCAGCGTGATTGTATAATTTTTGACTTTTTGGAACTCATGACTCCCTCTTGTGATGTGATTGATCTAGAAGATGGCTTACATACACAAATTGCACTTTTATTATTTGTTTATTAATTTATAATTAGTCGTTGATTTTTATTAGTGTTGGAAAATAAGTAAAATAAAATAGAAATTGAGAAACCATGGACCTCAAAACTACTAGCTGCATGATGGCATTAGTTGTAGATTTGTAGTGTTATTTTTCATTTCGAAAGCAACTTTGTGAGGCCAGTTAAATTTCCCCTTCACATTTTCTTTCTCTCACTCTTCTTAAATCATTATATCCATCCAATCCAAAATGAATTCTAACTACTGCCATGTAATTTGGTTCGACTGGTTAGTATATGACGTCCTTATAACGTAAATCATGAGTAGAGGTGGAGGGAGAAGAGCTATTGCGGACCTTTAATGTTTTTTTTAAATATATTAAATTGTTTTTTAAACGATCGAACCATCTCCTTTTAAAGGCCTGATAACAATTGAATCATTTTAATCTTCTACTCAGAAGGGTAAAGAGAGAAGAACTTTTAATCAAACCATTTTTTACTATAAAATAATTCTTAGTTTTGCTCCTAGTAAAAATTTATGCCTCCGCCCCGTCACGGTTCTATCATTGATATTAAAATAATATTAATAATATAACCCATTTAAAGAAAATATGGCAACGAAAATGACGTCATTTTCCATGGAACGGGACCCGAATGAATATCGGCCGTACCCGCCGCTATCTTATATAGATCAACTTGCTTATCAACTTACAATTTGAAATGGCATATTCCTCTCCACTCGCTAACATGCGTGGGCCCGGCCAACTCACCAACAGACAACTGTTGCTTTCACACCTATCAGTATTTAATTTATAAATCTTACCTAAAAAAATATAATCTTTTTATTTACAGACATTTGAACAATTAAGTAAGTTATTGTATTGTGTAGCAGTTATTTTTAATAATCTGTTTAATATTACAATAATTTATTTATTTGGTGAAAGACTGAGTATTTTTCACGGTAGATTCCGCATCTCCAACTGCAGCATGACAAAGCCTTCAAGTCACATCTTGAGAAAACGAATATTGTTAAAAGAAAATTGTTACGGGAAAAATCATAAAATCACCGCACATTTATATTAAATATCTCACGTTTGCTTATTTTAATAAATTTTACCCTATTTTTAATTTCTTTTTAAAAATGCAGATCCTATTAATCTAAACTAGAAGAAATGTAAACTTTGAAATTTTATCAAAAGTAATAAAAAATGATATTAAACATAAGTTAATTAATTATCTAAATTATATTAAACCGAGTATCAACCATCTTAAAATTTCTAATTGATGTAAATTTAATTTTATTAATTTTTTTTAGGTTATACTATTTCAGCGTCTATTTTTTTAAATATAATTTTCTTTATTCGTAAATCTCTAATTGTTCTGAATTTTTTTCAACAAGAAAAGATACAAGTCAGGCGACGCGTTTGACTAAATTGCAAGCTAATGCCTAACAGAGTATAAGAAAGAAATATGACAATTCGCTTCTTTGTCGCCAGCCAGCAAATGAAAGAGAGGGAAAGAAATGGTCTAAGAATCCACAACTCTAATGAATTGTAACTTATTAATTATTTTATTGATAGTAAATATATTAATAAAAAATTAAATTTCAATTCAAATATCACTCCATCTATAAAAAAAATCCAATAAATCCAAGATTTGCTGCTTCAAATTAAAATAATTAATTATTAAAGTTAAGTTTGATTTTTTCAAATTGTTTTACACATTCTGTTTTTAAAATTAGTACTATTTTTCTGCAATATATATTGTAAATTAAATAAACACATCATGTCATTTGACTAAATGAGTCCTGAAGAAATTTTTGGAAAAAGACAATATAGCAACCAAACAATTAAAAAAATTCCTCATTTAATCATCAAACTTTTAATTTAGATTTTGTAAGAGTTTGACAAATTGGCCATTATTTATGGATCCATTTAACAAACTTGAGAAATTTGGTTATTGTACTTCTTAGTTGTAATCATTTAACTCCTATGAAAATTTTAAAAAAATAATAAAAAATTAGGAGTTTTGAGAAAACTATAAAAATAGCAAAAAAAATTAGAAAAAATGATATAAAATTTTAAAATAAAAGAAAATTTTCCAAAAAAATATTAAATAATTCATAAAAAATAGTAAAATTTAAAATATGAAACATTAAACTAAACATATTGTAGTACTTATTTTGTAGTGAAATTATAAGGATAACTTTACTACAAAACAAAATAACTACATATTATATGCATTAATAAGAGGGTCGAGATTAGCAGAAAAAGTTTTTTTGTTTAAGAATGAGTTTTTTTTTCCTAATATTTATGGACTATTAATTGAAAAGTTTACTGCATGCACCAACATTCCTGGTTCTTTATTTTTATGGATTCTTTAATAATTTTTTGGAAAATTTTCCTTCATTTTTGAATTTTTATTATTTTTCAATATGTTTTTGCAACTTTTAGAATTTTGATAATTTTTTAAAGATTATCTGATTTTTATTAAGAGCTCCTTACTTTATTAATTTTTCTTAAAAACTCCTAAGTTTAAGGGAAAAGAACTGTAAACAACATATCACTCACTTTATAGAACACATACAACAATGTAGGAACTTATGAAGATTTGATGGTGAAGTAATTTGTTCGCTAACTAAAAAGTGTGACCTTAGAACGATACACTGAGCTCCCTTTTAATTTATTTTTTTTCTAATTTTTTTTTATGTTTATGGATTATTTTAAAAAATTATATTTTTGTTGAAATTTTTTGTTTATTTTGAAAATTTATATAATTTTTTTTCTATTTTCATATATTTTATATTTCTACAATATTTTTCTAATTTTTTATTAAATTTTCATGATTTTAAAATTTTTTAATTTTTTTTTTATTGTTCAATTTTTAAAGGGATCAAATCATTAAAACTGATAAATACAAGTTTATTAAAACGATCCATATAAAAAGACCAATTATCTAATTTTTATAAAATGGATTACCAGTTATTTCAAATAAAAAATTTGATGACTAATGAGAATTTTTTTAATAATTTGTATAATTTTAGTTACAAGCGGGTAGACGATGAGATCGGAATGCCGAATGCATGCAGCACACGTGTCTTCTGCAGAGACTCCAGCGCTTACGTGTCAAGAAATTGCAACAAATTTGCTGTTAAAGTTTGCCATGACAAATTGATGATAGTTCCTTCCATTTTTGCCTTTACCGCGGCAAAAAAGTCCCGTACACGTCACTCTTTGCCCCTACCATACGTAAAAAAAAAAAATTAAGAAAAAAATACTATCCAGCAGAAAAATGAAAAAAAAAACGGCAATAACTTCAACATTTTCCAAACTTTCTCTGAAGAAAAAAGAGAGAAATCAAAACAGTTCGCATCCTGCCCAAGATTGAATTAATGTGGGCCCAAAGCCTTAATCCGTACACTCCCCTTCATTCCGTATATCCTTCCTTGGGAACGATCTTGCACCGTCCGTGTAGCCGTCTAATAAATTATTACTTAAAAAGCAAGTTCACCCTTCGCCTACACCAACAATTCGGCCTTTCCATTTCGCATCAAACACAAACATCTTCTATATATGCCTCCCACTCGCGCCTCACTTTGCAAACCAAACACTCCCATAAAATAAAAAAAAATAAAAAAAAACCAAAACCACATTTACATTTCTTTCTTCTTAAATCTTAAGCAATTGATTGGTTGATTTCATGGGTTACCTTGGTTTATCTTCAAGCAGCAGCAGCACCACGACGGCGCTAAGATGGCTTGGATTTGTGACGGCTGTTTGGGTCCAATCCATCTCCGGCAACAATTACACCTTCTCCAACTATTCCGACGCTCTAAAATCTCTCATGAACTTGACTCAGCTCCAACTCAACAATTTATCCGTCGCAAAAGATGTCGGCAAAGCTTTCGGCATCCTCGCCGGACTCGCCAGTGACCGCCTCCCCACCCCAGTCATCCTCCTCATCGGCTCCATTGAAGGCCTCATCGGCTATGGAACTCAATGGCTCGTCGTCAGCCGCCGAATCCAACCCCTCTCTTACTGGCAGGTAATAAATTTAATTATTTTACCTTTAATTTTGAAAATAGTATGTTGAATTCGTGATTGCGATCGCACAGTTTCTAAGGCAACTACTCGCCAATAGCTCGCCAATAGCTCGCCAATAGTATATTGGAATTTGGAAGTGACTATACAGCACATTGTTTTAATTAAAATTAATTAATTAATGCTTGATTAGCGAAAAGTTACGTCGTATTAGGCACTTTACCAATTTGAGGTTTTTGATTTTTTTTTGTTTGGATTTGAAATTTAATTAATTTGATTTTTTTTTTGTTTGACTGATAGATGGGCATATTCCTCTGTTTGGGAGGCAACAGTACGACATGGATGAACACGGCCGTTTTAGTCACGTGCATCCGCAACTTTCGCCGGAATCGAGGACCGGTCTCGGGAGTATTGAAAGGTTACGTCGGTCTAAGCACCGCCATTTTCACCGACGTCTGCACCGCTCTCTTCTCCGACGATCCTTCCTCCTTCCTCCTAATGCTCACCCTCGTCCCCTTAGCCGTCTGCCTTACGGCCGTCGTCTTCCTCCGTGAAGTCCCAGTGACGACAACCACCGTTGAAGAAAAAGAAGAGACAAAGTACTTCAGCGTCATCAATGTCTTAGCCGTTGTCGTCGCTGTTTATCTACTGGCGTACGATTTAATTGTGAAGAATCCTAGCAGTGCGGTTTCTATGTCGTTTGTGGCTGTCCTGCTTTTGCTTTTAGCTTCTCCAATTGCGGTTCCTGTTTTTGCTTTTATAAAAAGCTGGAATCTGAACCGGATTAAGAACGGTCAAGATGTTGAGGGACAGGTAAAAGAACCGTTGTTGACTGAGGAAATCCAAGGCCAGATCCAGGAGAAGCCGGAGGTGGAGGTGGAGGTGGCGGAGGAGAAGGAGGCGCAGGTGGTGGATATAAGGAGGAAGCCGTTGATCGGAGAGGAGCACTCTGTGATGGAGACGATAAGCACGGTGGATTTCTGGATTCTGTTTTTGTCGTTTTTGTGTGGGGTAGGGACGGGTATGGCGGTGATGAATAATATGGGTCAAATGGGCTTAGCTCTTGGATACGTCGACGTATCGATCTTTGTCTCCCTCACTAGCATTTGGGGCTTCTTCGGACGCATCGTTTCGGGTTTGGTCTCCGAGTACTACATCAAGTAAGTTTTCACCTAGTATTATTTTTTAAAAAAATTGTTTGCTGCTAAATATTAGAATAAGGAAAATTAAGAATCTTAGAAGAAATTCACACACGTCACACAGTAGCGAATAAAAAAGGTGTAAGCTGACATGCTAAGAGCACATTAGAATTTTCCGAAACGCACTAGAAAAACTAAAACTATTTCCATACATTACACATTAATCATTTTAAAACAAATATTTTTCATTGATAAATTTGAGAACACTTGAAGTTGTGCCATTAATTAATCTATAATTTCTGTTAGGATGCATATTTATCATATATTTAAAATGCAATAGAAGCAAACGAACGCGGTTAAAAAGTCAAGAAATGATGCACACTAAGATCTAGAATAAGAATAAAATAGAGAAGACTCAAACGCAAGTCTCTTTCTCAGAAAAATATAGTATAATACACCGGAGTCTCAACTGAAGCTGATGGTTTCTGATCGGTGTATAAGTTTGTCTTCCTATTGAAAAACAAAAAAAATAATTCGTCTTCTAACAACAGTGTTAACCAAGAATAAACTACTCTAGCATTTGTTTTGATAAATATTGTTTGTTTCTACTTGGTGGTAGGCGGCTATGGTAATTGTAGATATGATCTTAAAGGTGATTTAATTCTTATTCTACTACCAGTAAGGTTGTTTCCTAGTGCGTGCAAGTGCCGGTCGATACTGTTGTAATTTTCATGGCTAAGTCAGTGTGGCCCATTTGAGGAAGAGGCAACAGACGAGGCACGTAATAGTTAAGATTACCTCACAATGGGCTCTTCATTACTTTTTATTTGAGATTTATGACTAATTATACACTATTGATTTTTTGTGTTAATGTGTTAATAAGGGTCATCCGATCGATAAAAATATGTGGTCGCAAATTTTGCTAAGGGTTAAATAAACACCAACTTGCTAGAACAGACAACTTTAATTTTGTCCCAGCTGCCCGGTGTTGGTCCCATTTCTTGCCTTTAGTGTATGTCACTCTCAGTGGCATCAGAGTCGCCGTTGTTCTTGTCGAATTAGCATTTATCGTTCCGACATGCCTCTCTTTTTGTGTTGCTGCTAAAATTATTGGAAGTAATGGTTTTATTTGGGCTGAATTATTTGAAATGTTAAACTTGTTATTAATTAGACCATTTCATGATCCTTTGTCCAATTTTCTTCTTTCAGGAAATCTGGAACACCAAGGCCTCTTTGGAATGCAGCGTCTCAAATACTCATGGCTGTTGGGTACCTGCAATTGGCATTGGCTCTGCCTGGTTCCCTATACATCGGTTCTGTTGTCGTTGGCATCTGTTATGGAGTCCGTCTAGCTGTCTCAGTCCCGACTGCCTCTGAACTATTCGGCCTAAAATCTTTTGGTCTGATTTACAACTTGCTAATCCTCAACTTACCTCTTGGCTCCTTTCTCTTCTCTGGTCTGCTCGCTGGCCTTCTGTATGATGCAGAAGCTACACCAACAGCAGGAGGGGGAAATACCTGTGTTGGTGCCCATTGTTATAGGCTTGTCTTCATCATCATGGCGATCGCGTGTGTTATTGGATTTTTTCTGGATGTTTGGTTGGCAGTAAGAACCAAGAAGGTTTATTCCAAGATTTATTCGAGCAAGAAGTCCCATAAACTATCCGCGGCATCTAGCCGCCAATGAGGAAACTGCACAGGAGGATTAAGACAGGAAAATTTATGAAAGCTAGGTTGTGTAGTTTGTGATCAGGTCATCCATCTTATTATCCATTAGATTTTTTTTTTTTTGAGTAATATTATCCATTGGATTTGTTCATATAAATAGAGTAGATAATATCAGTGTCACTTTCCCCCTTTAAGATCAGGGAGATTTTGCTATTTTTTCCCTTTGTGTGTAATTTTTTCACCCTTTTAATGAAAGAGATGAATGGACCTAAGTCTCTGTATGAACTTTGCTCGAGCTGTATTGTAATGAGACATGATTATGGGAGAATTTATGGATTGAATTGTTCTATTCTGTCATGAAATTGTTCTGTATTGTAATGAGTGATCGTTTCTCGGTTATCAGAAAAAAGAAGACGAAGAGAATTGAAAGCCCATCAGTTATTGCAGGCTACGTAGATTTTGGGCCGAAGAAGAAAAAGAGAAGGGCTGACTGACCTATGTTCAGTAGTTGAGGACGTATCAAAAATTAAAAAGAAATTCCATTGCCGGGAATCGAACCCGGGTCTCCTGGGTGAAAGTCAGATATCATAACCGCTGGACGACAATGGAATCGTACCGTCATGCTTCTATTTTAAATTTACATCTAAGTTTGTTTACAGCAAGTAGGTCCACTCGCACCAAACACCAACACAAGAATCTGATAAAACCAAGTACTAATTCAGCATCCTGAACAAAACTGCAGCATCTACTCACCGAAAATGGGTCATCAAAGCCACAGTTTGCAATGATGGATCATTCAATGTTTCTCCAATTTGGCCGAACCTTAATTACTCCTGCAAGATTCAAATACATTCACAAAAAGAGCAGGGCAATCAAAAAACTTAAGAGTTGAAGCAAATCAGGAAAAAAAAATTATCAGTCCGTCCAAATTCCAAATGCATCAAAACGCAAAAATTAATTTAAGGTATTTGGTAGACTTGTCCTTCAAACTTCAAGTTCACATGCACCTCTTAAACATGTGATAACATTAAGTTTAGGGTGGATAAACCGAATTATCTGAGTTATCGAACCAAATTTTTAGTATTTTGATGATTATCCGAATCGAATTATTATTTTAGATACCCAAACTGAAGTATCCGAAATATTATTTGGATACCCAACCCAATAGATCAATCCTATTTAAGAAAATAAAAAAAACACTAACAACTTATTTTATGTGATAATAACACTATAAATTATTGTCGCTTATCATCCTTCTTTTTCTCATAAGCTTCAACTAAACAAATTTTTTAATGTGAAATACATCAAAATATTAAAAAGTTTTTAAAAATGTGGCTTATGCTATGGATCTCTATACCTAATATTTTAATATTTCATACGGTTAATAAATCACAATTATACGAATATTTATCACTACCAATAAATAAAAAAACTCAAATAATTCAAATATTCGAGCTGAAATTAATTTGAATTTCTTTTTTATAATCCCAAAACCAAATTAAATCTATAATTGAGCCGAATTGACGCTCATCCCCATTTAAAACAACACGGGGCACCTTCTAAGACCAGACCACGCCATTTCTGCACACCTTCACCGCGCTCTTGTCACCTCCATTCTTTAATGATTGTCCATAAAAGTTCCAAATTTTCATGAAAATTTTCTCCTGTCTATAAATGCTTAAAACACATCTCAAATTCCTAAGAAATAACAACTACAGCAGCAACAACAACAACATGTTACATACTTCTTTCTTGGGTTTCTCTGTTCTCTTCCTCATCATCAGCCCTCCTTCCTCTGCTTCTTCTTATGGTATTTTGTCCCCTTGCCTACAACTTAGGTTTGTTTATTTTAATTTCAAGGATTTTCATTGGAATTAAGATACTAATCCTGGTTCAATTAATTAATGGAGACGGGCCAAATTACGACCAGACAGTTTATACGAATGTAAGCTAGATGGAAGTCCTGAATTACTATATAATGCATTATTAGGATTAAAAGTGGCACCTTTCATTAGTGATTTTAATGCTAATAATGTATGAAAAATGCATTAAAGTTGCTAAATTGGGTAATGGGTCTTGTTGGGTGTTTGTAATTTTCTTTTTTGTGGCAGTGTAAAGGAGCACCAGAAAGACCACTCTACAATGGAGGAATTTTAAGAGATCAACCTCCAAATATCAATGATCAAACTCGTGATTCTTCAACATTAAAACTTTATTCACCAGCTTTGATTCTACATAATCTCACCCAAGGCACCATTTATTGTTTCTCCGGTTGAGTTTCTCTACTTCTTTATTTGTAATTTAGTTGGGTATGATATATACTTACCAGTAGATTAGCAATTGATTATATATGGTGAGCCTGAAATTTGCACCATTTACTAGAAAATTTTGGTTCTTGAATGAAAATGTG
Organism: Viola odorata; assembly: GCA_963691705.1. NCBI lineage: Eukaryota > Viridiplantae > Streptophyta > Magnoliopsida > Malpighiales > Violaceae > Viola > Viola odorata. Next base: position 809,690 of record OY829544.1, read on the forward strand.
GCATACAGAATCATGCCCTTTACCTGTTCAATCATAAAAAAACCATCTTTCTACCAAAATTCATCTTCAGATCTAAAAATTGTTTTATGGAAATTCCCTGATATAAAAATCAGTTTGGGTGAAGATTCAGGGTTCAGATACATCTTTAATAAGAGCAAGCCTAACAACAGATAATACAACATACAACTGTGTTGGAACTGTTATGGCCAGGAGTGGATGCTGGTAATTCCTCAAAGGTGGATTCATTCTTGACTCATTCTCAAATTTAGCACTGGTGTATTTTCAGGTAAAGCTTTGTTGCCAAATTCTCTTGAAACAAGTTATTATAAGATGGAACTGTTCATGATTAGTATTGTTCAAGTCGTTTGTTCTGCTGGCACAGAGTTCAGATAACAAGAATGTCTACATTTCGATAGCAAGCGTTTCGTTGCAACCCTTTACCGAGCAGCAATGGAGAATAAATCAGCAACATAAAATCAACACTGTAATCACTCTCAACACTTCAACTTATACCATACCAGTTTTTGTTTGTAACCCTTTAAATTGTTGTAAGATGTCTCTCGTAATTTTGGAACCTTGATTCTAGGAAAGGAAGCGCGCTATGATGATTCATGTTTCTGACAGTAATGGAGATGCATTGCAAGGAGCAGAGATCACAGTAGAACAAGTATCCAAAGCCATTCCTATTGGATCATCAATAGCAAAGACCATTCTTGGAAATCTGCCCTATCAAGTAATTTCTGCCAATACATAAGAATGTACTAACTTTGGTAGATGTACTAAAGTAAACAAAAAGTTATAAATTGTTGCAGAAATGGTTTGTTGAGAGATTCAGCACTGCAGTGTTCGAAAACGAGCTCAAGTGGTACGCGACGGAACCTGAAAAAGGACAGGTCAATTACACCACAGCAGACCAAATGCTAGAATTCCTTAGAGCCAACCGAATAGATGTTAGAGGGCACAACATATTCTGGGAAGATCCTAAGTATACGCCTTCATGGGTTCGTAATCTACGCGATGATGAACTAAAATCTGCGGTGAATTCCCGAATCCAAAGCTTAATGGGCAGATATAAAGAAGAGTTCTTGCATTGGGATGTAAGCAATGAAGTGCTACATTTTGACTTCTATGAGCAAAGGCTTGGTCCTAATGCTACTCTACATTTCTACCAGACACCACACAAATCAGACCCTTTAGCAACTTTGTTTATGAATGAATTCAACGTGGTAGAGACTTGCAGCGATGTGAATTCAACTGTAGACGTTTACATCTCGAGGATAAGAGAGCTCGAACGCGGAGGAGCTTCGATGGGTGGAATTGGCCTAGAGGGTCATTTTTCCAAACCAAATCTTCCTCTAATGAGAGCCATCCTAGACAAATTGGCTACATTAAAGCTTTCAATTTGGCTTACAGAAGTTGATATCAGCAGCAAATTTGATAAAAAAACTCAGGTAAAAAGCACAATTTAGTAATCCAGTAGAAAATTAAAAATAATGATTTTTATTATTATTTTATTCGACATTGTTTCATTTTTTTTCCTAATTTCTATTCAAATTATCACATCATCGTCAAATCGGGTTGATAAATATTTTTTTTGTCATTTGCACAAAATATATATATTGAAAAAGATAAAATGATAAGTATTATAAACAATAAAAATCCACAGAAAAGCGAGAGTTATTAAAAAATAGAGGGAGTACTTTTAAAATAACATTTCTCCATTTTTTAAAGCTAATTTGAACCTCTAACCTCTTTCAGGCTATCTATCTCGAACAAGTGTCGCGAGAAGGATTTTCGCATCCTGCGGTGGATGGAATAATGCTTTGGACTGCACTTCATCCAAATGGGTGCTACCAAATGTGCCTAACTGATAACAATTTTAAGAACCTTCTGGCCGGCGATGTGGTGGACAAGCTACTTCATGAGTGGAAAACTGGGGAGATAATTGGTCAGACAGATGAACATGGTTCATATAGTTTTCATGGATTCTTCGGTGAATACAAAGTAAATGTGCAACATGGGAACAGAACAGTGAATTCCACCTTCTCGCTTTGCAAAGGACATGAAACAAAACATTTTCCCATTCTAGTGTAGAGATTCCTGGGCCTAGGAAAAAGCCCAAAACTACTTTAAGATCTGAGATGTAGGTGATGGGCCAGTCCGGACCAATTAATGGATTGTTAGTTTAAGTGTTAATATATTATGTATTTTTGTTTTTCCATCAACAGAGCCCAAATGACTCGCTCTTTTTCATGAGAGCCCAATGTTAATTTTGGTAAACACGTGGCATGGCTTGGTTAGGGTTTGTGGGAGACAGCTGGCAGAAATAATCAGGGGAGGGAATCAAAGAGTTGGGAGTTGTGCGGCCGTTTGTTAAAAGATGTTACGGGTCTTGTGACAAGTCGTCTACCGTCTAAAGCTACAGAAGACGCGCATGTCGATGAATGTTGCGTAGTTTCTTTTACTGTGTAACCACATAAGAATTTTATTATAATTTTATGGATAGAGTTGAGATTTGAACTTGTTATAAGTGGGTGAACTAATATGTCATATATGATTTTGGTTGTAAATATCTGATTACAAGAAGATTTATAGTATTGCATGCTATTAATGAATTTTATAAAAAATATTATACCAAGCGATTTAAATTTTATCTCATCAGTTAGTAAAGTATTTTTATAAACTTTGCTATGTGCACTTTTTAATTTTTTAATAAACTCTCTAATACGAATATGATTAATTTTAACGATAAATATAGGATGAGTTCGAGAAACATGCATAGACCCTTAACCCTTTCCTCCGTAATGGTTTGGTCCTCTTCATTTGTTAAATGAATGAAAACACTCCACTACGTTGGCATCTTATGGGACATTGAATTACTAGTAATTGTATTCCTATTGGTTAGCTCAATCCTGTGTATAATAGGAATAGTGTTACTCTTGTAAAAAGGAATAGATAAACTTTTAATTAATCGATAAAAGTACACAGATTGTAGTGTCCATTGGACGGATATAGATCACATCATCAGATTCATCACCATGTACTATTGTTATGTTATAGCCTTTCATTTTTCTCCAACAACAACAACAACAAAAGTTAGAGCCTTTGAGACTTTTAATTGGTTGCAAATAATTAAAACATTATCAATCTCCTTTTCCTGAAAAACCTGGTTCTGTAACATAAGTGTGGGTCACCTGAATATAATGACACATTGACAAATCACTGGTGGGTGTAGGACCATAGAAGCAGATAATGAAATCAATCAACGATAATCAACTATACAATATGCTCAACCTGGTCTCTCCCCATGTCATCATGTCCCCAGTTCATGACTCATGTCATTTTCCTATAACACACAACCCATCTTCTTCAAAACTTCAACATCCCCGAATCATAACATGACGCGCTAGTCTCATAAAACAATCCACAAAAAGACAAGTTTATTACACAAGAAACTTGCAATTCCCGCATCCTGCAGTTTCAACATAAAACACCCAGCCAACAATCCCAAACACATTCACATTCTGCATAACTTTTCTTCTTTTTTCTCCATTTGGAATACCCTCTCCGCCTCTCGAGATTAATATCGGCATGATCAATTTGTTACTTTAATCAAAAGCCAAAATAGCACTACATTAATTCTCAAAAACAAAATATAGAGAAACAACCACTTTCTACTAGGTACATAACATTGAAAATCCTAAAGAGAGAATCTTGGAATTGGGTGGTTTACAACAGGGAGAGGAGAATCTTGTCAGCTTTCCTAACAAAGGCAAAATCCAAGCACCAAGCCTGCAAATCTGTCACTACTAATTAAGAATTTCACATTGAAAACTTACAAGCCATGAAAACTAAAACGGGTACTAGTAAGGTTCTACTTCTAGGGCTACAAGTAAATAAAGGAAACAATGAGGTACAAAGTTGTAATTAGGGCCATGAGTGCAGATTGTAGAGAGGTAGGCGAGGCTGTTCTGTGTGAACTCCCCATGGCCAAACCTGCCAGCCATGAACCATCTGCTAGCATAGTTTGTCCAGACCCAGTCCCGGTCACGGACCCAGTTCCTGATTCTGAGCCAGAAAGCCCCGAGCCGGAACCGGAACCCGAACCTGTAGGATCTACATCAGTTCCAGTGTAGTCAACCCCTGATCCTGTAGTGCCCTGTGATATAGTTGCTGGAGTCATAGGTGTTGAGTAGGTTGAAGATTTCTGACTGCAAAACCACATAGTTACAGAAAACTAAATCAATAATTTATCCTAGCAGAAACAGACATTATTTATTCTACAATTCCATGTTAACATAAACATGGTTTTATCATAAACTAATAAAATAATAAAGCAAAAGGGGCTCCTTGGTCTTGCCATTTTGCCCTCATATCAAAAGTTCTCAACTTTAGCAGAAAGTAACTAAAGCTAAACATAATGAACAAAGTATGTCTCTACCAAAATTCTTCCACACAGAAAATACTTTAATTAGACTTTAATCACACCTTAAACAAAATTATTAAATAGAAGAAACGTTAAGGGAATTGAAACAGTTAATTACTACTAATAGACAATTAGACAGCATTTTGAAAGCAAGAGAACAAAAGAATGGGACCATCTTTATCTTTTAGCAGAAACGACTAGTACAGATTGAAGAATTATCTACCTTGGTGATGAGGGGCAAAACGTCACCGTATAGTCGGCACCGGTGCAAGTAAACGTGCTCGTAGCATCATCATAGGCGTAGCTATAGGATTTAGGGCAGGCGGACTTGAACATTTCTGAGTAAACCGACGGCTTACAGGTGGCGGGTGTATTAAACGCGCCACTACAACAGTACTCAGGACTTCCAAAAGCCTCACACGCACTTTTACACGCGTCTCCCTCCCCCACTTTCAACTCAGTTGGGCACTGCCTGTTCAGATCAGAGGAGCAACCCGTGGATCCGCACAAACCCGACCCGCCTGATCCTTCCACAATCATGGGCAAGTTGTAGCCGTCCACCAAGCTGACGTCATAGAAATCCTGCCCGCCCGACCCGAGTGTGAACTCGGCGAGTGTAGCCGGCGGCGCAGCTCCAAGACCGTTGCATTCAACCTGACCCGACCCGCAATCCCCTGTCGTACAAGATCCGGAGCCAGATTCGTCAAATGTACAGCCGGTTCGAGCCCAGAAACGACCGGACCAACCGGTCGGGGCTTGGTAAGAGCGGGAAGTTTCTTGGGGGAGCTCGAATCCAGTGCTGTCGAGTCTAGGACTGCCGGCATTGGCTAAAATCCCTGGCCATACAGTATAGTCACATCTGTTGACAAATGTGAATGTAGCACCCAAAACTCCTGCAAAAAAAACAAAAAGCACAGAGACCCATTAAGAAAGATTGCATTTTTCTTGACTGTTTTCAACAAAGATTGTAACTTTGAGTGCTTTTGTGTACCTTTAGAAGTGAAAAGAAGAGCTAGAAGGAAACAGGAGATGAGAATGTGAGCCATAAGGGTGATGGTTAATTAATTTGTTGTTATTTTTGGGTATTTTTTCTTCTTTTCCTTCTTCCTTTCTTCTGTAAATGAAAATGATGAGTAGGGAGAGTACTGTAATGGTGTAGTGAAGGGTGATCAATGAGAGATAAGAACGAACAAGAAAAAGGACAGTGAATGTGAATGGGGTTGGGGAAAGTTCCAAATTAGCTCCCATAATATAATAATAACATTTTTTTTGTTTCCTCCAACGTCACTGTATCAAAACAAGTGAAAAAGAATTTCGGTGCTTTTCTTTCCCTTATGATTTTTATTTGGATATGGGCTTTGGGCTTTGGGCCCATTTACTACTGACCCAACATTATTAAGGTTCCAATACTTTAGGAGTTGGTGGGGCCATTTTCATCTTAAAGTTTTCCCATCTTTTTGACTTTTCTTGTGTACACAAATCATTCATTGCCAACCATCGTTTTTCGACGACACTTTATTTACTTGCACAAGCTCTCCACCACCAACATGAAGAAACAGAAGATATGATTTGAGTCTATTCCACGTTGATCTGACACTGCTGAAATGGCGACTGGGTGGTGGAAGCTGATCTGGCAGTCATCTGTAAATTAACCGTTGATTGTGCCACGTGAGATCATGGTAAAAAACAAAGAAATTTGCAGAATGAGAGATTGAGTACAGAGTGTTAATGAGGAAAAGAAGTGACAGCATGGAATCCTATGCGTTGGGCAATTAAATATGAATTAAGAATGTGCATGATTGACAGGATTAGGCGCACGAGCCCGTCATTATTATTATGCAAAGTGAAAAGAAGCAAAGACCGTTCAAACAACTTTTGAGTTTTCACTCAAGTGATAGTAATAAAGGCTCAAAAAAAGTGCAAGAAAGCACGAGAGTGGTAAAAGTTACAAAAATCTTATGTTTGCTAATATAGTTTACAGTCCAGCATCAGTGTTTGAGTGTTTCCATCCGAAGAATCATTGGGTTGTAATCTTCTGTGTATCATAGGATCTTTTTCCTTTTGTTTGTTGCCTGTTAATTTGTTTATAATCCAACCTGTAATTATTTTTTATTTGAATTACTTTCAAGGAATTAGATAGCACACAATCAGTGGAATCACCATCCAAAATAGCAGGAAAAGATAGTGATAAATTCAGCATATTAGCACTCAATCAGGTATTACTTTTATTTTAATTTTTGTGACATACTCTTTTCTTGCACTTCTCAAATATAATTCTTTTTAAAAACAACTTTATATCTATGTATATATAAAAAAATAACAATAATAATATATTTGCATCACAAACCCTAAATCATGTGTATTGGTATTTTGGTTTGAACTAATCCGTTTTGTGGTCTGTTGTTGTTTTCTGGAGGTCGGGTTGGGTTTGGAATTCAGCTAGCTAGGATGGCAGGAAGGAGAAGAAGACGTTTTATTGATGATCTGTTGATCCAAATCCTGAAGCGGATTCCGACCCTAAATTTATAAAAAATGATACGTTTTCGTCCCTTCATATTTAATTCACCTCACATGTCAACTAGGAAATACATAGTATTTTTTAGAACATGATAAGAACAAGAATGTGAAAAAAAAAATCAAATAAAAAGGCTTAAATGACTAAATTTCCCAGGCCTGAATTGTACATTCTGTTTGCATAAATGGCCCAAATAAGCCCAATTGGTTATTTTCCATAAATTAATTTTTTTAATTTAAAATCTCAAAAATAATAAAAGATATTTACAACCCTATTGCGGGTCCCACCTACACACACATCAACAACACTCATCTTTCTTCCCCGTCTTTACAGTTAAACCTCGATAAATGAATGTCCGATAAACGAATAACCTCGCCAAATGAATAATTTTCTCCGGTCCCGACTTGGGCAAATGGGCTAAATGAATAACCTCGCTAAATGCATTAACGAATAATTTTTTTTTAATCCTTAAAGACCCCATGTAAATATAAATGAATAATCATTAAAATTCATAAGATATATATATATTTATTTATCCTAAAAACAAAAATATTTCTGCCAATCAACAATGTTCATACAAGAAGTTTGTAGGTAGGTTAGGTACATTGTCTTAGTCTCTAAGTATTCCATACATAGAATATTATTATTAGTACATGTTGCATGTATTTAGACTCTAAGTATTCCATACATAGAATCTTATAAGTACATGATGCATGTACATAGTCTATATACGTATTTGTATATTAAATGTAAAATAAATAATCATACGAAAAAATAAAAATGTAAAAATACTATCTAAATGAATAAAAATTCATTTATCGATAAATGAATAATATATTCATTTATCGATAAGTAAATAAACTCACTAAACGAATATTTTTTGCTGGTCCCAAGAGCATTCATTTATCGAGGTTTAACTGTACTTATATTTACTACTTTGAGTTATGACTATTTTTCTTGGTTCAATTGCTATTAAATTAAAATTCATAATGGTTTTAATTTTTTGAGAATAATTAGTATTCACTCTCTTAGCTAGTGTCAACTAAGTCATATAACCTCCTTACAACAGCAATTAATCTCAGGTAAAGACATTGCTTAGTTCCATTTTAATCTCATACTACCATATTTTTGTACTGCCTCTTATCTCAAATTTAAAGCGTTTATAGGATTAGTGTTACAATTAGTTAACGTGACGTGTGAATCAGATTTTGAAACTGAAACTCAATTTAGCATTGAGTGAGAAATTTTGATTTTATCAAGTTTATGGTAAGCTGTCCTATGCCCAGGCATGAACGGGGGAGATTTTCCCCCTTTTTTGGACAATCACCTTGAAGTTAAAGGTACGATGCATGGACGTGATTAGTGTTACAATTAGTAATGTAACGGGGAACAACGAGCATGTGGTGTACTTCATCATCTCCTCACACCACAGTGCAGATGTGCTTATTCAACATGTGCACCAAATATTTGGGAGAGGTTTCTGGTACTGCTGTCAACCAAGATATTGGTTCCCAGATCCAAGGTGTCTTTCAGCTCGTGCTTCCCTCGTGGACTACGTCCTTACCACAGTAGTCACATCTAGGGATGGCAACGGGTATCCATACCCGGATACCCGCCCATACCCATACATATTTTACCGGGTAATACCCAAACCATACCCGATTTAATTGGGTATGGTTTGGATATTACCCATACCCATTCGGGGATCACTGGGTATAATACCCGAAAATACCCGAATGGATATCCATTTCATTTCCTCGTCCTTTGTCCTTTCACACCGTCCTCAATCCCTCTCTCTGGCCGCCGTCCTCCCCCTCCCTCTCTCTAGCGCCGCCGTCCTCCTCCTCCCTCCTCCCTCCTCCCTCCTCCCTCCTCCTCCTCCCCCTCCTCTTCCCTCCTACCCAGTCGCCGCCGTGCTGATTTTTGCATTATGCTTTGCTCGCTTTGGTTTTTGCATTATGCTTCCAGGCACTTTCTGAGCTTCATGAACAAATCCCTGCTTTCCCCAGGTCCACTGCTATAAATATAATTGAGGAAGAATTAGGTTTGCCTGTGGAGTCACTTTTTAGCATCGGTAGAGGTTTTGTTGGGGAGCTGGATTATACTTTAGAGGCTGCCAATTCCTCCAAATTTCAGGTATTTTTTGATTTTCTATTGGAATTACACTGCTATAAGTTTAAACCGTCTTTTAAAAGTAGTCCCTTCAAGAATACTACATGTTTCATTACGTGCTGGCACTTAGCATCTAATGTGGTTCTCCCCAAAATTAAATCCCTTCTCATAGTGTATGTTTTAGCGAATGTGGGTTTGTAAGAGTCATTTTCTTCTTCAAGATAATACCGAAGATGTCAGTGTTTTGTGTACCTTCAGAATTTGGAAACCTTCATTTGCTCATTGATGAAAATACTGAAGATGCTGTCTGTGTACCTTCAAAGTTTGAACTCTTCATTTAGTCCATACATTGGTGTTCATTATCCTTAACCAGTAAATTCATATGGTGTATGATGGGTGCCGAGACCGTCAAAATATATTAAAGTGCAATTTACCATGCAAGTATATAATTGAATTGCAGCAAGTGGTAAAAGGATCGTTCCTCAGAGATTCGGTGGATTAAAAGCAATTCTTTGTATTAAATAAAGAGGGGTGGTAAATACCAATATGAGTTGTTGGTTGGTTGCAAATAATTTAGAATGGCAGAAATAAACAAAACAGAAGACGCAGTGGATGAATTTAATCAGTTGATAACGGCTTCCCAGTAAGGATTTCTTATAGCTCATGATTCGAATAGATTGATCATAGATGCAAGAGTATTAAACACTAGACTTATAGGAAGGCTATAGAGACCAGGTATTGGTCACCTAGATCTCCTACTTTCCTCCTACACAAGACTTCCAAAGAGACACTCTATTGGAAGTCCCTAATTATCCTAACAATCCTAAGAGACACTCTATAGAATTTAATCAGGGCAATTGATAGACGCAGGGAAAGACCTAATCCCCGGCCTGGGATAGAGAATCGTGTCTATCCTATAAACCAGATCTAATCCTTCTTCTAGCTGTCACCAGCTAGTTGCCTTCGTATTTCTCTTGGCAATGTAGACTCCAAAGCCGCCAGAAAAGACTGTAATCATCCAAACCTTATGTGAAGCTGATCAGACTTTACTAAGAACAGGGACAAACTGTCATGTAAACAAGAAGAACAAGAATACAAGTATAGTGTGTGTGTAGTGCTATTTGATCTCACAACCTAGGAATCATGGCTTCGAATCCTTACTAAGAAGAAGGTGTTTAGCCTATAATAGACATAACAAAAATAATAATAAAGAGATGAACATAAACTGAATCGGAATTAAATTAAATAAAAGAAGAGTTAAACTGCAACTATGGTAGAAAATATCCAAGCGTGAAGAAACTCCTCCTTTCCCTCAGCGGCTGCTTTAAATAATAACCTAAGGAATCGTTCTCTAAAAATCCGTGATAAGGATCAAATAAAGTAGTTTTAAATCTCCTAAATTGAAACTAGGAGTTTCACTATCAAAAGGACTTATAGTTGGAGTTGAACTCTGCAGGAAAACCCTTCTGGAAGCAGAGCAGCTGGCACACACGCTCAGCTCGCGGCCCAGGCCCACATGTTGTATCCTCATTAATCCGGTTGACTCTGGTCAACGCTTCCAGTTCCTTGGCTTATCCCAGGTCTGGGATCGTATTGTTCTTTGATCAGCAAAACAACTCTGATAAAGGCTCTTTGGACTCCTTTTGAATAATTCTGCTTCTCAGCAGCTTATCTGTGGAAAAGGAGGGAAAAACCAATATTTAGCAGTATCATCATCCCAAAACAGACGTAAAAGGATGATGAAAAGATGACATTTTAACGCTCTATCAAATCCCCCACACTATCTCATGCTTGCCCCCAAGCATCAAAATAAAATAAAATAAACAATTCAAAACAAAACAAAACACATCAGACACCAAAACTCCAATCTTCCTCCTTCGGTTGTTTAAACCATCATTGGAATTACCTAGATGTTTCCCTAACCGACCCAATACAAGACTAACAGGGAGAAATCAATACCTCAAACGTACCCTATCCACATAGTTTCAAGACATCTAGCTTTTTTTTAAAAAAATTATGAAATGATCAAGGGACAAGGCTCTCCACAAAATTGAGTCCTACCACAGTGCAATTCCATCTAAATGTGCTTCTAACCATAGTGTCATTTAAACCACTTTGACAGATAATTGGCTTTTATCTTTTGCCCTTTGTATTTTTACAGGCTTTTTGCATAGCAGTGCTTGTTCTTTTCGGCAGGAACTTCCACTTTTGCTATTCTGCCCTATGACGTTCCAGCACATTTCAAAAGTTTACACATTCAATCTGATGGATTTTAAAAGCACTCTCAATTCAGCGTGGCAAGCCCTATCACCCTAATAGAAAGTTATGCCCTAGCTAGCTGTCATTTTGACCATGTGGATGGTTAACGTTTGGGTACATTAGGTTATATGCCCCTAAGGCATTGATCAGCTTACGTTCTTTCACTTCCCTGTTACTAGAGTAGTGTCTCACCTAGACAAACATCTAAATGTAGTCCCAATGTTGAACTAAACAGCCTAGGCCAAAGATTGGTTTTTTTTTTGGTGTACGCACATACAAGACTGACTCAAAATATGCACAAAAATAAGAAGTAAAAGTCATGCAGACATCAGACCTAAAATAAGAAAAATCAAAATGAAAAACCTGACTAAAAAAGACTCAATACTCAATCAAGTAAATCAAAACAGATTATCAACACAAAAAGTCCTCCCCCACACTAAAGGACACTTTGTCCTCAAAGTGTGAGAAAGAAAAAAAAAAAAAACTCAACGTTAATGTAAATAAAAGAAATTAAAAACAAAGAAAGATAATACCCGGGGCAATCATGGGTAGGGTGGGAAGGTATTTGCATGAATTTTCCCAAGAGCTCCTGTTGTATAGCTTCGGAATGCTTTTGGTCCTCAGTCAGCTTCCGGACTTGAGCTCCTAGCTGTTCAAAAGTTTTCTGCTGGCTCCTGGTTGGCCAACAGTCGCGTCATCATGGCTGTTATGTTTTGCATCTCATCCCCAACCCTGGGATAAGATCAACTTCAACTGCAACTGCCTCCTGATTTTTCTGGAAAGAAAAAAAAATTATTAAACGAAATTCCATCAGATTCTTCTCGAGTTTTATTCAAACCAAATAATTGATTATGAGAGAATTAAGATGGTGCAAGGGCATGGGTTGCCTCCCATGTAGCGTCCTTCTTTTATGTCTTGGACTAGACATGAAATTCCTCATTCGTCTGGACTTGGGTGGACTTGAACTTCCTCCACCGTGTAGCTCTGAAATCCTTCGTGGTAAGGTTTCAGCCTCTGTCCATTAACTTTGAACGCCATTCCCTTCTTCATATCCTGTATATCAATAGCACCATAAGGGTAAACGTTAACAACAATATATGGACCCATCCATCTAGATTTTAATTTCCCTGTAAAGAGTCTAAATCTAGAATTAAATAGTAACACTTTCTGGCCCACATGAAAGTTTTTATCCTTAATGATACTGTCATGGTATTTCTTGGTTTTTGCTTTTACGAGTTGGGAGTTTTCATATGCATCTCTGCGCATCTCTTCCAATTCTTGGAGTTGTAGTTTCCTTGCTGCTGCATCTCTTTTTAGCTCCAAGTTACACTGCTTTATCGCCCAAAAGGACTTGTGTTCTAGTTCGACTGGAAGGTGGCAAGCTTTGCCATATACTAGATTGTAAGGAGTTGTGCCTATGGGAGTCTTAAATGCTGTCCTGTATGCCCAAAGAGCGTCGTCTAATCTTTGACTCCAGTCCTTTTTGTTTGGATTAACTGTCTTTGCTAGGATGGCCTTCACGTCTCTGTTTGAGACTTCTGCTTGCCCATTGGTCTGGGGGTGGTATGCTGTGGACACCCTATGATTGACCTGATATTTTGCAAGTAAGGCAGTAACTACCTTATTGCAAAAGTGGGTCCCTCTGTCACTGATTAATACCTTGGGTACTCCAAACCTGTTAAGAATGTGAGACTTTAGAAACAAAACCACTGTTTTGGCATCATCGGCTGCAGTGGCTTTGGCCTCAACCCACTTAGATAAGTAATCAACAGCTAGTATAATATATTGATTTCCTCCAGACCTGGGAAAAGGACCCATAAAGTCGATTCCCCAGACGTCAAATACTTCACAAGAAAAGATGGGGTTCAAAGGCATTTCATTTCTAGCAGATATATTGCCAACTTTTTGGCAGCTAGGACAGTTCATACAGAAAAGATGGCAATCTTTAAAGAGTGTTGGCCAATAGAAGCCACATTCAAGAATTTTTAATGCTGTTCTTTTGGGTCCGTAATGACCTCCACATGCTTCTGTATGGCAGAATCTCAAAATAGATTCAAATTCATTTTGGAGAACACATCTCCTCAGAATCTGATCTTTTCCGATGTTCCACATGTAGGGTTCATCCCATACATAAAATTTAGAATCTCTTCTTACCTTTTCCCTTTCTCTGTATGTCATGTCCTGGTCAAATTTACCTGAATGCAGGAAATTGGCTATATCCGCATACCATGGTCTTTCCACCAGGGCAAGTATAAGGCTCTCGTCGGGTCCATCTCCCAGGGCAAAGAAAAGGGCTTCGTCTGGAAATTCCTCTTTTACTGGTTCATGGTCTGGTTTCATGAGTAATCTGCTTAAGTGATCTGCTACTAGATTCTCCTTGCCACTTTTATCTTTAATCTCTAGGTGGAACTCCTGGAGCAGTAAAATCCATCTGATCAACCTCGGTTTGGCTTCCTTTTTGACTAGCAAATAGCGTAACGCTGCATGATCAGAGTAAACAACAACTTTAGTTCCTAATAAGTATGCACGGAATTTATCTAAAGCAAAAATTATGGCAAATAATTCTTTCTCTGTGGTTGTATAATTTTTTTGTGCATCGTCAAGCATGCGAGACGCATAATAGATAACTTGTGGATCACGTCCTTCTTTTTGTCCTAAAACAGCACCAACAGAATTATTAGAAGCATCGCACATAATTTCAAATGGTAAATTCCAGTTTGGAGCTTTAATGATGGGGGCTGTTGTTAACTTCTTCTGCAATGTGTCAAAAGCAGCCTCACAATCAGAGTCAAATTTAAACTCTGTCTCCTTCTGTAGCAACCTGCAAAGTGGGGCAGCAACTTTCGAAAAATCTTTAATAAATCTTCTATAAAAGCCTGCATGACCTAAGAAGGAGCGAACTTCACGCACGTTAGTAGGATATGGCAAAGAGTCAATAACATCTATTTTAGCCTTATCTACTTCTATTCCTTTTTGAGAAACTATATGGCCTAAAATCAGACCCTGATTAACCATGAAATGACACTTCTCATAGTTTAAAACAAGGTTTGTTTCTAGGCAGCGTTTTAGAATTCTCTCAAGATTTTCTAGACATTCATCAAAAGAATCGCCATAAACAGTAAAATCATCCATAAAAACTTCAATTCCTTTTTCTATGAATTCAGAGAAAATACTCATCATACACCTTTGGAAAGTTGCAGGTGCATTGCACAATCCAAAGGGCATGCGTTTATACGCAAAAGTTCCAAATGGACATGTAAAAGTAGTTTTGTCTTGATCCTCAGAATCGACGGGTATTTGGTGAAAACCAGAATACCCGTCAAGGCAACAATAGTGAGACTTACCTGACAGTCGTTCAAGCATTTGATCGATGAAAGGGATAGGAAAATGATCTTTCCTTGTCGCTGAATTGAGTCTCCTGTAATCGATGCATACTCGCCATCCATTTTGTACTCGAGTTGGCACTAATTGTCCTTCAGCATTTTCCACTACTGTCATCCCTGTCTTCTTTGGGACTACCTGTACTGGACTAACCCAAGTGCTATCAGATATGGGATATATCACTCCAGCACTTAAAAGTTTTAATACTTCCTGTTTGACGACGTCCATCATAGGAGGATTAAGTCTCCTTTGTGGTTGCCTCACTGTTTTGCAGTCTTCTTCCAGGTGGATCTTGTGTGTGCATATAGCAGGTGAAATTCCTTTTATGTCAGCTATAGTCCATCCTATAGCTTCTCTGTTGTCCTTCAAGACTCTCAGGAGTCTTTCCTCTTCTAGCTGAGATAGTTTGTTTGAGACTATCACCGGCAGTCCTTCTCCCTGGCCTAAGAAACAGTACTTCAAGTGACTGGGAAGTGGCTTCAATATCAGGTCTGGGGCCTGTAAAACAGAAGGGACTAAAAAATTATTAGTCACAGGTAAATCTATAACTTTCAGATTTACTTCTATTAATTTGGCTGCATCCAGCTCATATACTGCTTCCTCAATCTCTTCCCTGACTTCCACTTTGCTTTCTAGTTCCTCGAGTTTAAAGTAATCAATGCTTCTTGTGAGAACATACTCAAGGGGATCTGCATTGTCAATTTCATAAATATCTTCATCATCCAAATCAACGACATTAATAAAATTTAGACAATGTAAATCCTCTGGATATCGCATAACATCGTACATGTTAAAAGAAATTATTTCTCCCATGAATTCTAAAGTTAAACAGCCACCAAAGACATCAATTTTAGCTCGAGCAGTCCTTAAGAAAGGTCTGCCCAATAATATCTCAGTAGATTTAGTAGTCTGTTCGTTACCCATGTCAACTATATAGAAGTCTGCAGGGAAAACAAAGTCATTGACTTGTACTAAAACATCTTCCACAACACCTACAGGGTAAATTATAGATCGATCTGCTAATTGAATAACAAGCCTTGTTTCTTTCAATTCTCCAATGTTCAAACTATTAAAAATTGTCAAAGATAACACATTTATGCCTGCTCCCAAGTCACATAAAGCCTTCTCGATCTTCTGTTCTCCAATTTGGCAAGGTATCACGAATGTCCCTCCGTCCTTACATTTGTTTGGTAGCTTCTTTTGGAAGACTGCTGAAACATTCTCGTTCATGTTTACCTTCTCTATCCCTGCAAGTCTCCTCTTATTAGTACAAAGCTCCTTTAAGAATTTTGCATATTTTGGAACCTGTGCTATCATATCTAATAAAGGAACGTTAACTGCTACCTTTCGAAATAGATCCAAAATTGCTTTTTCTTCCTTAACCTTCTTGGTCTTTTCAGACCTGTCAGGGAAAGGAAGGCGAATTACCTGGTCCTTCTTGATGGTAGCTGCTTCAGGAGTAGGAGTTGTATGTACTGGAGTTTCTGGAGTTACCTCAACTTCTGCTTCAATTTGGTCTGATATAGGTGTATCCGAATTCTTCGTTCCCAGCCCTGGGGTCTCTGTGCCACTCCTTAACGTCATAGCTGAGACGTTGTGCTTTGGGTTATCTACTGTTGATGCTGGTAACCTGGCTCCCTGCTCATTGCTGTTTATATTCAATTGTGTAATCTGTTTCTCAACGTTCGCAAGAGACGCTTGAGTTGCTTTCATAAACTGGCTAAGAGTTTCCTTTATTCCATCCACTGTTGTTGCAAGTGGCTGTTGTGGAATGGGGTTTTGGGGAGCATTGGGTCTGGGCACGAAATTTTGTAAGTTCATGGGAGGAGGAGGCATTTGATTTGGGTAGGATTGGTTCTGACTATAGTTTGGCTGAACTATGGTGTTGGAATTCGTATTTTCCTTCCAACCTGGGTTGTTATTGTATTGATTAGGGTTAAATCTTGGCTTGTGAGGTGGGAACCTTCCATATTGTTGGTTGTATTGATTTGCTGCTCTGACTTCTTCGGGTGTTCCAGTAACTAGCAAGCATTGATCCGAAGAATGTCCTTGCTGGCAGCATAAACCGCATGCGAAGGGTTGAATTTGTTGTACCTGAACCTGTTGACCTGCTTGGAGATTATCTAAACGGTTAGAAATCTCATTAAATTTTTGCTCAAAGAAAGATACATTACTTGTACTTGTGCCTCTGTCAGCTGGTCCATTTTGGTAGCAATTTTCTGCCAGTGTTTGGAGTAGATTGTTGGCTTTTGTCAAAGTGCAATCCTGGAGGGCACCTCCTGCTGCTCCATCTAGCATCACCTTGTCCCTATGGATCATACCATCGTAGAAATACTGGATCAGATTTTGGTCGGAGACTCCATGGTTCGGACAAATCTCCTGTAGGTCCTTATATCGCTGGAAATATTCTCCAAAATCTTCGCTCGGATCCTGATGAATTGATACGATGTTCTTTCTGGCATTCCCAGCCTTGGTGGAAGACCAATATTTATTGAGAAACACGGTCAACATTTGGGGCCATGTTGTGATAGAGTTGTGCTGCAAACTTAGAAACCAGTTCCTAGCCTTGTCCTCAAGAGTCCAAGGAAAAGCTCTAAGTTTGGCTCTGTTGATATCCACTCTAGGTGGTTTGAGGGTTTCACACTCCCAATGGAGGCTTTGAAGGTGTTTAAACGGGTTCTCACTTGGCAGGCCATAGAATTTCTTAAGGTTGTGAATAGTATTGGGTTTTAAATTCCAATCATTTTCAGCTGGTGGGTACTGGATACAGAAATAGGTATCTGGTGGTGGTCCATCATTGTGATACTGCCTAAGAGTCTGTTCAGGTGGCGGTGGTGGTGGTGGAACATTTTCCTCTCGATCTGGATTGGGGTTTTCCATTTCTGGTTGGTCGGGGATAGGGTTGTTTCTAGGTAATGATGACGAACCTTCTCCCTGGTCTGGGATAGGGTTGTTTGAATGCGATTGCTCAGAGCTGACTTCTGATTCAGACCTCTGTCTCTTGGTTATCTTCCGATATTGCGTTTCCTTACGTGTAATTTCTGGATTGTATTCGGTTAATGGCTCACCGGAAGACCTGGTCATAAACAAACAAAGAAATTAATTTAATACCGTTGAATCCCCGGCAACGGCGCCAAAATTTGATGGGTGCCGAGACCGTCAAAATATATTAAAGTACAATTTACCATGCAAGTATATAATTGAATTGCAGCAAGTGGTAAAAGGATCGTTCCTCAGAGATTCGGTGGATTAAAAGCAATTCTTTGTATTAAATAAAGAGGGGTGGTAAATACCAATATGAGTTGTTGGTTGGTTGCAAATAATT
Source organism: Viola odorata (assembly GCA_963691705.1). Classification (NCBI taxonomy): domain Eukaryota; kingdom Viridiplantae; phylum Streptophyta; class Magnoliopsida; order Malpighiales; family Violaceae; genus Viola; species Viola odorata. The sequence continues at coordinate 827,708 of OY829544.1, forward strand.
TAGAATGGCAGAAATAAACAAAACAGAAGACGCAGTGGATGAATTTAATCAGTTGATAACGGCTTCCCAGTAAGGATTTCTTATAGCTCATGATTCGAATAGATTGATCATAGATGCAAGAGTATTAAACACTAGACTTATAGGAAGGCTATAGAGACCAGGTATTGGTCACCTAGATCTCCTACTTTCCTCCTACACAAGACTTCCAAAGAGACACTCTATTGGAAGTCCCTAATTATCCTAACAATCCTAAGAGACACTCTATAGGATTTAATCAGGGCAATTGATAGACGCAGGGAAAGACCTAATCCCCGGCCTGGGATAGAGAATCGTGTCTATCCTATAAACCAGATCTAATCCTTCTTCTAGCTGTCACCAGCTAGTTGCCTTCGTATTTCTCTTGGCAATGTAGACTCCAAAGCCGCCAGAAAAGACTGTAATCATCCAAACCTTATGTGAAGCTGATCAGACTTTACTAAGAACAGGGACAAACTGTCATGTAAACAAGAAGAACAAGAATACAAGTATAGTGTGTGTGTAGTGCTATTTGATCTCACAACCTAGGAATCATGGCTTCGAATCCTTACTAAGAAGAAGGCGTTTAGCCTATAATAGACATAACAAAAATAATAATAAAGAGATGAACATAAACTGAATCGGAATTAAATTAAATAAAAGAAGAGTTAAACTGCAACTATGGTAGAAAATATCCAAGCGTGAAGAAACTCCTCCTTTCCCTCAGCGGCTGCTTTAAATAATAACCTAAGGAATCGTTCTCTAAAAATCCGTGATAAGGATCAAATAAAGTAGTTTTAAATCTCCTAAATTGAAACTAGGAGTTTCACTATCAAAAGGACTTATAGTTGGAGTTGAACTCTGCAGAAAAACCCTTCTGAAAGCAGAGCAGCTGGCACACACGCTCAGCTCGCGGCCCAGGCCCACATGTTGTATCCTCATTAATCCGGTTGACTCTGGTCAACGCTTCCAGTTCCTTGGCTTATCCCAGGTCTGGGATCGTATTGTTCTTTGATCAGCAAAACAGCTCTGATAAAGGCTCTTTGGACTCCTTTTGAATAATTCTGCTTCTCAGAAGCTTATCTGTGGAAAAGGAGGAAAAAACCAATATTTAGCAGTATCATCATCCCAAAACAGACGTAAAAGGATGATGAAAAGATGACATTTTAACGCTCTATCAGTGTACTTTCTTGCAAGGGAAGAAGCTACAACTGAGGTTAATTGAATTGAAGTAGTGATATAGCTAGGGTCTCATTTTGAGACTGAAATTCTCACTTTGATTGACATTGAAATTCTCAATTTGATTGACAAATTACTAGATCCCTAGAGCTTCATCGTTTTGGAGTGGAAGCTGGAGACCCAATGGTTTATAGATGCAAACCATTTTCCCTTTGCTTTGTTTTCTTTTTGTATACATTCATTACCTTGGCTAACCGAAATGTCATGGTTCTCTGATTTGGTCTCGGCATAGGTATAGCTATCTACAAGGGTCTCTATCGACTTGAGGTTCAGTTGAGATTTTCTTTCGTGTCCATGGTTGAGAGTTCAGTCAGTTTTGTTCATTTTAATACTAGGCAAATGCTGTTCAGTATAGTTACGCGGACAGTATAATTTCCAGTTTATTTTTGTGCAAATTAAACTATGAGGATCTTTGGGAAAATCTCTGATAGCATGGTACTGCTAGACCTTCAAGCTCAAACTTGTGCAGACAGATATGAGACTGCATTAGGTTCTTGTTTCATGTAGATTTTTAAAAAATCCAACGCAAGGAACTTGTGATGGTTTGACCCTTAAGATACTATGATTAAACCTGGTTTGAGGTCATTGCTGTTTAAATTAAAAAAATACACATGTTTGTTAATTATAATTATTTAATTAGTTCCTAAACCAAATAATTGAGTTACTGGACAGTCACGTATTCAAAGAAATTAAACACAAATTTAAATTGCCATCATCCATTTTAATTATTTTCCCTCTACCATATGTCTAATTAAGTATATATTCCCATTCGTTGAATCTTGCAAGTTCTGAACTGGCCCCTCTATTTTTGTAATTATATGCTTTCGTTACATTAATGAAAACTGAGAAACATTAGCAACATCCCCTGCTCTGAACCCATTGTACATGCTTTGCCAATAATGAGTAATTATAAATTATGAAGAAACAAACAGCTTGCAATTTCATTTCTAGAGTTATATTTGTGTTTGGAATTATTTTCAGATGACAATGGATGCTGCCAGTGGCGCAAATCAAGTCAATGTTACTGAAGAAAGTGATGAAGTCTCTGTCACTGATATTGCCGCTGAACTTTTTCAATCCCGGTTACGAAGTGTTGTATGGAAACACTTTAAAAGAGTAAAAGTTGAGGGGATTTATAAAGCACAGTGCAATAATTGTGGTAGACATTATACTGGAACTACAACAGCCGGGACGTCTCATTTGCATGCACATCTCAGAACGTGTGCTAAGAAGAGAGAGGCAGATACAGAAAGATCAAGTAGTTCAACTTTTTTATTTGATCATGGCATTGCAAGAAGAGAACTAGCAAATATGATAATCATGCATGAGTACCCCCTGTCTATTGTTGAGCATGTCGGGTTTAGGACATTTATTATTTCACTTCAACCTGAATTTAAATGCCCTTCCCGAAACACTATTAAGAAGGATATATTGAATATTTTTATGGAAGAAAAGGAGAGAGTTATGAAGTTTTTTGATGAGAGTGTAGGTAGATTTGCTATTACTACAGACATGTGGACAGCAGATAACCAAAAGAAAGGCTATATGGCAATTACTGCACACTTCATTGACAACAATTGGAAGTTGCAAAGCCGCATTTTGAGGTAACTTTTTAACTTATAAATAACTCCTTACATGTTTTAATTTGGCTTTATACCGATTGTAATTTCAATTTATTATTAATTTAGGTTTGCATATGTGCCTTCTCCTCACACTAAAGAAGTACTTTGTTCAGTGTTATTCAATTGCTTGATGGACTGGAATATAGATAGGAGATTATCTACTGTTACAGTGGATAATTGTTCAACTAATGATGCAATGATTTCTTCACTATTGATTGATTTGGATAGAAAGTCTTTGATATTATCTGGTTCTTTAATTCACATGAGGTGTTGTGCTCACATCTTAAATCTAGTAGTGAGAGAGGGGTTAGAGGTTATTAAGGAGGGGATTGAAAAGATTCGTCAAAGTGTTGCATTTTGGACTGCTTCCCCTAAAAGAGATGAAAAGTTTGAAGAAACATGTAGACAATTGCGTGTTACATATTCAAAAAAGTTATCTCTTGATTGTCCGACTAGATGGAATTCCACCTATGTGATGCTTGAGAATGCTTTAAGGTATAAGGATATTTTTATTCGGTGCAAGCAGAGGGATAACACTTATACTTGCTTGCCTTGTGATGGTGATTGGGAAATTGCAAAAATAATTTGTGAGAAATTGAAACTGTTTTGCACTGTAACGGAGTTATTTTCAGGTGTTAAATACCCAACTGCTAATATATATTTTCCAAAGATTTGTGAGCTAAAGTTAGCATTGCATGAGTGGTTAAGCTCACCCGTGGAAGTAGTGCAAAAGATGGCACCATGCATGTTGTCAAAGTTTAACAAGTATTGGAATGAGATTCATAAGCTGATGGGGGTAGCTACTATTTTAGACCCTAGATATAAGCTTAAATTGCTTGAATTTTTCTTTTTTAAGATCTATGGGGAAGAATATTCAGCTAAAGTTAAAGAGATTTGTGATATTTGTTATAGTTTGGTGGATGAATATAGGCACAAGATGGTTACTTCTAATGAAGTTCTTGGTGAGTCTTCTACTCAAGTAGATCTTGATCCTCCTGCATATAGTATGTCTGAGTATGATTCCTTTGTATTGAGAGCTTCTAAGAGGCCCAGATTATCTGCCGTTAGGAATGAGCTAGATATCTATTTGGATATGGATGTGTTGCCAAGAACTGCAGATTTTGATATCCTACTTTGGTGGAAAGTGAATGGGATAGTATATCCGACACTTCAGGCGATTGCTAGAGATATATTTGCTATTCCTGTTTCTACCGTAGCTTCTGAGTCATCTTTCAGCGCTGGTGGTAGATTATTGAGTCCTAATCGCAGCAGACTACATGAAGATACAGTGGAGGCATTGATGTGTTCTCAAAGCTGGTTATGGGCAGGTATTTTTAACACATTAATTATTTTAATTATTTTAGTTTGTAAATATATCCTTTACATAATTGATTTCTCTTCTGTTAGATGGTGGCAAAATGTCTTCAACGGAATATGCTACAGTTTTTAAGGATTGGGATCCAAATACAAGTACATGAATAGCTGGATGAGATTGCTGAGCAGCTTGACTTGGGTGATATTCAGCTTGTTGAAATTGTTGAAAATGTGTTACTTTGGCAGAATTTCATAATTGGAATTGAAGGCTTAAGTTTTGATTTTCTTGACTTGAAAATTATGCAGATTATTATTATCATGGAGAATTTATCTTTGTTTTTTTTAATTTGGTAGAATTTTTTTTTTACCTCCCGGCGTTTGGCTATTTCCACGGTTACTTACTCTATTTTCTTAAATTTTGTGAATAGTATCTACCGGCCCAAAAATCGAGCCAAAATGGTAAAAACCTAGCCAAAATGGTAAAAAATGAGCCAAAACGGTAAAAAAATGAGCCAAAATGGTAAAAAACCGAGCCAAAACGGTAAAAACCGACCCAAAATGGTAAAAACCCAGCCAAAACGGTAAAAACAGAGCCAAAATGGTAAAAACCGACCCAAAACGGTAAAAACCGAGCCAAAACGGTAAAAATCGAGCCAAAATGGTAAAAAACGAGCCAAAACGGTAAAAAACGTGCCAAAATGGTAAAAAACGAGCCAAAATGGTAAAAACCTAGCCAAAACGGTAAAAAAGAGCCAAAACGGTAAAAACCGAGCCAAAATGGTAAAAACCTAGCCAAAATGGTAAAAACGAGCCAAAACGGTTAAAAAACGAGCCAAAACGGTAAAAACCGAGCCAAAACGGTAAAAACCGAGCCAAAACGGTAAAAAACGAGCCAAAACGGTAAAAACCGAGCCAAAACGGTAAAAAACGAGTCAAAATGGTAAAAACCGAGCCAAAATGGTAAAAACCGAGCCAAAATGGTAAAAACCGAGCCAAAATGGTAAAAACCGAGCCAAAACGGTAAAAACCGAGCCAAAACGGTAAAAAACGAGCCAAAACGGTAAAAACCGAGCCAAAACGGTAAAAACCGAGTCAAAACGGTAAAAACCGAGCCAAAACGGTAAAAACCGAGTCAAAATGGTAAAAATCGAGCCAAAACGGTAAAAAACGAGCCAAAATGGTAAAAACCGAGCCAAAATGGTAAAAAACGAGCATAATTAATGAAAACGGATCTAAATAATAATTTTTTTATTAATTATAAAAAATAAAATAATTTGGTGAATTGGATATCCATTATATACCCAATTGGGTATGGGTAATAATGGATATTTAGTTTTGGGTTTGAATTGGATATTTACCCATACCCGCCCATACCCAGTTTAACATACCCATACCCGCCCAATTGCCATCCCTAGTCACATCGCTACCTTCAATTTGTTCTACTTTGCAATCATGAACAGAAATGTTATTGCAACTTTGACCCTATCAAGTATGTTATCATGTTTCAATGTTTTCTAAAATTTCACAAAATAAACAAGAGGAATGAATAATAATTGCATCTTTAAATGATCAGCACGAATCCTATCCTTCGTTATCTCTACGGTTGAGTATATTATCAAAGATATGCGGACTCTAACAAGTCTAAGGTAGCAGGCTCAATTTTTTTTACAAAAGTTACCAAGTACAACAGAGTACAAGATTTTGGTTTAAGTTACTTTTAATAACACAACAAAACTAGAACCACTTTCTTTTTCAAGGTTGAACAAGTATAAAGTCCTTCCTAAGATCATAGCAATTCTCCAGTATGAGATTTGCATTCCTCTAATGAGTATCAAAACCTATGTATGTACTGAGAGTTGTATGTTAAATGGGCATGCACTAGAATGGCATGTGACTTCAAAATGAAAAGGTTACACAGAATGTGTTATCTACAACATCTCGAGGGGTATTCGATACCTACCACCAGAAGTAACCAATCTACACTTCAGTCAATGGCTCTGTATGACCAATGAGAAATACAAGGAGAGAGACTCGGGTCAAACGTGGCAACTGATGACCTAATTCTTCAGCTGGAATTTGCTATCTGCCTGGAAGTGTCCATGCCAATGTTAGTATACAGGTGTGATATGAGCAGCAACGGCCCAAAGGTGAAAAAAATTCCAGTGACGAGAGGAATACTTACTTGGCAAGTACATCATAGTCTTGTTGACCAGTGGAAGTTTTGCTCCATCCTGTCGCCTCTCCAGTAGTTTTTGGCTGCAATTTCATATAATGTAGTGAATGTACACTTAATTTCATGGTAATATGGAAAATGCCACATTACAATACAATCTCAATCAAAAGACACAAGAAACAACATTACTCAGATAAAGTACTTCACAAATCAAGTGGCTTTGGATTAATACACTAAACTCTGGGAGAAAAGCAGTTGCTAAGTTTGATCTGTAGGGGTGAGTTAGGATTGATACACTGAATACATTGACAGAGCCATTATTAGCTGAACTGCTTCCACGAATTTATAACCAGTAGCTACCGGCCTCTAGCATTTGACAAGGATTCATTGGCGAGGGAGAACACCAATAAAGGCCAACGCACGAAAAATATATCTGAAATGGTAAAATTCTGACATTTTCTCATTCCTATGTTGAGTGAAGTGAAACAGACTAATAGGTTATTAGTTAGTCTCCTTAAATATAATCCAACTAAACTAAAAATGATGCTGACAACCCATTAATCATTCAACACCGACAAACCAATCGAGTTGATAAAAAAAATAACCACTTTTTCCTTTTCTTAGAACTAATTAGATGCAAATGTGGAATGCTCATGTGAAACCCTAACTAGTAATCAATGATTACTCATCACCATCACCATCACAACCTCAATTATAAATAGGAATTTCGCTTCCTTTTTCTGTCACCCTTCCACTACGAAAATGCTGCAAAATTTCAGGAACTAGATACCGGTCAAAAGACCAAAAATACTCAATTACCCCCTTCACACCAAGAAATAAGCAAGCAACAAAACAAAAACAAGGATTGATCCTATCCAACAAAGATGAACAGAGTGATGATTTTACTGATTTTACCTGGTGTAAGGCAAAGGGCAGAATATGATAATGTAGTCGGAGTTGGCACACGTATAGGTACTGGTTTTGTCATCATAGGCGTAGCTGTACGCGCGTGGGCAAGCATGCTTGAAGAACAAAGAGTAAGCCGTGGGCCCACACGTGTCAGGTGTAGCGTACGCCTCACTGCAGCAAAACTTTGGATCCCCAAACGCTTCACACGCGCTTCTACACGCGACCCCCACATTCCTGCCTTGCCCACGCGCCGACAACTTCAACTGACTCGGGCACGCACCGTTTAATTCAATCAAACACCCGGTGGCTCCGCACCTACCGCGTGTCGCGTTTTTAGGAATTATAAGCATCGGGAGGTTGTAACCGTCGACTAAGCTGACGTCATAGAAGTCCAATCCATCGGCGCCGTTAAGGGTGAACTCCGCCAGCGTGGCAGGTGGTTTCGCGCCACTCCCGCCGCACTCCACGTTCCCGGACCCACAATCAGCAATTAGGCAAGAGAATTTACCGGATGAATCTTTGCCACAGAAGCTCCGGCCCCAAACCCGACCCGACCAGGCGTATGGTATGCGTACAGTTCTGGATTTCCCGCTTTTGAGCTCGAAGCCGGTGGTGGGGAGTTGGCTCGTCCCGGCGCCGGAAAGCAATCCAGGCCAAATCGTGCGGCGGCACTTGTTGACGAACTTGAAATGAACAACTGCCTCTGCTTCTGCAAAAGATCAAAACGAACATATAAGAAATTTAGAATAAAGAATGAAGGAGGAAGAGTCTTGAAGGGAGTGAGGTTGGGGAAATGATTACCGTTGAAAGAGGAGAGGAGGAGGAGGAGAGTGAGGATGGGGGCGGAATTGACGTGGCGATCCATGAATGGAGATGAGAAATTGGGGAAGGAAATTTCTGGAAGTGAATTTGAGTAAATGATATAAAATCTAAACAACTTTACTTTACTTTCTTCTTCTTTTTCCCCTTGCGAAAGGCCGGATGGAGGTGTGAAATGGGGAGAACTGTTTTTTTGTTTTGATAGAAGGATGGTCCGATGGTGCTCATGCTGTTTGTTTTTCCGGTTTTTGTGGTCTTGGCCGTCGGGTCAGAGTCGAGCTTTAGGCGGTTACAGTATTTTTAGGCTAAACACACATTTTAGCCCTTATTTTATCAAAAAATCTCAATAGTACCCTTGTTGCGTCTCAATTTGCATCCCCTTCTATTTTTCTCAAGATTAAAGAAATTCATAATTATAAAGATTATTTTACTTTTTCTAAAATTACTTTATTTACCAATTTCTCTCTTTTTCTTTTCTCTCTCCTCCTCCTCCTTCGCCATCACACGAAACAAAATTAGTTCTTTCAATTAATTGAAATTTCAAGCTTCTGTTTCTTGGGCGCAGCGACAAACTTCTTCTCATGATTCAACAAGAGCTTCTTGAAACTAGGAGGCAACTGCTTCTACTGCTCCTCGGTGAACTTTGTATTCGACCCAGTCTTCTCCTTCAGAGTAACAATCGCGTCCTTAATTATCTACAGAAAAAACAAAAACGACATCAGATCCAGCCGGGTTTTTGGGCCCATGAGAAATGGGCTACTAGTAATTGATTGGGCAAAGTTGAAAACGGTGAACACACTTTTTATACTTTCTTGTGCTTCCAACCAAATGCAGCTTTTTTGTTTAGTGATGTAAACATATTGCAATAAAGTAGGATGACTGGATGAGTGAAAATGAGAATGGTCCTCTCCTTTTTGCTCATATGCGATACTTGGATTCTAAAAATTGCCTCCAATATTGGGGGCAATAAAAAAAAGAATTATTATGATGTTGTTTGTGCACAAATGTGTTCAATGCGATGGAGTTGACCATATCCGGGATTTAATTCGAAGCCAAAGTAAGGTCAATGCGGGCTAATTTCTCGTAAGCCCAAGCCCAGGCCCACTTTTTTATGTAACTACCAAAAGGGCACCTGCAAATTCTCATCATGAAAAGTGATGGGTGTCTAAAGTGTCATGCTTAAATCATTGCTAGCAGTGTGTGATATTCCCATAGGATTAGCTAGTCTTTCTGGAGATTTTAATTTAATCAAAGCATGTTTTTTGGGAAAGTTTTTGGTTTCAGGTGGGATTGTGTGTCACTTACTAAGATTAAAATGATAGCTGAGGATGATTATTCTTCATCATGGGCTACTTTTGTATGATTCCATCACTTTTTAGTTTTTACAACCATGGCGTGCCAAATTCAATCACTTGCGTTGTATTGTGTCTCTCTCATTTTAGGTAGTCACTAAATTTCTTAAATTGCTCATATTCTTGATTTTTATGATTCAACCAGCAATGGTTTTTTACCTTGGAATGAACAAAGAAGACAGTCCGGAGCCTCCAAAATAAGTTGATTTAGTGGCATTATCAAGTAGCTCCCCATTTTAGTGACACCATAGAGCAATAGTTCTAAGACAAAATAAAACAGAATGATAAAAACATGCTACTTTGCAATTGTATAGGATTTGGTAGGTTTTGCATCTTTCCTTTTTATATAGAGATTATATCGTGAGAACTGTTGAGATGGGTCCAAACGATATTGTTAGCTAGACTAATAAAATATAATGTATTAGTAGTAAATTATTTTAACAGATTGATTTAGTGGGACTCGGTTTAAAAGTGCTGAAAATTGGTCTATTAGGTGGAAACAAGAACATCAGTCGTGAATTAGTCATAATTTCAGGGATTCGAGAAGTATACTGACATATAGCATATGGTTTTGATGGAGGGAAAAAGAATAGTGGGAAATGAAATGTTGTGTTGTGGGTTTGGCCTGCAATGCGAGAGATGAGTGGTCAAAGGAGACACAAGCAGCAGTTGGAATGTTTCTGGTCCCTGTGGCTGTGGCAGGCCAGAAAGCGTGACTGGACATTGGATTTGGTTTAGTGCCCCATCAAGCCCATCCATCAATATGTTACCTCAACATAAGTTCTCTTATTTTTATCTTTTACTTTATTTTTCTAAATGACAAAAGGACAAAATCATTATGCATACAATCATGAGATAAAAGATAAAAATCAATAATCTATCTGGGTTGGTTGGTTGTTGGAATTCAAAACATTGAAAACAGAGGTCGAAACTGCAAATTTGATAAAATTAGAATTTAAATTCAATTAATTAATTAATTAATCATACAAGAAAGAGACATAGCAAGACTTAAAATATTACTCCTTCTGGACTCCAATAATTGTCATTTTCTTACGAATTTTTACTGTTCATAATATTTGTCATCATTTCGAAACATATATTTTGTGCAAATGACAATTTTTTTTTATACATCAACCCAATTTATCAATAGTACGATAATTTTAGTAAAAATTAAGAGTAAAAATGAAATAATATGAAATAAAATAAAATTATTTTCTTACGATTTTTTACTATTTTAAAAAGTCAATCATTGAAATCCGAGAAAATAATAATTATTATAATTATGGAATAAAATAAGGGGTAAGGGGGAAAAGGCCATGTGAATATGAGATTTTGGGTTTTGGGTTTTAATTTGGATGGGCCCAGTAGGTAAGTAGTAGTAGTAAGTAGGTTTCTGGAGTTTAGAAAGAGGCAAAGGCCATGTGATAAAAGCAGCTCTCTCTCTTCTTGTAATTGTAAAGCGACCACGCCCGTTTGGCTGCAATCATGCGGTCTCCTACGTTATAATTCCTCTTCACTTCCTCAACTTGTTTTCTTCTTCTTCTTCCCCATGTACCTTGTTCTCCTCAAAATAAATACTCCAATTCTTCCCTTCTACTCCCCCGTCCCCTATTAAACGTCACCTACACTGTAGATACGCATATCGAAAAAATCGGATGACGCACTATTTGACCTCAAAAAATTTCGTATTTTTTTTCGAACGTACATTAATTATTTTCCTACGTCCGAAATTTTTTTCGAAATTTTTTGGGGTCAAATAGTGCGTATCTACAGTGCGAGCGACCTTTAATAGGGGATGGAGGGAGTAGCTTTTACCTTCTTACCCTTGCCAATTTTACCATATTAAGTTGAGGATAAAATTAAATAATCGAGGGCCTTACATAACTTAACTCGAACTCTTTAAATAAGTTTAAAAAACTTAATTTTCTTTAAATATCTTTTTTTTCTTCGATATATAACTTAAATTGATCCAATCATATTCAATATAAATTAGTGGAATTTATCGCATTTTCATATAAAATTTATTCTAATTAGAAATGTAAAGTCATGTTTCTTGAAAGAACACAAAATGAATTACGGATAAAAGTGAATTTGATCCAATGGCAGGAAAGCAATTATAGGGACTAAGCAAGGTTAGCTTAGGTATCTAATCAGAAATTAGCAATAATAAGATCGGGAAGAGAGGAGACCTCGGACCCGCTCGTGCGGAGTAGCCATTCACGCACTTTTGATAATTAGATTTTAAACAGAACGCTCATAAATAAAATAAAATTATTTTTTAGGTGTATGTCACTTTAGATTAGCTGATTGTTTTAATTTAATTAATAGTCTTAATGTTGAGCTATGAGTATGCAATTTTTAAAACCAAGTCAGCAACACAATGAGTGCGCGTTGTATCAAAATTAAAGACTGATCGAGAAGGTAAGCCTTAGAGAGGAATTTGGTCCTATGACTCAAGGAATAACACAATAAACTCAATTAGTCCAATAAACAATATATGTAAAAAAAAATTATAACTCATGCACTCAGGATCTAACTTTTGAGAAAAAACTTTATCATCAAGGTCACGTTCAACTAAAATTCAAAATAATCGACACCAAATAATTAGATTAGATTAAAAGACGAAGAAGAGAGGGTCTAATAACAAACAAGCCCTCGAAGAACCTGATACTTCTTCAAACTCCCCAAAGGACCAGAACTTAAAAAAAAGGGAAAAAGACGGATTGACACCCAGATTATTGACGAAAAGACAATTAGGCCACCCGCTTTTCGCAGTGACCAATTTGGCAACCAGCTTTTCTCCGTCACACAAATTAACCAACCATGTTTGAACCGTTAGACAATTTTGCCACCGTGCCCGTTAAGTTTGACTAACGGTGTTAAATAATCGATACGTGGCCGTTATCAATGACATGGCATGCCACGTCAGCATTTTAAAAAATAATAAAAATTGAAAAAATAAAGAGAAAATCTTTAAAAAAATAAAAAAAATATTTAAAAAATTCAGAAAATATAAAAATATTCACAAAACATAAAAAAATTATGAAAATATAAAAACATACAGAAAAATATAATAAATTAAAAAAATTCAGAAAAATATAAAAATATAAAAAAATCCATAAAAATATAAAAAAATCCAGAATTTTTAAAAAAAAATTAGGCACTCCTTATAGTGTAAAATTAAATTATTTTCAAATATTTTATTATAATTTTTATTTAAAAATAAAATACCTTAAAAATATAAAAATATAAAAAAAACGCACTTCATATAGAGGCTATAAATTTTTTTGTTTTTATTTTAGGATAGTGAGTTTATTGAAAGGATTGAAGAAGAAAGGGATAAAGATTTTGTCCATTTTTTTTAATCCTATTGGTTTGTATATTCTATATTTTTTTTACATTATATCTTTTTCTCATTTTATTTTTTCATATTTTCTGGATTTATTTATAATTTTTAAAAAATGTATATTGTTTTCCAATTTTTTTAATTTTTCTGTAGTTTTTTATATTTTCTGAATATTTTTATGTTTTGTGAATATTTTAATACTGAATATTTTATATTTTCTGATTTATTTTGTATTTTTCTGGATTTTTTATATTTTTTGAATTTTTTATATGTTTTTTGAATTTTTTAAATATTTTTCTGAATTTTTTTTAAGTTTTTAAGATTTTCTCTTTATTTTTTTAATTTTTATATTTTTTTAAATACTGACGTGGCATGCCATGTCATTGGATAACGGCCACGTATCGATTATTTAACACCGTTAGTCAAATTTAACGGGCACGGTGACAAAATTGTCTAACAGTTCAAACATAGGTGGTTAATTTGTGTAACGGAGAAAAGCTGGTTGCCAAATTGGTCACTACGAAAAATGGGTGGCCTAATTGTCTTTTCGTCAATAATCTGGGTGTCAATCCGTCTTTTTCCCTAAAAAAACACTTTAAAACCTCTAAAAAATGGATAAAAGCGGATTTACTCTGTTCCCAAAACTGCTCAAATCATCTAAAATACCTTTCAAAAACAGCCTTTCCCACCATTCGAGATCCTCTTCGCTGTCTTATATATACATACATATACAGCCCCATCTCAACTCCCATTCCCCATATCAAACACCCATTAGTTTGTCCACTACCCAAAAACCATTTTGCCATTTTCTTCCTTATTTCCCCCCACCCATTTTATAAAACAAGCCCGTTATATAAAGCCCATTTACCACTACTACTACTATTGGGGAAAAAACAGGGTAGGTGGAGGAGAGGAAGGAAGGAAAGGAAAAACAAAAATGGCAACTGAGAAAGACGTGGAAACAGTGATCGTTGGTAATTATGTGGAGATGGAGAGTGAAGGAAAACAAAAAGACATAAAATCAAAGCTTTCTAACTTCTTATGGCATGGTGGCTCTGTCTATGATGCTTGGTTCAGCTGTGCTTCTAATCAGGTAAGCAATCTGATCTAATTAATCTCCTCTAATTACTTGATTGTTTTGTGTGATCATTTTAATATAAAGATCGTTTCTTTCGATCTGAAACCCAAACCCGGTACGAACGTGATTGGTCTTATCTGGGTTTTGTTTTGTTTTGGTCAGGTGGCTCAAGTATTGCTGACATTGCCATACTCATTTTCCCAACTAGGGATGCTATCTGGGATTATGTTTCAGCTGTTTTATGGACTGTTGGGTAGTTGGACAGCTTACCTAATCAGTGTCCTCTATGTAGAATACAGAACAAGGAAGGAAAGAGAGAAAGTTGATTTCAGAAACCATGTCATCCAGGTAATTAAGAACACTAAGAACACTAATCTCTTCTTAATAACATGTTAATCACATGTTTTCCATCTCTAATTACCCATGTTTTTGTAGTGGTTTGAAGTTCTTGATGGACTTCTTGGAAAACATTGGAGGAATGTGGGTTTGGCATTTAACTGCACTTTCCTTCTCTTTGGATCTGTCATTCAACTCATTGCTTGTGCAAGGTACCATAAAATATTTTTACAGTACTGCCATTTATGAACCATCCTTCTGACTCTTGTTTTAACTTTATCCTCTCCTTAAATACACACCCTCTTGTCTTTAGGTACTCGATTGTATTCCAGTCCTAACCCCTCTTTACTTATCAAGAACTGCCTATTGTAAATACGCACCGACTCTTTTTGGTTTTCCGGTTTAATTAGTGAATGTTAATCTTTAATTATTGATGTTAATGCAGCAATATATATTACATAAATGACAATCTGGACAAAAGGACATGGACTTACATCTTTGGGGCATGTTGTGCCACTACAGTCTTTATTCCATCCTTTCACAACTACAGGATTTGGTCATTTCTTGGACTTGTCATGACCACTTACACGGCTTGGTACCTCACCATTGCTTCAATCCTCCACGGTCAGGTACGAGTATGATTAATCAACTAGAAACGACAATACTCGCTGTCGTATGCAGAAAATTAAGGAGCGTTTGTCAATAATTAATTAGTAATTAGTACACTAATGATACGATTAATGCAGGTGGAGGGGGTTAAGCATTCGGGTCCAACAACTATGGTGCTGTATTTTACTGGGGCCACAAACATTCTCTACACATTTGGAGGGCATGCTGTTACTGTGTAAGACGATTTTGAATTTTAGGTTCTTTTGTTTCTTACGTTAATTACAAAAAACATGGCGCAGGTTTCCTTGCTTAATCTTGTTCTTTGAAACTAATTGTCTGGATTAAATTAGTTTATTACTTGCTTAACGTCATGGTGAAAATGACCAATCCTTCAAAACCCTTGAACTTTGAAGACATGATCTGACCATGTGATCTACTGACCAACCAACCAGATTTGTTTATTAATGTTTCCTCTTGTTTTTTTTTAAATTACCGAAATTGCCCTTCCTAGGCGTGGGAGGCAAAAAGAAAGTTTGGTCTGTTCTTGAGAACAATGCTCTCCTCCCTTTTTTCCAGTTTTCATTTTTCAATATAAAAACCCAAAGAAAGAATACAGAAAGCCAAACATCTTTTCTATTTGATACTTTTGCTTTCATCACGAGAAGAGTAAAGTGGGGGCCCAGCCCAGCCCAGCCCAGTCTTTATTATCAGGGATTCCTCAGTGAGCTGTAATATGTTTCCCATTTTTCCCCCTTTTCCTGCAAAAAAGTAAAATCCATATGTATAAAGTTTTCCCGTGTCTAGAGGTGTATCATTAAATGCATACCCTTTTCATTTTTCGCATTAAAAATGTTCTTATATTCACATTCATTTTCACTAAATGGACAATTCTTACGAAACAAAGATATGAAATTCTGTATTTTGAAGTTTAAACTTTGCTAACATTGTGATCTGATAATGTTCGAATGAAACTAACTTTATACGTATATATATTTTAGACATACGTAGTAGAAAATTAATTAGGGTAATTAATGAAAGGTGAGAGATTTATTATGTATGGATTTTGCAGGGAGCTAATGCACGCCATGTGGAAGCCTCAAAAATTCAAGAGCATCTATTTACTGGCAACTCTTTATGTGCTGACACTGACACTTCCTTCAGCATCAGCAGTTTATTGGGCATTTGGAGACATGCTTCTCAACCACTCCAATGCCTTTGCCCTCTTCGCAAGATCTCCTTCTCGTGACATGGCTGTCGTCTTGATGCTCATCCATCAGGTACCTACATAAGTACAATAACAAGTATGCCCGACTTGTTCCACATTCACACCCTTTAAGTAAAAATTGGCTAATAATAAATTTTTATGTAGCTTCGTTTTTTAATAAATTAACTCAAATCAGTATAATTAGTTTTAATTTTCTAAATTTAAAGATAGTTACAACTCAAATCTAAAAATATGAAACATTAATATATACACATTGCAAGTTCTTATCAAACACTTTATTCTTTAATAGTTCGACTTATATAAATGTGATTGGTTTTTGAGTTGTTACATCTAATAACGATACTCCTAGTTCAGATCCCTCCTATACATAATCAATTAGTTAATTAAACTACTGGTTGTTGATTAAAATTAGATGAAAGTAATGGTTTTTTGAAATTTGTTGTGATGCAGTTTATAACATTTGGTTTTGCTTGCACCCCATTGTATTTCGTATGGGAGAAAGCTATTGGGATGCATGAATGCAAGAGCTTGTGCAAAAGGGCAGCAGCAAGATTGCCTGTCGTCGTTCCTATTTGGTTCTTAGCCATCATCTTCCCTTTCTTTGGTCCCATTAACTCCACCGTTGGATCACTCCTCGTCAGCTTCACTGTCTACATCATCCCTGCCCTGGCCCACATCTTCACCTTCAAATCCGCCACCGCAAGAGAGGTACACCACTCCACTACCCACATGTGTCATTTATTTTAGTTAAATGTTAATCTGGACGGTGTGTGATACTGATGTGTGATAAACGGCTGTGATTGCAGAATGCAGTGGAGCAGCCGCCAAAATTTTTGGGGAGATGGGTCGGATCGTTCGTGATCAATACGTTTGTGGTGGTTTGGGTATTAATTGTTGGGTTTGGATTTGGTGGATGGGCTAGCATGACAAACTTTGTCCACCAGATTGACACATTTGGGCTTTTCACTAAATGCTACCAATGCCCACCACCACTACCGCCAACAATGGCCCAACCACCAATGCTCCACTTAAACGCCACCACAGCTCCGCCTCCTCTCCACCACCCACATAACCGTACTCGTTTCCCTTGATTTCACCACTGCCCACAAAAAAATTCTAACTCCGATCAAAAAAAGATGGATCATAAAAGATAAGGAATCCCATTTTCCAGCCAATTCCTAAAATGCCCTTGCAAGGAGAGAGAGTAGAAGAAAGGCCACATGTCGTTTGCTAGTCATGATTACGGCGGGATTATAGGACCTGCTGGTTATGTGCTTTCTATCTTTAGTCATCCTTAGAAAGTTGTTATGAATTATGAATTACCACCCAAAAAGTAGTAGTTGTATCATGTATGAATTTTTTGAGTATTTATAGTTTTCAGATGTGATATGCAAAAAAAAGTGCTTATTCTTCCGATTTTCAATTTTTTTTTTTCCTTTAATTTGAAATGTTCTAAATCTAACTTACTGTCTAACAAAATTGGCCAGTGAAAACACAAACGTCAATAATAAACTTAAATTGCTAGTCATTTGAAATGTAATTTAGTGATTGTTGACTCATCTGATAAAGTATTAGTAAGGATTCGTATATTACATTTATGAGCGATTCTTTCGCCTTAATGAAATGTAATGTAAATTCCTAGCTTCAAAAATCTTTGGTGACTCTGTGTCCATTTCTTTACTCTCGTCTTTGATTCCTTATTGTCAGTTGTTTCAATGCTCGGTTTTCGGCCCCAACGAAGGACTTGGAATCTCAGACATTGAAAAGGATATGTCAATCACGTAGCAAACTAACATCAATTTCCGAAGCATGATTATGATTGGTCGTTTGATGAAGAGAAAAGAAAAGGATGATTGTAATTGGTGAGTGAAAATCCAAGTCCAACCAGACAAAACCCTAAACTAAGAATTTAAAAAGAAGAGAGATATAAAAGAGTGACGTAAGGATTTGAAGAATGGTACTATTCATCAACTCTCATCTTTTGGGGATAATGGCTCTGCTCGATTGACGTTAATTTGGCATCTTTTTAACGGCCAAATGTCCAGAACACAGTGGCAAACAATGTCCAAAGAAGACCCTTTCATCAACAGCGTGCGGGTTGCTACCCAAACAAACATCGATTTTCCCATCTTTTTGGTAAAATATCCCATTTGAATCCTTCCACGTCTCCCCCGTTTGAGTAATTCTATACTACTCTCGGAATGTCAATTGCCAAATCAAAAATTACATTCCCTCGCATAAGTGGAGAGATCCACCGGACCACCGCTAGGAATGAATCCATAATCATAATTGTGTAAGGGCATAAATTTATCCATGATTCTCCCAACATCGCTCATGATTGTGAGTAGGTAAACACAGGATTTATTTGCCTAACAATTAGCACTCTAGAACAAAAAGGACTATAACATCAATGACATACTAGTCCAAAAATATAAGGATAGGAAACACTTGAATTGCAATATTAATTCTCATTATTCATATTATATTATTCCAAAAAGAATTGTAATCTTTGTTTTTTAATGGGTGGGGTCCAGGAATTCTAAACTGAAATTATCGGATTGGAAAATCAATGGGCTAGGTTGGGTCCAACCGAAATTACTGAAAAGGCTGTAATTGCACGATCAGAGCCTAGGTCAACCAGCCCAAAAGCCAAACAGCCCAAACCAAGAACCCTACTTTCTACATACGGCAGTCATGGTTCAAAGGCACGAGGCGGTATATGATGGCAAACAACAGTAAATTAGTTGGATGACCCATTTCTTCCCATTCCATGGTTTGAAGCTAAATTTCGAGTAAACATTATTATGGGATACGTCGTGGAAATAAGTTTAAAAAAAGTCAAAATTACTAATTAGTGATTTAACTTTGAGATTGTTTCCTAAATCAACACATTAAAAAACGAGATCACTGGGAATAGGAAAGGGAACAAACTAGGGGTGTCAAAACGGATATGCGGGCTGGATTCGGACCCGGACCTGGATAGATCCGAAGGCATTCGAGTCGAGACCAGACCCGATCTTGACTAAAACCGGGACCAATTTCAGGTCCCGGTTCCGACCTGGCTAAGAATCCGGATCCTGGGTCTAAACTCGGGAAAAATGGACCCGGCCTTTTTTCTTTCTTTTCTTTCCTTTCCTTTCTATTTTTCTCTCTCATTATCCTACTCGCTCTCTCTCCCCAAATGGGCTCAAATCTTTCAATTCCAAAACCACTGCCCCTTCCCCATCCTCAACCCCCTCCCTCCCAACCCATCGTCTCTCACCCTTCCCTCTCTACCATCTACACTGTCTATCACTTCTGCCTTAAGAAGCTAACTTTGCCGGAGTTAGGAGACCAAAACGCTGCATTTTGCAGTCAAAAGTGTTGAAAAAAGGCTAAGGTGTGGTGCGTGTGTGGTGCGTTTTTGTTGGAAATTTGGAATAGAAATATTGTGGTGTGAAACACACACCACACGTTTGATTTGTTGTCAAAGAAGGAATTTGGGGGTAGCGGGCCTATTTAATTTTGATGGGTTTTTTTAGGTGTCTTATTATAATGTTGAGACGAAGGCTGATTGGTCGAGTTTCAATGGTTAAATATTGAAACCTTTCTTCTTTAATCATAGTGCTAAATCGCGGCTGTGTGATGGTGGTTTGCGGCTGGGTTTTTGTTGGCTGGCCGGAGTAGGTGCGGCGGTTTGGCTAGGTGATGGTGGTGGCGCGGCTACAATGCAGAGGAGAGGGTTGTTCCTGGTTTTTTCTTTTGGCTGTGATGGTTTGGCTGGGTGATGGTGTTCGCGGCGTGCAGTGTGTGGAGACGAGACAAGGGAAACAAAAAAGCCTAGGGTTTTTTTTAATTTGGCCGGATCAAACCCGATCCCGACATAAAATAGGACCAAAATTTGGTCCCAAATCCGGCCCAAAACGGGACGGGTCTACGGGTCCAGTAAAAAGCATACACAACTGGCAACAAGAACAAGCAGGCATCAAGAAGCGAGCATACATAATTGAAGTTTATTGAAGATGACATTGCTACAACTAAAGTGGGAAGGAAGAAAAAAGATCAACACACAAGAGGTTTCAAAAAATCAGTAAGCATTGTTCATATGCGCAATGAACAACCCATATAAAATGGACCACACCAACCATTCATAGAAGAAACAACTATAGAGACTTAGAACAACGAGATCCAATTATTGGATGGCATAAATATGCATCATGAGCAAAGGTGTTTAAAAACTTTTCAAGAGATCGGAAAAGTCATAGCTACTACAACAAATATTATACCAGGTCACACATCCAAATAAAGAAACACCCATCTAACCTCACATCAAAAGCTAAACATCAAGGTTCATGTCGCCATCAAAGACTTCAACGCACAATATCACAATGGGAAACCAAGTCTTCAGACAGACACAAGAACCAACTTACGGCCTCATACTCAAGAATCAATCCCGAAGTAAAAAAAAACATAACGAACGAAACCAACAGAGAAACACATTCTGCTAATAAAGAAAGCGTAAAGGAAGAAAACAGTCACTTGCAATATTCTGTATAGTAAAAGGAGCATCTAAACCATAAGAAAAGAAATGAACCAAACCAGCATGTATATTCATATAATTTGTGTATAAACACTTCAGCATCAGCCAAACAAGGAGAGATTACAATGTTCAATGAAGGATCCATCCATTAATCATCTCCCCTGCCACTACTCAGACCTATAACCCCAACATCATACCGATTTGAAACCCTAATTAAAGACCAGAAACCAGAGACACAGACAAATCACCAAATCCAACATTCATTAAAAACTTAATTAAAAACCAACTAAGAACCCTAACAGATCCGGACACTACTGGATAATCTAGCTAACCCAAGTAAATACACAGGCACTGCAATTACATGGGTCAACCACAAAACAACCTAAGAGAACACCAAAAAGCAGATTAAAAAAGGAGCAGGTAAGAATGTGATAACCACCACACTCCACAAAACTATCCCTGCAGCTTAACGCCCACCACCACTGGTAGGACACTCCCTAGCAAAGTGACCACTCTCACCACAGTTGTAGCAGCCCCCAGAACCTCCTCCGCCGCCACCGCCGGAGCCACCATACCTGCCTCCTCCACCTCCTCCTCCAGAAGGACAGTCCCTTGCCATGTGACCAGACTCGCCACAGCTGTAGCAGCCTCCGCCGCCACCCCCGCCGCCACCTCCGTAGCCACCGTAGCCTCCGCCCCCACCGCCGCGTCCACCACGGCTCCCACCTCCATAGCCTCCGCCGGAACTGTAGCCTCCGCCAGAACTGTAGCCTCCGCCTGAGCTGTAGCCACCTCCACCACCGTAGCCACCGCCCCCACCGCGACCACCTCTTCCGCCACCGCCGCCACCACCGCGGGAGCCCTGAACAGATTCGCCGTTGGGACCAGTCACATCGATAGCCTTGGTGCGTCCATCGTTGGAGTTCTCGATCTGGAACTCGACGTCCTCGCCTTCACCTAGGCTGCGGAAACCCTCAGATCTGATGGAAGATTGGTGGACGAATAGATCCTCGCTGCCATCATCAGGGGTGATGAAGCCAAACCCCTTCTGATCGTTGAACCACTTCACCTTTCCGGTCAACCTTTCTCCGCTCATATTTTTTAGGTTTTTTGTTGCGCCGCTCAAAGTTTTTTTTTCTAGCTTTGGTTGCTAGGGTTGTTTCGGCGCAGGATGTGTGTGAGGAGGGGAGGGCGAGAGACGTGGTATATATGGGGAAGGATGAGGGTGCCACGTCAGTGTTTTTCTTGTTTTGGGAAATCTCAAGCGACGTCTCCGCTGGTTGATCCTACGGCCAGGGATTTTTGGGAAGAGGTGTGTGGTCCGTTGGATGTGGTCTCTACGTAGGGGCAATTTGGGGAAAAAAACAAATGGAAGATTAGTAGTATATTTTATGTTTTTGTGTAGAATGTTGGAGGAGGAGAACTGGTCAAGGGTCAATGGACAGTCAAAGCATGTATTGGATTGAACTCATTAGTTATCAATGCGTACTGTCCTTTCATCAAGGAAACTTTAATTTTTTTCTAGGGAGTAGGGTTCTAGTTCTTGAAGAAATTAATAAATAAATCTACTTTTTATTTTTATTTTTAATAAATAAATTATTTAATTTTATAAATGAAAAAAATATGAAAATATTTTAACTTTTATTGGGCTAATCTGGTAAATAGCTATTAAAAAAGGAAATAAATAATGAACAAACATTACTTCTACGAATGGTCAAAGTGTGCAATTTATAAGGTCAGGGGGGTGGGTGGGTACAGACTGCAGAGCACCAGCAAGCACAGACCAAAAGAAGCCTTTCCTTTTCTGCAACCATTTCCAATGGGTGTTGTCTTGTTGTGACTAGACTACTGATGGTGAAAACAAATCATACAATTAATCTTATGTAAAATAAAACTGGGAAAGATACAATTAAAACACTATGAGAAAATTTATCTTCATAGTTTGTAAGTAGATAAGATGCTTGTTCTAGTACAATACCTTCCAGAAAATCTATTCCGACCTCACTTGATTAAGGATTAGTCTGATGAGCTATAAGATCAACACCAAAATTATACATGAATTACAAAAACAATATACTTATGTTAGTTGTTTAAAGGAAAACTAAACATTTGAGTGTAAATTTTTCAATTCTCATGTACCATCTATTATATGGGATGAGATGGGACAAGCACCGGTCCAAACTTCAAAAACAGAGTAATAAGCATTCTATAGGTTTCAAAATCTTCATTTCTGTGACTTAATGTGGTCATTCTAATTATAGTAAAGACAAAAAAATGTTTATTCTTGCGGGCTCGGCCAACTTGCAAGAACTTACGGTTTCCGGTTTTTTCAAACGAAACTAATTGATTTCACGCCCACTATTAGAGCCCAATAACCCAACCCAACCCAAAAGCAAAAATAAGTTACTTCCTGAGCTAGAATTAGGACTCGCGATTAGCGAAGTAGCGTCCAGTCTCCTACGAAGCATGAAAGAGGATGGAAGAATCTGAAGAGGGCGGCAGAGGAGCATCACTTTCACACTCCAACTTTTCAAGTCTTTTATCATGTTTTGTTTCGATCTCCCTTCCTATTCTCGCTACGCTTTTCGGGCAGAAGACTGTGTGAGGAGGTGAGTCTTTTTTTCATGTTTATTGTACTATGTCAGTAATTTAAAGTCTTTGTTGTTGAAGGAGATGGTAAGATGGTGACGGATGCAAAAGCCAAAATGAGAACAGAAAAGTGATTGCCATAATTTCCAAAAGAACAATGTGGGCGATAAAATCAGGTTGGTTTAAAAGTTTTGCTTCACTTAAAAATTTCTGGAAAGTTGGTTGCGGAAAGAAACAACTAAAATTAAATGCTAAATTTGGATTCAATTCATGCAATTCAGCTTTCTACATCAATCAACACAAAACTGAACCAACTATGTACAATCTGCTAATTTCTTATATTTTGCTGGATCCAGACTCTGCTAATGTTCTTCTTTTTCAACGCAGATAAGAAGACTCGAACTCGAGAACTCATTGATATACTCGACTATATGTTATGTCAACCTAAATTCCCATAGTTAAATTTCTGGGTAACAACTTATAAAGTTGTACGAGGATCTTATATTATCCTAAAACCAGATGAGATTGGAAGGAGATAGAAATCAATACAAGATCATTCATTTCCCAATGTTGTTAAAAGAGCTTGTTCTTCTGCTGTTCAAGTTTATAATGCAGAAAGTTACCTTCTGAATACAAAATTGCCAATACCCATCACCTATATGCTAAACAAAAATAGTAAAAAAGAGAGAGAAGGAGCTAAATGCAGGAAATGCAAATTGGAAAATGTTTATCAACAGTTAAAAAAGATAACTGGGAAAATGTAAGGAAGTAAGAGCAGTAAAGATTGCTCTACAAGCAGTTATTACTTCATTTTTTAGTCTCCTAAACAGTTAGCTACCACAACATGAATGATCTCAGCAAGGCTAAATTTCTGTACATATACACTGAAGAAGCAGGCAAAAAAGAGGGATAATTTTCACATGTACCACAAATTTTTGGGTTAATGGAATCCTCTTGAACCTCTTGATTGATAGAGCTCCAATCTGCTTTTTGCATCAGATAGTAGGGATTCGGTTACGTGGTCGCCAACCAAATGTGCCTGCTTCGTCGACCATTCCAGCACGATAAGGACTTCTTCATTTGCTAGAGCCTCGCTGTCGGGGCAATTCAATGTAACATAGCATAGGAGTACCAGTGATGGGATTTGAACAGCTTGTTCACCAAAGTACACCAGTTGAATCAGATGTTTGGTTCCTCCTGCAGCGATAATCGCCTTTGAGTGATTAACACAAAGGAAATTCTCGGTGGTTGCGAACTTGTTCAATGCGATTGCTGCCTCCAATGACACCTCAGCTTCTCTTTCGTCGAGCAGCTTCACCAATGGAGTCACGATCCTAGTTTCTGTTGCACGAAAAGTCCTGGCCAAATTGCCAATGGATTTCAAACAGGGTATGAGGAGTTCTTGGATTTCCTTTTGAACTACTCTTATCAGCTGATCAACAACTGCTTTTGCAGCAGGTGATGTGGGCTTGAAAGAGGACCGTCTCAGGTCAGAATTTTGTTCTGCTACTGCTGTGATTTCCATCAATGCCAATGCGGAGTAAGATTGAACTTCCTCGGGGCCTCTCTCTAACAAAACTGCAAAGCATAGGAGAGCTCGAGACTCCGTTATGGTTCGACAAATGGTGACATTCCCTTTAGATAGCTGCCAAAGTGCTCTTGCAGCCATTGCCTTCATCTGTGCTTTTGTAGCTGGGTCTTCATATTCCCTTCCTTTGATGCTAGTCCCAGCTAGTGACATGGGTTGATTGCTTTGATGATGGTGTTGTTGCTGCTTAGGGTTTCCCCTCCCATGATTCGAATGCGGGTGATGTGGAGGAAGATTTTCAGCTTGCTGTGCAGTCCTTGCCACTTGCTGCTGCTGCTGCTGCACAGGATTGTTATTGCCAGCCGCTGTCTGATTCTGACTCGGACTCTGACCCCTCATTGCCAATGTATTGGTCACCAGATTGTGCATTTGGTTTGGACTGTTGTTACTCATTGGATGAGAAATTCTTGGTATGGAATCATCTTCTTGCTCCTTTTTCTCATTAGGATCTGGTGTGTTACTAGCCATCACAACCGAATGAATTGACATTGTCTGTTTGCTTGCAATTGCATACTTACTATGTTCTTGGATAGTCTCAAATGCAAGATGACTTACCAGAAACCGGATAATGTTGTTCTGCGCGAAATGGTCCTGGCATTTTGGATGATTTGCTGCCAATTCAGATACTGCCCAGGCCACAACAACCTGAACTTTCATATGACCTTCTTTCAGGAGTTTCGCAAACACGGTACAAACACCAGCATTGACAATCTGCTCCACGCTTTCCGGATCGCGCCCTAACAACCCAATAGCTCTAGCTGCATTTTCTTGACCCTCCATTTTCCCCTCCTTAGCTAACTTCAACAATGGCGGAACCCCACCTTCCTCTATAATCAATTTCCCATACCTGTCATTATCTCTAGCTAAAGAAACCAACGAAGCAGCAGCATCCGACCTATCCTCCAATGACCCAGTATACAAAATCGCAACTTGTTCCCAAATCAGACACAAAATCGGCTCATTCGCAGCAATTGGAGGCAGACCCAAGTACTCATCGTCCCTGTCTTCCCCTGAAGCCGAAACCCGTAACAGCCAGGAAACGTCTCCTATCGAATTCTCAAGCTGCATCGTAGTTTTCCGAAATGCGGCTGCAGGGATGATTGTGAACATCCGTTTCATGATTCCGGTGGCGCGGCATTTGATGACAAGAGTAAGCGCTTTATCAAGAACCTGCTCCGTGTCATCGATGATTCGTCTCGTGGGTCGCTCGTAAAGGTCACTGCTTGCGCGCGCTGCCTGACGCAAAAGGGTCGCCAGCTTCTCTGTTTTGGATTTCAGCTCTAGGCAATCTTGTTTAAAAGATTGAGCATCATCTGCTGATTTTGTTACCTGGTCTGCTAATTGAATTGGCCTCGCCAGGATCTCCTTAACAATGTCCGCCATGGTAGCGGACCAGAATCCTTAGATTTTAGATCAAGTTGTATATATTTGTCAGGAAATAACGCAGAACAGGGAAGTCTAGGAAAAGGAAAGAAATTAAAATGGTGAATTTTGAACAGGAAAGGTTTCTGTTCTTTTTTTTCCTGTAAAAGAAAAAGGACTAAGGATAGACTTTTCCTGGGTTGGCAGGGAAGGTGGTAAGGGGCTAATGGTGGTGGGTGTGACGGTGGCTGTAGGTGGTGGAGGAGCTGCGCCGCCGGAGGATTTTGGGACAGGGAGAAAGGATTGTAATGGTCAAACGAAATTTTCTCTAACTTCCATATTTAAGAATGATGTTTCTTACGTTATACTGTATATAGGTAGTAGAAATCGGTGGCCCATATCTTTGTTTAAGTAATTTTTTATTTATTGATTTGTTTTCTTTTTAATGCGATTGAAACCAAGCGCGTTGGATTTATGCACGCTCCGCTGCAGAATGATTTACATTGAAAAAAAATTCTCCGTATATTCTCTCTATTTTTTTTGTAGCAAAATTTTCTTTCCATCTATTTCTTCTTTTAATATATGTGCCAAATGTGTGACATGATGATTTGATTCCGGCAACCCATTTTTGGTTTAAAGCGATCATAATTTGATCACTAAAAATCAACCATTTTAAATACTTTGATACCAATTAGGTGGATACTTAACATTAATTCGTAGTTTCGTACTCTATCACTCTCATTTTTTACGGGCTCTATATTTACTTATGGAGAAATTATTTATAGGAAATAATTTGGCGTAAGAATATTAGTTAATTGTTCGGGTTTCTGTCACTTCTAATTTTTAGTCAATATTTATTGACATTTGGAATTTAACCGTTACCACCATTAAAACTCAATTTTTCATACCATTTATGTTGGAACCTCATAAATACAGGCATCCAAAACTTGACCTATAAAAGTTCTTATAATGTCATTTGTTGGGCTGTCAAAATTCAAAAAAATTACATTTGGTTAGTACAAAATTTGCACATCCTTCCCGTTTAAGCTTCAAGCAATATTTAATTACTGCATCTATTTGTCAGCTTGAAGATTGAAGAATGATATTCACATATGGTTTTGATCCCTAAGGATTAAAAAAGAAATCCAGCTATAGATCCGAGGAGCTAATGCTAAGAATGGCACATGTAATGGATTTTTCATTGTTAACTATTCTATGTAGTATTTTTTTTCTCGTTTTAATACGTTGCCTTTATTTTTTCCTTCTGGATTACCAATTGCGAGAATTCTGAAGAATGTATGTATCAATCAGGACTACGTGTCATTTTCGTTGTCCATGCCAGGACTTGTCTTTGCACTTTACCGGCATCAAATTCTAATTTTATTTTTAATTAAATCTTCTGTTGTTCCTTCAAGGTGGAACATGTTGTTTTAAAAAAGAAAGAAGCATTTGCATCGCTCTGTCCCGATTTTGGAGTTGGTAACGAAACTTTGTGACAGAGAATCTATTAAGACTGTAGAGGTTCAAATCAGCTTATAAAAAAATGGGATGGCGTTGAAGGCAACATATCAAATCAGAAAAATGTTTGATAAATAAGTTGAGATAGATTGTCTTTTGGCACACGTGGAAGGATTTGGATTATAGCAAAAGGCTGTTTCTTGGAAGCTGCAGCATGTAATGTCATGTAGACTCTCAACTTTATATGAAGCTGGAATTGCAGATACAATGTGGTGAAAATGAGGGCAGTAATTCATATAAGGCCGTTGATAGGTTGAGCTGCTTCTCATCTTCTTGAAGATGTGAATGGAACCAAGAACTTGGCATGTACTGGACGAAATAGTAGAATGGAACAAAAAAAAGTTTTTTGCATGAATATATAACCTTTGAAAAACCCATCTTACAGGAGGAGTCAATTCCGTATATCATCTGCCCTTTCGAACAAAATATTAATCTCGTCTGAGTACTGTCATAGTCAAAGGGAATGACATGTAACATATATACTTCGGCTTAAATTCATCCAAATCAATACATGGGCGAAAATCGCCAGCTGGTTCTGATATTTCACTTGTGAGCTTAAGTACTGTACTAACTGTCAAAACATTAATTAACTAAATTCTGGAGTTGGGTTCTTGAAATAATTGCCTTAGGTGAATTGAGTTTTTACCACCTGCAGACTGTTCCTTCATTTAAGCCCTGGTGATAGATTTCCTATTCTAGGTAGGAGAAGAATTGGAAAGTACATAGCTACAGGAAAAACATTAAATGACTTGTACCAAAAGAAAATATGTGTACAAATCTGTTTTGAAAAGGAAAGGAAACCCGGATTCAGCAAAAATGCATCGATGACAATTAATTACGTTCGTTGAAGATTGTTGTTGCTTCAATCCAATTTGCAGATGTGATCATCAACCTGCAATTTGTAGGATAGGAAAACTTCTGTCGCGAGTTGTAGCAGAAAGAAAACGGAAGAAGAAGAAGAAGAAGAAGAGATTAAAGGTTCATATCCGTATCGTCCAAGCATCTACGGAAGGCACCATGAAGATTCATCTACTGGATAGTATGTAGCACTTAAATTTCAACTTCTGTAAAACTTGTATTTTTGCAGTCAGATACCATGATTTCTACTCGTTCTCGTCCTTTTACCCTTACCTCACGAGTTCGCAGAGTTCGATTATTGTGTATGTGCTTACGCTGTACACTTTGATTTTTCTGCTTGTCCATAGTCTTGGATCAAACAAATACGAATTTTCTTGTATTGAAAATTGGATGCTCTTACGAACACATGGAGCCTGCAAATAGGGGAATCTGTGATCCCAGATTCTTATGCTTAAAACGTCAAAAAAAGAAACTGCCTTTGAAGTTTGAAATAAGGGACAGACTGGTGTTTGTTTTAGTGTTTTCTAGCCATGTAGAGTGAGAGGCATGTAACAATACATGGAAAAAACAAGAAAAAACCCAATAGAAAAAAAACAATGCTTGTTGAAGGACAGTAGTGCAAACAGTACTTGCTTTTTTTACTAATTTTTTTGTTATACTTATTTGTATATTCATTTAATAATTATTTATTTAATAGAAAAATCAAGCCCAACTAAGTTTTATCTTTACATTATTATTAAATAATTGTTACTAACTTACTACACGTTGAAAGAGCAAATAATTCAAACAAAGGAGTCAATTACGTGAGTTGAGATAGTGAGATTGGTGATATCGTATAGCTTTGTCCCACAAATTGGAGATAAGTAGACTCAAACCGCTGACATCTGCCATAAGGTAAACCATCGTCTCTCGGGCCTCTTGACTGATTTTACCATAGAGGCCAACGATAGACAATAACTCTTCCTGAACCCAGCTTACAACTTTCATTGTACTATGCTCTTTAGTCCCACCCTCCCTCGAGTAATTAAAACTAGCTTATGAAAAAAGTTTGGGATTTTACTTGGTATAATTGATCTTGAAGTTAGGGGAATTTCTGATTTGATGAAAGACACAAAAAATATGCTATAAGTATATTAATGCAGATTAAAAATAAATAAATAAATAAATTTTGGATGAGAGCTGGGCCTTGGAGCCCGCACTCCATGAGATACTTTTGTTCTTTGTTTTTATATTTTCCGAATGGGCCTCTGTTTCCAAGTTGCTCTCGGGAATCAAGAATCATGGAATGGATAGATCCAGTCGGTGGCCAGTGCCCAACAAATTATGGACAATAATAAATAAATAAATAAATAAAGTAGTACTATTAAAAAGTCGAATAGGCTGTGTGGACTTTAATAAACTCGTTTGCTGACATTTCCTTTTGATTCATGGACACAGCATCAGGATGATCAGTTCTAGCTAGTCTCCTGTACGCAGCTTTAATCTCATGCCCACTCGCACTTGTGGAAATTCCTAACACCCGATACAAAGTTGATGACATTTCGACGGGTCGAAAAATCTTTTAAGAGGTCAGAAGTTCAACTTAAACGCTTAAGATTTTGCTTGTGATTTGATCATATGGAAGAAAAGAAGTTGGAGAAATTGAGAGACATGTATTGGGTTTATATAGGTGGGAGAAAATAGTTTAAAACACCCATTTACTAACCGCGAAAACCAAAAACCTTCTCTATCCTTCAAAACGTTCATTACGTCTTCCCTGAACAACTGTTCATGTGCAAGAAGCCTCATTCAGTTAAATTTAATTGTTAAATTTATCAGATTACTTGTTATAGTTTTTTTTTTAAAACGCAGCTAATTATTTTCTTTTCTTCTCCTCTGCTAGGCCTTCATCCTCAATCTCCATTTCTTTATTTCCTTTTTCTTTTTTCTTTTTCTTCTTTTCTCCTCTTCCTTGGCCATGTGTTGGCAAAGCCAAGCCCGCAGCTCCATTATTGAGCAAAAGGTAGTGAAAGAGGAGGAATTGGAGTTGAGAGGATTGGATCTGGACTGAGAAGGAAGCGAAAGACGACGCTGCCATGATTGTGGGTTTTACTGGCAGAGCTGGATTTGTAGCTGAAGGATTTTGTGTGGTGTTTTGGTCGCTTGGTAGTGGTGGGTAGCAGCCACTGCCAATTCGGCAAACCCAAGCCCGCCGGAGCTTCTACCATAACCAGCAGTCACAATAGTCTCCATCATTGCAGCAAATTTGGCGCACCACCACCACACCACATGCTCCTCCTCCTCCTCCCAAATTTAGGGTTTTATAATTCCAATCTGGGTGTTTGTTTGATTGGTATATTAACATAGTTTTCTTGTAATAATTAGTGTTGTTGAGGGGAAGAAGGGGAGAGGAGAGGAGAAGAGAGAAGAGGAGATGTCAGGTTATGAGAATGTTGTGGGTGGTGAAGTTGAAGCTGAAAGGTAAACGTTGGATGTCAAGGTTGGTGGGATGAAGAAGAAGAAATAGAAGAAGCAAGTTCACTAGAATGGAATTTTGATTTGGTGGGTGTAACATTTGATTTGGATCTGTAATGAAATTTTAACTTTTTTTAATAGTAAAACGATGAATTTAATAAGATAAAATTGAATGTTAAAAGATGAAATTATGGAATAGAAATTAGTATTCTTTTTCTTTTTTTTAAATTTTTTGAATTTTAAATGTTTATTTTTATTTTTAATAAGTCATTCTTTTTTTAGTTTTTAGGAAAAAAATGTATTTTTAAAATTAATTATATTATTTAATTAATTTAAAAAATGAAGATAACCGACTGTAGGGGGTTATTATAACAGATCTGTTAGTCAAATTAGTCAAACATGAACGAAAAGGTGCTTCTTGTTTATAAACAGTTGTCTAGAGTAGACGTAATGGACGTTTGGAAGAATAAGGAAGGTGTCTGCTTTTCGCGATTAGTACAGAGTGTTTTAAACTATTATAATATATGAGGATTCTTAATTTTAACTATGCTCAGTTATTTTTATACTCCCTCCGGTTCCTTTTATCTGTCATTCTAGCCTAAAAATGGTGGTGCAAAAATAGATGTCGTTCTGTGGCAAAAAGTAACTTTTTTATTTTTTTAATATTATTTTTCCAGCCACCCGCTACCCACATAGCTGTCTGCCAGTACCAACCAAACTTCGACAGCTGCCACTTTGATCAGCTTTATTCATTTTTCAATATTTTTCCTGACACAAAATGACAAAAAATTGGGCCGCGTCAGACGACAGTGTGCAATTCTTAATCCGCGTGAAAAAAACTCAAACGACAGATAAAAAAAGCCGGAGGGAGTACATGTTATGGGTGGCATTTATTCTGAAATTCTTATCCACAGGAAATTGTCCTATGCTGACTCAGCTCAGTATTGGTTCAGTGTTCGTTTGGCCCCACTTCATTCTCACGCAACCAATGGCAAAAGGTTACTAAAAGCTAGTACTAGTACCATTTGTTAATGTCGGATCTTGTTTGGTTACAATACATATCCCAGAAAAAAGCTTGGCTATTCTGTATGGTTTGATTAGGGCTTATATGCAACTCCTTGATTAAGTAGATTGATTAGAATCATTCGATATAATGAATTGTTTTCATCTATCTGACATTCGGAAAATTAACAAATAACTAATAAAGTAGATGTTTATTAATATAATATATGTTTTTTTTATAAACTGCTCATTAACATAATATTTAATATGAATTGATGGATTGATATAACTCTATTTAAAAGAAAAAAATAAATTTTCACAAGAATTATTATTTTTCTATCAAAAAGCTATATTTCATTGAAAACACAAAATAAATACAAAAATTGTCCATTTCAAGCCCGCACTAGAGACCAATGCACATAGGCCCATTACAAGCAACTAGTAGACGATGAATAAGCCCATCAATTAAATATTGCAACCCAATTTCCGTCCAACAACAAGAAGCCCAAAACTAAGTTTGGTTTGGGCCTCAATTGAAATGTACAAATTTATACCGCTACAAGTCGTCCAAGGATCTCTAAGATAGTATTAAGATTGACCGCTTTACAAACAAAAAAAATTGACCGCAAGACAAATACATGTCGCTCTCAGTCTCACATCTCAGTGTCTTCTCTTCTTGCAGAGCTCAGAGGGGAAAAAGGGGGTAAAAACATGCCGACCAAGAAGAAGAACAAGAGAAAGAGAGCAGAACGGCCGACGATCCATCCCAAAAACAAATACTCCGATAACCCACCCGATTTCGCTCTCCTAGCTTCTCTCTATCCTTCTTTCAAGCCTTTCGTCTTCTACTCTCGCAACAACAACCGCCCCCAAATCGACTGGACGGACTTCAACGCCACTCGTGAGCTCACGCGCGTCCTCCTCCTCCACGACAACGGCCTCAACTGGTAAGTTAACTCTATTCTCTTCCACAAAAACAAAACTTTACACTGCTTCCCATAATTTATGAAATGGGTTTTTTCATATAGGTGGATTCCTGATGGGCAGCTATGCCCAACGGTGCCCAATAGATCGAATTACATTCATTGGATTGATGACCTTCTTTCGTCGGACATTATGCCGAGGAGTAATGCCGTTGATGGACGACACTTGGTAAAAGGTTTTGATATAGGCACTGGAGCTAACTGCATTTATCCTCTCCTTGGTGCTTCACTTTTGGGGTGGAGTTTTGTTGCCTCAGGTAACTTTTTGTACCTCAAAAGGAATCTTTTTGGAGTATCCGTAATCTTTTTTGTTGCGCATTTATGTAAGTAAACTTTGTTGCAGATGCGACTGATGTGGCAATAGAGTGGGCGGAGAGGAATATTAAGAGTAACGAACATATTGCAGAACTCATTGAGGTTAGAAGGGTTCCGACTTGTCAAGGAAATGTGGGTGAGGAATCAAGGGTTCCTAGTTGTCAAGGAAATGTGGCTGAGGAATCAAAGAATTTGCAGCCGGCTGGTAATGATTATCTTGGACCACCTGTGCTTGTTGGCGTGGTAAGGGATGATGAGAGGTTTGATTTTTGCATGTGCAATCCTCCATTTTTTGAGAGCATGGAGGAGGCAGGACTGAATCCAAAAACAGCTTGTGGTGGAACACCTGAAGAAATGGTTTGTCCTGGTGGTGAAAAGGCGTTTATCACACGTATTATTGAAGATAGTGTTATATTAAAGGAAGCTTTTCGGTAATGTCTCTTGTCTATATGTATGCATTGTTCTCAATATGATTTGTGCATTGTTTTCAGGCGTGTTTATCATGCATTTTTGTCTATATGCATGCAGGTGGTATACTTCTATGATTGGGCGAAAAGGCAACCTTAAGTTTTTAACTTCAAAGCTTTGGGAAGTTGGAGTTACCGTTGTCAAGACTACTGAATTTGTTCAAGGGGAGACTTGTAGATGGGGGCTTGCTTGGTCTTTTGTACCTCCTGCCAGGAAGATAATTTCAACTAACATAGCTGAAAAGAGCAACCTTTCTTTCACACTTGAGGTGTGGATATCTTTCTATCTTCAGTCTTTTAATGTCAACAAACATAAGTAACTGGATTCAAAGTTGGTGTTTGTTTGCCACTATTTTTCACTTTCAGATCTCATTGTAGAATTGACTATCTTATAGGGACTTCAACGCCAATTCAGTGCCATTCATGTGTTACAATCTATAGAGGCCTTTTTCTGCTCCACTGGCTCGTCCTGTAAATTGAATACCTCCACATTTACTGTTGATGTAAGAGCTACTGCTTTTCATTTTTCAATTACCTGATTTGTATGTAATGTTATCATTCCTTACACTATGGCCGTGTTTTATTAGATCACTGCGTCAAATGATTCATGCAATACAATCCTGAAGAATGAGGCAAAATACGACAATAAAAATAGTAGCCGGGATCCTGCACCTGAGGCGTATGATGGTTCTGCTTGTTTGCCACCACCTTTAAATAATCTATGTTTTCGCCTTTCGGTATGCTCACATTCTCAGCTTGCGTTTCTACATTGATTTTGTTTCTGTTAGAAGCCAGATATAATTGTACCATTCATGCCGACAGGTTTTCCAGCAAATCCCAGGTACCCTTTTGGTGAAAGCATCATTACAGAAAAGAGACATCGGTGTTGCAGGTTTTTGCACTACCTTTTTCATGAAACTGTATTCTTGTTATACTTTTTGTGCATGATAATCAAAGTGAATGATTCCTATTGCTGCCTGCCAACTATTTTTTTCTTTGCTCTTTGTTTTATTTAATGTCCAGTCTCTACGTTTTCTTGTTTCAAAACACTGAATGCTCATGTTGTTGGTATCGCCTTTACCTGAACATGTGAAAAATGCTGGTGCACTTAATTTGTCTGGGTTATTGTTGTCAACTAAAATGAAGTGTCACAATTAATGGTTCAACCAGATTACATGGCTGCTTGTTAATCAGGTGTCTCCTTATAAATGTGTTTACCAATGCTTCATTGTTTTAGCTGTTCTTTCGGCAGGAATATTCTCATCAATAATTCAAGAACTGGAGGAAACTTTGCGGGAGAAATTTTGTAGAGCAAAGGCCGCTCTCAGTTAAGATTTGTGTAACTCAGCCATATCCCAGTAGTCACAGGATGGACAAACACAGCTCATCTGGACAATATAATCCCATGAGCGGATTTAGATGCTTAATGGTGGATATTTGTTCATTTGGATACAGGATTCAAGATACTGAACTCAAGTGTTATATGATACGTTTAGGTTGAAACCAGCACTTGATCATCCGATGCTGAATCGCAGATATCAACATTTGCCCCTCTAACCTAGCTGAATGGTGGTTAAGTTTGGGATTGTAACACACACTGTAAAGAACATTAGGGTTAGCCCATGGATGTGATTATTACTATTTCATTTTCCTGCTACAGCTTTGGATATTTTCACAAAGTTCCCATCTCGTGTCATTCCTTTGTTACAGTTTTGGATTTTTTCTTGAAGAACTGACAAAGTACTTTGGTTTTCTCGTTGAAAAAGTAGTAAATATAACATTTCTGTTTGATTTTCTCGTCAACATGTTAGCCATCTTGTTTCATTCATCGATTGAAGACGATTTTGCGCGTGCATTTCAACATTCGGATGATCAAATTCAGCCTTATTGTTATTGAAACTTATCATTATGAAAAATGAAAGACGATCTAAACTTAGTTTTTTGCCCGGGATAGCGTACCACTAGGTCCCTCCTCTTATTATTTTCATTATTGTTAATCCCTAACATTCGTTTTTATTCGTTTCACTCCCATACGTTATTGCCGTTAGGCACACGAAGTCCCTCCTCCGCAAACGGTGACCAACGGACGTTAACTTCAATTATTTTAATATTAAAACTGAAAAGTTGTCATGTTGGTGGGCCACGAGCCGTCAGTGTGTCGAAAGGAAAATTTGAATTTACCCACTTTTACTCCTCTTCCTTATCGATTAACTACCACATGTTTTTTAATTAACTAAATTTGAATTTTAATTCCATTTTTAATTAATTAATTTCAATAAATCTTCATCTTCCACCATTAAACTTGTTTACTTAACTATCATTCGGTCTCCTTCGCCATTACCCGCCAACCACATCACCGCCATCACCGCCGACACTCTTCTCCCTCTCAGTTCTAGTGCTGTTAACGAGCCGGTTCGGTCCGGGTAGTGAGATACCCGGACCCGGCCCGTTAACTAACGGGTAGACCCGGAACCGACTCGTTAAGGGAACCGAGTCCCCATTTCAGACCCGGACTCGGACCGTTCATTACCCGGCCGGGTACCCGGACCGGCTCGGTTTCTCCAAGCATGAAGAACACCAAGCACCACGTTCGTTCTATGACCCTTAAACAACCCAAATGTGGCCCAAAAATTACGAAACTCACAGGACAGACTCTAAAGACCTCGATCTACAACTTTGTAGAAGGAAGAAAATTAAAATTCCAAGTGGAAGACGCTCAAAACAGACGCACAACACAAGATTGTTTTTAACGGGTCCGGGTATCTAACGGGTATACAATATATATTTGGGTATCTAACGGGTATGTTCGGGTATCTCCGGGTATACCCGTTCGGGTTCTCGGTTCTCAACTCAGATCCGGAACTGGCTCGTTTGGGTTGCGGACGGGTCTTCGGTTCCGGGTATAACGGTCCGGGTCCCGGGCGAGTCCCGGGTAACCCGGCTCGCTGACAGCTCTACTCAGTTCCCTTATCGACCTTACCCGTTCGCCAATTTAATTTCAAAGGGACTCACCAATTCACTCACCAACTCACGCTCGCTCCCTCTCAACCATACCCATTGTCCATCCTCAATCTCGATCCATCATCTGCTCTGCCAAATCAATTAATTAGCCACTTGCAAATTAATTCTGTCCAAACCGCCCAGCCACAGCCGCATCACCACCGCGCCTCACCCTCCTCCAAATTTCAATCAAATCCAGCCCGATTAACCATCAACCACTGTCGAACCCAAATCATCAAAATTAACTTCACCCAATCAACCACCACATCTACGCAAGAAAAAGAAAAAGTATTTTCTCACCTCCTGTATATTCATCATCACTGCCGTTTCAATTTCTTTTTTTCTCTTTTGTTATTTTTTCCTTTTGCTGCGTTCTTTTTTTCATCGTGTTAGAAATTTGAAATTAAATTTGATGGAAGAAGGGATTAGCGACGGAAGGAATGGTGGGTAGCTTCTGATAAAAAAGAAATTGAAGAAGAAGATGAGTTTTTAGGGTTTAGCTTTTTAGAGAGAGTTTTGTTTTATTTTCAAAATCTTCATTTCTTTCGTTTTCAATTTTGTTCATTTAAATTAATTAGGCAAGAAAGGGGAAAAAGGGAGAAAAACAGAGAAGAAAAGAAAAGAATATTTTCTGACACATGTGTCCCGCGTCAGATTTTTAATATTAAAATAATCGAAGTTAATGTCCGTTGGTCACCGTTTGTGGAGGAGGGACTTCGTGTACCTAACGGCAATAATGTATGGGAACGAAATGAATAAAAACGAACGTTAGGAATTAACAATAATAAAAATAATAAGAGGAGGGATGGTGCGCTATCCCGTTTGAAAAGGGTCGAGAGGATATGCGGAATCTTTAGGAAAAGCTTAACAATTTATTTAACAACAACAATCATCCACCCACCGATAAGCAACAATTTGTAGTGATAAGAACAACAGCACTTTATACAACACACATCAATCATTACATCACATACAAATAAATCAAAATACAAGAAAGCAAATTAAGGACAAACGGAGCAAATTATACACAGAATTGTTCAAAAACTAAGCCTTCCCTTCAACCCTGGCTTGAGTAATTCCAACACACGCATGGACAAAATCCTCATCGATAAAATCTGTCGAAAATATCTGCAACTTATCGACGCAGCCTTTTGTGTGACACTGAGCAATGAACAATCTTCCATATCCACGAATCCTGTTTGTCACTGGTTTAACACAAAGAACTGGGTTATCTGCTTGTGGAGTTACTGTATTTTCCACCCTGTAAAAGTATTTTCTTGAAGAAACTGGTGGTTGCTCACTCAAATGCTTCAAATTGCTCTCAAATTTCTTGGATGGCAAGTCTGTATCAATCCAATTATCTTTCAAATACCCAGCACTCCATAAACAACTTCCTGCCTTTGGCTGTGGAGATTTTCTCGGCTTCCAAACACAAATTACCCTCTTCGGCAACAATTCTGCAATTGTTTTCCCAAAAACATGATCATCCTGATGAATCAGATACTCACCAAGCTCACCCTCTAAATACTTGTCAAACTCAGCAGGATCTTCGTGGCCGAACTCGGTCCGGATCTCGAGAATTATGATCTCTGACTCAGTTTCAGACAAGAACTTCTTGACATCATTGATCACAACATCAACACTGTATGTTGTCAGGATTCCGTGGCAGATGCGGCGATCCTCCTGGACTCTGATGTCAAGAACTCTGGCGCCTCTGCAGAGCTGGTGGTAGATGGATAAAGATTGGCATTGAGCGAAAGGGCGAGTGATGAATGGAATTCCAATCTTGTTGGTAGCAGAATCATGAGTTCCAGGCCAAACAATCTGGTTTATATGAATCTTTTCAGGACCAAGAACAGACATCCAATTCTTCCTGTCTGATGGGATGCAATCACAACAAGGGAATGAAATACCAGAAGTTTCTTGCAGATCAACCAAAGCTTTCTTCTCTGTTTTGATCTCTTTTCGCCTCTCCATCTGTTTCGAAGCCTGAGCACCCATTTTTTCCTTTCTTTTTCCTGAATCAGAGAAGGGAAGAAGAAATACCCAATTGGTCAAATCTTCTTCTTCCTCTTCCCTTTCTTGTTCTTGTTGGTGGTGGGTATGCTTATGCTCTGTATAGAAAAGGACATGTTAAGGGTTTTAATATAGAACATAAACGTCAATTTGGTGGATAGAGTTACTATTGTTTGGTTTATTGGGTTTTAATCTGTTTCCTTCGCTAGGTTTTTACTCTTTGATTTTCTTTTAAAGTTCTGATCTTTTGGTTTTGGAAAAGGACCTGTTGCGTTGTCTTTGGTTAGGTGGGTTTTTTCATTGATTGCATTATTGCTGGATAGGTTTGATCCATGTTACATACACCCTGGTTGGTCCACTTGTATGGCTATCCAAACTTGTCTTCAAGTTTGTTGGCTGTATTCGCAACAATCAACCGCTAATTCATTCCCGTAAGGATCAACGGATTATCCGGACATAATTAGTCGTGACATTAGAAATATCTATGATTTACAACTAGAAAAATTATTGATGCACAAGATTAGGCCCTAATCATGTTCCACATGGCACCAAATTGGTGGGTCTAAATAAATTATGTGCTCTTCAGAAAAACTTCATCTATGATCTCAAAAGTAAACGCTAAGAAGACTATTGCTCGCAATTATGAGCTTCAAAGGAGGAGGAAAAGTGGGTTGATTAAAACTTAAACTTTGATTAAACCTCCAGAACAAAGTATAATCTCATGGAATGATTCATGGATTAATGGTGTCACAGACTAAAAAGCTATTCATGATTTCAAAGTAGGCTGAAGAGACCACAAGAGATTATTGCGCAAAGTGACCATTCAGAAAATGAGCAAGAAGAAACTCAAGATATTTAAGGAATAGTGGGGACTACCATGTGCGTTTTCTGCCAGCATAAGAATTGCAAGTTAGATGACTCGATATCAAGAATTAATCCGAAACCGGTTCATACTCAAAAGAAGACAAACTATACCTCCAAGTGCTACAAACATGAAAAAAAATCACATCATGAATAGCAGTTGGTAGTGAAATAATTTTCTGCATTCTTGTCACAAAGTTGTTCAAAAGAATGAAACAACCAAACAATCTCCCCAG
Source organism: Viola odorata (assembly GCA_963691705.1). Lineage (NCBI taxonomy): Eukaryota > Viridiplantae > Streptophyta > Magnoliopsida > Malpighiales > Violaceae > Viola > Viola odorata. Next base: position 867,513 of record OY829544.1, read on the forward strand.
CACAACACTATGGAGATTCAGCAATGTATTCATCAATTGTGAAAAATGGATATACAATGTTCCATACTGTAAGGATTGCTTATTAAAGGAAAGCAAAATCCCTCATTGCAGAAGTAAAAACAAATTCTAATTCAAGAGGCAATGGATAATACCTCATGGCAGAAGCAAAAGATAAAATATTCTACATTCCAGTATTATGTGATGAAACAGCGTCTTCCACCACGCCGGCTAATTGATTCAGCACCAAAAGTATATGTGCTCCTATCAAAGGATGTAACCTACGTCCATATCAAGAAAGCATTCACCTTGTTTAGAATCCTTCCCATCTTAAAAACTAGGCCCTTCATTGCATGTGTCGCTCCTTATTTTCAGTCACCATCTAACTAATAACTTGCTCCTTCATTCCATGTCAATCATTCGTAAGGTGTTTCACTTTCTCTACAAAATCTGACCTCCCAAGTGCAGCATATACACTTGACAGTAGTAAATAAGCTGAAGAGGATTGAGGGTCTGACTCCATAAATTTTTCAGCAATTTTTCTTATCAAATCTATATTTCCAGGGATTCTACAAACACCAACAAGGGCATCCATAATCTGTTCATTGGGCTCACATGGCATCTTCTCAAGATGTTTTATTAACTTGTCAAAATGTCCTGCTTGACCCAGGAGATCAATCAAGCATGCATAATGTTCCTGGTTGGGAACAATACTGTGATCACAAGTTAATGAATCAAACAACCGAAGACCAACCAGCTCAAGACCTGAATGACAGCATGCACTGAGAATGACGAGCAACGTTACCCTATCTGGCTTCACCCCTGCTTTTAGCATCTCATCACACATTTGAATAGCTTCTTCACCATGGCCATGATGTGCCAAAACAGAAATCATAGTGTTCCACAAGACAATATCTTGCTTATTGCCTATGGCATCAAACACCAGCCTACCAACTTCCAACTTCTCGCATTTTGAATACATGTCAATCAGAGAGCTCACAACAATTGTATTAGGTCTGAGATTCATTCGTATCAAATAGGCGTGTGTTTGCTTACCATGCTTAAGCAAGGCCATGCTAGCACAAGCACAAAGACAACTACTAAATGTAAATTGATCTGGTATAAGGTGAAAAGCTATCATCTCTCTAAGCAAATCAAGTGCTTTATCGGGAACACCATGCCTAGCATACCCAGAAATCAAAGCTGTCCAAGAAACACGGTTCTTTTGGGGCATCGAATCAAAAAATTCCTTAGCTGCCCCCATATTTCCCGATTGCGCATACCCCGAAACCATTGTGGTCCAAGCAAAAACATCCTTTCCACTCATCTCATCAAACAACCTCCTTGCATCAACCATCTCCCCACATTTTGCATACGCATCAACAGCTGTGCTTGAGATCACCATATTCAACAAAAGCCCAGCAACCAAAACCTGCCCGTGCGCCTGCCTGGTAATCCTCAAATCCTTAAACTTAACACATGCACTTAATAATCCTGCAAAACTATACTCATTATATCCAATTTCCAACTTCCTAAACTCCTTATAAAACTTCAAAGGCTCATTGCAATGCCCTCTTTGTGCAAACCCAACCACCATCGTATTCCAAGACACAACATCTTTCGCAGGCATTTTATTAAACAAACTCTCAGCTTCCTGTATCAATCCTGATTTCACATACCCAGAAAGCATATTATTCCAGGAGAACAAATTCCTAAAAGACATTTTATCAAACACCCTATATGCACCCACATGATCACCACAAGCTACATACATATGAATCAAATTGTTAGCTAATAAAGTATGGGGCTTTTTCAGTCCGGTTAGCTTCAAATGCAGATGGACCCATTTTCCTAACTTGAGTGACCTGGTGGTTGCGCATTGTTGGAGAAGGTGAGCTAGAATTCGACTGGGTAAGCGTATTCCTTTGCGTGATAAATGCTCGAGAGAGGATACGGCGTGGATTAATTCAGTTTGAGAGGAAATGTTAAGAAAAGATTGAACTATGCAAGGAAATTTTTTGGGGAAGAGATTTTTGGGATTTGATTGAAATTTGGAGGGAATGACGGGCTTTGGTAGAGGTTTAGAAGAGGGCATTGGAGAGAGAGGAAGCTGGTGACTGGCAGTCTGACCGGAGAAGGGAAAGGTTACATAATTACATCATTTAATTGTATCCATGTATTACTCCCTCTGTTCCGAAACATATGACTTCCTCGCATCCCAATATTCAGTAAGGAACGCGTATCGAGGAGGTTGGATGATACACTATTTGACTCCAAAAAATTTCGTACTTTTTTTCGACGTATTTCCGAGAAAAAATTCAGGCCAAAATTGTCTCAAATAGTGACCGTTCCGGCGGTCTTAAGATACGTTCCGGAACAGTAAAAACAAATTGTAAAACGTCATACATTTCGAACCGGAGGGAGTATACGTTTCAAATTTCAATTAATATTCAAAAACTCCCTTGAAAAAAATCAAAAACCACATCGTAGCCCATCAATATAATGAGCCTAATACAGTTGTGTCCCATACAAATAAACCCAGGTTTTACCAGAAGAAGCCCAGCCCAGGAAATCATACTTATAACTCCATTTTTTCTTTTTTTTGGGTCGAAATCCTAATACTTTCCTCTCTCTTTTTCAATTACTAAAACGACATTAAGATTTTTTATAGATTTCAATAAATAGGAATAATGGCTAATTTAGTCTAAACATACCTATAAAATTTCTCCATATTGCTAGATTTTTTATAGAGTAATATTGATAGATAATTATTGTCTAGTTTAATTTGATTTCTCATAAGAGTTGAGATCCAGCTAAAAAATTATAAATTTATAGTTCCCTCCCTGTAATATTGAGGATTAAACCAAACCATTTAAATCCAGATTGGTTTAATTTATTGGATTTGTATTTTTTGTTATAGACGGAGGATGAAATTTGAATCTAAATGTATATCTTTATTAATGTGGTTCATTTACTCATGATTAATTTTAATATAAAATAATAATAATATATACTAATTTGCACCGTCATTAATTGTCAGATTTGCATCTTAAAATCTCCTGGATACCAGCAATACTTATTTTTTTCATTTTTTGGAAAAGAATTCTTACCATATTTTAAAAAGAAAAAAAAATCGCTATACATTGGACGACCATATACCCCAACTCTGAACTGGGATCCCGAAGCATTGAACCTAGCACAATCTGCCCGCCTTTGCTAGATTTTCTATCCATGGAACCACCTTGGAGAACAATCGCTGAGTGTTTTCATTGATAGTGTTAAACGCTTCCTCCCTGCCCTCTTGTCTTGTCTATCAAATTCTATCCATATTAATCCTCGACCAAGATTTTTAGTTTCGCATATCCAGCCCGCTTCAAGAACTAGTTCCTGTATTTCTGGTATGTCCTCTACCTTTCTAAGAATGCCGACCACGCTTCTTGATAGCCAATCCCTGTTTTCAGCCGGAATATCCAATCCTATTATGTCTGTCTCCTCGTTGTCAGTCTCCTTCACCTCCTCGGCATTCACTGACCTACTTATCGTGGGTATCTCCCACCCTCTCCTTCCCACTGTCTCCTTTTGCCTTTCACAGTCTCTATCTCGACCTCCCTCCTGATCGCCTCCCTCTAGTTTTTCTTCCTGTCTACGCAGCCGGGGGATCCACAACTTCTCTTTTCGAGCATTCTCCTTGTGATCCCGTTGCCCATCTCTAGCTCATCTCCCTTCAGAGCGACCTAGATTTGCCCTTATGGCCGAGGCTCCTATGCTTTGGCGATCCAACGCCAATTCCATATCAATTCGATTTGCGACCCAATCAAATCGAACAAAACCAAAGCGCTTCCCCTGCTTGTTCCGTCTGTTGGGAATAAATACATCCACCAGCCTGCCAAACGGAGGTAACCTCCACCTCTACAAAATAAGATGTCGAAGAGCTCGTTGATCCACATGGAGGGGGAGGTTTTCCACGTAGTATGTTATCACACTTGTTGATGTCCGCTTGGTCACGTCCCAAACCCTAGGCGTCGTCATCAGATAGCAGTGAGGAGGAAGGAAATTTCACTCCGGCCACAATGGGTGTACCGATGTTTAGGTTGGCTCTGGCAGCAGTGGGCTGCACGGAGGGAGAGAGTTGTTAGGGTTTTTTTTTTTATAATTTAGATTGAATTTTCCTTTTAAATAACAATCCTTAGGGTAAAATAGAAAATTATAACTTCTTGTTATATATATAAACTAATTAATTTATTAAGTTCTCTAAAATTATTTTAACTATAGTCAACTGCGAAATTGAGAGGGTATTGGCACTATTCTTTTATAAAATGCAAGTAGAAACTATGAACTATAAGAATTGAAAACCATGCATGTACTTGACACTTTCGGTGCGACTGGATGGAAAACTTCTGATCTTACCATGCCTGTGTGCGTTCTCTTTTTAATTTTTATGTTATATATATATATATATATATATATATATAATAGCGTTAAATTATTAATTAAAAAAACGCGATTTTTCGTCTCAAATAAGTGACAACCACGTTAAAAGTTATCGGAATGTATAATAGAAGTTATTAGAAATGTGATTTATTAATACGAGTAATATAGTGTAATATTTAATTACTGCTATCTTATATTTTAATAACTTTTAACGTAGTTGTCATTCTGGGCAAAAAAATAACTTTTTTAATTAAAAATTGTCCACATGCCGTTATTTATGAAACTTATGTCCCGTATTTCACGTTATAATCTGACCAATTAATATGAAAATTAAATTAATCTAGCTATATCAAAGTTCCTACGTCATAGAATGATTTTCATGGATATTATATAAATATAAATATATGTTTGACCATAATTCTATTAGTAGTATTTTTCGGGTAGCTATAGTCTACTCTAGACCAACGTCAATTGAAGACTCGTGCAAACTTCAAATAGAAGCAACTAGATTGTTCATTTCTTTTTTCTTTTTATTTGGAATTTCATCCATGGACCGCCATGTGCCACCACCGGCGACAACGTCGATCGTAAATCATTTCCTCATCATGGCCATGATTAAATTATAGGAACTCTCTTTTTTATATGATCAAAATTAGACCAGACCCTCTTGCAAAATAGTCCAAACAAGACTTTCTTGAAACTTGTGGGCCTATTCAAACTATCAGCTTTGGGCTTTGGCCCGTATTGAAACTCAAACTCAGACTAATAGTAGAGCACCATGTGCCACAACTTAAATTAAGTAAAATAAATTTTTTGGATAGTGGGACCCGCCACTCCACTTTTGCTTCGTCCTTCCGCATCCGCGTCATCCCCCTCCTCTCACTTTTCCTTTATCTTCATCGCTGCTCTCCCTCAAATTTGCAGCATGACGAGGAAAAGGGAGGCCATGTAAATAATTAATTGAAACAAAAAATAGAAAAATAAATAAATAAATATACTTGAAATATGTTTCCCCCGTCCTAAGCAATAATGTCACCAATCATATTAACAATCAAATTATATGTCTCAGATTTTCAGGTCTAATTAATTCTGACAAGGAAGAAAAAAGAAGATTTACAGGTTTAATTTGGTTACCATTTTTGATACAAGAAGGTATACACTTGATTGAACCTTCCAAGTAATTTACTAATTAGGAGAGCCAAAAGAAGGTAAATATTACCATAAATAAACTTGGTGATTATAGGAATGTCTTATAATTAGGAAAGATTTCTGATTATAATTAGCTACTGTTTAGGGATTTGTCATTAAATGGGCAAAACTCTGGTATTCGATTTCCTAATTGGTATTTTTCAATCTAGGGTTTCATGACTTGATCAACACTTATATATACACAATACTTCATTATGTTATGTTGCAGGTTAAAATAGCCGCAAAATTAAATATGGAGAAAGAAGCAATACTTGTTTCAAGAGGGGAGACAATTTCTGTGATGGAAGAAGAGTGCCCTCCTCATTCAACCACTAGCATCAGCAGTAGCTGCAATCCCGACGGCTCCTCCGTTGCGAGAAAGCTCACGAGAAATTCAAGATTTAAAGGTGTTGTCCCTCACCCGAACGGGAATTGGGGCAGCCAAATCTACGCCGACCACCGTCGCCTTTGGCTTGGAACTTTCAGAACAGAGGAGGAAGCAGCCGGGGCGTACGACAGGGCAGCACTCAAGCTCCGAACGAACGAGCACCTCCGCGGGCCCAGGAATTTACCGCTGAACCAAATCCTGACAGTCCAAGAACTGAATTTCCAAAATTGCTACACCGCGGAGGCGGTCATCGATATGATTAGGGACGGGAGTTACCAGGTGAAGTTCGACGATTTTCGAAATCGCTGTTCTTTGGTGAAAGCAGAGAGAAGGGAAGAGTTAGATCTCGGCGTTAAGGATGAGGAAGGGAGGTTTGAAATCAATAACAATAATTACATTCGTTGCAAGAGGTTGTTCCAGAAGGACCTGACGCCGAGCGACGTCGGGAAGCTGAACAGGGTTGTGATACCAAAAAAGTGTGCTTTGAAGTTTTTTCCTCGGATTTCGGAGGAGGGAGGTGTCGGTGGCGACGACGTGCAGTTTTACGACAGGAACATGAAGTTGTGGAAGTTTAGGTATTGTTACTGGAGAAGCAGCCAGAGTTATGTGTTTACTAGAGGTTGGAATAAGTTTGTTAAGGAGAAGGAGTTAGAGGCTAATGATACAGTTGCTTTTAGCTTATGTGAGAATATAGGAAACAATCCTCCTTTTTTCTTGATTGATGTAATTAATAATAATAATAACAATAATGGATTAGGTGAGGTGCAAGAGGTGCAAGAGGTGAAAGTTGACATGGGATTGGAGCTGAAACTTGGGTTTGGTCAGAAAGTGGAAGATCATCAATCAAAGGTTGGAGCAGAAAAAAGGGGTTTTAAGCTGTTTGGTGTGCAAATCTGGGTCTGAAATTAGGTTTCTTTCTGGCCTTGGTTTTATCTAATTTGGACTGTGTTTGTTTCTTAAGTTTTAAAGTTGTTGGGGAGAAACCATTATTGAGATGAGATTTATAAAATTGGCCAAAATTTTAGTAATGGTCAATTCTTTTCATCTTATAAAATTATCGTCATTTCTTTTTTAGAATCTTCGAACATGATTACTCTAGAATTATCGATTTTCTTTTTTTTATTGCTTGGATTGTGCTTGTAGCTATGATTATGATCTTCTCTAGAACTGCAAACTAAAAGAGACCTAAGTCCTGAGATTTTTATTTTCATCTTTTTTCCCCTCACAAATTCTCAAAATATTTTCTTAACAAGAGTTGAAAAAACAAAAAGAATTACAACAATGCTTTATTTGGGCCTTCTAATACAAAAAATGCTTTATTTGGGCCGATGTAGGGCTTATTTGACTTTGACCCATAAAAAAATATTTATGATTTTGGAGATTCCTTTCGCTTATAAATCTAAAAAAATTAATTACTGCGTCAAAGGAGGAGACAGTGGTTTTAGCATAAAATAATATATTTTTGAAAATAATTTTATATTTGCTATTTTTCTAATACGATAAATCATAACCTTCTTTTCATTTGGATAATTGAATCTGCATTTTTTTTCTCCTTTTCTTTTTTACTTATTTAAGAAAAATAAACAAAAAGAACTTGAATGGCCCATGTGTACCTTGGGCCTGGGCTATGGGTTACATTTGCTTTGGGCTACGGTCGTGCCATTTGCCATGAAGAAAAGGCTGTTCGTGCTTGTTTCATAGGCTCACGACGCAAAACATTAGTCTAGTTCCAAAATATTGCTAGCTAGCAAGTAATTGTTTCTTTTATCTATCTTTTTTATGCGTCCCTTAAGTTTCCCCTGAGTGTCCATTTATATTTACAGAGTGTCCAATTTAAATTTATTATTTTATTATTTTTTTAATTATCCTCGCTTATCGGATATTTGTCGGACGAGTGTTGGTGTTATTTTTTTAATTGTTCGCCTATCAGACGAGTGCTGATGTCTGACATGGGTACGGAGCCATTTTTGAAGTGTTCATGTATAATTTAACAACTCTAATTCATGTAGTTTTTTTTTAATGACAGAAATGAGACTCGAATTTCAGACTCTACTAATACTTTTATTACCAATAAAATAATCAATAAATTACATGCTCATCGTCACTAAAATAATCAATAAACTACGTACAGATACAGTTATGACACAATATACTTATCTATTTATTTTCAAAATGATTTAACAATGCAACCAAAGCTTATCCATTATACACGTCTCATGTGTTTCCATCTACATGATTGATTCTTTGGCGGTGACAAAGCTCCAAACCAAAGGCAACAACATAGAAAGTAGAAGTAGAACATAATGCTTTTTGCATCATTTCAATTTGTACAGTGAAATAATTGAAATTTTAGACAAGACCACGAGGATGACTGCTACAAAACCATAAAAACCATCGGGAATCTTACAAACGTATACGTTTACAATGTTTCAATTATTAACTTAACCATGTCCAAACCAAAAATGTCCATATATGTTTCTTTTAAAAATGTCTCGTATCGTTCGGTCATCGAATATGGATCAATTATCACATTTGAGAATACATCGGTCAAAAGTATTATAAGAAGCGATAATATTTCTTTCTTTTAAAAATATTTGAGTATTTTTTTTATCGTTATATTTTAATGATTTTTTTGTTAATTTTAAATAAATAAATATACAATTTTTTCTCCGATTTTAAACATTACAAAAAGAAAAAGATTCCATGAAAATATATGAAGTTTACGAAGACTACAGATAATATTTAATTTGCTTCTCAGAATGGTATATGAAGAGATTTTTCTATTAAATAACACATTGCCACTTGGGAATAAGGTCAAATTAAAAAAGAAAAAAACTTAAGAGGGTCCATTTCATCCAATATAATGCTTGAAAAATGTAAACGAGAATCACAAGTGAAAAATAAGTCAAACATAACGATATATCTAGAAATTTAAGAGTATAAAAATTTTAAAAATATTTGTTGTTTATTTTATTAAGATTCGAACGTGAGTTTGGATTTATGTTGGTATTTTTCTACTGACTGACAACAACAAATGAACTATGTATGTTAATAATAAAGTATCAGTGAATTTAAGTTCGAGTTTCACTTATAACTCTATAGGAAAACAAAAAATAAATGATTTTTTCTTTTATATATTTTTGATTAGTGAAGCAACATAAAAAAAAATCATTTACCATGATCGTTGTCGCAGCGTATCGATCGATCAAAAATCTAAATCAGACGCTCCACAAACCCTCACCTAATCTCCGCACGTGAGACATAAACGCCACATGCGATGTCTGTCGCACGTTTTTCATCTCCACGTCACCTTGATTTTTGGCGTCTTTGACGATGCAATTGATGAAACCATACCAAACCACACGATTCACACCGTTCGATCAAGCACCCGCATACACTCATTCTAGCCGTCTGATCAAAACTCTTATCCCCTCCTCAGTTTAGCTCCTTCTACACCAGCACACAACCCAGTTAGTAGATATAGGAGAAACACCCATCAAAGTTAAAACCTTCGAAGACAGACGAGATCCTCACTTTTTCTTTTATCTCTCCCTCTCATTTTCATTGCGCATAAAACCCTTTTTTCCCCGAGCACTTCCTTTCCCGCCTTCTAGTTTTATTGACAAACCCAGGTGAGCTTTTCCTCTTTTAAGCGAATTCATCTTTATTATTACTATTATTATTTATTTATTATTGCTTTCGTTTCTGAGCAAAGTTCTGTTAAAGCCTGGAAACCTAGCTTTTGGGATCGTTTTATTTGTTTATTCAGTTTTTGGATCCATTGCATTTATTTTATTGAATTAGAACTGGACTTTTGTGTTGTTGTTTTTGAGTAATTATGGGGTTTTGCTGGTTATCTGATTAGTTGCTACGGGTACTTCGGGATTATTGGTTTAGCTAATTGAATTGGTTTTATTTTTAAGATTTTCGGTTTTGGTGAATCTAGGGTTTTGAGCAGAAGTATTGGAAATGGAGAATGGAGCGGAGAAGGTTGATGGGATGCCGTTGGGGGAGGAAAGCAACGTGGGCAATGGGATTTTGGGGGTTGAGGTAGAGAAGGGTGTGGCGGCGTCTGACAAGTTGAAAGAGGAGGTGGAGGAAGAGGTTTTTGAAGAGGCAGTTGAGGCTCATGAGCAATTGGCGCGGCATGGGACGGATGAAGGGGCGGAGTTTTCATCAGCGGCTGGTGTTGAGGCTGTGGGTAGTAGTGATACCTTGGTTGTTAATGAAAGTCTAGATACCGGGAATGAAGTGGAGGCTTTTGAGGAGGCAAGTTCCGTTCCTGCTCAGGTCCAGAATGTCCTGAATACTGAGGAGGTGGCTGTGGTGTATGGTGCGGCGGAGGTGCAAGATATCAATGGCGGTGAGAGCATTGATAAGATTGATGAGGGAGGAACTGCGGAGGATGTAGGAGGAAATGAGTTGAATGGAGGGAAGGAGAGTTCGATAGGTGATCATGAAAGCACAAAAGTGTTGGTGTGTGAGGATGCAGATTCAAGTAAGGAGGTTGAATTGAGTGATGGGATTCTTCCTAAGGATGGTGAGAAGCCTGAATTAAGGGTTGATGATTTAGGTTCTGAAGAGACTGGAGGATCAATTGAGGCACCAGCTGAGGTTAAGGAGGATAAGGATAAAGAGCTGGAGAATTTGGAGGAAAAAGATTCAGAAGTCCTTGGTAATGTAAATGGGGAACAGATTGCTGATACAGGTTTTCCTGATAATGGCAGTGGGCCCCTTGAAAGCAATGGGGTCTTGAATAACACTTCAGTTGTTGTGGATTCAGAGCATTCTGAAGATACTCTTGAACTGAAAGCCACTTCTCCTGTCCTGCATATCGCTGTGGAGGATGAAAACGCTACATTACCAGATTCTGTAAGCGCTTCTGATTTAGATAAGCTTGAAAATGAGATAAGTAAAGATGTTCACATTCAGGCAGTTAATTCGAGAACAGAGGATAGCAAGGCTTCTGAACTGCTGCACACTGCTGGGGTAGCTAACGGAGTTAGCACGGAGATTACTGTGAGTGAGGAGCCTGAAAAGCAAATAGAAAATGTGGAAGAAAAGAAAACAGAAAATGATCTGGAAGAAAAGAAGACAGAAAATGGTCGGGAAAAAATGAAGATTGAAAATATTCAGGTAGAAAAGAAAAGCTCACAGGAACACAGAGAAAAGGAAACTCAACCTGTGCCAAAGCTTGCTTCTTCAATTGGAAAAGGCACAACTCCTGCTCCACCGGCTTCTCGTCCAGCTGGCCTTGGTCGCACTGCCCCACTATTGGAACCTGGACCAAGGGCAGTGCAGCATCCCCGTGTTAATGGATCTTTGTCTCAAACGCAATCCCAGCAGATCGATGACTCTTCTAGTGCAGATGCAGAGGAGTATGATGAGACACGGGAGAAACTCCAGATGATCAGGGTCAAATTTTTGCGCCTTGCCCACAGACTTGGGCAGACTCCCCATAATGTTGTTGTAGCTCAGGTTTTGTACAGGCTAGGATTGGCTGAGCAATTGCGAGGGAGAAATGGGGGCCGTGTTGGAGCCTTCAGTTTTGATCGTGCAAGTGCTATGGCAGAGCAGCTTGAGAATGCAGGACAGGAACCCCTTGATTTCTCTTGTACGATTATGGTTCTTGGGAAGACCGGGGTTGGTAAAAGTGCAACTATTAATTCTATATTTGATGAAGTAAAGTTTAACACTGATGCCTTTCAACTGGGCACAAAAAAAGTTCAAGATGTCGTGGGCACCGTTCAGGGGATTAAAGTGCGGGTCATTGATACACCAGGGCTTTTGCCTTCGTGGTCTGACCAACACCAGAATGAGAAGATCTTGCACTCAGTCAAACGCTTTATAAAAAAAAATCCTCCTGACATTGTGTTGTATCTTGATAGATTGGACATGCAGAGCAGGGATTTTGGTGATATGCCACTCCTGCGCACAATCACAGAGATTTTTGGGCCATCTATATGGTTTAATGCGATTGTGGTCTTGACTCATGCTGCTTCTGCTCCACCTGATGGTCCTAATGGTACTGCTTCAAGTTATGATATGTTTGTGACTCAACGTTCTCATGTTGTCCAACAAGCAATTCGTCAGGCAGCTGGGGATATGCGACTAATGAATCCAGTTTCATTAGTGGAAAACCATTCTGCATGCAGGACAAATAGGGCTGGGCAGAGAGTGTTGCCAAATGGTCAGGTTTGGAAGCCTCATCTCTTACTCCTCTCTTTTGCATCAAAGATTCTTGCAGAAGCAAATATGCTGTTAAAGCTACAAGATAGTCCCCCTGGAAAGCCTTTTGCCCCTCGATCAAGAGCTCCTCCATTACCATTCCTTCTCTCATCCCTTCTTCAGTCAAGGCCACAGGTCAAGCCGCCTGAGGAACAGTTTGGCGATGAGGATGGCCTGGATGATGACTTGGACGACTCATCTGATTCTGAGGAGGAGTCAGAATATGATAACTTACCGCCATTTAAAAGCTTGACAAGGGCCCAAGTTTCAAAGCTCACAAAATCCCAGAAGAAGGCTTACTTTGAGGAGTTAGAATATAGGGAGAAGCTTTTCATGAAGAAACAGTTGAGGGATGAGAAAAAGCGACGTAAGTTCATGAAGAAGATGGCTGCTGCGGCTAAAGATCTGCCTCCTGAATATAATGAGCAAGGAGAGGAAGAAGCTGGTGGTGCTGCTTCCGTGCCAGTTCCTATGCCAGATTTAGCGTTGCCTGCTTCATTTGATTCTGATAATCCTACCCACCGGTATCGCTCTCTTGAAGCCTCTAACCAATGGCTTGTAAGGCCTGTTCTAGATTCCCATGGTTGGGATCATGATGTTGGCTATGAAGGGATAAATGTGGAGAGATTGTTTGTGGTTAAGGACAGAATTCCCATTTCTTTTTCTGGCCAGGTAACCAAAGATAAAAAGGATGCTAATGTTCAAATGGAATTAGCTAGTTCTTTAAAGCATGGGGAAGGGAAAGCAACTTCACTAGGTTTTGATATGCAGTCTGTGGGTAAGGACTTGGCTTATACTTTACGCAGTGAGACAAGGTTCTGTAATTTCAGGAGAAATAAAGCAACAGCTGGTCTCTCAGTCACACTCTTGGGTGATGCCTTATCAGCTGGGTTGAAAGTTGAAGACAAACTGATTGTAAATAAGCGATTCCAAATGGTAATGTCTGGTGGTGCAATGACTGGGCGTGGTGATGTGGCTTATGGTGGCAGTTTGGAGGCTCAAGTGAGAGACAAAGACTATCCTCTAGGCCGTTCCCTCTCTACTCTTGGGCTCTCTGTGATGGATTGGCATGGAGATCTTGCTGTTGGTTGCAATATACAATCCCAGGTTCCTATAGGACGGACAACAAACTTGATTGCTCGTGCCAACTTGAATAACAGGGGTGCAGGGCAGGTCAGTTTTCGCGTGAACAGCTCAGAGCAGCTTCAAATAGCATTAATTGGCCTCATCCCACTGTTGAGGAAGCTATGGGATTATCCTCAACAAATGCCGTATGGACAATGAAGCAAAGTAGGTTATACATGCTGCAGAGCCAATCATTGACAGGAAGAGTGTCAGAGTAAGGTTGTTACTTTGCTTTTCTCCCAAATCCAACTTGGTCATGCAGGAAACTCTCTTTTTGGAGTTAAGTTTCAACATCATGTCTAGTTTTGATTATAGCAATTATAGTTTGCTTGTAGTTTCTTTGTTAGATATTTTGATATTGGTATTTGTTCCAGTGGAGCATTGCTTCTTGTTCTACTGTTTCCTGTGTCTAGTTTTCTCGTAAATGGGCACAGGAGCTGATTTGTACTGTACAATTCCGTTACGCTTGCCAGTGGCCATATCAAATCATCACCTTCATGGTGCTAGTTTTTGCCGCTGCTTAGGATCTCCTGTTTAATTAGGTGTTATTTTTATTTTGACACTATTGCCTAGATTGGTTAGCAATTGAAACTCTGGAATTTGCTCATTCTCAACTCTTCTTTTTTAAGAGCGTATGCTTATCATCTGTTGTATTTGAATGGAAAATGTCTATAGCTTTTTCTTGCCTTATTACTTATTGATGGGATTTTTTTTTTAATTGAAAAAATTGAAAAAATGTCATTAGCTTATATAATCTGTTGCGTTGGAATGGATATCCCTAAAGTTGGAGATATTGTGTAGGTACTATATATTTTGTGAGTAAGTGAATGTAGAGTTTCATTTCATGCACCGGTGGATATAACAATTTTCCTCGCTTACCGCCTAAAGTGGAACTATGGCAAGGCAAGTGTTGAAATTAATAACCCAAATCCACGATTCTTGTTAGTACGTTGGAAATTGCATCGAAATTATTAATTTAGCATGGTTAATATTTCCACTAATCAAAAGACGTTATTTACTAAATTTTTATATCATTTGTTGCATGAAGGGTTCTATGGTGTAGTGGTTAGCACTCTGGACTTTGAATCCAGCGACCTGGGTTCGACTCCCGGTAGGACCTTTTTTTAAAATTTATTTTTGTTTGCCTAATATCGCTGTTAATGGACTGTTAATCCTAATCCTATACACATAAGGGCCACACTTTCTGTTTTTTCAATCACGCCGTAATTACTAATTACCTTTATTAATCATCCATCACTCTCTCCCTCTTGTAACTAGTATAGCTAATTTCTTTGTTCAGTCATCACTACTCCGGTTAATCATATTACTAAGATTGTAATTCTTTGTTCGATACGGTCATGATGATGATGGAGGATTGGGTTAGGGGAGATCGCATAGGCAGCGGGTCTTATGGGTCCGTGTTCTTAGCTTCAACAACCGACACCGATAATCCTCCCTTCCCCGTAAAATCTGCCTTTCTTGGTCTTCCGTCTTCCGCTCCCCAAAAAGAAAAAAGAATACTGGACTAGTTTCTTGACTGCCAAGATATCGTCACATGTTACGGAGAAATTACAGAGTATTCCGGGGATGACATTTCATACCTGTGACTCATCATACCTTAACCAATAAAAGTGTGCCATGTGTATTTTTTTTCCACCTCACTTTCCCTTTCTTTTTCCCTTTCCTCTCCTCTCCAAACGACGCTAGAGTTTTTCTGTCTCCACTCTCCACACACTTCCTTCACTTCATTCACCATCACCATCTCGCATCGTTCATCCCTACCTAAATCTTCCCAAAAAAACCCATGTCCACCGTGATGTTCTTCTACACTCTTCATTTTTCTGTCGTCACTTGTCCTTCACTACCCAGCATGAAGAGATGGAGCAACTAATAGGGGCGCGGAAGAGGAAGGGACGATGGTGATCGGATTAAAGTTTAATTTTGAGAGAATGGTTTTTGCGCCCAGTTTCCTACCTTTCTTTTTGTTAATTTTTAATTCAATAAAATGACCCAAATGAATTTACACGCCACATATGCCATCGTTTGTGGCCATGCGTTCAAATTCCAAACAACAACAATCCAGATCTATACAATGATGAGAGAAGAAAATTTGGAAAAAAGAAAAATGAGAGAAAATCTAGAAACGACGGCGTTCAAAAACCTAGATCTGGGTTGTGTTCGAAAAAATATATATTAAAGGACAAGGATTTGTTTGGATTGACGTATTAGATTTGAGCGTGTATTTGCTTGAGTTGGGATATGTCAGCGCAGTCGTTTAAGCAACAGAGAAGGTGGTTGTTATGGGCGGAGGAGTTGTAGTTGTCGACAACGGGATTGGAGAGTGGAGACAGAGAAAGAAAAGTTGCAGCCTCGTTTGGAAAAGAGAGCGAAAGGGAAAGGGATAGTGAGGTGGAAAAAAATACACATGGCAATTTTTTATTGGTTGAGGTATGACAAGTCACAGGTATAAAATGTCATCCCCGGAACACCTTATAATTTCTCCATGTTACGGGACTAGTACTACTCACGAGTTCGACACTATACTCTAAACCTCCACTTGGAATATGCTCCGGGGGGCTCTCTTCTAAACTTGATACGTGACCACGGTGTCAAGATGCCGGAATCTCTTGTGAAGCACTGCACTGGGATGATCTTGAAAGGGTTATCGCGAATCCACGAACGAGGGATCACGCACTGTGATTTGAAGCCGGGCAATATCCTCGTTTTCCCTAACGATGATGGTGATCATGGGGTTCGTCTTAAATTAGCAGATTTCGGGTTAGCAAAAGAGCATGGGGAGGGATTATCCGTGGATGACACGTCTTGCATGTTTCGAGACCCCCATCTACATGTCGCCGGAATCTGTGGAGATGAATATAGGGCCGCCTCTAGATATTTGGTCTCTGGGTTGTGTTGTTGTTGAGATGCTAACAGGCGCTGTGCCATGGGAAGGTTTAAAGATGAGCGAGTTGGTGGGCATGCTTCTGTTCGAGAAGGGAGCGCCGAGGATTCCTGATGATCATGTATCGAAGCATGGAAAATATTTCTTGATCAAATGTTTCGAGGTGGAACCGAGCAAGAGATGGACCGCTGATATGCATTTGAGTCATTCCTTCATCAGCTGTACCGGAGAAGAGTATACTTCAGGATTGGACACTAAACAAATACTGGAATCGCCAACTGGATGTCAACTTGATGATGGTTTTGGAGAATCAATCTTGAAGGATTTGGGAATTTTTTGATTGACAGAAGAAGTTATACGTAGTCTTTGTAGCTCCTAATTGTTGAAAATAGTGGATTGATTTGCCAAAGATTGGCCGTGGATGTTTCCCCAAATTGGGGTTTTACCACGTAAAAAAAAATCATTGTGTTTCCTCTATTCAATTTTCATTCTCTTCCTTTTTTTCTAATTGAACCAGTACGTGTGGGCAATTGCATATCCGCGCGCCATTCGGAAAACCCCAGTCCCACCGACGACCCACCGTCCACCAATAGCATCAATTTCATCCATAAATATAATGCATGGCTGAACAACCAGAAAAAAAATAGTTAGCAATATAGTCTTGAGAGAAATGTTGCTGCCAAGGGAAATTGGTTTTACTATGGTAGGTGCTCTTACTTGATGATCACGTGCATACCCAAACATCTCACGAATCAATCTAGCACTTTCACCAATATACTTATCAATTATAGCACTGGATACAACCTACAGCCAGAAGTAGTAAAATCAAATGTTAGACCGAAATTAGGTTCATGTTATACAAATTTTGAACAGTAGTCTGCAACCTTCAAAAAGTTGGCAACTATATCGCTAGTAATGTCTTTCCTGTCCCGGGAGGTCCATAGAGAAGAACACCCTGAAACAATTGAAAGTCAGAATAACAATGAATATTAACCACTTCTGTAGGCTAATGACTAGATGAATCAGATGGTGTAGAATATAGCAAGCATTACCTTGGGAGGCTTAATCCCTACCCTCAAGAAGAGCTCAGGATTCATAAGAGGCAGTTCTATAGATTCTCTGAGCTCCCGAATCTGATCTGACAACCCTCCCACTGCAGAATAGCTGACGTTACCTGGGTCTTCATGAAGCATGTTATACACAACAGGATCAACCGGTAAAGCAAAATTTTATTACAAGTCACAACACAGCACAAAAGAAGCATAAAAGCAACATCAAACAAGTAACAAGATAGTGTCAATACTCACTTCACGAGGAAGAGCTCGCATTATGGTAAGATTAGTCATATACGTATTCATTTGTATATTTTTGTTTATTTATGTAATTTATTTTTTCCCTTTTATACCCTTTTACATATGTACATCGATTTTTGTTTATTTTTATTTTTAAATCTTCATTCGTAGATGTGCTGTTTACCACATTTACTTTAAAAAAAGTAGCTTCGTATAGAATAAATTAAATATATTCATTAATTATAAAAAAAGTCATTCATTGAGCACTTTATTCTAAACTTTCAAATAGCAAGAACGAATACATGACTTAACTTAATGAACAAGAGTTACATTGTAACCAACAATGGCATCGCCAGTGGTGACATTCATCCAATACGTGTGTGCAATTGCATATCCGCGCGCCATTCGGAAAACCCCAGTCCCACCAACAACCGGCATCTCTCGAACCGCATTCATCGCCGGATTCCTCCCAAGAATACTAATCGAACTCCCGTTATATATCCCATCAGTGAACCCAAAATTCATGGCCATGATCAAGACCAAATCTTCCTGACATGCTGACCCGTAAAGCCCTTGGGCTCGGCCCACTAGCTTGGAATTCGGTTCCGGGCCCAGGGTCAGTGGATCATCGGCAATCATGACAGCACCAAAAAGGGTTGGGGATTTGTTGGTGTTGGAGGATTGAGCCACCTGAACAGCCGTCGGAGTCCGGCCACTAACGATGTCGTGGAAGTAGAATTGGAGTTGGGTTTGTGTATCCTTTCGCCCTTTTGTAACTTTCTTGGCCCAATTGTCTCCCTTTTGAGCCCATGGAGTTGTTGCTAGTAAGGACATGATCAAGAAAACCAAGAAACATAGTTTTGCAGCCATATTTTCTTGAATCTCTGGTGAACTTTTACGAGAAATCCTTATGGAAACAGCTTATGTTGGTTTAGGACATGTATGTGATGTTTCATGTCTTGTATATATACAGTATATAAGAAGCTACTAGCAACAGATACAAAGGTGGTTCAACAAACAATTTACCCACCTTGACTTTTTTGTTGTTTTGTTTTTCCTCTTTCTGGGCACCACCTTACAGTGTTTTACAAGAGTGGTTCGTCAACTTTTTTGGAAAGCAGTGCGGTTTGACACATTTGGTTGGGTATGGAAAAGAGATCCCTTGGAAGCCTCTTGCAAAGAAAGCCAATATGTTATTTCATTATTTAATTAATACACGCTTATCTCTAACAACATTTTTTCTTTTTCAATTTTCATATGCTTTAGTAATGTAGCACAGTAACATTATACTCAAGAATAGCATCGCCGTTCGTTGCATTGAAATAACTTGTTTTAATCTCAGCAAACCCTCTCGCTAACCTGAACTTCCCTCTTCCTCCCACCACCGCAACTTCCCGGTGCGCCTCCGTCACCGGATTCCTCGAAAACACGCTAATCGAGCTCCCGTTGAACTTACTGATAATCCAAGGATGGATGAGGAGGGCTTTTCCATCAAATGGCATGCCGGGGAGTGTGGTTGGAGCTCCTTGAGCGACCTGCAAAACCACCGGAGGTTTGCTCCGGCGGAGAATCTCCGATGCCAAAGTCAGTGTTTGGATTAAGATGCAGAGAAAATGTATATCGGAACAGTGTCTGTCTCTTTTTGGGAGCTCCAGATCTGTCCTTCCTCTCTTTCCCTCTAGTCCTTATGTAGGACTAGAGTGGTTAGAGTGGTTAGATCTGCTGACACCTTTCTTCTTTTTTCCACAAAGTGGTTTAAAAGTAAGAGTTAATAATTATAAAGTAGAGACCATGCCTTTGGGAGGATAAATATTCCTTATGGGTAATAGTTTTATAATGGTTGAGTGGGAGCAGGAAATGTTGTCTCCCATGTGTGGCTTTGACCACTGATTTAATAGAAATAGTATACAGTGTACCTTTATTGTAGGCTTTAAGCCGTTTATACCAAATCGGCAAGATGCCGTTTGTAGCGAATCGGCACACTGCCGTTGTGTGGAATCGGCATGCTGCCGTTTGGAGACCATTGACCTGGTCAATGTTTGCAGAGGTGTCGATCCGTTTCCTCACAGCTTAGCGAGTGGATCGGCTTCGTGCCGTTTTGAGGCGATCGGGCTAGACTTGTCCTTTGGTCACTTATTCCCGTTGACTTGGTCAATCGGTCACGATGCCGTTTCATATGTTTGACTTGGTCAAACCGGTCATGTGCCGTTTTGACTGGTCAACGGTACTTTGTGAAGGTACAATGTCCGTTATGCCCTTGTGATATACTTTTGTATTATCAGAGGCCCAACAACAAACGAGCCCGAGTGTTTACCAAGGGCTTGCCGTTTCTGGCTTGGTGCTTGATAATCGGCATGCTGCCGTTTGTTTTAATTTGATGCAGTTATTGAGTTTTTTCTCTCAATCCTGCAAATAAATAATAAATGTCAATAAAGAAGGATTAATGCATTTAAATGCATACCTATTGACGTGGCATTTTCCCATAAAATGATGATTGCTGGTTGAACTTTCTAGGAGAAACGTCTCTTCGTTCTATGACAAGGTTTGAATTTCAAAATTCAAAACTTGTCAGAAATGCATGCGCCGTTTTCTCATTTAATGCTCTGCAGCTTTAGTGACGTGTGTCAGTCTGATCACAATCGGTCATGCCACTTGTCATCGTTTCGCTGGAACGGATGTGAGTTGAAGAGTTTTCTCCTTTCAAAAGTGGTTTCTCTTGGAAACCCTAACTCATTTTCTTTCACAACGCCGCTCTCACTTTCTTCTTCCTCACAAATTTTCTCTTATTTTCTCTCTCATTTCTGCAACTTCCTCCCGCACTTCTGGGTTCCGTTCTTCAAGATCTCTGCATTTTTAGGTATTTACCCACTCTTTTTCCCTCTCCGATTTATCGCTTGAGACTTAGGAATGGCACCCAAACGCCCTCTAGTTACCGATGAGATCATTGATAAAACTCCCACTAAGTTAGACAGTGAAGATAAGTTGCTTGCTGAGATTGAGGCTTTAGAAATTGAGCTGTCTGATGAATATACTGCTACTGTGGCTTCTCCCGATGTTAGGTTGAACAGTTGTTTTGATGATAATACTAGGGTTTTGTATTCTAGAATGTTTGCCTTTGGTTTTAGGCTTCCCCTGGATTCTATGATCAAGCAGATGTTAACTCAGCATCTGTTGAGCCCAGCCCAGATTACTCCAAATTCCTGGGCTGGAATTTATGCTTTTTTGAAGGTCTGTGAATTGAATGGGATTAAATCGCCTTCACTGGCTCTGTTTAAGTATTTCTTTAATCTGACAAATCGTGGGAGCTTGATGATGATCCGCCCCCGACGGGATTCTTATTTCAATGATATTTTCCAAAGATACGACTCTTCTGTCAAAGACTGGAAAGAGCGTTTCTTTTTGGTTACAACATCTTCTTCGGCCGAATGGCCTTCTGGGTTTAATCGGGAAATGAATGAGAAACACTAGCTCAAGCCAGATAACCTTGGTGAGCCTCTTCAATCCCAAGTTGACCTGTTGCTGTCGGTTAACACGCCGTTCCACACAAAGTACCTGGCAATCGGTATGCCGTTGTCCGACTGTGTTCTTGGTGAGTTTTTCTTACTCTGGCAAATTTCCGTTTTGTCTTTGTTGCCTTCTTAAACAAGTTCCGTTTTGCAGGGAAAGCTAAGAAAGATAAAAGGGTTGCCCCTGCTTCCGTTTCTTCAATTAGGCTGATCTCTGCAAAGGGCAAAGCGCATGTTGAAGATAGAATGCGGGCTGATGATGAATCGGCTGAAGACCGATCTGAGGACGAAGGTCCCTTAGTTGATGAGCCGATTGATGAAGAACCGGTTGCCGATGAGACTGTTGTTGAGGGAAGTGAGCAGTGGGCAAGGAAAGACACAACGGTGAACTTTTCCTTTGAAGAAGAAGAAGAAGAAGAAGATTCCCCTCTTATCATCAAACGGCGACGGGTCAGCAAGACGGTTGAGACCTCCGATCTGCCAGATCCTGATCCCCAAGTCATTAAAGCTGCCAAAAGAATTCTCAGAAAGAGAAGGAAAGTTGACGCAAAACGGGCTGCCAACGAAGCACAACGGGCGTCCTCCGTTTCCGAACCAGAGAACATCGAAATGGCTGAAACCGTTTCAACGCCTGCTCCAAACATTCCTTTTTCTGCTTGCACTGATGGCTCAGGGGCTTCGGTTCCCCCTTTGGAGACGCCGTTACAGCATCACTCTCCCGTTTTCGCGGGCACATCGGTCGCTTCCGAGAGCATTCCTGATCCAGTTCAGCCAAGTCCTTCATCGCCGATGCCGATTAACCTGCACTGGGTTGCCGGTCCACCTTTGCCTGAGCCGTTTACTTCTGATGATCATGCAGTCGCTCCTCCTTCCGTTCTTATAGGTTATCTCTCAAGTCATGGTCCTGACGGGGAGATTACTCACACGGCTAACTTAAACAATTTTGGAGAAAGCAGCCGCCGATCTCTCGGATTGAAGAGTCCTGGCAGCAAAGATTATAGGACCGGTCAACTGATTGGTGAGATGTTTGCCAACGATGCCGACAGGAAACATTATCATCGTTTGGAGTTGAGTTGTCATTTCTCCCATATGCAAAGTATTTTCTACAGCGGCTTGTGCGCTACCCGTTATGCAGCTGAGGCCGTTGAGTTAAAGCTTGAAGAGGGCAGAGAGGCACTTCGGCAATCAACCGCTGAAGTCGCTTCCCTTCAGAAAGAGAATGAGACTTTGAAGGCCTCTCATGAGACGGACAAGAAAGCCGTTATGGATGCTCGAAGCAAACTGGCTGACAGCCTAAAAGAAAGAGATGGTCTTTCTGCCATGGTCAGGGATGAGCAGAGGAGAAACGGTGAGCTGCTAGAGGAGAAGACTGCTCTATCCAATTCCGTCGCCTTGCTCTCGGGAGAGAAAGCTTCTCTTGCCGATTCCGTTGCCAAGCTAACTGAGGAACTTAGCGCAGCCCGATCCGATTTGCAAGCTGCCAGAAATGACATTGCCGTTAAGGAAGCAGAGCTGCTGAAAGTTCCTGAGAAGATCGGTTGGTGGAGAGAGAGGATGAAGAACATCATGTTGGAGAGCTATGTCTCCTATTATGGCGAGAAGAATTTCCACCCTGACAATCTCTCACGATATGTTGCTGCTGGAGAAAGGATTGCCGAAGCTAAGGAGTATGAACCTTTCTCCGATTCAGATGTAGACGAAGATGATGATGATGTTCCTGTTGGTCCTAACGCCGCTTCTGGATCTGGGCCGTTAGCATGAACATTTAGCAATGTTTTGATTAATGCCGATTTGGCTCATTTTGTAATGAACAATTATCATTCGGAATATATATAATTTTGCAATTTTTAGTAATTGCTAATGTTTAATGATTTCTGTTATATATATATCATACTCCAGAAAAAATAAACAAAGATAGAACAATTGAAATTGAACTTATCTCTTTTTGTTTAGCGGAATCGGTTGATTGTCGTTTTGAAAAGAAGCGGCTGCTCGCCGTTTTGGAGATATTTGGTAGCTCCAGTAGCTTGAATATTGCTGCTTCTTTGATTTTTGTAACGTGGTTCGGTCTAAAATGACTTACGTCCACGACCGTTTTGATTTTGATAACGTGGTTCGGTCTAAAATGACTTACGTCCACGGCCGTTTTGATTTTGATAACGTGGTTCGGTCTAAAATGACTTACGTCCACGGCCGTTTTGATTTTGATAACGTGGTTCGGTCTAAAATGACTTACGTCCACGGCCGTTTTGATTTTGATAACGTGGTTCGGTCTAAAATGACTTACGTCCACGACCGTTTTGATTTTGTTTTTGCTTTCTCAAGATCTGCAATCATATGAGAAACAACGCTTGCAAATATATATTTTTCATTGCTTGGAAATATTTGACAATTCATGTTACATAATATTCCAGAACTTTTAACAAAGATAAAGCAATTTGGACTTATCTCTGTTTTGACGATTCGGCTTGATGTCGTTTTGACTGAACCGTTTGAGGTCATTCGGCACTAGGCCGTTTTGAGAATATTGCCGTTTCCTCCTCTGATCTGGACAACGACATTGAAGGGAAATCGGCTGACCAATCTGCATATCGGCTTTCTGCCGTTTGCTTCTTTTCTACACTCTGGAGATCGGGTTCCTCCCGTTTCCTCCTTTGGTAGTCTGCTTCTTCCATTCTGGAATATTTTTCCACCTCAATCCGCAAAAGATCTAAGGTTTTAGGAGTGTCTGCAATCAGAGCATTCTCCAATTCTCGATATTTACAATTTCTTTTCAACGCTTCTGCTGCAAGGTTGGGTGCTACATCAGGAAGAGTTGCTAGCTCTGTGTTAAATCTAGCCACATAAGCAGCCAATGACTCTCCTGACTTTCGCATCATGTCAAACAGAACGGCTGAAGATTTTTCCATTGGAATACATGAGCTGAATCGGCTTCTGAATGCCTTTTCTAGTTGCTCGAAACAGTCAATAGATCCGGCTAGTAGCTTTTCAAACCAAGTGTTGGCTATCCCTTTAAGGGTCATCACAAATATTTGGCACAAGGCCTCATCCTTTCTAGTAAAAAATTTGACATTTTTCTTTACCAGACTCACATGAACTGTCGGATCTGTGGTTCCACTGTAGCGATCAGATGGTAGCTTAACATGTCGGCTTACTTGATGTTTCCGAATCTGAAAAGTTAGTGGGTTTTCAGGATCATCATCTTGCTCTTCCCGATCTGGTCGAGAAACAACTTTTCTGGACATTGACCGATCATTTCTCTCATGATCTCTTTCTGATTGGAGTCTGGTTGCCGATCTCTCTCGGCTCCTTCTCCTCTCGGCTCCTCCTTGAGATGGTGGAGGCGCGAAAGATGTGATTATTGGTTGTTGGCGGTGGATCTGTTGAGGAATAACTTGTTGACTATTGGGCGGAAGAACCCTCTCCATGATCACCGCCATCATCACATCCATCCTTTGATGTAACACCACAAAATCACGCATGACTGCTGATGGGAGTACTGGCTCGGATAGATCTGGTTGAGGAGTTGCAGAAAATAAGATTTCTGAAATTTCTGGAGAGTTGACTCGGACAGATCTGTCTACAGCTTGCACACCCACACAAGAAGATGAAGCTTGCGCCGGTGGTGTTTCACGTTGACCAGCAGCACCACCAGTAGGTTGGTTTGATTGAAAATTTTGATTGGATGCCATTTTTCTGGAAATAAAACCCCAAGAGAGTAGAGGAAGAAGAGCTTTGAATTTCAAGGTGACTCACTTCAAATTCAAAAAGCTCTCAATGAAAGCACCATTTGATAATCCAAGGATGGATGAGGAGGGCTTTTCCGTCAAATGGCATGCCGGGGAGTGTGGTTGGAGCTCCTTGAGCGACCTGCAAAACCACCGGAGGTTTATGCCAAAGTCAGTGTTTGGATTAAGATGCAGAGAAAATGTATATCGGAACAGTGTCTGTCTCTTTTTGGGAGCTCCAGATCTGTCCTTCCTCTCTTTCCCTCTAGTCCTTATGTAGGACTAGAGTGGTTAGAGTGGTTAGATCTGCTGACACCTTTCTTCTTTTTTCCACAAAGTGGTTTAAAAGTAAAAGTTAATAATTATAAAGTAGAGACCATGCCTTTGGGAGGATAAATATTCCTTATGGGTAATAGTTTTATAATGGTTGAGTGGGAGCAGGAAATGCTGTCTCCCATGTGTGGCTTTGACCACTGATTTAATAGAAATAGTATACAGTGTACCTTTATTGTAGGCTTTAAGCCGTTTATACCAAATCGGCAAGATGCCGTTTGTAGCGAATCGGCACACTGCCGTTGTGTGGAATCGGCATGCTGCCGTTTGGAGACCATTGACCTGGTCAATGTTTGCAGAGGTGTCGATCCGTTTCCTCACAGCTTAGCGAGTGGATCGGCTTCGTGCCGTTTTGAGGCGATCGGGCTAGACTTGTCCTTTGGTCACTTATTCCCGTTGACTTGGTCAATCGGTCACAATGCCGTTTCATATGTTTGACTTGGTCAAACCGGTCATGTGCCGTTTTGACTGGTCAACGGTACTTTGTGAAGGTACAATGTCCGTTATGCCCTTGTGATATACTTTTGTATTATCACTTACCCGTCGTAAAAGCGAAATCAACTAGCAAAATGATCGAGAACTTACTCAAATCTTGGCTGGACGAGATGTACATCCCTTGGGCATTACCGATAACCTTGGAATTCGGCTCCGGTCCTTCTCTGAGATGGTCGTCGATGACGAAAACGCTGCTGAACGGCGTCGGCGACGTGTCGGCCCTACTGAGATCGGATTGCGCTACCTTGACGGCGGTTGGGTGGGTCCCACTGAGGATGTCGTGAAGGAAGAAGTGTAGATGCGTGACTTTCTCTACCGGATGGCCATGGTGCTTGCCGTTTGAGTAGCAGTCGCAGTCTACTCCAGCAACGGCATGGAGGACGGCGATCAAAGAAGGAACAAAGGCTATTTTCATTTCAATTAAAAATTGTTAATTCGGAGTTGATAAAGTAGAAAATCTCAGTTGGTATTTAATAAATAGTAAACATGTATTATGAATAGTAGAAACAAATTTGCTTTTCTCTCTTTAAATCTTGCAGCTCGGTGGAGGAGACCTATTTATGTATGGAATTCTAATGAAGTATCTATGCATATCATAGAAGATGCGCAGCCCAAGATATGCGGAGATATGCGTATCTTTGGACTTGCTGGGACGTGGTGGGTAACATGCATGGCTGTCATGTGCTGTTGATTGACCATCAATTGCTTCGTTATAAGCTGTAATTGGTTTAATTGGGCTTATATCTATGGTT
Source organism: Viola odorata (assembly GCA_963691705.1). Taxonomy (NCBI): domain Eukaryota; kingdom Viridiplantae; phylum Streptophyta; class Magnoliopsida; order Malpighiales; family Violaceae; genus Viola; species Viola odorata. The sequence goes on from OY829544.1 coordinate 893,878, forward strand.
AGCTTGAAATGGGAGTGGAAATATTTCAAGAAGATGAAGATGAAGATGAAGAATCAGAAGAATATTATTCCCATAGTTACAGGAGGAGCGCGGAAATGGGAATTAATCACCAATTGTCCCTGCAATCTAAATTTGGAATTGTTGAACTTGAAATCCTATCGCCAAAACTTTTCATTGATTTACCTCAATAAACTACATTTTTGTTCTTGTTTTTAGGCTTTTCATCATTGATTTACTTCCATCATATTTTGTCATCTCTTCAAAAAAAAAATCATATTTTGTCATGATACCTTTTAAACTGAATTCCAACATTGTATTTTATGGTGATGGGCCTGCCAAACTTGGGCCTCTTTGTTTGGGCTTTTCCATATTCCATAACAATATCCCATGGGACCTCAACTATTATTCATGTGTCTGCATGATAATCTAACTAATACTAATTATAGGGAAATAATAAAAAGACGTATGGGTAAATTATATTTGTTATATTTTTATGATTTTCGTACTTAATAATTTTATTATTTTAAGGGAAGCAAATCAATTTGATATTTTACCCACTAAATAAAAGTCGGTCAAACAATTTTGAAGCTTGGTAACGAAATTTATAAATCGGTAATAAAAATCTTATAGCGACAAAAGTTCAAGTACTGTTTTATCGTCGCTATAAGCCCACACAATGTGGGTTTTAAAAGGGTTCTTCGTGCAGAGAAAGGAGTTAATAACATCCAAAATATATATATAACTCATGATGAATGTCCAAAGAAGACGGATTGAGCTCCTCTAATTTTTCCTTGAACATGATCAGTCATGTTAAAAGAATCTGAACCGTTCAATAAAATTAGACGGATGAGATTAAAAATTCAAGTAATTAATGAGTTGACCACTTGTTGAATTTTATTAACTAATCAACTCATTAATGACTTGAATTTTTAATCTCATCCGTCCAATTTTATTGAACGGTTCATATTCTTCTAACATGACTGGTCATGTTTAAGGAAAAATTAGAAGGGCCGAATCCAAAGAAGACATAACACACTTTGGACTAAATATAAAATCAAGAAAAAGAAAAACAACAAATTTCATAACTACTAGTAGTAAATATATAAATTAGCCGCAAGGAGTGAACTTGCAAATGGCAGTGGTACTAGAGCCAGCATTGGCTCTGATGAATTTGAGAGCTGTAAGGAGAGCACTTCTGTTAGAACCCAATAAAGCCCAGTTCATGTGAGTGATGACATTGATTGCATCGTAAGGGAATTGGAGACTGTTGTAGGAATTCAAAAGTGCTGTTGTCCCTTCTCTCAATAGGGTCTTATAAGGGTCACCCCTCCCTTGAAGGGCCTGCCATAAGGTCATGTCTGTCCCATACCTTCTAGTTGCAAGCAACCCAAAAACCACCCCGACCTTTGTGTCAGGATTCACTGCCCTCCAATAGCATCTGTATTGTGGCATTGTCCAGTTCCTGAAGTTTAACAAATTCAATTTTCTATACATTGAACATAATAGGATTGAAAACCAATTTGGATCCACTTAACCAACAATTTTAAAACTTACTGGTGTGAGCATGCTGATGCTTCCAGGAATGGTACGCGCGGCATCGGAGGCAATGGTGGTAGTGGAGGCAACCTAGGGACTGGAGGAACCCTAAAACGAGGTGAAGGAGGCCGAACAGGCAATGTAGGAGCTGGAGGCCTCATAGGTGTAACCGGGGCCGGCACGGGACTTGTGGACCTTGTGCAGAATGACATGGGTTGTGCAGGCTGTGAAAGCAAAGAATCAACAGAATACATTTCCATACCAAAAAACCTGAACATAAGTCTAAGCTTTTGTGCATTTCCAGCTGCTGCACCACAACTATTCGAGCCGCTCTGACCAGTGCTTGAAACCTGAGCAAAACAATTGCTCAAATCTGGGCTCCCATCAAACCTCATTGTATAGCTTCCAAACCAATTTGTTGTTTCCTCCCTTGACATTGTGATTTCCCCATTAACATCAGCACAAGATACTGTCACCTTAATTCCTGCAGCAATTTTACCACTGTCAAAGTAGTTTTAATCTTAATTATGGCTGAAGTTTAGATCTTTTATGCACTGTAGTTTCCAACTTAGATTCATGAAGGCCCACTACTTAAGATCTAAGAATATCAAAGACCTCACTATCAATTGATTGTAGCCCTAGTCTCCTACCCGAAAGGGGCCGAGAGGACACCCGATGAGATTGGTAAAGAAAAGTACTGTTTGCATAAAGAGACAGATGGTCATTACTCATCAAAACCAGAAAAAAGAAAAAGAAAAAAGAAAATGCCCCATGTTTTAAGTACTAAATCACCTACTGGGGAATCTGGACCGCTCCATCTGAAACAGAAGGCGGGTTTGATGCAAATTCCATAAAGAGAGTAATGTATGATCAGAAGAAAAGAAAATGAAAGAATGTAGCTACGATGGGTATATATCTTTCTTACCATAGAGGGGATAGTCAAACAGAGAGATTTGACCATCTTTGCATTGGTCACAGAACACTGATCCAGTGACAGATGCATCAGCTTGAGTTCCACCAATGGCTGCAAAAAGAATGAGAAGAGAAGAGAAGAGAAGTTTGTGCAACCAATCCATTTTTTTTCTTTTGGTTTTCTTGACAAAATGCTGAGTTGTTCTGCAGCAAAACCCCACTGTATATAAAAAGAAGAACCAGAAGGGCTGTTCTGAGTGATATAAGGTTATGAACCGTACACTTAACACAATTGTCAAAAAAAAGAAGTTAATGTGTGATGCTAGTTTTAATTTCCTCAACTGCCAAAATTTATTGGGTGTTTGAAAATTACTATTTTTTTCTTCCTGATCATAGCCAAATTTACTGTCACAGACCTTACATTTAAGACTTGTCATGAAAATCAGATCCCTGTTCCTGTTTCGTGCTTACCATGCTGTTGGGTGTGATATTAGAATTTTTCTTTTTGCATTTTTAACGTTAGTATATTAGATCAATATTAATTATGTTCATACTGATGTCACGTCAATACATAGGCATTGAAATTAGGAACTCTTCCTTAAACACTATGTAATAGAATGTTCTCACTTTTTATGATACTGTAGGTCATCCAAATTGACCCATGGTGGTGGCACAAAAGGATGAAACGAAGTAAATTTATTTGTGTTCTTATATCAAAGCTAAGCTAGGAATTGGGCCAGCAAATGGTAGGTTTCAATCTCATTTACTTGTTGCACATTCTTCTTCTGATGTACAACTATACACCAATGTGTTGTCACCAAGGCAATCCTAGATCCAAATTGTACCAATTTTCAATTATAACAAGAGGAAATTTGCTCAAGAAAAATAGAATTTAGGGTTTCCACTGATTTAAATTGATCTTAATTTATCATGATTTTTAACTGAATTTTGTAAGTGAGCAATTAGTAAGTATGATGACCCATATCACTCTTTGTTGCCATAAAAAAAGAAAAAGTACAAGGATTGTGAATTTATGGGTCTGCACTGTATCTGAACTTCCATCTAACAAAATGGAGGTTGGATTGGTGAAAGTTGGGACTGGGACGGTACCAATTTTGCAACTTAAATCTGATCGACCATTGCTGAGAATATCGGACAATGACATGTTACAATGCTATATTGGTCAACAGAAATTTACTCCATCATGACCCATTCCTTCTAAAAACAAAAAAGTACTTCTAAATTAGCAAAACAAAAGGCGGGAAAAAAGGAAAACGGCGAAAGAAATTAAACTTTTTGAGACAAGGCCATACCGATTCAGTGGTGCTTGGCGGTGGACAGGTTGTTGGTTAGCCGTTGGGGTAATTAGGAGTGGCTGCATTGATGAGTAGTGTGGGCCGATATGGGCCGCAATGTGTCATGGGCTCGGAAACCACCAATTCCTTCTCTTCTTAATTCAGTAATTTTTTAAAAAAATTAAATTAAATTCCTCAAATAGAGCTGCAAATAAAGCAATTCCTTCGCCTAATTGGCTTAAGATTTTTAGTAAGCCAAAAGAAAAAAGGATTACTGTTAGACGGCAATAAGTTGTGGTTAGCTATGAGGTTTATTTCATTTTCAGACAACCAAATCAAAATTAACAACATTGACTTCTCTACTGTTGTCAGAAATGGGTGTGAAAGTGAAACTATTCCCAAGCTTTGGATAAGTCCGTACGCTGTTAACTACCTCAGAAGAGGCATCCTTAAGAGTGAAACTAAAGCCATCCCCATTCAATTAGTGTCAAGGAAAACCAATGACAGGAAGGCCACCCCTCCTCCGCTCCTACTCATTCGGAGGAGGCATTATTAGATCATTCCAGTGCCTCTCACTATCATATTTTATTATGAATCTATACAACTAGAACCATCAAAAAATATTTCAACCGAAAAGGAAAGTACAATTTCATCACAGAAGTCTGAAGTTCAAGACGATATAGAACAACGATGGCCAAAACCATAGTCAGTTTACTTAAAATCCTACCAAAATTGTCTCATCATTCCACATTCCACACCCATGTTCAACAGTCATATAAATTTAATAACAGTTTCGGCAAAACTCGTACAAATAAAAAAAAAAAGAAGGGAGAGAACAAAAGACCTTGTGGACTACCAATGAATTCAATGACCTCAACTCTCTCTCTCTCAATTCTCAAGACCTTAGTTGTAAAACTTGAATTCAATTCTCTTCTGCAACTCCAGTCTCGTCAGCAACTGCAGTCTCTGCGGCATCCCCATTCTCGGTTTTATTATCAGCACTGCATGCAAAGAGGCATTCATTTGATGAAGTACACGGCATATCAGCTAAAAATAATCATCAATCAAGAGAAATGCAGACAGATACAGGTTAAGTTTCCCATCCCACCCTAACCCGAAAATATTCAACTTAGAATGCTCTTGGTAAAGACCATCTTGATTAAGGACTATCTGCCCCTACATAGCAAAGGTGATCAACCAAACTACCAACAGAAACTGCATATAGCATAGGCACTACAAAAAGAACATTTCCCTAGTAAGACTTGCTATATGAAATGATAATGCAACGTTATACATAAACACAATCCAGCACAACTAGAAGGTCCAATGTTAGAACCAACAAAATCATGCGACCAAACAAAAGTACAACCAAAGTTTTAGGTGAAAAATGATCATAAGCTATAGCAAAATTCATGAGCTTCATTCCAACGAAGATATCAATTTGGATTCATCCAACGAGGATATCAATTCGGATTCATGTGCCATACTTGTTTTGAGACAGCAATCATGTACCGATTTGTAAAGGAAAAAAATGACTCTTTAAGACATTAAGTAAGCACTAACATGTCACCTGTGATGCTCAAAAGAGTCCAAAGATACTATGCTCAGATAAACCAATCTCAAACAATAGCAAATTTAACCAAGACAAGATAAACAATTAGATACAGCCAAATTCATAAGAACAAACCTCTGTGGACGAGAGCCAGAATCCAAACTATCAGACTTCCTCCAAGCCCTCCCAACACGGCCATTTCCAAAGCTGCCCCTGCGCCCAGGCGAGGACCCATCCCCTTTCTCCAGCTCCTTACTAATCTTCATTGACTCCAATTTCTCGTCAATCTCCTTATAATCCTTCCCTTGCTCTGCCAACACCTCCTCTCTTGGCCTTGCTTCTCCAAACGGATTCGACCCTTTAGGCTTGGCTGCAACCACATTTTCATAACTCACAGGCAGAGACTCCAATTTCTCATCAATCTCCTTATAATCCTTCCCTTGCTCCGCTAACACCTTCTCTCTTGGCCTCGCTTCCCCGAATGGATTCGATCCTTTAGGCTTGGTTACAGCCTCATTACCATTATCCACAGGCAGACTTCTTGGTTGTAGCACCAGCTTTGGCCTTGAGCTCGCACCCACAACCCCAGCCCCATTACTCTCTTCTCTTCTCTTCCCCCAATTATCTGAATCGGCAGCACCAAAATTACTTGGGGTGTGTTTCTCTCGCGATAATGAATCAAAACTCCCTCTCTTTTCAAATCCACCACTGCTGGCACCATATCTCCGCGGCGGCGGCTCCCTTGCTGGTGGCTTGTTAGCCACCCAACTGTCTGATTCATCTGCCTTTGACTGTGAGTCAAAAAAAGAACCCCTATCCCTCTCTCTTCTCGACTCAAATCCACTCCCCATCTCTCTTCTCGACTCAAATCCGCCCCCCGTCGTTGATTTCTTCCCTTTGGACCAATCATCAATCTCATCCGCACGGGAAGGTGGCAGGGGTTCTCTGCTCCCAAACTCCCTATCAGAAACCCTAGAATTACCGTCCTTATTACCCCATCGCGAATTAGACGAATCGTCGCCGCCGTTGCGGTAACTGCTGAGACCGTAGGATTTGAAGCCGCCGCCAAGGCGGGAGCGTTCGAGTTCTTCGGCGCTGCGTTCGCGGGGACCAGTTGGGAGATTGATGAGGTCTTCATGGGTGAGGCCCTGTGGTTGCTGGCTCGGCGGCTTGTAGGAGGAGAACTCGGCTAAGGAGAGGGTTTGGTTCTTCTTCTTCTTGGGTTGTCTGGTGGCGGCGGCGGCGGACAAGGAAGGGAAATCAGCGGCGGGTGCGAAAGCAGAGACGTTTTGCTGGGAATTCTCTTCTTGTTGTTGGAGTTCCTCTTCGTGCTCCTCGGCGTCTAGAGCCCACGCGCCGGGCTTACTCCAAGGAGAGGATACAGTAGCAGCCATGGCTTTGTTGTTGTCGACTCTTCTCTGCGTTGATTTTTGTTTTCCCTTTTTTTGCTGGAGAGTTGTTGCGTTACTTGGCAGCGAAGAGGAATGGTGCGATGTTTTTAAAGGGTAGGGATATTGATTAAATCGGACGGTGGAGAATGCACGTGAAAGATTCTTGAGATAAATTGACGGTGCTAAGTTGGGTTTTATTTTTCTTTTATATAATTTGAGTTTACTTTTTTTTTTTGAAAAGGAAATTTGAGTTTACACTACAGAATAAATAGAGAAAACTAATATTAATAAAAAGAACCCATTTTTTGTGTGGAAAAAGTCATTTTAACACCAGATTTTTCTTCTCACTTTTAATTTAGTACTCAAATTTTAGATCGTTTCAAATTTGTACCATACTTTTTCTACCTTACTCAGGTTGTTTTTCAACTTTTCCTTCGTTACTCACTTTAACCCAACCCCTCCCCCCCCCCAATTTGCCGATTAACTTTGATTAATACCGTTAGTCAACATTATTTTTAATCTCATTTTTCTAAAAGTAGTTATTCTAGTCCTTCAATTTATTATTTCACTCAAAATATTTATACAAATATACTCCTTTAACATTTTTTGTCTAAAATTTAAAAATAATTAAAATTAAAAAATTAAAAATTAGAAAAATATTTTTTAAAAAACTCTAGGAAAATTTAAAGTTTCAAAAAAATAGTCTAAAATTATTTAAATTTCAAAAAATTCAAGAAAGTAATTTAAAAAAGTGATAATGTTTTCAAGAATTATAATAAGTTAAATAAAAATAGGAGGATATTAAAAAACCTTTTTATTTTCCTTCTTTCCTCCTTACTTCATCTGTTCCTCATTAATTTTTGTGTTTTTTATGATTGAAATGACGTATCTTGGTCATCGTTGTTATCGTTTGAAGTTGCTTCTTCAATTCTTGCATAAGGATATTAAATTTTGGGTAGAATTAGGAGAAACTATATATTTAGAAGGCTAAAAGCTTGAATTTTAATAAGTGGTCATGGTCAGGTAAAATTATTTTGATGAGAGAAATCAAAATCAGTGCAGATTTGACGATAATGACGGGTTAATTTCAATTTGTTGCACGGGAGGGTAGGGGAGGGGATATGGTTAAAACGTGGAGGGTTTTAGAATGTTTTATAAATTCAATTTTGAAAGTCTTAAAATTATTTCCTTGAATTTTCCAATAGATTAATGATGAATAGATAATCGTGATTTTATATATGTAAAATTTTAAAATAGTGCACAATATTTAACTTTATTTAATAAAATGTTAATTATTTGTTTAAAGAAATAGATTGATTTAAATAATCTATATATACTAAAAAATATTAATTTTACTGCTTGAAACAAATTGTGTCCTTTATAGTTAAAATGTTAAAATTACAGCTTTTAGAAAATTATAGTTAAATTATTTGTTTAGAAAAAAAAATTGAATTAAATAATGTAAATAATTAGCACTAATGACTGATTCTTTTTATATTCATTTTACACTCAAACCATATTTTCTAAAAGCAGTGTTTACCAAACATCAAAAACAACTTCTCGTTTCCTACAACACTTTTAAGAAATGTTTACCAAACAGCACACTGCTTTGCGCAAAAGTATTTTTCCCATGGTATTTTTACCCACAACACTTTTCAGACCAAAACCGAAACGCCAAACAGGCCCTAAATCCTAATAGAACGGTCCTATTATATATATATATCCCCATTAAAGAATATTATAAAAAGCTGAAATATAAATAAAAAATAACATTAAGAAAATGCAAAGCAATTACTTATTAATTTATTGATTTATTTATTGCATATTCTAATTCTTATTTTATGGGTGAATAACACAACAACCAGGAAAACAAGGGCAGGGACAGCCCCGGGTTTGCCCAGTTAGGCTTCTTGATCAGCCAGGCCCAAACTCTGATAATTGGCTTCGGCTCCCATTGTTGTGCACATGATCCCGGTGCTATAAGCACCACCAGCTGGGCTACTACACGACTTATGAAAGGAAGGTGGTGTTATAGCACTGGTGATCATGTGCACAACGATGCTATCAACCATTGGCCTGACTGATGCTACTACAAGACTTATGTATATTTTCTTCTTTGCCTGACTGATGCTACTACAAGACTTAAGTATTTTCTTCTTTTCTTCTTTTTTGTTTTCTGTAATGGGAGGAAGATGATTATGAAATTTGGTGAATTTCAATTGGTGCATGCCAGATTTTTTTACAATATCTATACTCTTTTCATGATTCCGTCATCTTGAAAATGGTAGGTTTAGGTCTTCTCTGCTACATGAAATGATGCCATGACGGTCACCTTTTATTTTATTATCTTCTCGCACTATATAATAGCCTACTAAAATGTGCAGTAGGGGTCATGCTGTTTTGGACTTCTCATGCATTAAACTATACGATAATTACAAGAGATTGAAGATAACTAGTCCTATTTCCTTCTTGATTACGAAGCAAACAAACAAAAATTATCAATCATCCTACAACTATCAAGGATAGCACGTGATTCAGAACCGGAAAGTTGCGAACAAGAGAAACAAAGATATGTAGGAGATGACAGTAGTCTGTAGGAATCTACTGTGCAAAAACACATCATCAAGAACTGATCCTTTCTTTCAACTTTTCAAGCATCAAAAGCCTTAGTGTTCTTCAGAAATTTTGATAGGCAAATTGAAAATAATCAAAAACATAAAAGCAGCAGTTAAGAAACACATGTAGGGCGCACATATCATATGTAATTCTTACTTGAAACTGAAAAAATTGGTTAACAACAATGAAATAGTTCAGATGCTAAGGAACAGTCAGGTGTTTACCGGTAGATCAGAATTTGTTATGTAAATTCCTATAATCCTTGCATATGTATACATTTAGCCCCAGAAATTGTGGATCACGGAGTACTAAACTTCACTATGGGCTGTCAGCCTAACTCAAAGATTGGCTCGACCGACCGATGGTCAAGTAACTTATTAAGTTGTTTGTAATTAATAAAATACCAGTATAGCTTTGAGTTTGAAAACGCTCCTATAATCAAAACTCAATCTCCTTTGGCTTAGAATAACCATCATACTCTAACTTCACACCCAAACCTGCTCTTATAACCCGGAACTTGAGCCTCAACGCATCCGTTATCTCCTGGACCCGCTCATCTTCAGGCTTTAAAACCGGGTATTTCTCAACCAACTCCTCCAACTGTTTGATGGACTTCTGAGCCCTATTCGAGAACTGGGTCGGGTCAAGTTGAATAACCGAGTTCCACACATCAATACAACCTTTATAAAATCCCAATTCCTCGCCAATTTCAAAACCTGCTTTCCATCCCACTTGCTTCCTCTCGTCCTTGCCAGAGATTAGGCCTTCTTTGTAGCCTTCGTTGTAGCCTTCGTTGTAATAGGTATCATCTACATTCACGGTGGATTCGAATATGTCTTCACTTGAGCCGGATTGAGATTGAGATTCCATTGAAGAAGTGATTAGGTTTTGAAGAACCTCTGCTACCAGCGAAGGATGGAAGGGTAGAATGACGGAGCCAGCCTTCATGCTGGGGGGCGAGATTAAAAAAAAATTGATTTGTCAAATTCGATATAAAACTATAACACACCAAAACCAACGTATGATTTATACACTCATCTACCTGGAGATATAACTGATAAAGGAAGAAGCGGAAAATCTGCAATCATGCAAGACAAATCAATCCATAAATTGCAAAATTACAAGGGAAAACAAAAGAAATTAAGTACTAAAGAGTTATCTAAAATGGTAAGCGGAAAATTTAAAATGTTTATAACAAATATATGCATTTTAAAAATTAAATATCCGCCTACCCGGAGATATAACTGAGAGATATAACTGATAAAGGAAGAAGCTCAATTTTCCTTAGTAGATGCTCCTGCGTCAAAACAAACACTTAATATGGAGGTATTCTCCTCGAAACTACAAATTTGCCGCTGCCATTTTAATTTGTGCTCAGACACTGCAATTTGATATAATCACTACATGGGTAGTGCTACATCAAACATTCAAACTTATGTTAGTATAGGATCTTATTTAGTCAAAGCTCAAATGGGTGGGCATTATGAGTCTGAAAAACAAGGTCATTTACCACCCAAAATCACAAGTCAAAACTCTCACTCAGAAACTGGCTGCTCAAAACATGAACCAAGATACACATAGAAAGAAGTGTGATTTGCATTAATCTATCTAGGAAAACATACAGAACAGACAAGAAGCTCATTCTGAGAATTAGACAACTATCCCAAGCAAAAATCATAGAGTTTTTACAATTGAAAAAAGAAATATTAATACGAAATTGACCATCTCCGTTACATATAGCACGTGGGGTCACAACCTCAACCCAGTTAACGAAAACAAGGAATATGAAATTAAGCTTTGTGAAACTGAGTCTGTGAAACATGGGGAAAATAATTAACTGCCATTTAATTGAGTAAAGACCTCACATAGCCATACAGAATGGGCATGAAAGACAGATTGAGCGCGGAAAACAGCCACAGCATCAAAGCTTCCAAATTAGGGATGGAATACCAATTCAAGAGCTTCAAATTTGAATCAATCATTAACTGTCCTGTAAAGTAAGCCTCCAAAGCATACGAAATAGAAGTGAAACAGGAAACTGAATACCAGACTATCAATTCCAATTACAAATAACCCTAACCCAGGTCAGGATTACAGATAAACACACCCAAACAGACACAAATCAGAATTGAACAAGATGATGACAAGTGTATAGTACCAGATTTCATATCTGCGCGCACCACCCTTCCGTACTTGTCGAACAGCCGCTCCAAGTCAGACTGGCGAGTCTCGAACTCAAAGTTCCCAACGAAAATTTGGATGCTTTTTTGAGTGAAATTGAAGGTTGGGTTTTGTTTAGAGAAGGATTAGAAGTTAAAGTTTTAATTTTGGGAGGATTTGGAGGTGATTAGGGTGGTTTAGGGATTTGAAAGGAATCAAGGAATCGGGAGAGAGAGAGCGAGCGGCGGGACGGAGCGAGAGGAGAAGAAAGAACGAAAGATGTCAGTGGGCCGGTGCCCCAAGAAAAAAAACCTTATAGTATATTATTGGTAGGTATAACGGTTCTTTCCCAAATTCCTTCCGAAACCGAATTTCGAAATTTCAAACTTTTATTTCGGAATAAACAAAATTTTGGTTTTGGAATATCAGAAAGGGAGAGGGAGAGAGGAGAGCCAATAATTTTTCTTTTATTTTTACCACTACTATACTAATGATATATATTAAAAAAAATTAAAAAGTGGTGGCTATAATTTTGAATAACTACGATGATAGGTGTTTGAGGTTCAAGGTTAGGTTGGAAAATCAGCTTTTCCCAACACAGCTTTTTAAAAGCTGGTTTGGGTTTCTTTGTATTTTGCCCTCTATTTGTCACTGGTAAAAAAGAGATCAGTGGCCAGAAGTGCGTCTGGGTTAACACAGGAAGCGCTGCCCTTCGTTATTTTTGGACAAAAATATCTCCTGGTTTCCTTTTTAATTACAAATAAACCAAGTATAAATTTAAAAAAAAACGCAGATTCTTTCCTCTCCTCTCTCGTTTGTTTTCGTCTTCCTCTTTCTTTCTAAAATTAACATAGAAATCCTAAAAGAAGAGCTACCGCATCCGCCTCTCCCCCTCACTCTTTCTCGTTGTTTTGGGTTACTGAATAATCAAGTTGTTGTGTTGCTGGGCGTTGAGAATGGTGTTCTCAACAAACCCATTATCTCTAACCGTACCCGACCCGACCCGACCTTCGACTCATGGCTCCGTGACTCCGGCTACCTCAAAATCCTCGACCGCCACCACTCCTCTTTCGCCTCTTCCTCCTCTACCTCCTCCAAAGCTTCCTCCGCCTCCCGCACCTCCCCCTCTGCCGCAATAGCCACCGGTTTCTTCCTCCCTCTATTCTCCCATATCCTCACCCTCCTCTCCCTCTTCACCATCAACCCCTTCTCTAAGCTCACTACCGAAGACTTCTCCAGCCCAACCCCTTCTCTTATCTTCATATATACAGGAGATATATGAAGATTATTAGTTTAATTAAAAAAAAAAAAAAAATTTAACATCTGTTAAGTTCATACTAAGTCGATGTGTATTGTTGACCATATCTCACGTAAAGAAAATTCTCTTATTTTTCTAATTCATAAAAGTAACCAAGGAAAATATATACATTCTTGAAATTGAAATCTTCTATATCAAGCGCTGGTTTTGTCTATGTATTTGAAAATATTTATTTGTTTTATTATTTTTCTTAATTGATGGTTTTCATTAGTTAATGTCATGATATAAATCATCATTCACTAACTTATGCACGATTTCGAGCAAGTAACTTTTATTGCATCGGCAATTGAAAAGGTGTAATAATATTTTTATCACCTCAATTCATTTTTGGTTGGATTTGACCCTTTTATTCACATTTTTATATTAATTTGGTACATTTAGATAATATCGTGCACAGTCAAACATTAAGTCTAGTGACATGACATTGTTTAGTTGACATGACAATCTATATCGAATGGTACGTCAATTTTTTTATTAAAAAAAATAGATTTTTAACTTATTTACCCGACCCATTAAAAGATGAAATGAGTTATTGAATCGGTAAATGAGTTTAAAAATCATTCTTTTATATAAAATGTGATGTGATATCTAACATGGATTGCCATGTCAGCTAAATGATATTAAATGTTTTTCAACTTTTCCTTCATTACTCACTTTAACCCTCAAGCCTCTCATTTTTTCTAAAAGTAGTTATTCTAGTCCTTCAATTTATTATTTCACTCAAAATATTTATACAAATATACTCCTTTAACATTTTTTAAATTTCAAAAAAATAGTCTAAAATTATTTAAATTTCAAAAAATTCAAGAAAGTAGTTTAAAAAAGTGATAATGTTTTCAAGAATTATAATAAATTAAATAAAAATAGGAGGATATTAAAAAACCTTTTTATTTTCCTTCTTTCCTCCTTACTTCATCTGCTCTCATTAATTTTTGTGTTTTTTATGATTGAAATGACGTATCTTGGTCATCGTTGTTATCGTTTGAAGTTGCTTCTTCAATTCTTGCATAAGGATATTAAATTTTGGGTGGAATTAGGAGAAACTATATATTTGGAAGGCTAAAAGCTTGAATTTTAATAAGTGGTCATGGTCAGATAAAATTATTTTGATGAGAAAAATCAAAATCAGTGTAGATTTGACGATGATGATGGGTTAATTTCAATTTGTTGCACGGGAGGGTAGGGGAGGGGATATGATTAAAACGTGGAGGGTTTTAGAATGTTTTATAAATTCAATTTTGAAAGTCTTAAAATTATTTCCTTGAATTTTCCAATATTTTAAATATTTCTAAAAGTATTTTTCAAATTTTAAATATTTTTCTAGAATTTTTTAATTTCTTTTTCTACTTTTTCTTATTTTCTCTTATAACACTATACGTCGGTAAAATAATATTAAAAAATATTATTTTTTATCTTTGGGTTATTTTTTAATAATTTTTAAACAAAATTCTGGAATTGTTTGTTATTTATTTTTAAATTTTATTCCAAAAATATTAAAGGAGCATATATGTAATTATATTTTAAAAAATAATAAATTGAAGGATTATAATAGTATTTTTTTTAAGGAAAATTAGTATTAAAAATGATGTTGATTTAGTCAAAGTTGACTGAAAAATTGAGAATTCGAATGCTAGTGTAATTGGTAACTGGTAAGTGGCACAGGAAAAATTGACTATCAACTTAAGTAACGAAAGGAAAGTTAAATTTAAAACGACTTTTTTTTTATCTGAGATAAATCCGGAAAAGGAGAATATAAGTTATAACAACGTAAACCTGGATTTTGAATTTTTGACGTCGCAACTTCTTTTCGGACTCTACTTTCATAACAAACCAAACCTCAGGCAAGCTGAGCAATAGCCTTCGATCTTTGACGCTTTGAAACTCAGCTCTTTTACAAACAAGTACAAGGCCATTTGGCCAAATTTTGTAATATCTCTAAGTAATACAAGAAGACTAACTACTAACTACAATACAACGAATCAATACAACACCTGTAACTGTAAGTGTAACCAACGAATAAACAAGCTCAAGTACAGCCTATAGTTTTTTCGAGTTAAGAAAAAAACAAACTCAATACTAGCTATCAGTATTCTTCAAAGGAAAAAGGCAAGCACCACTATGTACAAGTATATCCTTCTGGGTGGCTCTCTGAGCGCTGTTTGGCATATCCAAAATCTGATCCTGTCAGGCAACTCGAAGTACGAGAATGATGCACTCAGTTAAGGCCTCTATTCTAGGAGTGGGAAGAACAACTACAGAGAACACGACGAAAGCCACCTTTTTCAGTCTAAGGATTTACATCGCAAAATTGGTCTAGAAGAACGATAGCTGGTCACTGATTGTGTTGTGCCAACAGTGGAGATCGTGTTCACCTTCAAGCGAAAAATGTCATTGCTCATCTGCGTTGTGTACACTGATTAAATGTTCTTCAACACCTTCCTTAAGAGAGTCCCCAGTAACATACCATGTCACAGTACCTGAAATGAGTAGCAAACTCAGTTCTGAGATTCAGTTCAGTGGCATGGTTGACAAAGACGAAAGGTGGAAATAGCGACACCAGTTAAAGAAGCATTCACAACTAGTGAATCATAAACTAACAACATAAATACCCTCTAACTTCAGCAAAGAAGCATTTCAATTACTGAACCAAGAGATGTTCATGTCTAGGCTAGTATACCTAAGGGAACCCTAATATTTCCATTCCATAACCAAATCAAACAGCCCCACTGAAATTGACTGACTCAAATTCTTTAGGAGCTCAGGCCAACTGAAATCTCACATTGAGCATGATTCTATTTACTTTATAAAGATAAGCATTAATTATATGGAATGATAATGGTATATACAAACCTATCGGAGGAGCTGCTTCCTGTTCTTTGGTTGAATGAAGAATGACTGTTCCGGTTAGTACAGTGATGAATCCACATATCTCAGAGGCTATACTGCTTGCATTTTGGCCAGACCAATCCTATAAAAAATACAAAACATCATTTACTTGGAAGTTCATCAACACCAGGAAATTGCAATGAGAGCAGAACAAAACACATAAAAAAAATCACTGCACACGAGTCAATGTGTTCTAAGTTCTAACCTTAAACATGATGATGCTGGCAACAATAGTCAGGGTTGTAAACATTACATAATATACTGGAGAGACAATAGCTGTGTCGAAAGTGTCCAATGCCTGACATAATGACAACAAACACCACTCAACAAACAATGACAATGATATTGTAGTATAACATTGGAACGGAAAAAGTTAAAAAATGATATCGACAAAATTGTTCCAGAACCTCATGTACCATCTCTTCCAAAAAGAAAATTCATTGAACAAGAGATAACCTAGAGATTTCTGTCTTGCACAAGGTTCCAGCATAAGTACATTGGAGGAAATAAACCTACCTTGTTCAGATAATTTAACTGTGTAATGACACAGATCACTGCAACTGTAACAAAAAACCAAGTCTGGGGATAAGCTATCTGATTTGTTCCCTCAAGCGTCAGCTTTATGGCAATCCCGATTGCTTTCATGCTTACAACCTGAATGACACAAGAAAAACGTTTCATGCAGATATTCTCTAATGAGAGGAGTAACCACAAAAGACATGACCAGACACTAAAAAGTAATAGCTATACAAACATTCTAAAGTAGGAAGGACGAGTAATTACCGTAATTGAACCCATAAAAGAACATATTCCCAAGTAGATCAATATGTTTGTCTGTCCATAGCAAGGCTCAAAGTGCAAAATCAACGCTAACACTATTGCTACCGTAGCTAACACATATACTAGAAAAGCTGTGCAAAGAAAGAGGCCAAGAAAACAATAAGTAATTTTTAATGACAAAAGATGTTGTAAACATAGATCAAAACTTGAAAGAGGTGTATTAACCTGGTTCAGTAGCTAAATTCCAGATTTCTTGAACAGAATTAGGTGTTCGCTCCTGAGGTGCATGGAGTACAATCACAACAGATCCGACAATGCAGGAAATACATCCAACAACACCCATTTTCTGCAGCCGTTCCTTCAAGATGAAGTGGGCCAAAAGTGCGCTACGCAGATTCCATCAAACATGTTAGTTTTGGCACAATACACAATCTATTGCATCAGAAATTACCACGAGCTGAAGTAGGAACAACAGATACTTAGGCACATAAGCATTTACCTGATAATTATACTCAAAGCCCCAAGAGGGGTCACTAGAACTGCTGGAGCATATACATAGGCCACACAATTTGCTATCTCGCCAGCAATCACTGTTTACACAGAGGTAACGAACTGAAAGCTCAGAATTTATTTCTTTCATGTTGACAACAACTTTTTACAAAAAACTTGGTGACAGAGTGCTTATAACTTGCATGGCCACTTACTTGTTATCATGCCTGCCCACCATAGGGGCTCCAGTAAGTAGGTGTAACCCCCAACTCCTGCATTATTAAGAAGAAAAGGTTAAGCTGCTTGAAAGACCCAAACTAAGCAGCACGCATTGTACAATAACGCTAACAACTAATATGTGTAACTTGAAACAAGCAACCAAAGCGGTTCACAACTTCTAATGAGCAAGGAAAATCCCTACCCATTGACACATTATGGTGGAGGTGTCATAACAAAATACAGGCAAAGAGCAGCATATGTGTTAAAGATGGAAATTTAGCAATGTTAATAGATTAGTTAGTTCATACAAAGGATCTAAACAGCCTTATTGCTTCATTACTACTTAATGACTATAATCCTAATGCAGAAAATGTCAAAGCAATAATCCTAATGCAGAAAATGTCAAAACAGAAGATATAAGTTATCTAAATGAAAAGGGTTTGACCGGAATCGTGGTCTCTTCCCTATGGCCAAGCTAACCAATAATAAAACAACAAAAATGAAGCAATTTAGAGCTCAAAGACCAAAGTCCTCAAGCTTATTGCTCTCTGACTCAGCTTGCCTCCACTTCCAATCCAGCATTTCAAAATTCAAACTGAAAAAGAACATGACAATTTTCGTTTACCACTATAAGCATACTAATCACTAATTACTTCTAACTGCAGATGCTCATCCACTTAACAAATCAAAGCAACGCATCTCAAAGCTCAGAATTTGATTGATTGCAGAAACTAAGAGACAGACCTGCTCGAGTACCGCTGGCGCCAGCTCGCTTGAGCCCTTTCTTCTTTAAAATGAAGCTGGAACCTATAAAAGCACTCGACGCCACCGCTAGAATCAGCCCTTTCGAATTATCCGATACACCCATTACCGATCTCAAGACCATACTAATCCTAACCACCTCCTTCCTACAAAGCAGTGAAAAAACAGCCTCTTATCCGCTTAGTATAGCAGGAAAGAATTCCCGCCAAGAGAAATTGAAATACCCCGGAAGAACAAAAAGGAGGTCCAATCCAACCAGACAAGTACAGTTGTCTGTTTCGTCTGCTTCTCTGACCCAAAACGTCTGTGTTTGAGAAGACAGCGCTTCTATAGAAAGTCGTGCTGATGGGAGAGAGAGAGAGAGAGAGACGATGACGGAGATAGAGAGATCCGCTAAATATCAGAACTCCCCGGACGAGTCTGGTCTTCTTTTGTCGTCTTCATCTGAAATCTCCGACTCCTGGTAAACGGTCCACGAAGTACGAATCCTATGCTTTGCGCAAACCAAACCTTACCTTACACCCGGTCATCGCAGCCACTGACGGCTTTCACTTCGTTTTTGATCTAACACGAATACCACGCCCTCCATTTTTGATTGGCAGATTAAATAAAGTTTTACGCGCTTGGATTATATTAAATTAATTAAAGTAATTTCCTACTGGGCCACTTGGTTTTCCTTGATCGTTTGTAGTTGGGTCTGAAAAAGTACGTTACCCTCACGTCGGCCGTTACAAAAACAGACAAGTGCAAAATAGCGGTTCTGGAGCATGGTTTTTTTATTTACGATATTGTCAATTATACAATTATATAAAATTATAATAAAAAGATGGTAGAACAATAAAGATTAAAGAAAACCTCATCTAATTTAGTTCAAATTTCAAACCGTAAAATGAACTTCTACCGGAAGACTGAGGCAGCAATTTACAGTAGCAGACTTGACGTGCCTTTTGGTGAAACTGCCACGTGACAGGCTGGATCACAGCGAAGGAGTGAGTGGCGCATGAGTGTGCCTGACTGTCTTAAGTCTTAAACTCAAGCCCCTCTTGTCCGGCAATTACAATGTGTTAGAGGATTACTTGGAGTTATTTTAAAATAATTAAAATAAATTTAAAATCGAGCAAATTAAGCTCGATACTCTTCAAATCCCGTTGAGACATTTTTCGGATATGAATTATGAAGTAAGAACTCGATGGATCAATGTTGACGTGAATGTAATTTGACATTGACCAATAATATTATTAATTGTATATAACTTAAAATAATGGAAAAAAGATAAAACAATATAAAAAATCATGGGAAATTTTAAAAAATAAAAAATTGTTATAAGGGATAAGGTCATGTCAAAATTTTATAGATAAAACCTATGATTTGAGGACATGTATTTTATCAACTGAGCTGCAGCTTATATGCAAAACGTTGCATCCTTGTTACTAGGTGCGTCTAGCTAAGGAGTGATCAAGAAGCCAAACCATGGAGATTCAATTACAAGTAGCTTGCCGTAACCGATAGCAGGTAACCGGAAAATGAAGTAGTGTAATAATTAAAGAGAGTCGGTAATCCTGGTAAGAAAGCCAAAAAGAAAATACAAAAACAAACGGAACTAGTTGATTTATTGCGATATCATTTCCCGTTAATCTTGTTCTAATATATTACACTATTTTAAAAATAGACAATAACTTTTAATATATATATTTTTCATTTTTAGAACTTAGTTAAAATTTAAAATAAAAATAGGTGACCATCTCAGTCTATACGTGGATAATCTTGACGATTTTCCTGACCCTTTGAAATATTGAAGTTCTTGTAATCCATCATTGTCGGGTATTTATCTCTTGATTTAAAAGTATGTTGTTTTGAGAGTGCCAAAGTGCTCATAATATCGAACAACATCCTCTATCTCTTTTGGATTAAAGTCTCTTCTAAGCTGCAAAAGCCAATCCTTGAAGGAATGCAGAGGAATTGAAGTTAAAGACATAGCCAAATGGACTCAGCTACCACACTTGTCTAACAAATGAACAAGGGATCAGCAGATGTTCAAGCGTCTCTTTATCCTGTCCTGTCGGCAACATGAGCAAATCGAATCCTTCAAAATATGTCGCCTCACCAAGTTTGCCCTAGTAGTTAGATCATTATGTGTCACTTTCCATATAAAATTCTTAAATTTGAGAGGCCACAAAAAGATCCGCCAAGTTGCTAAATCAGCAACAAAATTTGAACTTCCCTGAGCTTAATGAGTAAACAGACACATGATATTCACTTCTACCTGAATACTTGCCATATGAGGTATGCTTCCAAGTCAGGCAATCCTACGCTTGAAAAATACTAAGGAGTATATCTTCAGCAGAAAAGGTAACATTAATCAGGATTAAATCCCAACAACCACGCTTGGTATCAATCAGAGCATTAACACAGCTCTTTACAGAAGACTAACATATTGGGATTTAGGCAAACCGTCTTATATGTTGGGGGTCTCAAGTGTAGTTGGACCGTTTACATGGCATTTGCCTTCAAAATTAAAACACCCAGAAACTTAAACTGTGCGCAGTTCAGCTTAACTCATATCTTAGCAGCTTAAAGCACAAATCATTTACCCAAGTGCAATCGGTCCCTTCACTTGGAATTCACAGTAAGTTTGGTTTCCTTTTCACCACTAAAGCACAAAACTTGGGAACCTACTTAACTATAGGATCAACACCTTGATCCCAATATCAGCCCTATGGTTTCCCATGATCTCCTCCCTTGCAATCTTTGGAATTCAACATAGTAAAGTATATGTTATATTACTATTATCCTTGCAATCATTTTAAAATTGGTTATATTACCATTATTATTACGGTACGAAAGATCAAACTCATAACTTATATTATAGTACGTTTTATAAACAACATACGCACTAACTAGTTCCCGTGCTATACATTTCTTCTTACTTAGTAGCTTTTACCTCTAAACAATTATATTATATTTAATACTGGAATTTCATACATTAGGCATAAAATTCTATTATTTTAAACCAAAACTTTAATTATTCAATATGTTACACTACTTTACAGAAGAGAAAAAACACAATAAGCGGTGCAAAAATTAATCTGAGTGATATCTGAGGTTATAATTCAGTTAATTAATACAATTTTTGAATAACGGTATTATAATGATAATTAATATTATTATCATTTTTATTTTTGTTCTATTTTAAAAAATTGATTTGTGGACCGGGGACAATAATATATTTTTGTTCTTTCACTATTCCAGCATTTCGCAATAATTTCATTTTTTGTGAATTTATTTTTATTACTTATATATTTTTTCGCTAATTAAAAAGACGGATAAGGCGAGGCAACCGGATAAGCCAGCTCGGCGCCTAAAGAAATTCCGATATCGCCACGCCACGCCACGCCACCCACCCCTAAATTCTCAATTCCTTCCTCTTCTGCATTCATCAATGGATCATCATCATCATCTCAAAGACGAATCTATCTATCACTCCTTGCATCAAATGCAATCCCTAAATCCTCCTCCCTTCGCCGACTTCCCTCACACTCTTCCTCTCCCACAGCCCGACCCTCGCGTGCACTCCACACGCCCCCAACCAAAACCCAGGTTCGTCCCTATCTTTCTCGTTTGAAACCTTTCACCCCACCATGGAAGTCAAAATTTCATCTTTATTTCTATATTTTCACTGTTTGTCCTTGTTTTGCAGTGTCGATGCAGAAGTGAAGGATTGTGCAGCTGCGCGTAAAATTCAGAAAGCTGATCGTGAAAAATTGAGGAGAGATCGGCTAAATGAGCAGTTTCTTGAGCTGGGAAGTGCTATTGGTAAGATGAATTATGAATAATTATGAATTTATATCTAATTTCATGGATATCTTGAACTATGTGATGTATTAGTTGTAAATAAATGAATTTGGGAGTTTAGAGCTGTGAACACAATTTTTTTGTTTGTTGTTTTGTGCTTATATGGCGTTGGTCGATCTATAATGGTTGTTCAGTTTCAATCTGTTTATGTGGTGATTTTGAAATGCAGATCCTGAGAGACCAAAAAATGATAAAGCAACTATTCTAACTGATACAATTCTGTTGATGAAAGATCTGACATCTCAAGTTGATAAACTTAAGGCTGAGTACACTGCGCTGACTGATGAATCGCGCGAGGTGATATTTCAATTTCCTTTGGACTGATCGATAATCAAGTGTAGGGATGCTGGAATATAGTATAACTAATTGTTTCGAAAACAGTTAACACAGGAGAAAAATGATCTTAGAGAAGAGAAGGTATCTCTTAAGTCTGATATTGAGAATCTTAATAGTCAGTACCAGCAAAGATTGAGGGCTACTTACCCGTGGGGTGCTATTGATCACTCAATGGTAATGGCTCCGGCTTCTTACCCCTATCCCATGCCAGTACCAATGCCATCTACGCCGATTCCTATGCATCCATCCATGCAACCATACCACTTTTTTGGAAATCAGAATCCTGCTGTCATGCATAGCCCTTGTCCAACTTTTGTTCCTTATATGACCTCTAATGGCTTGGTTGATCAACAGTCTACCGAGCATGCATCTTCACCAGCACAGGCTGCTAGCCGATCACATGTCTTAGGCAGACAAGATTCGAAGAATATATCATCAGGGGAGAACAAGCGTGATAAAAGTGAGAATTCTGATGATGTTACAACGGACCTGGAGTTGAAGACACCAGGATCTACTGCAGATCAGGTAAGTTCTAGTGTTTTAGGAAGTATTGGAACCATACCATTATAGATAAGTTATCACATCGAATTGAATTACATATATGCACTTTGCAGGACTTATCATTGGGTGAAAGAAAGTCCAAAAAATCTCTGAGGAAGGGGAACAATGCTACCGCTGGGAGTTCTTGTAGTAGGTGTTCTTCATCTCGCAGTGTAGAAGACAGTTCATCGAATAGTGTAGTCGGTAGCACAAAAGCTGATGACTTAGACCAATCAAAAAATTAACTAGCGTGGGTGGAGCACAGGTTGTTTCCCATCTTCTGCGGGCTATTCAGTGTACAATTCTTGTGGTTCATCATTTGAGGTTTTGCTACCTTTCCTAACGTACTAAATCTCAGTATCCTGGAATTAGATATGGTCACTTCACCATCTGAATCTTTTTCGTATTGGAGAAGGTTGGATGCTTCTGCTAATATGGAAAACATGGGGTAGTAGTTGAGGCATTTCTTTTTATGATTATTCTAGGAATGGTAGTTAAAATCATCTTCTATAGGTACTTTTTATGGAAAAGGGGGTACAATTGACCCCTGGCATACATTGCCCTGTTAGTTGCAGGGACGATTATGATCACTTGGTGGTTGGTTGGCTACATAGTAACATTTATTAATGATAGTGGTTGTGTGACATATTTTGATACGTAATGAACATAGTATTATATCTGTGATTTTGCACTGTTACATGTGAAAGCTACTTCGAAGAAGTGCAGATACATGGACTTACCAAAACAAACGGAAAAAAAAGTGCAGATACATGGATTTGCAAAATTGATCTTTGGTTGTTAGTTATCTTTTGGTCTTTAGATTGAATGATTGTTGGTTATCTTGATGTGGTGTGGATTTGTAGCATAGTTCTCACTTCTTTCTTGCCCACGGTGTACAATTCGACATCTTTTGTGTGCGGAAAACTGAACAGGTAACTATTCTAATTTCTGACTAGTGTTGTGCGTTTCTGTTACATTTTGGATTTCCTTGGGTACCAATGAAGCTCCAATCTAGCTTATCCAAAAAGAAAGAAAGAATGAAGCTCCAATCTTTACAATCGCGGAGATGGAGCTTGACGATATGCAATCGCTCTACATGAAAGCTCATGGCTAGAAGCTGGTTCAAGAAATGATAGAAATCCCAAACTGAATCATCACTTTGTCTGCTTTAGGGTATTTGGATTTTGGACCATTTCTCAAGAAAATAGTAGTACATCAAACAGTATGGGGCTAGCTAACTTGACCTCATTGCTGAACTCTCTTAACAAATTTCTTGGATTATTGATGGAACATTTTCCTTTTTTTTGTTACATTATGACGAAGAAATAATTTTACCAGCTTGGATTTCACCCATTGGAATTTTTTTTGGTTATCTATTAGAAATATCCATGTAATAAGGGCCTGCAAAGCAAGCACCACAGATTCTGTTAGGCCAACTCCAGTTTTATCCATATCCTTTCCCTTTCTCGTTAGCCACGTGGCAATATGTGCATTGCCGCTGCTAAAACGACAGCGTAGGCAAACGAAGAAATGGCGTAGTTTTGTATGAGTCTGTTCGGTCACGGCCAAAAGTTTTTTTACTACCTTGCCAAAAGCGTATTCTCGTCGAAAGACGGCGACAACTACAACCGTAAAAGCTTTCGATATTTTTCAGTCAGAGTGAATACTTTAACCCACTGCCTTCGGGAGCGCGTCAAACGTCTTCGCCACCAATTCGAGTGCCGCGCATTAATTTGTAGGTATATTTTCTTAAAGTAGTGAATTAGATTAGAAAATTAGATTACATAGATAGTATAAGTAGTTTCGGAGTTCAAAAATTGAAATATTTTATCGTGATTTGTCATTTCTAAAATGTTAAAATTACAAGTGTTTAATATCATAGTGTAAGAATCCGAATTATTGCTTCTTTTCTTAAATTTCTTTTGCATGTGTTGTTGTTTCAAAATAGAAAATGCAAAGAGTTACTAATTTATTACTATTTTTCTTCAAAAATAATTAATTTATTACATTTCAATAGTTTATTACGCGTGTGTTTGACGTCGTATTGACGTCGCGTGGACCAAACCTTCCAACCTCGTGACCTGCCGATTAAACCATAAAACCGCAAACCCAACACCACAGCTTCAAAAAAGCTTCTTTTTTTCACCCCCCCTCACTCCCCTGACTCCTACCAGAACAAGCAAAGTCCGACCCTTTTCCCTCACCTACCCGCCATGGCTATGCTTTCAACATCACTTTCCGGCCCCAAAACCGCCACCTCATACTCCGCGCCGGAGTTCTCCGGCCTCCGTCGATTATGCTCAAAGCTCGACCACACCAACACCAACAACTGTCATTCTCAATCCTTCATCCGCTTCTCCTCCCCTTCTCGCAAACCTTACAGAGGCGTCATGGCAATGGCCGGCTCAGGAACGGTATGCTCTTGTTTCCTCTCAAAAAACTTTAGAAAAATCTTGTTTTTTCTTTCTTCAATGTCTATCCTAGATCTTGCTTCATTGCTTCCTTCTCATACTGTATCTTTTGCTCATTTGGAAATCTTATTGATCTTTCTTTTCCCTTTCTTTGCTTGCAGTTTTTTGTTGGAGGAAATTGGAAGTGTGTAAGTACCCTTTTCCTTTTCTATTTGAGCTCACTGATTGAGTAATTGGATTTTATTTTTATGCTTTATCTATGTCTCATGATTGATATTCCATTATTGGATTGTCTGATGTATAACTGATTGTTTTGTTTATTTTGTTATCAATTGTACTGGAAATATCTTTCATGCCTTTTTATGTTTGTTCTGTTATGTTAATTCTTTGGTTTTAGCTTCATGTACATAAATTTGCCATATTTCTTGGATGCTGCACGTGCATTGGCCATGTGTTGATTTTTTGGTTTTAGTACCGTCTAGTTAACTTTTTCCTCTTTGTTGATGGGTTTAGAATGGGACTAAGGAATCCATCACTAAGCTTGTTTCCGATTTGAACAACGCACAATTGGAGGCAGATGTAGGTAAGTATTTATGGAGTATACTTTACATGAATGCTATTCACGAACTTGGTACAATTTTTCTGATTTTGGTTCATTTTACTGCAAATGCTCCGTTCTCTATTTGCTCATACTGGAAAATAAGTTCATTGTATTGTGGAACTTTGGCCCTGTAGTTTATATACTTTTCTCTCTCTGGAAACACTACATCCAATCTAACTTGTAATTGGTTTTTTCTCTTTCATATTTATCATGAGCTGGGCAGATGTTGTTGTAGCACCTCCATTTGTTTACATTGATCAAGTCAAGGCTTCATTAACTGATAGAATTGAGATAGCTGCTCAAAACTCTTGGGTTAGTAAAGGTGGGGCTTTCACAGGAGAAATCAGGTTGGTAAGCTCTTCCTCGCAGGGTCATAGTTTTCCTGGTGGAATGATAACTGTCAACTTCTTATTTTACACGTGTGGATTACGAGCTAGGGGTTGTTTTTTTGTAGCTTTAACCATTTCTGAAGCTTCTATTATTGCTGTTCCCCAACATTCTTTAACGTGACTTGTCATCTGTTTTGTAGTGTGGAACAATTGAATGATATTGGCTGCAAGTGGGTCATTCTTGGCCATTCTGAGCGCAGACATGTAATCGGTGAAGATGATCAGGTAAACAAGCAGTTCTGTCTGTGAGGCAGTAAAAGTGTTTTCCTTCTGTTTGATGGGTTTGTTTTCGAGCTGACCTAGTCCTTGTTTACTACAGTTTATAGGAAAGAAGGCTGGTTATGCTTTGAGCGAGGGTCTTGGGGTGATTGCTTGTATTGGTGAGCTACTGGAAGAAAGAGAAGCAGGGAAAACTTTTGACGTCTGTTTCCAGCAATTGAAGGCATATGCGGGTAATTGCCAGTGTTTCTTTCTTGTGAGATATGAGCTTTTGGATTAGGTTACGCTGTGGAAGCCAAAAAGAAGTCCTTTGTACTTATTCCAATCCTGTCATTATAAGCAGATGCTGTACCCAGCTGGGATAAGATGGTGATTGCATACGAACCTGTCTGGGCTATTGGGACTGGTAAAGTGGCCACACCACAGCAGGCTCAGGAAGTACATGTAGCTATCCGTGATTGGCTTAAAAAGAATGTCTCGGCAGAAGTTGCATCCAAAATACGCATCATCTATGGAGGTAATTTTCTTGCCCCTATGTTGGGAACAGGACTTGCCTTAATTGCTGAGTATATACCTAATCCCACGGTTGTTTAAAAGGGCCCGTATGGTTCTCTCTGGTATTGAATAAGCTATTTTGGGGCCTATATGGTTCAAATTCTCTGATTCATCATAAAAGTTTTCCTACATGCATCTTTGCTGCTGTAGGCCAGTGATAACTTGAATCGTGTTTCAGGGTCCGTAAATGGAGGCAACTGTGCTGAACTCGCAAAGCAAGAAGATATTGATGGTTTTCTCGTTGGTGGTGCGTCCTTGAAGGTATGTCCCTTGTATTATCTTTGCCTCAAGACCTCAAGAGAATAGTTGAGAAAAGAATGCTACATTCATAATGGAACTTAGCTGTTCTAGTGTATTCCTCTTCTCAAGGAGTTGTGGCTGTTTTATCGATTACAGCGTAATTCTTTAATGATGCAGGGCCCTGAGTTTGCTACCATTGTCAATTCTGTAACATCCAAGAAAGTTGCTGCTTGAATGATTGACTGTATGAAGTTTGCTTCCATAACACCGAAAAACAAATAAAAGCGAAGCAAGGAGAAGCTAGTTCACTGCTTCACTTTGAAGTTTGAAGACTGTTGTAATAAACCAAATGAGCTATGTTGTAAAATGGAGTTTTGATTATGTATCCATTTTTTATCCACCTAGAAAGAAAGAAGTGCCCTTTTGCTCATCTTTCTTTTACAAGGTGTCTTCTTTTTTCAATAAGTACTTATTTAGGAGATTATTATGATGTTATATATCAGGTTGATCCTACGGATTTTTTTTTAAACATCAATCAAAATACTCGATCTCTCAACGTCTTTTGGGTCTTTGTCATCTGCAATTATGGGTTCTGCATTATAGTTTGTGTATGCTTTTGCTTCTTTGATAACAGCTGTTCAAATTCTGTTTTTTTGCACCATAAATGATGTTTAGATTAGTACACAGAATTTCGAAAACAAATGATGTTTAGACTTTAGTTTAGTACACAGAATTTTGAAAACACGTGTTGTGCAGAGGTAGGTGCCAAACCAGTGCAGTGACACTTGTTGGTACAATTTAGACGTCTCTATTATTCATTCCACTAAATAAGTGGACCATGAAGTGAACCTACTATTCTCTTCCGAGTTCCTTTTTCCATTTGCTGATTGCAGATGTAGTAGCTTTCCCGCTGGAGGAAATTCTACTTTCACTTCTCTACACCTTTCTTTTGGTAGAAAGAAATGTAAATTCTCTCTCTTTCCGTGTAGAGACAGACTAGTTATTTACTACTCGAACATAACAATTTATACTATCATACATACTAGTTGTTAGTTACGGGGATGAAAATAAAATACACGAGTGGAAGCTAAGCCCATTTGGTGTGAAGCTGCTTTTAGCCCAACTGCATGTCTGGTTAAAAATGGTTGATAGGATTTCCATGATGTATACTAGTACAAGATTTGGTTAACTTGCCATAATTATCTTCAAAATTACTCAAAATAGTCAAAGTTATTTTTTAAAAGATTTGTGCTTTGTTTACTTTTCTTTTTAAGAAAGTTTAAATTCTTTTTTTCCTTTTCATTTACAAAACCTCAAATAATTAATACGACAACAAATATACCAATTTTAAATCCCACCTCAGACTATAAAAATAAATAAATTAATATGCTTTGTAATTTTTTTATTTTTTATTTTCTTTTGTGTTACCACTATTGTCCAAAAGGACTTCGAGGGTATAAATTGAAGTACCAGTTGTAGCATTTTTGGGTACCCACCAGAAGTCTTGCCATTGAAGACGAAGCAGAGCAGAGACCGAGGTAACAAGAAAAGAAAACATGAAAACTCTTGTCAAGTCTTACGTTATAATTCTCGTATTGATGCCCTTAGCCACCAAAGGTAACAGATAATTACTTTGAGATTTCTCATCTTTCACTTCTATGTCCCAGTTCTTTAGATTACTTCACTAATCAAGAAAAGAAAACTCCATCATAGAAACTAAATCGTCGAAATCTTACAAACCCATCAATCGATTTGATGATTCTTTTTGTTGATTTATGATGTTTCTTTCTTACACAAGTTCAAGAACAAATATTAGATTCTTGATATTAAACTCTGTTGGAGTTTTATTATGTTTTAAGCATTTTTTTTTTGTGAAATTATATCATATACTAACAAGTTATTTGATTGTAAATTTCTATATTTTAATTTTAATTATTGACTTAATACTTACTACATAGTTAATGAGCAATTCCTTTAATTTTGCTATTTCAATGAATTTTGTTATTTTTAAAATAAATGCAGGTTTTTGTGGTTGTTCTTTGGACAACATCAACATTGGTACAGTCAGAAGTGGGAGAGACATAGGTGGCATGCCAGAGTGGACTGTGACAGTTGTCAATAACTGCCCATGTCCACAGAGTCGTATAAAATTGTCCTGCCAAGGATTCCAAACTGCAGAAAACATTGATCCTTCAATCTTC
Source organism: Viola odorata (assembly GCA_963691705.1). Classification (NCBI taxonomy): domain Eukaryota; kingdom Viridiplantae; phylum Streptophyta; class Magnoliopsida; order Malpighiales; family Violaceae; genus Viola; species Viola odorata. The sequence goes on from OY829544.1 coordinate 923,138, forward strand.
TTGAAACAAGATGATGGTACTAATTGTCTACTCATCAATGGCAATCCTTTGCAGCCATCTGCTTCTGTCACCTTCTCCTATTCTTGGAACCCTCCTTTCCTTCTTTTGCCTTCTGGATCCATTAGTCAAGGATGTTAAATTCTAGGGGATGTTGCCTCTAGAATAAGAAATAGATACCGAAAATAAAATAATTTTAATGTTGATTGCGTTTAAAATATATTCTTATATTTTAATGCGGTGTTTTATTTGTCTCTTTTGAATAAGAAATTAATTTCGTTTGAATATTGTCGGGTTTTAATAAGAAATATTTCTCGTACTTTAGTTTTCTTTTCACTAGTCTTTCATACAAGTGTATATAGTCTCTTGGTGTCTTGTTTATTTCTAATGCTCAGGCTTTGGTAGGAAATGATTTTCATGAGATGGTTTTCTATTCAGTAGAGGCAAACTCAAGACGTGAGTTAAAAGTGTATAGTTTCTAAGTGTTTTATTTCTCTTTCGAATATAAAGTTAATTTTAATTGGGCATTTTCAAATTCTGGTAGGAGATTGACTATGTAGTTTGGTTTTTTTTATCAAAAGATAGAAAATTATATTAAAATAAAATTAACAAAATTTAAATCAAAAGATTCATTAACAGAGCTTATAATCATATATTAGACTACCCAATAATAAACTAAGTCATAAGTTTTGTTCACCTCTTAAGTACACAATACAAATCAACAACAACGCTCAAAGCGCACAACCAAACACGAAGGCCACAAGAAAACATAAAGACGAAGAATACCCGAAAGAAATCTAGAGAAATAACACCTCACTTATTAATAAACTAATAAAAACCTGAAAATGTATTTTATCACCGATTTTGCTGCTAGAGTCATCAAATTTATGACTTTACCATCATCTTCACCATCACATTCATTTTCTCTAACCTCAAGTAATTAGAAGATAATTCAATATGCATACTTGAGGTATAACCCAAAATATTAGTTTGTAGATCCGAAAATATAACACTCTGACAAATTAACATAATAAAATAAGAGAACCAAAAAGAGAAAAGGAAGGTCACCGTTGGTTATAAACCGAAAGGCAATCCCTAAGGAGAAAAAAATTTGAAAAGTTTTTTTTTTTTTTTGTGGCTAGGGTTTTTGCTATTTTGAGCAGATTCAATGGTTTGAATTTTTGTTCTCCACACATGAATTAAGTGCAAAGATTTTATTCATACTAATCCGGATGACGCGACTGGTGTGTAGTTCATACACATTTAACTGACTTGTCGTTTATAATTTGGGCTTGGAATTGGCCCACAACACTTTGCTCGTTTTTGGACCTTGGCCCAAAAGGAAAACGCTTATCTAATGTTTAATAAAAGGGTTTGGATCCGTATGATTTAAGGAAATGTAATTTATTTATGGTATCAAATTCTTGAGTGTGCATTTAGCCAAAGAAGAAATTCACTACGGAGATTCTACACTCAAAGCACATATTCCATTTTCTCTATATAATTAGTCTTTCTTCGAGAAAAAGAATTACTATAGGGACTAAAAAAAAGGAAAAAACTAATTAAAAGATGGAATGGTTGTATCCAAAGAGAGGAGGTCCTCAATGGAAACAAGGGTGGACAGGACAGACCTTGTCATCCGTCTACATATCCACCCCACCACTCCCATTGCTAACAATCTTTGGCATTGTCATCTTCTTGCTATGGGTATCACAATCCACAGACCAGAAGTCCCAATTGCATCATTCGGCGATTAATTTGCACATATTCATCGTCCTACTCCCGATTACGTTGATCATTTTCATGGCCTCCTATTCTGCTAATTGGTCGCGCTATTTTCAATTTCGAAATCCATTTCAAGGTTCAATTCAGCGGGTCGGGTCAGAGTTAAGATCGGGATCGGGATCAAGATCAGGTTCAGGCTCTTCTCCATGGGGCATTGCTATCTTTGTGGTGTTACTTCTATTATTGCTTTCTTATCAATCTTACTTCCATTCTCAATGGTTTGGGCCATTTAGGGGGTCCAATTAAGGTTATTATCCAATTCCTCCCTACATTAATTATTACGCCACTACTTATACCATATAGTATTTTTATTTTTTTAACGGATGAGATTAAAAATTTAAGTTATTAATAAGTTGACTACTCAATAAAATTCAACAAGTGGTCAACTCATAATTATTTAAATTTTTAATTTTATCCGTCCAATTTTATTAAATGGTTCATATTTTTTTAACACGACTGATTATATTCAAAAGAAACTCAATCCTTTTATTTTGTTGTCTTTGTTTTCTTTTGCATCTAAGAAATTCTAAAGTGTACCAATGCTTATTGTTTTGGAGGTGAGCCCATTTTTTTTCCTTAGTTCCACGAATCTAAATTTGTATGGACGGTGACACGAAAAACCGAACCATGTCGGTGTAGGGAGAACGTCATATGTTGACTAATGGGCTGGAATTATGGACTAGTCTTTTACTAACCCATTCTCTCAGTCCAAAATATAATAACAATGAAATAAAGCCGTTAGACACAAAGGTTTAACAAACAAACCAAAAAAAACTTAGCAATAATCGCATTAGCTAAATATTTAAAAAGAAAAAAATTCCTTATTATTTGTCCCCAGAACAAATAAGGCCAAAAGTTTTGGATCTATATCACTTCCTTCCTTCTTTAATAACGGACGTTTTAAAATAGTAGAAAAATGTAAAATAATAATTTTTGATTTTATTTTATTTCACATTATTTCATTTTTACTTCTAATTTCTACTTAAATTGCCACACCATTATCAAATTGAGTTGATTAAATTTTTTTTAATTATTTGCACAAAATATATGTTTCGGAAAAAATAAAATGATAAATATTCCAAGTAGTAGAAAAACGTTGAAAATCGTCAGTTATTAAAGGACAGAGAGAGTATATATGAGAAAGTGGCCCTACATACACTCTCTGATGGTTGAAGACTCGATGTCCATTGGACCACGACATTTGATTTCCAGTTTAGGAAATGTTTGGATAGGGGAATGCCCCGAGGCGATCGCGCCTTTTGTACTTGCAGATTTGAATTAATCAAATTATTATCTTCAAAAAAAAAAAAAAAGTGAGTGATTACCCAAAACTTCCTTGCCATTTGATAAATACCTTAAGAAAGTAATATAAAGAGCTTTAATCCATCCTATTTTGAGTAGTACTAGAGAATTAGCAACCCATTAGATGAAAATGATAAGCGAGATTTCCTAACCTCTCACCACCATCAAAACCCTAAAACCTAAAACCCTAAGATTTTCAATATGCGACTTCTAAGATAGGGATCTAATTAGGAATCTCAACTTTAAACTTTTTAAATCGAGACTTATATATAAATATTAAACATTAATAAGCCGAAAGTAGAAGATAAAGTATCAAGCGGAAAAAAAAACTTCATTAATTAAGAACTGATAAAGGAATAAAACTATATATACAACCATAGCTACTTGCTCAATGCATCATCCTCAACTATATACAGTAAACATCATACTTAATTTAATTGCAATCATATAGTAGTATATGTTTTTGGCTAATTAATAGAATTAAATAAGCCAGCTATCAAGGAATGAAGCTTGGAAATGGACCAAGATAAGGAGCAAGACGATAAAAGCAGCCACTCCCCACGGCGAGCTACCTTCCGACGGGCGGTGGTGGGTTGCCCGGCGCTTGTCCCACGGCGACATGAAGAAGAGGAAGTCAGTATTTTCCATGGAAGACAACCAGCGAACGATGACAATTAGGACAAGAGGTACAAACAAAAGTACCCAACTCATTTGGGTTTCGGCGGATTCAATGATTTCTTCATAATTGAAAAACCAAGAAACGCCAAGAAAGATGGCAATCACTGCAAAGATTAACAGAACTGGGTATGGTAGAGGATTCAAAGTAAATGCATCAATTATAGAATCACTTCTACTCCTGGAATAATGCATCTTTTTTTCTGAAAAATGTTATTGGGAATTTTGGATTAGGTGACTTGTAAGGTTATTTATAGAAGAAAACTACTTTGATGTGGAGTGCTTTGGAGAAAGAAATCGTGGCCTACGGTTGGAGTTTCTTGATTTTTGGTAAGTGCTCAAATTGATCCAACGGTTGTAAGGGACTGGGCCCGCCACAACCAACCAAATATCAGCACGTAATGGGAGCGTGTTAATTTTGAAATGGGGAAATAATAGAAAAATTAATCATTTTCTCCGAAGTCGGTCATATGTTTTGTGGTGCAAAATGGTCAAAAGGAGTAGAAAGTCATTCCAGCCCGTAAATTTAAATTTAAATTTATCTTTTAATAACTAAATTTATTTTCTCTCTCAAATGATTTGTTTTCTCCTTTGATTAACAATCATTATATAAAATAAGCGTAAAACGGTACCTATATTATTGAAGTAGCTTATCAGAAGTCAATTATAAAAGTCATAAAAACTAAAAAGGCCCATCTATACTGAACTTTGATGGGCCGAGAGTTTTCGAAGCACTTTTTATTAACAGCCCATCTATACCTAAGTCAGTTCGTTTCACTCTGTAAGCCCATTAATACCTGGCCCATTTCTTAACTTTCAGAACTAAAACAACAAAAGCCCATCATTCAAGAAAACCTTAGGGTGATGGTGTGATACTTCTTGCTTCCTAGGACATGGAGAAGAAAAAATGGTCAGGAAAGGACCATAATTCTTGAAAAAACTTATGATTAGATGATTTCTTTTTGCAATGCAGTTGTTTGTCACTGTAATAAGAGAGTTGTTTACATATTTTCTCACAAAGAGATGTCAATGATCAGACTTTCCCTTCGTATTGGAAGTTCAATTTGTAATCATGCTGCAGCATGGCCAATGTGTTCCTGCAAGGACCCTCTGCAAAACCAATGACACCATAATGAAAATTAGGCTAACGAAAGATAGATGCTGCTCCAAGTAGTACACTTTAGAAATCTCGTTAATGAAGTTTTCTTACCTCCAAATGCAGTATGAAGATACTGAAAATCATCCGGTGAGCAAGTATCTAGTAACGCGTATACACCTGGTCTCAAAGCTTCATCTACCTCCCTATTGATCACAAGGATGTTTGCCAAAGTTTTGCTCACATCAGCGAAGGTATATAACAGTCGAAGCAAGATGTAAACGAGATGCGAAAGACTGCATACCTTTTGATGCCACTTTTAAGGGGACCATATCCTGAATAAACCCATATATAATCGCATAAAAAGTTGAAACAATAACGGCCAAACACATCTTTCTGCTGTCTTAACTGCAAAATAAGAAGTAAGAAACTGGTTAGAGCATAAAATACAGTCACAGAGGCTGCAATTAGAACTTTTTCAAAAGAAATATAGACTGACGATCATATATAACCAAGAACAATGGTGCTAGCATGAATTGATCTGAAGGTTCAATGAAACTCTCAAAAGAGATGAGCACCAAACCCTTGCTCAACCAGCAGAGAAAGACACTTTGTCAAAGCCCACATCCAGGCTCCGCATTTAATGCAGCTGAGCCACCAGGGGGCTCCAGACAGGACACATTTACCATGCAAGCAGGGAAATGACTATACTCATAACAAAAGGTTTAACATGGTTTATGTTATACTTTTGTAGCAAGAACTAAGGTGATTTCTTGAAGTTAATAATCAAGCCCAATAGAACTCTTCTAGGGCAACCTCCAATGCTATTTGTAGGGCTACTGACTTTCATGATAGATAGGTCGGTCTATCCTAGTGATGTTGCTAAACTTCCTGCATGCCTGGACAGTTCATACCTGGTGGAATTATGAACTAGAATATAGGGGATGAACTCCAAGGGCACATACCTCTTCATAAATCCTTCTAAGAAGACTTGCACAGTTCACTCCCTCTTGACGTCCCCATAAAAAGTAACCCTTTTTAATCAATAAATCAGAATTCACTGCCTCAAGACATTGCAGAAGAATACCAGAAGATCCTTGAAGTTGAGCAATGCACCGTTCCGCCTTCCTAGAATTTTAAAAACAATAAATGGTTAAACCTATCTCCATTTTTCCCCAACAAGAGATCAAAAAATAGTATTTGCTATGAGCCTATATAGTTGAGATATAATAACTTCACCAAATACTAACAGGGCTCAAGACTGCAGCTTCTTGAGAGTGTCTAGTGCAGCACAGTAGTTTTTTTTTCCCACTTTTGTTGGCCGGAAGCAACATATAAAAAATTCAAAAGTCTGAGCATAATAACTGGGCTCTTTATGAATTAAAGTAAGGGGGAAAGACTGACCTTCTGTGGTGCTTCAGAATTGTATATAATAATCGGCAGCATGCAGAAAACAGTTTTACGGAGAATAGTCTATCAACAACATGGGAATTCATGCCTGCTGGAGAATCACAGTCTTGCTTCTCCAAAATCAGAGAATCACAATCTTGCTTCTCCGAAGAATTAGATACGGGTGGATATTTACAAATTCCCAGTTGATGGAAATCTTGAAAAAGGGCAGCAGGTATATGTAAACACTGTGCTACTTGCCAGGAATCCATTTGAAATAGATCATGTTTTCTAGAAAGTGTTGTAAGTACCTCAACACACATAAGAATAGTTGCTCCTGGATCTGGACTATTACCCCCTTGGCCTTGACAACCAGTCGATGGACTATAGAAGATTGATGAACTTTGCAAGTGCAAAATTATATTTAATAAGGCACCAATTAAACTCTGAATGTGTCTTCTAACATCATTTAAACGTTTAGTACCTACAAAGCAAGTCAATGGTTAGAACTTAGAAGAGAAGAAAACTCAATTAATGGCATAAAGTAATTGTAATAGCATCATTTGAGACGAGAATACTAACATGAAACATATTCCAGAACTAGATCCAAGCAGTCGATGCCAGCAGCTACAGTAGAGGAAACCTTTCCACCATCTGCGCTTCCAGTACTTACTACATAATTTTTTGCACTGCCATTGTGAACTCCCACTAGAGCTCTCTCTATAGCCTGTATTGCAGACACTAAATGCAGCTCTTATGGATTTCTTACGAAGGCTTTGAATGACATCCTCAACCTAGCTTTAAAGTCATCGAAGACGTAATTTCTATGAGAAACAGATACTCCAGATTCCATGTTACCATGGAGCATCTTTGAAGTTGACTCTTTCTCATGAGAAGCTAGTGTAGCTTCCTTTCCCTGCAAAGTTATGCATTTCCCCAAAGCTTTTAAGTGCAACTCAATTACCTTGGTATAAACATCTTGAGTTAACATAGGATTGGTTGAAGGGAAATGACCCCCCAGCTCCTGCAGATACTTCAGGACACCATCTAACCAAACAAGAGAGAGTGCTTCTGGCATCTCAGTCCCATCTGCCAATCTCAACAGCAAAGCTTCAGATATCCCAATAAAATTTGGCACCAAGCTAGACAACAGTGGAGTACATCTGGTTAGCAAATTTAGCCTCAGAATAGCAGAAGAAGCAATAAATAGCTGTCTGATTAAACAAGCTGCTCTGCGATGATGATCGTTTAGTAAGACTTGCAGCACATTGTTTGATAATTGACGCTGATACAAGCCTACCTTATTTAAAACACTAGCAACAGAGCTTGCATCTCCTGACTGCAAACTACGCCTGCAAACACTAGCATTCCCAGAGCCATCACCAATGTCAGATGACTCCAGGCAGGTCTTTGCAGCCGCTGGTTCCTGATGCTGTTCAGTCTCAAGAGCGGCTTCAAATGAAAACTGCCCTGGATGCACCAAACCACTCATATCATCTGACTTTATGAAATTCTTAGTGTCACATAAATTCCCAAGTTGATGGTGATCCTCAGAAGACAACATGTGTAAGGAAAAACTAATAAACTCAGCAAACATCTTTATGCAAAGGTTAATTCTGCATACAGATACACATTTCTTTCTCAACAATTCACAGTCACCATTGTTGAAGGCAGAGGCGAGTCCCCAGAGAAACCCACTGAAACAACAAACTACTGATGATAATTTATTCAAAACAACAACATTGACATCATCTCCCACTTTCTTCTTGCAAGTGTAGCCCTTTAATGAAATAAGTAGGCCTTGTGTCTGTTCCTTTAAAGTCTCAGCGACAAGAAGAACACAGTTCCAGGCTTCAACTTCTCTTAAGGAATCCACACGTGGACCACAAACTTTTATAGCAGCAGATTGATATCTGCTTAATGTTAAGAACACGTAAAATGTGTGATCCATCAACAAAAAGAACATGTCTCCATCTTGATCAGCACAATGTTCAGATAGTCTCTCTTGCAGGCCAACCACTGTAGACACTGACGTGAAAAGCCACAAGACAAATTCCTTGGACAGGATTGGGGTGAGTGAGGATTTAAATCCTGCCTTCATCTCAAAATATGCCACAACTAGATACTTCATGGCCCTCCGGCAGGAGACAAGCAACTTCAAGAGTTCACACCAATTATATGGGGACAATGCATCCTGACATTCTAATAAGCTGTGAATGAGAAACCTGAAGGTAAACACATAATTGCAAGTCAGTATGTATTCTATCGTACCAGGGATAATACACCAACAGAAACCTTCTAGTCAAAGAACAAATCATACAATACGCTCACGGGTTGAAGAGAGATAAATAGGAGGTTTTCCAAGGGTCTGTTTACTGGTGTAAAAGTAATAGACATGATGACATTGTTTATAACAAGTACTACGTGCAAAAAAAACAAAGGGTGGTGTTATTCCCACACCCTTGCATTTAGGAATTTATTAGGTCAAAGGGTGTGGGAATATCACGCTAAACCAAAATACACAATCTATGCAAGCGCAAATGTTTTTATATAATATAAATCAGAGTAAAAATCATTAGTAGGAGCAGAGGACTAAGAAGAGAGACTGGGAAAGTTTACCTTTCAAGGTTGACTAGATGAGTTGCATAGAGTAAGAAAGATCTTGAAGTCATAAATTCTTTTGGCATCCAACAAAAAAGACTAAGCAAATCCTGACAAGCTGTAAATCTCATGCCAGTTGACTCCCTTGAAATATTTGCTGGTTTGCCACATAGAACAACCCTTGATGAGTTTTCAAGGGAATTCAGAATCTCTTCCCAGTTAAGTGTTTGCCTCAAGTTGATATCCACCCTCAATAAATTACTAAATTCTGGTAGGACTGATTTCTCTAATAATCGGCAAAAGATTGATGTGAAATACCTGCGAACAAACTAGAAAATGAGCAACTATCAAAACCATGCAAAGCAATACTTTCCATAAAATCATTGTGGTTCAGCGTATAAATAAGGTGCCTCTGTATTGTACATGAGGACAAAAGCATGAGAGAGTTTCCATGTCTTACTTTATGTTCATAAAGAATGGATTCAGTAAGAAGGTCTGATGAGATTTTGTTGATAGACATTTTCTTCAGCGACTAGCTTCCATAATATGGTGCTTTCCCCCCTCTCCAAAGCTTCTTGCTATAGTTGGGAGGGAAGCACAGATCACTAGTGAAAAGAAAACCTTCAACTTCTTCTTACTAGCATGAATAGACCAAATATCAATATTCTGGCAAAGAATCCACCAAATTGCAGCAGGTAATGACTTCTTGTCCACAGAACAAACATCCAAAAGCCATTTTTCGCTTTCATCCAAATTAACGTCACATATATTCAAACTAATTCCATTATCAAAAGTGTTAGCCATAAGTAGATCATTACCAAATAATGAGGTGTATCTCAACATGAATTCAGTAAGAGCTTCTGCCTCCTGCTTCATACTAGAGATGAGTCTTTCCCACTTTTTGCACCTTTTACTATATAGTTTCAGGCAAGTATCACCAAGTAACTTGTTTCTGACAGTATTGCCATTACTTTCCAATACATACTCCAAGGACTTTATCTGCCTATTCATATCGACAAGCCTCTGCAGAATCATAGCATGGAGTAGATAAATAAGAGGACAGCAATCTTCATTGCTGCTGCTTTCCTCAAGACAAACATCAGAAACAGACTGTATGATGACAAGAAGCGAAGCTGAAGGTTGACTAATCCAGGAGAAATAGCCTTCATTTTTCCAATCAGTTATCTCCACCCACTCCCTTCCAGATGCCATACTTGGATCTCCCATTGCTGCTGAAATTTTCCTAGACGCATTTGGAGGCATAAGGCAAATTGCTTGCCTGCATAAGCTTCGACACGACATGTACAAGCGGAAAAAAAACACAAAAAGCCAGTGGGTTGAGACTTGAAATTTTTTCATGTCATGCCTTCTCCTGGCAATCGTCGCATCAGAAGCTCTTTCTGTGACACAAGAAAAGAACTCACTGACTCTATCAGTATCTGATCCAACAAGAATACTCATGCATGGACGCATGACATTCATCAGGTCAGTTATAGATCTTCCAACAAGGATACTGTTACCAACTGTGACTGGCAGAGAATCTAGCACAAGTGCATACATTACAGACAATCCTCTTCCAAAAAGTTCTGTTTGTTGATCAAAACAGGTCATGCCAGACCTTTCATCTGATTCACCAGCCGTTGACCAACCAGTCTTCATCCATTCCAAGGATTCTGAAAGATCTGCACTTAACTGTCCAATGCATTCACTTGCCTGTCCTTCTGGTATGGATTTAATAATGTTATGAACTGCAAGCTTAAACTCTTGTGCACATGGGAGTATTTGTATTGACTTTGCATATAGTTCATATGATGTAGAAGTGGCACAGGACCTACTCAGTTCACTCTCACAGTCCCGCACTATTATAAGCCTCATTGCTTTGCATAGAGCAAAGATAGCACTTTTTGCCTGCATAAGGGTCAAAAATTAGAAAAAAAGTGAAAACTATGGAATGCAAAATGAAGAATCCATCCAATCTTTAAACAGGAAAATAAGAGAGCACAAAGATTGCGAAGGAAACTAATGAATCAACATTTAGTGGAACCAATAGAGAAATGAGAAAATTTTACAGTTACCTCAATCTTATGGGGTTGGAAAAGTTCAACTAACCTGACGAAGATCACCATAAAGCTTGACCAGCTGGCACCCTAGTCCTAGTATCTGGGAAGTTAAGGAGCATAGATCTGGTGTATTCTTAAACAAATGGGACAAGACCGAGTAAGAAAGAAGCATAAACCACAAGCTGGTTAAATCATTCTCAATAACTTCGTATTCAATATCCAAAAAGTACCCTACAGCAACAAGTAGTTCCCTTGCTAAGAAAACTACTCTGTCTTGCATCTTCACATCTAAATCATGTATTGGGAAAGAAACCAGTTTGGTAGAAAGTGAAAAGATAGTTGAATAAATCTTCTTAAGGAAATTAAGACAAGCTCCTTCGGAGGTATCTTCTGTCTTGACATATATATTTTTGAGCAATAAACTGACCAGCAAATGATTAACAGATTTCATAGTCCTGTGAATATCAAATAACAATGGGCCTACTTCAAATTTAGTCTGAAGGTAACCATTTAGCTCAAGTAGAAAAGGCTCCATAATCTGTACAAAAAAATCAAAAAGCGACTTTCTTTTTTCTGTGTTCAAATTACTGGAGCCAGAACTATTATCTGGAGGAGCACTATTGTTCCGATATAAGACTTCAGACATATCACCGGAGAAGTGCAATGAGCTGCCAGTGCTTCCTGCCATTTTGGTATCTATGGGCAGCACTGAAGTAGATGTTTGCCTTTTCACTCTGTCAACAAGTAAGTGAAATAATTCTCCATAGCCGGTCAACATAGATTGATTCCTAGCTGCTAAAATCCTTTCCAGCTTATCAAACAAATGTCTGTGGTAACTCTTAAGGACTGTTTTTAAGTTTTTCATTTCACCCTCATTGGATACACGATACTTCTCTACAGCACGTAAGCTCAAAAACCCATCAATATGGGTTGGATGAAATAATCCCTGTGATAAAACCTCTTCAATCATGACTATCAATTTCCCTGTCAAGCTAGGATTGCATCTATCAACATGAAGACGCAAGACACCAAACAAATCCAACAGCGGCTCAAGAAGTTGATCTACAAAATCACGAAAACCATTTTTCCGTGTAGGGTGCACTCTCAAAAACTTGGCAAATGGATCCAGCACCAAACAACAGAACTGCAAGGCAAAAACACCCACACTTGCATTCTCAATGCTCTCCTCATAAACCTTCCTAACAAATTCAAGAACCACAGTAACTGTTGAAACCCACAAATCCAAGTTCTCATTAGACAATCCACATTGAGATGAGAACACCGACAAGACACAATGAAGCACCAGAATATAAAATTCAAACTCTTCCCCAATCACAAACGATTGCTTCCCCAGCAAAGATGACACATTCCTAGCAATATAACCAACTGTACGCAAAAGATTCCTTGAAAAACTCAACGAAACTTTCAATCTCAACCCATTATCAACACAAAACTTGAATATCACCCAGCATCTGTAATCCAAATATGCATCTATAACTCCACACCAAGGTTGAAGTTTCCCTCCACCAACACTAACTTTTTTATCAGTAGAAATCAGCAACGATTGAACCCAATCATTAAGAAATGAAATAAGTCGATGCAATGTTACTATTTCACTAGTATCATCTCCTCCTTTCAATTTCCAATTCACATGCTCAAAAGCTAGCTCAACTTTCCTGCATTAGAATTCCCTCACATTATCAAGACACAATACCCTAGTGGACCACGCAAGTAAGCATAAAATGCAAAAAGGCACTGTTTAAAAAATGAAAAAAAAATTTAAATATCTAGAAAGACTGACCTTTGAAGCTCAATATCTTTCTTCTGGATTGATAGGATGAGCTGTAGATTCCTCCATGGAGATGCCACTTCCAATTCCTGTCGCTTCGAGCTTTCAGATTCTTCGACTTCGTTTGGTTTGTGTAACTCATCAATGCGGTGAGTCTTTGGAGGTTTTTGTTTCTCTTCAGTGCTCTTTAGCTTTCTCTTCTTCTTCGTCGATGACATATCAGACATTGTTGATTAGAAGGCTTCGTGCTTCCAACGGAGATTTTTTCTCCCTCTTTCCCTTAATTCTGTGAAAAGAAATTGGGGGAGGGGTTTAACAGGTTGCAGTAGGGTTTTTGGTCAGAGCTACCGCGTGTTGGAACGCTGCGTTTCGTTTATTTCCTTTTGGTAAACTGTAAATGGTAAAAGAAACCTAACATTTCAAGAATCTTTCATTTTGGACCCTATAGTTTGAAAACTTGCATCATAATCCTATAGTCTTATCAAAGTTGCATTTTTAAGCTTTTAGTGCTTAAAAAGTATCGAAAAAATAGTAAAACAAATATGAAAATTGGATGAAATACTTGGAAAATTGAAGAAATTAACGGAAAAAAATTATTTTTTTTATTAAAAAGGTAAATTTCAGAATAAAATGCAATAAAGGACTGAATCATTTTTTTCATTATCTTAAACTCGACATATTTTTGTACAATTTTTTAAAATTTTTTTTAAAATAAAATTAAAAGGTTAAAATTGTAATTTTTAGTGTAGTATAGGGTTAATTATAAATTATAAACTTTAAGGGCCAAAGTGATTTTTTCCATTTTTTTGGAAGAAAAGAGTGGAGCTTTTTGGTCCTAATTTGAATTGTTTGAGTTTTGTACTTTTGTGATGACTGTCACCTGTGTTGTGTACGTGAAAATTGGTTGGGAAAGAGGACGAAACGTGAACAAAAGTGAAAAACTCTTCTTAACCGCACACGCTAACCTTTAAAAAACAAAAAGGAGTGTAACACATTACTATATTCTTTTTATAAATCAGTTTCATATTTTTTTAAAGAATATTGTGAAAATTTATTTTTTTAGTTTATTTTTTTAGAAAATAATTTTTTTATAGGATAAATAAACATATAAAATTATAATAGTATCGATTCAGAGGAGCAGTGACACCAAACCACTGCACAGGCAGTCAATGAATGAGCAATTAGCAACGAGCAATGAGGGAAGAGGCGTATTTGGATTCTTATGGTAAACACGTGGTAAAGCAGACGTATTCCTCTCCTGCAAATTAAACTGCAAAGATCCCTTTACACAGCAAACCAATTTGACTGTTTCCTCTACGGACTAATTTCCAAAGCTCACTACTCTTCTTTCTTTCGTTTATCATCTCCTACAAATCTTTCTCTTCTTTTGTTCCTCATCCTCATTGAATGAAACCATGATTTTGTAGCCCTTTCCTTTTCTTTTTCTTTTTGGGTTTTTCTTCTTTCTGGGTTTGCTGAAGAGAAGAGTACTGTTCTGTTGGTATGTTCTTCTTTTCCCTGTAATGGGTTGTTTTGCTAATCACAGTCGATCAGTTTTTAATCACACCCCAATGTGCTTCACTGTTTCTGTTAATCGGATTTCAGTGGGGTATGATTAACAAGATTGAAAGTGTATTCCTTTTTGGTTCCTTTTTAGTGATATAAATTCTGATGCTTTTCTGTTTTTCTTTTGGGTGTATTTTGCTGATAGTACATTTTTAGGATGTTCTTGCTCATAAAGAAACAAGCTTTAACATGTACGGGCACATAGATTATAACGATTTTTTCCCATTCTTTCTTGTTACTGATACGTGGATACATTCAATCTCATTCATGAAAGATACAAGATAAAATATTTATGCTGTTCTTGATTTTTTTTTTTAAAGTTTTAATCTTGTGGATGGATCCAATTCCAGGTTGTCTAGACTGAAGGAGTGAGAATCAGCAGAGTGTTCTGTTTGTTATTGCCAAACTTTTGACAAGTATCGAAAATGTCGTCTGCACCAAATGCGGACGTGTCTAAAGATGGAAACTTGAGAAGCAATGTTGATCTCCTTGCCTCTGCGGCTGAGATTGATGAAATGGATTTCTCAAAGTTTACAGAGAGGCCAAGGGCTCTCAATATTGAGAGGCAAAGATCTTATGACCTTAGTGAACTGACTATGACTATGTCTCCCACCCGTGACCGTCACCACTGCAGAGGTGACAGTGGTTTCAAGGGATTTGACCATCCTGAGTTAAGCATGCCTTCTCCGGGCCCGGGCATTAGGTCTGGCTTTAACACACCAAGAGTACAGACTCCCTATGAGATGCATCCCATTGTGGCTGAAGCTTGGGATGCTTTGAGACACGCCTTGGTTTATTTTCGTGGCCAACCAGTTGGGACCATTGCTGCAGTAGATAGTTCTGGAGAAAATCTTAACTATGATCAGGTCAAGACCTG
This sequence comes from Viola odorata, assembly GCA_963691705.1. Lineage (NCBI taxonomy): Eukaryota > Viridiplantae > Streptophyta > Magnoliopsida > Malpighiales > Violaceae > Viola > Viola odorata. The sequence goes on from OY829544.1 coordinate 938,275, forward strand.
CTTTTACCAGTTTAAATCATCACCACCCTTTTCCTTTGTTGGTTTGAGTATTTAATTATTGATCGTCATCTTTTACTTCATGTCTTAAAGCATGCTACATGGAACAACTGAATAAGAAAAACTCTCATTCTTACTTCTTGATAAGTTAAATCTAATGAACAATATGCTTGGCATTATGGAGGTTGATCGGGCTCTGAAGTTTGTACATGAATCTGGTTTCCATTTTCGGCAGGTCTTCGTGAGAGACTTTGTTCCAAGTGCATTTGCTTTTTTGATGAATGGTGAACCTGAAATAGTCAAGCAATTCCTTTTGAAGACTCTTCGTCTACAATCATGGGAGAAAAAGATTGACAGGTTCCAGCTAGCAGCAGGAGTAATGCCTGCCAGCTTCAAAGTACTCCATGATCCAGTCAGGAACACAGAGACTCTGATTGCAGATTTTGGTGAGAGTGCAATTGGAAGAGTTGCTCCTGTCGATTCTGGATTGTGGTGGATGATATTGCTTCGAGCCTATACCAAGTCTACTGGTGATGTATCATTGGCTGAACAACCAGAATGTCAGAAGGGTATGCGCCTTATAATGGATTTATGCTTAGCAGAAGGATTTGATACCTTTCCAACGCTCCTTTGTTCAGATGGATGTAGCATGATTGATCGTAGAATGGTATGTTTTTTGGCTGCTTACACCAAGTTCCTGATTAATTAGTAGGTTAGGAGACCAAGGGACTATGGTTCCGTTAACTTGGTTTGGACATAGGTATGAAAATTTGTTGTACTCTGTACTTGCAAGCCATTTTGTCATTGCATCATTATAACGTCATCTCCTATGGTCAGCACATTACATGATTCTTCCAGCAAATCTGCATAGTCATTGGGTTCAACTGGTTTTCTTTCTCTAACAAGTAATGCATTGTTTCTTTAGTTAAATGTAATCTAGTAGGCATGTTATTCATTGTCCATGGTGCTGGCTCTTACTTAACTTCAATTCACTCTTCTATACTCTGCTTATGTCTTGACAGGGTGTTTATGGGTATCCCATTGAGATTCAAGCACTTTTCTTCATGGCATTAAAATGTGCTTTGCTTTTGCTGAAGCAAGATGGGGAAGGAAAGGAGTGTGTTGAACGAATTACTAAACGCCTTCATGCATTAAGCTTTCACATGAGGAGTTATTACTGGCTTGACATGAAGCAGCTTAATGATATATATCGCTACAAGACAGAGGAATACTCTCACACTGCTGTTAACAAGTTTAATGTGATACCAGATTCTCTTCCAGAATGGATTTTTGATTTTATGCCAACCCATGGTGGTTACTTTGTGGGGAATGTTAGTCCTGCAAACATGGATTTCCGTTGGTTCTGCTTGGGCAATTGTATTGCAATTCTGTCATCCCTTGCCACCCCTGAACAATCCATCGCGATCATGGATCTTATAGAATCACGATGGGAGGAGTTGGTAGGACAAATGCCACTAAAGGTATGCTATCCGGCCATAGAGGGTCATGAATGGAGCATTGTAACAGGATGTGACCCGAAAAACACCAGATGGAGCTACCACAATGGCGGATCATGGCCAGGTATCATTCTCTATATTTTTTTTCACACAATAATTTTTATAAGGTGACATGAATTCCATCAAATTCTTAAAAACTAAAAACTGCATATATGGAGGCCCAATTAATCAGTTGCCATAGTATCATTGTAAAGCAGTATTGTTTGTCCATCCTTCATACTGCACAAAATATCTGATATTTCTCATGCAAGTTTCCATCTTTTAGCATTGAATTGAAAGAGTAGCTAGTCCTGCATATGCTATTATAGCCTAGTTGATCCGTGTCAACACATTCTTTAGTCTTAAATTTCATTTCCATCACCTTCGCTTTCTAAGTCAAACTCCAAGTTCAGTAGTGTCAGAAATTCTTTGCTAGCTAATTATGTCTTATCATAACTTCAATTTTTCTCACCGGCTTCTTTTTGTAACTTCATTTCTATGGATTGCTTTTGAATATAGTTGTCTATTGCAATTGGTGCAGTGCTTTTATGGCTTCTTACAGCTGCATGTATCAAGACTGGCCGCCCTCAAATGGCGAGACGTGCCATTGAACTTGCTGAAGCCAGATTGGCAAAAGACGGCTGGCCTGAATATTATGACGGTAAGAAAGGTCGGTATATTGGGAAGCAGGCCCGCAGAAATCAGACCTGGTCCATCGCAGGGTACTTGGTGGCAAAAATGATGTTGGAAGATCCTTCTCATTTGGGTATGGTGGCGCTCGAGGAAGAAAAACAAACGAAAGTCATGAGAAGATCACATTCTTGGACTTTCTGATCCAACATATGTTGCATTTCCATATATACTCATTCCCATCCGTCTTCTTTAGATGTTAACCTGCCTTTTTGATGCAAAAGACTAAAATGCAGCGGGTGCCTGCAGCATTTAATTCATTGTCTTCTGCTTACTTTGATAGCCAGAATTATTTTTCATTTCTGTTTACTTTGATTGTAAATCGGGGAACATTGGCTGGCAGATGAGTATGAAGTAAATTGTCGGTCAACAGTTGACACATTGGTTTTCAAACATGGCAATCTGATAATAAGTAGATCATTCTGCTAATTCAAAAAATAAAATCCCAGACTACATACTTTTGATGTTTGGCAGAACAAGGGTTGTTATTACAATAAACATAAACATTCTAATATTAAAAAACAGGGAAAGCTGCATCCTACATGCTACATACTTGCACCACAAGAATTATAATATTCGTCGTAAAAATAATGGGAAGAGGATTGCTTTAGAGTTTTTCTTTTTTCTTTTTCTGGGATGAAGAGAAAGCATAAGAGATGGCCATTGTAAGAGGTGTGTGCTAATGGTGGAGAGACTTTGGTGGGCTTGGAAGAAAATTTTTGGGAGGAATTGGAGGAAGGGGCACATTGTTGATTGGTGTTGGTGGTGAGAAATAATCATGTGGTTTCTTGACGGTTGGTGCTTGTGGAGGGAAAACAATTGGAGAAGATGGTTTCTTGTAGATTGGTGCTGGTGGAGAACCTTGTGGAGGGAGCAGAGGAGAACCTTGTGGAGGGAGCAGAGGAGAACCTTGTGGAGGAAGCAAAGGAGGTGAGTTCTTGTAGGTTGGAGTTGATGGCGGCGAAAGAAGTGGTTTCCTAGGAACAGACGGTGGAGAAGAAGGTTTCTTGTAGATTGGTATTGGTGGGGACAACAGAGGAGAACCTTGCGATGGAAGCGGAGGAGGCGAGTTCGAGTAGGTTGGAGTTGATGGTGGCGAAAGAATTGGTTTCTTGTGGACTGGCACTATAGGAGATGGAGGAGATTTCTTGTATTCTGGAACTGGTGGTGGGAAATTTACCGGAGGTGGAAGAAGTGATTTCTCATGTGTTGGAGCAGGTGGTTGGAAACTAACCGGTGGGGAGTTTGTTGGCGGAGATGCAGGTGGAAATGGTATGTGTGTTGGAACCGGTGGTGGAAGAAACGATGGGGAATTCGTTGGAGCAGGTGGTGGAGAACTAGTTTGCGGGGGCGAAGGGAGAACCGTTGGTGCTGTAGGTGGAGCATTGTAGATCGGAACAGGTGCTGGAGATGTTTTCGGTTGGGGAGGACTATAAACTTGTGTAGGAGGTGGAATATCGCCGGTTGAAACAGGCGGTGGTAGATAATATGGCGAGGATGGCTGAGGTTGGGGAGGAGTAAGAACCTGCGAAGGGGGTGGCAGATTAGGTAACGATGGCTGCGAAACCTGTGAAGGAGGTGGTGAATCAGGTAAAGATGGTTGCGATTCAGGAGGGGTAAAAACCTGAGTAGGCGGTGGCGGATCAGGTAAGGATGGTTGTGATTCTGGAGGAGTAAAAACCTGCGGAGGTGGTTCATTACGAGTTGGGGTAGGTGATGGGTAGAATGGAGGGAACTGAGGGAAGAGTTTTTTGGGGAAATGTGGCCAGAAGAAAGCTGATGTGCATGTTGAGGATGAGAAATTCAGTTTTCCTGACAACCCATAAGTGTATTTCTCCTTGTTCTTGGAATGGAAAACGATCTTTAAGGATTCTAGGCCACTATTTGTAGGACATGGTGTAGCTTTTGCACTATGAAGTTGTGCATAGCAATCTTCAGTTAATCTCCCATTCCTGACAATTTCTGCAGGAAGTGTTGCTCTGAATTTTCCTGTTGCATCGAATTGGCCAACTCCTCTGGTTTTGAACTTCCCATTTCCCGGCTTGCAATCTATACTTACTTGCAACCCTGCACAAATAATAATAAAACAAGATAAATACCTGAAAAATTGACAGCATTGTAAATCTGACAGATAAAATGACAGAATTGACAGATAAATACCTGAAAAAGCTTGGCTAGACTTAACTTTGGTCTGTGCACAATCTGCACACTCTCCTACCCCAACGACTTCAATTATTTTGTCATCTGCATAGCAGAATTCTGCAGAAAACATCAAGAAAGCTACATAAAAGCAAGAAACTATGAGAATCTGCATCGTGAACCGTTCTTGTTTCTTATTACAGGAAACCAGAATCAAGAAAACACTACTCTGCACTCTGCAGAAAGCTGTTTACTTCCAGAAATGTACGAGGTACAAAACATGCAAGAGCAGGGCTTTGTTATATAGAATTTTCACGAAAGCACATAAATTTGTTTTCAAGAATCCACCAACCAGCACCAAAATTTAAGAACACTCTTGCGGTTTGGTGACTGATATCAATTTTGCACAAACTGCCAAACTGGTAAAACCCTCTTGTGTCCTAAACGATCAGACAGAAATAAATATGCAATGTAATGAAATAAATTTGCACCGCCATGGTTGGCAAAAAGCTTGTGATAGAGTTACAAATTTATCTCCTTCGTCTTTTGCTTTGTCATGTAAAAAGACCCACGTACTTATATCCAACAGTAATTATTGGCTCCTTTAAAGCATTGTACTATGGATTATGAGCAATAAAAGTTGAAGACAAAAAAATGTACAGCTGGAGGAATGAACAGCAAGGATGGAGATAGGTTTTTGGTCATTTGGTTGGTATGGAAGTGAAGTTAAAGGGTCCAGTATACTAGAGAGTAGAGATAGACTGTAGAACGGAAAGAAAAAAAAGGCAAATGGAATTACAAACGAGCTTGTAATTTAGCGATATTTTCTATTTATCATGATATATAAGATCTCATTGTTTACGTTTCTATTTTTATAGGAGAAAAAAAAAAAATTTAGACTTGAGATCTAGAAGTAATTTTATTTGCAACTAGCTGACAATTAATGGGTAGCATATTTTTTTTCGTTTCATAGAAAAACTTAGTATTAAACAATAGTCGTACATTATGGAAAGCTTTATATTATTATCATTACATGTATTTTTAAGTATTAATTTGAACAATAATGGAATTCCAATTCCATTGGTATTGGGCTTAGCAACATGGTCATCAAGCCACTTTCGGATTGGGCTAAAGTTGGTTTGGTTTCGTGCAAATAATGCAATGCAGCCCAAGGCTTTTGGAAGGACCAAAATGAATATCATAAAATATTGGAGGACTGATCTGTAATTTTTATGAACGTATACGATTCGACATCTGTTTTCCACGAAAAGCCCAAGTAAAATTGGTCTCTTATTTTTGTTAAACAAAAACAAGGTTTCTTATTTAAGTTAGAACTTCTTACAGGTAAAATAAATTTGGTCTCGTCTCGCCCATCTCATAAACAAAACCATAAAATTCCCTAATTTGGTTCTCTGCTATATCCATCACATTTCCGGCAAAATCACTCAATCCAATCACCAATGAGACCACCAAAGAGGCCGATCCATGTCCTGACTAATTGGGTCCGGCGACAGCCCCCAAAGGTAAAAGCTTTCCTAGCTGTGGTGGCCGGGATGACTACGCTCGTGCTCCTCCGATTCATCGTCCACGACCATGACAACCTTTTCGTCGCCGCCGAGGCCGTTCATTCCATCGGAATCTGCGTCCTTATCTACAAGCTCATGAAGGAGAAAACATGCGCCGGTAAGGAAAAAAAGATTCAAGCATTTTAGGGCTTTTTTTGTAATTTTGAATTGTGATCGGGGGGATTGTCTTTCGTATTTTGTGGCAATTTAGTCATTCAATTATTCTGTTTTTACAGGCCTATCACTGAAATCTCAAGAGCTGACAGCTATGTTTTTAGCTGTGAGGTTGTATTGTAGCTTCGTTATGGAGTATGATATACATACCATACTGGATTTAACTACTTTGGCAACAACTTTGTGGGTTATCTACATGATCCGTTTCAAATTGAGGTCCAGTTACATGGAGGACAAGGACAACTTTCCCCTGTATTATGTGGTGAGTACTCTTTATCAACATTTCTTAAACACCTGTTTTCATTTAGAATTTTCCATCTCCTCTTGTTTATTCTCTCAAAGTAAGAGCTAGAATTGCTTATTGTGACTTCTTGCCTAGCACATGGTGTTAAAAATGGTTGAGAAATTAGGAAATGGTCTATTCTTCTTTTGGCTCAAGTTTTCTGAAATTGTTGCTTCTTACCTATTTTCGTGTAGCCATACTCATGGTGGTTTTGGTGTTGAAGCGTGATTTGCCTGACTTATCTCTCTGTGAAGCTCATTGCAGCCCAATTCTGTTTTCTCTCTCTTTGCTCTTCTTACTTGCTCAGTCATCATTTTTATGCTGTGATAATTATGTTGATTCAGTAATTACATTGATCCAAAATACTGGATGCAAGAAGAACTGATTCATTGAATTTTAGATTTCTAAGTTTGGTTGTAACTCATACAAACAGAATTCCTTGTTCATGCATTAATATGTCTTCTCATAAATCATGAAACCATGCCTTTAACTCATCCTTCCGTTGATGCAGGTTGTACCCTGTGCTGCATTAGCTGCGTTCATTCACCCATCAACTTCCCATAATCTAGTGAACAGGATCTTCTGGGCTTTCTGTGTATATCTCGAAGCTGTTTCTGTAACTCCTCAGCTGCAAGTCATGCAGAATACAAAGGTGCCATTGATGGGCTTGAATATTTTTGTGTCTAGAAGGCTTTTACGTTTTGAATTGGAACTCATTCTCTTGTTGAACTTTCAGATTGTTGAACCATTCACTTCTCATTATGTATTTGCGCTGGGTGTTGCAAGGTTCCTCAGCTGTGCCCACTGGGTTCTCCAGGTTTGTTCTTGTATGGCTAGTTTACATTCGATGATTACAAATATTGGTGTGGCTGTTGGTGTTTAACTAACTAATTATGCTATCAGAATTCAACAAGTTTGTAGCTGGTGGAAACTTTCTTTATAAATTGAATTGTTTAAAAAAAACTAAGCATTTGTGATGAGCAATCTGCCCTAAAAAAAGAGGTGGAAATTGTACTAAGCTTTTTCCTTCAAGGTTCATATAGTTGAAGCCACAATCTATGACTAGATCTCATGATCCCTCACCATGGGCCCATCTCCAAGTGCTCACTCTACTTAGCCATTTAATCTTTGCTATCCTAGTTTTTTCGAGTCTTCCCATGGCATTATTTGACATTGATATTAAATTTTATCAACTCAAGTAGTCTTTATTGCTCAAGCTGTTGATGAACCCTATTAGTTTGTGATGCAATGTGGTTAATTTGGTGCGATTTGGTACTTCAATTTAAAGAATCTGAAGACCTAGCGTACCAGAGTAGAGAACCTCAATTTTGTGTATATTATGAGATGGATATCTGCAGAATAATCGATAGCATTTATCAGTTAAAATGGAATGGGTAAAATGAACTTCTGCAGTCCATTTATGACTTCTACATTCAGTCACTTATGATTGGAATTAACCATTAGTATTTTGTTTGATTCATTTGAACAGGTGTTGGATAGTCGTGGACACTTATTGGTGGCCTTGGGCTATGGATTATGGCCTTCTATGGTTCTCATCTCCGAAATTGTCCAGACCTTCATATTAGCAGATTTCTGCTACTATTACATCAAAAGGTTGGTTCATGTCATTTCTTTTGCCAAATACGGTTAGAGCACTGTAATTCTTTATTAAAACTTTGTTTGACTGTTATCTTCGTTTGCAGTGTGCTTGGTGGGCAGCTGGTTCTCCGCCTTCCTTCTGGAGTGGTGTAATCGATGGTGGTCTTCTCACATGGTCCGGGGCTGGCACTACCGTAAAAAGAATTTGACTTGGGCAATGCTTTTGGTAGTTTGTTTTTGTTCTCGACCCGGTTCTGGTTCTTTTGCAATGACAACTGAAAGTAGTAAAATGGGCTTGCCTGTAAAGTTGGGGATGCGGAAATCTTAGTTGGATATTTCATAGTTGGTTTAACTTATTCTGTCAAATAATTCCTTTTTTGTTTTGGTGATGGTTTGCGTCTTTTAATTAGAGTTTTAAATTCCTGACGACCAAAAACATGTTAGGCTAAAATATCAGATTCTGGTTTAGATCAGTTGTTTCTTGATCTGGTATTATCAGATTTGAGTCTATTTATTAGTTAGAAGCTGAACGCCATCAGGTGTTTTTTTTTTTTTTTTTTTTTTTGGGAATATCTTTTTTTATTATTTAGAAAAGAAAAATAATTATCGTATATTCTGGAAATATTTGTTGGAAAGGCAGAAATTTTGTTTTACCTGTCATCATGAAATGGAATCGATGGTTTGCTTCCTCAACTGCTGAAGATTATATATATAAAATACAAAATAAAAAGAAAACCTAAAATTAATAAAATATTTTGCTATTTTAAAAATAAAAAGATATTTTTGTCCAACTCCCACCTGTTTTAGGTGCCCCGTTTAAGATGGTGGTTGAAAAGCACAACAACCTACGTAAAACTAAAGTTCATGTGGAAACACAACTTAAGTAAGCTCGTGCTGTGGGCCCCCATAATGAGAATTTGGGCCTAGGAGGAAGATGGTCAGACCCTTGAGCCCAAAACGAAGTGGGAAATAAAATTGATGAACAAGTTGAAAAGCATAATCTAAGGACACATCAAACTAAGCATTACATTCCATAGATTCATAAAGAAATTGGAAAACCTGATTAACAAGTTTGAAGAAACGTTAATTTTCTTGCAGAAATATACAAACGTTGCTTATTATGAACCAAAACACACCAAAATCCTGTTTTTAAACTGTAAGGTTTCTTGCAAGAATGCCCTCAAATGTAACTCCAGGGCCAAACGCCAGAATCAAACCCCATTCACAACTTCCATTAACCTGATCTCTATTCTTAAAGCTCTCTTCAATCAAATACTCCAGCACATACACAATGGTGTTGCTGCTCGCATTTCCATAATCCATCAAAGCTCGCCTGCTCGCGATTAGCTTCTCGGGTGACAAATCGAGGCGCTTCTCCATTCGATTCAGGATCGCAGGTCCTCCAGGATGGACTGCCCAAAACATTTTGTTGTATTCATCCTGAGTTAGTCCAGCGACACCCATCAGCTTATGACAGAATCCTTCAATGTTGTCCTCTATTATCTGAGGAAGCTCCCTTGATAGCTTGAAGCTGATCCCTTCTTCTGTCAGCCTCCCGTCAATAGTCTTCTCCGTTCCCGGCAGGAAATTCTGGATCGCAGTGTGAAGCTCGAATAGAGGATTCTCGGCTCCTGGAACCGGGTCTGTGCCGATAATCATGGCTCCAGCGCCGTCGCCGAATAGCGCAACACCAACTAGATCATAAGGCCTATCTGCACTTGGGGGTTTGAATCCGATTATAGTAGTTTCTGAAGTAGCTAGCAGAACTCTACTTCCAGGGTTGTTCTCAGCAATGTCCTTGGCTACACGGAGGCCAGCTACACCTCCCGAGCAGCCATTGAAGTAGAGCATTATGCGCTGCGTGTCAGGGCTGAGTCCTAGACCTGTCGCGAGATAAAGATCGCCTCCAGGTAGCCTAGCTTCACTTGATGAGACATAGACTACGTGAGTTATATCTGATAAAGACCTTCCCCATTTCTTTATGCAACCTTGCGAAGCTTCAACAGCCATCTCCGTTACAGCATTGTTGCAGATATCTAATCGCTGCTTTACCGTCGGAAGACCTTCCACAGCAAGTTCAGGGTACTTCTTTAGTATCTCGTCGGACATGACCACATACCTTGTTTTAACAGTTGTCGTCTGGCCTGTTAGATTTCACAGAGTGGAAATTTTTACAGTTATTTTTAGTTGACATTACAGGAACTGGTAAAATTTTACCGAACTAAAGCTAGAGGAAATAAAATTTAGAAGTGTTACAGAGGCGAGCGAGCTTCTGTTTGAGTTCCGGATCGTCGCAGTTGGTGTTCCTGAAATATCCATCAACCAGAAACTCTTGCATCACAAGCTGATGAGGGAATGCTTTGTCAAGAGCCAGAATGGTAGCTTTGCCAGAGCTGGCCAGGTTTGTTGATCGTACGCCGCCTTCGCTCCCCATGCTTCCTCTTCCAAATGAGATCTTTGATGAATTTCTGGAAGTTTATAAGATCTTTTTACCTCACAATGAAGCCAAGATAGGACTCATTCTCTCTCTATATATAAAGCAGCATTGCATCCTGCAAATGTTAAATTAAGCTACTAATGGAATAAGAAAATCTATTTGCATAAAGGATGAGGCATATATTTGTATTTCTTATTTATATAAACTAGAGCAGTAGTTGAGGAGCAAGGGTTTCATGTTGCCTAATCAATGTTTATAGATCTTGGTAGATATTTGGTGTTGGGTTAGCAATTATTAGCTGCAAATTAACTGGTGTTTTTCTACAAGTCCATAACAAATTACAGGAGCAAAACAATGACTAAAACAAATGCACCATAACAAAATGCGCCATTAGCTATTAATGCCACTTATAGTGACAAAACATCACCCCCTTATTACAAGCATACGTACCATACCAACTATAACTAACACAAAATAAGAAACTATCCCTTTGAAAAAATAAAGGGTAAAAGAAGGCGATCGATTGATGTGAATTTGACTCGTACACTGCTTAGAGTAGGTAATATGTGTCTCAAACTAAGACATTACCTTTTAGGCCTAACTCGTGTACCTACTCAAACTAAGAATTGTAGCTATTTTACCCAAACCTCACATTCTTCAAACAAATATTGCATCTTAAGGGACAATGTTTCACATGATAGCATCGCTTGCGTTCGTATCTTCAAAGAACCCGAGAGGAGATCGTGCCATTCAAAGTTCAGAGAGAGACTTGCCGCTGATGAAATCGACTATTTGGGTGACCACCTGTTCAAGCCCAGCGGTCACCGCAGCAAGATTCTGCAAGAATTCCTCCGCGGTTGGCTTGTCACCATCCACTATGTCAGTCACCGCTTTTACAAATATTGCAGGAACTTTCAAGAGATCAGCCACATAAGCTACAGCTGCTCCCTGAAATCCAAAATATGAACCGAAGATATTCAGTGTATTGCAGGAGCAGAGGAAACATAAGTTAGGTAATAGCAATAGTATTGTCATGGTCCCTAAATCGTGTCGATCAATGACTATTGCGCTGCACACTCAGGATGATTGCCTGAATTGACATGAAATTCCAAGTGCCAGAGGGCCCAATATTTCATTTGATAAAAAGTGAACCAGCATACTTCTCTATGACTTTACTCTCAACGCATTGCTGCATAATGGCCTAAAAAAGGAGACTTGACAAAACCAGAAACATTCAACTGAGGTACCGCCAGTAAAATTGAACTTAAGCGGTATATCATAACTTTGGTTATAAGTTATAACAACTCATCCAGGTAGGAAGTCAAATCTTACATATGCATTCATTTATGAAATCACTAAGATCTATTCAGTCAGTCTACAGGAGGCTAGCGATGCCTTGACCAAGCCCATTTTACTAGGAGACAGTTCAAGAGTGCATTACCTCCATGTCTTTGACTGTAGCATCATTGGCAGTGATTGATGATTCATCCTGTGTGGACATATCAAGAGAATCTCCTGTAGATAATTTCCCTTCCTGAAACAGTAAATGCAAATTTCAGCATAACCTGCATTATATGACTGTCAATGGAATTTAAATTATACAATGTCACCGGCTATACATGATCCCAATTCCCAAACAATATGAATATTTTTGCCAATGCCATTAAGAGTAAAATCCAGCCTATATTTAACATAAAAGTAATGATTAGACTTTGGGTCTCACTTAGCAATCAACAATAGCCAAATTTGTCAACATGCTAAAACCTATTTAGAATAAAGCAGTATTTAATTTAACACCGTGTATTTATATGTATTGATCACCTTTAAATTAAGCTCCTTCAAGAGGTTGGGAGCAGGGCAGGCCTGCCTCAAACCAACTCCATATAGATCAAAAACCTACAAAAAGCAAGATATAATGAAAACGTAATAACAAAGTTCAATTCAAACCTCATGTCCAAAGAATCGAAAGAAATTTTCTGTGTAACACATGACCCAGAATTGCATGAATCCAGCCTTAGCCTTCTGATAACCTATGAATGCACTCAATTTTTTAGGTCTGTCTGTTCTTATTAAATACACTACCTGAGTTCATTAGCAGCTGCGGTGTACTTTACCATCCACAGAACTTTAGTTCCCAGATGCAAATTCCAAATAAAAGTATTAAATAAAGCAACTAAGTAATAAGTTGACATGGTTGGTTGCTTTCATTACAAGCTTGGATAATAAGAAAGTTCTACATGACACAGAGTATCACACAAGAGGCCGGGTGCTTTTTCAACATTGGCAAACATATCAAGAAAACAATGGAAAACTAGGAACCACTTACAGGTATAGGGATCCTTCTGTCGTGAAAAGCAACATCACAGACTAGAAACACATCCCCAATGCATGCTCCTTTGGCCTGGAGAATTCCACCATCGCAGATTAATAGAAAACAAAAACAAACAGACTATTTTGCTTTACACACAAACAAAAGTTTGCATGCCTTGTAGCAAATATCAAAACCAGTAGACCAGAGTATGAAAACTGATATGACAAACAACATTGCTATTACAATAAACAAACATGCTTAGTATTGTCCTCCTATGCGATCATAAAACAGTGGAAAGTTATATGAATTAGGGATAACTGAAATATATCATGCAATGACATGAAAATCATTAAATCCACTACTAGAATGAAGGAAATCGAACCTTAAATCCACCTGCAGTGCCTGCGTTGATGATTAAATCCGGCTGCAATGCTTGGATAGCCGCATAGGTCACAAGAGATGTAGAAACCGTACCTACACAGTCCACTCCTGCATAAGTTTAAAGAATAGTGAGCCTGGAGCAAGAAAAACATACTTTCTTTGAAGCTATTAGGTTTACACTTCCCAAAACATGTGCATCATGGAACAGGTGTTATGGATGTCCAGCTATGTCTCCAAATGGAAATATCAAAATAAAATGGAGAGCTATTGTGAACATAAGCAAATAACAGTTGAATATGAGCTTCACCACAGTGACAAATGTCAACTCATTGGGCATAATCAAGATAAACAACACCAAGAGCTGAAGACTTACCCAAAGTTGAATCCTTTCCTGGCCATACTAAATTGATTTTGAGATCTTTGTAAGTACCATGATACCTTACCCAGGGAACCCCTTTCGGAAACCTGCACCATCAAGTGTTGGAAAATTTAACCCCAACCAAGCAAAAAGTTTGGTACTTAAAGTGAAGATAACAGCAACTTAAGCCTCATGGACCAAATTATGCAATCAAAATTTCCAAAAAGTCTCCCATGAAATGCTCTACTAGGTGTTGGCAAATTAAGTAAAAGGGGAAGGTCACAATTGATCATTTAAAAGTAACTAAAAAGGCCAACACCAGCACCAATCTACCTCTACCCCCAAGAGTTCAAAGCAAGTTTGTACGCCCAACTACCAATCAAATTAAAATGCAGACCTTTCAGTACGAGACTAAACAGCAATTTACCTTTTCCAAACTCCTATAAATAAATAAATTTAGCCAAAAAAAAATGAATACTTTTTAAGGAAAAAAACGTTGAATCCATCACATAGAGCTTTGAAACACAAATTAGTAAGCAAACGATCAACTGAATGTTTCAGCAGATACAAACAAGAAGAAAAAGAAAAAGAAAAGGTATGAGGAAGTTAACTGACACAGAATCAAGGTCCTCCTTCAGCTGGAACTTGTTCACCACAGGCATCGCTTCCGTTTGCATAGCTGTACCACTCCGCCATTAAATTTATATTAAGAAAAAGACAATACAAGAACACAAATGCTCACAAGAATACAAAGAGGGACATCAGAACAGAAATAGAAAAAGGGGAAAAAGGAGGGCGAAGGAGTACCGATGATCATGAGAACGGAGGAGATGGGGCGGCGGTCTGGAGCGGTAGATTGGTCGCCATTAGGAGGAGGAGGAGCCATGATTGTTCGAGTTAAGCTATCTGACTATCTTCTGACCGGGATGAAGAAGAAACACTAAACTGACCAACCAGCAATTTTGAAAAAACAATTATAATAATATTATAATTCTGCTTCCCTTTGGAAATTTAATGACTCACGCTCACATCAAACTTATAAGAAGTTACCAGAAAGTTTGGGTTGGCTTGTCTTCTTCTTTTTCTATTTTTGTTAGCGTGCTGTGAACAGTGGTTGTCCAATTAAGATAATAAGTACGATTATTTTTATTTTGCCAGTTATTTTGTTTGCGTTTAAAATTTTAAATGGTGAATATATCATCATGGAGTATTAAAATTATTTTATCCTTTATCAATGATATGGGTCACTTAATTAAAAAAAACCGCCCCTAGAGGAATCAATTAAATTACTATATCGGAGTCCTTCTCTCTCTTTCTGCATTTGGTAGCTGATCTACCGCCGGTCACGTTCCGGATTCGTTCCGTTCTCACCGCCCTTCTAGCTCGGTGCGGGAGGTCGAGATAATCCTGGAGCCGTTTGAAGCGTCCAATTCTGTCAACCCACGCGCCCTCTGCAGCCGCCGGAGTCGTCCGGCTGGTCCCTCACGTTTCCCCACTCGCCAGCGCGTGGGGACCACGCGTCGCCTTCCGACCATCGCTTGCCTAACCGCGACCGGGGTTTTGCTCACCGTTACATTCCGATCAGGTTGGTGGGGTTGGATTGCAGTTTCGACGACGGTCACTATTCATCTATTTTAAATCCGTACTTTTTGCTGGAATTTGGAATTAATTCATCCGAGAGGCGTCTTGTTGCTGGTTGCTGCGCCATGGTGCCGTCCGCGGATGCGGATCCGAGTCCTGTTTCCCATGTGCCGGCCGTTCCTCCATCATTGTCACATGTAGCCCAGTCAGCGGACTTTCCACCGGTTTTTCAATTTGCAGCTCCTACTGAAAATCAAGAACAGCGGGGAGAAACCAAGGTTCATTTATCTGCACCCCATGGTTCTTTCAAAGATGCTTTATTGGCTAGGAAGGGAGCGAATCTTGATATGGATTGTGATTCTGAGGAAGAGGTTGAGTCTGATGAGTCCGTTAGGGAAGATGATAATTTAGAGCAAGTTGGGATTGCATTTATTGATAGAGATGATACGTTTGAGCTTCAAATTTCAGATCCGTTCGAACGGAAAATTTCTAAACCGTGGAAAAAAGCTGTTGTCGCGAAACTCATGGGTCGACCAATTGGGTACAAGAGTTTTTGTGAGCGCATTAATTCTTTGTGGAGGCCAGAAGGGGGTCTCAAAGTGGTCGATTTAGAGCGCAATTACTTCCTTGTATCCTTTGACCTACAATCGGATGCGTCCCATGCTCTCTTGGATGGACCATGGATGTTGTTTGGCAGGTACCTGGTGGTGCAGCCTTGGTCCCCAGATTTTACTCCCGAGAATGACCGCATTAATAAAGTTGCAGCATGGATCCACTTTCCTGGTCTAGCCATGCACCTTTACCACAAGCAAGTCCTTCGTGCTATTGGTAACAAGATCGGGAAATTGATTCGAGTTGACTTCAATACCTCCAATTTGGATAGAGGCAAGTTCGCTAGAATAGCGGTAGAATTGGACTTGACTAGACCTTTACTCCCATATTTCTTCTTTCGAGGCAAGATGCAAACTATTGTGTATGAAGGGCTGCCAGCGATTTGCTATCACTGTGGCATGGCGGGGCATGCAGTTGAGTTATGTGGCCAGAAAGGGCCTATAGGGGGGTCAGAGCAAGCGTCTAATCCGACACCAGTTTCAGCCCCCAAAGACACTCAAAAGAATGGTCCTAGCATGGATGATAAGTATGGCCCTTGGATGGTCCCACAGAGACGAGGGAGGAAACCCGCTCCCAATGGATCTTCTTCTTCTACTCAGGCCACGAAAAGTATTCCTCAGGTCAGCAGCAAGTCTAGATTTGCTACGCTAAGTACAGAGGTTGAGGAGTGTGAAGTGGACTTCCATGTCAAGGCTCAACCGACCGCAGTTACTGTCCCGTTCGTTAAGGCTAAATTAAGGAATGTTCTAGCTGATAGTCCCAGTACTAGTGGTGGGCTTGTGGAATGTTTACCAGAGAAGCGTTTGGTCGTGCAGGAATCTAATAAAAGAAAGACCGATGATAGTCGTTTTCCTCCCGCAGCCATTGGGGAAGAGCATGATCAGGGGGATGGAAAAATCGAGGACATGCATTTGGCTATGGTTGTTGTGGAAAAGCCTAAGGGAGTCCGCTTGATGCGGGGAGATGAGCCAAACTTAGTCTCAGAGGCTCTTGACAACACGCATCATATGGCTGTCCTCGCGCCCCGCCCAGCTGATAGGGGCAAGATGACAGGCCGGGGTAATGCGAAGGATAAGGGGGTCTCCATCGGTATTAAGATTGGAAATATGCGTGGGAATGGGGGTCGCCCGCCAGATGGGAGGAATAAGAAAGCGAAAGGATTTGGGATCTCTTCGGACAAATTGATGATTGGGAGCTCAGAATCACTCTCCACGGTTGTGCCCCTGTCTGGGACGAGTGCGCAGGATGTGGTGGGGGACAACTCTTCTTGAGAGCTTGCTGGTGTCCTCTGTCTTCAGGTTTGTTTTCTTATCCTCTTTATTTTTTATGGATTGTAAAATATTTTCTTGGAATGGTCAGGGTTGCAGGTCCGCTGATGTTATCAGGTATTTGAAGGATATGCGTCGTATTCATGATTATAAGATCCTATGTCTGTTTGAAACTCGAATTAGTAGAGATACGGCTGACAGAACAGTGAAGAATCTGGGGTTTGATGGCTCTTTTCGGGTTGAGGCAGAAGGGTTCTCCGGGGGAATTTGGGTGTTATGGCATTCTACGGTGAAAGTCAGCATCTCCTGCTTCTCCTACCAGATGGTTGGTATGACAGTATCAGGGGCGGGTTTCTCAGCCTTTACTCTTGCGGCGGTTTATGGTGACCCTATTGCTGGTTATCGGAAAGCCCTCTGGGAGCAAATCTCTTACTTGGCTTCTGTCGCTTCTACGCCCTTTTGTGCCATAGGGGATTTTAATGCTTTCTTATTCTCCTTTGAAAAGATTGGAGGGTCTATACAGGGTAGCCGCGCGTGTCCTTTATTTCATCAGTGCATTCAAGATAAAGGCTTAATCGATTTAGGGTTTCAAGGCCCTCGTTGGACTTGGCAGAGGGGGATGGTCCAGGAGAGACTTGATCGGGCCGTTTGTTCTCTTGAGTGGAGGGTTCAATTTTCTCGTGCCTCGGTCCTGCATCTTCCCAGATTGTTATCTGATCATCGGCCTATTCTGCTATGCTTGAATGTTGGTCAACGTGTTCCGACTTCTGCTCCATTCCGTATTCTTGCTCCTTGGTTAATTCATAAGGACTTTGGTACGTTTGTTCAAAACTCGTGGAATGGTGATGCGGGGGTGGAAGTTGCTATGAAGGAGTTCACTGCAAAGGCCAAGGTTTGGAACAAGGAAGTGTTTGGTAATTTGTTCCAACAAAAGCGCCACATCTTTGCCCGGCTTGCAGGGGTGGAAAGGAAATTGGATCGTTACCGTACGCCTTTCCTGACTGACCTTGAGATCAATCTGAGGAAGGAATATGAGGAGATCTTGAATCAGGAGGAACTGTATTGGAAACAAAAATCCAACGCGGATTGGATGCAACATGGGGACCGCAATACATCCTTTTTTCATGCTAAAGTTATGGTGCGATGTAAGAAGAACTTCATCTCTACTCTTCAGCTTGAGGATGGGTCCTGGTGCACTGATGGTACTAATCTTCGGAACAATGCAAGACAGTTCTTCCTGCGGTTATTTTCAGCAGATACCGCTAGTCTCCCTCCGTACTCTATTCGAGGATACTTCAATCGCTTACCTCAGGCTGGTGTTGAGGATCTTCCTAGACCTTCTACAGAGGAGGAGGTAAGGGCGGCCGTGTTTGATATGAAGCCTTTCAAGGCCCCTGGGGAGGATGGTTTCACAGCCGCCTTCTTTCAGAAAAATTGGGTTATGGTGAAGCATTCTATTTGTACCTTTGTCAATGAGTCTCTGGCTGGCAAAGAGTTTGATCCATCCATTTGTACTGCTCTGATTACGTTGATCCCCAAGAAAGATAATCCTACTTGCATGGCAAACTTGCGTCCCATCAGCTTGCTTCCTGTGGTGTTTAAAATCTTAATGAAGGTTTGTGTTAATAGGTTGAAAGAGTGGATGCCTGGTTTGATTGGGGGTCACCAAGTGAGTTTTATTCCTAGCAGGCAAATTATTGACAATATCGTTATTGTGCAAGAGGTGCTCCATTCTATGAGGCGTAAGCAAGGAAATTGTGGGTGGATTATGATCAAGGTTGACCTCGAGAAAGCTTATGACCGGCTTCGGTGGGAGTTCATCCAAGATACTCTAGAAGATGCAGGCTTTCCTGATGCATTCATTCATATGTTGGTTCGCTCTTGGCAGGCTAGTACGGCGAAGGTGGTGTGGAATGGGCAGGTGTCTGAGAGTTTTCATCCCACGAGAGGGGTTCGTCAGGGTGATCCCATGTCTCCATACCTCTTTGTCCTGTGTATGGAAAGGCTGGCTCATGGGATTCAGAAGGCGGTTTCGGAGGGGGTCTGGAGGCCTATTCGTATGGGCAGGCAGGGCATTCCGATCTCCCATCTTTTCTTCGCAGATGACCTAGTCCTTTTTTGCGAGGCTTCAGTCGATCAGATTCAAATAGTTCTTAATGTTCTTGCTGATTTCTGTGCTTGCTCAGGAGGAAAAATTAATGTGGACAAAACTTCTTTCACAACTTCTAACAATGTCTCCCATCAGGTGAATTCAGACATTGAAAACCTGACTGGATTTCACTATACGAAAGATTTAGGGCACTATTTGGGCGTTCCTCTCCTGCATGGTCGCAATAAGAGCAAGTTTTATGACTATTTAGTTGATAAGGTCCGTAAGAGGCTGAGTGGTTGGAAAGCCAAAACCCTTTCCCTTGCTGGGAGGATTACTTTGGTTAACTCTACTGTGATGTCTATCCCTACTTACGCACTCCAGGCGTGTGTGATCCCGGTTAGCATCTGTGAGAAGATCGAGCGGCTCAGTAGGGATTTCATTTGGGGGGTGGCAATGGAGAGAGAAAGGTCCACCTCATAGATTGGGAGACAGCTTGCAAACCAAAAACAGAAGGGGGGCTAGGAATAAAACGCCTTAAAACGTTCAACAGGGCATTTATTGCAAAACTTGCTTGGCGTTTTATAACTGAACCACACAGTCTTTGGGCTTCTGTGTTGGGCGGAAAGTACAATGTTAACTTGGGGGAGATGCCGATCCACCTAAGGGTTCGCAACGGTTCATCTATTTGGCGCGAGATTTGCCATATGTGGGATTTAGTTCGGACTTATTCAAGTTGGTCCATTGGAGATGGGCATGACATATCCTTTTGGTACGATAGCTGGGCAGGAGACACACCTCTATGTGATTTGCTGAATGTTGAGATCCCGTTCAACATCAGAGACTGGCGTTTGTCTACAGTTGTTCTCCCGGATGGCAGGTGGAACTTATCTTTGTTGCGCTTTCATCTTGATGAGGAGATTGTTTCTCACATCTTCAGCTGTTGTCCTCCTGCTCAGTTCTTGGGTAACGATCAACGGTACTGGCGCCTGTCGTCAAGTGGGGATTTCACCGTAGCTTCGGCTTATACTCTTCTAGCTGGAGTTAAGGATGGCCCGCGAGATCGTATGTGGACCATGCCATGGAAATGGGCTGGACCTCAGAGGGTTCGTTTGTTTTTATGGTTGGTGTGCCATAAACGTTTGATGACAAACCAAGAGCGTTGTCGGCGGCATTTCAGTGATAATTCCTTATGCCCATGTTGCGGGTTGGAGGAGGAGTCGGTTGAGCATATCCTTCGAGATTGCCCTTCTGCTAAGTCCTTTTGGCGCCAGTTGGGTACTCCGGCGGTTTGGGATAGGTGTCAACATGGGTCTCTGCGGGACTGGTTGGCGGATAATTTGAATGGGAGAAGAACAACCGATCCTTACAGTAATTGGAGCCTTATCTTTGGCCTTGCCTGCTGGTGGTTATGGAAGTGGCGTAACGATCTTGTCTTCAAAGACATTCACGTGCCGGTTATGACTAAAGTTGCTACTATCAAAGCTGCGGCCACTGCTGTTTTGGCTTCTTCAACGGTTGGGGCTAGCAATGGAGGAGGCTGCATTGACAGGACCCCTTCGGGACGTTGGATCGCGGCCCAAGATGGTAAAATCACTATTAATACAGATGGTGCTTATCGTCAGACTTCGCAACGTTCTGCGGGTGGAGGCTGCTTTAGGGACAAGGATGGCCTTTGGCTAGGCGGTTTTTCTGTTGAATTAGGACAATGTTCTGCCCATCGAGCAGAACTATGGGCCATGGTTCATGGTATTCAGATGGCGTTTGAGCGAGGATGGACCAACCTGGAAATCCAATGTGACAATGCTGGTGTTGTGCATGCAATCAATAGATATCGTTCTTTTCCGATAGCGAACATGGATTTGGTTCGTCAGATCAAGGACCTTCTCCGCACTCCTGGTTGTGCTTATCGAGTTATTCATGTTTTCCGCGAAGCTAATTGGGTAGCGGATGGGCTAGCCAATTTAGTGTTTGTGCAAGATTTAGATTTTCAGTGGTTTGATTTTGTTCCTCCGAGTTTAACCATGATGTACAATGGTGACAGAGGGGGTTCTATCCATGATGTAATATAAGGCTTTTAAGCCTTTTCTCTTTTATAAAAAAAAAAAAAAAAAAAAAAAAAAAAAAAAAAATTAAATGGTAAAAGAC
Source organism: Viola odorata (assembly GCA_963691705.1). Classification (NCBI taxonomy): domain Eukaryota; kingdom Viridiplantae; phylum Streptophyta; class Magnoliopsida; order Malpighiales; family Violaceae; genus Viola; species Viola odorata. Next base: position 959,403 of record OY829544.1, read on the forward strand.
TAGTTAATTATAGAAGATTAGATTCGTATTCAAAATCAAAACAAATTGTTACGATAACGAGAGGATTTTTTTTTTTCAAAATCTGAGAATGTTTGAGCAGAATTACACTTAATAAAATAAATAAAAAATTAGAGATAAAACAGCAAGGTTTGAGAAAATTATCCTTTTAATCATACGGTCACATTTATACCATCTAAATTAAAGTACAAAATTAAAATATTTAACAATGAACATTAAGGAATCCTTGTTTTCCATGCAAATATGTACAGCTTCAAACACTTAGGTAGATTATCAAATAGATTAGGAGAATTAAAAGACAATGAGGGGGTCTTATATTGGAGTTGCTACCGTTTGGTAGCATTGGGAAAGTATCCGGAGGAGGCATTGCACACTCCTCGCCGCTGAAATATACTCGCCTCGGTAAGCTCCATCCATTGTGTAACGTGAATGCATCTTTGTCCTTCATCAGAACTATATCTGTCGTTACTGAACCGAGTTGAAGCTCACTAGCTTGTAGAAGGTCATCATTGAAATACGGTATACCCCAGAAGAGGGCAGCCTCATCTGCAACAATGCTAATATGTTAATCAATTTTTTTGTATAAAGTGTTCGTTTCTCATCCAATCCAATAAATACTGTCAATTGGGAGAATGTTGGGAACGAGTACCTGTATAACCAACAGTCGGAAGCAATTTACTGTTGAAACTGTAGGTAGTCGCGTTTTGGCTGAAACCAGGATGCTGTACCAATACATTCCAGGAGGGGTAATTCCTCTTGTAATTGTAGTTAGAGATTGTTAATTTCACCCTCCAATAATCAAGGTAGTTGGTCTTGACATGCCAGTGAATTCTGACTGGGCACATATGATCAGTGCATTGCACAATATCTAGACTGTCCATATCTGACCCTGAGGAAGCATCTTCCCTGATTTTCCAGAAACATGTGTATGAGATACAGCATAGAAATCTGACAATGGAAGTTTGCTATCGGTTGTAGAAATGTACCTTACACATAGAGCAGTATTCTGGGGTGCGTCTCGACATCCACAGCTGCATTTAGGGCATGAAGTGATCTTGGGGTTGAAGAATGTTGAGAATGAAACACAACAGACAGGTGTTTTGTTAGCCAAGAAACTAGAGTAAGTGCATGTCGATTTCCATGTTCCTGAAAACCACGAAATTCATTTATAAAATTAGGCTACTAAGCTAATCATTTATGGCACAACTAATTAATGTTATTCTTTCGTACTTTTGTAACTTTTGATTACTATACTTGCAGTCGAAAATTGAGGTAGATATGCTTGAAGCAGAGTACTTACTGAAAACCTGGATTTTTCTTCTACCTCCAATGTCAGAATAGACAGTAGGAGGGGCGTCCAAAACTGGGCCACAAGTGTAACCAGGACCTGGTGCCAATAATGTGAGATTTGCAGGTGGATGGACACTGGTGTTGTCAGAGACCAAGTTGCCAACAGTCATTTCAAAGGAGGAGAATGAATGGGAAGGATCAATAGCCCAGCCAGAAAGAATGCCACCGTGGCAGCAGTCCTCTGACTTGTTCTCCCACGGGGAATCTGGCATGAGATCAGCAATTTCAGGGTTTTTGTTGCAACTATGTGGGTTATCATACTTGAAGGCAGAGCAATCTCCTCTTACAGTAGCAAATGCACCTGACATTGACCATATAACCTCATTCATGGTCCATGACCACCCTAGCGTCCAACCTGGACTCTCAACGTGCCGATACTTGTAGTAATTTTGGACAGTTACCCTTGCCTGAAAAAATTGTCAGTGTCGAAATGAGGATTCATGTTAGATCAATACATTTTGGGATTAGGAAAGTACTGAATTTCTCATATATCTGATTTAGCCCATAAAGTTTACCCAATCAAAATGATTCATATTACACTACATACAACACAGTTCTCTGAAAGAAGACTGGCGATAGACGATTCTGTTCTTGCTATAACAATACACTACAAAATATTCTGAATCAAAAAATGGGAAGAAAAGCTACTAACCACATATCCAGCAGGTGTCCAACCATGGATATCAAAAGTAATGGTGATATTTCCAGCGGGATCCAAAGGATCATAGCAATCTGCACAAAATCAGATAAAAATGGAAATAACTCAGCAATAATAACTAACTCACTTTGCTCCTATTCCTACACCAAAAACCTAAAGTTGCAAAAGAATGAAAAGTACCAACGCCTGATGAAGTCCAGAAAGCAACTAACAACATTAACCCTAGCGAAAAATGCCCAATTCTGGACATGATCGATTTTACTCCCATTTGATTGTTGTTTTCTGGAGATGTAAAAGGGTTGTTGTGCAGGTGAAAGAGACAAGTAATGGTATACGTCTACAGAAGCTTACACGAAGAAGAAAATGAATGCTTCTCATTCTCAATTCAAAACAAAACACTGTCATACAACAAAACAAACAATTTCCTCGAAAATATCAAACTGTTTAGGCATATTCTCATCCGGATATTGAAGCAGATATGACAAATAGAAGATTCTGCACAGTGCAGATGATGACATTTTGTCAGATTCTTTAGTCTTGTACGATGATCAAGACAGAAAAAGAAAAATACGGCACTGTTGACTGATCCACCGTAAAACGGAGGAAACTTCTCAGATATCCCTAGTTACTTACTATCTTTAGATACGAACAAGACACGTGGTCAAAAATTCAAAATCCTTGCTCATCGCATAGTGCAGAGATGTTCTTGTTCATGTTTCCGGCGACGATGGATTCTGTTTTGGGTCAGTCTCCCGCTTGGGCCCAACTATGTTATCGTTAAGTCCATTACTCATTTTCCCGTTGGGCCGGGCCATTCCATGTTTGTTTCCTTTCATACCTTTCCTTTTTTTTCCATAACTAATCATAATTACACCGAATTGGTCTATTAAATATTCACATAAATGAACTTGCAACCGTAATTATAAAATGAGAGGGTCATACCCATTGGCTTCCCCTACTCGGTTGACCCTTAAACATGAGTCGTATGACTCGTTAATTACAGTTAACAAATGGGGTATGATGACTTTTAAGTTGATCATCCAATAATAACTTCTATCTATGTGATTTCTTTTTAAGAGCTTATAAGATGAAAGATAGAATTTAATATCCATCTAATTAGTATGCACTTTATAAAAATTTATGACATTTAATGATATGCGAAATTAGTGATTCTTATGAGGAAAGTCATTTTGGACAGAAACCTTATCAAAACCCCAATCCATGAATTTAATGTCCAGCGCGTAAAAAGATATCAAGATTGGTTGCTGACATTTTCGAGTCTGGGGCATACCTCTTTATTTACTGTCCCATCCAATTTTGGTACACCAGTAGCAACTACCAATTTATAGATGAACATTGCGAAAAATGGCTTCATGAATTACATGAATTAAAGTTATAGTCGTCATGAGATCGATGGTTTTAAGGCTATAAATATTAATGTTTCCATTAATTTGTGACCCAAATAGGAAAGACAATAATAAATGTAACAGTAGTGTAGTTGGAGAGTAGCCGAAAATGCCGATGAAGAAGTTTGCGATTGAGAGAACTGAGATTAATGTTTTCACCTGCCAGTCTGACACTCTGCTGCTCACTATATAGTATATAATTATGTGTTTATGAATACAAAAATATCGAAGAAGTAAAGAATATGGCAGGAAATGGAAGTGTTCATGAAGATGAAGAAAATGGTTATGGAGGCAACAAAGTCCTGCCTTTTGTCTCTGCACCAAAGTATGTGTGTCTTTATTTCTCTGTTTTTTTCATTCTTTATGACTAATTGCTTAATTTCTTCTCATATTATTTGCAGGAGAGAGTTATCTAAGGTTGGAAGCAAGAAAAATTCCACTGCACTGAGCAAGGTGTTGGGGTTGGAAGATCTTGTTTCACTGCGAGTTAGATTCTTTACCCACATTTTATTTAAAATCTCTTTGATTATTATTGCCATGCATGTTTCCTAATTAATTTCGGGGGAGAAAACAAACCAAATTAAGCATATGGGTTGGGCTAGTTCATCAGAAAAAAGACAAATCATAAATTATTGGAAATCAATCAATATTCCTCATGTTTGTGTTACAAGTTATTAGAGCAATTGTTACAACGGCTACTAACATCAAAATGGCGCTGTTAGGTATGGAGGGCATCGTCGGCTGAGCTTCTCGGCACGGCGGTTTTGGTCTTCCTAATGGACACCATTGTCATTTCCTCGTACGAAACCGATTCAAAAACACCGAACCTTATGATGGCAACACTAATTGCTATAACCATTACAATTCTTCTCCTTGCCACATTTCCGGTTTCCGGTGGCCATATGAACCCGGTCATCTCGATCTCCGCAGCATTTACAGGCCTCATCTCTCTCTCCCATGCTGCCATATACATCTTGGCCCAATGCGCCGGAGCCATAGTCGGCGCCCTGGCTCTAAAAGCTGTGGTAAACAGCACCACTGAGCAGACATTTTCACTTGGAGGCTGCACTGTGAATGTTATCGCTCCCGGGCCCAATGGGCCTTTGACGGTAGGACTCGGTACAGCCCAGTCTCTTTGGCTAGAGATAATTTGCACATTTATTTTTCTCTTTGCTTCCATATGGTTGGCGTTTAATAAAAATCAGCACAAAGATCTGGGCCGGGTTATTATTTTCTCCATTATTGGGCTTGTGGTGGGCCTGCTCGTGTTCGTTTCTACAACCGTGACCACAACAAAAGGCTATTCTGGGGTTGGAATGAATCCAGCAAGATGTCTGGGCCCAGCAATTGTAAGAGGTGGCCATCTATGGACTGGACACTGGATATTTTGGGCCGGGCCTATTATTGCTTGTGTGGCTTTCGGTCTTTACTCCAAGATAATTCCACAGGATGAAAACTGAAAAGTAGTGGAATAATTCAGGAAATTATGGATTGTGTCAAAGAAAATGTATGGTCCTTGTTTTCACTTGGTAAAACCTATTTTAATCCTTGCTCTTCTAGGAAAATTTTTACTTTCTACTACCTCTTTTCTACTAGCTAAATATGAGAGAGCTTGTCTGCATGCCCCGTTTCAGTGCTTCTAATGCCGAAGATCTAGGCTAAATATCACCGCAACTATAGTGAATTTCACAAATTGACATGCTATAAATTAATGTTACCTGCTTCGGGTGTTATAAATTAGTGCTTGTATTAATAGGCATGATAGTATTTTCAGATAAGACATTATAATTATACTTCCTATATAGTAAAATTATAAACTAAAAGTGTGGTAATAATAATTTAGGATGTGAAAATAACAAAAAAAAAAAATCGGCAGTCCAACCCTTGCTAATTACCTGTAATTAACTTGGATAGCAAATAGTATACTTTAATATATTTATAAACCCTTCCATGCATGTGAATAATTAAACCATCCATTTCTCATTTTAATAACCAAAAGGTCCTGATGCTGTGGAATATCCCATGGTAATTATCTAAGAATTCTTTGTTTTTGTAAAAGAATATCCAATTAATTATACGTCCGGCAGATTTTTGCAAATTTTTTTATTGGGAGATTTTTTAATAAATGGTGCTTTGGATTGATATACAATAAAAAAAAATCTTCTTTTGTTTCCACTCCATTGCCAGGCTCTCATAAGTAATTGTAAACAAAAAAATCAAATTTAAATTACAAAAATAATATGGATTTAAACGGTGACCTGGAAATCGGTATCGATGATCATCAAGAATTCTCAACCTCACTTGATCAAAATTACGAGTTAACAAACCCTAAAAAAAAATCCGTTATGATAACATTTCTTGGTAAGATCGGCGCTAGGGATGGCAATTCTACCCGCGGATATAGATATCCGTCCAATACTCGCAATTATGGGTGGGTATTTTGCGGGTATGAATATACTCGCACCCGCAAAATGCAGGTATGGATGTGGGTATGAATAGTGCTTACCCGCTCCAATACCCATACTAAATACCTGCGATATATATATATAATTAATTCAATAAGAAAATAGAAAAAAGAAACCCATAACTATTAAAATAATAATTGATTAATATTTTTGATGTATTTCTAGTTAATTACTCTCAATCGTTTTATTAACTATGCTCAATCAACACTAATTTTAATTCCTCAATATATTGAAAATGAAAAAAAAACAACATTCTTTTAAAAAAGAAGGAAAAATAATCAAAAAGACTTAATTCTTTTTTGTACCGAGGGAGTATAAAATTGTAGGAAAAAATAAACGAAGTGAGGAAATAAGAGTGATCAATTACTAAAAGGTGCAAAAAAACTAGTCCGAATTCCTGAAACCTAAAGTTAACAGTGTCCCAATTCATGAAACTTGATGCGTTATGCTCAACCTTCTCTAATCACAAATAAATACAACCGAAATTTTTGGTGAAAATAGAGAGAATAATTTTTTTTATAAGCAAAAATTTTATAATTTAATGAAAATAGATCATTTCTGATAAAAGTATCGTTAGACCCATATATTAATTATTGTCAATTGATTTTTTATATTAATTTAATTAAAATTTGAAATTCAACCAAATTTGTGGATATTCACGGGTATCCGCGAGTTATCCAATATCCGCGGATATAATTGCTCTTCTCTTATTCGCTCCATATGGATGCGGGTACGGGTATGGATTACCCGTAAATTTGCAGATATGGATTACTCGCAAATTTGCGGGTGCGGGTATGGATAGTGTTTACCCGCTTCATACCCGCCCAATTGTCATCCCTAATCGGCGCCTATGAATTTCACTCCACAGAAGTAAGATTGTTGCATTAATTCTTCTTTGAAATCACCGACTTTTTTCATATTTCGTAAATTTGCTAACCCATTAATTAGCTTGTTTTTATTTTTTTTAATTTTAGATGTGGAGGGCAGTGATGGTGGAGCTAGTAGGAACAGCTGGTCTTTTATTCACATTAACCACATGCATAATTGCCTGCCTACAATCGAACGTAGGTGAACCAATCTTCATCGTTGCATATTTCTTTCTGTTAGTTACATTTCCACTATCCGGCGGTCACATGAACCCGATTTTCACTTTCATCTGCGCACTAAAAGGGGTAGTAAGTTTTACCCGGGCCTTGTTCTACGTATTGGCCCAATGTTTGGGCTCCATTTTGGGCTTTGCGATAATTAAGAGCGTGATGAATAATGTAGCCGGCGAGTTTATCGTTGAATGATACTTCCGATGAATTGTAGAAAATTACATTAAATTCGAATCCATTAGTTTATAGTCATTCGAAAGAGGAAGAACTCACTCGTTTCTTTATTTTGTGGAAAGCACTTGATTTAGAAGAAAAATAGAAAGTTCAAGTTTGACCCAAATAGGGTTGCGTCATGCATGTGACAGGTAGACGGACGATTAATTCGATCCCATAACTTTGGGGATATATACACACCCATCAATAAGATATCTGTATTGATAGTTTGATAAGATATGCAATTAATAGGAACCTACCTGCATGCCCTCATCGCCTTTGCTCTTGCTTGCTTAATTTATCGTGTAAGAAAGTCAAAGCCACATCAAATTCCCATGATTTTAACCTTGTAATTAAGCTTATTTTAGCTTCAAATATTGATTAATTAACATAGTTTATTAATGATGTGTCACGTAATGTAATGACAATGATATAAACAACTACTCGATGCTCGATAATTATATCGTTATAAAGTCAGATTTAAGTCATTAGGTACATTGAGATTAGGAAAACTTATTATGGACTCGAATCTTTGTTAAAAAAAACAATATTGACAGTGGGATTCATGAATATCAATGACGTGTGCTTGCACAAAATAATATTGATAGAAAAATTAGAAGTATTTGGACCATGTCTAGATTTTCTCCATCAGACACCAAACCAAGCAAAGCAAGGAGCCTGCCCATACCTATAGCTAGAATATAAATTGCTTCCTGGCGTTGCACACTTGCATTATGAATTATTATATTGCCTATGAGAGCATGATTTAAGGTATTTAATTGCCAGAAAATAGCATATATAATATATATAAAATTATAGTTTCACCTCTATTATTGAATATTTATTGTCTATTAATTGAGCATGATATAATGGACTAAGATGGTGGGGAGCGGTGGCGTTAATGTAGTTCAAAGATTAAAAGTGCTAATTGGAATGCAGATATTTCAGGACATTATTTTATTAAATTATACTAATTGCCATCTTGTTCATCGCAAGTTTCATGCCTATATAATAAAATCATAATGTGTAAGCCATGCATATACCAAAGATTGGGAAGTAAAAAAAAAAACTAAAAACTAAAAATGTCCCGACCTCTTGGAGCTTTTGAAGATGAAGAAAATGGCCTCTATGGTGGAAAAATATCCCATCCTTACATCCCTACACCCGATGCAAGTCCCCAACTTTTTCTAATTATATGGATAATCTTTATTCTTATTTTAAAAAATGTATATTATATGCTACGAATATAATGGATTTTTTTCTTAATTTGTTTTTCAGGCCAGGGAAGAAGAAAAACGAGTGTAGATGGAAAAGCGTATTGGGCATTTAAGATCTCATTTCTTTGACGGTGACTGATTTTTTATAAAAAGAATCCATAAATCAAAATTTTGCTAAAGAAAATATGTATAAAGCCATTATCGTTGGGTTAGTGAATGTTTAATCTAATTTTTCATTTGTTAGGTGTGGATAGCATCTTTGGCGGAGCTCGTAGGCACGGCGGTTCTTGTGTTTGCGTTGGAAACAATAGTAATTTCAACCTTGGAGAGCGACACTAGTATGCCGAACCTTGTGTTATCAATGCTTGGTTGCTGTGATCGTGGCAATTCTCCTCATAGCAACCTATCCGATCTCTGGAGGCCACATCAACCCTATCGTGACCTTCGCCGTAGTGCTCACCGGTCTCACTTCTTTATCAAAGGCCTTCATATACATCGTGGCTCAATGCCTCGGCGGCGTTGTCGGTGCACTAGCACTGAAAGCCGTAGTAAACAGTAGCATTGAACAAAACTTTTCGCTCGGAGGATGTACTCTCACTGTAATAGCACCGGGCCACCTACTGTTTTTGGGCTCGGAACAAGCCAGGCCCTTTGGCTCGAGACCTTTTGTGGGTTCGTGTTTCTCTACGCGTCGGTCTATATGGCTTTCGATAACCGGCAAGCCAATGCGATAGGTAGAGTCACGGTTTGTGTCATCCTCGGGGTAGTATTGGGCCTTCTGGTGTTCGTGTCGACCACGGTCACTGCGACTAAGGGATATGCTGGAGCTGGGCTGAACCCAGCGATTGTTAGAGGGGGTCATCTTTGGGATGGCCATTGGGTATTTTGGGCTGGGCCTGCTGTTGCTTCGGTAGCTTTCGCTCCACACCATGGCTCTCCCACGCCAACATTTCCACACCTTAGTGGAAAAATTACTAAAACTGTAGCTCTTGAAGTTGAAACTATCTTATTGGTCGAAATCAAAACATGAAACTCATTTTTTATTTATTTAAAACTAGCATTGTGTCCACGCGATACATAAATATAATATTTTGTATTAATAAGATAATTAAATTTTAAAACTTCATGTAATAAAAAAAATATTATTTTTGGTATAATAAAATTAAAGTTATTAAGTTTTTATATGTATAAGGATTAAAATGAAATCTGAAGTTTATTTATATTAAAATTAATTAAAAAGTATTCGATTTTATTTGTTAATGAATTAAAATTCCCTAAACATAGTCAATTGAAAATAAATTGAGCATATTGACATTAGTTTGATCACTTAAAAAGGTAAATAACTTATTAGATAAGTCATTTGTACATAGTAGTATATATGTAAGAAACAAAATTACACAACAAACAACACTGGAATTACATTTCACTGACAACCGCGCCTTGACCCTGCAATTCCATTCAACAGTTATTCCTCTCGAGATAATATTATCATCTTTCTTGATATCATCTAGGTAGAGGGGGGCTGCAACAGTGTAGACGAAGAGGCGAGCGGTTCGTGCACCACAGAATTTGTAGAGATTGAGATCGGAGCGCCCTCCAATTGCAACATGATACTTCCCAGAATTTCCGTTAACAACTTCTTGAATTCATCGTCTTTAACTGCCTTCCCATCATCAGCGTTTATCATCTGGAATACTTGATCTACAACCTTGTCCATCTGCACAAATCAAAAGAATTGCATTAAATCAAGCTAGCAAATGGATTGATGGTGAATTTGTGACTGTTTGGTTTAGTTAATACCTCATCGACTGCACCAATTGGAGGCAGACCAGCTGATGGACCTAACTTATCAAGTGCCACGCGTAAATACTCCTTAGACAATTTCCCATTGCGGTCTTTTGGCACATTTTCTAATGTTGCATTCAGCGTCTGCAAGAGAACATGAATGTAAGACTTCCAGTGAGCAAGATTAACAAGAGGTAATTCCTAGCAAGAACAAGAATAGATAAAACTAAAACCTTGTCTAGTTCAAACTTGTTGGATAATAGTCTCCTAATGCCACTTCCATCGAAGGCATTTTCACTATGGGCAACGATCACAGGCTGCTCTTTGAGACGCTGAGCCACCGACTCAGCCACTTTCTTAAATTCTTCCAAGAATTGCTCCTGAGATACATGCTTGTCAAGATCTTGGTTGCCATAAGATTGCAGGGCTGGTTCCACAATGTTGCTCACTACCTGCATAATCAACTTACGATGTTAACTCATAGAGGACATTTCACAGCAGTTTCATCACAACTTCATGAAAACCAAACTTGAATTGCAGGGGTATAAAATCGATTACCCAAGGATCTGAAGATGGGGGTATCCCTTGTTCAACCGTAAGCTTTTCTAAAGCTTTCACAACATAATCACGAAGTGTTCCCTCTGGAGATTCCAACAGTGAAAATATAGGTACCATTTCTGCTTCATAAGTTGGACCATTGATGAACTCTGACAGGTCTTCCCCATCAATACGGAGGATTACTATAGGGTCACGCTTCAAACCAGCCGCCATTCCTAGCAAAATATCTGACAGAACCTCTTTAAATTCAGCTTTGCTTACTTTCTCTTGCTTGCCATGGGTGAATTCATCTAGAACCTGTGAAATGTTAAAAGCATGTACATATAATTAAGAAAAGGGTCACAATTGACAAATCAAACCGTATAATATGATCTCACGTTTTTTGCGTTGTTAACCTAATAAACAATAATTATATGCCGTGAACCAACTAAAACCCTCTGACTCTTTGGTATTTCTATGCTGTAGTTTATCACACAGTAAATCAGATTATATCTATTGACTTCGGGTTACCATAGATTTTTTTCCATGTACAGATATGAACAAATGAAAGTTCAATCCTTTTTACATAGTTTTCTCCACAAAAATCCTCTCAGGCATGATCATAAAAGTAGAAAGAAACAAGACGGAAAGTAAAACACGAAAAGCAAGGTGAAGTTAAAAAGCTAATCTCACAAGACCGACCACAGTTTGAATAATATGGTTTGATTTGTCTCCAGCCAAGACAGAAATAGAAAATTGACTTCCTTTCCCATAATATTCCACAAGAGTCACCATCAAAACTTATCAAGAACTTGCAACCCAAAAAGATGAGGCACAAGCAAGTAATCAATTAGAAGTTAGAAGAAGCAAGACATAATCAAAGCGGATGGGAAGTCAACATTAGACTTAACATTACTTTACTCCCTAATTAAACCCCTCACACAACTTTCTCTATACAGATTAATCCTAATTAAACAACATTTTGCTTTCTCATCCAAATCCACAGGAAGCATTTCAAATAAACAGAAAAGTGAAACAACATGCTAAAATTGAATATTTGACACGATATTAATGCCAACCCATTTCACACTTTCCTTCTTAACATCTTGGCTCCTCATCAAAATCCTCGGAAGCAATTCAAATGAAAACGAAAACGAAAAAATCTGCTAAAATTGAATACTTGACATAATTCAAACACCAACCCAGTTCACAAGTTTCTATCTTCTTCTTTTTCCTTTTTTGATTAAATTAAAGGAAGAAGGAGGAGGATTGAGTGGTGTGACTGACCTCAGAGTAGATATGATCAGAATCAGGAGAAGAGCCGTGAGCAGGCAAGCCAAGGGCGGCACCAATATCAGCAACAGCAGGTTCAAGTTCTTTCACAGACAGCTGACCATCTCTGTCCTTATCCAATTCTTGGAACTTATGGTCCACAAAAGTGCTAAAAACCTCCTCATTCCCAACCAACTCCATTATATCCGAACCGTCCATAACCTCTCCTCCATTATTCATCCCTCCTCCTCCGCTGCTTTTGTTCTTCTTTTCCATTAATTCCCTCTCCCTTTTCGGACCCAACTTCCTGTTTTTCCCGTGAATTATTTTCTTGGGTTTTCGTGCTGTTGGGTCTTTTATTTTTCTGTGTCTCGTGATTCGCACGAGGTAAAGTGGAGATGTGCAGTGTGGGTTCGTCTCCCTTGTTTCTTTCACTGATTCTTCTTTCTTTGGGCTCTGTTCCTGATGATGGGCTTTAAATATGAGAGAAGATGATGATGTAGGAGTTCTGTAGGACGGTCCGATTTTGTATTTTCTTTTCAATTTTTTATTAATGGAGAGTGGAGAGTTAGACACGTGGGCTTTCCTTTCCTCCATTTTTAAACAACTTTTTTATTCCTTTTGAAAAGTAGCCGTAGTTCATTTTAAACTTTATTAACACGAAGAGCTTAACTTCATTTTCTTTATGTTTTCAACATTGAACTTGTGTAACAAAATGTGAGTTTGAATTTCGTCTCATTTTATCATCCATAATTTTTTTCCTGAGCTTATGTTTTATTTAGGATAATTCTTCCCTTTTTTATTTAAATAATAAAAGAAATTATCTCATGAGAATATTTTACTCTATAAATCAATTCGATCAATTCAATACGAATATGTTAAAAATGAAAAAATGATACATTTAGTATCGTACTCTTATAAAATTAAAATCTACCCATATATAATCCTACCTCCTAACCCTTTTCATCCTAACTTAAAATTTTAATCATCTCGAATTTATAATTTAATATAAATGGTGGTAGATTTATTCACTAAATATTTTTAAAAAAAACCTAATAAAGAATGAATAAAATTAGATATTATCATATCAATTAATAAAAATGTTAGCTGGATAAAATAAAAAATAAAAGTATTTTTCATGTAAATTTGTACAGTATGTGCAAAAGCGGTTACTTTTAAACTCACTAATCAAGATTAATATTATTATTAGGGGTGTTTACACATGTTTAAAGGTGTGTTTGATACTTTGATGAAAGAATCTGAAAATAAGATACAATCAGCATACTCTGGGCCCATTCGCCTGCCCAAGAGATTTGTCAAGAGAAAAGCCCAAAAAAGAACGAAAAAATGGAGATGGAGGCGGATAGTTCGTACATTGAGAGAAAAGCTGGTGACCACAAAAATCGTTGGGTGGATAGGACACGTGGGGCGGTTAGGGAGAGACTCCAAATTCCAAAACTAAATAAATAGATGCGGCGACGAGCCCACTTATCATGTGTACTTTTGTCGGCCCATCTATGCTTGACGCGTCGGCTTGTCACTGCTTGACTCAAATCTTTATTTAAAACTCGAAAGTGTATGAATGACATAAATATCTTGTTAAAATGGAATGAGAATGTTGTCGTTCTTGTTCCGTTCCGGCTATGAAACAATATAAAAGAACTTATGTTTTGTTTTAAATATCAGCCCATATATATCCACCTTTTTTTTATTCCATTTTACTCTAGTTAAAAAAAAACTAAAAAAGATAAAAATTATCCATAACTCTAAGTCAAACTCGAATTTATTTTTCTCATAATCTTTACTTTGTTCGTACACGGGAAATATTTTCTAATTGTATTTAACAATTTATTTACATTATAAATTTATAATTGAATTATAACAAAAAAAAACTAACTAAGAATCATATATATATCTTATACTGATAGTAAAATTGAAATAGTTAACGATACAAGATTAACAACTTGAAAATGACCAAATAATCGAAAAATAAATTGATGATGTCATAGACTGTTTAGTTCAATTACTCTGTAAAGAGTAATTTATATTTCCTTTAAAAAAAGGGTAAACAAATAGTAACAATACTGTTTGATTTACACATTTTTTTGAAATCTGAAAGCTTTTTATTCTGAATAATCTTCCATGATTAGGTGACAATTTAATAGATTAATGAATGAGTGAATCTTGGTGGGATAGATGCGAGTTTCCAATCTCATTCCTCAATGATGACACTCATTGAATTGACCTTTTTTCTAATTCACTTGGATTCTCATGGAGTTGGTGAGATTTGCTAGATTCCTCCTTTTCCTTTTCTTTATTGGCCTGCCTAACTTCATTGGCATCAACAAGCTCTTCGGTTCTACCAGCTGGTTGTTCTTGTACGTACAAAATTCTCAAAGGACAGGATTGTCAAAATGAAGCAATCATTGATGTCTCGTTAATGAATAGATTGGTCAACTAGTTGTAAAAGGCTTCAGTATATTCAGGGTACCATAGTAACCATACCTCTCCCTTTTTAACATAAAGTATAAGTGTTATATATGGAGGTATTTTATATTATAAAAGGGATGAGGTAGCCAGGTAGGTATGGTACCTGATTGATTGATATACTGAAATTTTTCCAAAGCAAATTCCTCCTCGTCATGAGAATTACCTGATTAGAGTGGGGCAATGAGGATGATCGAGCAGAAACATACTGCAACATCTCAAAAACCATGATTTGTCCATAAGTGGCAGCCTTTTCCCAGTAAACATGTGCAATCTCCCCAGTCTTGACCTTCAATTCCAACAGCTTTTGATCAATTTCTTTCTCATGATTGGCGACTAGTGGCCGAAAGAAACAATCATAAACATATGAACATCCCTGAAATTTGTCAAATGTAGACAGAATTTAGGATAAGTAACAGATAATTAAGAATTATAATACTGTATTCATTAAAGTTAAGATTGAACTTAAACACATACTCTTGTTTTTGGATACCAGAGATATACAAAGACAATCAATTTTGGTTCGCTGTACATAGGTAACCTACAATAACATCCAAAATGCGACGAATAGGTAGTTAGTATCCTCGATTTAACATTTTTTAAATTTCTTTGTGACATAATTTGTATGTATACATGGAGAATATAATTACCATGAGATCAAATTGTCCCCTATCCTCTCACAAACGGTAAGTATGGCAACTAAAATCCTGTCATAAAGTATTAAAATTTTGTTGAATTCTAAATTCGAAGAGATAGAAAGAAATAATGCTGGAAAAATGCAATAACTACCAGTATTGGCACCAAAATACAAGTTGTTTAATCTCAGCTTTATTCTTCTCCACTGCTTTAAAACACTCGTAAGCCGGGTAAACATAACCAAAAACCATTCTGTCAAAATTACCATACAAAAAACAAAATTAAGCATCTCCCAAAATAATAAATAAATAAATATAAATGAATCGAAATTGGAATGAAGAACAAAACTCTTTTCAGTTGTCAGCGTTTATACATACATTAAGGCTCTTGATAGCAGTGAACACATCATCATCATCATCAAAATATCATCAATGTTTAGGACTAGTGTTCATCTTTATGGCGTATCATTGAATTTCTAACTGACAATGATAACCGCGCAGGTTTTGTTTGGCTGCGTTTCACGAAACGCGGCAAATTGTGTCGCTTCATAATGGGCCTAATGGGCCAGCGTTTAATAATCTAAGTTTTTCGATACATTTTGTTTTCAAGTTTAGAGATTGAGGGCCCATCATTTTTCCGCAATTTTTCTTTTTTTGAAAGAAGGAGAAAGGGAGTTGTTTCAATCCAGACCGTACAAATTTCAACTTTCCGTTTTACATCAACGGTTTCCATCATCTCACACATTTCGAGTTTCTCCCCAAACGACAGCGTTTCTTCACGCCACGTCAGCAGCTATATCCAATTGCCCGTTAATCAAGAACGAGCGAAACAAATGTCAGTCATCAATTCTTCATCGTCCCTCTGGTCACTTCATAACCAAATACTCCTGATCCTTCACTTCACTTCCCACCACGACTTGCTCTGCTCCAACCAATGGACCTCACCTTCGTTTCTCCAAAATCGCAACCTCACTGCACTCTCATCTCCTGCGCGCAGCTCTCCGCCACTCTCTCTTCCTCCAAGCTCGACTTCCTCGGCTTCTCTCAGAACCTCCGCCCTCCCGCCGCGCCTCCTCACCTCCGCTCCCGGAGAACTAACTCCCGCAAATTCTACTCCCGAGGAAACTACCCTCAACCGTTTTTACTCACCGCGTCGCTGGATGTGAATTCCGTTGTTCTCATCGTGGCCGTTACTACCATCTCCGCTCTCTCCATCGCGTACTGGTACCACTACGTAACACATAGTAAGGACAGCATCAACAAGACTAAGGGGAGTTCTGTAGAGGTACAGTTTTGAATTCGAATTTAGTTAGTTTCTGTTTTTGGAGTATTTTCAGTTGCGAGAGTGAATTTACTTCGTTTATTTATGTGATTAATAAATTGATAATTATTGAATAGGATTCGGATTCCTCGGGGTTTGCGTTGGCTGAGCTAGGTAGGAATATTCTGAACCGAATTTTTGGAGATTCCCGTAGGGAGCAGGATAAACAAGTGTCGTTTGAGGAGCCTGCATTGGTGCTTGAGGAGTCTCGTTTGGTTGAACGACAGGAATCTTGTGATTCTGATGTCGTTGCTTTGGATGCTTGTACTCAAGTTGTTTCTGAAGAATCTGTGGTTACTTGTGCCAGTGCCTTGCCAATTATGGTTGCGGCAGACATTTCAGAGTTGGCATTGGACAAAAGGAGTGAACGAAATGAGTTTCACCAAAAGTCTTTGTCTGATTTAGTTGCTTTGGATGATCATAAACATGCTGTTTCTGAAGAATCTGGGACCTCTGGTGCCAGTGCCCTGCCGGATATGGTTGATGCAGAAATTTTGGAGTTGGCTTTGGATAAAAGGAAAGTAGGAACTGAGCTTGACTCAGAGTCTTTAGGAATTGTGATGGAGGTGAAGTCTAGTGCTGTTTCATCTCCTGTAGAAAGTGAATTGGGCGAAGCGAGTAAATTTTTTGGTTATAGCGTTGAGCATGAACTGGTTAGAGAAGATCTCTACACGTTTTATGGGACAAAGCACTCAACCATGGAGTCTTCTACAAAGTTGAAGGGTTTTAAAGCTTCCTCTCGCGTGAATTCCAATGGATTTCCATCTTTGAAGGTGAATCCCGTACTAAAGAGCTCAGAGTTGTCAGCATGGTATTCGCAAAAAAGTGAAGGTTATGCCCTAAAAAGAATAATGTATTTAATTTTGGAAAACTTGCTATGTATAATAAAACATATTTGTTGTAGCAGGAATTATCTGAAATTTAACTTCTGCATTTTGTTGCATATGCAGAGTATGTTGCAAAGAACATGCCTCTTGCGCATTATGAAGGAGGCTCATCTGTAAAAACTAAGAAGATGGAAGAAAGCAAGGGATTTACAAGAGAGAAGGGAAGAAAATACATGATTCTGAATAACCATAGAAAACTGCCAGAGCTTCTGCGGCCAAATGGCACACCTTCGAATGGAAAATTCCATCCTCGGAAGCACTTGAATACTTATAATTCTTTGCTAAGAGATGGCAGGTGATTCTCCACATTCTCAAAATTTCACCCTTAATCTGTGTACTTGTATTCAAGAGAAACTACTATGACTTACTGTCATGATTGGTTCTGGATAACTTGTTTTTATGATATTTCTTTGTACTTGAGATCATCATCTACCGGTTTTCTAGGTTAGCTGAGTGTGTGGATGTACTGGAAGATATGGAAAGAAAGGGTTTGCTTGATATGAACAAGGTCAAATCACATCCTTACAGCTGTTAGTAAATTTTCTGTTCTTGTTTATACGAATTGCTTGGTCAGTGTCAGTAACTCAATCTGTCTCTGGTTTTAGGTATATCATGCAAAGTTTTTCAATCTCTGCAAGGTTCAAAATGCTGTTAAGGAAGCTTTTCATTTCTGCAAGCTGATTCCCAACCCAACCTTGAGTACATTTAACATGCTAATGTCAGTGTGTGCATATGCACGAGATTCTGAGGGTATCTACATTTTTGAACCCTTAATTTATTTTTAGATTTTGCAATATTGTATTACCACTGTGGTTCAACTTCATGATGTCTGTAACGCGCATTTAGGAGGTTTTCAAGTTCTAAAACTCTCCCAGAAGGCTGGATTTAATCCTGATTGCAAGCTCTACACTACATTAATATCAACTTGCGCTAAAAGTGGAAAAGTTGATTCTATGTTTGAAGTATGGTAACTTCCTTGTTTCTCTTTGTTTAGATTGCCTTTCAGTGTTATTCGTAAAATTTCCTCATAGGTCTATGTGACTTTTGGAGAACCATTTGGTTTATCTTGATGATGTTAGTATTCTATCTATCTGGTCATTAAATCTTTATCATATATTAATACCTTAAATTTACAAAACTATGAAACCAATCCTTTGTTAATTAAAATTTTAAATTGCCTTTAAAAACTAAATAGTATGCTCATAGATTATGTGAGTTATTTTTCAATTGAAAGAGTATTTTTTGGTCTTGACTGAATTATTTGCTTGATATATATCTTGTTGCGAGTAATTTAAGCAAAACCTCTCATTATTACCCTTCTATTTTTTGTGGATAAAATTACACTATAAGTTTTTCCAAAAATTGACATTCTACTATCTTTTAAATCTAGCTTATATGATTAATATTTTTCTTATGATAGCTAAGTGGTATTATTGAAACGTATAACATTCATTCCCTAGTGATATGTCCTGGGCGCATGTCCTAGGAGCATAGTATACTTGTCAGAGATAAAAGAAGAGAAGTCATTGAATACTTGTGTTGATTATGATTACAGATCATTTGCAAGTACACTTACAGTAGATAATTCCCTAGGTATTTCATCAGATGGTTAATGCTGGAGTTCAACCAAATATCCATACGTATGGAGCACTTATTGATGGTTGTGCTAGAGCAGGACAAGTGGCCAAGGCATTTGGTGCTTATGGGATAATGAGGTCTAAGGTATTGCCTTTGTTCTATACTCTTAGTTTCTATAATGTTGACAAACCAATATTCCGAGACCATATTTCTCTTCCTCATCTAATTTCAAATTGATGTTCGATATGTTCTATACAGTAGAATGTGAAGCCAGATCGAGTTATCTTCAATGCACTTATTACTGCATGTGGTCAATCAGGAGCGGTGGATCGTGCCTTTGATGTATTAGCAGAAATGAGAGGAGAGATGCAACCTATTGACCCTGATCACATCACTGTTGGCACATTGATGACGGCTTGTGCAAAGGCTGGTCAGGTACACACATCAACTCTAGTTATATCATTAACATCTTTCTGAACTGATGGAGAATAATGCTCTGCCTTTAGGTTGGTCGGGCACGAGAAGTCTACAACATGATCCATGAATATAACATCAAGGGCACCCCAGAAGTTTATACAATTGCCATTAATTGTTGCAGCCAGGCCGGTGATTGGGAGTTTGCAAGGAAGGTGTATGACGATATGGCAAGAAAAGGTGTGATCCCAGATGAGGTATGTTTTTTGTTTAATATTATTTTGTATGTTGTGTGTGGATATCCTTTTTTTCCGGGAAGCAGCTTATCATTGTTTTTAAATGTTGGTGGAATCAAGACACAAGATAACTAATTTTGCTGGTTTAGCTTTTGGAGAAGAAAAGAAACATGTCTGCTTTTCTCTATTTTGGATAGATTATTCATTTAACAAATTGGAATTGATGTTACTGTCGATGTACAATACAGCTTTATATTTGGTAGTAATTCTTTTTGCCTTTTCCACTTGAAGATATCTTATCCAAGGTTATCCTTTCATCTAGATGTTCCTCAGTTCAATGATAGATGTAGCTGGACATGCTGGAAAGGTTGATGCTGCATTTGAAGTTCTACAGACAGCCAGAATTCAAGGGAAACAACTTGGAATCATAAGTTACAGCTCATTGATGGGAGCTTGTAGTAATGTATGTCTCATTTAGTTGGTCTTATGGTTAAGACTGATTGTGGCAATTTAAAAATTCATCTCTTGCAATGTTCCTTGTCCTGCAGTTCCATGACGATGTAACAAGATTTACAGCTGTATAAACCAAATAAGGGTTTAGAGCTGTATAATGCTTGGAGATAACTATTTTGTGTCATTTATTTAGTTGGATTGTAGGGGTATAGTTCACAGTAGCATTTGTGCATATATAGTAAAGTTGTCAGCATTTTGATTTTTTGTAATATGTAGGATTCTTGAAAATGGTGGGAAAAAATAGAGAAACCCTCAAATAGTTTTTAATCATGTTTAAGTAGATGAGTCCTTAAAAATTGGTGAATGTGCTATAATGACGGCAAATGTTTCTACTATAACAGGCCAAAAACTGGCAGAGGGCACTGGAGCTGTACGAGGATATGAAGTCCATCAAACTGAAGCCAACTGTTCCAACTATGAATGCTCTGATCACTGCATTGTGTAAGTCTGCACAAACTTGTTCATTTAAAGATTGTTTGAATTTTAATGCTCAGTTAAGTTATTCTATTATATTCTTATAATAGTGTTTCATTCCTGAGATAGATATGCATGATGCATCAATAGTTTGGAAATGAAATTACGGAGGTAGTTCAAAAGTTAAGAAGTTTTGCTACAGGTGATGGAGATCAGCTGCCAAAAGCTACTGAAGTTCTAACAGAAATGAAGGATTTTGGTCTGTGCCCAAACACCATCACATATTCCATACTTTTAGTGGCAAGTGAGAGGTATGTGCACTATGTTTTGATTACTCAAAACCCGTGCTTTAGCATTTGCATCCCTTGCAAATTTTGAGAGCTCTGTCCCTAAACAAAAATGTTGCTTTCATCTCCTCAGACCACACTGATCTGACTTATGTTTCTCGTTTGCAGGAAGGATGACCTAGACATAGGTCTCATGGTTCTTGCTCAAGCCAAAAGAGATAATATTCCCCCTAATCTCATAATGTATAAATGTTTGCTTGGTAAGTTGACAGCTAAATATTTTCACATTTTCCGGAACCTCAATAGTCAATTACTAATTTTTCTTTACCACAGTTGAGTTGAAAAATTATTCTTTCATTTTAAGTTTGTGATTTAAGAATTTGAGTTCTTGAAGGAAAAGATTTATCTTGTACAGTCTATTGGTGAGACCTTTTGTCTAAAAAACACAACAAAGTGAAATTTTCTGTTGGTTTTGATGATGTAGCCTGTTAATACTTTTTTGAAGTGGAAAGTGGAAACACTACGATGTAGACAATGATTTTAGTGTTTTTTTTCATAAAAAACTCCAAATGATTTTAATTAACCCTTTCAACATATCTGTGAAGGAATGTGCTTGCGGAGATACCAGAAGGCTTGTTCCTTGGGAGAGCCTGTTTTGTCTTTTGAATCAGGAGGGCCACAAATTGAAAATAAGTGGTATTGCTTCATTAATCTTTTCTTTTCCCCATTGAACATTTGTAAGAAAAATTTCAGATATGTTAAATTTATGCCCATCTGCCCTTCTGACTGTATTTGGGTAAAGTGACAGATTTATCTTGTTTTCATGGTTAAGCTCAGTCCTTTATTAATACGAGTATTGGAATGAAAAATAAATGCACAATTCACTATTAATATAGTTTGTTACTTGTTTGGAGTGTCAAGGTAATTTCCTGGGCAAGTGCTTATCACCTCTATTTACTCTTTAGGACGTCACTGGCCTTAAAGGTCTACCGTGAAACAATGGCAGCTGCTGAGAAACCTACAATTGATGTTGTTTCACAAGTTTTGGGATGCCTGCAGTTCCCCTGTGATGCATCACTGAAAGACAGACTTATTGAAGATCTTGGAGTTGCTGCTAACTGGCCAAGACGCTCTAATCTATTCTCTCTGGTGGATGGATTTGGCCAATATGATCCTCGTGCTTTTTCATTATTTGAGGTCAGTAGACGCCTGAAAATATCTTGCTTTATGACTCCATACTTCACTGTTAATGAATTGAGAAGTCACATAAACTTATGATTCACAGGAAGCTTCTTCTCTCGGAATTATTCCGTGCATATCCTTCAAACAAAACCCTGTTGTTGTTGATGCAAAAAGGTTGCAACCTCGCATTGCTGAGGTGAGTTTTCAATTGATAACTTTAAGCCCACCCCTATTGAAGATGTGTCATTGACATGTGAACATCTTTCAGGTGTATGTCTTGACCGTTTTCAAAGGTCTCAAGCATCGACTTGCCGCTGGTAAGGATGTTTCTTTTTTTAATTCCTTTGAGCCATTAGATAGGCTACCTCCTTATTTTCAAATGTGAAAAATGAAATTGATTGAATTTTTGCTTGAATCACACAAATCTACACATTCGTAACTTGCTGGAGTTATGAAGATGCTTTTGTGGATCTTTTGTTGGTGGTTGTTTCCTTCATACCGATTTGTGTTTTCTCATCTTTTGGTACATGTTTGAACAATGAGCCCTCTTCATGATAGAAGCAGACGTTGGAATATGTACTTTGGTTGTGCAATGAGGGATTTTTATTTATCATTGCCACATTTAACTGTTTTCTAGGTGCAAAGCTGCCCAATGTAAACATTTTACTGCCTGTAGAGGAGGCACAAATTATAACTTCTGAAGGGGAGAAAACTATCAAACTTGCATCAAGGTTAGCAGCATTCCTTTTTCTTTTAAGTTTAATTACTTTGAAAATAGAATCTCGAGGTAATGAAGTTAGGTTGCTATCAATTTTTGACTGGTAAGGTAACCACATCCTACCAGGATAATTGAATGCAATATGCACTTTATATGCAATCAACGTAGCGGAAAGTATTGTGTTTATGTTGTG
Source organism: Viola odorata (assembly GCA_963691705.1). Lineage (NCBI taxonomy): Eukaryota > Viridiplantae > Streptophyta > Magnoliopsida > Malpighiales > Violaceae > Viola > Viola odorata. Next base: position 982,286 of record OY829544.1, read on the forward strand.
AAAATTACAGGGATACAATATACTCCATTGAAAGCGCATGGTGTTTCGGAAAGCAAAATTGTGAAAAATTGCACGTAGTGACTTGAATGTGTTGGTTGACAGGGTCAGCCAGGGAATTACATCACTGTTGAGGAGGATAGGACTGCCTTACCAAGGGAATGAATCTTATGGAAAAATTAGGATCAATGGGATTTCGTTGAGACGATGGCTACAACCAAAGCTTGCTTTTCCTTTCAGTGGAAAACTAGAAGAATTCAGCTCATCACAGTCACGATTACGAAGAGGAATTACACATCAGCAGCGCGACATTCGAACTGGCGATTTCTCTTTGGATTAGGCTCATGCTATTTCTCTGTTGCTACTTAAACGGGTCAACTTACAAGTGCAGAGTTTTCCCTTTTCCAGATCACCTAATCTTATCACACTACATGCTCGAGTGGCCTACTCTCTCTTGAAAGGCTCTTGGCCCCTTGCCGAGACAAGTTTTGAGCGCCTTTCTTCAATGTCTCCACCCAGAGGATAAGGAAGATAAACAGAGATGTTTAGTTCTGCGATGCAGCAAATTCGTTTTTTGAAGAGAGAATTATCAATGCTCATTGCGCAAGTTCTTAGCACTGGATACAGGAAATAAATATCAGAATGTAAATGATGGTGGATACCGCTTGTTAGATACTTGCTATCCATAAACAGTGTCTGTTTCGAAAGGAGTATCGAGTAATTTTCCGAAGTACTCGAACAACCATAATCACCATTTAGAAGATCTGGAATTATCCATTTCTAGTATGAAAGCAAGCTGCATTTCATCTGGGCAATGGACGTTTGATAATGACTTGCGTTCTGCTGGGGCTTGACAGATTACAGAATTAGTATTCTACCTGGCGTGACACTAAAAATATCAAAAAAGAAGTAGGACCTCGCGTTCTGCTGTCCTCAAATGTTTCTTTTTGTAATTTTGTAATTTTGATTGAAATGACGCACTGTTTCAATAATTATGAAAAGCAGATTGGGCCCAAAAGATTGCAAATACGTGACAAAATATGCAACTGTCCGAGTAATCATGCAACGGAAATGGACCTTATCTGCGGGCCATTGATGGATTCACATTCACATGCGTTGAGCACACTTCGATGACGATTTCCTTTTTAAGGCAGGTAAGCGAGTCACTGCATGTGACCTGACTCCATGTGCATGTAAGAGAAAGCTCCCTTTTTTTTCCTCTTTGGAAAAAGCAAATGATCTTAACATGGGTTAGGCCGTGAGGGTGGATGAATAAAAAAATATATCATGCACCAACCCAATACTCATTGAAATAAAATGCAAAAGTAAATAAAAAAATATTTTTTCTTACGCAGTGCGGCATTTTGGTTTTTTTTTTCCGTCTTCTGATTCCATATAATGTTGGATAACTTAACATTATGCCATTTTTAGTTGTACACTATATATTTCTACTACTTTAAACTTTAGTTTACCGATACTTTCTGCTTCGTTCCTTAAAAAGGAAAAAAGGAAAGGAAATTGATTGGAAGCGTTATGGGCGGGTTTAGCCAGAAATTTGGATAGCGCCGTCATTTCCAACCTTCTATCAAAAGCTGGGTTGATGACGAATTCAATGGCTGCAGTTGTTGTAACTTGCAATCCAATGTCTTGCTTGAAAAGGTAATTGTGAGTTAGCTGAGCCTTTACTTTAAAAAAGGGCAAACAGATAATTTTACGCTCAACTTTTATAGGTAATAATAATTTGACCCTTAACTAACACCTAATACTAAAAAAACACTCAATAAAATCTCATTTAGCCAAGTTTGCCCCACAATTTTCCGCCGTTAGTCTTTTTCACTGACACCGTGTATAATTTCCGTTTATTTAGCTTTTTAGGACTAGTGACAAACTAACCTGGACAACAATCCAAATTAAATTAAGACATCTAATAATATATTAATCCAGTCCATTGAGTTTACTCATTATCAGCAAATGATAAGGTTTTAAAACAAACTTTAACAACAAATTAGTTATCCATAATTAACTAACTTAAAATAAGAAAATAAAATGATTTCCTTTATAAGTTGAGAATTTATTAAAAAATACAAAAGAAATATGAAATAGTATCATTGTTCTTACTTCTTTTTTTTCTTTTCCCGAAAGATCGCCTAATGAACGGGGGAGTACATGAGAATATCCACATCTTTGGGGTAGAGACGTGTTTTTCCTTTGAGTTCATTAAGTCCTAAGCAAGATTATATTCCTATCATCCAATTAGTGAGCCTGAGCCACATGTCTCTTTCTTCCTATTAATTAGTAATTGTATTTTGTCAGCCCTAATGATATCATTAATGATTCACGATTAATTAACTGACAAATAATTAGAGCCATCCAAATATTTCCAACGACAAAAAAACCCGAAACAAATAGCTTGTATAATACTCGCTTCAAATTTTATTAGATATCGTTTTTTTAGTTCTCATAATAATCAAAACAACTATTACATAGTTATTGTATAAATTATTTAAAATGATTTTAAAAATTGAAATACCACTGATCAAAATGATTTTTTTAAAAAAATCCGACGAGAATGAATCTGATTCATAGATTTGATGTTGATCTAGCTAGCTATAATGAACATAATAATCAAATAAATTTATGACTTTCTTTTCAGAATAAAAAACGAAATTGCTCACATGACAACAATTTGTAATTAATTTTAGTCAGAGAACCTTCTTGTTGTTCTATGAATTTCTTGGCTGTCTTAAGTAATACAAAAAAGAACCCATATCTTGGTCTCTACCCAAATAAAGAAAGGTTTTTCCAATCGGGAAATTACGTATAAGAGGAGATTTGGTAGGATAATATTGTATTTTATTGAGGGTAAATTAGTATATATAAAATGTTCAACTTAATCCTATAATTCTTTACTAATTAACAAAATTTAAATATATATATTTTAAATTTGTGTGATAATATAACAAATATGGATGTTCACTCCACTAAAAAAATGAAAAAAAAAATGAAAAAAAATAATGAGAATATTATTTAAAAATATTTTAAAAGGAATAAATTAAAAAGTAAATTGTAAATTAATAAATTAGTTACATATTTTGTCTAAATTTTATAATTTTTGCTATTTTTTATTAATTATATGTTTTTTTTTAGTATTAACTGTAAACTTTTCAGAAAATTATAAACTTTACCGTCTATCCTTCTAAACTATAAAGAATTAAGTGGAATATTTTATAAACCATAATTATTTTTTAGTTTACTTTTTTTAACGACCGTTGGTTTTTATTTTATTTTTATGAGTTAATTTGATAAACTCTGACCTTGCATGTGAACAAGTCTTAAGAAATTTAATACTAAAATTCCTTCGCACTTACGTTTAATAATGTAATGATAACTATATTAATAATTACGTTACAGTACATGCATGTGATCATTAATTTGGATACTACTGCATTTCCATGTCGATGAAAAATGACCCTTAAGGCAATGTACCAAATTCTTGGAACTTGCAGCGAGTAAATTATACTCGTTTTTTTTTTAATTATCACTTTTTTAATAAATAGTTTTGACTTTAATTGTCATTTTTTTAAAAATCACTTCTTATATTTTCAAGATTATTTTTAATAATTAATAATAAAATCAACCTTAAATAATATAAATTAATTATTTTTGAAGAAAATTTAAATTGCATGTCAATTGGTAGGAAAAGGCAACGCACTGTATTCATCAACAGAACATTAAAGGTGCACGAATTCATAAAAGAAAAAAGAGTGCACTCTTACAAAATTGTTTTTTTACAGATCTCCTATAAAAAGGTAGAGAATTTCAAGGCCAGGAAAAAAGAATTTCCGATGAGTTTACACAAAAATATTCGTCGATATCTAGCTTGTTTTTTCACGAGGATTACTAAACACTTAATAATCTGGAGGCAAGATTGATGAAATAATCTTCTCCACATGGGATGGTAAGACCACCCATCGGATGGTTGAAACCGAACTCTTGCTCAGAAAGTTGAAGCAAATCTTGGAATGAAGGATGGCTCAAGAATGATATCGGCACCACATATCTCCTCTTCTTCTCGCATTCTCCCACGTAAACCGCAATGTGCCCTTTTGGTACCACCAAGTCCGTTTTATTACTATTCGATTTTAGCAATTGCTTCACCCCAAGATTCATGGATGGTTTCTTGAGAAAACCCATAAATTTCGATGACCGTTTCGACGACAACGAAGATGAAGATGAAGATTCCTTGTGTCTCTTTCTATTTTGGGTAGTGAAGAGTTGTGAGAATGCTGAGATCGTTGCTTGTTGATACTCTTTTCTTAATCAGAAAGGAATTGGTTTAATTGTATTTATAGATAGAGAGAGCGCATGGAGTGCCATACTTTTGCAAGGGAGGCGCGGGGTGGGGGGGCGGGGCGTTTGGTGAAGCAAATGGGTGGTTGCGTGGGCTCTGGCCCCACTCCCCTCACATGGCTTTGCACAACTGGACTCGTGCTTCCCGATCCGTACACCAATAATATTGGTGCAACTCTTCCCAATTTTTTTTCTCTTCCTCCACTATCTTTCTCCACGTATGTATAGATGGCATTTCTAGAATGGTTCTTGAGTTTGAGCTAAATTAAGAGTGAATTCATCTGTAGTGCAAGTAGTGTATGTAAATCACTTTGTTCCAATCAGTAATACTCCCTCCGGACACAATTACTTGTCGTTTTACTGTTCATGCACGCATTTCGAAGAAGCCGAATGGCTAACTATTTGACCCCAAAAACTTCCGAATTTTTTCTCAAACGTACGTTCGAAAAAAAGTACGAAATTTTTTGGGGTCAAATAACGAACCATTCGGCATCCTCAAAATGCGTGCATGAACAGTAAAATGACAAGTAATTGTGTCCGGAGGGAGTATTAAAAAGAAGAGAAAAAAACAATATCAACAACAACAATATTCATGTTACTAACATAAATTGGGAGAATTGATCTTCTTATTGGGACCCACTGCATCAAACGTCCGCATGAGTGTTTAGTTATCAACTCTAAGATTAATTGATTATTTAAATTTTTACTTCCGTTACAACGTGAGTTCCATTTATAAAGATGAGTGAAAGTGTCTAATCAAACGCAACAATCAAAAGTGTAAATAGACGAAATTAAATTTCAATTCCCAAGTGCGCGCAGCATTTCTTATTTATATGGAACAAAAGAAATGCTCAGTTTTGTATGCAGCAATTGGTGGTGCTCGGTTTTCTAATGCTAACGTACGCATGCAGTCAATCATTCAACATTTTGGCAAATTGGCACATGAAATGAATCTGAGAAGCTGACTTAACCGGATGCCCTTTATTTATGCACCAATTTGAAACACAACATAAATAACACACATGAACCTGCAGCAACGTGCATTGACTCCGAATTAAAACCCTTTACGTGATCATTTTTTTTCCACGTACAAGTCAGTTATGCATGATGATGCATCATTTTGATGAGATATGCAATTATTAAAAAAAAGGGGGGAATAAATAGATCATGTAGAACCCTAATGCCTGATAATTGGGTGAATTAATAATCAATTTATATATTTTAAATGCAAAATCCCATAGGTGGGCCATGCTCATAGAGAATAAATGCTTTTCCGATCAGGCCCATGCTCATAGAGTTAGAGAGCTCTGATGGGCTTGTCTATCTATATTCGGACTAAACTGTGTTAGGTCGTAAGCCCATTTCTCAAGTGTTTTGTCCACCACAACTTTTGCTTTTAAATAATAATAAATGATTTTTGAAAGTTACAATTTCTATACATTTTGAAGGGTACACACAAGAAAGAAGATGAGTATATATAAATTTTACAAAAAAAAAAATTAGCATTAATATTCATTTATTTTGAAGTTTTATACAAATACAATGGAAATGGTGGTGAATCTGGTGATGATTTGCATCCCAGTAGGCCAATACAAGCAACAAAGAAACAGAAGAAACTTCTTGGTCAACTTGAAGACGATCAATTTGTCAAGAACCGGAATAATTAACCCAAAACTGATTCGCCGGAGACAAAATTCTAATTATCGTCTCAAATAATCCGTAATTAATCCAGATTTTAACAAGAATTTAATATTAATTAATTAATTAATTAACTCAAAGCTGAAGTTAGGGAAATGAAGTACTCTTCACTGCAGGGAATTGTAAGCCCACCCATTGGATGATCAAACCCGAATTCTTCCTCGGCTCGGTTTAATAAATCAAGAAACAAAGGATGGTTTAGGTAAGAAATTGGGATGACAAATCTCTTCCAGCTGTAACTTTCTTGATCTCCAACGTAGACCGCGACATGACCTTTTGGTACATTGTTGTTGTTATTATAACTAGAAGCAGCTAGAACACTTGCAATCCTCGCTGAAAGACTCCTCTGCAACTTCTGTTTTGCGTGTGCTACCCTCATCAGTTGAATCCCCATCTTTAACTTTCAAGATCGATTAAAGATCAAACAAGATTTTCTAGGTTTCTTGGGTTTTTTTGGTGAGTTTAAGATAAATTGATGACTTGGGTTTTGGAATGTGAGATACTTGTACATTTATATATAGGATGGCTTCAAAGGGAGATGTAGTGGTTACAACTTACAATAGTTTTGAGTTTTGATATATAATTGTCAAGTACATTGGTTGGTAAGTGGATATAGTCTATAATCTTACAAAAATTAGTTTTTAGTACCTTTTTACCCAACCATTCATACACTTCTATAGGCTTGAACCCAGTGACGGAGCCAGGAATCGATGTGTTGGGGGGGCGACAGTGATAGATTTAGGATTTGTATTCAGGGGGTGCGGCCCGAATTTTTTTTTTGAGTATTTTAAAGGGAAGTTAAACGAGCTAAACGAAAAATTGAAAAAAATGTTTAAGAGTATTTGTACTTTACCTTGCAAGTTGCACTTTAAAACTGTAACACACTAAATCGGTACAAACAAAATTATTCTAATAATGGGTGTGCATCATTTCGAGTTACAATACACGATGGTGAAAATTTTGAGAGTTAGGTTTTGAATTGGGGATTTCGAATTTTTAGAAAATTTGGGTATTTTTGGAGCGAAATTGAAAGTTGAGTTTTGTTTAGAGAAGGATTAGGAGTTAAAGTTTCAATTTTGGGAGAATGTGGTTTAATGGAGGAAATTTGGTTGAGGGAGAGGGAGAACACGGGTTGGAAATTTTGAGACATTGACTGCACAATTTTTTTTTTAATTATTACTAATATACTAATGACATATATTAAAATAAAAAATAAAAAAAATTTAAAAAAGTTTGGGGTGGCCATAGCCTCCCCTGGTCATACGGTACCTCCGTCCCTGCTCGAACCCATAATTTTGAAACATGCTGATTAGTTTAGATTTGAACCCATAATTTTGAAACATTACAATGATTCGTACTTATTTATCAATTTATTAGCATGTATAAGTACCTTCAAAATTAAATAGCTCAAATCTCATGGGCTATAAAAACAGACACAATGATTGACACATCTAGAATTTGATTTTTTTTAGTAAGATTGAAAGGGTAAATTCAAAGCTTGTTATTGTTATTGTTATTGGTAAGGATTTTTTATTTTTAAATAAAAAGAAAAAGAAAAAACATAGTATATAATGGTTTTTTTAGCACATAGGAAGAATGATGAGGGACATAGCAGGTGAAGGCCATGGTGAGGAATTCACATGGTTTGTTGTGTTTGTTTTGAGACAAATGATGCCCTACCACACATTTTAAGACCCCAAAAAATAGCGAAGAATAGAAATTGCAACCAACATATGTATAATACGGACAATAAAACCTGTGCGTTATTTTCATCGTAATAATTATGCAAGAATATAGTATGCTTTTTTGATGGTAGAGACCTTAGCTATCCTATATCAGACCAGACTCGACTCGTCTCGTCTCAATCGAATGGATTGGAAGCACTGAACTTAGACTACACCCTGCAGTTTGTTGTGATTTGGCTGCTTTTTCTCTCTGGCCCAACTCTGCTTTTGTTGGTTATTTCATGAATTCTCTTGTCCACTATTGGGCTTCTTGGTTTAATTCAATATTGTAGGAGATTATTAGCAAATTAATGTATTTAGTAATGTAGTTTTCCATTAATTATTGGCGGTGGAGTGCTTGAGAAGTAAAAATTCGTCCATTTTTAACCTAAGTTTTGAGAGGATAAAAATTCAAAAGTGAATGTCTAATAATACTCGAATAAGATTACCGTATTAAAGAGCACCCAACTAATTGTTAAATTATTTTTTAATGGATAATGTTTGTCATACGTGGGAGAGTACACGTTTAATTAATAGAAAACAAAAACAAAAACAAGAACAAGAACAAGAACAAAATGAGCTTGTTATTGCAAATGGGACTGCTTCTCCTTTTTCTTCATAAAAATATAAATATTCGGTGCTAAATCATACTAGTATTTTATTAAAAGAACCCACAATGTTTGCTAAGGCTAAAATATTAAGGATTAGTGTTTAAGTAGTGTACATTTTGCCAAGTTTGGTGCTTCCATTCAACCTATCATCTTTTCAAAATTCTGGCCCAACTTCACATGCCACACTTTTGGGCTTTGGTGATTGGAAAACTTTAAACGACACCTGCATGTAGGTTTGCGTGACATGTCATTTGCTAAAAGAACAAAAAAGAAATGATAGTTTAGGATTGAAAAAAAGTTTAACAAACGTGGAATGAAGTGATCGACCTATATAAGATTTGCTCCGTACTTTAGTTTATACATTGTATAAGCAAGCAAACAACAAAATTGGACCGTTAATAATTTCAAAATTTGGCTAATAATTATTTGCTCTTTCGATGTGGTAGGGTTTACATTCAAATCCCACCATTCTTATCCATGCTTTCATGAGATTCATCCATCTTTGTGTCCCCAAATAGACAAAATCAAATGTGGCATTGCCTTGTGACCACAAATTTTTGTGTTTATTTTTCCATTTTAGTTAAACCCTACTGTAATTTTTTTAGTCTGTTCGAATGTCATCTTTGCGAGTTCTTAAAAAATAAGATTCATTCATCAATGTAAAATAGAAAAAATAAAGTTTCGAATTCGAATCACTTTATCAACATTTATATTTATGTGAGAAAATGGATGTTCGAAGTTAAGTCTTATTACTGCCAAATTTAAATATTTTAAACTTATTTTTCTCTTAGTTAATTCATCATAAGCTATATAGATTTGATGCAATATTTATCTTCCTTTATTCCGCTTGCCAACCGGCTACCAAAAGGGGAAACGAAAATATGAATATGAGTTATTAGTTACTAATAATGTGCAGACACTGTATACATGAATATCCCCGTTTCTAAATCAATGAGATATACTATTGATTAGTGGAAGTGGGAGAAGTCTTTCATAGCTAAAGCTAGATTCATTAATGGTCAACTAGTGCAATGTTTAATGTCAAAAAACGTTTACGAAACATCATCTCTTATCCATTTCACTTAATAATTCAACTAAAAAGTATTTATTTTTGGTCCCGTTCAACCTGCCATTTCTTCAAATGTCCTGCAAAACTTGTTTAATCTGTGTTTGATGGTGCGAAGACACACATGACCCCCCTGGTCATTGTGTTAAATTGATCCCAAACTCCTCTAGAATCATGGCGCATGCATGGTTATGTACATCATTTAATTGAAGATGAATGTCTGAACTTTGTCCCATTTATATTAATTGTTACATTAGTTTTTCATAGTAGAGCTAGTTAATTAGCAACATTGGGTTGTATTTGAGTAGGGATTTATCCATTATTAATTCAGATTTTAAATTCGAATTTTGATAATGGAAAAAATTATATTGAAAGAATCATTCTGATTATTCGTAGCTCGAACAGGAGCAGAACTAGAAAAAAAAAAGTTAGGAGAGGTGGGATTTAAAGGCAAAATTAGACTACATTTTCTAGAGGTCATATATATGGTACTATGTGGAAAAATTGTATTATATATTTATTAATTTATTATTCTTTAATATAAAAAATAAACTATATAAAAATTAATGAAACAAGTTTTGGAATTTCTGATTTATTTTTCATTAATATTAGAAAGTTAACTTGAATTGTAAATCATTTATAAAATCCAACTAAATTTTGGGGGCTAAAAATATAGAATTTTGAGATAAATAAAGTATGATTAATTAAAAAATCTAGAAGTTTAAAGACTATATTAGGAACTTTTAGAAAATTTGGGAGGATTAATTTTTTTTTGAAATAAAGTAGTTTTTTTTAAAAAAAATAACTTAAAACTAGAGGGACTAACTGGTACATTTTTAAAATTTTAGGAAGTTCGAGGCCACTCCCCGCCCTCCTTACCTCCACTCCTAGGCCCATATACGTTAGAATGAAATTTATCTCCTATTTGAAAGGAAAAAAAAGACACTAAGTATACCGAAATAGTGATATATTGTTAGTTAATCCATCACCCTTTCTTCGTTAAATGGTTTGATGCTCTTGCTTGTGCCATTGTCATTGACAAGAATGCAAAGTTTTCGAAGTATTCTTTTGAAGTGGTAGGCCAGTGCTATCAGAATATGGTAAGTGCATTAGTTGGGAGGCCAAACCATGTGATTCCTTATGCCCATGTGTCCTTATAGAAGAACCCCACTCGATCCAAATAGGTCATATGCATGCCTCCATTTAAATCCCTTAATTCAAAAAGCCTAATCAAGTTCTTCTCTTGCTTTCAAAATTCTTTCAATTCTGAATCCTCAATCCTATCAAATTAATATCTTTGGATCAAGAATCCAAACATGGCGCCTAAAGGCCACTTTGCTGTTTATGTTGGAGAAATTAGTAGTGGAAAGAAGAAAAGGTTCATGGTTCCAATTTCATACCTGAAACATCCTTCTTTCAAGAACTTGCTCCATCAAGCTGAAGAAGAATTTGGGTTCCATCATCCTCTTGGTGGCCTCTCCCTCCCCTGCAGTGAAGAGTTCTTCACCAATCTCATTTTCAGTTTTTCGATATAAATACGATATAGATCAATAATCAAACTCATATGTAATAAGAGTGTCAACTTATCAGAGAATGAGTGGAATGATTCATTGTATCGAAAACGTAAAATGTAATTAGTATCTAATAATAGAATCAAACTATGTTCCAACATATATTAGCAAAAGGGATGTAACTTTGTTGATTGTAATTACACTATGATATTATCAACATTTGTTTTGTATCCCTCAATCAACCCCTTTCACATATTTTAATGGTGAACCAAATAGTTTAATTCCCTCAATATCTAATTAATCATTAAAAACTTATTTTTATTTTTAATTTATTTCGGTAAAAGTTAGACAAAATGAAAATATTAACTCCAAATAATCTAATTCTCTTTTATTTTATATTATCTATTCATTTTTTATATAACTTTGTATCATCAATAAATTATTTTTATTTTAATACATATATGTGATTAGGGACGTATTTAAGTTTGATTAAAGATTAGGGAAGCAAATTAAATTTTTATTAAACACCAGCTAGGATTGGGTTTGTTTTTTTAATTATGTAAAGTTCATACGCTGGTCGCTGGCCTGCTTCTGGCGGGTCGGACTAAATGGGCCTGCAGGTAATTGGGTCTACTAACGCTAATAGGATTGACCCACTAAACCCACCGCAATAACATAAACATATAAATAGATACCTAATTCCTGCGATTGTTGTCCCAAATTCAATCCCTTCTCGTCTCTCCTTTACTTTCTCAAACTCCGCGACCGCGGCCGCCACAGCCACGGCCACCGTTTTTATGCAAGTCAGGTGTTTCCGCTCGGAGAAGTTTAATTTGCCTGCAAAATTGTTGATCACTTCTAATCTATTTAGGTTAAACTTGGTTGTTAACCTTGGATTAATTAGACTAGTTGTCGCAACGATTGTACTTGACGATTTAATCGTGTTTGATTTGGTCTGCTCTCATTAATTAAGGTCGGCGTGTAATTACATTTTTTTAACTAATTAGACTTTCTATTCCTCAAACTAACAGGATTAATCGATCAATTAGTTAGTTTCGATGGAGGTGTTTAGCATTGAGATCAATAAACATGGTCCTGCAGCAAAAGTAAAGACTAATTACGCGGCGAAATCAGAGTTTCTTCCCTTGTGGATGTATATTATCCGTACAGAAGAGGACAAAGCGAGGCTACTGTAATCAGTTCTGGTAAAAGTACTTACCTTAAGGTTGTGGCCGATGAATCCGTCTTTGGGCCCAAACTTACCAGAGCCTTATCACCCGCTCGGCTTTGATATGTGGGTCAATCTCAAGGATGGAAATGACGAGAAGATTTGCATCGAACTGTTCTTTCGTTTTGATAAGGATGAGGGTAAGTACGATGAATTACATGAAATAACTCGGAGCTACAAGGATGACTCTTGGTCTATCACAATTAGGTTTGCAGCTTTCGAGGAGGCGACTTCAGCCCTATTTGTGGTTAAACTCCATGAATTAGCTTGTGGGGTGGGAGCACCTATTATGATGTATGTTAAGGTTTATGTTACAAATGAGTTAAGTGGTCAAGAAGTTGGAAGTTTTCTGTTTGGGGTGTCGAGGAAGAATCGTGTTGAGTTAAGTCCTGGGAGCGTCTTGCCATTGTACAAGAATTCCGTTGCAGTGCCACAAGGTTATCGTTGCCGTCTCAACTTTGTATTGTTCATAGTTAATTCTGATGGGAATGACATTCCCATTGTCTGCCATGAGAAATTGTGAGAAATTATGAGAAATTGTTTTCCTCTAGTGTGATGCTGAGGCTCAAATGTTTCTGTTGATACTCGAATTTTGACGCTAGCACGTTCAATCACGTGCAAAATAGCATGCCCGCATTTTTTAAAAACACACTTAATCAATTACAGTGGTTTTATTTTTTACTTTTTCACTAACCGTTATTGATCTCTCGATCCAGCTCGAGTCCTTTCGTTTTCTTTCATTTTTATCTACCATTTGGATCTTTTTACTTTTTAGTCTTATTGGGCCCCGAACGAGCTTTTTCAACACTTTGTTAAAATAAATGCGTTTAGAGAGTCGAGTTCAAAATTTTGTTCGCATCATCCCGATCATCATATTTTTCTCTATAACGTAGTTGCTTTCATTCGAATTTTTCGCCAGTTTCATCGCACTGATATTTCGAGCCCATATTAATTACTAAAGTATTTTTTTCCTTTCTTTTTAATCAACCGTTGGATTGGTTGACTAATCCCTTAGTCAACCATCCAACGGTCACGGATTTAAAGCCTACATCCCTCCTCTTTTCTTTCCCAGCAAGCCTTCCCTTCCAATTCGAAGCCTCTTTATGGCTTCGAGAACCAACCTCGTCATAGCTTCTAGAAGGGAGCCTCGTCATCGAGCCTTGTCACTGCTTCTGGAACGTCGAGTCATTCCTTCCCGATGTACGTATGGTCCCACCTAAAGTAGCTATGCAATAGGTCATTGAAACAAGGAGGCACCCATGTGCCATAAGTTACTTTGGATTATCACTCTCATACATTAGCTGATCATAAGGAGATATCCATGTGTCATAAGTTATTTCATTATTTCATTATTTATGTAAATAAGAGCGTAAAATCTATAATATTTTACCGACTTTCATTGCTTTCAAATTATTGTTTATTTATTTTTTTGTAAGGGAAAGAAAACTCGAGAGAAAGGTAGACAATTCTTTAGGTTTTTGTCTTGTGTGTGTGAACTATGAAGTGACAACACAACAGGGATGGAATGCAGATGGAGACAACGAATGAAAACAATGAATTTCATTATTTATGTAAATAAGAGCGTAAAATCTATAATATTTTACCGACTTTCATTGCTTTCAAATTATTGTTTATTTATTTTTTTGTAAGGGAAAGAAAACTCAAGAGAAAGGTAGACACTTCCTTAGGTCACGTCTCCATCTGCTATCCATCCCTGTTGTCTTTTGTCTTGCCACTTCACAGTTCACTCACACAAGACAAAAACCTACGGTATGTATGGCAAAGAGGGTATCCTAGAGGAAGTAAGGCCCACATCAGTAATTGGACATCAATCATGGCTTCTTGCAATCCACACCGGTCCTTCCCTCCACGGCCCAATCCTACTCCTACTTGTACCAGAACTTTCCTCCAAATCACAATTTAATTCACAAATCTATGGATTTGAGATTGTTTTGACTTCCGAAGTTTTGAGTTCGAGTTTTCACAATACAACTGTCGATAAAATTTGGTATTTCTTAGGTTATGTGAAATAGTTTAATACAATAGAAGTTCGAATTAGTCAACACAGCACAGCTAAAAAAAATAGGATGATTTATTAAAAAAAAACCCCACAATCTTTAGAATTTAATTTTGGAATCTAAATGCCATAAATAATACCTACTGCCAATTCCCAATTGCCATTTCCTTCGCACAGTGACATGTATTATTCTCTTAACAATCTTGGCCAATGGCCAATTTTTTTTTCCTCTTTTCTTTCATAATTCTAAGTTTTAGAAAAATACAAGAAATATTCGTCTTTTCTTCCCATTAATTGGTGGATGGGCTCAGGGAGTAGAGAGCGGCCATATACGTATGGTCCCACCTAAAGCGGCTATGCAATAGGTCATTGAAACAAGAAGGCGCCCATGTGCCATAAGTTACTTTGAATTGTCACTCTCATACGTTAGTCGGTCATAAGGAGATATCCATGTGTCATAAGTTACTTTGGATTGCCACTCTCATACGTTAGTCAGTCATAGGGTATACCTATGTGCCATAAGTTACTTTGGATTGTCACTCTCATATGTTAGTCAGTCTGTGATACTGGAACATAAAAAAAAAAGTTGTAAGTTTAAAAAAAACAAAAGAAATATTCGTCTTTTCTTCCCATTAATTGGTGGATGGGCTCAGGGAGTAGAGAGCGGCCATATACGTATGGTCCCACCTAAAGTGGCTATGCAATAGGTCATTGAAACAAGGAGGCACTCATGTGCCATAAGTTACTTTGGATTATCACTCTCATACGTTAGCTGATCATAAGGAGATATCCATGTGTCATAAGTTATTTCATTATTTCATTATTTATGTAAATAAGAGCGTAAAATCTATAATATTTTACCGACTTTCATTGCTTTCAAATTATTGTTTATTTATTTTTTTGTAAGGGAAAGAAAACTCGAGAGAAAGGTAGACAATTCTTTAGGTTTTTGTCTTGTGTGTGTGAACTATGAAGTGACAACACAACAGGGATGGAATGCAGATGGAGACAACGAATGAAAACAATGAATTTCATTATTTATGTAAATAAGAGCGTAAAATCTATAATATTTTACCGACTTTCATTGCTTTCAAATTATTGTTTATTTATTTTTTTGTAAGGGAAAGAAAACTCAAGAGAAAGGTAGACACTTCCTTAGGTCACGTCTCCATCTGCTATCCATCCCTGTTGTCTTTTGTCTTGCCACTTCACAGTTCACTCACACAAGACAAAAACCTACGGTATGTATGGCAAAGAGGGTATCCTAGAGGAAGTAAGGCCCACATCAGTAATTGGACATCAATCATGGCTTCTTGCAATCCACACCGGTCCTTCCCTCCACGGCCCAATCCTACTCCTACTTGTACCAGAACTTTCCTCCAAATCACAATTTAATTCACAAATCTATGGATTTGAGATTGTTTTGACTTCCGAAGTTTTGAGTTCGAGTTTTCACAATACAACTGTCGATAAAATTTGGTATTTCTTAGGTTATGTGAAATAGTTTAATACAATAGAAGTTCGAATTAGTCAACAAAGCACAGCTAAAAAAAATAGGATGATTTATTAAAAAGAAAACCCCACAATCTTTAGAATTTAATTTTGGAATCTAAATGCCATAAATAATACCTACTGCCAATTCCCAATTGCCATTTCCTTCGCACAGTGACATGTATTATTCTCTTAACAATCCTGGCCAATGGCCAATTTTTTTTTTCTCTTTTCTTTCATAATTCTAAGTTTTAGAAAAATACAAGAAATATTCGTCTTTTCTTCCCATTAATTGGTGGATGGGCTCAGGGAGTAGAGAGCGACCATATACGTATGGTCCCACCTAAAGCGGCTATGCAATAGGTCATTGAAACAAGAAGGCACCCATGTGCCATAAGTTACTTTGAATTGTCACTCTCATACGTTAGTCGGTCATAAGGAGATATCCATGTGTCATAAGTTACTTTGGATTGCCACTCTCATACGTTAGTCAGTCATAGGGTATACCTATGTGCCATAAGTTACTTTGGATTGTCACTCTCATATGTTAGTCAGTCTGTGATACTGGAACATAAAAAAAAAAGTTGTAAGTTTAAGAAAAACACAAGAAATATTCGTCTTTTCTTCCCATTAATTGGTGGATGGGCTCAGGGAGTAGAGAGCGGCCATATACGTATGGTCCCACCTAAAGTGGCTATGCAATAGGTCATTGAAACAAGGAGGCACCCATGTGCCATAAGTTACTTTGGATTATCACTCTCATACGTTAGCTGATCATAAGGAGATATCCATGTGTCATAAGTTATTTCATTATTTCATTATTTATGTAAATAAGAGCGTAAAATCTATAATATTTTACCGACTTTCATTGCTTTCAAATTATTGTTTATTTATTTTTTTGTAAGGGAAAGAAAACTCGAGAGAAAGGTAGACAATTCTTTAGGTTTTTGTCTTGTGTGTGTGAACTATGAAGTGACAACACAACAGGGATGGAATGCAGATGGAGACAACGAATGAAAACGATGAATTTCATTATTTATGTAAATAAGAGCGTAAAATCTATAATATTTTACCGACTTTTATTGCTTTCAAATTATTGTTTATTTATTTTTTTGTAAGGGAAAGAAAACTCAAGAGAAAGGTAGACACTTCCTTAGGTCACGTCTCCATCTGCTATCCATCCCTGTTGTCTTTTGTCTTGCCACTTCACAGTTCACTCACACAAGACAAAAACCTACGGTCTGTATGACAAAGAGGGTATCCTAGAGGAAGTAAGGCCCACATCAGTAATTGGACATCAATCATGGCTTCTTGCAATCCACACCGGTCCTTCCCTCCACGGCCCAATCCTACTCCTACTTGTACCAGAACTTTCCTCCAAATCACAATTTAATTCACAAATCTATGGATTTGAGATTGTTTTGACTTCCGAAGTTTTGAGTTCGAGTTTTCACAATACAACTGTCGATAAAATTTGGTATTTCTTAGGTTATGTGAAATAGTTTAATACAATAGAAGTTCGAATTAGTCAACACAGCACAGCTAAAAAAAATAGGATGATTTATTAAAAAGAAAACCCCACAATCTTTAGAATTTAATTTTGGAATCTAAATGCCAGAAATAATACCTACTGCCAATTCCCAATTGCCATTTCCTTCGCACAGTGACATGTATTATTCTCTTAACAATCCTGGCCAATGGCCAATTTGTTTTTCTCTTTTCTTTCATAATTCTAAGTTTTAGAAAAATACAAGAAATATTCATTTTTTCTTCCCATTAATTGGTGGATGGGCTCAGGGAGTAGAGAGCGGCCATATACGTATGGTCCCACCTAAAGCGGCTATGCAATAGGTCATTGAAAGAAGAAGGCACCCATGTGCCATAAGTTACTTTGAATTGTCACTCTCATACGTTAGTCGGTCATAAGGAGATATCCATGTGTCATAAGTTACTTTGGATTGCCACTCTCATACGTTAGTCAGTCATAGGGTATACCTATGTGCCATAAGTTACTTTGGATTGTCACTCTCATATGTTAGTCAGTCTGTGATACTGGAACATAAAAAAAAAAGTTGTATGTTTAAGAAAAACACAAGAAATATTCGTCTTTTCTTCCCATTAATTGGTGGATGGGCTCAGGGAGTAGAGAGCGGCCATATACGTATGGTCCCACCTAAAGTGGCTATGCAATAGGTCATTGAAACAAGGAGGCACTCATGTGCCATAAGTTACTTTGGATTATCACTCTCATACGTTAGCTGATCATAAGGAGATATCCATTTGTCATAAGTTATTTCATTATTTCATTATTTATGTAAATAAGAGCGTAAAATCTATAATATTTTACCGACTTTCATTGCTTTCAAATTATTGTTTATTTATTTTTTTGTAAGGGAAAGAAAACTCGAGAGAAAGGTAGACAATTCTTTAGGTTTTTGTCTTGTGTGTGTGAACTATGAAGTGACAACACAACAGGGATGGAATGCAGATGGAGACAACGAATGAAAACGATGAATTTCATTATTTATGTAAATAAGAGCGTAAAATCTATAATATTTTACCGACTTTTATTGCTTTCAAATTATTGTTTATTTATTTTTTTGTAAGGGAAAGAAAACTCAAGAGAAAGGTAGACACTTCCTTAGGTCACGTCTCCATCTGCTATCCATCCCTGTTGTCTTTTGTCTTGCCACTTCACAGTTCACTCACACAAGACAAAAACCTACGGTCTGTATGACAAAGAGGGTATCCTAGAGGAAGTAAGGCCCACATCAGTAATTGGACATCAATCATGGCTTCTTGCAATCCACACCGGTCCTTCCCTCCACGGCCCAATCCTACTCCTACTTGTACCAGAACTTTCCTCCAAATCACAATTTAATTCACAAATCTATGGATTTGAGATTGTTTTGACTTCCGAAGTTTTGAGTTCGAGTTTTCACAATACAACTGTCGATAAAATTTGGTATTTCTTAGGTTATGTGAAATAGTTTAATACAATAGAAGTTCGAATTAGTCAACACAGCACAGCTAAAAAAAATAGGATGATTTATTAAAAAGAAAACCCCACAATCTTTAGAATTTAATTTTGGAATCTAAATGCCATAAATAATACCTACTGCCAATTCCCAATTGCCATTTCCTTAGCACAGTGACATGTATTATTCTCTTAACAATCCTGGCCAATGGCCAATTTTTTTTTTCTCTTTTTTTTCATAATTCTAAGTTTTAGAAAAATACAAGAAATATTCGTCTTTTCTTCCCATTAATTGGTGGATGGGCTTAGGGAGTAGAGAGCGACCATATACGTATGGTCCCACCTAAAGCGGCTATGCAATAGGTCATTGAAACAAGAAGGCGCCCATGTGCCATAAGTTACTTTGAATTGTCACTCTCATACGTTAGTCGGTCATAAGGAGATATCCATGTGTCATAAGTTACTTTGGATTGTCACTCTCATACGTTAGTCAGTCATAGGGTATACCTATGTGCCATAAGTTACTTTGGATTGTCACTCTCATATGTTAGTCAGTCTGTGATACTGGAACATAAAAAAAAAAGTTGTAAGTTTAAGAAAAACACAAGAAATATTCGTCTTTTCTTCCCATTAATTGGTGGATGGGCTCAGGGAGTAGAGAGCGGCCATATACGTATGGTCCCACCTAAAGTGGCTATGCAATAGGTCATTGAAACAAGGAGGCACTCATGTGCCATAAGTTACTTTGGATTGTCACTCTCATACGTTAGTCAGTCATAGGGTATACCCATGTGCCATAAGTTACTTTGCATTGTCACTCTCATATGTTAGGGTCTGTTTGGCGTTCCGGTTTGGTGGAAAAAAGTTCTGTGAGTAAAAGTTGGGTGGGAAAATAACTTTTGGAAAACGGAGTGTGCTGTTTGGTAAAAAAAATTAAAAGTGCTGTGAGATATCTGAGGTGTTTGGTAAAATGACCATAAAGGGCATAAAATCCATTTTTAAAAAATTAATAAAAATAGGCAAAATGGATCTAGAATTACTTATCTTGAGATAAATATTTTATTGTGATAGTTTTTAATTTATTTTGCTGGTTATATAAAGTAAAAAAATTAAAATGAAATAAATAAAAAAAAATAGGAGAGAGAGAGTGCCCAACGCAGCAACCGGTTGGCTGCTGGAGCAAAATGGAGCAGTGGCCAATTGAGAAAATTAACAAAGGAAACAAAAGCCAGCTTTTCCAAAGTGCTTTTGAGGATTGTTTACCAAACACTTTTGTAATGGTTTTGGGTTGGGAAAAGTTGGGTTGGGTACCTAACTCCCAACGCCAAACACCACCTTAGTCAGTCAGGAATTATAATAGACCTGTGATACTGGAACATAAAAAAAAAAGTTGTAAGTTTAAGAAAAACACAAGCAATTTATCTCTTAATGAGTCAATTCAATTCAATCACATTATCAGTAAAAAGGTTAATTAAGTTACTGGAATGATAAATTAACCCCTTTTTATATATAAGCAAGATAAATTAACTTAAAGTAATTGCAACCTTTCCAAACTGTTTGATTTGAAATTAAACCATGTTTCCAAACTGTTTGATTTTTTGACAGCATCTGGTTGTTGCAATTCGATTAAAACTTTGGGATTTTATTTTAAAATATAAAGAAATGAGTAATTTATTTAAAAAAACTGACCAATAACAACTAACTATATATATTTTTCATAAAAGAAAAAAGGAGAATAGAAGGAAGTGGTCACTTTACTGAGGCATGGCATGAAAAAATTTCAAGTCTCAACCCACTGGCTTTTTGTGTTTTTTTCCCGCTTGTACATGTCCTGTCCAAGCTTATGCAGGCAAGCAATTTGCCCTATGCCTCCAAATGCGTCTAGGAAAATTTCAGCAGCAATGGGAGATCCAAGTATGGCATCTGGAAGGGAGTGGGTGGAGATAACTGATTGGAAAAATGAAGGCTATTTCTCCTGGATTAGTCAACCTTCAGCTTCGCTTCTTGTCATCATACAGTCTGTTTCTGATGTTTGTCTTGAGGAAAGCAGCAGCAATGAAGATTGCTGTCCTCTTATTTATCTACTCCATGCTATGATTCTGCAGAGGCTTGTCGATATGAATAGGCAGATAAAGTCCTTGGAGTATGTATTGGAAAGTAATGGCAATACTGTCAGAAACAAGTTACTTGGTGATACTTGCCTGAAACTATATAGTAAAAGGTGCAAAAAGTGGGAAAGACTCATCTCTAGTATGAAGCAGGAGGCAGAAGCTCTTACTGAATTCATGTTGAGATACACCTCATTATTTGGTAATGATCTACTTATGGCTAACACTTTTGATAATGGAATTAGTTTGAATATATGTGACGTTAATTTGGATGAAAGCGAAAAATGGCTTTTGGATGTTTGTTCTGTGGACAAGAAGTCATTACCTGCTGCAATTTGGTGGATTCTTTGCCAGAATATTGATATTTGGTCTATTCATGCTAGTAAGAAGAAGTTGAAGGTTTTCTTTTCACTAGTGATCTGTGCTTCCCTCCCAACTATAGCAAGAAGCTTTGGAGAGGGGGGAAAGCACCATATTATGGAAGCTAGTCCGCTGAAGAAAATGTCTATCAACAAAATCTCATCAGACCTTCTTACTGAATCCATTCTTTATGAACATAAAGTAAGACATGGAAACTCTCTCATGCTTTTGTCCTCATGTACAATACAGAGGCACCTTATTTATACGTTGAACCACAATGATTTTATGGAAAGTATTGCTTTGCATGGTTTTGATACTTGCTCATTTTCTAGTTTGTTCGCAGGTATTTCACATCAATCTTTCGCCGATTATTAGAGAAATCAGTCCTACCAGAATTTAGTAATTTATTGAGGGTGGATATCAACTTGAGGCAAACACTTAACTGGGAAGAGATTCTGAATTCCCTTGAAAACTCATCAAGGGTTGTTCTATGTGGCAAACCAGCAAATATTTCAAGGGAGTCAACTGGCATGAGATTTACAGCTTGTCAGGATTTGCTTAGTCTTTTTTGTTGGATGCCAAAAGAATTTATGACTTCAAGATCTTTCTTACTCCATGCAACTCATCTAGTCAACCTTGAAAGGTAAACTTTCCCAATCTCTCTTCTTAGTCTTCTGCTCCTACTAATGATTTTTACTCTGATTTATATTATATAAAAACATTTGCGCTTGCATAGATTGTGTATTTTGGTTTAGGGTGATATTCCCACAACCCAAATTGTTATTCCCACACCCTTTGACCTAGTAATTTGCTAAATTAGCCATTCTTATATTTTATAGCATGATTTTTAATACTCAAACAAGGCTAGTGTAATAAATTCCTAAATGCAACCCTTTGTTTTTTTTGCACGTAGTACTTGTTATAAACAATGTCATCATGTCTATTACTTTTACACCAGTAAACAGACCCTTGGAAAACCTCCTATTTATCTCTCTTCAACCCGTGAGCGTATTGTATGATTTGTTCTTTGACTAGAAGGTTTCTTTTGGTGTATTATCCCTGGTACGATAGAATACATACTGACTTGCAATTATGTGTTTACCTTCAGGTTTCTCATTCACAGCTTATTAGAATGTCAGGATGCATTGGCCCCATGTAATTGGTGTGAACTCTTGAAGTTGCTTGTCTCCTGCCGGAGGGCCATGAAGTATCTAGTTGTGGCATATTTTGAGATGAAGGCAGGATTTGCTAAATCCTCACTCACCCCAATCCTGTCCAAGGAATTTGTCTTGTGGCTTTTCACGTCAGTGTCTACAGTGGTTGGCCTGCAAGAGAGACTATCTGAACATTGTGCTGATCAAGATGGAGACATGTTCTTTTCGTTGATGGATCGCACATTTTACGTGTTCTTAACATTAAGCAGATATCAATCTGCTGCTATAAAAGTTTGTGGTCCACGTGTGGATTCCTTAAGAGAAGTTGAAGCCTGGAACCGTGTTCTTCTTGTCGCTGAGACTTTAAAGGAACAGACACAAGGCCTACTTATTTCATTAAAGGGCTACACTTGCAAGAAGAAAGTGGGAGATGATGTCAATGTTGTTGTTTTGAATAAATTATCATCAGTAGTTTGTTGTTTCAGTGGGTTTCTCTGGGGACTCGCCTCTGCCTTCAACAATGGTGACTGTGAATTGTTGAGAAAGAAATGTGTATCTGTATGCAGAATTAACCTTTGCATAAAGATGTTTGCTGAGTTTATTAGTTTTTCCTTACACATGTTGTCTTCTGAGGATCACCATCAACTTGGGAATTTATGTGACACTAAGAATCTCATAAAGTCAGATGATATTAGTGGTTTGGTTCATCCAGAGCAGTTTTCATTTGAAGCCGCTGCTGAGACTGAACAGCATCAGGAACCAGGAGCTGCAAAGACCTGGCTGGAGTCATCTGACATTGGTGATGGCTCTGGGAATGCTAGTGTTTGCAGGCGTAGTTTGCAGTCAGGAGATGCAAGCTCTGTTGCTAGTGTTTTAAATAAGGTAGGCTTGTATCAGTGTCAATTATCAAACAATGTGCTGCAAGTATCATCATCGCAGAGCAGCTTGTTTAATCAGACAGCTATTTATTGCTTCTTCTGCTATTCTGAGGCTAAATTTTCTAACCATATGTACTCCACTGTTGTCTAGCTTGGTGCCAAATTTTATTGGGATATCTGAAGCTTTGCTGTTGAGATTGGCAGATGGGACTGAGATGCCAGAATGTTGAAATCAACACCAACTTTGGCTTTATTTTGGCGTTAGCTTGGCTTTAGGTTGGCGTTATCTTGGTTAGCATCAGCGTTATCATGCTTTTGCATGATAACAAGCAGCAATAAAGGAGGGCGTTAAAAGCAGCGTCAAGACATGCGGAAGCGATATCATGGTCAAGCGATATCATCAAGCATCAAGCGTCATCTCAGAGGCATCATCAAGTCCAGCGGCATCTTCAGCGTTAGCATCAAGCAGCAAACGCAGCGTCAGAGTCATCAAGCGTTAGCATCAAGAGGTCAAGAGGTCAAGCGTTAGCAAGGGCGTTAGGAAGTAAAAATATTTGTCTGTTTCTAGCTTTGCCATGTGTCATTAAATGGTGTGTACACATGTAAAAATCTAGAGTGTTATACCACGTGTAGAAAATAGAAGTATGTAGAAAAAGTAAGTCGGTGAAATGCCTATATATATGCATCCACAAAACTACAGAAAAGTGGTTGGAACCTTTGTTCCCTCCCACATTGCCAGAGAGAAGAGATTCTGAAACACCTCTCTCTCAAATCAAGAAATCATGTTTGTTTGTGTGAATGAGAGGAGAAGAGTGTGCACAGTGATGAAATGTACACCACTCACTGAGTAAAGTGTGCGAAGTCACCACTCTCATTATCATCATCATCTTTTCCAGAGAAAAAGAAGAAATCAGTTGTGTCTGCTTGTGACTGTAAAATATTTTTCATCATCTATAATATCATCTTCATCTTTTTTGTGTTCAGTGTCTCTTTGATTTTCTAACATGGTAGCGGAGCAATTACAAAATTCCAGAATCATCAACCTTCAAAACCAACAATTGGTAGCGGAGAGCAATCTCAAAACCAACACAGAAGCACTCTCTCTTCTTTGGTTAGATGGTGTCCTGAAGTATCTGTAGGAGCTGGGGGATCATTTCCCTTCAACCAATCCTATGTTAACTCAAGATGTTTATACCAAGCTAATTGAGTTGCACTTAAAAGCTTTGGGGAAATGCATAACTTTGCAGGGAAGGAAGCTACACTAGCTTCTCATGAGAAAGAGTCAACTTCAAAGATGCTCCATGGTAACATGGAATCTGGAGTATCTGTTTCTCATAGAAATTACGTCTTCGATGACTTTAAAGCTAGGTTGAGGATGTCATTCAAAGCCTTCGTAAGAAATCCATAAGAGCTGCATTTAGTGTCTGCAATACAGGCTATAGAGAGAGCTCTAGTGGGAGTTCACAATGGCAGTGCAAAAAATTATGTAGTAAGTACTGGAAGCGCAGATGGTGGAAAGGTTTCCTCTACTGTAGCTGCTGGCATCGACTGCTTGGATCTAGTTCTGGAATATGTTTCACGTTAGTATTCTCGTCTCAAATGATGCTATTACAATTACTTTATGTCATTAATTGAGTTTTCTTCTCTTCTAAGTTCTAACCATTGACTTGCTTTGTAGGTACTAAACGTTTAAATGATGTTAGAAGACACATTCAGAGTTTAATTGGTGCCTTATTAAATATAATTTTGCACTTGCAAAGTTCATCAATCTTCTATAGTCCATCGACTGGTTGTCAAGGCCAAGGGGGTAATAGTCCAGATCCAGGAGCAACTATTCTTATGTGTGTTGAGGTACTTACAACACTTTCTAGAAAACATGATCTATTTCAAATGGATTCCTGGCAAGTAGCACAGTGTTTACATATACCTGCTGCCCTTTTTCAAGATTTCCATCAACTGGGAATTTGTAAATATCCACCCGTATCTAATTCTTCGGAGAAGCAAGATTGTGATTCTCTGATTTTGGAGAAGCAAGACTGTGAATTCCCATGTTGTTGATAGACTATTCTCCGTAAAACTGTTTTCTGCATGCTGCCGATTATTATATACAATTCTGAAGCACCACAGAAGGTCAGTCTTTCCCCCTTACTTTAATTCATAAAGAACCCAGTTATTATGCTCAGACTTTTGAATTTTTTATATGTTGCTTCCGGCCAACAAAAGTGGGAAAAAAAAACTACTGTGCTGCACTAGACACTCTCAAGAAGCTGCAGTCTTGAGCCCTGTTAGTATTTGGTGAAGTTATTATATCTCAACTATATCATAGGCTCATAGCAAATACTATTTTTTGATCTCTTGTTGGGGAAAAATGGAGATAGGTTTAACCATTTATTGTTTTTAAAATTCTAGGAAGGCGGAATGGTGCATTGCTCAACTTCAAGGATCTTCTGGTATTCTTCTGCAATGTCTTGAGGCAGTGAATTCTGATTTATTGATTAAAAAGGGTTACTTTTTATGGGGACGTCAAGAGGGAGTGAACTGTGCAAGTCTTCTTAGAAGGATTTATGAAGAGGTTGTTAATTTAGAAGAAAACTAAATCATTGGTTTTCTTTTATTTCACACCTTAATTCCTTATACCAAGTACATAGTATATATGGTTTTTATTAGCATCATTCTTGCCTAATTTGGCTCAATCACAAATGAATGTGATTGATCCTCCTAGCCTAATTTGGATCAATCACACTTAACTGTGATTGATCCCCCTGATTACATTCTATTGACCAGGAGTGTAACACTCCTTGCCATTCTAATTATACTTGTTTTTCTCACACACCCCCTCAAGTTGGGTCGTAGGATCTCCAACACCCAACTTGCCCAATGCTTCGGCAAATGACTTAGCTGGTACAGCCTTAGTCAAAATGTCAGCTAACTGCTCTTCTGACCGAACAAATGGAAGACTTATGATCCTGTCTTCCAACTTCTCTTTAATAAAGTGTC
The DNA here is from genome assembly GCA_963691705.1 of Viola odorata. Classification (NCBI taxonomy): domain Eukaryota; kingdom Viridiplantae; phylum Streptophyta; class Magnoliopsida; order Malpighiales; family Violaceae; genus Viola; species Viola odorata. Next base: position 1,008,453 of record OY829544.1, read on the forward strand.
TATCAACTTCCACGTGTTTAGTTCGGTCATGTTGTACTGGATTTTCCGAGATGCTTATAGCTGCTTTGTTGTCGCACATTAGCTCGCATGTCTCTTTTGGGGGGAAACCAACTTCTGTCAATAGTTTTCTTAACCAGAGTACTTCTGCTAATCCCCGAGCAATTCCTCGGAACTCTGCTTCAGCACTGGAAAGTGCTACCACCTTCTGCTTTTTACTTTTCCAAGTGACCAGGTTGCCTCCAACTAGAGTAAAATATCCTGATGTAGATCTCCTGTCATTTGGATTACCTGCCCAATCTGCATCTGTATAGGCTTGTATTTCCAAGTGACCATTCTTCTGGAACAGTACCCCTCTGCCTGGTGAACTTTTCAGATACCTCACAATTCTGAGAGCTGCCTCCATGTGGTTAACCTGAGGCTTGTGCATAAATTGACTTACTACTCCCACAGCATAGGCAATATCAGGCCTAGTGTTAGATAGGTATATGAGCTTTCCTACCAGTCTCTGATACCGTCCTCGATCAGCTAACTCAGTCCCTTCTGTCATCTGAAGTCCATGATTGATCACCATTGGAGTATCTGCTGATTTGCAGTCCATTAGTCCTGCCTCTGTAAGCAGATCAAGCACATACTTCCTCTGAGAGATGAAGATTCCCCTTTCTGATCTCAGTACTTCAATTCCCAAAAAATACTTCAACCTTCCCAGATCTTTCATTTCAAACTCCTTGAAGAGCTTACCTTTTAACGTTGACATTTCTTCCCTGTCACTCCCAGTAATGATCATATCATCCACATATAAGATAAGACAAGTTACCAGTTCCCCCCTTGTTTTGAGAAACAGTGTATGGTCAGAATTACTTTGACGATATCCATACCTTCTCATAGCCAGGGTGAATCTCCCAAACCAAGCTCTCGGTGACTGCTTTAGACCATATAATGCCTTCTTCAATCTGCATCCTTCTCCGGGTTTGAATCCCTGTGAGAAGCCTGGAGGTGCTTCCATATATACCTCTTCCTTCAGATCACCATGTAGGAACGCATTCTTTACATCAAACTGGTGTAAAGGCCAATCATGATTCGCTGCAATTGAGAACAGTACTCTGATAGTGTCTATTTTGGCAACCGGAGAGAATGTCTCGGAGTAGTCAACGCCATAGGTTTGTGTATACCCCTTGGCCACCAACCTCGCCTTGTATCTTTCCACTGTCCCATCGGCCTTGTGTTTTATGGTAAAAATCCACCTGCAACCTACTGGTTTTTTTCCTTGAGGCAATCTGCATTTTTGCCAAGTGTTGTTTTTCTCCAGTGCATCCACCTCAACTTGCATGGCTTGCCTCCATTCCAGACTTCCCTGTGCTTCCTCCACCGTTCTTGGGACTGTAGCTGAATACATCACAGTGTTGAAAGCTTTTGCCACCTGAGAGAGGCTCCCCCTTACCAAGTTTGCCACAGGGTATCTTGAGTTCCGAGGTTCATATTCTGGTATATATCTTTTTGGTGGAACTCCCCGAGTACTGCGCGGCGGAAGCGTGTATTTTTCCTATGACTCAACAACTAATTCTATGGGCACTATGGGGTTAGGGTTAGAAAACTCACTAGTGGGATCATTTACATGTGTTTCTTGAGTAATACTAACCTCAGGAGTATCGGATGAAGGGGAGGACATCTCCATGTTGGGCTGCTGTCCTATGTGTTCAGAGGTAGGTTCGGTGGCCCCGCCTGCTTGCTCTGTTGGAGCAGGTTCCGACAAAACTGGACTGATTAGCCAACTTAGTGGGTCTACATTTGAACTCTCCCCCTGACCGCTAAGTTGGTTTTGGAAGTAGAATGCGGTTTCAAGGAAGTCACAGTCCATGGTGGTGTACATTTGGCGGGTGACTGGGTCAAAGCATCTGTAGCCCTTTTTATGAATCCCATAACCAACAAATACGCATTTGACTGCGCAAGGATCGAGCTTATTACGGTTGGGTTTGGGAATGTGGACATAGACTGTGCATCCAAAGACACGGGGTTGTAAGGTTAGGGCTGGTGGAATTTTAGTATGGTGTGTTAGGGTTTGAATAGGTGTCTGCAGATTGAGAATTTTTGTGGGAAGACGGTTGCCAAGGTACGTGGCAGTCGCCACAGCTTCAGGCCAGAAATACTTGGGAACACACGATTCTATCATAAGGGCACGGGTGATTTCAAGGATGAGACGGTTTTTCCGTTCCGCAACCCCGTTCTGTTGTGGAGTATGCGGACAGGTAGTTTGGTGTATAAGCCCATGATCCCTGAAAAATTTTTGCATGGCTGAGTTCACAAATTCCCCCCCATTATCTGTTCGAAGTACTTGAATTTGTTTCTGAAATTGGGTTTGTATAAGGTTATAAAACGAAACAAATTTTTCAAATACCTCAGATTTTTTTTTGAGAAAAAATACCCACGTCATACGGGTACAATCATCAATAAATAATATAAAATATGAAAAACCATTCTTGCTAGTTTCGGGAGCAGGACCCCACACATCAGAATGTACTAATGAAAATGGGGTATCAGTTCTAGTATTATTGGGATAAAAGGTCTTCCTATGGCTTTTAGCAAGAATACACGTTTCACAAGAAAATTGACTACTATGCTCAGAAAATTTGGGAAAAAGGCTTTTTAGATACCCAGGAGAAGGATGACCTAATCGTCTGTGCCACAACCAGAGTTGTCGATCCACCGTCCCGTGAGCTAGCATTGCAGTGCCTTGTTGATCCACCTCATCGACATAGTATAGCCCGCCATGTTCAGAGCCACGCCCAATTATCCTCCCCGTCCGAATATCCTGTAAGAGACAGAAAGTAGGATGCATTAGAACAGTGCAATTTAGCTCCTTTGTAACATGGCTGATGGAAAGCAATTTATGCGACAAGCTAGGAACATAAAGACAATTTGAGAGTTTTAGAGTCGGGGAAAACTCAATACTCCCAGCTCCCTCAACCGGTGAATACCCCCCATTGGCTGTTTGGATATAGGTTTTTTTGGGTTTTGTAGAAGACTGAAAATCAGACGGATCATACGTCATAGTATCCGTTGCCCCGCAATCGAAAATCCATTTATCATAGGTTTCCACATCGGTTTTTGTCACTAGGCTAGTACCTCGGGTTTCTCCTCCTCCTTCGTTGCCAGCGGTGGCAGCGGTCACTGGATTGCTCACCGCTGCGGCAGCGACCCCTCCTCTTGTCCCCCGCTTCTTGCTGTCCGGCCACCACTCCGGATATCCGATAATTTTAAAACACCCCTCCTTGGTATGTTTCGTCCCTCCACAGTGGGAGCATTTCAGGTTGGATTTATCGATCTCGTCCCTTCGGAATGATGACTTAGCCACTCCTTTGGCTATTTCTGACCGGCCTTTTACTGCTAAGCCACTTCCTATGCCTGAGGTGTTAATCCCCGATGACGGTTCTTCACAGCCCATTATTCCTCTCCTGGCTATTTCTCTTCGAATCGTAGCATAAGCCACCTCCACTGATGGTAATGGGTCTTGATTGAGCAAGTCCCTTCTGTCTTTGTCAAGGGAGTCATTGATTCCTGCTAGAAACTGGTATAATCGGGTTCTCTGGACTAACCCGTTGTATATTGTGATGTCTTCTGGATCCCTCATGGGGTTAGGCATCCTTCGATCCACCTCCTTCCAGATTGTGACTAGCTTGCTGTAAAACACCTCAATCGGGTCTGATCCTTGTTTGAGACTGTTCGCTTTTACGGTCAGGTCGAACACCTGTAATCCGTCCCTTCCACTGCTGTACATTGCCTCGATCCCCTTCCATAGCTCTCTTGCTGTTGGATAATCGAGATACTGGTTGACTAGGTCTGACTCGATGTTCTCTATGATCCAAGAGATCACAATCGAGTCTCCTTGTGCCCACTTCTGGTACTCTGGATCATTTGTTGGTTGATGATCGGCTGTGATGTGTTTGAGCCGTCCTCTGCCACTGATTGCGAGATGCATAAGTCTGGACCATTTTGTGTAATTTTGGTTGTTGAGTTTTTCTGAGATGCTGACTGTTTGGTTGGATGTGTTTTCTGTGTTTGGTTTGATGCTCAAGCTTTGGAGCAACTGCAGCAATTGACTCACAGGGATTGCAGTTTCTCCCGTTTCTGTAGTGAACGAACTTTCCTCATCGTCCCCCATTGCAGGTAAGTATTTGGCAAGTGATGAATTTCACAAACAGACCAATTTGATCGTTTGTGGCTCCGCTACCATGTTAATTTAGAAGAAAACTAAATCATTGGTTTTCTTTTATTTCACACCTTAATTCCTTATACCAAGTACATAGTATATATGGTTTTTATTAGCATCATTCTTGCCTAATTTGGCTCAATCACAAATGAATGTGATTGATCCTCCTAGCCTAATTTGGATCAATCACACTTAACTGTGATTGATCCCCCTGATTACATTCTATTGACCAGGAGTGTAACACTCCTTGCCATTCTAATTATACTTGTTTTTCTCACAGTATGTGCCCTTGGAGTTCATCCCCTATATTCTAGTTCATAATTCCACCAGGTATGAACTGTCCAGGCATGCAGGAAGTTTAGCAACATCACTAGGATAGACCGACCTATCTATCATGAAAGTCAGTAGCCCTACAAATAGCATTGGAGGTTGCCCTAGAAGAGTTCTATTGGGCTTGATTATTAACTTGAAGAAATCACCTTAGTTCTTGCTACAAAAGTATAACATAAACCATGTTAAACCTTTTGTTATGAGTATAGTCATTTCCCTGCTTGCATGGTAAATGTGTCCTGTCTGGATCCCCCTGGTGGCTCAGCTGCATTAAATGCGGAGCCTGGATGTGGGCTTTGACAAAGTGTCTTTCTCTGCTGGTTGAGCAAGGGTTTGGTGCTCATCTCTTTTGAGAGTTTCATTGAACCTTCAGATCAATTCATGCTAGCACCATTGTTCTTGGTTATATATGATCGTCAGTCTATATTTCTTTTGAAAAAGTTCTAATTGCAGCCTCTGTGACTGTATTTATGCCCTAACCAGTTTCTTACTTCTTACTTTGCAGTTAAGACAGCAGAAAGATGTGTTTGGCCGTTATTGTTTCAACTTTTTATGCGATTATATATGGGTTTATTCAGGATATGGTCCCCTTAAAAGTGGCATCAAAAGGTATGCAGTCTTTCGCATCTCGTTTACATCTTGCTTCGACTGTTATATACCTTCGCTGATGTGAGCAAAACTTTGGCAAACATCCTTGTGATCAATAGGGAGGTAGATGAAGCTTTGAGACCAGGTGTATACGCGTTACTAGATACTTGCTCACCGGATGATTTTCAGTATCTTCATACTGCATTTGGAGGTAAGAAAACTTCATTAACGAGATTTCTAAAGTGTACTACTTGGAGCAGCATCTATCTTTCGTTAGCCTAATTTTCATTATGGTGTCATTGGTTTTGCAGAGGGTCCTTGCAGGAACACATTGGCCATGCTGCAGCATGATTACAAATTGAACTTCCAATACGAAGGGAAAGTCTGATCATTGACATCTCTTTGTGAGAAAATATGTAAACAACTCTCTTATTACAGTGACAAACAACTGCATTGCAAAAAGAAATCATCTAATCATAAGTTTTTTCAAGAATTATGGTCCTTTCCTGACCATTTTTTCTTCTCCATGTCCTAGGAAGCAAGAAGTATCACACCATCACCCTAAGGTTTTCTTGAATGATGGGCTTTTGTTGTTTTAGTTCTGAAAGTTAAGAAATGGGCCAGGTATTAATGGGCTTACAGAGTGAAACGAACTGACTTATGTATAGATGGGCTGTTAATAAAAAGTGCTTCGAAAACTCTCGGCCCATCAAAGTTCAGTATAGATGGGCCTTTTTAGTTTTTATGACTTTTATAATTGACTTCTGATAAGCTACTTCAATAATATAGGTACCGTTTTACGCTTATTTTATATAATGATTGTTAATCAAAGGAGAAAACAAATCATTTGAGAGAGAAAATAAATTTAGTTATTAAAAGATAAATTTAAATTTAAATTTACGGGCTGGAATGACTTTCTACTCCTTTTGACCATTTTGCACCACAAAACATATGACCGACTTCGGAGAAAATGATTAATTTTTCTATTATTTCCCCATTTCAAAATTAACACGCTCCCATTACGTGCTGATATTTGGTTGGTTGTGGCGGGCCCAGTCCCTTACAACCGTTGGATCAATTTGAGCACTTACCAAAAATCAAGAAACTCCAACCGTAGGCCACGATTTCTTTCTCCAAAGCACTCCACATCAAAGTAGTTTTCTTCTATAAATAACCTTACAAGTCACCTAATCCAAAATTCCCAATAACATTTTTCAGAAAAAAAGATGCATTATTCCAGGAGTAGAAGTGATTCTATAATTGATGCATTTACTTTGAATCCTCTACCATACCCAGTTCTGTTAATCTTTGCAGTGATTGCCATCTTTCTTGGCGTTTCTTGGTTTTTCAATTATGAAGAAATCATTGAATCCGCCGAAACCCAAATGAGTTGGGTACTTTTGTTTGTACCTCTTGTCCTAATTGTCATCGTTCGCTGGTTGTCTTCCATGGAAAATACTGACTTCCTCTTCTTCATGTCGCCGTGGGACAAGCGCCGGGCAACCCACCACCGCCCGTCGGAAGGTAGCTCGCCGTGGGGAGTGGCTGCTTTTATCGTCTTGCTCCTTATCTTGGTCCATTTCCAATCTTCATTCCTTGATAGCTGGCTTATTTAATTCTATTAATTAGCCAAAAACATACACTACTATATGATTGCAATTAAATTAAGTATGATGTTTACTGTATATAGTTGAGGATGATGCATTGAGCAAGTAGCTATGGTTGTATATATAGTTTTATTCCTTTATCAGTTCTTAATTAATGAAGTTTTTTTTTCCGCTTGATACTTTATCTTCTACTTTCGGCTTATTAATGTTTAATATTTATATATAAGTCTCGATTTAAAAAGTTTAAAGTTGAGATTCCTAATTAGATCCCTATCTTAGAAGTCGCATATTGAAAATCTTAGGGTTTTAGGTTTTAGGGTTTTGATGGTGGTGAGAGGTTAGGAAATCTCGCTTATCATTTTCATCTAATGGGTTGCTAATTCTCTAGTACTACTCAAAATAGGATGGATTAAAGCTCTTTATATTACTTTCTTAAGGTATTTATCAAATGGCAAGGAAGTTTTGGGTAATCACTCACTTTTTTTTTTTTTTTGAAGATAATAATTTGATTAATTCAAATCTGCAAGTACAAAAGGCGCGATCGCCTCGGGGCATTCCCCTATCCAAACATTTCCTAAACTGGAAATCAAATGTCGTGGTCCAATGGACATCGAGTCTTCAACCATCAGAGAGTGTATGTAGGGCCACTTTCTCATATATACTCTCTCTGTCCTTTAATAACTGACGATTTTCAACGTTTTTCTACTACTTGGAATATTTATCATTTTATTTTTTCCGAAACATATATTTTGTGCAAATAATTAAAAAAAATTTAATCAACTCAATTTGATAATGGTGTGGCAATTTAAGTAGAAATTAGAAGTAAAAATGAAATAATGTGAAATAAAATAAAATCAAAAATTATTATCTTACATTTTTCTACTATTTTAAAACGTCCGTTATTAAAGAAGGAAGGAAGTGATATAGATCCAAAACTTTTGGCCTTATTTGTTCTGGGGACAAATAATAAGGAATTTTTTTCTTTTTAAATATTTAGCTAATGCGATTATTGCTAAGTTTTTTTTGGTTTGTTTGTTAAACCTTTGTGTCTAACGGCTTTATTTCATTGTTATTATATTTTGGACTGAGAGAATGGGTTGGTAAAAGACTAGTCCATAATTCCAGCCCATTAGTCAACATATGACGTTCTCCCTACACCGACATGGTTCGGTTTTTCGTGTCACCGTCCATACAAATTTAGATTCGTGGAACTAAGGAAAAAAAATGGGCTCACCTCCAAAACAATAAGCATTGGTACACTTTAGAATTTCTTAGATGCAAAAGAAAACAAAGACAACAAAATAAAAGGATTGAGTTTCTTTTGAATATAATCAGTCGTGTTAAAAAAATCTGAACCATTTAATAAAATTGGACGGATAAAATTAAAAATTTAAATAATTAATGAGTTGACCATTTGTTGAATTTTATTGACTAGTCAACTTATTAATAACTTAAATTTTTAATCTCATCCGTTAAAAAAATAAAAATACTATATGGTATAAGTAGTGGCGTAATAATTAATGTAGGGAGGAATTGGATAATAAACCTAATTGGACCCCCTAAATGGCCCAAACCATTGAGAATGGAAGTAAGATTGATAAGAAAGCAATAATAGAAGTAACACCACAAAGATAGCAATGCCCCATGGAGAAGAGCCTGAACCTGATCTTGATCCCGATTCCGATCTTAACTCTGACCCGACCCGCTGAATTGAACCTTGAAATGGATTTCGAAATTGAAAATAGCGCGACCAATTAGCAGAATAGGAGGCCATGAAAATGATCAACGTAATCGGGAGTAGGACGATGAATATGTGCAAATTAATCGCCGAATGATGCAATTGGGACTTCTGGTCTGTGGATTGTGATACCCATAGCAAGAAGATGACAATGCCAAAGATTGTTAGCAATGGGAGTGGTGGGGTGGATATGTAGACGGATGACAAGGTCTGTCCTGTCCACCCTTGTTTCCATTGAGGACCTCCTCTCTTTGGATACAACCATTCCATCTTTTAATTAGTTTTTCCTTTTTTTTAGTTCCTATAATAATTCTTTTTCTCTTTTGATTATTGAGTTCATGAGGGAAGAAAGACTAATTATATAGAGAAAATGGAATATGTGCTTTGAGTGTAGAATCTCGTGTCGTTCTTTAAGCACTCCATGCACACACCATAATGCCAGGATTTCTTGCACAGTTCCTCAGCATCGGCATCGATCACTGCGTCTATTGTAGGCAAAGGAATTGTTGTTGTCATGAACAAGACAAGGATCATGAACTTGAAAAAATTTAAGGTGGTCATTTTCTTTTTTTGATCATATAAGTGTGTTTTTGTATTATAGTTGTAGTATATATACATACTATATAAGTATACAATTTCAACTTGTATAGAACTAAGTTCTCTCATTTAGTTGAATTTCCAACTACATATATCTAACATACATTATGTATACGTAATTATATATAAATGCATTGGAGTGTCTCTTTGTCCAAATCCTCTCAATAAATTTATATAAAGTTTTATAAATTATAAATTTATTAAAATCACTATTGTGCGCGATGTGTTTTCATATTTTTAAAACTCTGGATAATAATTTCATTATCGATAAAATTAAATAATTTTTTTCTTAATGTAGTCAAACAATCATTTAATAAATTATCATATGTGACTAAAATAAAATTAATTGAAGGAGAGAGAATTATCTAATTGTGATTGATCATGTATCAAATAAAGATTTACTAAAATGCAAAAAAAAAAATACATTAAGCTTTTCTTAATAAAAAAAAAGAGAAAATCTTCTGCAAAACTATATATATATATATATATATATATATACTTTTCTTTTTAAAGAAGATTGGAGTATGCACCTTCTTATCAATTAGTAGCAATAAAAGAAGTATTACACAATCTGATCTATCTATTTGTTTTTCCCGTCCGACCATTCTAAACATTTTTTATTATTACTAGGTTATTTTGGCACGTGACGTTGCACGTACGAAATTCATTTAAATTTAAAAATGTTAAAATATTATATTTATGTAAAAAAAAGTATTTCACACAAAATATTTTTAGTATAATATAAAAGTGGGTTTTGTGTTAGAAGTGAAGAAAGTGTTGTTTGGGTGTTCTAGTGCCGTGTGCGTCTGTTCAATTAACTGATTTTCTTATGGTTGTTGTTGGCTTGTTCATACAATCGATAAAAGTGTGCTTTTAGATTGTGCAGACCAATTGCAAATAAGGAACCCTACAATATTTGAAGATTTCTTAGGTGCTTCTTCATAGTTGTACACCACAAAATGACTGCTTGCTGCTCTTGTCATTGGTTGACTTTGATTCTTTTGGTTTGGGCTAGATTTTAGGCTACTCCCATTTAAGGGTCCTGCGATAATGCTAGTATATTCTGTTTCCCTTTTCAGAATGAAATTTATGTATTTGCCGTTAATTCAGACAGTACTCATTATATTTTCTAAGGAATGGGCCAGGCAGTGTATGTGATGGGAGTAGATCAGGGTCTGTTAGGTGTAAGATTTAAGGTGCTGAGATTTGAATGATTGCGATGTGAAATTGTGCAGACCTAAAAGAGCAGCATGGGGAAAGTGAAGGGAATTCCAAAATAAACTCGTACATAAGCAGTAATCAGATAATTCTCCAGTTTTTAACAACTAAACTGATGCCATGTCATACAAAATGCATTAGCTTTCCCCATGCTGCTATTTTAGGTGTTGAGATATGAATGATGTTCAAGGCCTGTTTTAAGCATGCTAAAGTATCTCTTAGCATAAAACGAAAACAGCTTGAGTGTTTGAGCTGAAACTTGGTCACAAGCTTCCAAAAATCTTGGAGTTTCCGAAACAGAGTCGATCGCACAATTTGGGCTTCAATTGGTTCCGAAATACAGAAGTTTGCAAACTACCTTGCGTTCATACTGCGCATCAAAACGTCTACCACCGTTTACTTCCGATCCGTTCCTCCGATTGGGCTGAAACCTATCTCAAATGAAAGCTAACATAAAAAAAAAATAGTAGACAAAGTGATCTCCTCTTGTTCCAGGACGAACAGGTCTGAAATGGCATGGACAGAAACTCGTGTTGCGTCTGAGAGTCCTAATTTGCACTGTACTCCTGTCAACGAAAATATCTTTTGGCGTTACATGCAAATGGCTTTCCTGTTTGAGCTGAAACTTTGTCACAAGCTTGTTAACATATTGAAGTTTCCGAAACAAGGCCGATCGCGCAATTCGGGCTTCAATTGGTTCCAGAATACACAAGTTTGCACGCTACCTTGCGTTCATACTGCGCATCAAAATGTCTACCATCGTTAACTTCCGACCCGCTCGTCCGATTGGGCTGAAACTTATCCCAAATGAAAGCTAATATCCAAAAATAGTAAACAAAGTGATCTCCTCTTGTTCCGGGACGAACAGGTCTGAAATGGCATGGACAGAAACTCGTGTCGCGTCTGAGAGTTTTAATTTGCACTGGACTCCCGTCAACGAAAATATCTTTTGGCGTTAAACGCAAATGGCTTTCCCATTTGAGGTGAAGCTTGGTCACAAGCTTGCTAACAAGGCCGATTGCACTGGACTCCCGTCAACGAAAATGTCTTTTGGCGTTGAACGCAAACGACTTTCCCGTTTGAGCTGAAACTTGGTCACAAGCTTGCTAACATCTTGAAGTTTCCGAAACAAGGCCGATCGCTCAATTTGGGCTTCAATTGGTTCTGGAATACACAAGTTTGCACGCTACCTTGTGTTCATAATGCGCATCAAAATGTCTACTCTCGTTAACTTCCGATCCGCTCCTCCGATTGAGCTGAAACCTATCTCAAATGAAAGCTAACATCCAAAAATAGTAGCCAGAGTGATCTCTTCTTGTTCCGGGACGAACAAGTCTGAAATGGCATGGACAGAAACTGGTGTCGCATCTGAGAGTCCTAATTTGCACTGGACTCCCGTCAACGAAAATATCTTTTGGAGTTACACGCAAACGGCTTTCGCGTTTGAGTTGAAACTTGGTCACAAGCTTGCTAACATCTTGAAGTTTTCGAAACAAGGCCGATCGCGCAATTTGGGTTTCAATTGGTTCCGGAATACACAAGTTTGCACGGTACCTTGCGTTCATACTGTGCATCAAAATGTCTACCCCGTTAACTTCCGATCCGCTAGTCCGATTGAGCTGAAACCTATCCCAAATCAAAGCTAACATCCAAAAATAGTAGCCAGAGTGATCTCCTCTTATTCCGAGACGAACAGGTCTGAAATGGCATGGATAGAAACTGGTGTCGCGTCTGAGAGTCCTAATTTCCACTGGACTCCCGTCAACGAAAATATCTTTCGGTGTTACATGCAAACGGCTTTCCCGTTTGAGCTGAAACTTGGTCACAAGCTTGCTAACATCTTGAAGTTTTTGAAACAAGGCGTTCAATTGGTTCCGGAATACACAAGTTTGCACGCTACCTTACGTTCATATTGCGCATCAAAATGTCCACCAGTTTCCCTGAAAATGGTGGATATGTTGTTTGGATATCATCTTCTTTTGGTCCCTTCTGGGGATTTCAAGAAGGTTGGTGGAAATGGTTTAGTGGGGTAATGGATAATGCCTTGTACCCTGTGTTGTTTCTTGATTATTTGAAGCATTCTTTTCCCATTTTCAACAATTTAGTAGCTAGAATTCCAGCTCTTTTAGGTATTACTTTTTCTTTGACATTTTTTAATTATAGAGGCCTGCATATTGTTGGATTTTCTGTAGTTGCCCTTGATGTTTTCTCACTCAGTTCATTTGTTGTGATGGCTATTCTTTCAATACCTAAGATTAGACCTGCACAATGGTTAGTTGTAGATTTTAAGAGAGTTAATTGGAGGGCTTACTTCAATAGCATGTTTTGGAATCTGAATTATTGGGATAAGGTTAGTACTCTTTCTTGCTGGAAAGGTTGAAAATCCCAGCAAGACATTCCCAAAAGCCCTTTCTGGGGATGTGCTTTTGGTTGTTTCTGCATACTTGATTCCACTTCTTGCGGGCACTGGGGCATTGAGGACTTCCTGGAGCGACTGGAATGATGGTTACTTTGCGGAAGTTGGGATGTTGATTGGAGGGGCTTGGCTTAGATGGTGGATCCAAGCAGCTGCTGCCATGTCTAATTTGGGGCTGTTTGAAGCAGAAATGAGTGGCGATGCCTTTCAACTTCTTGGCATGAGCGAGATTGGAATGCTTCCAGCAATATTTGCTGCAAGGTTGATTCTTTACTGCTTTGATTCCTAACGGTTACTGCTTTGCTGTGTGATTGGGAATCATATTGGACTTTTTGCTCCCCATAGAAAATGCTAGTAATCAAATGCTACATAATAGTTTCATTTGTTAATATTTTAATAATTTCATAAAGGAATTTATTGACCTAGCATGATTAAAGTAACTTTCTTTGTCACTTAGATGATCACTAATGTTCACCAAAGTGTATTTTTTATTTTATTTGGATTGAAATGAATTGGATTTATGGACCAATTACATGTATCTGATCTTCCAATGGAATGTTGTAGATCCAAATATGGGACGCCCACTATCAGCATTTTGTGCTCAGCTACAGGAGTGATCTTCCTTTCATGGATGAGTTTTCAGGAAATCCTGGAATTCCTTAACTTCCTATATGCAATAGGAATGCTTTTTGAGTTTGCTGCCTTTATAAGATTGAGAATAAAGAAGCCAGAACTCAACAGACCTTACAAAGTTCCCTTGCAAACTCTTGGTGCGATGTTGCTTTGCGTTCCCCCCTTGTTGTTGCTTATTCTTGTTATGTGCCGGGTGATAATACATAAAATTATCATAAGGGCACAACGGACATTGCACCCTCACAAAGTACCGTTGACCAGTCAAAACGGTACATGACCGGTCTGACCAAGTCAACCATATAAACGGCATCGCTACTGATTGATCACGTCAACGGGAACATGTGACTAAGAGGCACGTCCAGTCCGTTATCAACGAAACAGCACAAGGCCGATTCACCTCAAAGCATGAGGAAACGGGTCTGCACTGATATACACGTTGACCAGGTCAAAGATGCCACCAAACGGCACTTAGCCGATTGGGTGATAACGACACCCTGCCGATTCAACACAAACGGCATCCTGCCGATTTGGCACAAACGGCATAACCTCCAAATAAAGGTACACTGTACACTATTTCTATTATGATAGTGGTCAAAGTCACGCGTGGGAGACAGCATCTCCTGCTCCCACTCAAACATGATAAAGTTATTAGACATAAGGAATATTTATTCCCCCAAAGGCATTAACTCTACCTTTAGTTGTTTATTCCCACTTTTTGACCACCTTTTGGACAAAAAGAGGGAACATGTCTAAAGTGGAGGAGCCCTCTCCCTCAATAAAAGGAAGAGGGGAGACACTAGAAAGGGGGCTGAATCTTAAGCTTGATCATACACACATACACAGAGGAATACTCATTCATTCACTCTTACACACACATACGTAGAACATTCTCAAAATAAGACCAAACACTGACTTTGGCATCGGAGTTTCTACGCCGGAGTCCACCTCCGGCGCTGTGCAGGTTGCTCATGGCGTTCAAAGAATTCCGATCACCTCACTCCAAGATGCCATTTGACGGAAAAACCCTCATATCCTTCTTTGGATTATCACCGGGCTTCTGCACAGACCGTAGTAGTTAGTGGTGCAGTTATTGTTGTTGGGCTACTCTTGTATCCTCTTCTAGTTCATGCCAAGGAAAGGAAATGGACTAAATTTAGCACAGAAGAACAACCATCACTGCCTTCCAATGCCAGTCTACTGGGAAACTTAGCTGCTGCGGAGTCGCATCAAGAAGTTGCAGATGAGGCTTCTGTCAATCTTCTTTCAGAGGCATCGTCATCTCCTAGAAGGGACCAAGAGCATGGGGACTATGAGATTATGATCGAAGGAGATTTGAAATCAGAGTGAGTAGAGAGAGGAGAACTTGGTTCTTGTATACTGTTGTATTGTAGCTATACTTCACCGTATGTAATAATCTGGAGAGTAGAGGAATTAAGATTAGATTCCTTTTACTTCGTTACTTTCTATTGAATGCAACACCAGATTCTTGTTCTGTTGCAACAAGCATTTGCCATTGGGTTCTTGTAAATTATAAGATGGTTGATTAAAGTTTCTTGCAGCACACTTGAGTAGCAATTTGGATATAATGCAGTTTCTTCTCTGGCCAATTTTAGACACAAGTTGGATCAGTAGAGTAAAGAATTTATCTACCCTCAACCAAATTCTCGAATTTGAATCTTGAGAATGATACAAATCATATTAAGAGAGTCATCCCGCTTAAGACCCGAAGTGATTAATTTATTGTAAAAAAAATCTGAGAAAACACTCTGGAGATCAGGAAAAAAAAACTAATTAAAAAATTCATGAAAATTATATTTTTTGGAAACTCAACAAATTAAAAAAAATCATATTTTTTTCCTGTTATTTTCCGTTGCCAAAATATAACTCACACGAAAACAGGCGCAAAAAATCAGTTAATACGTACGAAACAGCAAACAAACAGGGTGTAGTCGTAGAGCATAAAGTGCACGTGTGTTCGGTTCCGGTCCGAAATACCGACCCAAAATGCAAAGGCAAAGCCCATCAACACAAAACAAAGCCCTTTCGCGCTGTTTTTCTCTCTAACAAACAACAGACAAACCATCGATCATCACCAGAAAAACCCAATCTGAACATTCAACATTAGTGGGAGTTGAGCAAGGAAGAACCCTAATCCGGATTTCGGTACGCATTCCACTCAATTATGCTTCATTTCTCAATTCACTTTTCAGGTTTTCGATTTTCGTCTAAATGTCAACTGGGTCTCGACTATATTCGCAAGTCGTTGCTTCTATCGCCCTAATTCTAAACGTCTCCGTTTTCTTGCTACTTCTGTTGATTTAGCGCCGATTTTCCTTTTTTTTTCCCTCAGTTTATCCGCTATCTGTTTGATTCCTAGCTTGTGATAATTTCTGAATTGAATGTTGCAACTTGCGTTTTTACTTTTTAGCTAAACTATGGGTTCGGTGTTGATGTTTAGAATTGATGGAATGTGACCAACTGTATTGAATTTTGGTGTGGCTTATTTTTCCTATGCAGGTGGGAGCAGTGTTTTGTGGGCTAGGGTTTTAGGTGTTGATTTTTGTAAATTCGGTTTTGCTTGAAGGTTCTAGCATCTGAAATGATTATTAGGATTTGTTTAAGCCAAGTGACGTTGGGAGACTGAAGACCATGTTGTCCAATCAAGCTTACTCCCGCATTGATACTTTGGAGCTGAAAGCTCTGATAGTTAAAAAGATTGGGCATCAAAGAGCAGATAAGTACTTTGATCAGCTCACAAGATTCTTTAGTTTGAAGATCACGAAGTGTGAGTTTGATAAGTTTTGTGTTAGGGTTATTGGTAGAGAAAATGTCCCTCTTCATAACCGCTTCATTAGATCGATTATCAAGAATGCTTGCGTCGCAAAAGTTCCACCACCAAAAAGTGTTAAGAAAGCTGGAAGGAACCTAACTATTGCCACTGCTAATGGGTATCAGAGAAGCTGTCTTCAGTCGCTGTATGGGGATGGATTCCCTTCTTCCCCTCGCAAGGGAAGGTCACCTGTCAATCGTGATCGTAAATTTAGGGACCGGCCAAGTCCTTTGGGGCCACATGGAAAACCCCAAAACATGGTGTATGAAGAATTGATTGCTAGGGCTCAAGAACAACAAAGTGCCACAGAATTGCTTTCACTTGGCAGTAGACCACCGGTTGAAGTGGCTTCTGTTGAAGAGGGAGAAGAAGTCGAGCAGATGGCAGGGAGCCCAGGTGTTCAGAGTAGAAGTCCGGTGACTGCTCCTCTTGGTGTTTCATTGAATTTGGGTGGAGCTCGTAAAGCCCTGTCAAATGTTTCCATATGCAATAGTTATCTTCGAGAGACCTGTCTGAACAAGGGTGAGCTACCTGATACGAGATCATTAAGAAGTCGTTTGGAGCAAAAGCTGGAGATGGAGGGTATTAGTGCATCACTGGACTGTGTTAACTTGTTGAATAATGGACTGGATGCATATTTGAAGAGGTTGATTGAGCCTTGTATGGGTTTAGCTGGCTCAAGGTGCAGAATTGAGCACTTCCAAAGGCAAAGTTTTCAATCCAATCCATACTCTAATGGAATGTTACCTGCAAGACACAACCAAAGGCAGCCAGAATCTCCTTATGCATTGATGCTGGATTTTCGTGTTGCAATGGAATCAAATCCCCAGATTCTTGGGGAGAACTGGGCCACGCAGCTTGAGAAAATTTCATTACGTGCTTTTGAAGAGTGATGAATACCTTCCTCAGAATTGTATTTCGGCTATTCCAGCAGCTAATGCCAGGTGATAACAGTTCATAGTCACATTAAATTAATGATTCTGTCCTTCTGAATCGGTCATTTAACCCAATTTTGCTATCCACTTGGGAACTCATGCACAATGGCTAGGGAACAAGTTGCAGAATCCATGGGAATTTTAGATCAAAGTTGATAAAATAGCCTTTGAGTGCTGTCAGGGATTGTTGAGGGAAACATGTTTATATACTACAATGTAAACTTAGTATAGGTTAGAGCTTCAACGTTGAGAAATTTACACCATTCTTCAAGTCTTGTCTGTCTTCTTCCTTTCTTTTTTTGATATTTTTCACTTGTAGTGTAATGCATTATCAATGAAATAACTTGTCTTTAAATTCAAGTTACAGATTCAATACTGTGTTTGGAACTTGATCAATTTCTGCCACTGACATGCTTCTTTTCTGCTTCCCCAAAACTCGTACATGAATACACTTTTTAGACTTGGAAGTTTGTCTCCTGTGATGAACAAATTGATGAAATTGTTCCTTAGAAAGCAGAAATAGAGAAATGTCATCCACGACTAATAGAAGAAATACAATATTGCGAGGGCAATTGTTCCTTTCAAAAACAGATATAGTGGAAACAGAGAGGTCTTCCATGACTACGACATCCTTTACAAAAAGAAAACCTTTCATAAGGTCCATTTCCATTACATTAGCTCATGAATTGTTTCAGAGTAATCACGGGAAAACATAATCAAACACAATGGCTGCTGATGACAGTATAAGACATGGAACTAGGAAGCCGGTCATTTTCCCACCGGAGTCACACCAGCAATGCAGGAAAGCCAGGCAAAGTTTTCTGGCTACGCGTCTTCCACATGCAACCACTGTGCTCGTGCTGGGTGGTCAAAGGTATGATGCATATTACGTGAAAGAATGCAGTTATAAGTACTTCGCCAATCAGCTGGTTGCCCCTGCTTTCTCCAGGCTTGCCATGTATGTCATATAAACGGTCCATAGATACGAGAATGAATTGCTCACCAAAGGCTGTCAAAATGGGAAAGAAGAACTTATGATGACGGGCGTGAAACTAAACCACACGAAAATAACATAAGACATAATTTGATGGCAGCTAGTAGTGAACCAATGCATGGTACGAACCTGTAAATGGACGGGGATGAATTTAAATGTGATAAAATCACATAAAGGCCAGTACATAGCACCATTTATAAATGTAGGCACTAAATCTCGCTTCAACCGGGCCATAATCTCAGAACCGTTTTCACCTGAGCAATGCAATCATGGCAACAGATAAGATATTAAACAACACATCAGTTTATGTGGTTCCCTGAGGAACACAATTTGGGCCAATCATGATGCAGAACAAAAAGGAAAAGATATCTTAGAAGCAGAATAAGTAGACACAACATAGTTCTGTTGTGGGTCAGCATACAAGACATTACACTGCATAAATTGAGCTAGTTTAATAGAGCTCAAGATTGTATTATGAGTCAAGCTTTAGATTAACAGAAAAGATGTAGACTCTGTAAAAACATTCATGTCACAAATTATTCACCGTAACTTAAAAAACACATTCTGTTTGCTTGGTACATCTTACTAACTGCATTTTTAACATTTGCAAATCATCTATTCTGAGCAGTAACAACACGACTAGACTTTAGTAGCCCTCATTCCAGTCAGGAGATGAGAAATAATTCAACTTAAAAGGTTGCAAAGAATTAAAGCTTATTTCTTACCCTGTAGACGTGCATTCACGGAGAAGAAAACAACAGTCATAACAGGTCCATAAAGAGTCTGACCCATGAGAATTTTCTTGACTGTAGTGATTAGATCACGCTTTGGCAAGAGTTTTGACATGAAGTTGAACCAGAAGTGCAGTGACGGTCCCAGAACTAGCATACCATAACCAGCCATACGTGATGTTCTCACCAAATCATAAGGGTCTGAATAAGGCTTTGCGATAGTCTGAAGAAAAGATAGCATGAACCATGAGAGAAGTAGTGGACATTAAATTACTCCGACATTTCAGGATTCATAAATACTGTTTGTTTTGTATATATTGCAAAACTCACAGCCAAGGAGTACATCTGCCACAATTCTGTGACCATTTCACAATGTAAGTAGAAAATTGAAGGAATAGCCAATCTAACTGAAACTGCACAGCATAAAACCAAAACTAATACAATCCTAGATCTCATGTTCTCTAGTGAGAACAACTGACCATCATACCTAAAGAATATGCTTCACAAAATTCATTATTTGACACTACAAACATAGGAAATTCAACTTAAAAAACAGCAGGCATTCACAAAATAAAAAGTCAAGCAACTAGGACATACAGAGCCCACCTCAGTCTCTACTTACATGTTACTTAATTCTACATTTTTTTTAAAGAAATTAATGATTCTGGTGAACAAAATGCGTCCAATAACTTCCATCCGTTCCCAACAGGACACCTCCTAATTCCATTTAAAATAGATAGTTTACATTGCAATCCCATTTTCATCTCATTTCGGTGGATAATCCAGACCCATGATTTCCCAAAACATAATGTGTATGAAAAACAACAATTTCTCTAATGAATGAGTAATATGCTTCAGACCAACGTCGCCTTTCAAATGAAATTCATGACCGATTTCTAAAAAGAAAAACCTTTTTCCCTATAAAATCATCAGAAACAACGCAGCGTTGCTTTTGTTATGGATACCTGAGATGATAGGTCAGCAGCAGTGTAGATGAGGGCAGAGGTGACACTTTTTGTTAGAATCGGCCTTGCCTTTAGCATCCCCAAGTACCATGTAACAAGCCCAATTTTACCAAACGACGCGGTCGTCGTTGCAGCTGAAGAAGAGGAAGACGAAGAGGAGGAAGAAAAAGAAGAGAAAGGGTTGGTGAAACGAGGAGGAGGAGCGAGGTCATTGCATTCCCGTGACCTCCTGAAGAAATTGGAGAACCCAAAGTAAGGTTTGGAGCTCGGTGGCGGTTGGTGTTTGAGAAGAGAATGGATCGTCGTCAATGTTGTTGGGTCTCTGATATCGGAGATGGTGTGTGTGCGGAGGAGGCCGAGGGTGGTGGAAGTTCGCCGGAATTGGCCGCTCATTTTGGTGAGTGGGTGGTCTAAACGGATTTAAATTGAATTTTAGGGGTTTTTGAGGGTTTTAGGAAGACGAACTGAGGAAGGAAGCAAAAAGAGCCTGACCGACCTGTTCTGTGTGTTGAATTTGGAAGTCAAATGAATGCATGTGGACCTTAAAATAGGAGATTTTTTACGTTATTATTTTCTCTCGAGTATGGAAATGACAGCTACTCGCCTTTTCTTCCTCCAGTTCATTACAGGTCGGTTGAAATATTTCCCGTTTTCTTTTTAACTGTAAAAATATCCCAAGAATAAAAAACTTAAATTGGATAAAATTATAAACAAATTTAAACCTTTTCATGCAATCATTCGGTAAAAATCATTTTCTATAAGTAGAGAATTTTATTCATAGTAGACAAACGGACTTAAAATAGATAAATTTATACATACGAGAATAAAAAGTTTGATATAGGTAAATAAAATAAAGAAGCAAAGAGCGTGCACCACACTTCTTAACGCAGCGAGTAGGCTAACCGAGTAATGTTCTAGTAAAAGTTGTTGGAGCCGAACTCTCGGAACTTTGACATGGAGCACTTTCCACGAGTTCTGTGGGGTCAGCGTACGCCATCAGTTTCTTGACACGTGCCCTTAACCACCATTCTTTTGCTGCCACGTATCACTCTAGCCTACACGTTTACTGCAGCGGCGGAGAAGGGTAACGCGAAGTTTCCTTGGGCTGGAAGGTAGTTTTCTTGTCTTTTCCTGTAGTTTATTTTGGCCACGTATTTGTTGTGTTGGAGCATTTTGCATGGTTAGCACTAGCTGGAATGTTACTATTTAATATGATAGGAATGATGGTTGTGGTGTGGTGTGGTGCGGTGCTGCGAGAGGAGGTGGTATTGGATGAATTAGTTTGACTTTTGAGAGCAGAGCTTCTCATTTTTTCCCACCCTATACTCCAACCTGCCACACTTCTGTGTTTGCTGTTTACCTTTTCATGTTCATGCTGTTCTGCCATCCTCAAGTTCTGTCTTAAGGGTCAATAACTCGGTTTTTGTTCATGTTCGGCCAGCCTCTTGCTCAGAGTTATTGCTGTTTCCTGCCGACTCTTTCCCTTGCATTGCTGCTCTCCTCTTTTTCACTTGTTCTAAGAACAATACCTGCATGTCCATCCCCTTATTAAGATGAGGAAACATAGGCCTGAGGGTTACTGTCTAATAACTCATGTTTTTCATGGTGTTACCCCTTTCAGCTTTAAAAACTCTCATACTATGCATGAGCCTTTCCCTTCCTAGATCAAAGAGAGCATAGTCGCATAAAAAAGATTTTAGCATCACTAACCGAGTTATCCATAGAGGGCTCTCCAACTCGGTCTCTAGAATTGATACAGCTCATATGTTCCTGTACTCCCAAATTTAAATTTTTTTTGCTGGTTTGCAGTCCCCAGCAGAGGAGCGTGCACGGGAGCTAAAGCAAAAATATGGCCCGGAGGATGTAAGATGCCTTCAGGCAAATAATCGAGCTCGCTTGAACGAAAACATCTGAAAGAAAACAACTCCTCATTTGTGAAAAACTCTGTTAGTGAACATCAATGTGAACAATATATATATATATTAATCAAATAAAGTATAATACAGTAGCTTTTGTTTTCCTTTTTTCCTTTTTCACTAAAGCTATCTACCACCTCCTTTATATATTTACCACTTTCTTTTGAGGCATATCCAATAAACGGAACCTTTAGATTCATCAAAGAGACTCCCCAATTGACCATTCCATCAGCATACTGATTTGCCTCTCTTTTGCAGGTGTCTAAACTGAATCTTCCATTCCAGCTTCATAATTACACCGACGCTCTCATTTCGAGATCACCTCCCCATATCCCATCTCCTGAACCATTTCCAGTCCAATTTCGACAGCCATAACCCCATAACTACCTAAAATGAGTTTACATGCAATGAAAAGATATACACATTGTCGTATGATGACAACTCATCATTGTTGCTGCCACTCTTGTATAGCCTGATGCAACGCATGATTAGGGAGTAGATTGCAGTGATCAAGTTCAAGGTTTGTCATCGGCGAAGTGTTGTGCCCACTCTTCAGCCATCCTCTAATAGCGCACTCGTTTCATAGGTGAAACCATCTGCTGCAATCTGTGGATCTTTCATGACCTCCTGCAAATCCAATCAAACACAATCCATGCACATAATAAGGATATACTGACAACTCCAATCTCATGAATTGTGGGCCACTTTGAGTATGTAATGTACCTAGCATGCAAGTGAGTATTACCTGAAAAATAGGACAGAGAAAATGGGACGGGATACATCGTGGCTCCTTGGGACTCGAGCATGTTTCTGAATCTCTAATACAATCTTTCACTTGCTCAAGCACACCCCAGATATCTAGAACAAGGTCTGGTCGATCATATTGGCTCTTCTCACAGCAACTCAATGCCAAGATGGCCAACTGTGTGGCTAGTTCAGAAGGCCACTCCCCGCCAGAAGAATCCAACACTGCTTCTAGTTTTCTTTTTTCTACTGCACATCTGACATCTCTGACTATACCAGAGACGGGTCTTCCAGTCAAAAGTTGTAATAGTATGACTCCGAATGAGTACACATCTGATTCTGGTGTAACCATACCAGTCTCGAGATATTCTGGATCAGTGTATGAAGAGATGCAACTGTTACTAATATTAGAGGTCTGGATGACATTGACCATGTCTTTACCTTGCGGCATCAAATGAAAGATGCCAAAGTCAGTGAGTTTACTGACAAAATTGGAATCAAGCAGGACTTTGGATGGTTTTAAATTTCCATGGATAGTACAAGGCTTGTTAGTGTGAAGGAAGATAAGAGCAGAACATATCTGGACAGCAATATTTGCTCGAGTTTTCCATGTCATAGGGGATGTCTTATATTTGCAGGTGAGGAGATCTTTAAGGCTTCCGTTTCTGACATACTCATAAACAAGTGATCTGGATTCTGGACAAGTCCCAATTAATGGTACAAGATTCGGGTGCCTCACCCTACTTAAGACCTCTACCTGAAATTCAGTCCACAACAATAACCCGTGATAAGAAATATGGAGCTCTAAAAGCCACACGGCTCACTACCATTTGAATGGTGTATTGGCACTAAAATGGATGATTTGTTAATAATTTAGTGGGAGCTTCGAAATTTACCATATTTTGGAACTCCAACTGGCTTTGAGAACCATATGAGGGAAACATCTTTATGGCAACAAGGGCATGGCGGAGTAACCCTTTATAGATGCTTCCGTATCTTCCCTCTCCAATTTTCCAGGAAGGGTCAAAATTGTGAGTTGCTTCGTTGATCTCAGTGAATGTAAACTCAAGAAGTTCTGACCCACAACAGGTCGTGGCATCCATTTTTGACAACTTCCTAAGCTTTGTAACTTCTGTTAATGCATTTTCATATTCTATCCTTGCAGCATCTCGTTTTCTCCTAAAACTTATCAAGAGCTCCACGGCTGAGATGATCTTCTCTTCCAACCCATTCACTGTTACATTAGACTCGGCAAGTTGGGTCTCAAGCAAATACTTCTGATGCTTGACCAACTGAAGTTCTTTCATTGGTTCCTTGTGTTTTCTACATCTTGCTTCTCTCTAAAAACAGCTTCCTCCATCTATTTTCTTAAGCACATCATCTTAACACATAACTTTTCTGATGCTTTAGCCTGTGTTACCAGCAAAAAGCAAGTTAAGTTAACAACTAAATGCAAAAGGACTGATTGGGTTGCAAGCATATTCTAAGAGAAGGAGACTGTTGAACTTGGCATTGTGGTGTCTAACACTAACGGAAAAGAAAGCTCAGCAATTTATAAAATAATCATCTTATTCACTTACGTGTTTCAAAATTTGGACATTTTCCATTTCTTACGGCAAAATCTGCAAGTAAAAGGAAACGAGGAAAAACAAGCCTAGACCTAGACCATTTGGCCTCATGGCATTGCTTAGAATTTTAAAGAACACCCACTAGCTCTAATAACATCTATGAACACCAGAGCATGAGATGCTATAGTTTATAGGAACACAAGCCTAGACATAGATCATCTAACCTCCTCTGTCAGCAACGCAATCGGTTTGGAAGTTCTCAGCAACATGTTACATGATCGACAAGAATGCACTGAACATTGGCAATTGAGTCTCTCCATAAGGTCACCAACATCTTCCTCTGTATCTGCACAGCCCTGTAACGAGGTTATTCCTCAAGTGCTCATAAGGTGAAATAAATGCTTTGGCACTCCCAATAGAACCAGAGTCAGACAGATCTTGATTGTCAAAGGAAATGGTATATTCTGTCTTGGGGACCTACCTTGAGATGTACATCTTGCCTGACAGGCTCTAGTATAAAATATTCTAGACACTTAGTTTCTGAACCTCAATCCAGCAGTGACAAAGGAAGAGTAGTCTCAGCTTCAGATCCATAGTTTCTACCATCCCTGTTTTCACAGATTCCTTCTATAAGCAACAACGACTTTGTACATTAATAGATGTATTACATTCGCAGAAAAAACTACAAGAAGGCAATAGACATCTCATTTTGAATTCAACTGTTAACCAGTTCAATTTATCAAAGACATGCGGATTTGAACTTCCCTCAATGAATTAAGATGGGTATAGAAGATATAGTATCATCGGCTGGTAGACTCCCCGACTTAAAATAACAGTGGTTAGAGACCAAAAAGACAGTATAGTCGGCAATGATAGCTGGTGACCATGAACCATTAAGGAGAATGGATCAATACAAGAAAATGATTGTTTCTGCAGTTATGAGCATCTGACATCAAACACAACTACTGGCTGAAATGTCCGGAATACCTTGTATAGATGAGGTGGCCCTTGCAAACAAACCAGATATGACAGGAAATCGGTGCTTGTTGGCACACAAACATTGCTTTCATGGATTTTAGCTCTGACAGTTTCCTGCAATAACAATAGTCCATTATAAAAGGTGACTGCCCTCCATAACCCATGAAGAAACCCAAATTCATGCCATTAAGTCAGTGCAGTTTCGTTAATATATAAGTGTTTCAAATAAGCAAAACATGTCAAAGTTTTCCCTTTTTGAAGGATATAATATTGAGAATCAGAAATAAGCAGCAGCATGTTTAATATACTACACAGGAAAGGAAATTCGAACACTAATGGAGGAAAAAAGTAGCACTACCCCATGTTGGGCAAGAAAGATGGAGTATCGATCGAGAATTTCCTGCATCCTTTCCCTTTCAAGTTTTTCAAATTCCTCCACAGCATCTTGTTCTGAGTTGCTGACTAGATCAGCTGATGGAACAAAATCAGCGGCAATACAAATCAAAAAGTGGAATTTCAAGAGAACCCATGTGTGCAAACACATAAACATAGGCACAGACAAAAATTAGAAAGGAAAATCATAAAAACTCACCGAGATTAGAAACATGTGTAGTGTGGTGGTGGACATAAAGGAGGCATATCTTCTTCCCTACAAAGCTGCGTAAAGACCATAAAAGAGTGGCTTTGTTCTTCTCTAAATTCTTCCCAACCGCAGTAAGTATCGTCTCCTCCACACCATCATCGTACAGTCTCTCTCAATCCGTCTCATCATCAACCTCAATTACACTGCCCATCACCTCCACCACGCTTTTTTCTTCTAATTATTTCATGTAAAATTCTTGATTGGGTCACAAATTCTTCTTTAGAGTTTAGTGAAGCTTTGGAATTTGAATCGGCTGGCCGGATCCGTTTGTATTTATGTTGACCCTTGTCAAAGAATCAACGATGATGAGCCCTGTTTTTTCTTTCCTACTTTTAACTAGAACCCTAATTCTTCTTTTTGTTACATGGTAAACTCCAATTTCTTCTTTCCCAATATTCATAAACTTTTTTATAAATAGACAAACGAAGAGCTACATATAACGATTATGTGAACCCAAGTGCCAACATACCCTACTTGGAGTTTCCATAATATAATGACACCAACGATAAAAAATAACAACAATGTGATGCTTTCAGGAAAAAACAAAACAAAAAACAACAATGTGTTTAACTTATTTTTACTTAAACCAAAATTTATGCTAAATTTTAACACTTAAAGAAGTTTTATCATTTTTAAAATTTATTTTCTTTATTAATTACTTGTGAATTTGGAAAATTTATCAAAATGAGATTATTGTCCATTAGTGAGGCTCGCAACAAATTCAGCCCGGGAGACATTGGCGCGTATAATGAGCCTACACGCTACGCTACTGAGGGACCAAAAAGCCCCCCGATCCGGTCCACGTCCAGGCCTATCAAGTATCATCCACCCAAAGATGACAATATTAGCAAATCTGGTGCAACCATCTTATTAGCTGTTGCACTAGGGAATTCTACATACATAGCAACAAAGCAAACTGTCATCATCAAACTACACATTGTGATCTAAAGCCTTTAAACAATACAATCCATTATAGAAACTACAGCAGCAACTCTAACTCTTCTTTAGCATCCAAAGTCATAAGGCACTAGTCCCTTTAGCTCCGGTCCATTCAGCCTGTTGTTTTTGAAACTGACACAGAAGCCAAGAATCATGTATAAACTAAGTAAAATAACCATAATCAAACCAATTAGTTAAAACAAATCATGCCTAGATTAAGAGCAGATCTACTGCTAAAACCTTAAACTATCTTTTCCCAGTTTAGGGTCTTTTTCACGCGTTGAATTCTTCAATTACTCAGTAAATGAACAATACACGTTTAAATTTACGCGTAAATTCGACGGCATCGAGTTAGATGGACATGTGTGAATTACATGCCAGTTTTCTTACCAAAAACAGGACAGTTACAAGATCATATACCAGATTTGACACCTAAGGAAGTAGCCACCTAAGAGACTCTCATCATCTTACCAGCAGCAATTATGGTTTTAGACAATTTTCACAATTGAGGCATTGCATCATTTGATCTTTAAAAAGGTGTCACCATTTCAAAACTCTCCATTTTCCAGATAAATCTTGAGTACTTTAGGACAATTTTCATAAATGCCTCACCCATCCCCATGTGAAAACCTATTACAATTAGGACAGGGGAAATAACAGCTTTCCTCTACAGCTAAGGACTGTCAACATCACAAAACTACACACAAAAGTTTACATATTTATAGCACTAATCCCTGGCTAACTGCATAATTGCAGGGTATCTTTTCCATATAGGGAAGTCTAAAATTGGAATGGACCTATAAGGTAAGGTGCCAAAACAGGTTGCCCTACTACAGCTAGGTTTTCAGTAGAATGGACCAGGACAAAGATAGAACCAACAGAGGGGTAAGGAGTAAACTAAACATTAAGGAGTACATTTGATGTCCAAATAAATCAAGAATGACCACATGCATTAATAATGTAAAATTGAATAGATCATTAATACCTCTCCATTGGAAAAGTGGAAAAGGGACCATCAACTGGAATTGTACCACATAGATCATTGTTGGATACATCGCTGCAAATTGAATAAAAATAAAGAAATAAAAAAGCATAACCATCAGAAAACTGAAACAAGTAGAAACATGAACAGCAGCAGTTAACTTACAAGACTTTGAGTTCTTGGAGGGTTGTTAGCTCCCTTGGAATAGATCCTGATAACTTGTTGTCGTTTAGCCGCCTGCACCATAGATTCAACCGCATGAAAAGTGAGACTTACACAGAAATTGTGGCTGCGAATAGCTTATACCGTTCGATAATGGTTGAAAAACTTACAAGAATCTGAGTGACTTCAATTTAGCTAAGGACTTGGGGATCTTCCCTTGGAATCGGTTGCCATATAAATCCATGCTAACTAGGTTTTTCAAGTTACCGAGCTCCTCAGGAATTTTCCCTCCTAAACCATTCCTGTACAGCTCCCTAAAGCCATTCGACAATTTCACAACTCAATTACCACTTGATAAGATCACAGCAGAAGCAAACAAAACAATGAAAAACCAAGAGTTTGAACTTAAAATGGACCCTAAGTATTTCACCAAATGGGTCTTGAAGAAAAACTTCTTCAGACAGCTGTGAGTTTGATTAAAACAAAAATACAACATAAAGTTCCATACTTTTTCTTCAATTCATTCATTAGTTGTCTATTTTCCTGTTTCTTGTTTGGCAGGAGGTAAAGTACTAAACAGTATAAACAAAATATACAGCTTTTGAAAAAGTACTACTACAAGACAAGTGCTTACAAGTACTGTAGATGCTTGAGTTGTCCAAGCTCGTTTCCCAAAGTCCCAGAAACGTTAGTATTTCCTAAATCCCTGAAACCAAATACAGTAATTAGAAAAAAAGCGACAAGGTTTAGAAGCAAAAACAGTATTTAAGAAGGTAAGAACCATAATAAAGAAATTAATCAAAGATGAAAACGTACAAACGAATCACATGACTGTTGGAATCGCAGGTGACATGGAACCAAGTGCAGGGATTGACCAGAGTTGGGTCCCAACTCTGCAGCACATTGGTTGGATCAGACAGCCTGCTTCTTAAATCATGCAGAGCATTTCCTGCAACACCCCAATAAAACACAAAATTAACAAAACAAACCCAGAAACCAACAAAAACAAACACCATCAGAACTGGGGAAGCCTAACCACATGTTTTTTCTAGCAAATTGAAGAAACAGGAAAATGAATTCATCAAGTTCAAAAATGAAAAACCCATAATTTTTTAAAAGTCTCATACTTTTCTTTCCCTTTTCAATAGCAGTAGAAAATTAAGAGATGGGTGTGAATCTAATTTATAAAGAAACCAAGATCAAACAGAAAGATAAAAGATTTAGAACTCTAAAGAGTGCAAAGATGATGAGTTGAGGTTATTATACTGTACCTTCTGAGTTGGTGGAGAGGGAAGGAGAGAAGAAGAGAATGAAGGAGAAAGAGAAGCAGATGAAAGGAAGAGGAGCCATTCTTTTGAGAGGAGTTCAAGATGGAGAAGAGTTTTAAGATAAGAAGTGTGAAAAGTCACCAAAAAACAAAGTGAGAAATGTGGACAAACAAACAGAGTAGTCTAAGTCAAAGCATGTATATTGTTGAGTAGAAGAAGGGTTTTCTTCTCTGACTCTGTCATAAGAGGAGAGACTATCTTACTAGTACAGAATTACCAAAAGTACAAAACAGAAACACAAGACTCCAAAATGCAAGTGGGTGGAAGGAGAAAGAGAGAGGAAGAGAGGTGACAATAAAAAAAAAGGAAGAGAGCTTCCAATTTCCAAAGGTGGAGTGGGTGTTTTTGGTGTGTTTATATGTTGTTTCTTAATTTCACAGTAGTGGTCCTGAGTGGCTGCCGCGTGCGATGTTGTGCAGTGTGGGTCCATATTTAAAAATAAGGTAAACAACTTCAAACTTCAATGCAGGAAGTGGTTGAATTTATTACTACAATCCTAGAAAATGGATTTAGATGATGGAGGAGTAGAAGAAAGAAAGTAGAAAACTGGAAAACTCTGCTCTGCTGTCCATCTTATTTATCATTGTTTTTCATTACTATTTGAAAGAAATGATTTATCGTAGAAAGTAGAAACTCTGCTTTTTAACATTAATGGAGATGTGAGTGGGTGTCACCATGTCACTTCTGATAGACCATTTTTTTTTACTGCACTAAATTTGGCATACAGTGGTTAAATTTTCAGGCCATTACAACAGGGCATTCTTTAATTCCTTTCCTGTGGCTACAAGGATTTAGTTTTTGAGATCTTGCATTAAAGTTGTCAAAATGAAAAGATGTTTCTGTAAGGAGATGGCTAAAACAACAGCTATATAACATCAATAACCCAGAACATTTCATTACATTAGGGTTCATACCACAAATCACGTTTCTGACTTCTGTCCACTAGTTTTTACTGTTGGGCCAAGGGTATATTAATCTTATTTTGTTAATTTAAGACACAAGTTAATTATCATATTAATATAATTTTAAATTAAAGTGTGTATGTAGCTTGTGATGCAGACAACAAAAGAACAATAATTTAATTATCGCAAACTCAAAATCAAATGTACATTAGGGCTTAAAACATGCAAGTATGATTCTATCTTATACCTGATTTATGTTCAATTATACCTCAAGAAAAAACGTCAAAAGATTTTACGCGAACACAAATTTTAAAAAACGAGTTAAAATTAACAAAATGCTTAACAGCATGTTTAACGACATACCGTTAATGGTTTTATTAATCATTTATTGGTGTCATTTGTGAATCATACAATTATTGCATTCTATAATTTTACTGGGTAGAGTTCTTGTACCGTGCAAAAAAAACTAAATTTCTGCATTTCTTATTTTGAAAGAGGATTGTATGTAGGTTGTGGTTGAGGTCGTGAAAAATCATAGAGTGAAAAATTGTGAGCTGAACCAAAAAAAAACTTAGCAAAAGAGAATTGTTTTAGAAAATTTTAAAGGTGAACTTTTTAGATAATAGAGTACTATTCGAATTGTGAATATAAATCACTATAATTACTTTTGTGTTTGATATTCTCCTTGTACTCTTTGTGTTGAATTGTTTTTTAAAATGCCTATTCACCTTGGGCTTTTTATTGTTTTATCACATACATATGCAATTTTGTCATTTTCTAAGATGTGGGAAACAGGTATACGAATCAGACTTGGGGTGTTTTGTTTCAGCATGTTCCCTGCACTTCACTTCTATTGTTGTGCATGTGAAGGTCTGAATGCACACCTCGCACTGCATTCATTCAGTATCCGAAATCCATCATCACCTGGATGTATTGTCGAAGGGAAATAGTCGCATTACGAACAGAACCGATCACAAACGTTCTCGAAGGAATGAGTAGATTCTTGCTAGTGAATAAACTGTAAAAAGGATTCGAAAAAACACAAAAGTGAAATTACTAACCATAAACAAATCAAAACTTCCAACAAACTGTAAATAAATTAGGTATTTTTCTGGGATGTACAAAAAAAAGAGAGCATGTACCCACAAAAACGAAAACCTTTATAATGAAAAGAAATTAAAAAGCATGGCTAATGAATGGATCTATAGATTTTCCAGAAAAGTGCAGACATTAGAAAAGGTAGGGATAGTATCATAGTACCCTTTGCAGCCTTTTGCTTCTCCAGATTCTTCTCACGTGCCATTTTGGCTTTCTGCGCATTGCCTCCTCCCATGGCTTTCAAAATAATAATAAAAAATTAAAATTCCGGAATGAAGACGGAGCAGGAAGAAGAGCAAGAGGGGACCCATGGAAAAATCTATACTATATAAAAAGTACGAAGGAGTTTATTCCTTTAAATTACTATTATACCCTTAATCTATTAAAAAATTTAAGGGTGTAATAGATTTTTAATTTTTAAAATTACCTATTTATTAAAATTGAATAAATCTATTATTCAACCATTTATTTAATTAATTAACCTACATATTAAACCCTAAATTACAAATCATCTATTTAGGGATTCTCCTGCATTCAATGACCAACAACTTTAATCGAAATCCAACGACTTTACACTAAAAGATACCAGGTATTTTCAATTTCACTTCATTAATTATCGGTTTAATTAAATTTTTTATCAATTATTATGGATGCAACTGGATTTTTTTGATCCTTCTGTGGGGCTGTGCAAGTTACCATCATCTCTGTTTTCATTTGAACATCTGCGGCACTTGAGTGTAGGCTGGTGTATATTGAAAATTCCACCCATATTTGCGGGGTTTCCTTTACTGATTGATCTTCAGTTTTTTTTTTTAAATAATTTATTTTATTGTTTGTGTTTAATAATTAATATCAATTGATTTTTTTATTTACATTAAGTAATTCCTCGATCATAAACCAATATACATTCAACTTCTCCATTATATTTCTTAGTGGTAATTAGATTTGGTATTGCTTAATTTTTAATTTTTCTCCATA
Source organism: Viola odorata (assembly GCA_963691705.1). Lineage (NCBI taxonomy): Eukaryota > Viridiplantae > Streptophyta > Magnoliopsida > Malpighiales > Violaceae > Viola > Viola odorata. The sequence continues at coordinate 1,040,477 of OY829544.1, forward strand.
ACTAGCCTAACCTAATTAACATATAGTCATATACAACGTTTTATTCAATTTATTTTTAAAAAATAAAGCATGTACAACTCCTTGAGGAAATCCATGTTCAAGTTAATTTTTATAAACTAATTTTGAATATCCTGATTGATTTTAAGGTTTTTCTCTCTGGTCAAAATATATGCAATTTTTTAGAGAAATCCATATATATGATACTCAATTGAGTCAAAAATGGGAATATAAACTTAACAATTCTATGTCCTGATTATTTTGTATAATGTTTCAATGGTATGTTAATTTTTTTTAAAGATATAGGTAGTAACGAATCTCATAAACAGAAATGAAAAGTAAATAGCAATTTAAGTGAGCCAATTAGAAAAGAAGATCCCGAGTTATTTCGTTGCTTATGACTCTGAATGTTGTACATGGATATCCAAGTTCTTATTTGCAAGAATTTGGTATTTGCAAGAATTTGGAAGAAGGAGCGATCAATCTTTATAATTAACGTTTTGCACTTGCCTATGCATTTCCAACTAATATCAAATAAGTTCATGTATTTTTAATTAGCTCAAATCAACCACTATATTCAATAATGTCATTTATTAATAAATCTATTAATAAAACTAAATTTATTTTAGAATAATTTAAGCTCACATTATTGACAACAAAGCAAACTTTAGTTTATTTGATGACATTAATGAATTTGTTAGAATAGGAGACTAAAATTCAAAAAACAAATGAGATCATATTTATGCAAAAATTAGAGGAAGAATAGAGAGGAATTAATCTAATTTGTAATTAAATGTTCTGAATTTGTATCATAAATGTCATAGTAAATTCCCTATATTTTTAATTGGTTCGAATCAACATCACTCTTAACAAATTAATCAGTATATTTTAACAAATTAAAATAATTAGTGATTGATAAAATAATTAAATAACTTAATAATATTTTTATTATTTTTTAATTCTCAAACTATTAGAAAGACCAAAATTGTAACTTTATTGCAGGTTTATATTGCAAATTTCAAGACTACGGAGTTCAAAGTGGGAGATTTTGTAAACTTTAGGGTTTCTTTATATAGTTTACCTAAAAATATATTTAAATTTTTAATCAATAAAGTTAATAATTTTTTTATTATTATATAATAAATAAATAAAATGTTACAAAATAAATATTTTGAGTATATGTTTAATGATTACGTAAATGTATTTTCTTGAGATTTTTATATATTTTTTATATAAAAACTAGATAATGTTTTCAATTTCAAGCTAAACAACAACAACAACACAAACTTTAAAATAAAAAAAATTATATCTTTTTTATATGGAAAAAGTGGAAAGAAAATCGAGTCTGCTACATTCGTTAGTCTCTTAAAAAATCACATGGGAGTAGCTTATAAAAATATTTAAAAATAACATTAATAATAGTAAATTAGAAAGTGAACAAAGTTATAAATTAATTTTTCAATTCAGTAATGCACTTTTATTTTTATTGTTAAATGACCATTTATTTAATTAATAAAGAATTATTATATACGTATTTTTTAGTAAGAATTTGAAATTATTAAATAATTTATCATAGAAAAATATACTTAGTGTTGTGAGTTAAAAAAGTTAGCAAAAATAAATTATATTTGTATAAACTATATATTTTTTTTAAATGACTTATTATTAAAGTTATGAATAATGAGTGTATATTAAATTAATTCTTTAGACTTTAAATTTATATTAAATATTTTTTTGATAGTATGAAAAATGAAAGAAGGTGATTTTATATTATGAAATATTCACATTATAATATTAAATTATAATTAACAAAAAAATATTTAAATAATTTAATAATTGAAATGCTAAAATACAAAAGAGAAAGATAATTTATTGAAGAACCAAAATATGTTAAATTCCGAAACTATCTTCCTATGAAATTATTCTTGCGAACTTTTACTTTTATATATTTTTTAAATTTATCATTCTTTGTGAAATTGGCATGGGTGATAAAAATATTTCCTTGGTTGATTACCATCAAGTTCCTCACTATATTCAAAGAGGTTGTGGGAGATCAATTTATGTAATGTACTGGTGGAGCTACAATATAAGAAATATCCTTAACAGTATGGAATTGGAAAACAGTCATAATGAGTAAAATATAAGTTAATCTATTTTTAAATGTAAATTATTTGTTAAATGTAAAAAATATAGCTTAATCTATTTTTAAATCTAAATTATTTTAAGTATTATTATATTATTTTAAAAATAATATTCTTTATTCGAGTTAATATTTTTTACTTTATTTTATTATTTTAATTTAGTAAAGGGATTGATTTTAAAAGTGTTAAAGAAACATAAACTAGATAAAAGTGACAAATAAATGGTAATAGTTATACTTTTTCTAACATAAATTATATAGTAAAATAAAGAACAATATTTATGAGAATAATTGAGAAGTTTATTTACAAGTATTGAAAATATTATCCATATATTATCAAAATAATTTACATTAATTTTATTTTTATGAAAGAAATATTATATATTGTACATAAAATATTTTCTACATGGGCTAATAGTATTTATTTTATTTTAATTATTTAACTATAATTTGAAGGCAGTAAATGGTTTATTTTTTCAGAAAAGATATATTTAAAGTTAAGAAAATCATAAAACAACTATAAGTGACAAATAAAAAGAGAATTTATAACCTTTCCTAAAATTAATTTAGTGACAAAAGTTGATTAATGAGTTTGAACAATATAAAAGGATTAAGTTAGATAATTTAAAAGAGTTACTGAAAATTAATATTTTAAAATCTAATCATCAAATAGTTATAGTTATACATTTTCCTCCAATATTTATAATTTTTTTCAACTTTTTACTATTTATTTTTTATTTTTTAACCACTTATAATGTTATATTAAAACGTTTTAGGATATTATAGGGTTTCTAATGTAAGTCTTAAAACTATAGTATCCAAAGTGAAAGATTTTTGAAAATATAAAGCAAATTATGTAGTTTACCCTAAAATATGTGCTAGGTAAAGTAATAAGATTTGTTTAAAAAAAAATTGGTTATATTATTAGTTATCATTATAATATCATGGATAGACCATATGATGTACGTTATCAAGATAACATCCGATAGGTACATAAAATATATTAAATAAATATTTATTATAAACTTAAAGTCGTTAGAACGTTAAAGTTAAATTAACTTTGAGATAAAATAGAGTTACAATGAGTAACCTTTTGAATCTTTAAATTAAAAATTAAAATTAAATGACACAAGTCTAAATCTCACCTCTGTCTATCCAAAAAAACGTGCAATTCAATATGCGTGAGTCATATATAAAAAATAACAATAAAATAAATTGATTAATAGGTAGTTACTAATTTATAAGTTATCATTATACCTAAAATAATTAAATAAATATTTATCGTAAACTTAAAGTCCTTAAACCTTAAACTTAAATTAGTTTTTCAATTAATAACAAATGGATGAGATTAGATTTGTGTAACCTAATAGACTGCTGTAAAAGTAGACAGAAGATTTCACTCATGGATCTTTAATGCGAGTGACAAATGTTGATGAAGTTGATATAATTAAGAAAATTAAATAAGAAATCATGTTCTAAGCCATAAGTTATAGCAAAAAAAAAAGCCAAAAGTTATGGATTAAATGAGATACATAAATCTCCTAACGTTATTATCATCCTAATCTAATAAAATATATTTTAAAATTGGAATAGTTTATTTATTTATAATAGTAATAATAGTTTCATGACTAATAACTATTACTACTATTATTATTCTAATCCAACAGATTAAGAAAATATATTTTTTCTTTCAAAAGATAACAAAATATGATCTTATTACGAAAAGAAGAAAAAAATAAAGGATAAATATAGTAATAAAATTCTTCCTTTTATTAAATTATAATCACAATTATTTTTAGACTATTATTTTTAATTATTATTATTGTTGTTGTTATTTTTTATTTCATGCGTTTTCATTGTTAGAATAAGAACTAGAAAAAAATGAGAGAAGAAAAAAAAAATAAAGTGGAAAGTGATAATTATTTTTAGTTAAAAATAAAAAATCTATATAAAATAAACAAGAAATTATTTTACCTCAATAAACTATTTTTCAATAAAAAAACTATGAAATACTTTTTATAACTTATTATTATTAAAAATATATATATACACAAATATTAAATTACATAAGTTTGATTTCGTAAAATTTGTAATGATAAGGAATTATTTTTTCTTAGCTAATTATGTGATTTTTGTTCATATATAAACATGAAGAAAAATAGTTTGTACATTTACTTAAATCATAGTAATTTTTAATTAAATATTAAACTTAATTTTTTATTGAGTTTGAATCTTTAAAGAAAAATTCATTAGTTGTGTTTTTAAATAATTGCATAATTATTTACAATATTTGGAGAACTTAAATAAAAATAATATGAAACATCATTTTAAACATTTAAATTTTAATTTGTAAAAGTAATTTACTTAATTGAGTTAAAATTGTTTTAATTCTAAGAGCTTAAAATTAATTATTTTAGAATTAATACAAGATTTTTTCGTCGACACTTGCATTAGAACATTAATAACAATATAAATATATTTAAGCACCATAGTAAAAAATTATGTTAATCCTATTTTCGGAAATATTATTAAAAAAAATTATATTATACCAAAAATATATTTGTGTGAAATACTTTTTTGTACATAAATTTTATATTTTAATATTTTTAAATAAATTTCGCACGTGCAACGCCACGTGCCAAAATAACCTAGTATAATAAAAAAGTACACTCATCTCATCAGTGTACAATTTCCAGGCTTCCGAATTTCCGGGCTTCCAACCCGAGAAAATGGAAATTAGGAACAGGTATTTCCGACAATATATTTTTCAAAAATTGGGACGGAACTACCCAAAAAAAAATACGGGGATGGAACGGGATCAATTTAATTTATTTCGAATACCCGAAATACTCGAAATATCATAGGGTTATATCAAGGGGTGGGAAAATTTTCCGATTTCATTTTCTCACCCCTCTCTCTCTCTCCTCTTATGGACACAACATCTCTCCCTCTCTTCTCTTCTCTCAGATCTGTGAGTGATTGGGTGGTGGTTAGATTTGTTGGTGGTGCAGCCTTAACCAATAAAAATAGCTCAAGCTATTCTTGTTGAATGCACTGCGAAAATTAGGAGGCAAATTTAAAATATGAAGAGACAGATCCAACAACGATAATTTCTCGTCAAGTGAAATGTTACAGTTGGAAGGTGTAAAAGGCTTGTAACTTGGGTTTTTTTAGGAAACAGAGGAAATGTGAGAAAAGTTGCAGCTTTATGGTGGGAATGTTCAGAGAATGAAGGAATGAAGCAGAATGGATGATTTGCGCAGCTGGAAAGATAGATAGGAACAATTACCGTAAATAATGGTTCATTGAACCAACTGTAGCCTCATTGAGAGCAAAACAAAATTTTCACAATAAAAATTCATATATATTAATGCTTCTTTCCAGCTCTATTTGTAGCCATACATGGACTTCAATTCTTAATAAACGGATTCCTAGTAATCCTTTAATTGAAAGACAAATGCAGGACCTGTTCACTGCTAACTACTACTAACATAAAAGACAAACACAATTGCCAGCTGTAAGCCTCCCAGGTAATTCCAATACCTTCCAGTAGCTTCTAGGGAAGGCACGTGACATGGAAAGACTTGGGCGATGAAGAGATCAGCTGGGAAAACGTTGACGACTTGGCAGATGCACAAGATCTGATTAAGGAATTCTTCGAAGATAGGTTGACGAAGGCGTTGACGAATTGAGTGGGGGTGGTGACTGGTCGGATCTGTTGTTGGTGGTGGTCACATCTGTTAGTGGTAGTGGTGGTGGTTGGTCGGATCTGTTAGTGGTCGTGGTCGTAGGTTAAGGAGAGGTGATGGTGGGTGGAGAAGGGATGAAAGAGTAGATTGTTGAGCTCGGTAGATTTGGATTGTTGTTATTGTTAATTTGCAGGATATTGGTTTCGAAATTTCGGGTATCCTAAAATTCCAACAAATAAAGTTTTTGAAAATTCGAAGTCGGTTAGTTGTTTAATTCCACTCAGGGTCGAAAAAAATTATGAGAATTTGGAATACCCGTTTTTGAGAAAAAAAATTCAGGTATCGAAATATTCAAATGACCACCCCTAAACCGTACATTGTATAACGGCCTAAATTAAAAACCATCAAAATGGAAAATTATATTTATGTTATTTATTTTTGGAAAAAAAAATAGACTTTTTCCTACTGGAGATCTTATTTAAAACTTATTTTTAAAGGAAAATATGAAAATTCTAAAATCATGGATTATTTAATATATTCTTATTTTACCAACTCATTATTTTATTTTATCAGAAACTCATGAAAAAATAGCAAGAGAAATTAAAGAGCATGCACCATTTTCCCCTCTTGATTGGCAGAGGGATTTACTACTCTGTAAATATTTTTATACTTTCTAAAATTATTTTCTTTCCCACCCTCAAACTCAATCCACAATACATGAGGGGGTTAAGATTTCACAAGGATCCCATGAAAAGAAAAAGAAATGCGAGTTATTAATTCAGTTCTCTTAGTTCTATTCTAACTCAAAAACAGAAAGAAAACAAGAATCTATGGATATATGTGCTACTCTTGGCATGAGCAACAACAATTTCAAGAAACTTCTGTAGTGATTTTTTCTGTTTACATTGAAATAATAAACAATTCAAAGTCTCAAACTTTGATGGAGAAGTAGAATCGTAATACTAAAAACAAGTTGTAGGAATATACACATTGTACAATTATTAAGATCCTAAAGAATTAATCAGCCTGAGATACACAATGGCTGAAAGAAATCACTCCATCATTGCTTGCCTCCTTTCTTCTTCCTCAGCTTTGATCCAAACTGCCTGAAATAAGTAAACAATCTAAGCAAACATTGCAAGCCTGAAAATCTGAAATGCTAAAAGGATGAGGGAGGAGCTTACCTTTTCCCTTTCGAGCCTCGAAATATGTGGTTGGATGGCATTCCCTAAACTTAAGCCTCCCCATGCTTCTTGCAACTCTCTTTCCCTTGCTTCTCGACGAGCTACCGAGTGCCTGACCTGGTCTCCATGTTCCTGAGCTGCTGAAGCCATCTTCTCTTTTTCCAGTCTTGATGTGGATTTTACTAAAACTTGGTCCAGACTGCCTTCATTGTTCAAATGGGAATGTACATTTCTGCCACTTCTCTTCACCTTCACCTCTTCATCCAACAATCTGAAGGCCAACTTCTCTTTTTCTAGTCTAGAAACATGCTTCACTAAAACTTTGTCCAAACCTTCACCATCAGTGGCAGCTGCATTTCCTCCATGTTTATTCTGGTGTCTATCATTTCTATAGTTACCTCCCATTGACAAGCCCTGTATTTTTTCCTTTTCCAGTCCGTGAACTGGCTTGACCAAGATCTTGCCTAGGCTATCTTCACTCTCATTATCACCCTTCTTCATGGACTCACCTGTGCACTCCTCCGATCTACATTCCCTTTTATTGGCTTCAGATTTCCCATCTGGTTCCTTGTTCAAATTGACATTTTCCTTTTCTTCAACTTCTCCATGAGAAGAAGTATTCTTCTGCTTGCCAGTCACCTTTCCTTCTTCAATCTTCTCATTTTTCCTTCTATCCTTTGCACCTTTCACCTCTTGTTCAAACCTCGACATGCGTTTTACCAGAACCTTCTCCAGGCTTGGAACTTCTGGAATGTCTTCTTTCCTTCTATTGAAAACCCTATTCATGTCAGATGTTCTTCCAAAGTTCCTTCTCATTTCTTGGACATCTTTTTCAAGCTTGGATGAGTGCTTAATTAGTATACTTCCCAGGTCTGGAATGGCCTCAGATGAACTGAAATTACCAACTGGTTTCTTAGGGGGGGCAATTTCAACATCTCTCCATAAAGAAGTCTTCTTTGTCTCTTCAATCTCCTTCTCCAACTTTGAGCAATGCTTCACAAGAATACTTCCCAAGTCAGGAATGGTCTCAGATGCAGTCATTCTGTGGCCCAAATCAGCTGTTTCTTTCTCTGTTTCATCTGTATTACCTTTAGTTCCTTCCTTAGATTCATTCCTCCTGTTTTTAGCTTCTTGCACCTCTCTTTCAAGTTTTGACATGTGTTTAACCAGAAACTTGTCCAGACTTGGGAGTCCTGGCTGAATTTGATTCTTTTTCATATATGCTCCTTCACCTACAGAAGACGCTCTTTGGGAAATGTTAAGAGCTTGCTTTGAGTTGCAATCAGCAGCAGAGCCTGGATCGTGAAACTTAGTGCATTCTATTTCTGCTAAGGCAGCATTCAATCCACAAGTTGCTACTATAGCGGCCAGAGAAGAAAGTTCATCTTCATTTAGACACCTCAGCCTCTCAAGCATCATGTCCACAAGCTTCATTGGATTGAATTTCTCAAGAGATTGCCTCCTCTTGTATTTCCTTGGTCTTGTCTCTAGAATTGGAAACTTATGGTCCTTGGCAGGAGAAACAAAGCCATCACTTTGAGACACTGTTTCAAGTTCTGACCCTGATTCTGCTTCACACTCTGAAGAAAACTCTGACAATTCTTGATTGTCATCGGCTGCATCTGGATTTTGGCTGATTTTGCGCAGCAGCTCTTTGACCTCATCTTTGTTAAAGGCAGGACAGTTTGCAAGTCTAGTAAACGCAGTTTTAACTGCTGCAGCTACCTGTTTATCCACCTCAAATGCAGTTTCAAAAGATGCTGTGACAGTATGAGTGGTAGATTTTCCTTCATCTTGGATAGACGTTTCTATTTCACATGGCTTCTGAGGACAATTTGGGATATCATACATGATTACTCCCATAGCTGTTGCTGCTTCGAAAGCTTCCACTGCATTTTTCTCAGTGGTCGACAAAAGGGCATCTGCTTCTTTGCTTTGGATTCTGCAGATATAAAGACGGTCAGTGTGAGAACATTTGTTACGAAAATTTTCATGTCCTCCTAGCATTATAGAAGTTTACCTGGCTGCTTTAAGTATTCGGCACCAAGAAGCCTCCACCAGAGCTGCTTTTCGAGCTTCCATTGCCTTGTGTGCAGCCTCTCTAGCTGCAATTTTCTCCCTTAGTACTCTCGAATAATGTGGATTCGAGTCACCAAGCGTCTCATCAAGAGTCAAATTCATGCCATCTACTTCCTGAAATAAGCATGTATGCATATAAAGATTCACTGGCAAAAAGTTGCAGCATGAATAGGATAGGCTATGATCAGAAATGTACCTGCAGCATTTTAATTTTCCTCTTCAAGTAGTCCGCCTTTTTGCGTGGGAACCAGTTGAGAGGAGAACCCTTACGGTACGAGGGCTTCTTAATTTGTGATGTGTATTTGTTTAAAGCATTCGATGACAACTGGCCACTCCCTTTTGGTGATCTATTCTGCACTAGTCAAGAGCAAGCAATGTAATTGAAATTTCAAATATCAATTAACATAACTCAACACCAGTAATCCCAAGATTCTGAAATTTCCAAAAGAACGATCACCAGGAATGATTAAATCTGTCATCAAAGGACACGTATGCTTATATGCACGAAACCCTAAATGGGAAATGGCTGCTACTAATCACTAATCAGATACGAAGTTGTAAATCCTTACAAAGTTATAATGACTTGGAACCAACAAAAGTATGCAAACAAGTCCAATTACTTATGGATTCACTGGTTAGAAGACTACCACACGCAATCATACCCAGATAAATGCCAAAAGAAACAAACTTTACAACAATCAAGAGTGCAAATCTTGAAAATCAAGAAAAACTGAAACGAAAACAAAATATCTTAGAAAGAAATTACCTTTCCGACTTTGGAAGCCGAAGTTGCCTTCTCACTTGTCTCGGATTCTTTAGAATCATAAAACGCCCCATCGCTGTGCTTGTCAATGCAACCCAAGTCCAAGCAACCAAAATCCATTTTACCAAATCAATCTATTAGGTCTCTTTAGAACTGCAGACTGTGGATTTAAGAACGCTTGATCGTTGACGAAAAGGAGAAAGAATGAAGATTTGTGCGAAGAGGAATTGGGGGATATCAGAGAGCGGAATGTGTGTGCTTCTGTGGATGATTTTGTGAAATTATGATTACAGAGATTGGGCAGTTTTGTTTTTCAAAAAGAAAAATTAAAAGTAGCCGTTACGTGGTTGAGGGTTTTTGGTCACAACGGTCTAGTAGTCTTTCCAAACAAGGAGATTTGGAGTTATTATCCAGTGCATTCAGGCCTACAGCAATAATGTCTCATGACACGTGTATTACCTACTACAGAAAAGACATTTGGAAGAATTGCATTCGGTGCCATCTTCTTTTACAATTCCTTTTATTTAAGAGTTTTTTCTTTCTTTCTTGGTTTTTTTTTAAAGCTCAATTATGATATTTGTTAATAGTTAATCTAATTTTTAAACAAAAATAATTATCAATGTATCTTTTCAGTTTATTCCAAAAAAATATCAAAAGAGACAAAAATTACCATTTCTGCCGCTACTAGGGTAAAGCATGACTAGGAAGAGACGGAACTATTTGCCGTTACAAGAAAGTAACAGGAAATGTCATACTTTGTTCGTCAGAAATCGTTTCATGGCTGTTTCACTTGAAAACTTTACATTTATCATGGACGGTTCTATTGCCGTTACAAGAAACAGATCAGAATGACTGACTGCTAAAATGCTAAATCGAAGCATGACTCTGCAATAACGAAAAGGCATATCCATTTGTGCTAATCCAGTTCTACTTGATCTCTAATCCACTTCGTCGCCACCCATTTCTCTCCTTTGATAACAGGGCAACTTCCATGAAGAGATGCCTGGCAAAGTGTTTCAACAAATACGGATGAGAAAATAAGCGCGCAGAAGCAAGCCACCCAATGAATTGTCATATGAAATGCAACAAACAGGAAGAAATTTGGCATCTAAAATAGTTAGAATAGGCAAACTTCTTGCTGCAATTTATGCCAACTTTCATGAGCATGTTCATCAACAGAAATGAGCACAGGCTCAATATGAAGAGAGAAGGAACAATTACCCAATCACTTGTGGCATTCGGCATCACTGAGTAAAACAGAAGCCCGTCACCTTGCCGAGGCTTCACTTTGAAACCAACACATTGTTTGTAATCATACTCGGCAAATGCTTCTCCATTCTACAAGTCAAAGTGGGGGCAAAATTACCCATGTGCGAAATAATTAACATTGCAAGGGATGAGATGGAAAAAATGCAGCACTTGCTCACATACTTCATAAGGGAACATGGTTTCACCACCTTCTTCTACATCGGACAAATACAGCAAGAAAGAAGCAAGCTGCATAAAGGTTAATCAATCAAACTATGAGATTTTAGAACATAGCACTTGAACAAATCCATTGTCCTAAAAAGAGAACAGGAATAAAATATGATATTCAAGCCACTCAGTAAATTTACAGAAATGTTTATGAGCAGGGTTTAAAACTATAGTAAAAGTGGATTCACATCTAATCACCCAGAAGTTAACCCTCTCCAGTACTCAGAATGATACAAGGGAATTCAATAACATTTCGAGTATCATACCAATGCCATGCTACAATAAATGTAACCATAACGAGAACAGTAATGGAGGACAGAAAAATATTACACGAAAGCAATCTGTTTAAGCTACTACAGTAACAGTATTGATATGGCATAATATTGCTGATGCCATGCATGGTAATTGTAGAAGCCATAGATAATGAAAATGAAGATGGAAGAGAGATGGTTGGTGTGTACCCTTTGACTCTTCTGCGGGCCATATTCAACTGGTTTAAATGCATCATAACGTGAATCATACTTCTGCCCGATCTCATATCGCAAAATATTGAAGGCCTGCAATATGGTGATATCCACTCAGACTACCTTAGAAATGACCTGTACAGAAAAGTTAATTGCTTTAAATTTTAAAGGACAATAAAAAAGCATTTAATCAAGTATGACTTAGTGTCTATTAACCACATTTAGCAGTCATCCATCACAGAACTTAATAAGAAAGAAAGAGACATAGGAAGTACTATCCTAAGATCTACTAATTTTCAAGTGTTAGGTCCCTTTAGGTCACTAGAGAAACCTAGTACACATATCTACCAAGTATCGTCTTCACTCTTCACATACTTTTCAACCTTTCTCCGTTGCGCCTTACAAGATACAATAAAACTTGAAAAGATCATGGAAAACAAGATTAATCCCAGACTCCAGGCACATACTATTATTAGGCATTGATTGATGTTTACCTTGTGCCATATCTTTTATGACAATTGAACGGTGGATCGGAGGGATCTATGATGTGAGTAGGTGAATATCACGTTTGTTCCTTAATTTGTTTGTTTAGCAATTTTAAATTAAATTTATTCATTTCTGTGTGATTTTAGAATAGCGAAGCAGAGAGCAAAAGCGCGTCAATGGCGGGAGGGATCTATGAGTGTTTCTTTCTTTCTTTCTTTTTCTCTTTGACGTCTGCAATCAGAAGCGACCGTCGTTTTGGTGCCCACAGATTAACCCGTGTTACCATTTTTTGGGCAAAAGACAAATTGGTCACTACACTTTCTAAAAAAATTCCATTCGCTACTAAATTTAATATTTGGACAAATGGGTACCTAATTTTTCAAAGTTGACCAAATTGGCCACGCTGTCCATGGACTCACACATTGTTTATTAGAATTGAGTGTAAAGGCACATGTAAGACACAAATTCTCCGTTACTCAAGAAAGGACACAAATAATTGGTCATTTTCAACCTAAAATAAGCACGTATTCCTTACGTTTCGTTTATAATTCTTCAAAGTTTACAAACAAAACGTGAGAAGCACGTGCTCATTTTGGGTGAGAAATGACCAATTATTAGTGCCTCTTTCTTGACATGTGCCATCTAACCAAGTTTTGTTCACCAATGTGTGAGCCTTGTGATCAAAATGACCAATTTGGTCGATTTAAAAAGAATGGGTGGTCAATTCGTTCAAATGTTAAACTTAGTGGCTAAATGGGGAAGTTTTAGAAAATCTATTCGTTCCCTTTTTTCCCATTACACGCAACTAAACTCAAACGTGAATTATAGTTGATATTTTGCTACCAGTTAGCTTATATATTTTTTAAAATATTCCGAGGTCCTTAAAGTATAGACACTTTCATACTTTAGTCATTGACATTTGAGCTCCAAATTTTAGTCTCTGACATATCGAGACTCAAAAGAAAAATGGCGAATCAAAATCATGATCAATAAATAGTAACGACAATATAATGATTCTTGCTCAAATGGGAAAAAGGGAAAAGTTGCGGTGTCCATTTTTCTTCCGTTTGCCCAACAATAATTCTAAAATTTGGCGGAAATAGAATGCCAAGTTCGTGTTGAGTAAAACTTGTACATCATGATGTAAAATAATGATACGTATCTAAAAGTGTCAAGAATAGTGGTATTCTAGCACTATTTGGAGCACATGTCATCATCCTAGATCATGATGTAGGTAGATCATGATCTACCCAAGTTTTTTCCAAGTTCGTATTGCACTTTCGTTTATAAAATAAAATAAAATAAAATATATGAGGAAATTTAAATATATAGTGAGTGCATTCTAATACCGTATTTTTAATAAATTTGAGATATTTTGTCAATATTTTGAGCATAAATTTTTTGAATTTTGGTTGAATTTGATTCCAACTTTTTCCTCTGACCATATACCCGATGATTATTCATGGTGGAGCGAGCACAACACAGCATTTATTCTTATCATTAAATCAATCATGTACGAAAGAATAATAAATGTTTAATGTTTCTCTGGCGATTTCAGACCATCCGTTTTAGATCCCAAAATCATCTATATAAATATCCACAAATCATTTCAGGTGATTATATATTGCAAGTAGCTAAACAGATCGCCCCACCAAACACATTTTCCTTTCTGTACCTTCTCCGTACGTACTTGCAATCCATGACAACAACAGGAAATGGAATTGCAAAGATGAAGCTGCTAATGCTTAGGTAATTAATAATTTCTCTCTGTTTAATCTTAATGAAATTATAATTCCGTACCATTTCCGTAAAGCAAAGAGAGTTGTTTCTCAAATTCGAATTTGGATTATGCAGGGGATCATCAGTTAGAAAAGTCTCGAGTTCGAGCAACTTTAATACTGTTGCAAAGGCAGGGGATGAAGCAGAGGTCAATTCAAGGAAAGGGAGGGAGATTAGGGAGGATTTGGGGTGTTGGGTGCCGCATCCGCGGAGCGGGATTTATGTGCCGAATGGACATGAGCGGGTCATGGACGACGTGCCGGCGAGTGCAGCTTCTTTCACCCACACTTACTGGCTCAGGAGTGTTGATGGTGTTGACAAACCTGGCCCTGATTATGATATAAACACTTCTCATCATACTTATAATTAATTAATCACCTCTTAATTAACTTAACACCCTAAGATAAAGTTGAATTAACATATAAGAGTTATTAATTAGTAGCTGAAAATCAGAAACATAGGCAACTCGAGTTCGAAATACTCCACACTCAATGTAGTAATAAGATGCTAAATAAAAGTTGCTGGTTGAAGATAATGTTATGAATGTATTTGGCGGCTTGGCCTAATTAATATTATTCCAGGTAGCAAATGATTGCTTGTCATGTAGATTTTGCTCGTTGACCAATAATGGAGCAAAAGACTAACCAAATAAATACTATAAGGTAACACAACACGTAAGTAGGCAAGTGTGGATATGGATATAGATAACAATTTTAATACCAAAAATTTCCCTCGCCTCGTAACTGTTTCGGTATGCTCCGCCTAATACTCTCTCCGTGTACTATTAAACGACGTTTTGAAATAGTAAAAATTCGTAGGACAATGATCTTTAATCTTATTTTATTCCACATTATTTCATTTTTACTCCTAATTTCCACTCAAATTATCACACCATCATCAAATTGGGTTGATGCATAATTTATTTTTTTGTCATTTGCACAAAATATATGCTTCGGAAAAGATAAAATGACAAATATTATAAACAGTAAGAATTCGTAGGAAAGTGACAGAGGGAGTATTATTTACGAAAATGATATTATATATAATAATGAAGAAAATTATTTTTTTAGTAAAAAATAAAATATTTTAATAAGAAAAATATTATATTATTGTTAATTAATTATTTTTTATTATATATTTAGATCATTAGTCATTAAAAATACCAAAAATATTAAGAATAAAATTAATTTGTAAAAAAAAAATTCGGGGGATGGGGATGAGGATGAATCTTATATATCGGGGTCGGGTCCGGTATGACAATACTCAGGAATCCTCGCACCAGTTGTCATCCCTAAATGTGGATTCGGTCATTGTGCATGGCATAATTATTAGTTTATATTTTTTGCAAATATTTTTGAATATTTTTCATTAGTTTTTTCTTATTTTCATAATTGTTTGCAATTTTTAACCATTTATTTTTGTAATTTAAAAACATAGGGGTGAAATGATTTTTTTTTGGTAAATTTAAAAGTTTTTATGTGGGTAACCCTTACATTTACTTCAAATAAATAAATAAGTGAGGAAATGACGACGTTCAGAAGAACACAGACACTGAAGGGTTTCACAAATTCACACCGTTCGATCCCCGCAGATTTCACGTGCCATATTATTTCAATCTGACGCTTCCCAAGGCGAGTAGACCATTAATTTAAATCCACTCTCTCCACGTGTATCTTTCTTTACTTCCAGTTTTATCACTCCTAAAAAATATATCAAAAAACCCCCTCCCTCACCATATCTGCGTTTCTTCGAAACTCAACACCCCAACTTTAATTTATCTTTCTCGTTTTTTTTCCTGCCAAATTCCGTTACTTTCCGCCATCACTATCGTATTTGTTCGACCGACTTTGTGCTCTCCTAGTCGTTGCCTGCGGTGGCGGTGCTATTGCATGACGAGCGCGTCGGAGCTGTTCTATCAAAGAAGGTCGCGCGGGGGACGCGCCAACTCCGATTTGCCCTACGACCCTTCTTCTTCTTCTAGTTCAGATCGCGGTTGTCAACTGAATTACAGTCGCCGCCACCACAATTACCATAATAATAGCCGTCATGACGTGGACGGCTGTGATTCTCCTCGTAGATCCCATCACTCGCGCCACTCCTCCCACCGTCACTCTCCAGCCCTTGTAAGTCTGATTTCTTATTGCTAGAATTATTTTTAGTAAATTTGGTTGGTTGGTTAAGTTATGTTTAGTGATGAATTTTTTATTAATTTGCTATTATAATTTTGGGCAGGAGGGTTCATCGGTTCGGCTTGAGCAGGGTACTAATCAGTTTGTGGCAACCAATAACGTGAATGTTGATGCTTTGAGTAGTAGCAGTCCAAGAGGGTCAAGCAGACCAGGCTCAATGGGAAATGAGAGGCTTCCAGGGGATGTGTTGCTTGCAAGGGCAAGGCTGCTTGAGAGATTGAGAGGGGTTTCTCTCTCGGATACCAGGTAATTTTGTGACTCTATTTCAGTGTTTGTTATTTAGGTGTTGCATGAATTTGTCTTGTTTTCATGGGTTAGATGAAGTTTGGTAGTGATCAGTAACGGTAACTTCAAGATTTGTGAAATTTTAGTAAAATTTTATTAAGTATGAAGACTGATACTTCGTTTAGATTTCCTTTTCTGGCCAGGCATCTGATTGATAAGTTTTGAATGCAAGTAGACTTGTCAATACTTGATACTTAATTAGCAATTAAAACCCAGTTGAGATCATAACTAAGTAGTTATATGTGGTGGATATGGTAAGAATTTAGGTTTAATTGTATGATTCATTGTGTTTAAGTATTTCTCTTTGAGACTTGGATCTGGAAGTTTGTGGTTGTAAGCCTATGACCTTATCATTTTGAAACATGGTGATGACTTATCACAGAGTTCTTTGTAATCCTCTGCCACAAAAACAATTCAAACTTGAAGAGGGAAGATACATGATCAGTATTCTTATATTTTGCATGGCACCATGCCTAATTTCTTTTTTACGTTTCTGCCAAATTTGTCTTATTTCAATGGTGCTAATAGCTTGAGTGATGAAGAGTTCTCTTTGAGGTCATCTTTATTCACTCAAGTAAATTGACCCTTGATAACTATCTTGGGTTTGGTTCTTTTCTTCTTTGGCTATCTTCGTTTTCTACAGTCTATTTAGTTGATGGTATATTCTTTTTGGCAATTGTTGGAGGTTCATGCATGTTGTTCATAGCACCATGTCTGGTCCTACTTCTCCTCTTCTGTTGTTCCTACCACCCTAACTCTATGCCTGTTGCTTCCAGTCTCAGTTGTCTTAACTATGATTACTTACTCGAATTAGATAATCCATTGCCACTTTGTCTTGCTCTGTCAGATTTGTGGCTAGGCTACCTGTTGATGCACATTCAACATTGGTCCTATGTTATTGGGTTTTCAAGTTAGCCATAGAACTTGGTTTAGGTTCAAGGTACTGAAACACTCATTTTGGATTGTTTAGGCATACTGGAAGATTTGGGTTTCATAACCGGCATGTTACATTTGGTGAGGACTTAAGGGTTGATGATGGTGCTGACTGGGCACCTAGCATGTCTACAGGGTTGTCTTCTAGGACCTCCGTGTTGACCGACTCAGACTTTCAAATGGAAGGACGACAATCTGCGCAGCAGCAATCTAACAAGAAGAAACCACCTGGTCTAACCCCAGATGCTCTTGACTGTTTGCATTTAGAGATATTTAGCGGCTTTGGAAAGACGGGTGAAGTCGACATACCACAGATGCAACAAGCGTCATGGGATTGTAGCATATGTTTAGAGAGTTTCACAGAAGGAGACAAACTAATCCGTCTTCCTTGTGACCACAGATTCCACTCTGCTTGTTTGGATCCTTGGGTTCGAAGTTGTGGTGACTGCCCTTATTGTCGTAGAGATATAATTGTTAATAGTGACAAACTGTAATGAGAGCATAATCTTCCCGGGAATATTTTCCCTCTGGCTTCCACTTTTGTGAAAGTTTATAGATCAACTGAATTTTGGATGGATGGAAAGTTTGCTAATTTCATAGTTAGTTCTGTTGTACAACCCCGGAATTTCGTAACATTTGGCATTACATCTCCGATTTGCTTCCAAAAGATTAATCTCGTTCGAGTAATTTTTGAGCCATGGAGTGGGTGACTATTAATGAATTTCGGCAAGTAAATACATCTCTGAGAACTGAACTCCTTATTTTGTGTTGTGGGTAAAATACTCAACACCGACTCCACCTTTGTTATCTATTGAACGTTAGAATCATCTTTTTTTGGGAAAGTGAAATCCCTAATTAAACGGGTGGAGGCGGTGGGAAAGCATGCGAAAAAAGGTTCTTTGCAGCAGTTCTGTGGCTCAGTAAAAGCCACCCTAAAACCCTAGCTTCCAATGCAGCAAATTTTGCGAGTTTCGGGTACTTAAAGTATCTGCCTGAAATTTTGCACCAGATTCTGAAACTAGAGTGGAAATGCCATGAAAATAAAGCATGTGGGTTTCTTTCTTGTAGCACCACCACCATCAACAACCAGATATTTGAACAGATTCAACAGAAGGGTGTTAAGAGAGAATGCGCTATTGCAATGGACAAAGAGGAGAAGAGGGTGAAAGATATAAAAAGGGCTGCAAAGGCAGTTATGGGTCATCGTTACTACATTATAGTAATTTTAAGTTAATTACGAATACGTGAGTTGTAAAATTCGTAATGCTACTATATTATCGTAAAAAACTTACGATAATATAGTAGTTACAACATTCTAGTTGCAGCAGTTGCTTGAACAAAAAGAAACTTTTAGCAAAGAGCAATCAGTTCAATTTTTGGGGTAGAAATAGAATCTTATTTGAATTTGCAACGTCCAAACACCAATCAATTCAATTTGGATTACAAGAGATTGCGAGTGAGAGCAAAAGCACGAGAGTGAATGCGAGAAATGTGAGTTGGGGATCTTGAAACGAAATCATGATGATATGTACATGGGGGAGGAAGTTAGTGGTGATTAAACTGTTAAGTACAGATCCATTTTTGCCAAATTATACTAAGTGAAGTCAGAAGAATGATCTTAGGAAAAAGAAAAAACAGAAATGGAGAAAGGAAAGGGAGAACGTACGGATATGCAGCCAAATTCTAAAGTTAACGTGCAGCCATTCTTTTAGTCTATGGATATGCAAGTTCAAGAGAAATAATGAATCCAGGAAAAGAAAGGAATTGCACAATATAAACTAATCAGTTGATCTCATGTGTACCTAATGGGACACTTTGCATAATATTTTCAGGTAATTAAAATTTCTCCCATAGAAAAAATCATAAAAAAAGGCAGGAGAATTACATTTCAATTCTTATCTTTTATATCAGTCTTGGTCAAAAAGAGGAGGGTCATTCTCTAAAGAAAATTAACAAGCCATTGCTGTCAAAGTCTTGGATTCCACGTCAATTGACCTAGGTATAACTTATAAGAAAAGCTAAATTGACAAGTTTTTATTGATTTGATCCTTTACTTTTAGGAATTTATTGATTTGGTCCTCAGTTTGATACAAATTACACTATTTGTTAGGTTCGTTCTTCTAAAAAAATGTTAGCTACACCAAACAGTTGACTGTTTTTTATATTTCAAGTATAGTTTAGAAAGTGAGGGTAAATAACCAAACAAATCACAACAAAAAAAAAGGATGGGTTTAGTAATTGCTACAAAGATTATGGGTTAAAATGATTAATATTAGAAATTTTAGTTAATTATGTCATTTGGGAAAATAATTTAAGGATTAAAGTGTGTAATTTAATATATTTTGGGACCCTAAAATATCTTTTTTTAAGAAAAAAACAGAGCTTTTTGTAGAGAGAAGGAAATAACAGGAAATTAATCAATTTTACTCAAAAGTTAACGCGGAGTCGCCACAGAGAGAGGGGAGTTCCAATTAAAAAGCACTAAGCCCTTCTTTCCCCCTCACGCGGCATCTTCTCATTTTCTTCTTCTACTACCTCCTCTTTCCTTCCCCTCGTCATCATCTTTACTATTCTTCTTCTTCCTTCCTGTTCCCGCAATCCGATACAGACGTTCCCACCAGAACTACAATCCGATAAACGGCGACTCATACAGCACCAGTAGCAGCGACGAGAGATTCACGGCGATTATGTTGCGCGCGGGTTACCGGTGCTTCGGGAGGCGAGGCGAGGCGGCGGCGGTGATGGGCTGTTGTGGCATACGGATTTGAAGCCGCATGCATCCGGTGACTACTCCATCGCGGTTGTTCAGGCCAATTCTAATCTCGAAGATCAAAGTCAAGTGTTCTCGTCGCCATCGGCTACTTATGTTGGGGTTTATGATGGCCATGGCGGACCTGAGGCTTCCAGATTCGTTAACAAGTATTTATTCCCTTATATGCATAGTACGTTATCTGGTTAAATCTTATTCGAATCGAACTCTGATTTCTCTCTTTCCATGTTAAATTTAAATCTTCAGTTTTGAATGTTTCACTAGTTGTGGTTTAGTAATACTGTATTTGGGTTTGCTTGATTTAGGCGTGACATGACTGGAAAGTGGTTTTATTTTTTTCTATTGCAGAATTTGCTACTGAGCAAGGTGGGTTATCAGAAAATGTGATTAAGAAGGCATTTCATGCTATCGAGGAGGAATTTTGTCATTTAGTGAAACGAACACTGCCAATGAAGCCGCAAATTGCTTCTGTTGGGTCGTGTTGTTTAGTTGGAGCAATTGCGAATGACACATTGTATGTCGCCAATCTGGGGGACTCCAGGGCGGTTCTTGGCAGAAGAGTTCGCGAGGATGATCAAATAGCAGTGTGGCAGAACGTTTGTCCACTGATCATAATGTTGCTGTCGAGGAGGTTAGGAAGGAGGTTGAGGCACTTCATCCTGATGATTCACATATTGTAGTGTATACACGTGGAGTTTGGAGGATAAAGGGCATAATCCAGGTATGATACTCTCCTTATTCTCGAGTGTATTTTTGTTTCCATTGTGCTCCCTAGCTTTTATCATTTGGGTGATCAAAAAGTTGTGGATCTATGTGATTTAGTCCTCTCGTGTCGCAGAACTCTTATATGCATTAGTTATTTGTCTTAGGACTATATGGGATTGTGATTGTATACACTAATCAGTGTTTGAGGTGACTTGGTTCCTAAAAGCTTAAAGGATTTGCAGTGTACTTATGTTTGTCCCTATTGCTTTATTGATAGATGTCTTGATGGAATTTGACATGAAAGTTGTTCCAACTGATACGAGTCATTCATGCTTTTCCAAGAATCTTATGCCATGCCTACTGGTCCATCTCATGCAGTGATTTAACTCAGGCAGCTTGTGTTCCATGTGCATGAGATTTAGGCATGTGTGGCAGAATGTCTTCCATGTGTATGCGAGTTTCTGTTCCCATTTCTTCCCTTTACACTTTCTCCATGTGGTCGCCTAACTATTTTTCCTTTTCTTTTGCATTCAGGTATCTAGGTCTATTGGTGATGTTTATCTAAAGAAGCCCGAGTTCATCAGGGACCCAATTTTCCAGCAATTTGGAAACCCGATTCCTCTTAGACGGCCTGTAATGACAGCAGAACCTTCAATCCTTATTCGGAAGCTCAAGCCACAAGACTTGTTTCTGATCTTTGCTTCAGATGGTCTTTGGGAGCAGTTGAGTGATAAAGAAGCTGTGGAGATTGTTTTCAAGAACCCGAGAGCTGTGAGTGTTCATTTTTGACTTATATGCTTCATCAATATTTTTAATGGCAGTAGCTTAATATAGACTTTGGAGGCTAGGAAATTCAAATGTTGAAATGATGAGTTTATTTTTCAAACTGTTTGAATCCATGGAAATGCTATAATTTAATATTACTTTTGAGGTGTCTAGAAATTTATTGTCCTTGTTGGGTAGTTCTGACCTTTTCGCTTTGATTTGTCAAATGCATTGCATTTCAGTAAGAAGAGATTTAACTGTTTGGCTTACCATAGTTCGGTTGGTTCTATGTTTGCAGGGCATCGCTAAAAGATTGGTGAGAGCTGCTCTCATGGAGGCTGCTAAGAAAGGAGAGATGAGATACAATGACATAAAGAAACTGGAGAAGGGAACAAGGCGCCATTTTCACGACGATATCACAGTGATCGTAATCTATCTCGATCACCAAAAGGATACCACCTCCAATTTCAGACCGAAACACAATGCTGCCCTCAGCTACACCACTACCGCTCCTGTCGATATCTACTCCCTTTATACGGATCAATCAGAGGATGGTCTGCTCCCCATTTTGTCTTGAACAAGAAAAACAGAAAAAAGAAAAACCTTTTGAGTGACAGATACTGACTTGTTGATTATTAGGTTTTACACTATAAACAGCTATGAAGTTGGATAGTGCATATGGATAAAAGAAGTTGTGTAGATAGTCGAAGCTGTTGGTAGGTAGGTCATAATAGCTGATAAAACAACCTCCCAAAGACATTCTCCACTGGGGACCTAACTGTATACTTTTGTTCTTTTTTGGTTCCATAATGTTAATTATTTACAAATTGAAACACCAATTTTGTTTCTTGTTGTCTCCAAATCTTATTTTTGATTTGCTAGGTATTGTTTTGACCTAACCCTAACTAAATAAATTAGCAACAACCACAGATCTTTTGTCTGGGCCATGGGCAGGTGTTTAGCTGCCGTATAGAACAAAAACCAAAAACGTTAGAATTTGGCGGCAGATGTGTATTACTAACGAATTAGCTTATTACAATAATAGTAAATTAG
This sequence comes from Viola odorata, assembly GCA_963691705.1. NCBI lineage: Eukaryota > Viridiplantae > Streptophyta > Magnoliopsida > Malpighiales > Violaceae > Viola > Viola odorata. The sequence continues at coordinate 1,063,234 of OY829544.1, forward strand.
GAAACGGGTTTAAACTCCCTATCAGTGTAAAAGAATGAGCTTTTTCTGCTCATCGCTTTCCTTTCTTTTCTATAAAAAAACAGAAAACTTAATTCTATTTCATAGCTTTCCTATCTTTTACTACTTTCTTTCTTTTTTCATTTATCGTAAAACGTTTTTTGAAGCAAGAAAACAATACTACTATTTGTGTCTTCTAATTTGAACTGTGGGCGTCCAATAGAATATGGGCCTAACTCAAAACTTAGGCCGAAATCCAGCCCACAACCACAAACAGCTTCTCTTTCTTTCTTTTTCTTAATTCTATATTTTTAAATTGAAAAGATGAGCAGAAAAGGGGAACAAAAATTGAAAAAATTCTGGTATTGCTGAAAAAAAAAAACAGAATTTTACTGAATTTCAAATCATCAACGACAAAGTGGTAGCAAGAAATTGGAAGCCACGCTACTGCGCTAGTTTCTTTTCCACTCCAAATTCTTTTATTCAGAAAGAAAAAAATCGAAGCTTGCAATTGTGTATGGGCGAAACTAGAATACAGCAGGATGAGCTCAAGTACCTTAGTAGCAGATACAGTGTGGAAAAACATCCAATCCACTCATTCAGGTCTCCAGTTTTGCTCATTTATTATGCTGTTCATCTAATTTTAGTATAAAAAAAACTTTCTAAAATGTTTGTTCTTTTGTCCTGTCGGTGATGCTGCAATGGTGGCAGTCAGTGAGGAACAGCTCTCAATGTGAGTGTAGCGTTTGGGTTATTTTCAATTTACTTTTCCTTTGTTTGCGTTTCTCTGTTTCGCAATGAATCCAAATGGGTTCTTTGGATTTTGTTCATTTCTGTCGTTTTGGTGTTGAATTTGCAGATTGCACTTCTTGTTTGGTAAGAATTTTGAGAGAGCGACGAGGATAGTGGATCAAAGAGGTGTGAAGAGGATCTCTGGTGACCCTAGTGGCCGTTCCATCTTTCAGGTTTTTTCAAACAATCTTTTGTCGCTTTTTAGAAATCGAGAGTAGGGTCTAATTGAGAAATTGTGGCACTGAGCCTGAGAGTAGGGTCTAATTGAGAATTGTTATGCTGAGAATTCGGAGAGGAATGTTTTTAGCTCCAAATCATGGTACAATAACCTATTCGTGTGATCAAAGTTGGTTTTGTCGGCTGTTTAAGCGAATGGTTGCTGTATAATTTTTCGTTCACTCCAGCTCCTTCCAGGGCAGGAGACTAGTCTCATTCGAGCTGTATAATTTCACGTTGCACCATTTACAGAAAACTTTGGTAAATGGGTTCCTTGTTTATGTGTTCATGCTACTAGGTTGTAGGAGAATCCCGGAGGAAGGAGGAGTACTTCTGTTTTGCAGAGCACTACTGCGCCTGCTATTCATTTTTCTATGACATTGTGAACAGAGGAGAACAACTTTGTGTGAGTCATATTGCTTTCATTTTCGCTTATTCGTTGGTTTCGTTTTTTGCTTATTCATTGCTTATATTTTCCTCTTTCATTTTCCCTTAACTCCTCCAGTGCAAGCATCAATTAGCTGCAAGACTTGCTGCAGCATTGGGGGTATGCATTGATGTGAAACTGTCCGATGAGCAGCTAGCCCTATTGCTCGTGAAACTCTAAAAGCTAACATTTGACAGTCAGAGACTCGAGACGAAGAGGTATAGTTGAAGTAACAATCTACACATGCATCTGGCTTCAACTCTTTCTGGTATGTAAAATTTCTTCACGCTTAGTTTGTCGGTTTAGATTGTAAGTTACAGCATATTCATTAGTAAATGTAAGCAAAATGTACTTCTTCTACATTCTAAGGAAACATCATTTGTCATTTAAGGTGTCCTGATTCCTGAAGTAAAAGTAAACACTGCATTTGTCATTCATAATACAACCCCAGATTTATATCAACATTCATACTGCAATGTAAGATACGATTAACAAAAATTGAATGGTAACCTTTGCCGAATTAAAACAAAATCCGAACAATACATGGGAGCTTCACAAACAATACAAAGTACAGTATAATAAATAAGCACAACAGGATGATATTGCAAACCCTAATCAGCCATCAAAAGAAGGAACATTCTTGTTGGCTTTCGTTTTATCAATCCAAGTACTAAAAGAGTGTTTTGAGTTTCTAAACCCAAGAAATCCATGCTCTTTGCTCTTGTTCATGCTATCCAACAATGACTCCCCTCGCAGCATCAAATCAACAAACCACCATTGTGCAATCTCATCCAATTTAGTACTCACCAATCCTTTCTCCCTCACAATCTCATCCCACACTTTCCCCTTATCTTTCATCATCTCCCCTAAGCTCCTCCTCCTCATCTGATCACTACCGCCATCTTCCTCTTCGAATCCGTACTTCTCGATCTCGAACTCCTCAGCCAACACTTTCCACATATGTTTCCACTTGAACAAATCCCCATTGCTGCAATTAAATGCCTCATCTTTAGCATATGGATCCACTGCTGCCCATATCTGCTGCTCTGCAATCAAATCTGCATCAGAAGCATCCCAATACCCTTCCCACGCCGCCTTACTCCCCGGAAACATCAATGGGACCCCTTCATACTTACAAATTGCAGCATAAACACACAATGTCCCAACAAAATTCATCAAACTAACAGGAGAGAACCCAAATATAAGCCCCGGCCGGTGCACCGACCATGTTAACCCTTCCTTCTTGCTAACCTCATCAAACAGGATATCTTCTTGAGTGTAGTAAAAATTCAAACAATCAAGCCTCGGAAGATCCTCATGAAATGGAGAGTCATGAGGCTGAATCTTCCCTAACGAATCAAACCCACCAAGATAATGCTTCCTCCCAGTCTGCAAACAAATGTGCTGCAAATTTGGGGCAAAAGGGATTACAGATTTCAACACATTAGTCAGCATTTCACCATTAATTTTGCAATTCTCTGCTTCTGTTTGCTTGTTTGCCCAAGCGACATAGAATATGTGCGTAACGTCGGTGAGTATTGATAGCTTTTCTAGGGTTTCTTCCTCGCTAGAGATGTCGCACTGGATGTATTCAATTGGATGATCGGCGTGCCAAACAGGCCGCGGACGGCGGGCAACGCCGTAAACCTTCCAAGGGCCGCCGGGTGTGTCGGATAACGGGAGGATTTCAGCCAAGCTGTTGCCGACAATGCCTGTGACGCCGATGATGAGCGCTACACTCTGGAACTTTGTTGCTCCTCCATCTCCTTCTTCAAGTTTTTTCTGCAAATAAAAAAGAAGATTGAATGAATAAATAAAGAAACAAATGGTGAAATGATTTTGCGGAATTTTTGTTTTCCTGTTCTTGGGTACTTACCTTTGCAGCTCCTATGGCTCCTGCCCACCACCAGCTCATTGTGTGTTTTGATACAGTAACAGAGGAAGGGGAAGAGATGAGAGTATATGTCTTTTGCTTACCCAAAAGGAACAAGAAGGAAGAGAATAGAGACGGGTGATGTTTGATGGAAATTGCGGATTGAAATTATGGATTGGGGAAGAAGAACAGAGTGGACTGTATTTGTAATTATCTGTAAGTTGTTATAGATCTCAATTTTCACGTTTACTTACAGAACAGAAAGCGCTTTTTCGACGCTGCTGTTCTGTAAATTGTTAGGGCCTGTTTACTTGGGAGAATTTTTAATTTAAAAATTTGTTGTTTTTGAAAATTTTCGAGAATTTTATTTTCATTCTGAAAACTGAAAAACGCGTTTACTTCGCGCTTGTTTCCTTATCAGAAAAATTGGAGAACGCGTTTACTTCGCACCGAATGTAAGAACTTCCTGATCTGAAAACTGGAAAACGTACCGAAAATATTTATAATAAAAAGAAGAAATCATTTGAAAATTATTTTAATAATCCTAATTGTTTATTTTAATATATTCAATATGAAATAAATATGGAAAAAAGTTTTATTAATTTAGAAACTTAAAATAAAAATAGTCATTTTAAAAAGGAAAAACTTATTAAATATAACATCAATCTTCTAATATTGCATTTAAATATTGTAATTCATATTCCTACATGAAAATAAAAGCAATCTACTAATATAGTAATTGATGAAAAAATTATATAGCAAACGTACTCCACTTGACTCGTAATTCACATTCCTTACATAGCAATCTACTAATATAGTAATTTTGCACTTTTACAATTCTCCCCTACAAGATGGTTAACACAACCCAGAAGAGGTAGCGATCCGTGGGGAGCTAGTGGTGGCATTGCCCTCAGACCTGCCTTAGCAGAAACCGTAAGCGGAAACCAAAGGCTGCTTTTGGGTTTGTTGTTGTTGTTTTTGTTCTTGTTCGTCTTCTAGGATCTCTTCAGGAAGTGCTGCTAGGTTTGACGACTCCATTGCTTTCCTTCTTTCTCTGCATCTCACCTCTCAACACCTCAGCTCCGATTCATGAATTAGATCGATATCAAAGAGAAAGAGAACAAGAAATTGGGACGATGGAGAAGAGAACGACGAGAGAGCAGCGAGCTGACGACAAGAGAGCAGAGGTGTGGAGCAGAAGAGAAGAAGAAGAAGCGTTGCGTGAAGAAGAAAGAGCAGGGGCAAAATTGGGTTATTGAAAGATTCATTAATACTCAAAATGGAGAAGCGTGTTTTCAATTTGAGAAGGGATGAGTTAGAAAAATAGAAAACAGGTTTTTGGTGTTTTCAAAACTTACACATGAGTTTTCATTCCGAAATGAAAACAACGCGAGGTAAACACGTTTTCGGAAAAAAAAAATCCAGTTTTCAAAAAACTGGATTCCCTGAGGTAAACAGGCTTAGGTTTTTTCACACGTTTCTCTAGGTTTTACTGCTAATCAGGTCCAAATATGATCATATCAATTACTCCATAAATAATATTTTGATTTCTTAAATGACAGGCCTTTCTGTTCTGAAAATGACGTTCATAAATCCTACCTTAGAATATTTCCATTCCTTTGCGCACCATAGGAGTTGCCATCACGCCATTTTAAGGGATAAGATCATAAGAAGGTAGTAGTTGTGCCATAAGTGCTGTAATTAAAATCCCAATTCCTAACTAGTTGGAAATGTTTTCTTTTTTTCTTTCTTTTGTCAATCTGGAAATGGTTTCCGGTTTCAAAATGGAAACTTTTAGTACAGAAACACCTGTAAAACCTCTGCTGGATAAACCTTACAACAACAGTGTTCAAAACCCACCTCAGTGTGGCATAATCATGGTTAGTCACCAATACACCAAAACTAGCTATTTCTGCCTAATATATACATACAAGATTTACAAACTCAAAAATTACATCTTGTGTAGCAAAGAGCGAAACTGTAGCAAAATGTGCAGTTTCTGCACCTTTCAAGACATCTTAGGGTGGACTTTTGTTGCTATCTTTCTACATCAACAGCTGAAGGACAACTGAATCAATTAGAAAGTATCCTCACCACAAAAATTGGGACTGCCTTTCTACCGTGGTTGCACTGGCTCAGTATTTCACTAATATACACAGCAACATAACGTGGAAAATCAGATCTTTACTGATACAATACAACAAATCACTAGCATCCTCATCAATTTCATTGCATCCAAAGTTCGATTGAGATGCAACCAGTAATACATACCTTGAAATTCATGACTCCCACTTTCCCTTCATTTAATCTGATGTATGGAATCTATTCTCAGGAGCAGTTTAAGCCACCAAAACCATTCACAAGCAGTCCATTGTGTTTGGCTTAAGAAAGATAACAGAAGCACTTACCATCTTTTTTGCATATTTACGACCATTTCTTGCTTATACGCTCCAATAGCCTGCTTTCCTCCCCAGGTGATATATGAGGATCAAGCTTGCGAAGGCTGCCAACAAATGTCCTTGCATCAGAGTGGCGATTATGTTTACAGTACCCATCGACAACAGAGTTGTATGTATTCTGGTTTGGTCTACAACCATGCTTGATCATGTATTCAATAGCCCCAGTAGCCTCCTCAAACATTGAATCAGCTGCATAACTTGAAACAAAGGTATTGTAAGTGATCACATCCGGAACAATTCCTGAATCCTTCATCTCAGAGAATATACGTGAGGCCTCTCTCATCCGGCCATTACGACAATAAGCAAAAATAACAGTGTTGTATGAAATTATATCTGGTTTAACTCCTTTTAACAGAATTTCCCTTAAAGCCGCCTCAGATCTCTCGAAAGTTTCTGATCGGCTGTACATATACATCAAACTGTTGTAAGTCGCCAAGGTGGGAGTGAAACCACTCTCCTTCATGAAGTTTAATATCTCATTTGCTTTGCTAACCATTTGCCTCCTGCCATATATGGAAACCAAGGCGTTCAGAGTGCTTATGTCAGGTGAAAGTCCTTTGTTTCTCAACTCCATGAATGCACGCTCCGTTTCCACTAGTAAGTCACATTTACTATTCACTAAGACAAGGGTCTTCAAGAGCACTGCATGGGGTTCGATTATACCAGAGTATATCTCCTCAGCAAGAATATGCATCCGCTCAATCTCCATGCCATTGGCATAAGCATGAAGCAAAGAGCAGTATGTGAGTTCATTTGGCCTGCAACGACCATCTTTCATTTCAGAGAGAATTTTCTCCGACTGTTCCCACAACCCCCCACGAGCCAGTGCTGCTAAAACAGCATTATAAGTGGAAAGATCAGGTGTAATCCCAGCTTCCAGCAATCTCTTATATACAACCATGGCTTGGTCAAAAGAACCACACCGGCTGTATGCACTTATTAGGGTGTTGTAAGTGTCCCTCTCAGGTACAAACCCAGCCCTCTTCATCTCCTTGAACACTCCAGACACTTCTGAGTCCATCCCATTCTGTCCGAACACCGCCAAGAGAGTATTCCAAGTGACAATATCAGGTGTGCAACTGCAAGCTTTAATCTCCTCAAAAACCTTCATCATCTCTACAAACTTCCCCCTGTTACCATGCATCTTAATCAGAGCATTGAAAGTACAAATATTGGGCTTGCAACCCACAGCTCTCATTTCCTCAAATACCCTCATTGCAGACTCATCCTTCCCACTCTTTTCAAACCCTGAAAAGAGAGTGGTGTAAGTGAAAACATCAGGCTTAATCCCCTTCTCAACCATCTGTGTTTTAAGCTCCACAGCTTCCTCCAAAAGACCATCTCTTGCGTAAGCAGATATCAGCGAGTTGTAGCTCACAGTACTTGGGGAACATCCATTGGCTTCCATTTCTTTTAAGACCTCCATGGCCTCTGCAGGCCGTCTGGACTTCCCATAAACATCCAACAGTGCGTTATAAGTAACCTTATTGGGTACAAAGCCGGCTGATTTCATATCATTAAACACCACAGCAGCTTCTTGATACAGAGACCCTCGCTTACAACAAGTTATAAGAGTATTATAAGTATACTCATCTGGAGAAATCCCAGCACTCTTCATTCCTTCAAAATGACCTATGATCTTACTCCAAGGCATTCCCATTTTTCCATGCACATTCAAAATCACATTATAAGTTATCAAAGTTGGTTTGCAACCCTCTTCCTCCATCTTCTTAAAAATCATTAAAGCATCCCTATACCTCCCATTACTTGCGAAAGCAGTTATCAAAGAAGTATAAGCATAAACATCTAAATCAAACCCATCTCTATGCAAATTATTCAACAAAGCAGCAGCAGCTGAAACATTACCCTCCCTACCCAAGATACTAATAACCACAGCCACAATAGAATTGCTCAAAACCGTGTGGGAGTCATTCCTATTCATTACCCACCTAAACACACTAATAGCCAAGTCGTATTTTTTGTAAAACCCTAAACCCTTAATAACACCTAAAACATCAAGTCGTAAAGCATCTCCATTTCCACCAACTAAACCGGCCTCTCCATGATGGTACTCGTACAATTGAGTCAGAACTCTATCAAATTCAGAGATTTCAAAAGATTGGTCGAGTAGAAAATCAAGAAGTATCTGACCTCGAGGGGAGAGGCGGTGGTTGGACCACGGCCTACCACGATTCGGGTCGCGGGCTCTGCCAATACGGGTTCGAGTTCTGGGGATGGGAAGGGAGTTGGTTGAGGTTTGTGGGATATTGGGTGTTGGGGAACTGGAAGAATTTTGGTAAAGAATAAAGCTTTGAAATGGTTGTTGCCGGTGCTGGTGGTGGTGGTGGTGGTCGTGGGTGGGAGGAGGGAAAACGGGTTTTGAGGATGGTGGAGTAGGAAGGACAAGCGGGAGAGCTAGCTTATCCGCCATTGGAGGGGGATAAGGAGGGTTTAGATGGGAAAACAAATTCAGTTTATTTAATATTCAGTTTTGAGGATGGTGGAGTAGTGTCTAAGCTTGTGTTTTGTTGTTGCGGGTAGAGGAAGAGGATTTTTTTTGTGGTATGGAGAGGGACAGAGATATACTCAAATATTTTGTCGTGGTGAGAACTGAGAGAGCTGAGTATTAGAAATTTGGAGGGGAATGAGCCAACCAACCACAGCTACACCAAAAGTTAGAACCTTTACTTCCCTCTCTTAAAATTAAGATTAAAATTGATATCAACAACAGTTCAAAAGCTATGATTTTTTAATCTTTAGTTGGTATAGTTACCGCTAATAAGTTTTCTTTCTGCTAATTACTTAACTGATCAAATTCCACAAATTATTTTTTTATTACTAATTTTGTTTACATCAGTGTACTCCATCACTGATCAGTGACAAACTATTTACTTCCACACTAATCTCAACAATAAATTACTAGCTTCTGGACTAATTTCATTCGTAATGAGAAAGCTCGAGTCTCAGATATTTCGTCCAAGTTCTTCAAGTGAGGCTTTCACTTGCTAATTTGTATATTTTAAATCTATATTTTTTTACTCCAATATCTTTTCAAATGAAATTAATCTCGTTCAGACTCGGAAGATGAGGTGAGAATTGATTTGTATTCACTATTCCCTATTCTTTTTGGGCCAGCAAGCAGCATGACCCAACTTGAGCCCATGAGACTTGAGAGTTGAGTAGGTACTAAAAATAGACAGAACAGAAGCTTACACAGAGATTAATTAAGCTAAACCTGAACATCTTTAAGCAAAGCATGTAAACAACATTAATAATGCCGTGCCATAACAAAAGGCCTACTACTATTTAGCGATTCGAAGTTCAAACAAAGCTAGTTCGGGATGCATGTATGCAACTCCTACTAAGACTAAAATTACTACATGCAAAGAGCAGCCGGCTTAATTTTCACCATTATTAACAACAAAAAAGATAGCCCAGCCGCACACAAAAGATGCTCCGCAAAGTCCATGTCCCTTCTTTTCAGCTTCATTTGAGGAAGTGAGGAGTAATCAACCCAGCAATCTGAAGAAATCCAACCTCGTCTTTCCCATCAAATATCGTCTTCAACTTCTCGTCACAAATTATGATCTTCTTGTTGTTTGGATTCTGCAAAAAGGCACCAAATGTGCAGTTAGTTACAAGTAGTCATACAGACACATACATATAAAAGCAACTCTTAAAAACTGAGAAACAAACACATTATTTATGCAGTGAATATGTTGAATTAGGCAAGCTATCATCAATCTCAAAAAAAAAAAACATACAAATCCCACCACCTTCCAAGCTGCAACAAAAGATCAGTAAAGAGCTGTCCAAGAAAAAAATGTGAAACCAACCACATTGAGATGCATCAGCCAAATTGGCAATGCAACTTCCCATATATACAACAACTAAGCCTCTTACTAAACACTAAACATATGTTTTGCTTGAACTAAATTAGCAAGAATTTAACCCCTCAAAACGTTTTGCAAAGTAACATAACAACAGCATGCTCCATGAACATTTGCAAATTAATTAACAGAGAGAAATGCTGCCTCACCTAAGACATAGAAAATGTACTCAAGATGACCACAACAGAAGCAAAAATAATGGCAAAGCAGACCAATGCCTAATTTGGTTTTCCTGATATACTTAATATCAAAACCAAGCATACTCATGCTAATCATATAGGCTATCCATGAAATGCAAAAGTTCATAGTGCAAGCTAAATTCTGCACACAGTAATGCATTAAAGTATGCACTATGCCACACAAGAAATATCAAGTCAATCTGACAGAAAACCTGCACATAACTAGATTGCACTCGAAGCATAAGGAAACAGGATTTACCAGATGTAAAAGGAGCGGGTTAAGGCACCAAAGTGAAGCCCCATTGAAGAACCAAAATAATCCATTCCCAAGAAAATCATAAAAAACATACTTCCTCAAACATGAATACAAGAGCAAGTAAATATTCCGTTCAAACCCAAATTAAGGATGAATCCGGGAATGCCCATTGAGCCAACATAGTCCAAATAGAAAACCATTTCAACATTCACAGAAACAATATACAAAGCATCCGCACAAACATGAAAACAGGCAAACTAAACCCTTGGTAAAAACTAGAGAACCCATACTTGTCTCAACTAAACACATAAGACCTAGCAAAAGACCCACGAGAGTAACAAAAGACCGAACAAACCAAAAAAAGACAATTGCTTCAGCAACAAAGAACAGTAAACCTCATAACAAATGTCTCCTTCATACCAGCAAAATAAACACCCATTTTCATTGAAGCAAAATAAAACAAATACTATCATTGCTCGGACACCACAGCAACCTTATCCATAAAAAACAACACAAATAAGTTTTAAGAAAAAATACGCATTGGAAGGAAGTAATAATATACCTGAAGGTTGTTCTCCTTAATGTGAGCCCAAATGAGTTTGAGAGCCTGGGTACGAGAGATCTCAGCGGCGCCGACAAATTCCGCCATTTCAGGGGAGACACGGCGGGGCTTCATGATGCCGCGTGGCTGGCGCTCACCAGTTGCTGGTTTGGACGAAGCGGTGGCGCATGTCACTGTACGCACCAGGCGCACGTTAGCAGGAGGTAAAGGCGCGGCGAGCAGCTTCACAGGAGGAGACAGTGAAGGCTTGAAAATCGACACGGTAGTGAAAATCGCTGAAGAAACCGCCATTGTTGAGGGTTGGCTACAAATGAATTGAAGGGATTTGGAGGAGAAGGAGAGGAAACGAGGGTTTTTGAGTGGGTGGAAGTGGATAGGGGTTTTTGGGGTTTTGTGTGTCAAGTATTTTTTTTGCCTGAGAGCCCGCCTTAATCCTTTGCCTGCCCTTTCCTTTCGATTTTTTGTAGTATTCCATTAAATGACCAGATTACCCCCGTTCCTCTACCGTGACGGTCTTGGTTGCATGAAGGTTATTTATTTCCATCAATTTCGAAATTTTGAGACAGACAAGGTCCAGTAATATGGGGCGATGGTTGAGGAGTGAGTTGGGCTGGGCTGGGCTTGACGAATTTTTGTTGGGCCTTCAGGATGCAATCTGTATTCTGTATTCAAGAGTTGAAAAAAATTTAATTTCGTATCTTGTAGTTGACAAGCTAAGCTAGAAGACCGAAAAACAAAAATGAAAACCTTTTAGGTAAATTTCCAAAAGAACAGGCTAATAATATTAAGTTAATAACAATTGGGATTTGGACCTAATCCTTATACTTCATATCAGACATGAACCCAGGCATGCCAAAGGAGCTAGAAAACTTCTCGACATCAGACTTGATGGCTTCAATCTCGGCGTTGTTAACCAGGCCCTTGTTGAAGTCCTTCAAGAGCTTTCCGTGTTCGTTTTGGATTTTCAAGGTTAGGGACACCGCACGGTCGTGGAACTCTGCAATCTGCTCGATGTCATTGCAGGGGCACCTATATCATCAAGGCAGAATCGTTCGGATTTAAAAATCTTATGGCCTTAAATTTCGAGAAAGTATTAGCTACACCAGGTGTATATAACACATGCTCTAACAAAATATCAGAATTTGGATTGAGTAATAGTTCCTACCAATTCTAACTCCTCCAGCAGCAAAAGCACTGCTGTCACCAAACACAGCATTCCTGTTCACAGTAATGTTGCACAGGTCGCACAGCTTCTCAACCTTGTTGCCTACAGGAATCAAATTAATGAGACTGATCTAAGTTCTTGAATTACCTTCAAATCCGTCGATAACAACAGTATGAATTAAATAATTTACCAGTCAATCCAAGAGGTCGAAGATCCCACATGATAAGGCGGTTCTTGGTTCCTCCCGAACGAGCTTGTATCCTTTGCTCGTCAAGTAGTTTCCAAGCGCAACTGCATTGGCCTTCACTTGTTTCGCATACGCCTTGAAGCCGGGAGTATTTTCTTGTCGCAATGCAACACCCAACGCACCGATCTGGTCTTCAAAGTCATAAACTGCATTTTCTTGCTGGCCTTTCTCGGATGGTTTTGGCCATCTACGGTAGAAGATCATTCCAGCTCCAGGGCCCTCAAACTTTTATGGGTTGTTGTGGTGACTATGTCACAATACTCAAAGGGACTATTAGCTTCCTACAATCAAAGAGATTTCTTGTTGATAAAATAATATAAAATCAGAATTGTTCAATATAAAGGAACGTTCGAATTTGAATCTCACATCCACTATAAAAATAAAACACATGAGTTTAGAATAAAAAACTTATGAACATGAGTTTAGAATAAAAAACTTATGAATTATAGTATGTTGATATTTAAAATAATTATTATCAAATCTTTAACTTCGAATAACAATTGTCATACTTGTTACGTAAAAAAACTATCTACATATAATAATATCATACTATTAATTATCATTGGTATTATTATAAAAATTGAGCATATAATTTAAGCCTATCAAAACAGATCGATCCGACTTATTTAACAATAATTTTCTTAATAAATAAGTCAAGTTTTAAACGGCATCATTAATGTGGTATATGCGGAAAATTCAGCATGAGAACCAGAGTAAGACTGCACATTAACACCCCATTTGGTAGCGTCGAGATGAAAAGTCTTAAGAGAGCGAACTCTGCACAAATTCTCAATCTGATCAATTGAAAAAACGCGTGTAGCAACGCACTTCTTGTGACGCACCAGGGTTGCGTCGCTACTTTTGAAAGATTTTTTCAAACAGTTAAAGGATGGAGAAATTCAAAGCCACTTTATTGAACAACTTGGGGTCCATAGGGACGCATTTCTTCTTCGCTGGCGCGTATTTTTGTAACCATTGACGCAGAGTTGCGTCTCTAGCGCTTGTTTTTAGAGCAGGGACGAAAGGGTGCGTCAATAGGTTTAGTACTTACAGGCCAGGGTTTAAAAGGCCAGGCCCAGATACGCACTTGTGCGTCGCTGGCTTTACTATGTTATAGGCTTGAGTTTCAAAAGGCCAAGCCCAGTTACGCGGTTGTGGAATGAAATGTTCAATCATCACTGAAATAATTGATTTTGAGCCAAAAACTTGCAAAGTATTAATTTCAATATTAAATCCAGTGACGCAGTGATGCTATAAAAAAATAATATAAATAAAATAAAATTATAGTAAATTTTTAGTTAATTATAAAAAAAATAAAAATTTAGTGAAATAATTTTATTAAGTTGGGCGGGTATAGGCGGGTATGGGTATGTTAAAGCGGATATGAGCGGGTATGGGTAAATATCCAACTCATACCCGCAACTAAATATCCATTATTATCCATACCCAATATGCCCAATACCCAATTGGGTATGTAATGGATATCCAATTACATTTACTTATTTATTATTTAACTTAATAAAATTATTTCACTAAATTTTTATTTTTTTATAATTAAGTAAAAATTTACTATAATTTTATTTTATTTATATTATTTTTTTATAGCATTATATTCCGTAAAATCCATTTATAAAAAATTTAAGAAAAATATGAAAAGTGGATGTCTAATTAATCATCTTGAGATAAAGATTATATTTTTATAATTTTTAATTTTTTTTATTCAAAGTATTAAGTAAAAATATTGAGTTTTTATTAGGAAAGAAAAATTAAAAAGATGGGAGAGAGGAAAGAGGAGAGAGAGGAAAGGAAAAGAAAGAAAAATGGTAAATTATAATGGGTTTTACGGAATATGATGCGACTTATTTAACAATGATTTTCTTATGCGGGTATGGTTATGGACGGGTATGCGGGTATGGGTACCCTTTGCCATCCCTAATCATCAATGTGAAATGTGCAATTGTGCATTTAACCATACAATCAACCGATGTGCAATGGAAGTGACCGCTTGATAGTTGCTTGGCAGATTATAAGCAGGCATGAATTAACTACGTTACATTACAAGCTACAAATGTCAAGGCCTAACTCTTTTAAAACTTTTTCTTCTTCTTTTTATGCTTCTAATTCTACGCTAGTATTTGCTCATTCGGGGCATAGTATAATTTTGAGTTTTAAAGAAAAATATCTTTTTTAATACAATTTTTTTTTCATTTTTAGAATCGAAACTAAAATTTAAATTGAGAATGAATAAATCTTTTATCAATTTAACATCAATTTTACTGGAAGCATGGTAGTAAAGCTTCTTTTTAAACTTTTGATCTTTTCTTCCGTTGAAAATTCTACCAGAGAGTCTGCAAGTGGGCACAAGCTTCTTTTTAAACTTTTGATCTTTTCTTCCGTAGAAAATTCTACCACAGAGTCTTGGTCAAGCAAGTGGGCACAAGCTTCTAGCTAGTTTCATATAAATGATACGTGGATCCTGTCCCATGTGTTTATGTTGTCCAAAGGCATGTCCCAAGTGGTGATTTGATGTGAGTAAGCTCGAATCTTGTACAAACAAATAAAAAAAAAACGTATACGAAAATTAAACAAAAACCTAAAAAGAAAGTATTTAAAATTTTGTAAAAGACCGGATGACTCACTATTTGACCCTTTTTTTATCAAATAGTGAATTTTTCAGCCTTTTTAATATGCGTGTCACAAAGTCAAACGTCATATAAAAAACCCCGGAGGAAGTATCTTACAAGCATATTTAAATCTTAGAAAAATAAAAAAATTATATAAACAAATTAGAACTTTAACGACAATTTTGAAATTTGAAAATTTAGGGTAATTTTTGGTGGCCTTCTCTCATTTTCTAAGAATACACTTCATTTATTTTTACAAATAGGCTACTTTATAAATTATATTTTGGTGATAAATAAATAATTAATAGTAATTTAAATAAATAAAAAAGTGAAATAGTTGATGTATTCGATAAACACACACAAATGAGTGATTAATTTGATTACGACGACGTTATTAAATGAAACAAAGAAAAGGGAAACATGGCCACTAAAAGTTACCCTTAATTTTCTAAAGCTTTCATTAAACTTCTATTTGTTTATATAAACTTAAGTTTATCAATTTTCTATTTTTCTGAAATTTAAATATGCTAGTAAGATATTTTTGCAAAATTTTAAATATTTCTAGAATTTTTTGGATTTTTTTTAAAATTTTTGTATAATTATTTAAAAAACAAAAGAAGATTTTGTTTTTATTATCTTGATTTTTTGCGAAATAAAAAAAGTTTATATATTTCCGTACATCACATTTTCTTTTCCTTTTTCACGGACGGGACAACCCATGTTTCACCTTTTCTTTTTCTTCTTTTTCATTGACACAACGTGGACAACCCATTTCATCTTTTTCTTTTCTTTTTCATATAAGCTGGACCAACACCATGTTGTTTTAGCAACTTCAAACATATGGATGGCACTAGCGGGAAATTACTTGTTTTGGTTACAAATCTGATGCTGCTCTGTCTCGGCAACCCAAATCTGGCTGTTGCCGCAAATATTCAGCATAGAAGGCTTGCAACTGAAAACCCAGGTAAGAAGGAACTGCGTCCTTTCTTTCTTTTTCTTCTCTCTTTTTTCCCCTTTAAGACCAGCGGATAAAAATTACTGATTAAATTAAAAACTAGCTTCACCTTTTCATTTTGCCAAGATAAAAAGAAAATAGGACGAAACTGACAATGAGGAAGTTCATTATGTATGTAAATTTTCATATATGTTTCGACAGGTTCTGCCCAATAAATTTTATAACATGCCAGCTCGCAAGGCTTAGTGACAAGAATTCCCCCTCAGAAATCTAATTTCAGAATATATACAAATTTATTAATTAGTTTTTACTTGTTTGTAACTAATATATATTAATTACTAAAGAATTAACTAAGAAATTATATATATATATATAGGAGTTTAAGTAATTGACTATTAACAAATTAATTAATTTATATATAGTTCGTAATAATAATATTTTGATAATGATGAAATTACTAAAAAATGACTAATAAATTAGATGCAAGGTTTGAGGTTTGCAATTTTAGGTAAAATTTGAACTCAAAATTATACTAATATATTTGTCACCTTAAAACAACGAATAAGTGCAATTGAGGTTTGAGGTTTAGGGTATGAATTTAGAATTTAGGGTATTCCGTATGAGTTTGGAGTTTAAGGTATGAAAGGATATGAGGTTTAAGTAATTAATTACGAATTAATTGCATGTTATGTTTCCTAAGTAATGCTAATTACCATTGTTAAACTTGAGAGTCAAACTCATAAACTCGTACAAGTTTACGAGTTTGACTCCCCTCGGCGAGTTATCTCACTCGGACATGAAATTTAAATCTACTCAAATTGAGTTTTGAAGTGAAAATTTGATTTGACTCGGTAAACTCTTCTAAGTTCATCGAGTCAAAGCGAGTTCATGAAAATGATAATTAAAAAAAAAGACACAAAATGACCTCATTTTAATGAGCAAAACAACATCGTTTCATTGAGTAAACAACGTTGTTGTTTAATTTTAGGGATTTATCAGTTTAACTTTGTCCTCTTCCTCGACTTCTCTAACTCCTACCTCAACTAGCTCTTTACCATCGTCCACCACCGTCTGCCATTATCATCGGCCACCACCTTCCGCCACTTTAGATTTGGGGATTCTTTAAGAAACTAAGATATAAATGATGGTGATAGTTTAATGGAGAATGAAGAGGATGATGATGCTTTAGATCCTCAACTAAATTTTAATCTATTTTAGGATTACCTAATATTAATTATTAAGTTTGAATTTAATTATGTGTTTAACTTTATGTTTATTTTAACATGTAAGTTATTTTTATATTTGAACAATATTTATTATGTGTTTGATTTATAGATTATTGACTAGTAAGTATTATGTATTAAATATTTATTTCTTATGTGTTGCATTTTAATTATACTATACATTCAAAAAATAATTATTTTTATAAAATTTGAATGATTACTGATTTTTTTTTTTGAAAAAGATTGTATACATATTAAATAATAATTACAGTGTTCTGGTGGTTTATTCAAATTTGAGATGTTTTATTAATGTTTCCAATGTCAAATCCTTGAAACGTGATTCAATAATTGATTTGAGTAAACGGTAGACCGGAGGTAAATTAAGACTAAACAGTGACGTGGAGTATCAAAGCATTTTTTTCTATCAGTTTCAACCAAAAAAATAATTTTTCACAATTACTTACTCCCTCTGGTGCAAAATAAATGACTTTTTAAGATAGTAAAAATCTAAAAAGATAAAATGACAAGTATTATGAACAGTAAGAATCCGTAGGAAAACGTCATTTATTTTGCACCGGAGGGAGTAGTTTATAGTATTTTTAAAATTTAAAATTTAAAATTATTAAAAAAATGCCTAATTTATAACTAGCATATAATTTTCTTATTTACTAATGTGAGTGAGTGAACAGACGGATATGATACACCAGATGTACTGTATACTTACTTCTTCCCTCATGTTAACCCCATAACCCCTTCTAATTTCTTCCAACATATGGGGTAACCCTCTTTCCTTTCAAACCAAGCACTACCTACCGTTACAATGAACCTAAAAATTTAACAAACCATTTATATTATTATTTTTCAATATAATAATAGAGTCGAGTTCATGGGTTACTTAATAAAAAAAACATGCATTAACCAATTGTGTTGTAAAATCATTCACATTTTATACATTGATAAATATAATTTCTCTTATGCTAAATTTTGGTTCGCAGAACCCCAATCACATATCTGATAAGGTTTCACTTCCAAGAAATTTGTAGGTTTCATAAGCATTGATTGCGGAGTTGATGTGGATTATACTGACAATACAACTGGAATATTTTACAATTCCGATGTCAATTTCACAAGTACGGGAGAGAATGTTTATGTAAAATCCACGGACCCGTACAGTCCTTATTATCGGCAACAGTTGATGACAATGAGGCGTTTCCCTGAAGGAAGAAAGAATTGCTACACTTTGCGACCAAAACAAGGGAAAAACCATAATTATTATATAAGAGTTTTTTTCTTGTACGGCAATTACGATGGCAGGAATGATCCTCCAACGTTTGATCTGTTTCTTGGGGTTAATTATTGGGTCACGGTTGAGATGCAAGCTGGCATTGAAAATCCCTTCGATTATTCTGGGAATCCCTTAAGTTATTATGGGATGGTCTATTTTGCTTTGACTGATGCCATTGATGTTTGCCTGTTGAACACTGACAATGGAATCCCTTTCATTTCAACATTGGAGTTGAGACTTTTGGATGATTCCGCCTATAGAATTGATTCTGGATCATTGAAACCTCTCCCAACTTGTGACTTGGGCTCTACAACAGGTATTAATACCAGGTACGGCATGTCAAACAACCGCTGCACTTAAAGAACATGTGCCACCATGTGTTGCTCATGATCGATGTACCTCTTGGTTAAAATTAGGTTTAATCACAAAATTTGGTGCATGCATGTAGTATTTTGTTTCCCCACCAAGTTATTTGAAATTAATTAATGTACGTAGGTACAAGGATGATGTGTTTGATCGAATTTGGAATCCATGCTTCTTTCCGGAATCAGTCTCAATTAACACCACATCGGACATTAACGGGCCCAACGATTCCTATCGATTACCGGTTGAAGTGTTGAGAACTGCAGTCCAACCAAAAACGGGCAACACTTGGTTGAGTCTGAAATATTCCCGTCCTGGTTCCGCATTATACATCTACTTCCACTTTGCCGAAATAGAAGAGATAGAAGTTGGTGGTAGACGGCGAGAATTCACCATTGATTTGAATGGCATAACTTATGGGCCTTATACACTTGAGTACTTGAGGCCACTCACATTGCGTCCTCAGGAATCACCAATTAAAGATGAAATCCGCTTCTCTATTAACTCAACATTCAACTCTACCCTACCGCCCATCCTTAATGCCTTGGAAATTTTCTTCGTACATCCACCAGGAAACTCACCAACTAATCCAGTTGATGGTATGTTTCCAAATCTCTCAAATGTTTAATTTTGATGTTGTGATGCAAATCTATCTAGTAATTAAATGAGTGCGTTGAGTTTTGATAAATCGCGTGTGTTATGGAAGTGAGTGTTATGATGAAGATCAAGAAAACATACAAGACGAATAGAACGGACTGGCAAGGAGACCCATGTCTACCAAGAAGTACGTCGTGGAGTGGATTGAACTGCAGCTCTGCAAACGACACAAGGATCATTTCCCTGTGAGTACTGTCGCTCATTTATATAACCTAGTGATTTTTTCGCAATATTTTGGATTTCAATCTGAAGTATATAATCTTCAGACCCATTAATTGTTAGCAGGAACCTTAGTTCAAGCAAACTGACGGGGGAGATAACTTCTGCACTATGGAACCTAACAGCACTGCAGTCATTGTAAGTATTAGTACTTATTCTTGTAAAGTTATAATTTTGCCTTCTTTCAATGTCTTAGTTTGTCTATTATTGTGTTTGATTCTGTTATTTTAGTTTGTAAATTAAGATTTTTTAATAAAAACCCATCCACAATTGAAGGTGTGCGTGTTCTTGCTTAATTTCTTGGAGTATCTTTTCTTGACTTTCTTCTTTTCCTTTGCATTCTTGTTAGAGATTTGTCAAACAATGATTTGACTGGAGTGGTGCCAGAGTTTTTAGCGCGAATGCCAAATCTGATTGTCCTGTAAGTTTTGAGCTTTAGACTGAACAAGAGTTTCAACATACAAACCAACACAATAACACGAGTTATGAGTAATGATCTTAATTTGCAGAAATTTAATTGGGAATAATCTTACGTCGGTTCCCCCTTCGCTTCTTGACAAGTCTGAAAGAGGACTACTGCAGCTGAGGTTTGTTAAGCTTTTCAATCTAGTAGTTCCCTATTCTAATGGATGAAAAAATCACGAAGTTGTGCGATTTCTGCTAGCTTGGATGAAAATCTAAATCCATGTCAAAAGGGTGGATGTGATCATAAGAAGCGAAGCGTTATCATTACAGTTGTCGTACCTCTCATCATAATTTCGCTTCTTATTCTATTGAGCATCATAGCTGCATTTTGGAGAATGCGACGAAAAGGTAACATCTTGATTGTTGAGGTATTAGGCCAGTTTTAGATACCAAGTTATAATGCCTTTCTGGTTAATTAATATAGTTCTTCTGTGTCTTGACATGCGGTTCTTGTTGCAGTTACTGCTACAAAGGAATCGTTACTGAAGTCACAGAATCAGTCCATTAAATACTCTGAAATTGTCCTTATCACAAAAAAATTCAAGAACATTATTGGAGAAGGAGGATTTGGTAAAGTGTATCTTGGTGAGCTGAAAGATGGTACTCAAGTAGCCGTTAAATTGTTATCTGAATCATCAAAGCAAGGTTACAAGGAATTTCAAGCAGAGGTACTTAGATTTCACAATCATTCTATTGTGATAAAGTGGGTAAAACCTTTCTTAATCATGATATTTGAAGTCCAGGTTCAACTCTTAGTGAGTGTTCACCATAAAAATCTGGTGTCCCTTATTGGTTATTGTCATGAGCATGGAAAGATGGCACTTGTTTACGAATTCATGGCGAATGGAAACTTGAGGCAGTTTTTATTAGGTAATTCGGTTGTTTAAAGATGATACACATGCATATTGATATTCTCTCTGTATTTTCCCATCTGGCAATGTAACTTTGATCCATTGTGCCATATTTGGATTAAGGAGAAGAAACAAATGTCTTACATTGGAGGCAAAGGCTTCAGATCGCAGTGGATGCAGCAATAGGTGAAGTTTTATGACAAAAGTTGATGTCTGTTTTTCATTTCCGTACAGCATTTTATTCTCATGTTTCGGAATCGATTGATGCTGCTGAATTATCAGGTTTGGAGTATCTGCACGACGGTTGCAGGCCCCCGATTATCCACAGAGACTTGAAACCTTCCAACATTTTGTTGAATGAAAACCTTCAAGCCAAGATTTCTGATTTTGGTCTGTCGAAAGTTTTTGGAACGGAAATGGACACACATGTTACAACTCGCCCTGCTGGCACACTCGCATACCTCGATCCTGAGTAAGTAGTACCAACATGAAATTCAATGTGTAATGTGGTCATTCTTTTTCGCATAACTATAATCATTGTCAAAACAGATTCCAGAGATCCGGAAACTTGAATAAGAAGAGTGATATCTACAGCTTCGGAATTCTTCTATTTGAGATAGTAACAGGCAAGCCGGTAGTTTTCCCTGGCTCTGACTACCACACTCACATTGTTCATTGGGTTCTTCCATTAATCGAGAACGGAGATATCAAGAGCATTGTTGATTCAAGATTAAAAGGTGAGTTCGGCATCGATTCTGCCTGGAAAGCAGTACATATCGCCAAGTCATGTGTTTCGCCAATTGGAATACTGCGGCCGGACATAAGCCAGGTATTGGTAGGACTAAAGGAATGTCTGGCTATGGAGACTGCTCCTACCACAGGCGTGGAGATGGCAGAGAACATGATAGCAACATTGTGCCATTCTCGTGATGTGTGCTTGGAGCTTGACACAGAAATGGCACTTAGTCCTAGGTAGAATCTTGTTTTCCGCAATACATAGTACTGCGATGCGACAACGGGACGTAAAGACTTAGTCCTAGGTAGAATTTTAATGTATAATCTTACATTGGAGTTCGACATCGATATGTACTGCCTCTATCTATAGAATCCAATGTAAGATTATAAAAATTGCCGCCGCAAACCAGACGAAAGTTCTAACAGTTTGTAGTTGCGTTTGCATGTACTGGATCTTGTGTGTATGGGAAAATTGGAGAATGAGAATATCAAAGCAGTTTATTTTGCCTCTTTTATTATATTTTTATGGAATCTATGTGATTGTAGAAAGAAAAGTATAGGAAAAACTAGTCGGTATTACTCCACATTAAAATCTGACACATGGATTATTTTTATTTAAAAATATTAGTTTATTTGTTTTGATACATATTTTTAAATAAAAATTATGCATGTGTCAGATTTTAGTATGGAATCCATTCGTGGTGCCATTGTTCAAGAATGTTTAATTTCCTTAAATTACAATATGCAATGTGTGATTATGTGCTTAATGCTTAGCTTTGTTGGTTTTGGATGAACTAGCTAGCATTGCTTAATTAGATTGCAAGTTTAACTCTTCTAAACTTTTAGGTTTTACTAGGTTATTTTGGCACGTGGCGTTGCACGTGCGAAATTTATTTAAAAATATTAAAATATAAAATTTATGTACAAAAAAGTATTTCACACAAATATATTTTTGGTATAATATAATTTTTTTTAATAATATTTCCGAAAATAGGATTAACATAATTTTTTACTATGGTGCTTAAATATATTTGTATTGTTATTAATGTTCTAATGCAAGTGTCGACGAAAAAATCTTGTATTAATTCTAAAATAATTAATTTTAAGCTCTTAGAATTAAAACAATTTTAACTCAATTAAGTAAATTACTTTTACAAATTAAAATTTAAATGTTTAAAATGATGTTTCATATTATTTTTATTTAAGTTCTCCAAATATTGTAAATAATTATGCAATTATTTAAAAACACCACTAATGAATTTTTCTTTAAAGATTCAAACTCAATAAAAAATTGAGTTTAATATTTAATTAAAAATTACTATGATTTAAGTAAATGTACAAACTATTTTTCTTCATGTTTATATATGAACAAAAATCACATAATTAGCTAAGAAAAAATAATTCCTTATCATTACAAATTTTACGAAATCAAACTTATGTAATTTAATATTTGTGTATATATATATTTTTAATAATAATACGTTATAAAAATTATTTCATAGTTTTTTTATTGAAAAATAGTTTATTGAGGTAAAATAATTTCTTGTTTATTTTACATTTTTTTATATAGATTTTTTATTTTTAACTAAAAATAATTATCACTTTCCACATTATTTTTTTTTTCTTCTCTCTCATTTTTTTCTAGTTCTTATTCTAACAATGAAAACGCATGAAATAAAAAATAACAACAACAATAATAATAATTAAAAATAATAGTCTAAAAATAATTGTGATTATAATTTAATAAAAGGAAGAATTTTATTACTATATTTATCCTTTATTTTTTTCTTCTTTTCGTAATAAGATCATATTTTGTTATCTTTTGAAAGAAAAAATATATTTTCTTAATCTGTTGGATTAGAATAATAATAGTAGTAATAGTTATTAGTCATGAAACTATTATTACTATTATAAATAAATAAACTATTCCAATTTTAAAATATATTTTATTAGATTAGGATGATAATAACGTTAGGAGATTTATGTATCTCATTTAATCCATAACTTTTGGCTTTTTTTTTTGCTATAACTTATGGCTTAGAACATGATTTCTTATTTAATTTCTTAATTATATCAAGTTCATCAACATTTGTCACTCGCATTAAAGATCCATGAGTGAAATCTTCTGTCTACTTTTACAGCAGTCTATTAGGTTACACAAATCTAATCTCATCCATTTGTTATTAATTGAAAAACTAATTTAAGTTTAAGGTTTAAGGACTTTAAGTTTACGATAAATATTTATTTAATTATTTTAGGTATAATGATAACTTATAAATTAGTAACTACCTATTAATCAATTTATTTTATTGTTATTTTTTATATATGACTCACGCATATTGAATTGCACGTTTTTTTGGATAGACAGAGGTGAGATTTAGACTTGTGTCATTTAATTTTAATTTTTAATTTAAAGATTCAAAAGGTTACTCATTGTAACTCTATTTTATCTCAAAGTTAATTTAACTTTAACGTTCTAACGACTTTAAGTTTATAATAAATATTTATTTAATATATTTTATGTACCTATCGGATGTTATCTTGATAACGTACATCATATGGTCTATCCATGATATTATAATGATAACTAATAATATAACCAATTTTTTTAAAAACAAATCTTATTACTTTACCTAGCACATATTTTAGGGTAAACTACATAATTTGTTTTATATTTTCAAAAATCTTTCACTTTGGACACTATAGTTTTAAGACTTACATTAGAAACCCTATAATGTCCTAAAACGTTTTAATATAACATTATAAGTGGTTAAAAAATAAAAAATAAATAGTAAAAAGTTGAAAAAAAAATTATAAATATTGGAGGAAAATGTATAACTATAACTATTTGATGATTAGATTTTAAAATATTAATTTTCAGTAACTCTTTTAAATTATCTAACTTAATCCTTTTATATTGTTCAAACTCATTAATCAACTTTTGTCACTAAATTAATTTTAGGAAAGGTTATAAATTCTCTTTTTATTTGTCACTTATAGTTGTTTTATGATTTTCTTAACTTTAAATATATCTTTTCTGAAAAAATAAACCATTTACTGCCTTCAAATTATAGTTAAATAATTAAAATAAAATAAATACTATTAGCCCATGTAGAAAATATTTTATGTACAATATATAATATTTCTTTCATAAAAATAAAATTAATGTAAATTATTTTGATAATATATGGATAATATTTTCAATACTTGTAAATAAACTTCTCAATTATTCTCATAAATATTGTTCTTTATTTTACTATATAATTTATGTTAGAAAAAGTATAACTATTACCATTTATTTGTCACTTTTATCTAGTTTATGTTTCTTTAACACTTTTAAAATCAACCCCTTTACTAAATTAAAATAATAAAATAAAGTAAAAAATATTAACTCGAATAAAGAATATTATTTTTAAAATAATATAATAATACTTAAAATAATTTAGATTTAAAAATAGATTAAGCTATATTTTTTACATTTAACAAATAATTTACATTTAAAAATAGATTAACTTATATTTTACTCATTATGACTGTTTTCCAATTCCATACTGTTAAGGGTATTTCTTATATTGTAGCTCCACCAGTACATTACATAAATTGATCTCCCACAACCTCTTTGAATATAGTGAGGAACTTGATGGTAATCAACCAAGGAAATATTTTTATCACCCATGCCAATTTCACAAAGAATGATAAATTTTAAAAATATATAAAAGTAAAAGTTCGCAAGAATAATTTCATAGGAAGATAGTTTCGGAATTTAACATATTTTGGTTCTTTAATAAATTATCTTTCTCTTTTGTATTTTAGCATTTCAATTATTAAATTATTTAAATATTTTTTTGTTAATTATAATTTAATATTATAATGTGAATATTTCATAATATAAAATCACCTTCTTTCATTTTTCATACTATCAAAAAAATATTTAATATAAATTTAAAGTCTAAAAAATTAATTTAATATACACTCATTATTCATAACTTTAATAATAAGTCATTTAAAAAAATATATATAGTTTATACAAATATAATTTATTTTTGCTAACTTTTTTAACTCACAACACTAAGTATATTTTTCTATGATAAATTATTTAATAATTTCAAATTCTTACTAAAAAATACGTATATAATAATTCTTTATTAATTAAATAAATGGTCATTTAATAATAAAAATAAAAGTGCATTACTTAATTGAAAAATTAATTTATAAGTTTGTTCACTTTCTAATTTACTATTATTAATGTTATTTTTAAATATTTTTATAAGCTACTCCCATGTGATTTTTTAAGAGACTAACGAATGTAGCAGACTCGATTTTCTTTCCACTTTTGCCATATAGAAAAGATATAATTTTTTTTATTTTAAAGTTTGTGTTGTTGTTGTTTAGCTTGAAATTGAAAACATTATCTAGTTTTTATATAAAAAATATATAAAAATCTCAAGAAAATACATTTACGTAATCATTAAACATATACTCAAAATATTTATTTTGTAACATTTTATTTATTTATTATATAATAATAAAAAAATTATTAACTTTATTGATTAAAAATTCAAATATATTTTTAGGTAAACTATATAAAGAAACCCTAAAGTTTTCAAAATCTCCCACTTTGAACTCCGTAGTCTTGAAATTTGCAATATAAACCTGCAATAAAGTTACAATTTTGGTCTTTCTAATAGTTTGAGAATTAAAAAATAATAAATATATTATTAATTTATTTAATTATTTTATCAATCACTAATTATTTTAATTTGTTAAAATATACTGATTAATTTGTTAAGAGTGATGTTGATTCGAACCAATTAAAAATATAGGGAATTTACTATGACATTTATGATACAAATTCAGAACATTTAATTACAAATTAGATTAATTCCTCTCTATTCTTCCTCTAATTTTTGCATAAATATGATCTCATTTGTTTTTTGAATTTTAGTCTCCTATTCTAACAAATTCATTCATGTCATCAAATAAACTAAAGTTTGCTTTGTTGTCAATAATGTGAGCTTAAATTATTCTAAAATAAATTTAGTTTTATTAATAGATTTATTAATAAATGACATTATTGAATATAGTGGTTGATTTGAGCTAATTAAAAATACATGAACTTATTTGATATTAGTTGGAAATGCATAGGCAAGTGCAAAACGTTAATTATAAAGATTGATCGCTCCTTCTTCCAAATTCTTGCAAATACCAAATTCTTGCAAATAAGAACTTGGATATACATGTACAACATTCAGAGTCGTAAGCAACGAAATAACTCGGGATCTTCTTTTCTAATTGGCTCACTTAAATTGCTATTTACTTTTCATTTCTGTTTATAAGATTCGTTACTACCTATATCTTTAAAAAAAATTAACATACCATTGAAACATTATACAAAATAATCAGGACATACAATTTTGACTCAATTGAGTATCATATATATGGATTTCTCTAAAAAATTGCATATATTTTGACCAGAGAGAAAAACCTTAAAATCAATCCGGATATTCAAAATTAGTTTATAAAAATTAACTTGAACATGGATTTCCTCAAGGAGTTGTACATGCTTTGTTTTTTAAAAATAAATTGAATAAAACGTTGTATATGACTATATGTTAATTAGGTTAGGCTAGTTATGGAGAAAAATTAAAAATTAAGCAATACCAAATCTAATTACCACTAAGAAATATAATGGAGAAGTTGAATGTATATTGGTTTATGATCGAGGAATTACTTAATGTAAATAAAAAAATCAATTGATATTAATTATTAAACACAAACAATAAAATAAATTATTTAAAAAAAAAACTGAAAGATCAATCAGTAAAGGAAACCCCGCAAATATGGGTGGAATTTTCAATATACACCAGCCTACACTCAAGTGCCGCAGATGTTCAAATGAAAACAGAGATGATGGTAACTTGCACAGCCCCACAGAAGGATCAAAAAAATCCAGTTGCATCCATAATAATTGATAAAAAATTTAATTAAACCGATAATTAATGAAGTGAAATACCTGGTATCTTTTAGTGTAAAGTCGTTGGATTTCGATTAAAGTTGTTGGTCATTGAATGCAGGAGAATCCCTAAATAGATGATTTGTAGTTTAGGGTTTAATATGTAGGTTAATTAATTAAATAAATGGTTGAATAATAGATTTATTCAATTTTAATAAATAGGTAATTTTAAAAATTAAAAGTCTATTACACCCTTAAATTTTTTAATAGATTAAGGGTATAATAGTAATTTAAAGGAATAAGTTCCTTCGTGCTTTTTATATAGTATAGATAAGCATTGATTGTGGGGCGGACGCGGATTATACTGATAACTTAACGGGGATATTTTACCAAACTGATGCAAATTTCATAAGCACCGGAAAGAATCACTTTGTAGGTGTAGACGGCCACGGGTTTACCCCTTACTATGTCCAGCAGTTGAAGACTTTAAGGTATTTTCCTGAAGGGAAAAAGAATTGTTACACTTTGAAACCTGAAGAAGGAAAGAACCATAACTATCTCATCACAGTTCACTTCATGTATGGCAACTACGATGGCGCAAATGAACGCCCCATGTTCGATCTCTATCTTGGTGTTAATTATTGGGTGACAGTACAATACACAAGAGAGGATCTGTTTGCCTTTTATCAGATGATGTTCTTTGCTTTAACGGATTCTATTGACGTGTGCCTCATCAACGCTGGCATCGGAATCCCTTTCATTTCAACACTGGAGCTAAGACTTTTGTATGATTCTGCCTACAGAGTTAAGTCTGGATCATTAAAGCCTCTCCCAACTTATGACGTTGGCTGCGCATCGGATACCCCAGACACCAGGTAAATCTTCTTCTTTTTTTCCCTTTTCAGCATAGGTAAATATCTTGGTTTTTGGTAGAAGATTGGACTAGTAGATTTTATGCAGTCAGTACCATATAATTCCTACTTTGGTGTTCCAATGCCTCAGTCCTTTCAAAATGTTCACCCGTTTAGGTACAAAGGGGTATCAAAATGGGACCGGTCCCGTAGACCGGTCCCGAACCCGAGGTCTCGGGTCTGACCCGGCTAAATTTAAAAAAAAAACCCTAAACGGATTTGGCATTCCACTCATCGCCTCTCATCTCATCGTTCTCAGCCTTCCGCCACGCCGCACACTCTCATCGCCGCACCGCACCCAGCTCTCTTTCCACAATAGATACCAGGGCCAGGCATACCAATCTGAGTCATCCGACGTGTGGAACACTGCATCCGTAATCCTCGAGGTCTGCGACCGTAATCCCCGAGGTAACAAACGAAACCCCTCATTTCTGCTCTTCTAATCTCAATTTAACTTGGTTTTTCTTAAATTCTTGTTTGAATCATATGTTGTTATGATTTGTATCAATGTTTAACTTATTTGATGAGATGCGTATTGCAATGTATCTTGCATTTCCCGTCACCCTTCCATGTTTGAACTTGAAGTCTGCCATTCTTGACTTGCTGAAACAGCTTTTGCCCATCTTTGTTGCATTCTGGATTTTAATCTCTAGTATTTTGATTGAATGTTCAAGTTTATCAGTTTTATGCTGTATTGTGTGCTTTGTCATACTGGAACAAAGGTGCATTTGCTACTTGTGGTACAGTTCAATTGCCCATGAGGTGTGTCTGAAATGAAATGCTTGACATGGCTTGTGGTAGGGTGGTAATGTATTTACTTGTTTGACTCTTCAGAATTTTTGATATTTCTTGTCTGTACTTTGAGATTGTTGAACACAGCCAAGGTGTTCTTGATTTCCTGTTGGCCTCACATCGATGTCTTTGTTTGCGAAGGTAGGGTGACTAGAGTGGACAGTGATTTTGGTTTACGGTTTTTGTTGTGTAACTGAAGGATTTTGTAATTGTCTGTGGATTTGTGTTCACAAGTCCTTAAAACATAGCATCTGGAATTCAGGGTATTGACATTTATGGGATGTAAAGACCAAGAACCTTTATCGGAAGAAATGTAAATTTCCTTTTTATTATTACTGTTTTTGCCTTTCATTCTATTGAAGTTTGAACACCTATATGCCATGATTGTTATAGCCCGTATGCCGATATTGTAGAGGATGTTTTGTATGTCATTTTCTCCAAAACTGGTTTCTGTTCAAGGCAACCTTACTAGCATTTATATGAAAAGGTTTATCCTTAGGATTTGGGTGCAAGAAAGTTTTGATTTAGCTGCACTACACACTTGTGTGATATGCTTCTGCTTCTGTTTTTGGTGGAACTTTGAATTGAAATTCTGCTCTCTTTTTTCTATACTTCTATGTTTCTAACAGCATGACGGCACCCATGTTTGTTCTTCTTCACCGTGTGACTGTGTCCTGTTTCGTGTTGGGGCCGACAAGTGATAATTTTGTGTTAGTTAGTTTAATTAGGACTTTCTGTTTTGTGATTTTTATTTCTGGAATTGATGTCTAAGTAGTAGGGGTGGGAAACCAAAGTGTAGAACATATTATTGTATGCAAAATTTTAAAATTTCAACAAAAAAAAAGGAAACTTTTTTCCCGGGTATGGACCCGTGGACCTGGGAAAAAAACGGGCCGGGACCAGAAATTGGTCTCGTTTTTAGTCAGGACAGGATCTGGTCCCGACCCGAAAATCACAGGTCTGGCCGGGTCCGACCTGCAGACCTGTTTTGACACTCCGGATGATGTCTATGATCAAATTTGGCATTGTTACACCTTTCCTGATTCAGATCCAATTAACACGACAACCGATATTGGCAACAAGGGGGCTGGCGATTCTTATAGATTACCGGTTGAAGTGTTGAGAACTGTCATCCAGCCACAAACAGGCCACAACTCATTGAGTTATAGATTTGAGCGTCCTAATTCTGCGTTATTTGTCTATTTCCACTTTGCCGAAGTTGCCAAGCTTGAAGATGGTAGACGACGAGAATTCATGATTAACTTGAATGACGTCCACCATGGGCCTTTCACACTTGAATACTTGAATCCACTCACCTTGCGCCCTCAAGAATCACCAATTCGTGATGAAATTCGCTTCTCTATTAACTCAACAAAGGAATCTGGCCTTCCACCCATCCTTAATGCTTTTGAGATCTTCTTCGTTCAACCGCCAAGGAATTCACCAACAGACCTAGCTGATGGTAAGCTGAAATCCTTCTTACCTTCTCAGTCTACTAACATTTAATTGTTTGATTGAGATGCATGTACCCAGTTCACTTTGAACATTAAGTAGCTCTTTCCTCGCTCCCATGTCTTTTAAGTGGGTAATGGGTATTGACTAACTAGGCAACTTTTAATACTAATGAAGTTTTCTTGGTAAGGTGCGTTAGCGATTCTGTCAGTGGAGTTTGATTATAAAAAATTAATGTTCAAAGTGAAAGATTCATTAGAAAGACTTTTTAATAGTCTCCATAAAAGATCGCCATTGTAAACATGCTTGAAAGGTTTAACTGGTAAATTATTTGGAAATACATTTTGATAAATTTGCATTATTGTTTTTTCTCTATTGGATTATGGTAGTTAATGCTATGATGGTGATAAAGCAAACGTACAAAATGAATAGAGAGGACTGGCAAGGGGATCCATGTCTGCCAAGGAATGGATTGTGGAGTGGA
This sequence comes from Viola odorata, assembly GCA_963691705.1. NCBI lineage: Eukaryota > Viridiplantae > Streptophyta > Magnoliopsida > Malpighiales > Violaceae > Viola > Viola odorata. The sequence goes on from OY829544.1 coordinate 1,094,266, forward strand.
TTGGACTGCAACTTTCCAAATGATTCCAGGATAATTTCTCTGTGAGTGATACACATTTAGCTTATCTAACTATATAGGTAGGATTAAACAAACCAATGAGCTTCTAGCTCAGTGGTTATGTAGGAAATTTTAGGCGAATCAATCTCAAGTTGCTAATCTCCAGACCGTAAATGTGAACAGGAACCTTAGGTCAAGCAAATTGACAGGGGAGATAACTTCTGCAATATCAAACTTGACATCGATACAGTCCTTATAGGTATTATGCATGTTCCTGTTTCTTCATTCTGTCTATTTTAGTAACGAAAATTTAATTAGATTTATTTCTTTTTTCCTTTCGGCGACCTCTTCAGAGATCTGTCAAACAATGAACTGACTGGAGCTTTGCCATAGTTTTTAGCACAAATACCGAGTTTGAATGTCCTGTAAGGTACCGTGCTTAGCAATTGGATGATCGGAACACAAATTTTGTGATTACATTGCATTTCATCATGTTTTTATTGTCCATTTACTTGTTATTTGGGTAGTAGAACTACTGATTTTCCTTTAATTTCCCATGCTTTTACCAGTTCTAGCCTGGGGGCTTTTATTTGAGGATTGTGATCTGGGAGCACCGAAGCTGATTTTCCCCATCTTGGCCTAGATCCTGGTCAAGATCCCTTCGCGCTTCGAGCTGAGATCACAAGATCGTCTTGGCCGGAGGTTTGGCCAAGACTCATTTGCAACAGCTTTTGTGGATCTTTGGGCCTTGGCTTTGTGGGCTTTGAGCGTGGATTTGTGAGCTGGAATTTGCAGCTGTCTAGCAGATTTTAAGGGATGAGGACGACAGATATTAGAATCCTAATTAGGATTTCCCTCTTTAATATTTATTATATTCCCATTAGAAGACAATTGTCATTTAATTCTTATCTCTTTAGGAATTTAATTTGGAGGAGAATTCTAGGGCTTGAATTTAAATAACCAACTTTGTGCCCTAATTAATTCTCTCTCCTCTATCTTTCTTCTCCGCCTCTTTTTCTTTTCCCAACATTGAAAACAATTACTTTGCTCCGTGAATTTAATTCACGGATTTATTTTTATGCAATTAAATATTTTTATTATTCATTCATGAGTATGAGTACCTAAACACCTATTCTTGGTAAGGGTTGATGAGCTTCGTTCTTATGTATTCGTGAGATCAAATCATCCTTAATATTCTCGTTCGATTCGTATTCACTTATTTCTTGAGTTTAATTAATCGCTTACTTACTAGAGACAAGAGTTGGCCATTCTTGTACCCTAGTAGAGAAGAGTTGCAGTCAGCCTTGAAGGAAAGGGAGCACCCGCCGGATAGGTGAAGTAGGCGACTAGTCTCGCGCCAGACTAGAAGAAATAAGTGATCTAGACCAAGACCAGATTGACAACCTAGGGTCTCCGGAGGGAGACAACTTGGCTAGGTACTGTCTTCCCCTGTACCATTGAGAAAGCGAACAGCCATTCAAGACAGCAGTCAAACGGATAAACCCTTTAACCAGCAAGGTGTCCCTTGGCTAGGATTACCAGGAAAGGGAGCACCCGCCAGGTAATTTGAAGAGGAGGGAAGCAGGAGTGAAAAGGAGCACCTCCACTCTATAGCAGTACTATGAATATAGAGAAGAATATCTTTGAATCGCTGATCGGATCATAAGGACAGAAGCTCTCATATCACCTTTGTTAGCCCAAGGGCAACTTACTCTTGTTTTGATGATTTTAGACACACAAACTAATTAGTATTACTAATGCAATTTGAAGTTAAAGTGTGTGTAGTTTGTGATCAAGCAAATAAGAAAAGAAGCAACAAATCAAGATATCACAAGCTAGAAGATCAAGTGTACATTAGAACTTCAATCATGTAAGTATGATTCAACTTAACACTTGATCAATGTTCATTAAATACCTCAAGAGTTTTTGAGTCAAAAGGTTTTAGCGAAAATGAATTTCGGAAAGGTTTTTTGCATTTTCGTCAGGCTTAAAACGCCATAGCGTTTGTGAAAACGCTATAGCGTTTTGCTACTGGAACGAAGGATTTCGTCCAGGAGCAAAACGCTATAGCGTTTCTCAAAACGCTATAGCGTTTTGAAAACGCCATAGCGTTTTGAGAAACGCCATAGCGTTTTGAGAAACGCCATAGCGTTTTGCCTCTGAAGTTACGAAATAACTTCAGTAGCAAAACGCTATAGCGTTATCCAAAACGCCATAGCGTTTTGCCCAACGGCTAGTTTTTCCCAACAGCTATTTTGTCCACTATAACGGGATTTTTGGCTCCATACTTTCTTGTCTGGATCATAACTGATCTAAAACCTATATATACTCATCCTAGATGAGTTAGAACATAACAAGAACATTTAGAATACAAGAAAGATTTTAGAAAGCTCTCATACTTTTCAAAAGACCAAAAATCTGAGTTTTTGCAAAACCTTCAACTTGACTCTTTGATAACACAAGCTTCTCACATCCGAATTTACTCAAACTTGTGTCCATATTTCAAGTAAGGTTTAAGCTTTCTTTTGAGGTATTCTTGTTCATTTATTGGTGTTATTTATTGAATCATACATAGTTTATTTGTACACCAATTGTGTTGCTATTTAACATTCTCTTGTCAAGTAATCTTGATTGTGTTAGGTTGTGATTGAGCCCGGAAAAATCACATTGTAAGGTTTGTTGGTTGAGCCCGCAAAAACCAAGTGTAAGGTTGTTGGTGATCCCGTGAAAACCAAGTGAAAGGTTTATTGGTTGAGCCCGCAAAAACCAAGGTGTAAGGTTTGAGTTGAACCCGTAAAAACTCAAGGTAATAACGAAGTGTTCGTTGTTCAAAATCCTAAGAGGAGGACTCTTAGGTAGTGGAGTACAATTCATTGAGGAATTGGAACCACTATACATACTTGTGTTTTTACATTCTATTTCCGCACTCAAATTATTTACAATTTGTGTTAGATTTTTTATTGTCTATTATTGCCTATTCACCCCCCCTCTAGGCCACGTTTATCAATTGGTAGCGGAGCAAGGTTCTTGTTTTGTAGGTTTAATCACCTCAAGTAAAAGATCAAATGGCTCAAGAGGGATTATATTGTGCTCTCAACCGTGCACCATTTCTTGATGGGAACAACTACTTACAATGGAAGATAAAGATGATAGCCTTCCTAGGTGGACAAGATCAAATCATGCTAGATTGCGTTTTACATGGATTTGTCACTCCCATGGAACCTCCGGCTGAAGATGGATCAACTAAACCTCTTCCTTTTGAGAGGTGGCCAGCTGGATCAATTGCAAGAAAACAAAGTGAAGACAAGGCAAGGTATGCTTTATTTTGTTCAATTTCTCAAAATGAATTTAACCGTGTTAGTGCTTGTAAATTGTCCAAAGATGTTTGGGATACTTTGGAGACAGCTCATGAAGGCACTCCTCAAGTGAGAACCATTAGACTCAACACACTCAAGCGTGAGTATGAATTGCTAGATATGAAGAGTGGTGAGACTATTTATGATTTAAGCACTAGAATTCAAAATATTTGCAATACTATGGGAACTCTTGGTTGGACTCCTAGTGATGAGGAGATGGTAAGAAAACTTCTTAGTATTTTACCTAACTCTTGGAATGCCAAGACTTCTATTTTTGATGAGCTAGAAAAGAGACCTACCTATTCTCAACTTGTTGGCTCTCTTACGGCATTTGAGTACAAACTCAAAATGGGTGAACCGGAAGTACAAAAAGCCAAGAGCAACAATGTAGCATTTGTTAGCAAGGCTCAAGGGAATGAAGAAGACATTGAGTCCTTAGCTCTCTTTGCTAGAAATTTCAAGAAATTTTGGCACAACAATGAGAAGAAGCAAAGGTATCAAGGTGAGCATTCTAACACTTCTAAATCCAAGTTTAAAAATGATAGTGTTGTTTGTTTTGGATGTGAAAAGCCAGGACATGTCAAGAGTGAATGTCCCAACCTTGATAAGAAGAAAAAGTTTGAGAAAAGAGGTTCTAAGGATGGGAAAAATTCCCGTAGATATCCTAAGAGGGCTCTAAAAGCTACAACTTGGGATGATGATGAGAGTGAAGAAGAAAGCTCACAATCCCAATCGGAAGAAGAAGAAGAGATATCCAACATATGCTTCCTTGCAAATGAATGTGACTCTTCCGATGAAGAAACCGAATTCTCCCTCATGGCTAAAGAAGATAGCGACAATGATTCGGTTAGTGATAATGATTATTCTTTTGATGAATTGCAAAATGCTTTTAATGATCTTGGTACACAATTTCAAGATATGTGTAGGAAAAATGCAAAAATAGTTAAGGAACTAGATAACCTCAAAAATGACATTAGTGAGCTAGAAGAGCTAAACAAAGGGTTAACTAGTGAAAACAAATTACTTGAAGATGCATGCAATAAACTCAAAAATGAAAATGCTATTTGTAAAATGTGTGCAAACTCTAGTAAAGAAATAGCTCTTTTGAATGAAAAGATTAATGTTCTTGAAGCTACTTTAGCTAAATTCATGCAAAGTGCTAAAACTCAACAAGATTGTTTAAAGGATCAAAAGTTTAGAAGTGATAAGAGTGGTATTGGTTTTGATAATTCTACTAGCATAAGAAAGGCTAAAACTACTTTTGTTAAAACTAGAAATTATAACAATGCTAGTACATCTAATCACTCACATGATAGACCTTTATACAAATGTAGCTATTGCAAGAGAAATGGTCATTTGTCTTATTTTTGCTATATTCGTAGAGATGATGTTTATGCAAAACAAATGTGGGCACAAAGAAGTGCATTTGCTAAGAAAGGACCCAAACAAGTTTGGGTTCCTAGAACTAACTAGTTTGTTTTGTAGATGTGCCGAAAACCCCATGCAAATAAATGGTACTTGGATAGCGGGTGTTCGAGGCACATGACGGGTGATAAGAAGAAATTCACCCATTTGAAGGAAGAAGATAGAGGAAATGTACGATTTGGAGATAACCTTAAACGTAAAGTTTCGGGCATCGGTAAAGTTGGTCATTCTCCTTCTATTGAACATGTTTTATTTGTGCATGGCTTAAAATTTAATTTATTGAGCATTAGTCAATTGTGTGATAAAGATTTAATTGTCATTTTTACCTCTACTCATTGTGAAGTAAGAAATGTTTTCACACGTGATTTAATTTTCATGGGTAATCGAGTTGGAAATATTTATATGATTGATTTAAATGATATTCCTAACAATGATCATACATGCTTAAGTGCTTTCGTTGATAATTCATCTATTTGGCATAGAAGACTTGTGCATGTAGGTATGGAAAACATTGCAAAGCTTTCTAGGAAAGAGCTTGTGAGAGGCTTACCTAAGTTAAAGTTTGAGAAGGAAGGGTTGTGCAATGCATGTCAATATGGGAAGCAAATTAAGAGCTCCTTCAAACCTATCAAATCCGTTTCAACTTCAAGGCCATTGCAACTCCTACATCTTGACTTATTTGGCCCTATGAGGACGGTAAGTGTTGGAGGTAAGAGTTATGTTTTTGTCATTGTGGATGATTTTTCTAGATTTACTTGGGTTATCTTCTTGGCTCATAAGAATGATGCATGTGAAAGATTTAAACAACTTTGCAAACGTATTCAAAATGAACAAGGTTCCAAAATTTTGAGAATTAAAAGTGATCATGGTGGTGAATTTGAAAATGGCATGTTTCAAGATTTTTGCAATGAAAATGGTATTTTTCATAATTTTTCATGTCCTCGCACTCCTCAACAAAATGGGGTAGTTGAGAGGAAAAATAGAACATTGCAAGAAACGGCTAGAACTCTTTTAAATGAGCATAATACACCAAAACGTTTTTGGGCCGAAGCCGTTGCAACCGCATGTCATGTTTTAAATCGTGTTCTAATTCGACCATTGCTTAATAAAACTCCTTTCGAATTATGGCATGATAAGAAACCCACCATTGCATACTTTAGAGTCTTTGGATGTAAATGTTTTATTCTTAACATCAAAGATAATTTGGGCAAATTTGATGCAAAGTCGGATGAAGGTATTTTTCTTGGTTATTCTACTACTAGCAAAGCATATAGAGTTCATAATAAGAGAACTCTAGTTGTAGAAGAATCCATGCATATTGCTTTTGATGAATCTAATCCTTTTGAAAGTGTGAAAGAGATAAATAGTGATGTAGAAGAAGATTTTGGAAGTCTTCAAGTCAATCCTCCTTCACTAGATACTCTAGAAATTCAAGAGGAGAAAGAGCCGGAAGAAGAGGTGCTTGAGGATAAAAATGATGGAGTAAATCAAAATGATCAAGGCCCCTCAAATTCCAAATCTTGGAAAATCATGGAAGCTCATCCACAAGAGCAAATCATAGGTAATATCCGAAGCAAAGGTATTGCCACTCGCTCTTCTTTTAGAAATTTGAATGATCATCATGCATTTGTTTCTCAATTTGAACCTAAGAAATTTGATGATGCCTCACATGATGAATATTGGATGATTGCCATGCAAGAGGAACTAAATCAATTTGAGCGAAATTGTGTTTGGAAATTAGTTCCTAGGCCTAGCAACCATACTATCATTGGCACCAAGTGGGTTTTTCGAAACAAACTTGATGAATCGGGAAATGTTATTAGGAATAAAGCTAGATTGGTAGCCCAAGGGTACAACCAACAAGAAGGTATTGATTTTGATGAAACATTTACCCCCGTTGCTAGACTTGAATCCATTCGCATGTTATTAGCATTTGCATGTTTTAAAAACATTAGCTTATTTCAAATGGATGTTAAAAGTGCATTTTTGAACGGTTATATCATGGAAGAAGTGTATGTCAAGCAACCTCCCGGTTTTGAAGATCCTAAATTTCCTAACCATGTTTTTAAATTGGAAAAAGCTTTATATGGTCTTAAGCAAGCTCCTAGAGCTTGGTATGATCGTTTGAGTCAATTTTTATTGAAAAATGGTTTTAAGATGGGTAAAATTGATTCTACACTCTTTACTAAACATGATGGTAATCATATGTTAATTGTGCAAATTTATGTTGATGATATCATATTTGGTGCTACTAACGATTCTTTGTGCAAGGAGTTTGAGAAATGTATGCATAGTGAGTTCGAAATGAGTATGATGGGAGAATTGACATTTTTCCTTGGACTCCAAATTCGACAATCTAAGGAAGGAATATTTCTCAATCAAGCAAAATACATCAAGGATCTCTTAATCAAATATGGATACAAAGATGTCAAGGAGAGTCCTATTCCCCTTAGTCCAACCGTCAACCTCGACAAAGATGAAGATGGTAAAGATGTAGATATTACTCTATATCGAGGTATGATTGGAAGTCTTCTTTATTTAACGGCAAGTAGACCGGATATAATGTTTAGTGTTTGTCTATTTGCTCGTTTTCAATCTTGTCCTAAAGAATCTCACTTGCTTGCTTTGAAAAGAATTTTCAAATATTTGAAAGGTACTTCTAAATTAGGTCTTTGGTACCCTAAAGGGTCTAGCATTGATTTAATTGGCTATACCGATTCAGATTTTGCTGGTTCTAAAACGGATAGGAAAAGCACTAGTGGTTCATGTCAATTTTTAGGACAATGCATGGTTTCTTGGTCTAGTAAGAAACAAAATTCGGTAGCTATTTCTACTACGGAAGCTGAATATATTGCTGCCGGATCTTGTGTATCTCAAATTTTATGGATGAAACAAACCTTAGAAGATTTTGATCTTAAGTTTTGTAAAATTCCTGTTTTTTGTGATAATCTAAGTGCTATCCAATTGACCAAGAATCCTATTTGCCACTCACGAACCAAACATATTGATATAAAACATCATTTTATTCGTGATCATTTGGCAAAAGGAGACATTGTGCTTGAATTTGTTGGTACTAACAAACAACTTGCAGACATTTTTACCAAAGCTCTTGCCAAAGAACGGTTTGTGGAACTAAGGCATGAAATTGGTATTTGCAACCCTTTTGAGTAAGTCTTTTGCTATTTGCATTCATTTGGTATGTTTGGATTTTAATCTTTGCTTGCTCCTTTCTTTACTCCTTATTTGATCTTTTGGACCTCCTATTTTTTTACCCTTTTTGTTAATGACAAAGGGGGAGAATAAGGGGGAGAGTGAGTTAAGGGGAAGATATCTATCTATTGGTAATGAAGCTCACATCAAAGGGGAGAATGGTAAGATTTAGGGGGAGCAAAACTTTTTATCTTTGCTATGCTCTATGTGCAACTAATGTTTTATGTAGGGGGAGCATTCCTTTGGCAAAGATAGGAGATGTAAGTTTTCTCCATTTTTACTTCAACTTCAATTGCTAGTTCAATTATGATTTATAATTAGCTTGTGGTTGTCATCATCAAAAAGGGGGAGATTGTTAGCCCAAGGGCAACTTACTCTTGTTTTGATGATTTTAGACACACAAACTAATTAGTATTACTAATGCAATTTGAAGTTAAAGTGTGTGTAGTTTGTGATCAAGCAAATAAGAAAAGAAGCAACAAATCAAGATATCACAAGCTAGAAGATCAAGTGTACATTAGAACTTCAATCATGTAAGTATGATTCAACTTAACACTTGATCAATGTTCATTAAATACCTCAAGAGTTTTTGAGTCAAAAGGTTTTAGCGAAAATGAATTTCGGAAAGGTTTTTTGCATTTTCGTCAGGCTTAAAACGCCATAGCGTTTGTGAAAACGCTATAGCGTTTTGCTACTGGAACGAAGGATTTCGTCCAGGAGCAAAACGCTATAGCGTTTCTCAAAACGCTATAGCGTTTTGAAAACGCCATAGCGTTTTGAGAAACGCCATAGCGTTTTGCCTCTGAAGTTACGAAATAACTTCAGTAGCAAAACGCTATAGCGTTATCCAAAACGCCATAGCGTTTTGCCCAACGGCTAGTTTTTCCCAACAGCTATTTTGTCCACTATAACGGGATTTTTGGCTCCATACTTTCTTGTCTGGATCATAACTGATCTAAAACCTATATATACTCATCCTAGATGAGTTAGAACATAACAAGAACATTTAGAATACAAGAAAGATTTTAGAAAGCTCTCATACTTTTCAAAAGACCAAAAATCTGAGTTTTTGCAAAACCTTCAACTTGACTCTTTGATAACACAAGCTTCTCACATCCGAATTTACTCAATCTTGTGTCCATATTTCAAGTAAGGTTTAAGCTTTCTTTTGAGGTATTCTTGTTCATTTATTGGTGTTATTTATTGAATCATACATAGTTTATTTGTACACCAATTGTGTTGCTATTTAACATTCTCTTGTCAAGTAATCTTGATTGTGTTAGGTTGTGATTGAGCCCGGAAAAATCACATTGTAAGGTTTGTTGGTTGAGCCCGCAAAAACCAAGTGTAAGGTTGTTGGTGATCCCGTGAAAACCAAGTGAAAGGTTTATTGGTTGAGCCCGCAAAGACCAAGGTGTAAGGTTTGAGTTGAACCCGTAAAAACTCAAGGTAATAACGAAGTGTTCGTTGTTCAAAATCCTAAGAGGAGGACTCTTAGGTAGTGGAGTACAATTCATTGAGGAATTGGAACCACTATACATACTTGTGTTTTTACATTCTATTTCCGCACTCAAATTATTTACAATTTGTGTTAGATTTTTTATTGTCTATTATTGCCTATTCACCCCCCCTCTAGGCCACGTTTATCAACCTTTACCTGGAATTCTCTTTATTTGATTTCTCTCAATCTTGACCCCCTATCTTGACCAAACCCTTGACCAAGATTATTTTGGACTGTTTTACTTCTTTTGTTTTTGTCTTTATTTTCAGATTCACCCAATCAAATTCAGTGACGAGGAAGTCAACCTGGAACTACATTTCCCTAGAGGTCTCTGTGGACGATCCTCTTACCACGATCTACAAACCCTTGTGGACAGTGATAAGTTGTATTTCTACCCCCATTTCTATATCAATTATACACTTATATTTGACGTGTTCGACGCGCGATCATTTTGATATAGAAAAATAAAGAAGTAAAAAAGCTAATTTGGTGCTCTCGCAGAAATTTATCTTGGAATAGGCTTACATCTGTCCCTCCTGATCTTATTGACAAGTCTAGAAGAGGACTATTGCAACTGAGGTTTGATAAGCGTCCGCATCCATCCATATTTCTTTTCTTATATAATTGATGACATCAGAAGGTTACTTTGAATGGCATGACATCTGATGAAATTCTATAACTCCTGCCAGCCTGGACGGAAATCAAAAAATATGCCAAAAGGGTGCATGTGATCAATAGAAGTGAAGCATCGCCATCGCAATTGTTGCACCCCTCATCACAGTTTTGTTTCTTCTCCTCTTGAACCTCATAGCTGTTTTCTGGAGAATGAAACGAAAAGGTAATATCTTGATAATCCACACTCAGGAAAAAGTAGACTCTTAGCTTCCATACTGTATTAAGCTACCCCCAAGGCCTTATTACATGATGAATGATGATCCTTATAACATATTGTTTTGGAAACAAGAAAATTTAGAGGCCTTTCTGGTAAAAGATTTCATTTCTGTGTTAGTTAATACCGTTTAACGTGTTGAAATATTGCTCCTTTTGCAGTTACTGCCACAAAGAAATCACTGTTGAAGTCTCAGAATCAGTCAAATGTTAGGAACATGCTTTACATCCTTAAGAATCAATCTTCCACCATTTGGAGTCACCAGACACACATCTCCAAAACTGACTACCTCAGCAATACCTTCATTACCCATTCTTACAACTCCAAAAATTCCTAGAGTGTAATTTGCAAAGAGATTTTTGTTGAAAGTGACATGAGTGGTAGCACCACTATCGATCACCCAGCTAGAATCATGATCAATAGTGTTCACCACATCAACATAGTCATACAGAAGTAGAAAATCTTCTTTAGCAACTGCAATCCTTTCATCGGAGTTGTCATCCTCCCTTTTCTGGTCTCTGTCACCTTTATTCTCTCTCTTCCACTTCCAGCAGTTCTTCTTGATATGTCCCTTTTTGACACAAAAGTGACATGCAACATCTGCAAATCTACCTCTGGATTTGCTTGTACCATGTGCTTTATTTGTGTAACTCCTGTGGTTACTTCTCCCTCTGGATTCACTTACTAAGACGTCTGACTATGAAGAAGAACCTATTGCTATTCTTCTTTTCTCTTCGTGTATAAGATGAACCTTTACAGAACCAATGGTAACGATACTATCGGGACTCGAGTTTGATACAGATGTTTTGAAGGTTTCCCAAGACTCTGGCAAAGTGCCAAGAAGTGTCAAGCCTTGCACCTCATCATCAAACTTCATTCCGATCATAGCCAGCTCATTCATGATTCCTTGAAAACTATTCACGTGATCTGTCATTGAGGTTCCATCCTGGTACTTTAGACTCATCATCTGTTTGATCAGGATCATCTTGTTGTTGCAGGTTTTACTAGCATACAACTCTTCCAGTTTCTTGCATAATGAACGAGCATGTGTCTACTCACTAATGTGATTCGACACGTTTAACTCCATCCATTGTCTGATAAAACCACACACTTGTAAGTGTAGCATAGACCAATCCTCATTTTTCATGACTTTTGGCTTTTCATCAACAAATACTGGAAGATGATCATTCTTCAAGTATAACAGATCCTTCATTTTTAATTTTCAGACGGGATAATTGGGGCCATCCAAATAGATCATCCGGGAAGTATTGACATCCATTGTTCAAAGTAGAACAAAAAGAACATCCACTCCGCTACCACTTGTTGGAAAAAATCTCCCACTTTGGATCGAATAGAAAAATACAGGAAATACACCGAGAATTTACGTGGAAAACCTCAAACGAGGAAAAACCACGGGACAGATATGAGAATTTTACTAATCAAGAAAAAAGGAGTACAATAGGTTGTCTCTCAAACCCAAATCTCAAATATACCCAAAGAACCTCAACAAAAAAGGTTATACGATATTTAGGATACACTCACTCAAAGTATGGAATCAATCCACCAATTTTTTTTTTCTCTCTCTCACACCTCTCTGTCTCTCACTCAGTTGCACTCACGGATGCAATTGTTATCTTACACAGTTACAAGATCTATTGCATGTCTTGCATTTGTGCACCCTTTTTATAGGGTACCTACCGACATGTTACATGTTTCACGGGTAAAATCTGAAAAACAACCCTGAACTTTAAAGTCTTATTTAATCGCAACTCTGAACTTTTATTTTGTTTAATTACAACCCTGGTCAAACACGAATTGTTTAAGTTACCCCCTACCGTGACAGAAATTTGTCGTGGCACCGTTGACCGATATTATGTGCCACGTCAGCATCTGCCACGATGCCACGTCAGCTTACCACGTCACCCTTAGCTTCCATGTCAAACTCCACGTGGTAGGGTTGCGATTAATCAATTCAAAACAATAAAGTTCAGGGTTGCGATTAATTAAAACATTAAAATTCAGGGTTGTTTTATGTCTTTTTCCCATTTAAAAATCCTTATTGCATGATTTTTTTTATCTAATTAATTAATTTATTATACTTATATGCTATATTATTCCCAAATATAACTAAGCTTTAATTAATTAGGCTTTCTCATAATCTTTTTTGGATTATCCTCTCTCTTTTTTTGTATTTTGTATAGTTTATGTGCACAATTCAATTTTCATATTTTTTTATGTGTTAGATAGAGGGGTAATCTTCTTTTTTAATTTACAATTCTAGATTTAAGTTTTATAACCTTTTTTCTGAATAAAAAATATAATCTCATTACGGTTAAAAAATATATTGTGGGAGCGGACAACTCTGGTTCGTTGTGTTTTGAGGATAGGGCTGTGTTATGATGCCTAGCTACTCGTCTTTTTGGATACGGGCAGTTGGAGAAGGAAGAGTACTAGCTAATACGATTAATCGCTTTTATAACCATGCTGGTATAAAGCCTTATTCTCGCAGAATTGGTGAAAAGCTTTCTCCATCCTACAGCGGTCTCCAAGCTTTTGATACTGTGCTTGATGGAGATGAAACTGATGAAGTGAGAGATAGAATGAGAGTGGTTTGCATTCCATCTCCTCGGCTAGCTAATTGTTTTTGATTTTGCGTAAAAGTCAGCATATGATTAGTGCCACCTGAGGAAAAGATCTGGGCCAGGCTGCCAGCAACGGGCAGCTCCCAAGTTACATCATGGAATATCATATTTCAGGAAAGCAAATTGATCGTTATACCAAATTGGGCCTACTACAATTCCTTTTACTCTACGTCGCTTCAGACATAGGCCCAACTTCTCGCATGACCTGTCCAGTTTTCATAAAAAGTACCACGTGGCACATTTACCATACCATGATCTAAATAAATATTTAGCATACTCTGGAAATGTTACGATATATATTTACACCTTTCTTATATTAGTGGTATGATCCAGCAAACCTATTGGATTTTACTATTTTTGTACGTTATTATAAATTATAGTAATATAGTAGAAGTTTTCTTTCAAATTTCGCTGAAATCTGTTCATGTTGGAATGTTTTTGTTGAAAATAATTTGGCACCGAAATGAATTTGCCAAGACTTTATATTATAAGTTGTTGACTGGTTAATATCTTTGTTATTTAAAGCTGAAAGCTTGCTTTATTAATAGACCATAGTCACCAGAGTCCATAATATTCAATCCCAATTAGCCAGCTTTTGTTTGCAAATGAATATGAATATACGATGATGGTGATGCACGTCAATGTGATAATAGGACAAATAATCAAAGTTAATTAATTTTGCAGAAAGAGCTCTATATGGTTATGGAGTGGTTTAAAAGCAAAGGTGATTTTCATTTCTACTCTTTTTTCCCCCTATTTGTAACCAATGAGGTACCCAAACTTGTTAATGATCTCTCTCTATAACCAGTAGTACACTGTACTACTAGAGCTAGAGCACACCCACCTAATATTTAAAACAAAGCTTCGTAATCTTCTTTCTTTTTTCCTTTTTGTGTTTCTAGTAAGAGATTAATCTCATTTAAACATGATCGTGTGATTCTCCCGATATAATTTCTTAATTTCTCGGACTTAAACCCAAAATTTAGATTAAGGATGGTAGTTTTATAATCTTTAACGATCTTTTTGACATAAGATTCTCGGCCGCTCAAAAGACGGAGATTTATCAAATGGAAGTATACTATACGTAGATCTTAAATGAGTGAGATATAATACTACCACTACAAGCATTTAAGGTCTCAATGTTCAAAAAAATAGTAATAATTACGAGTTTTTTTATATTTTTTGTTGATAATGTCTCTTGATTTTATTCGCTGGCATCGAGATGATTTGGCATTTAGAGGCATCTATTACGGCGTGACAACGCGCAGTGGCCCACGAAAAGTGGCGGTGCTCCAACATTCCAACCAATTAAATTTTGGCTGATTATATTCAGGCCCAAGAAAAGAAAAGAAAAACTTGGCGTACAAATCACATTTGCCAGTTGCCAATTCTTGCATTTTCATGAGATCCAGCTTTCCCCATATGCGCACCGTTCCAACCAACATCAATCATAATCTTGCTGCTCCTTTATTGCCAAGGAAAAATCATGGCATGTTTTCTCCGTATGGACTATGGAAGTAGAGGATTTTATTACAATATTTTTGGAATCGATGATAGGAGAGTAATCATATGTTAAAACATGGTCAGATATAAAATATAGATGACTCTCACGATGAGAGAGATAAAATATGATTTTGTACTACCGTTCGAGTTTTATAAAACCTCAAAAATAAATAACATTTTAAAAATCGAATAAATCTCTTACCTTTTACCAAAACTACATTCGATTATACTCATACGTAGTTATACAAAATCCAAATCAAATTAACAAAAGAATACTTACAATCTCTAACGACTTAATCATCATTACCACATGTCTTGTGACTATCAATGATTTTGGGCTCAACTAAAAAATTATATTTACCACCATTCACAGGCCCACACCACCAACACCCACTTTCTAATTTCTAGCATCAAACCAAATGGTAAAAAGAAGAGTAAAAAGTAACTAAAACTCCAACATGGAAGCCTACCTGGCTAATCTACCCACGTGGCATCCAGATCTAACATCTCAATCACATGGGCCACATAACCCCACATCACAGACCAATAATCAGAAGCCACAGATGGGATTTGGTAGATCGTGGGCCCCACATCGCAATACAATAACTAAAAAGAAAATAACAATAATTCTGAACCTTCCTTATACTTTAATCCCCACAAGAAAACGAAAGCCTTCTATCTTTCTATTTATGCCATCTTTTCCTTCTCTTGCTACTCAACATTCTCTCCCTCGCTTCATTTTGTTGCAAACCACACACCCACACACACACACACACAAAAAAAAGAGTGAGCGAGCGAGAGAAAAATAAAGATTAAAAATGGCGCATCATAAGTCGGTGATCTTTCTTTCTTTGATCTGCATTGCCATTGCTGGTGTTTCCGCCCAAGCTCCGGCCACATCTCCCACGGCGACACCTGCACCTCCAACGCCAACCACTCCAACCGCTTCTCCGCCTGTAACCACCACCACACCACCTCCCGCTTCATCTCCACCTCCAGCCACTACACCTCCTCCTGTTTCCACACCCCCACCCGTCGCCACTCCTCCTCCAGTCAGCGCTCCTCCTCCGGCAACACCTCCTCCTGTAGCCACTCCGCCACCAGTTGCAACTCCTCCTCCAGCAACTCCCCCACCAGTTGCAACTCCACCTCCCGCCACTCCTCCTCCAGTTGCAACGCCGCCACCAGCAACACCTCCACCGGCTCCTCTCGCCTCCCCTCCCGCTCAGGTTCCGGCTTCGGCTCCTGCTCCTAGCAAGAAGAAGGTTAAATCTCCTGCTGCCGCACCGGGTCCTTTGCTATCAAGTCCCCCGGCACCACCTACCGGAGCTCCCGCACCTAGCTTGGGCTCAATCTCTCCAAGCCCAGCAGGATCTGATGTGGTACGTCGATTTTTTAATTAATTCTTTCTATTTCCTTCCTTAATTCCATGATCCATCTAACATGCGTTAACACTTGTTTAACCACGGTTTGATCTAGCGCAACTTAGAAAACACATTAATTAATTTGCTAATGTGATGTGGGATGTGAATATCGCTCCTTCTCTATGTGAGCCAAATCCAAGTTCCAATCAGCAGACATCTGATTCTCATTGGATTTGATCATAATTTGAATTTTCTTTAATTCAACTGGATACAGAAATGTGGTGAATAATTAGAGGATAACTAGTTTTTAACCAATTGGGTAGTGACACGTCTCACCTGCTATGTATATAATGGTAAGCACGAGGCGCGGAATCCCAAGTGCGCACTGCATTCAGTGTGCGCAGGACCACCGTTACTACTGATAGGGTAGCAGAATGCAATTGATAGCCTAATAGGCTTATAGACAAGACAGAATGCGAATGTCATTCGAGCGGGCTTGGGATTGGGCCTGGGCCGGGTTCTAAGCCCAAATCTCTCCCCACTAATACTAAAACTTTAACACAAAATTGAATTAGAATGTTTCATTTCCCATGTCTATGGTTTATTTCTAACATTTTAAAAAATGCAAAATTTGAATGGCAGAGTGGAGCAGGGAAGATGGGGTCCATGAAGACGATGGCGGGTTTGGTGTTTGGATGGGCTTTACTTTCATTCCTGCACTAGGCATTTTCTTCTCCATATCTCAGATTTTTTTTCTCTCGAAATTTATTACTGTATGTTTGTTGTTACTTGATTAAATATATTCTTGGCTATCATTTTAGCCCCTGCGCGTTACGCGGCGGTGATGGGACCTTTTTCAGTACTACATGTATTTGAGGTTATTTTTTTATTATATAGTATTTTGAGCTTCTTATTATTATTACATTGTACACATTCGGTTGGATTCTTTGTTGGATTATTTTGGACATTTTTGGACTTTGGAGGGACGCTTTTTGTGAGGACTTTGTTTTGTATTTGCGTTGTTGTTAGTCCTCCGATCTGGAGTTTTGATATTTTTGTTTCTACTAATCATCGCGATTATGGATGATGCTTCCTCGTTAGCTTTTTCATCTCTCCTCATTGCCCGATTGATATTTTGGGTTTTATCGGGAAAAAGAATTTTACAAAACTCAACGACAGCTTAGAAGAGATGAGGGAGGGTGATGTTTTATTTTCAACACCAAAATCTACCATACCTATTGATGCTGGGTGTTCCAGTTTAACAAAAGATGCATTTAATAGCTGTCTATGTTAATTTTCAAACTCCATGGTTCAGAATTTTATTATTTGCTGCTGGGCCTTTCGTTTCAGATATGGGTTATTCATGGGCCTCTCCCTTGAGAAATACTAAGTCGTTTTATGCAATAGATGGGCGTCCGAAACATGACAACATGGAGGCCCAACTATAATGATTTAGCTGCCGGAGCATGAAGCCCACAGCAGCCGCAAGTAGCCAGCAACATGATGGGCTATGTAGTCGTTGAAATTGAAAAAAGCACAAAACATGTACTACATTTTAGTCGGTGATTTAATGTGAATGAATGCCAATTTTTACAGATGCTGAAAAGGGTTTGGCAAGAAATGAAGAGACAAAAATGAGAGTAGAGGAAATTAAATGTGTAGCTAAAAATGCACAATACACAAAGCATAAGTAGATGAAAGCATGAAATGGACGCAACGCACGTTTCCCACTGACAGTCACCCATCCTTGCAACCTCACGTGGCTGCATTCAAGAATTAAGAACACGCAGAAAACAGACATCTCTTTCCAGTACAGATAATTAAAAGAAAGCTTCTTCTTTTTTTCTTGAATAAAAGAACGATAAAGAAACACAGTTCGAGTCCAATCTCCTGCACAGTGATAATGAAAATAGCGATATTTTGTAACTCTCTTTTTTAACAGTGCAAACAATTCTTTGGGCCCGGAATGCTGCCCTGCCATTAATACGGCTAGACTTGAGTGGAAGAAGTTTCTTCCTCTGCCGACACTGTTTTAATTAATTACATTTCTTATTTATTTTTGGCAGTAAGTTTTTACCCCTAATTTCTCCTAATTTTTTAAATAGATTTTATTAATTAATGTCACATAAATGGCACGTCAATTAGTGATATGTCGTTTGTTCTACTTTCACCCAAACAATTGACGTGGTAGTTAATAATGACGTGTCAGTCAACGCGAACGTGGCAAAAAGTCAGTCCCATTCTCGTCAATTTCGAACATATAATATCTTCCAATTAGGTTCCATTTTTTCTAAAAAAAACGTAAGGCGAAGAATTGGATCAAATTGAAATAAACGCTTCATTCTGATTCTTTTTTTTTTAAATTAAAAATCGAGCCGGGAAATTGGAACCTATTCTTTTTATATATATATATATATTTGAAACTTTAAATCTGTCAAGTAATGGAAGGACATTTCCTAAGATCGGAAGATCCTGCTACAGTTGTGGGATTGTTTATAGTAGTAGCTAAGTGACAAATGCAGACCAGTTGAAGTCAACGCAAATTTTAATTTCATTTCCCATATGTTTTACCTTTAAAAAATAGTAGCTAGGCTATTTTATTTATCGACCCTCAAATTATTTTTCAAACGAAAGTGAATCTTGTCTTCTACACTAGTTTATAAATTAGCAGTTTAGACTTCGGCTCGCTGCCAACAAGTGTTAAATTAACCTTCAAAGATATATATACTGGAAAATTTATGCTACGTATTTGCAAAGGAATAATATTTGTAGTATAATCTTTTTAGTACAAGTTTCACCAAACTCTATGGAACCCTAATTCCTAGAAAATTTATTACTACAATATTATAGGATAGGAAGAGGACCATCCTCCTTCTTCAACTTTACATTATTTTGACTCATGAGTCATGGGTGATGGTGTGGACTGGTGCTGGGTTCTAGACTAGTGCCATATCATGCTTAGCTGCTCAGCCCATTTACCGAAACGCGTACGTGTGGTGTGCGCACAAAAACACATGTAATAACAACTTAGTAAAGTCTTAAACTCCAACTTGGAGTCCTAAACAGAAGAAGAAGAAAAAAGATGCAAGATTTTGATCAGCCAACCACCATAACCTTCTTTTCCTGGTAAGAACGCAAATTCAATTCAAGCTATTACAATCCTATAGACTAGACTAGACTAGATGCCAACTACTAGTAACTTGCTAGATTGTCCACATCAGTGTGTTAATTACGCATATTGCCTTGAATCTATGGCATTAGACAGATATGTTAGTTTTGATGTGATATTTGGAAGATAGGCAATTAACAGATTTTAGGAAGACCATCCATTCCATTGAGAGGGTGACCGATGGGCTCGTAATGGAAGAGTTTTAGGTAAGACCTACGGTTATCCATCGATGACCATTAAATCATGGCTAATCATATACGTACTAGGTTGGTTGATTAAAAAAAAAAATCTTTCGGACTAGTGATTATTCTATACACAAAAATCAAACCATACGATCTCTTATTTAAAAGATGAAAGAGACGAACTACATGGTCTGAATTAGAAGTGATCATCTTTCTTTCTCTCTCTTGAAGTATAAAGTACAGGTCACAAATTAAGTGTTTGATGTCTACATGGTACTGGAAAAAAGATTTTTCTGGTGAGATGTTTGATATTTCTGGAGTTTGTAAACGATAGCATAACATGCTACAACAGAAGAAAAAAAACAGTATAATTCAAGCGCAATTATAAGCTAATTTGACAGCCCAACAAAAAGATTTTAATGATAATAATAACGATCATTGAACAAAAAATGCGGTTAGAGGGGATCGATACCATACCAAAACCTAAACTGCCTTATCCCCTCCTTTTCGGGCTCATAACAGCATCATCCGCCGCCCACCACAAAATAAATCGTACTAATCTTTGGTGTAAAATTATGGACTCAAGGGATCTCATAAAAGAAGAATATTGCGTAGGAATTATTGAATACTCTCGATATATCAAATCATATCTTACACTCTTTTTATATAAATAGTAAAATTCAATATTATTAAAATTCGTAGAGATTTTTACACTTACAGATAGACCCCAACACACTTGTTACGTGAGTAAAACGTAAAGTATGTCATGGTTGATAGGTCTATGTTCTAATTTTACCACATTTACTCAGCTGCTCCCTCAGAAATTACAAATATGACCAATGAAAACTAATAATTCAAGCTAGTCATCAATTTGGAATTTGACCATTCAGGAGCATCATCATGAGGTGGAAATGAGGAACCTTCCCTCCAATAAAGAAAAGTTGTATTATCAAAAAGATAAAGGGAGAAAAAGAAAAAAAAAATGGTACTCCACTGTAGTAGTGACTAATGCTAGCAAGTGACATAAAAACACCTACACTACAGTGAGGTAAAGAAGTATGCGAGACATTGTCTGCAAAAAGGCTGGAAATTATATGATAAAAACATAGCAAATGATAAAAGAGGGGGAAAAAAAACTATCACATGGGATGTTATAGAGGACTTTTACCTCGTGCCATTGTTGTAAATTTGTAATGATGTTTCACATACAAGTTTTTTTTTTTTCATCAAACGATGCAAACTCAGATTGGAACCTAACCCCACGTTAGTTTATGCTAATGGGTCTTTTTTTCCCCGGTCCAAGCCGGTCAGAGGAGGGTTTTCAGGGTCAATAAAGAATGAGACCCCACAAAAGAAACCTCATGACCCTATGGGAGGGCACATTGTCGAAGGAAAAAAGGTGCCAAAGGCACACTGCTGCTGAGCTTTCTTCCACCATAGTAATAAGATGCTGTCAAGCACCATAAAAAGGAGAAAAGTTGAATGGAGATGGAACTAATGCTCCATATCTACATCATCAAAAAGAAAAATGCACGAACTAAGAACGAACAGATATTAACAGCGTTTTTCCGGATACTTCAAATCTAGAATTCCATGTTTCGAAAAACAAAGTGCAGAACCGAAAGTGATGTAGAAGAATGATGTGAAGGAAAGATAATCCATTAATAAGAGCATTTCAATAGTTCATTAACAATGTTTCTGCTTAGATTACTTTCCAGCAGTGATAAAATAGATGCCGCTAGGAGCTAAGATCATCTAATTACCCTGCCCATTTGCAAGAGATTTACAAAACAACTCCATTTCCTTCAAAACCCAGGAGGGAAAAAAATTACACTGATTAAGCAAAACACACCAAGACTAGGAAACCCAAGAACAGAAACAAGAAAAAACTAGACAATATTAGAGTTAAACACAATGTTGAACCAGTAGCAGAACTCCCTTTTTGCTGCCACTGCTGTATGCATCAAAGCAAGTAAATTAGTAACTCTATAAAAAAAAAGGTTATCGGATCTGATATAATAAAATCCTCACCACCCTCTTCCAGGAATGGAAGGTAAACTAGAAAGAAACCTCTATTTGCTCCATCCCTAACCGGAAAACCGAGCTCCAACTCCTTAGCTGGATTCTGTGCTGAGAGTATAAAGATTCATCCAGGCTCTGTTAGAACCTGGGAATGATTATCCTCTATTTACAGACTGACAGAGGCATGTTCAAAGTCCAAAAAAATGACTTCCAACTCCTACTTTGTAACTTCTAATAGGTCAGCCAAGAAAAGCTTCTACCAGTATAAACAGTTTCCCTAGTTTAATCCTACCATTGGTCAAACCTCCATCTTCCATATCATGCTATCAGCACAGCTATCAAGTGGTTTCTCTAGTGCTGCAACTTTGGCCCGATGTGCTGCTAATGCAATTGCACTCTTTCCCCTTTCATCATGTGGGAGCTCACAAGCTTCGCTTATGGATCCTGATCTTAAGTCTGCAGGAGGAATAAAACAATCCACTGAGAGGCCTGGAACATTGAAAGCAACCTCTTCAATGGTCCAGGCTTCCTCCATCTTCGTCCTGGTATGGCTCATAGCCACTTCACCAAACCTGTAAAGGGTCACTACAGAACGACCAGAGTGAGCAATCATGATCCCTTCTACAGGCCTGTAATCATCGAGAAAAGAATTTATTGTTGTTTCCCAGTAAACAGCGTCACCACCATTGGATTGGATGCGGGTCAGATGTGAGTCCTCCATATGAACAATAAGTCCAGTCTTTTGGCTAAAGTAGCCAAACAAAACATGCCTTATGATCTCTGCTGGGCCTTCACTCCTAGCCTTTAGAGTATGAGGATCAGCACACAGCTTGAGGATAAAACAATCCTCCCCATTAATTTTCTTCTCGCCAATGCACCTTGCGTCAGCAAACATGCTGGCTGTACTTCTTGGATCAAGACCCTGAAATAAGCAGCCAAAATGAGCAAACAACTATAACACAAAATGGGTACATTCAAACCAAGATCCTATTATAAGAAACCACACAATACTTCACCTGAAGTGCTCGACGCAAGGGTCTAACAGGCCCTTTAGCAGTGTGAGCACCAAGCCAAGGTGTATGTCGCCAAACAAGTTTCCCATTGCAACCAGCATGAACCTTACTACCTCCAACCGCAAGCTCAACATACCACATATCAGGATTCATCTGCCATAGAACAAATCCACCAGACTCAGCACCCCTAGACCCATTCCTATTCTTCACAACCTTAGTAGGCGTTTCGAACTCCGAGGCAATCATCTTCACCTTTCCCATCGCATACGCATTCCGCACCCCATTCTGCACTTTCAACCCACCAGACGCCGCCGTGTACTGCTGCAATATATACTGGGCCGAGGATGTTTCCTACAAAAAGCAAGTCTCACTAAGTTTTTTTGGAAAAAAAACAGACAAAACGACGCTTTCATCCGTATTTTGTTAACCTCTATCACTTTATGATCTGGTTGTTTGACGACAAATACGAAGTAAAAATCAAAATCAAATCCCTAAAACCAAACAAAATACTGAGCAAAACATATATAGTGAAGAAACAGCAAAACAAAGGAAGTTAAGGAGAGGGAGGAGGAGTAAGGAGTTACAATGGGAGTGTCTTTGATGCTGAGGTGAGGCAAAGGGTCCATGGTGCTAACGTACACCGGCGCCAACGGTGCGCCCATGACGCCGAGCAGTAATCTCAGATCAGACCTTTTGCAAGCCATACTAGTAACTGAAGGAGTCCTTGTTAGCTGTCCTTTCATCCACTGGCCCAGACCCGACCCGACCCGTTTAGGCTCCCCGTCGCCTCCATCCGGATCCGGACCTTCCATCAATGGAGTTAAAGTTTCCCCGACCACCGGCCTCATGCTCCCGGATCTTGCAATCAGCTGGTCCTGCTGCACCGTGTAGGCGTTGTAATGACCGCTGCTGCTCTTCTTCCTCCGGAGCAAACCGGAGAATGGGGAGGCGGTTCGGGCCGGGCTGTTGGCACGGGACCGAGAAGGAGAAATCCCCCGGACAACCTCGTCCTTGAGAGCGGAGAAGAAACCTTGTTTTTTCTCCATTACGAGCAAAAAATGGAAAAAGGAGGAAGAAGGAGAAGTGGAGTGAGGTTAGCTACTACTAGTGGCAAATGACTGTAAAATGGAGAGAGAGGAGAAGAAGGAGGAGTTTGTTAGAGAATCGAGGGGTTGCTGCTTTTGTGGCGGTTCTTCATAAGCACAAAGAGTGTGAAAGAGACGGTTACGGAAGGAAGGCGAACTGGTTTTTTGTAGGGAGGGTGAGTGCGTGTGCTTTTTTGTGTGTGAACTTGTTTTTGGTTTTTGTAAGAACAACTGTGAGGAAGGAAAAAAACGAAAATATAATAACTCACTTAAGCTATCAAGCTGTTCTTGCTTAATTATAGACTATCCTTTTAATTTATGACGTAAGAATTTTGTATTTTTATATATATTATTCGATCGAATTTGGAGTAGTCGATGTATTATAATAAATAAATAAAAATAATACAAATTGTAAAAAGGTGGTCTTGTTGGTGAGTGATGAGGGGAAAAGGGGTGGACTGATCAGTCTCAATGGTTCTGCCCAAAAAAAATAAAAAATCAGTCTCAGTGGTGGACTGATATTTCTGTTTTTGTTTTCTTTTCTTCTTTTCACCAATGTGGTTATTGGTTAATGAATCAGGGTAATTCCACTCGCGCCGCTTTCGTTCTTGATGGGCCAGAGCCAAGGCCCAATAAGAATTCGACACTCTCACACGACCACAATTTTTTTTTTTAATTTTGTTTTGGATATTTATTTCATTTATGATTGGTGGATAACGAAATATAATGGATTTTATTGTTTTTCCGATCATTTCTTATCCACACTTATTATAATAAAAAATGATAAAACTAAATTATTTTTGTGAATTAGTAAAGTATAAAAAGTGTAGATAGACTAATAGAGGTGTCAATAACATTACCCGTTAATTGATTAGGTAGCGAATCTCAAAACTCAAGAACAATTATTAACTAAAAAGTCATTTACGAAACTTCAATGCAACAATTTTTAAAATATTCTTAATAGTTTAGAAATATTATTATGAAAAATGAAGTAATTAATCACCTCAAAAATCCAATAAAAATGATAGCTTTTTTATTAATTTAGTTTAGACATTAACTAAAACTAATTAAGGATAGTAGTTGATTTTTAAGATAATACTTTATGCTGGAAAGTGGATACTACATAAGACCAACAGCAGCAGCGTAGCAAATGGGAGGGCAAATCTTGACCAACAAGGGCAGCAGAGGACCAAGTGGAGACCAAATTCCACCTCAGCTCGTCCGGGACCAAATTTTAGTCCCGGACCATGTCAGTGCTTTAATTAAAAAAAAAAACAAATAAAAGGCTTCAGCCAATGGCAGCGCGCACGTGGCGCGCTGCCATTGGCTGAATCCTTTTATTTTTTTTCCCCACCTCATTTGTAAATCGATTTTTTATCTATAAATACTGAAAATTATTTTATAAAAAATATACCATCATTTTTAACTTTTTGAGATCTATAAAATGAGACTAGGTTTGTATTATTTGGACAAAAAAAAAATCGAATTTTTTACATTTTTTTTCTTTTTTAAATGTTTCTTTTAATAATAATTACTCAAAATAATTTTATACCATTATTTTTACACTTATTTTTTATTTTTTGAGATCTATAAATTTGGACACTTAATAAATCAGAGTTTTTTTATACTTTTTTTTTCATTTTCTTGTTTTTTAAATGATTTTTTTCATAATAATTACTCAAAATACTTTAAAAGAAAAACATATTTGAAAATAAAAACACACGATTTGAAAATAAAACTCACAATTCGAAAATAAAACACACAATTTGAAAGTAAAACATACAATAACAAACTAGTTCTCAAACAACTCCTTCACTAGCATCTTATACATATTTTCATCTAGGGCATCACGATCTTCTTTGTTCTTCAAGGACAAGAACATCTCCATCTTCTTAACACGTGCATACTCCAACATAGCTGATGCATCCATCTTCTTAACACGTGCATACTCCAACATAGCTGATGCAGTACTAGCCCTGGATTGTTCAAGGTTTTCACGAGCATGGGCTAAATTAGATAACTCCTCCTGAATAACACCCTTTGATTTTCTAGAAGTCGATGATTTGCTCGATGAAGCTCTAGCTTTCTTCTTTGTTGCATCCCTACCTTCTGGACGTACAATGGAAGGAGTTGAGGAATCAACGTCATCGCCACCACTTTTTCTCTTCGATCCGCTACTTGCAGATTCATTTGCTCCTAGCATATATTTGGGTTGCTCGCGAACCAACTTCCACTCTTCCAGTAAGGAAAACCTTTTACCTTCGCCCTCTTGATACAACTCTAGACCCTTGGCTATGTAGTCATCATCGGACCAACCACTACACCTCACTCTACATGCTTTACTGTAATAACCAATAAAACTACATATTTTTTTATTGATTGTACGATAATGACTTTTGCACTGTACCCCTGACCTCTTTTTTCCACCATGGAAGTTTTCATTCACATAGTCAGCAATTTTTCCCCAGAAAGTATCACCCTTTTGATTCATCCCCAATTCACTATCATTACTAACGTGGAAATAACCAGTTAATAAAGATTTGTTCTCTTCCATGGTCCAAGCGTCGTAACCGGATCTCTGGGCTGATTGTTGGGTTGGAGCAAGAAAACTGAGAGGGGTATCCCTATCAACATTTCCCATAGATATTTGTGTGGAAAATTCTGGGAAATCACTTGATCCACTACTGAAACGGGGTGTGTTTGGCTCATGTGTTTGTTCACGCACAGGAGCGGGAACATAGCTATTTCCAGGAACAGGTTGATAGCCATAAGGCATATAAGGATGATTATACGGGTATTGCATGCCAAAATTTGGGGGCATCATATACTGCGATCCAAAATTAGGCTGCATCCCCGTATTCTGAGGATTTTCTGGGCATTGAATGTTTGGGTTCGGAGGTCGCATATTTGGATTTTGAGCTTGGTTAGGGAAGTTGTAATTTGGAAAAATATTCTGAGGATTTTCTGGGCATTGAATGTTTGGGTTCGGAGGTCGCATATTTGGATTTTGAGCTTGGTTAGGGAAGTTGTAATTTGGGAAAATATTATAATTTTGTGAAGGATCCATGAAAGAGCTTGAAGATTGTAAAAGACTCAGATTTGTTTTGGTGTCCAAATGACACTAACACAAGCTCTATTTATAGATCTCTAAAAATAATGGTATATTTTTTTCTATATCTTATCTTCAGATTGAATTATTGAGAAAACACAACACTCTAGATTCTGAAGAGATAAGAACGTCCCCACCTCCACTACCTTCTGATTTTATCATGTCAAAACAATACACATGTGATGGCTCATCTTTCTATACACAACACTCCAGATTGAATTATTGAGAAAACACAACACTCTAGATTGAATTATTGAGAAAACACAACACTCTAGATTCTGAAGAGATAAGAACGTCCCCACCTCCACTACATTCTGATTTTATCATGTCAAAAGAATACACATGTGATGGCTCATCTTTCTATACACAACACTCCAGATTGAATTATTGAGAAAACACAACACTCTAGATTGAATTATTGAGAAAACACAACACTCTAGATTCTGAAGAGATAAGAACGTCCCCACCTCCACTACCTTCTGATTTTATCATGTCAAAACAATACACATGTGATGGCTCATCTTTCTATACACAACACTCTAGATTGAATTATTGAGAAAACACAACACTCTAGATTCTGAAGAGATAAGAACGTCCCCACCTCCACTACCTTCTGATTTTATCATGTCAAAACAATACACATGTGATGGCTCATCTTTCTATACACAACACTCTAGATTGAATTATTGAGAAAACACAACACTCTAGATTCTGAAGAGATAAGAACGTCCCCACCTCCACTACCTTCTGATTTTATCATGTCAAAACAATACACATGTGATGGCTCATCTTTCTATACACAACACTAACATGTGATGGCTCATCTTTCTATATCTTATCTTCAGATTGAATTATTGAGAAAATGAATTGATTGGAGTTCGAAGACCATTCATTATAAATATGGTATTGCACATCATATGAATACCACTTAAAACTTTTCAGTTCAAATCTTTCTCTTCATATCATCCAATGGATCTACCCAATGATCCCTTCAGTCCCGAAGAGATCCAACGACAATGGGATTTAGAAGAATCAATACTCGATAGGCAGCAAGAACTTCTTGAAGAGCTGCAGAGGCGAAACAATCGATCACATAAGAGAAAATCTATAAGCAGGGATCATGCAGCTGCCCATCAAAGGCTCATGGCCGACTATTTCGACGACCCATGCACTTACACTGAAATGCAATTTAGAAGAAGATTTCGAATGAGAAGGTCACTATTTCTTCGAATTGTAGAAGCTTTATCAAACTACGACAACTACTTCACTCAAAGGCTTAATAATGCGGGCAAGCTTGGTTTGACGCCTATCCAGAAGTGTACAGCTGCCATGCGTATGCTCGCATATGGAGTCGCCGGGGATGCTTGTGATGAGTATGTGAAGATTGGAGAAACCACTGCACTTGAGTGCACTCGTAATTTTTGCAAAGGAATAATTGCCTTGTTTCAAGATGAATACTTAAGACGGCCAAATGTGGAAGATGTGCAAAGGTTACTCCGAGTTGGTCAGGAGCGTGGTTTCCCCGGAATGATTGGAAGTATCGATTGCATGCACTGGCAGTGGAAGAATTGTCCTAAGGCTTGGCAAGGGCAGTTTACTAGTGGACACAAGGGCACGGCAACAGTTATCCTTGAGGCAGTGGCGTCCTATGATTTGTGGATATGGCATGCTTTTTTTGGCTTGCCCGGAACATTGAACGACATCAATGTACTAGATAGGTCACTAGTTTTTGACGACATTGAGTCTGGTGAAGCTCCAAGGGTGGACTACACTGTGAATGGCCGACAGTACAATCTTGCATACTATCTTGCCGACGGAATCTACCCTAAATGGCCTGTCTTCGTCCAGTCGATTCAATTGCCCCAAGGAAAGAAAGCGCAATTGTTTGCCAAACAACAAGAATCGTGTAGGAAGGATGTGGAACGTGCATTCGGGGTACTCCAAGCACGCTTCTCCATTATTCGTCAACCAGCTAGGATGTGGGATATCGATATCTTAGGTAAAATAATGAGGGCGTGCATTATTTTACATAACATGATTGTGGAGGATGAACGAGATACATATTCACGTAATTGGGAAAATATCGACTTCGATCAGTCGGATAGTCCCGGGTCTAGCTCTTCGTTCAATGTCCAAATGCAAGTGCTACCTCAATATGAAGTGCATGTCCAAGGCCGATCAGAATCATATATTCATACTAGAGCCGAGCTACGTGATAGAGCACTCCATATTCAATTGAAAAAGGATCTCGTCGAGCACATCTGGAATAAATTTGGAACAACCCTCGATTAGATTTAAAAAAATTATTTCCCATGTTTACCAGTTAATTTTGTGTGTTTCTCAAGTTTACGAGTTTATTTTGTGTGTATTTTCTTGTTCGTTTGCAATAATCTAAGTCGATGTTTGATTTACTGAGTGATAAATAATATTGTGTGTTACTTTTAAAAAATATTATATTATTTATTTCATTAAAAAAGTATAGATTTTTTGAAATCTGAAAAGAAATTATGAAATTTAATTAATTTATATTAAAAAATATTATTTATTATTTATTATATTATAAAAAATAATTATTATAGTAATTATAAATTTAATTGGAAATAAAATGAAAAATATGGTGGGGTATATGATAAATGATGTGGAAGGGAGAGAAATTTTTTAACACCCTGAATAATCCCCTGCTGTGAGCGTGTGGGTGTTAAATGCTTTTTGGTTGGGTGCTAAGCTGATGTGGCAGTGAGAGAAAGTGAATAACACCCTGAAATTTGATCCCCTGCTGTGGATGGTCTAAGTTATTGTAAGAGATTTGCAGAATTTGCAGAAAATACTGCATTTTATTAATCAAGTCGATCCACGTCGAATTAAAACAAAAAGGAAACGACAGGAAATAACGGTACGGAGTATTATTATGTTTAACAGGATATATGAATATAAAATTATTTATTTACGATGATGCCATCGACGTGGTGTGGATTACAGCCAAACGGAGTGCGTAACTCGAAGAAGAAGAACTGTGGCCACTATATACGCGACTTGAGGGTGTTTAAATAATAAATATGATAATACAAAAATAAGATCACGGAAGAGAAAAAATAAATAAATTGGATTATTAAAGGAAAAAAACAAGAAAATTACGTGGATTAGTGCCCATCTAATTAATATCGATGCCTCCACATCACTAAATCTCCATAATAGATTGTGTTTTTTGCATGTGTTTTTATGTCCTTTTCCTTTCCTTCCCATTCTTATCATTCTTTCAAACAAAAAACAATTGCAACCTAACCAACCAAACCTTTCCTGCGTCATTAAACACCTCTTGTATACATTCGTCGAATCAAGTATCTGATTGTGGGCCCTTCAAAAAAAAAGTATCTGATCGTGGGCCATTTTGTCAACAATAATTTGTTTCGTGGGCCACTGTCTGTTTATTTCAAGCCCAGTTCACAGAATCGTTGTTCCTTCCAAACAAAGGCATCTCTCGCTTGCTTTTCCCATTTTTTTAATATTTTTGGACCATACTCTTAATTAATTAATTAACTAGTGAGTTCTTACTGTCCCAAACTTATAACCAATAAATTATTAACAATTCGACACTCTTATCTTTTAAATAAATATTTTTTAATTGTTTAATTTTTTTAGATTGAAATTATTTATTGAAAGTACTATATATATTATCTAGTTGATAAGCCGGTACGAACAAAAATAGATATACAATACCTATTATTTATATTAAAAAATATTATAAATTACTCTCTCCGTTTTCAAATAACTGTCATTTATCTACTGAAAATGTGGTCCAAATTAACTGTCGTTTTAAGTCATAATTACGACTTTTGCTTTCTGTTTTAGTTTTTTTACCCAACTAATTAATTTGGTACATTGATATTATTGTAATTATACTATAAAAAATGGATAAATTAAAAACTACAGTTAAGAAAACGTGGTTCAAAAATTATTATTTTAAATTTATCTATTATTTCATAAAATTAATTATTGCAGTACCGAGCGAGTGTTAAGTTTAACTAATTATTTATTAGGGGAACCGCAGACAGGATTTTACAATTCAACATAGTGACTGTATAAGACGTGGATCTTGTGGTCGGGTTGTAATGATGCATTACCATTTCAGAAATTCAATTATTCGAAAACGAAAAGATTTAATATTGTAATAATAATTAATAATAAAATTAACTTTTTCTTTCTAAATAAAAAAAATGTAATCATGCATTACAGCCGCTTGTGGAAATTCAAATTACTTCCATTCCAATGTATGGGTCAATCTGAATTGAAAATAACTATTGACAGCCAACTTTATTGCATGTCGAAATCAATTCGCAACTTGAAACTACTTTACCATTTTCTTTTCACATTGCAATCATTGATATTTTTCGGCTCCAGTTGTTAAGACTTAAAATAATATATGCACCCTTTGTTCATTGGTAACTGACGTTTAGAAAATAGGTATCGAAAATAAAGAGCAATGGATTTTAGGAGTTTTTTAGTCTATTATTTATATAAATACTTCTTCTTTTTATAAAATTCTCTCTCTACAAAAATTTAATTGTCGCTTTTAAAGAGAATTGAATTAGCGAATTAGTTGTACATTTTTTTAATTTTCAAGATGATTATAAGTATACTGATATGTTCTTGATAATCACTCCATAATTGACAACTAATAATTAATTTGGTTCCTAAAAAAACTAGAAAAGTATCAATTAAAAACATTCGGAGGGAATTCCAGCCTATTACTCCCAAAAAATGTCTTGCTAATTATGAAATGTCAATTAATAAAGATCAATTTTTTTCTCCCAAACGTCATTTAATTATGAACGGAGAATATATATTTTCTCATTTGAAGTTTGAACCAACGAAAAATATTCCTAAACTCGTTAGACGATTACTAATTTTTTAGTTCAATAACTAGGTACTAAGGAATAAAGTATCAATTTTATTCTTGGAATGTTTTCGTGTCTCTCTTATAAAAATCAATTTATTCTCACTATTCAATCATTTTTAACCATTAATTGAATAAACAAAATTTAGAAAGGAAGAAAAGGTACAAAGCGGCTTGATCTTCTCCGGGTCACGATCGAACCTATAATGATGCTCTTCTTGACTCCACCACCAGCAACACCCTTCTTCTTTACTCTGCAAAACACGTGCGCCACTTCTTCTTTACTCTGGAAAAGAAGTGGAGAGAAATCAGAGATGAACTCAAGAATTGAGAAAAGAAAAAAAGAAGGTCGGGTCAGGTCGGGTCGGGTCACAATCTTTCAAGACTAGCCCTACTTGCTGAAAAGTTTAAATAATTAGCACTTTCAATGAGTTACTCGTCACTTCGAGTCTGCAATTTCTATCAGACATAATTTTTTCTTGATTTAAGTTGTACTACATTTTTTAAGCAGTTAGGCAGTAACTTGGTCTGCCACCGGCGTAACATAAGACTAGAGAATTAATAATCAATTTCAACAACTACTCTACATGGAAAAACTATAAATCAATTTCAGCAAGAAACACTCCCCTAATTTTGGGGCACTTAATTTGATTTATCAATAATTTGAGCACACACGAGACATTAATTCGGTATGGACCATCCTGATCCAATAATTCTAACGGGCCTAACCCCGGGCCATTACAAAAATGTGACCAAGTGAGAAATTTAGGGATTTCAATTTATGAGGAATAAATTGTGTTATGGCACCATAATACACCCACAATTACATAAATCAACTACTAGAAAGTTGTTCTAATTTAATTAGAAATTTCGAGTTCAATTTTTAAATATATAGTTATGTTAAAATTTATAAGGGAAAATTTTACCGCAGACTAATTAGTATATTCATTCTTTATAGAGTATGTCATGAGTTCAATCAATGATGAGGTGAAAAATGAAAATTTTAAATATTAAGTTTTTTTTGTGATAAAAAGAAAGAGGTTTTTTTCAAAAATTCTATATAAATTTCTATATGAAAATATGAAACCGAGATAGTTACCTTTCACAAAATTATTACGATAGAGCCACCTAACTTTATATTTGAAAGCGATGTTTCCGTCTCTCCTTTCTCTCGAATCAGTTGACAAATCCCTTTTCTAAAAAGAGGAAAACTAAGCAACAGCATATAACCAGTAGTATTGGATTGAAAAAACTTACAATTTTTTTTTATCTTAATCATATTGGGCTAGTTAAAGAAAAAATAAAAAAAATTCATGTATTGGGCTGTATAATATGGGCTTACTCAGACTTGATTTTACTTGGACCTGACATATATTTCGATTAGCCCTGAAATAGTTATATCTGTCTGGCCCATTGCTACAAATTGGTGTGAAGAATCGAAAGATCGGCCCAGTAGGCCCCAAGTCTTCATTGTTAGTAATTTTTTGGGGTTAATTATAATGCATAAGAAAATACTTAAATAAAAATACAAGCTGATATAGGTAAAATAATAATTTCCAGTTTATACTCCGCTAGTTTTTTTTTGACATAATTAAAATGAAATAAAAAAAAGAGGAGATTAATTCGTACTCCATCTTTGATTAATTCAACATGTAAATCACACTCACCAACCAAACACAATCCAACAAAGGAAAGGATTAGGAAAATCGCTTCTCCTCGCGTACCAAAACCAACATGGAAGAATGTAAGAAACGGTGCCGTCTAGTCAAAATAATATAAATTAATTAATTTAAACAATAATAACAGTACAAAGGTAAATTATAATTATTGCTTCATGTATCGCTAGATAATTTTTTTTTTAACATATCAATTTGTTTTTTGGAAAACTTTTTATATAAGAAGAATATAATTTAACAACCGAGGTGAAATTCATATCTAAATTTTAATAATATTTTTATTACAAATAAAATAATCAATAAATTATCTACCTGTCTATGATTTTTTTTTTCGTTTTTATTTAAAAATTACTCCACCACATCTAAATCAATCATTAATTAATTAATGAATCAACAGGTCTAAAAACATCCACTTTCGCCAAAGATTCTTGACTCTTCTCGTACTTCTTGCGAGTCACGAGTTGCAATTTCCCTTTCCCTTTTTTCTTTTTTACTGCGTCAACAGAAAACAACCACTCCCTCCATCTCCAACCTACAGGCCCATGTAGATTGTAGAGTTACAATTTCCCTTTTTCTTTTTCTGTTTTTACTGCGTGAGCAGAAAACAACCACTCTCTCCATTTCCAACCTACAGGCCCATATAGATTGTAGATGAACACATCTTCTTCTCTGTTTTGTAACCAGGAATCGCCCTTTTGTTCAGATACAATTACTCTAAGTGATTCTCGTTGCTGACATTCTAATCCTAAGTATCCAATTCTACCGCCAAATCATGGGCATCTGTATTCCTACCTTGGAAGAAATGTAAGATATTTTGTACTTCTTCTTCCGTTTCTGATGATAAATTCACTCACGTTTTTGGTTAATTTTGTTTTAGGTATATTGATTCCTGCCGCCGGCATGAGGTTCTTCCTAATGCGGCAATTTTATCTGGTTTCTTCAAGGTTAGCGTTTGATGATAAAGATTGAGGTTTCATGTTTTATATGCGTGTTGTTTGTTGTGATGGGTTCTTTGATAGGATTGGGAACTTGGGTTTTTGTCTGATTATTGATTTGATGTTCAGGCTGAGGTTACAAAGTCTTGCAATGAATTGTGTAGTATGGACATAGTATTGGACCGGCTTAAAGATATTGATTTTCCTCCGCTTTTGGATGTGTGCGTTGCGATTGACAATTCTGAGATTGAAGCAGTTGATGTTCGTAATGAATCTTCGTGCGTGTTGAATGGAGAATGTGCCTTGTCTTTGATGCGTGCTTTCGATCAAAAGCTTCGAGTGGTTGATCTTCACGATTCATCATTCGGCAAGGACTTCCTGAGGTATGTCATTGTATGTGCTGTTGTTGTTATGATGAGTAATGCTGTAGAAAGGCAATATACCATTTACATCCATCAACGAGGACTAAAACAATTCCTGGAAGATAAGGTTAGGGAAACATTCCTCCCAATTGTCCTTAAGAAGGGAAGGAGAAGGTTCATTCTTTCCTGTCTGACAAACTGTTTCTCGTGTCATTTTCATGTCAGCCAAAAATTGTGGGAGAGGCATAGCTCCCACAATCTTTTTGGATTCTGACCATGAATTCTGCGTTCAAAACGTCCAAGCTCCCAAACTTTTTAAGGCTCTTAAGCATTTCAAAGTTCCACAGGTTTTACATGCATGATTTACTTCATATTGCTGATTTGAGGTTTGTTCGTAGGGAGCTTTCCCAGAGAGGTTTGGCATGCCAAGTTTTAAACTTGAGGTCTTCACATTTCCGTAAGCTGAACATGGGAGGGAAATTCATGCAGATACACACCCTTAATCTTGATTTTAGTACTTCACTCAGTAGCTTCCGGGAGGATTGTTTCACTTGCATGCCCAATCTAGTTTCCCTCTCCATGTGTGAGACAGGAATTTCAAATCTCTGGACAACTATAGCTGCTCTGTCTAAACTTTCTTCTTTGGTAGAACTTCAATTTCAAAAGTGGGTATGTTGCAATGACAATGGGTCTGCATCATCATCTCATGGAAAGTTTGATCACCAGCCTTATTTCGGTCAGCTAAACGGTTCTACCAACATAGGGGCACTTTCCGCTGATGTTGGTGAACTAACAGACCTTACCTCAAGCCCAGAAGGAACACTCAGGAATATGTTTTCTTTCAATAATCTGGTTATAAATCAACAAGTTCAAAATATGGAGGCCTCATCAGATGACCGTGAAATGGATTTTTCAAGTCATAGGCAAGATTTTGATTACATGGAGGTATCGTCCAGTGCATCTTCTGGATGGAATAGGCACGTCAA
The DNA here is from genome assembly GCA_963691705.1 of Viola odorata. NCBI lineage: Eukaryota > Viridiplantae > Streptophyta > Magnoliopsida > Malpighiales > Violaceae > Viola > Viola odorata. The sequence continues at coordinate 1,129,586 of OY829544.1, forward strand.
TCTGCAGAACGAGGTAAATCGCATATCCTTTTTCTTGGATATGGCTCAAGTTTTTTCCTGTTGGAACCTATGAAATGATTTATCGGCATTTGGAATTATAGACCTTTGTTGAACCGATTTAATTGCTGTGAATAATTGAAAATGTTCCATATTTTAGCATCATTGAATCAGATTGTTGCACCATTAAGTTTTTTATCCTCTTAGTTCTTTTTGGAAGTTTTCTCATATTTCGAATTATTTTTATTTTTAAGAGAATTTATTGGACTAGCTAATGGTATGACTTTGATCAGTTCTGCTTAGATGTTCTTTCTTGCTGCATTCCATCCCACCTGCCTTAGGTTGAATTTTATGTTATTTCCTTACATTGTCTATCATCTTTACCTTTTGGATCACAGCAGTTTAACATCTAACTAACGTGGCAGGTATCTTTTGGTATGCTGTTTAATCAGAAGGAAGAGTCCTTGTCAGGTTCTCTTGGAAGGCATGTCACAGATTTGGCTTTAAAATATATCTCATGCCATCCTTCGCCAATATGCTTTGAAAAACATTATAGAGAATTCATGATAGCTTCGTTGCCTCAATTGAAAGTTTTAGATAACATAGCAGTCAGAAATATTGACAAGGAGAGAGCTGCTGTGACATTTTCACAATACTTTGAGTACTTGCCATATAAACGGAAGCATAAAGAGAGTATCGTTAATATATTGCATAAGCGTGAAATAAAAGAAAAACGATCTCATTCATGGAGTACAAATCAAAAGGCTTCATATTCTTGTGGAAACTCTCCATACTTCTACACCCGGTCCCTTTGTGCTGCCAAAGTGGGATCATCTGCATGGCCTTTCTTTCATTCACTCTCTCTATCAAGCTGTGATGTGGGGGACAGGAATATAAACTTTCGTCCAAGACAATTCGAGTACCATCCATCTATCTCTAGTTTAATGGTTTTTGGAACTTTAGATGGTGAAGTAGTTGTAATTAACCATGAGAACGAGAAAATAGTTAGGCATATTCCATCACTTGGTGCAATGAACAGTGTATTGGGGCTTTGCTGGCTCAAGAAATATCCTTCCAAGGTATGTGGTGGTGACTATAGTGTAGACATTATGAAGGAATGGAGAATTGACTCTCTTATTTCCATCGGTGTCTCAATTCTGAGTTTTCATTTTATTTTCCCTATAGTTATGATGTACATGCTATGGAAATTGGTGTTAGTGGATTTACAATGTAAACTGGTCGCAAAATAGCCTATAAAACTTCATTTTAGGTGTAATTTATTCAAAATTGAATTAATTTGACCCATGCATCTGAAAGGGATTCCTTAAGTTCTAGGCGCTGCTTTGTACTTGTTAAAATAAATGCATGGATGTGTGCCGTTTTCTTTTTCTTTTTGTTGAATATGAAGTGCATGTACGAGTTTAATGAGCTTTCTTCTCCAAGGAGATAAGTTTCTGTGGCAGGGTATTAGTGACCTGTAACACCAACGTCATCTGAGAGGGGAGTTGCCTGAAATCTTGTTTTATTTGCATTTGTGGCAATGCGATTGCTTACCATTACCTATAATATATCATCTTTTTTTCAATAAAATTGATTTTTGTGCATATTGGATTCATTCTGAATATGCTAACAAAGTTCTTTTCCCCCCCTCTGCTGGATATCAGCTCATAGCAGGTTCAGATAATGGTTCGCTGAAATTGTATGACATTGAGCACATGCCTCCAACCTTTACAGGCATGTTTTCTGGAGCTGGCTCTGTCACCTTTGATGACTTCGAGCAGTTGACATCTGTCCATGTTAACTCCACTGACGAACTATTTCTTGCAAGTGGATACTCAAAAAATGTTGCTTTGTATGATATCAACTATGGAAAGCGCATACAGGTGTTCACTGACATGCACAGAGAGCATATCAATGTTGTCAAGTTCTCAAACCATTCTCCATCAGTTTTTGCTACTTCCTCATTTGATCAGGATGTCAAGTTGTGGGACTTAAGGCAGAAACCAATACGGCCATGCCACACTACTTCAAGCTCTAGGGGAAATGTAATGGTCTGCTTTTCTCCAGATGATCATTATCTTCTTGCATCTGCTGTTGACAATGAGGTATTCTACTTTTACCTCCCTCCTTTTTTTCGCCTTTTCGGAGAAGCTTACTGCCAGCTTTAGGCTTTCTGCACCTCCATCTATTTAAATTTGCAAGGTATATTAGGGTGTTGTGAACTTTTTTGCATGGGTAATCAAAACTTAGTGATATAGGTTACTGATGAAATTGGTAAGCTGCACAATCACAGGAATTATGCAAATATATGCTGGCAACAGTCTCACAAAATTTGTTACACTCTATGAGGCAGTTAATCTAGGTTTGAGTCCTAGGCCTGTGGTTGTCTGAGGTAATATCAGTGACCAATTGGATGGGGTTAAAGTAAGTGGTCTTAAGGGTAAAAGACTTGGTTTTTTCTTGTAATGCATACTTATTTAGTACTTTATGTGGTGACCGTAATTGCCATCTTCATCGTGTACAGGCTTCTTCATATTTAGTTTTATTGAAGTTTAATTTTTGCTCTTCCTAGTCTGTCCAGTGTATGAGCGTTTTCTCAAGTCAATTGAATTCTCTACTTTTGTGGAAAAATAAGTATTGTGATTGACATAAATATTGTGACAGGTTCGACAAATTTTGACTGTTGATGGGAGACTTCACATGACTTTTGAGATACCATCTACAGGAAGTTCACAGAATTATACTCGTTCCTACTATATGAATGGAAGGGATTATATTGTTAGTGGGAGTTGTGATGAGCATGTTGTCCGTGTTTGCTGTGCTCAAACTGGAATGCGTCTCAGGGACATTTCTTTGGAGGTTAGTGGCGGCACGATTAGTAATGATGTGTCAACTTTATTTGACATGGAAACAAGAAATTCACAGATGGCCTAAAAATGTTTTCAGTTTTGTTTTTTGAAAAAGCAAAATGCCTGCATTGCGTTGCTTTCACTTTCTGCAGTTCCTGACCCATATCCTCTGATCAGTGCTAACTAATGCCATCAGTTTTATTTGAATTGCTCTAATCTGCATTTGTTGCTCTAATGCAGGGACGATGTTCAGGGGCATCAATGTATGTGCAGTCTCTGAGGGGTGATCCTTTTAGGGTGAGTTTTCCACTCTGCTACTGATTATCAACTTACTAAAGAAAATGTTGAAGTAGATGGGGAGAGATACTCGTTACCACTTATTCTGACATTTCAAACAAAAGAATGGCATTTTGTAAATTTAACCGGAAGAAACTTCATGCATCAATATGGTTACTTGAATCACCACCTGCTCAACCTTATGATATTCACTATTCATAGGGTTCAAATTACTGAGATCCAACAATGAAATTTTGGTTCTGAATTTGAATCTCATTTATGGTTTGTTATTTTTGTTGCTGTAGGGTTTCAACATGAGTATCTTGGCAGCCTACATGCGTCCGAGCTCAAAATATGAAATTGTCAAGGTATATAATTCACGCGTTGCTCCTCTTGATCTTCTCCTAGTTTCTCTCTTCCGCTCGTTTCCTCTCAGATATTTCGCGAGACGCTAACATTGAGAATATTTGCACTTGTTGCAGGTCAATTTGCTAGCATCATGTGACCAGGCCAAGGAATCCTCTTACAACAGGCATTCTCACCCATCAAACAGTATGGGAGGTTGATGTATGTACCTTTTTGTTGTATTCAAACAAAGTGCACCTAATCTTCAACACCCATATCCTTGTTGTTGTATAGAATTGTACTTTTCTGTTGTATGTAATGTAACAAAATCATCAATCATATAGGTGTGAGTTCTAAAGTCTCTGATGATCTGATGTGCCCCTCCCTTATTCTCATCCTAAATTTTGATTCAGGACATGCAACCTATCGGTAAAATGCGCCCTATTTGTTTAGTACCACTTGGTTGGCTAGGTTTTTTTTTTTTTTTTGAAAATCTTGGTTGGCTAGGTTGAGGTGACACGTATGCATGGGTAAGATGCTTGCTATTTAGGGCACAAAAGGACAGAAGGAAGGTACTAGAAAGTAGCAACCTTTCTTTCACAACTCACACCTATGGAAACCGCGTGGACAGAACCTGACGATTCCCACCGCCCAAACCCCGTCATGTGCTGAGCAAAACTCCAGGCTCCAGCTGTTCCCTCTGTAACAAATTTATTGCTCTTCATCTCTAGGTACTTTCACTTCTCTTCACTTGCCACATCACCCTAATTGACGAGTAATTACTTGGTATTTTCGTTATGAATGAAACTTAAATGTGAGGTCCGTGTGGGGCTTTAGTGATGTTGGTTATTAGAATGGAGTAAGCAACGCTGGGAAAACCCCCTTTCTTTAAAACCCGGTATTATTTGAATAAGAGAAGTCTTAAATTTTAAAAAGACAGAAATAACACTAAATAGAGATCGAAATAAGTTAAAGTGCGAGTTGGCATGCACTCACTATTCCCATCCACTCTACTATATATTCCCACTTACCCTCATCAGTCTCTTCACTTTGTCTCCAACCAGCTAGCTGCTTAATTACACATTACAGTCTTAATTAACAAAAAGAAGCAGAGATGAAACTCTTGTTTGCAACACTGCTCCTCTGCTCACTCCTTTTGAGCTCATCTTTCTTGGAACCTGTCATGGCTGTTGATTCAGGTAAGTGTGCTTTTTACATTTTGGTTTTGGTTGGTAATTTCTGATAATTATCTGTTTTACTGATGTGGGTTTTTTGTGATGATCATGTTTAAAATTGAAATTTAGCAGTTAATTGCAGCAACAAGTGCCAGAGTAGGTGTGCAAATGCAGGAGTGTTGGATAGGTGCTTGAAGTATTGTGGGATCTGCTGTGTGGAGTGCAAGTGTGTTCCTTCTGGAACTTACGGGAACAAACACGAGTGCCCTTGCTACAGGGACAAAGTTAGCTCCAAGGGCAAGCCTAAGTGCCCTTAAATCAACCAATATTGTCCTACAAGAAGAAGAGAGTTGATTGCAATTTGCATGTCCTAGCTACTGTGTGTATCATCAGTTTGAAAATTTTCTTTTCATTGTTGTTAATTTCATTGGTGTTGTTGTATTCAATCTTTATGTTGAAGACCTATCTTCCACATTTTATTTACATAAATAAAGTTTTATCTTCAATTTTAGTTAAAATTGCTGAATTATAAACTAAAATCTTTATGAGTGATTTGATACTAATTGTTTGGCTGACGACAAAAATACTATTTGAATCAAAATCTGGGAAGTTAGATGTGTTGAATTGGATTCCACCATACATGCTAAAAAAACACTATTGCCCCTTAAACAACAGTTATATTTATGTATGACGTGATTAAGAGATTTACTCTTTATTAAAAAAATGCAAAGTTAAAAACGAAAAGCCCACTTTCAAGTGAAATTAATTAAACCCATTTTTCATTTAAATAAATCAATCAATTAAGGTTAAGCTTTAGCTTAAGACGAGAGACTAGAGAAATTATTGAGAGTTCATGGGTTAAAATCTCCCTATTGTTTATTTTCTTTTATTCACAAAATCATGGAGCCCAAATTGGGCCCAACCCGACTTAAAGCCCAGGCCTGTGACGTAGCTTCTCTCACCTCTGGGAGCATAACTCTTGGAAGTTCAAATCACCCTCAGTGCCTCTTCCAATTCGCATCTTCAACTTCAATTTCATTTTAAATCGCTGCAAAGCATCCAAATCCATCAATGGACAATTCTGTTGTTAAAGAGGTACGCGCGATACACCATACATGTCAATGTACCTATGTGCAGCAAGACATACTCTGATTCAACAATTCCACAATTCCTGTGTTTTTGTTTCTACCTTTGTTTGGTAGGTTATCGAGAAGCAGGTGCTTACAGTAGCCAAGGCTGTGGAGGATAAGATCGATGAGGAAATCGCTGCCTTAGATCGCTTCGACGAGGATGATCTGGAGGCGTTGAGGGAGAGGCGGTTGCAGCAGATGAAAAAGATGGCTGAGAAGCGTAGCCGTTGGATCTCCCTTGGTCATGGAGAGTACACTGAGATCCCTTCAGAGAAGGACTTCTTCTCTGCAGTCAAAGCCAGCGACCGCGTGGTCTGCCACTTCTATCGCGAGAATTGGCCCTGCAAGGTAAGAATTGAGGAATGACACTGTCGTTTATAGATATTCGTTTTGGTGCTTTACTCTATCACTGATTCCTACTTTTTGTAGGTGATGGATAAGCACTTGAATCTGTTGGCAAAGCAACATATAGAGACGCGGTTTGCGAAGATCAATGCAGAGAAAAGTCCGTTTTTAGCTGAGAAATTGAAGATTGTCGTGTTACCAACTCTTGCTCTCATCAAGAATGCCAAAGTGGATGATTATGTGGTATGCTTTTCTTCATGTATGATAAAGTAAAATTATTTGTCTGATGTGGCTTCTAATGTTTGGTCAAAGCTAGTGGTTTTCTCTGTTTGGTCTTGCATTAGCTTAGATGGGCGGAGGTGTAATGGAAGTGTTGAATTTGATTGTTTAGGTGGGATTTGATCAACTTGGTGGGACTGATGAATTTACGACGGAGGAGTTGGAGGAGAGATTAGCTAGAGCTCAAGTTATATTCTTTGAAGGTGAAGCTTCACGAAGTACATCCAAGTCTAATGCACAAACTAGGAGGAGTGTGCGGCAAAGTGAAAACCATGACTCTGATGATTCAGATTAAACTGTGTTCTCCGTCTGGTATGCCGATGATCGTAATAGATGCTGTTTGGTAACTTTGGTTGTAGAAAGCAGATGAGGTCGCTCATCTGTAGGTGCTTTGTTGTAGAAGTATTAAGAACTTCCGTCTGCTATTTTCTGGCTACATTTTCATTGTGATATTTGTGTTCAATAGAATACTGAATTACCTTTCATTGTTATTTGCACTTATGAGATCAAATGATATGATTAAGTTACGCAATGGTTGTTAATATTGCTATTGGTTTCCCAGAATCCCAATTCACTAAGAATGTGTCAGTTGCTAACAGTGTTTACAAGTGTGCAAAAGGTTGAGCCACTGTGTACCTGACTTCGATTAACTTAGTTTTTGTTTGCTCTGTAAAGGTGTAGATGGAGCTGCTATTTTCTGATAAACGGCACAGAATTGGTGATTGATTATTCCACGTCTGTTTAGCTTCCGTTCTGGAAAGGTTAGTGCTGTCTTGTGGAAGATTAGTACTATAACTTACGGAGGAGAACTGAGATGGTAAAAACTGATAAGTGGTTAAATTCAATGAAAGCCAAATTGGAATGACAATTCAATGAATCCTTTTTTTCTTTGGAATTGCTTGGTGCTGCTTTGCTCATCTCTCTCAAAATATTGATTAACTATATCCATTGAATTTATAGGTTCCATTGACATATTATAAGGGAGAAAAAAATCGTTGTAGAAAATCCAAAACAAGACATTGTAGAAAATCCTATTAAAAAAGTTGGTCAACATTGGGAAACTCTTTGATACACATCTGAAGAAATTTAGAATGTATTGCTGAAGTATCCAAAGAAGTTTATTATTTGATTGCTTTGGATGCACTAGCACTATAGCATATCCTTCTTGATTGATATTTAGCAACCGAATTTGAGCTTGATGCAGAAATATGAGATTTTTTTTCAAAGAATCAACAATCGGAGGAAATATGATGTAACTTACATTATTCTACCTGATAGAGTACCATCCTTTTTATGTTTTATTTTTATCTTTAACAGAATCTACGAATACACTTCTAATTGCATTTTGAAGAGTGGTTTAACATCATTGCAAATTTATAATCCACCATCTTTTATGCATTTGAGACATCCAATGTGCATGGAAGTACTGAAATGAGTATCGGTAGCTAATTCAGTCTTGATGCTTATCCATGAGAGATTTGAAAAAATCGTGCATCAAAGGAAAGGTTTTAACTCGCATTCAACTTCGGAGTTATTAGTTCTCTTTAACTGCCAGAATTCTCAACCTTATGTGGGTGCAAGAAGTTGGTTGGCACTCTTGAGAACACTGAAGTAACGAAATGATATTGATATTGAATTTGGGATTTGATATTTGATAATGATGGATTTGAAAAATCTGGCATCAAAGGAAAGGATTTAACTAGCGTTCAACAGCAGAGTTATTAGTTTCCTTTAACTGTCAGAATACCTATCGTCTAGTAGTTGGTGGCGCTTTTGTGGTTGGTAGATGCCAGTACAAAAAGCCAGAGCGTTAGTTTACTTCACCATTCTTGTTTTAACGCTTGTTGTCTCGCCCACGTGCCGACCAACATCGAGAGATATCATCCCTTGTTCCATTCTGTGTAACGCCTGTCTTTCCTTGCTCTTCTAGATCTGATCTTCGATCTCTCCTTATCACTCTGCGCATGTATTCACCATGGTTATCCTAAGAAAAGTTATGGTATTCTTCTCTGTTCAGATTCGGTTATTATGTTTTCTGGGTCTTGGTCAGATATATTTTTTCTTATTTCTTGTATTTTTTTGATGCTGAATTCTTAGGATACATAACATTGATCAATCTTTCAGAGATCCAACGATAATTATAACTGTGATTTGTGCATCTTCTGTTACTAACATGCCCTTTTCTTATGTTCTTTGTTAACTTTTCTTCTGAAAGCCTTTGTAATTATGTTTAATATAGCTTATAAAAGAGGTTTAGATTTTTTTGAGTCTTTTTTATCTGCTCAATTCATCTGCAGATACTGGTAGCTAGTCATGAACCGTAAAAGAGCTTCGAGGAGAATTACGGGCCATGATGGTGATAATGGAGTGGGGAAAGTTAATGGAACAGTGATTCAAGATCTTCCAGACTGTATTCTCGCTGATATTCTAGTTAAGCTCTCTGTAAAGAGAATTCTCATTTGCAAATGTGTTTGCAAACCTTGGTATGAGCTTATCTCATGCTCTAGATTTGCCAAGGCTCACTATGAAAAGGCAGAAGTTTATCCTATGATTCGAACCTCAAGTCCTGTAGGCCTGTCAAGAATTCTTTATGTGGTTGAGCCTGAACATAAAGATGACTTTGATCTCAGGTATTGCCCATATTGTTACAATGAAGGCTTTGCTGGAAATTTCAATAAACACGCTGTCAAGAAATGCAGTCACCATATTAACATGAAACTTGACAGCTTATTAAAAAAACATGAAACTTGACACCAAGATCAAGTTGCCACTTCGCAACTTTGATGATAGAGATGGAACTGATGACGTGAGTCATCATAACCTTGCACCCAAGAGAAATTCTTTTGTGAAGCTGAAGCCAAAAGATCACAAGTATAGGGTGGCAAATTCATGCAATGGCCTTCTTTGTCTGTCTGAACCAGCAAATAACAAGCCGGTAGCCATTTGCAACCTTACAACTGGTGAGCTCATTAATCTTCCAGAAGATGAGTTACCTGAATATCCAAAGTGTTTTTTAGGTCACAAAAGCTTTGTTTGTGGTTTGGGTTTTAGTCCATTGACTAACCAATATAAGGTGATACAAATATTCAGCTGTACTTCATGGACTGCAGTTCATACTGTTGGAACAGGGTCATGGAAAGACCTTAAAACTTCTCCCATCGAGCATTCTAAGCTTGAGTACACTACTTATTTGAATGGGGCTATTCATTGGTTTTGTAGGAATAGACTAACTCCAGGTATCATACTTGCTTTTAACATTGCTGATGAGAATTTTAAGTCAATTCCACCACCTGTGACAGAAGAAGGTCCCTTGATGAGATCTTATCATAGAGGAGTCAATGTGAGCTTCGGCACATTAGCAGGGTGTCTCTGCATATGTGATGCCCCAACCTATGTGCCAGTTGATATATGGATCATGAAGGATTATGGTGTTAGAGAGTCTTGGATCAAGCTGTTAACCATTCCCATCATATTTGCAGACCCATGGATTCAAGGCATAAATGTACCCCTTAAGTACATGCGCAATGGGGGTATACTGTTGTTTAACCGTCATGACAATGCTATAATATACTATGATCCAGTGAGAAACAGGCTCAAGTTTCTCAAGTTGCATGGAAGCAAATTGCCTCTAGAAGTGTTCACTCATACCCCAAGCTTTGTCTCGCTAAAGAACGTTATATCGGCAGATGATCCGCAAGTGCACTACACCAAGTTGAGGTAGAGTTGCTATGGCTTCAAGTTATGTATGAGACGTTTTTAGCAAGAGTTGATTGTTCTGTTCCTGATTCCACTATCTATAGTTTTCTGCCTGGAATTGGGATTTTTGATTGTGCATATGCATTCTTTTCAGATATTGCATGCGCATCTTTTAACTGGGAATTCAGTGTCGCAATTTGTTTTGCTATGGTAGAATTAAGAACTTGTGAATGTTATCCTATATATTAACCTGCATTTTGTTTTCAGTCATTATGTAAAAGATTTGTCCCTGCGGTTAAAAATTTGAGTTCCATTCTTCAATTCCTGATGTATGGTTTTGCACATCTAGATGATTTTTCTTTTTTCTGGCAACAACTAGGCCCCAACTATTAAAGTCACTCTATAGTGAGCAATGCCTTGTTTTAATTGGCTGTCAAAAATACATGCTATTTTCATCTCTCAGTTTTCTAGAAAGTATGGGAAATTGGTTGAATGCTAAACTGATACTATTGAAAATCCTTGATCGACGCCGCTGTGGTCTCTACATATGTATTATGAGCCGCGAGCAATGAATATTATGATGTCTGTAAGATGTTGGCTACTCCATATTGAACTTACGAAGACATGAATTCTATCTTCATTACGTTTATCTCCTGATCTTGTATCCAAATTTCTAGGCTTGCTGTTTCTTCCAGCATTGTAGCGTTATACATCGCACATTCATTCCCTCTTCCCTCAAGATTTCCTATCTGAATTTTTTTTCATGATGTGCAGGTCTGCGGGGTTGAAACTGCAAGGTGAGGCCAGAACTTTTTCTTTGGTGGAACAGGGACCACTACGGCACGCTAATAGTGATGAAGATGAATGAAAGTGCTTTGATGCTTACCTAAACAGGCCCGTCTGAAAGACTTCAGCTCCATTAATAAAGGACTGTGGACATCTACCGGCCACACAGTCGCCATTTCTATTTCCTTGGAGAACTATTTTATCCTTGTTATTTCCTTGAAGAATTTTTCTTTATCCTGGTTTTGTGACCCTTTTGAATTTCCCTAAAGGACATGGAGAGTTTTTATCCATGCTGCGTTTCTTTCATTTTCATCAAATAATATTATGGTTAGAGACTATATCTCTGTTTGGTTTGATTGATGCAAAAGCTGATGGGATTATTTATTACTCTTGATATTTGAATTCCAGGCAAGGTGATATTTTATACAAGTGAGTCCGATTATGAAATAGAAAAATAGCATAAGCACTCTTGGAGGAGGAGATGTATTGCAATGGAGCATGGCAAATGGTCAGTAAGCAGTGGGACTTTCAGTTAAAGAAGGGGAAAAAAGAGGTCAGGTATCAGGTATGCTCTCAAAGAAACCTATAAAATTTCTGTCTTATGATGTTTTAAACTTTCATAACTTATTGGATTGCTTGTTCCTTTGACTCAATGAAGCATTCCTCTTTGGTTGGATGCCATATGCATATATTTGTCTGTCATGACTCATGTACATATAATATTCTTTATGGGCCATCAATTCAATAACTTATTTTAGTGTCTGGGAACGCACACTTTTAAAATCGACATGGTAGTGTCAGTTTTCCTGTAACAAGCATCTTGGTCTATGTAGGCTACACTGATATCTATTTTATGTAGTAGTGATTGGTACCTGATGTTAAAGAAAAGAAAGCAATATACTCACAAGTCATAGAATCTTTCAAATGAAACTGATAGTTGCCATCCTGTTTTACTTTCAGATAATATTATTTTAAGTTTTAATTTGGGGTTCTCCAGGGAGTGTAGGAACGTGTAGACCAGGCCATTGGTACCCATTTTTGGGTGTGCCGTTAAGCTTGTTCAGCTCTTTACTTCTCATATTACAGCACAGAAGATCGTGCTTGAATTCGAAGATTCCTTTATAGGAAAACATGTTATGAGTTTTAATCAACAATAAAACATAGTTTAAATAGGAAAACTTGAGAAATTATTTCATTTTTTAATTTTCTGAACATATCCTAGTTTCTATTTATGGAGATATAAAAAGATTCCTTTAACAATAGTAAGTAGTACCGTGCTATTGGAGCATACATGGATTGGTGACCTAAGAAAATAACAATTATCAATAGGACTCCGAGAGATGGGATAAGCACTTCTGGAGAAAGTTTTAGATAAGCCCAGAAAAGAAAACCATGTAGTTGGGTGTTTTTAGCTACTTTGTTTGTCCATTACTTAGCCTGTTGGTTAGCCATGGTGGTAGCTCTGGTTATTTACCGTCTTTCCAACCCTAATAACTATGTGGTAACTATGGCATGGATATAAACTATATATTGACATCTCTGTTATTGTCTTAAACTCATGTTAATTTATGACAATGATAGCGTAATTTGCACCTTAAACATGTCAAAATTGACAACGAAATCCGAATTCCAATGACATTACAAGCAACAACAAGAATTGGACCTTCCGGCGGGATTACAACTTCACATACTGTAGTAGATATTCGTTCGTCTTGCCGGTTTAAATCCTTAAATTAACAAAATCCTAAGCAACAAAATCCTATAGCAACAAAATTTAACTGAGCTAGACACAGGAATAAAACAACAACAACAGCATGTTATAGTGTCAGGAACTTCAGTTTCCTGTGTGTGAACGACCTTCCATGTTCATATGGAGCCCTTGTTTCCTGAAGTTCTTTCTACCGCTTTTCTCCAGAACTTTAGTCCCAAATGGATGTCTGAGCAGTTGCAGCTTAAACTCATTTATCCGGCGCTGGAGAAGATAATGCAGATTTCCCTGTTTTTGCACAATTTAGAGAAGGAAAACTACTACGTAAGATAATGAAATTAATAAAAAGTGACGAAAATGGGAATGTTTGTGATGATCTTCTAACCTTAGACACGTCCAAAGCAGTCTGAACAACAAAGTTCCCATAAGCATCAGTAAGAATATCCAAGAATTGTGGACTCTGCAAAATCTCATTAATAACTATGAAAACACCATCGTCTCCGCATTCTCTCAAGCATTTCTCCACCACATTGCTACCGAATTTGCTCAGGGAAAGGGACACAAAATTCCCGCTAAGCTGGTCTAGTATAACAGAGCTAGCATATGGAATGTGCTTTTCGAGCAGGAACTGCACAATATAGTTCCTGCAAAGAAAAAAAAGACAAAAAGGTCTAACTAACACTCACTCATGGACCATTAATAGGAGATGAAGAATAACAACAACAACATACCCAAAAGCATTTTCCGATAGAATTAACGCATTTCTTGATATTTCAAAAAGAATGCGCTCCTTAAGTTGCCCTTGTGCGCGATCCAAGCATCGTTGCACTACGCAACATCCACTTTTATCCATGGCAACATCAACACAATTATTTGCTATTTCACCAACTAGATGCTGCATATTTGGAAACAAATTGTTCAAGAGCCTCGACTATCGCTAACAAATCAATCAATCTATCAAGTCTTAACCATTTTTATCAATTACCTTGGCATCATCAACTGGGAAATGGTTCAAGCATTGCTGAATTACATGATGGCCATTATGGTTCTTGGATAAGCTAATAGTTATATACCTCAGAGCTGATACGAGAAGGGATCTCTGCTCTCCCGTCATAACACATCCAATCAATTTTTGAATTGTTCGAGTCCTGTGACAGAAAAAGAAACCACATTCATTGCAGGTTTACAATAAATTGGAATTTAACTAATAAAACAGTAAAAAAAAATTATCATTCATATACATACCCTTGTGGATGAATGCATAGCCCATAGAATGTTTGCTCAGTTTTGACAAGAGGATGAATGAGTTGAATCATCTGTTCTTGATTGCACACTTCGAAAACCTTCTCGATAACACGATGTCCGAACTGATCTACCACCAAATCCAGAACATGATCTTTAATCTCCAAGAAGATGAGATCAATCTCCTCGAGTTTTTGCCTATCAAGAATCTTGGCCAAGAAGACATGACCACCTTGATCTTTTGCCTCTCTAACAACTTTACCCTTTAGATGCTCCCATGATGCGTAGCTAGTGTTATACCAGGAACTTCCGGACACACCAGAATTTCCTGACCTTAACATATTCTGAATTGGAGAAGGCTTACCGACATGTCCATAGTGGGATCCATTGTAGGTCTGACTCCGCCCGCTACCTTGCCAAGAATTGATCCTGTGATTATTGTTGGTTCGGATGCTAGGACTGGTAAAATAGTTACCCGATGCAGTCATCTTATCCCAAGAGTAGTGATGGTTCAAAGGAGCAAGACCAAGATTTTCATGCATGGCATTGTTAAAAGCAGAACTGCTAAGACCTGGTGATAGGTAAGGAAATTGCTGAAATAGTCTAGAATTGTTACCAACAACCTGAGGTTCCTGAAGCTGACTCGCCAAATTCATTCGAGTAAAAGCTTCTTCGAGAGAGAGGTAATTCGGATAGATTATGCTGCTGTTTAAGGATGATGCAGCAACAGGTGCAACCTGGTTCCTGAAACGAATGTCGTTCATCAATCTCACCAGTTCATCATCATCCTTTGCACCTCTCCTGTCCATATTAGTTGACCAAGAAGCAGAGAGTCAAAAACAAGAACAGGGATGCGTGAAAGAGATTTTAGGTCTTTTTTTCTTCTTTTTTTCTTTATTATCTGTGGTTGGTTAATAGTGAAACATCCATTAGAGAATTTTTAGTGTAAAGATCATTAAGAGAAAGTATAGGAGATACCGAAAGGGATAGGGTTTTTAGGAGTTTGGTCTAGCTTCTACCTCTGCATTCTACAGAAGTTGTGTGCAAATCACAATCTAATTATACCGTATTTTTTTAAGAATTAATTAAAATTTTGTATTGCTAGTAATTTCTTTTTAAGCATCGATGATAATGCTTTATGGAGTAATTAATATATAACTTTTTTGGTGACACTCTCATATATAATTTCATTCTAGAACAAAATTTAAATGTAAATACTAATTTAATCGATAAATATATAAATTAATCGGTATAAATAAATAAACGGTTTACCTAAATAACAAAATTGGTCAGTAGCTATTCAGAGGCAATAGTACTATTCGTAGCTAAAGACAATGATAAGGCAACCATATTTGTTACTTTAGAGTTCTGTCGAGGCAGCTTCTGACCTAGAAAGTGTCATTCAACATCCAATTTTCATGTTGACAACATGACACTAATACAGCACTTCAGATTCAAATCCAAACTACAGGAACTGTATACTTCATAAGCATCTTTAGTACTATGAAACTGCCATCTTCATTTCCATTACTAATCCATGCAATGTATGATATATACTCTCAATTTGAGGATGCGAAGATGACCCCACTACAAATTCATGCACAATCCCATCGCTGCTGATCCAACTACACCCTGGCTGCTTCTTTACTCCCTTCTCCTTCATAAACCACCTTATCGCGGAGACATTATCCCATCTTCGATCCACAGCAAATGCATCACATAACTTGCAGAATTATCCGGGTCTACTTCAACAAGCCTCTTGTAAAGATGTTGAGCTAAATCTGCTCTAGAATGGAGCAGGCAACCCCCTAGCAATGCTCCCCATACAAAATTATTAGGCTTAAAAGGCATGGAGGCAGCGATTTCAGTAGCTTCCTCCACATGGCCTTCTCGTGCAAGCAGATCGATGTAGCAAGCATAATGCTCCAATTTAGGAAGAATGAAAAAGTGTGAAGTCATTTCAGTAAATATTTGTCGTCCTTTATGCGATAATCCTGAGTGGCTGCAAGCCTATAGAAGACCAAGGAACGTTCCCCCATTGGGACGTAAACCAAACTCCTGCATTTTGGAGAAAAGATTAACTCCCTCCTCTCCTTCACCATTTACTGCAAGACCCATTATCATAGCATTGAATGAGACAACATCTTTGGAAACCATCTGCTCAAAAACCTCCTTTGCCTTGTCCAGACTCCCACATTTGCAGTACATGTCTATCAATGCAGTCGCTAGAAAAGCATTTGATTCGAGAACACCTCTGCGCCCATTACATTTCATGTATTCATGAACCCATGTTCCAAGCTCGAGATCGCCAATTTGCGCACAAGCTGAAAGCACACTAGCCATTGTAACGTGGTTGGGTCTACAATTAGGATCCTCCACCATCAAGCGGAAAAGATTCAAAGCCTCCAGTGGGAAAGCATTTTGACCATGAGCATTTATAAAAGAGTTCCAAGGAATTACACTTCTTTTTCCATTATCAGAAATGGCATCAAATCTTTCCCTGCTCTTATCAATCTTTCCCCATCTCCCATACAAATGCACAAGAACATAGTTGACTGAATCACAAACCAAAGCATTGGAATCAACATTAACAAACTCTGATAAAACTGCCACCCATTTCTCAATCTGGTCAATTGAAAGGCTTGAACATGCTGACAAAACACTGACCATAGTATCATTCTCCGGTCTCAAATCCTCCTTAATCATCAAACAGAACAACCTCAAAGCTTCACTAGAATACCCTGACTTAGCAAGACCCAGCAATCAGAGAAGTCCAACCAGAGACAACCCTCTCATCAGGCATGTCATCAAACACCTTACCTGCAGAGACTAAATCTTTGGAACCTCTCGCATACGCGGCAAGAAGACCGTTGCATACAAAACGATTTGAAACAAAACCACATTTCAAGGTATGGGTATGAACTTGTTCCACGTGAAGGGAATTACTGGAGCGAAAACAAGTTTTCAAGATGAAAGAAAAGGTGAAGTCATTAGGTGAAAGGGAAAGTCTTTTAAGTGTACGGAAGAGGACGAATGAGTCGGAGAAATGACCCTCATCGGCCAAAACTCTGATGCTGACATTGATCGGGAATAAATTGGGGTTTTCCAGTTGATTCAAAACACGGAGACCGATGCGAGATGGGTAATGGCCGATGAGATTCGCGGCGATTTCTTTGTCTTGATGAGCGTAGAGGCGGAAAACTCTGGCGTGAATTTGATAAGAGACGAGAGACGGGAAAGCGACCTTGTAAAAGAGTGGAAAGGTCGGTGGAAGTAGAGGAGGGAGAGGGATTATTGCAAGGGAGAGAATGAAGAAAGTTACAGTGAACTTAACACGTGAAGCATGGTTTTTTACCTTTGATAGAGATGAAAGGTTCGTGTCGAAATTCTGGTTTGTACAAGAACGGATTGCTAATTTTGTTCATGGTTAACTGTTTCAACCGGTAAGTTCTTCAGTTTGGCGCCATTATCAAACCTGTTTCTTTTAAAAATATAACCTAATAATAATAATAATCCTCTACAATGGGTTGTTTGTTCATGTTCAGGCTTCTTCACTGTCGATACTCGGTGTCGAAGTTGAAGAACAACTGAACAAGCTAAGCATTACATTGCAGCAACAAATACAGCTACGGATTCCCCCGTAACATGTTATTATGTCTTGTCAATGTCCAACATATATTCAAGTACTAACAACATTGAGTCATTATTAAACCAAAAACCGCGAATTTCTACTCTGTGGTTACACAATATGGGTGGCAAGGGTAAAAAACAGGGAAAAATATGATTGGTAATCTTTTACAAATAAACAGACCATCTATCCGCAAAACCACCATAATTAATCTACAGTTCCTCAATTCCATGTTGGGAAACAAACGTTGTGTATGTACAATTCGAAGCATTTAAAGTACAGCACCTTCAAGCAACTTGCTCATCATCGGCACAGGAATCATTCTCTGTTAGACTTGTCAAGGATAAGAGTTCCGTTAGCTCCATCCGGTACTCAAGGCCTCGAAGGTAGTGCCCCAGAAGCATACACCTTGAGCAAAAAGAAGGAGGTGTAAGTAAAAGGTCTGAATATAGGGCAATAACAGAATTCCATCAGATACTAAATTTTGTGTTGCCTGACCAGAAAAGTAGTCGTGCCAGATAGTCCCTTGTCAATGATAGGAGCGGCTGAAAGTGAAGTGAAGTGTTCTCAACAAGTTCGGCACAATCTTCTCCCCCAATATTTATTGATCCAGTTGATGTATTCTCTGACTGAGGAGGTGCCTTGGAGTGCATCTTAGGAGAAAGGGTTGCAAGGAGGCCATGGACTACGGAGTGGATTGTCTCTTTCAATTCAGGGGATGTGGGTTCGGATAATTCAGCAAGCTGTTTATTGTACAATCAAATTAGAAGCGATATAAAAAACAACACGGCACTCATTGCTGTAACAAGTCATGCCAGCAACGGTAATAGAGAATTGTTGGGAAAAAGCTTAAGAATAAATAAGACAGTTAAACAGAACCTTTTCAGGTTGCAGCGATCTTAAGTAGTCCAGTAAATCATTCTTTTCTTCACCAACAAACTGCTGCATTTGAAGAGCAGCACTCTTCCTCTGAACCTCATTAAGTTCCTTCAGTAAACAAACAAATCGAATGTGAGGATGCATCTCGATGAGGCCATAACAACGCGAACAACATCTTTCAAGTGAAATGGCAATATTTCAAAAGATTATGGTTTCATCCAACAAATAATAAACTAAATGAACTCTCTATACTAGGTTGAGAAATGAAAACAGTAATTAGTCAGTAAAAAGAAAAAGCTTTTCTATTTCAGTAATGATAGGGCTCCGATATAAAACCTAGTTTCACACACAGGCCTTTCTCTAGATTGCGGTACCTTCACTAGTTCAACCATAATATGCATACAAGAATGGGGAGAGACTAATTAGTTAGTGGCAGGCAAAAAAAGATTTAAAAACAGGTGCCCTATCTGTAGCGCACTCTCAATTAAAATACTTCATCATGAGGGGGTGAAATGAAAACCTAAATTCAAAATTCTTGATCTACCAAGGAAACTCATAAAGCACATACCTTTTTCACAGAAGATAAATGAGTCTGTAAATGAAGAATATATTGTTGAGCTTCAGGGGACATATCACCAAGGCCTTGGATATCAATACTATCAGATGGCTCTTCACTGATATTTTCAAATCTACCATGTTTTCCTAGAGAATGATTTGTTTTCTCAAAGTCATTCCTCAGTCCTTCCTTTTCAAGATCTTCTTCATGAATATCCAGGTTCCTTTCAAGACACAACCTATACTCAGCATTCCGCAATGTATACCTACAACCAGGGAGAAGTAGGACTCATCAATATCTGATGATCTACAAGATAATTATTAGTGAGAGGATGGATAAAAAAGAAATCTTGAAAAATAAGTGAAACATCAAGAGTTTAAACAAGAAATGATCAAAAGTCAAACTAAAAATGAGTTTGTTCACAGTTGATAATTGACATTTGAACTTATGGCCTACTAAAAGTCTAAAACCAAAGCCCACCACCTCATCATAAGCACTCAATGCAATCAGTGGCACAATAAAATTTGATCATACCCGGTCATCATCGATGAGACCAGCAACTTGGAGAGGGGCTCCCACAAAGCCTCGATAAAAACTTGAAACCTGTCAGACGGAAGCAAGCCCAACATGCCTGAAATTGTTCTCTTCATAGCATCCAAGGTGGTAGGAGGTACATCTTTCTGGATAAGGCTCACATCCAATGGTTCTATCTCTTGTATCAAATCTGACAGCACTGATTTCTGAAAGGAAAAGAAAAAAGAAACCGACAATAAGCACAGAACATAATTTCTTCATGAGACTGGAATTGAATTATTCCACCACTTAAAGAACCATGAGCAAGAAATTTTCACATTAACAAAATCTACATGAAAAGAGACGTCCTATACGTCCGTATTGTCTCCTAATATAGTAACTATAAGTTAGAGCATTGAACTTCTAATTGCGACAAACATGCATACACCTTCCAGTTCAGATAAGTAAGCTCTTAAAGCACCTTCCCCTGCAATAAAATATCAATAACAGATTGAATAACAATGAACAACTCTAGTCTCAAAGTGACGAACGACTACTAACTTAGACCTGAAATGCAGCTTTGCCCAAATAATTGTCATTTTTCAGGTTTTTATAGTATCAATATCTATAAGCTACTCCCAAACAATCCATAAATTTTAACAATCGATGCCACTTCACCCGGATTAATTCACCAAATTAATCTCTAGCAATTTCCAACAATCAGCCCAAGCTCAACAACCTGAATAACTTCACTACACTCCCAACAGCAATTGTTTATGCTATGAACTGCCTCCCAATCTATCTAAACTCATTAAACCCAAAACTTAATATCATCCAACAGCATCATTGAATGAATGAGTGATTAAAAGCTTACAGATTATGAAATTATTATAATTCCAAGGATTGCAGATTGAAATTCATTTCTAAAAAAGCTACGTGACCTAACCTTATCATTAGATCGCGACGTTTCATTAAACCCAAATTCATCAAACGGTGAGGCTGGATCGGAGGAAGCAAGAGTTAGGATTCTTCGTCCGTTTCTAGGGTTGGCGGAGGAGACTGTGGCGCGAGGAGGGGAAAGAGTGAACGAAAAAGAGAGACAAGGAAACTTGCTGCGATTGAGATGAGCAGTGGAAGAGGAGACGGAGAGGAGCAGAGGAAGAGCAGAAGAGAGACCGGCGGCGGCGAAGGCTGCCATAGGCTTTCTTTCTCTTCTTCCTTCCTCTTCTCTGCGCTGGCCCTCTCGTACTCTCTCTCGTGGCTGACGCGGGCGCCGCCTGCCAGCCACAATATTTTTAACAGAAATGGACAAAAGATGTCGTAGTGGAGGAGAAATGGACGAGGAACGAACACGTAAGCGAGTCAAACAGTTTAGAAAACACGTGGCTTCCTTCTAATGGTCAGATCATTGGTCTGAGTGGATCTGATGTGTATTTAGTCGTCCCGTCCAACGGACGAAGATATAAGATGAACATAGCGTTTGGCGCTGGGAGTTGGGTACCCAACCCACCTTTTCCTGACCCAAAACCATGTAATTGTACACACTGCCAAGCAAGGAAATTGGCTTGGCACGGGCTGGAGCAATTTGCTCCAGCAGCAAATCAGCGTTCACGTTAGTTTGCTTTTTCTCTTCTTCTTTTTTTCAATTTAATTCAATTTTTTTACTTTATACAATCAACAAAATAAATTAAAAACTACCCCAATAAAATTTCCATCTCAAAGATAAATAATTCTAAATTCACTTTTCTTATTTTTATTAATTTTTAAAATATGGGTTTTATACTCTAATGTTTTCCCATCTAACTTTTTTACCAAACACCTCAGTTATCTCACAGCTATTTTAAATTTTTTTACCAAACATCACACTCCGTTTTTCAAAAATCATTTTCTCACTCAATTTTTACTCACAGAACTTTTTCTCAACTTTTACTTACAGCGACTAAGAAGTTATATTTATATTTTGATTCAACATATATATAAATAGGAAATAAGTGTGAATTTTGAAGGATTCCATTATCGAGTTCTTTTTCCTCTCTTTTTTCTTGGGTTTTTGTTAAACAAGGAATAATGGACTGGATAACAACAATGGGCTCAATGTTAGCATTGTTGTCGGCGCAACAACTTCCAGGCCTATAACAGAGGACAGCATACGGACTTTATTTTTTATTCTTAGCACCAAGAGTGTCATCAAGACAACTTTTGTGTCAATAATTTGATGTCAATTTTCCTTTGGGCCGTGTAAGGTACAGGATATTTACGGCATGAAGAGTGGTTACGCAATCTCTTTTGTTCTGATAAGGACTGAGGACTAGCCCATGCCCTCATTGCCTACCCAGAAATGGAATCCCAATCCAATCTCTTTCCCTCTCAAAAAAGTTGACACCACGTGAGCAGCCAGCCCATTGACTTCCCCTTCTAAAATTTTCACCAGGCTATAATAAGAAAATTGCCTGAATTAATTAGGTGATGATCACTTTATTAAATCCCATCCCAATTAATTGTTTGACTAATTTTTTTTATATTAGTGATAACTTTACCGCCAATAAAACAATTAATATCAAATAAAATCTTATGTCTAAAATACGAAAAAAATAAAACTTAAATATAAAAGCAGTTGATTTTTTAATAGGATGAGGTATTTTGTAAAAAACGTGATAGCTTGAAGTCGAAGCGTAAGTTTTCCAGGAAAGATAAGATTTAACCACACACAAAAGAAGATTAGACAACCTCCTTTGCTATGATAAGGACAGGGCGCTAGCCTGTGGGCTCATTCATTGCCCGGCCTGAATTGGAATCCAAATCCAATCTCTTCCCCTCTTAAAAAAAAAATAAGATTCTAAATTTTTCACCAAGTTAGTAAGAAAATTGCCCTGAATTAATTAGGTGATGACCAGTTGATTAAATTCCATCCAAATTCATTGTTTGACTAATTTTTCTTTAATTGTTGCACTCCTTAGTTCGCCAAATTGTGTTCATCCTGCAAATTCTACCTTTGTAGAAAGTACCATTGGTTTATAAATTCATTGGTGTTCATCCTGCAGAGTTAACTCGAAATCGTTATAAATTTAGTTTTAATTTTTTTAAAATCATAATTAAAATGCGTACGAGCTGAATCAACCCACTGATAATATAAAATGTGTACGGGCGCCGAACGAATACAATTGGTACTAACTTAGTGAGACACATGGACTTCCATTGCTTAATAAAAAATGATAAAAAATAAAAGAAAATAATTATAAGCTTTTATGAGCCTAGTGGTGCAAATTAAGTGTGAAAATAATCTGATGCTTGCGGAGATTTTCTTCGTTGCTTCTAGAACAAGAGGACAAAGATTAAAAATTTCTACCATATTTTTTTGTTGAATTTAATTTGGTAAAGATATTTTTAGTCTATTTCAAAGCAGTCAAAAAGTGTACAAGTTGGGGGGATATGGTGCAAGAAAATTGCAGCAGAGGAGAGAATTTTTGAGTCAATCCTTTGCGTGTACGGATTATTACAGCATTTAATTTTTAACCTAATTTGCCAAATAGAACCAGTCAAGGGCCAAACGCACACCAACATCGAAAAACACTCGCTACTGTTTGCTCATCTTTCTGTCTCCTCTCATTGATCTTTCTTTTGTGCACAAGATTGATTACTGCCTCTCAATCTTGATATTCAATTTGTTTTAATCCTTTAATCTATGGATCGATCGGGACTCAAAATTCTAAACGAGTGATTAAAATTTGAGTGGCTAACTATAGTTAAAAAAATCCTTATAATAAGAATTAATGTCGATTAATTCGGACAGGAGCCGAACAGAACCCCGAATTACGATAAAACTCTCTCTCTCAACTTTAACACGATTTACACAAAATAAAATAAAATTAACACAATTGCATATTCAAGATTCAAATATAAAACTTCTGATTAAATTAAAACAAACAATAGTATAAATGAAATAATTTAAAATATATTTATGTGCAAGTATATTCGCATGTCTAAAGATACTTACTTTTTTCTCTGTTCTTTCCAAATAATTTAACAGCTTATTAAATTGTTGTTTACGGTAAAAATATTTTACAAACGTACGTAGTAAATAAAGAAAAAATTGTGTATCCCCAATGTCCCACCAGAAGTACCATTATATCCCTCGTCGGGATGAAATACATACACACAAACTAAAATATCAATAATGATTATTTTCAGAATCTAATATATTAGGAATGAAATTAATCTCTCTTTCGAAGTTGACAATACTAATAATTAACTTATTAGTAAAAAAGTGTTACCGTTACTAAACATAACCAATGCGCGGGTTTGCAAGTGGTCGTCGCTAGCTTTTTATGGACACGTGGTTTGGTATTACCGGTGTAACCGTTCGTGAAGGTAGTCAATGGGCGCGCATTGCCCACGTGCCAACGTTTTTGTTGCATGACGAAGAAGACTTTTGACTTAGAAAAAACATGAGGCAATTGCAGTACGCACTGCCCTTCCTACTGCACGTTTGCTGCACTATCAAGCGGTGGAAATTTCTTCGAAATTATTCTTGGACTCTTTGTCGGTCATACATTTAAAAAAAAAAAAATCATACTCGTGAATTAACACTAAATTCCCGCATTATTCTTAGCAATAAACTTTATTAAGTATGCTGTGTTATCTAATTTTTTTTCCCAGCGCATCTATTTTACAGTTGGGTCAGAAAGGAAAAATTAAAGTGATATATCAAAAGTATATCAGTAATATATTTTAAATTTTCGATTAATTAAATTGTAATTTTTTTTTCAATTATAAAATAATTAAGGGTGTTTATGAATAATTATATAATTAATTAGTTTAAAAATAAAAAATAAAAAACTAATTTAATTATTGTATTTTCTCTAAAAATGGCAATTAAAAAAATTTAGAAGGAGTATTAAAAGGAATAATAAATGGTCAACTCATTAATTACTTCAATTTTTAATCTCATCCGTCCAATTTTATTGAATGGTTCAGATTCTTTTAACATGACTAGTCATGTTCAAGAGAAAATTAGAAGAGTTCATCCGTGAAAAGCACTACACTTGCAAAGTCACAATTATTATTCTACAGTTGGCAAGGGGGGAAAACGATGAATATAACTCCAATTAATCTTGACATTTATGGAACTTCGACTTTTCAAGAAACCAGCTGGAAGTTACTATATGGTGTTGCCGTAGCGCTCGGTACACGTTAACGCGAGTTGTACACTCTTGGATAAATTTGTTGGTGATGATCACTATTATGTTTCTCGTCAGTTTCTGGCACTTCTTTTACGTAAGGGAAAGTCGTACATATGTGTTGATTCAATCAATGACATGTCCTTTGATTTGCTATATTCCGAACAAGCAAAACAAATCCTGCAATGGCCCAAAATAAATACTATTTTTGTACTAACTAAGAGAGAAACAAATCTTGCATGTTGCAATTTACAAATCTTGTGAATCTTATGGCGCGCGGTTTTGTAATTCGCTCCTATATCTTCGCACTGTGTTCTTCTTTTATCAATAGTTTTTTCCTGGGCGGTGGCCTGCTCATATTTTTTCAATTTTAAAGTTGAGACTGAAGTCTATAGTGCAACCACTCATCAAAGAGCTAAGCCGAGTTGGAGAATGCATTGACTCACACAAATTAATTATTCACGATGTTGCACAATTTGTTAAATCTAATATACTATATGCAGCTATAAAGAACATTGTATTATATTATACATTATATACATATGATAAGACATTACAGCAGAGGCAGTAAGTTAAGGAAATATACTCCATGCAAATAAACAAATAACAGGCTACAGAAGCCAAGTTTATGCGATTCCGTTGTTCTACCAAAACATGAATTTCTAATCACCAACCAATTTTTTGAAGAAAAAAGAAAACATTTCGGTTTGTATATTCCTTTGGTCCTGCGACTGCGCTCGTATATAATTTTTGTCACGGCATGAATTAAATATTCTTAGGAAAAGAGCACATTGTACCTTAATTAATAAGGGATATAAAAAACAAAAAAAAACAAACCACTTAGGAATAAAATATTCCATGATAGGGTGAACCGTACAGAATAAAATATATGAATCTAGTTAGAACTCGTTTTCAAAGGTCAACTAAAACATAAGAAAGAAACTCTAATCTCTTTGGTCGATCGGGTTCAATTTTGTAGTAGCAGACATGAAAAAAATTGAAGGGTCGTCTCACGCAATATCGCTATCGAGTATCTTCGTAATCGTCGTGATCATATTTGTTTGTCATTTTGCAAAAAACACATACCGTCCACACTACACTCTTCAAAGTTGACATGACAATGTTTTGCAATAAATATATAATATCCTTTGCCAAAAGAAATGTCATCTTTCTCAACATAATTTTATGGTAATTCTATGTCTTATTTCTCAACCGCACAAATCGGCCGTACCAGAATTTCAATTCAGGCATTTTTTTTTTTGCGTTTTTGATTGAGTTTGTTTGTACGATTTGTCCTTGAGTTGAAATGAGTTGTAGCACGTGGCGAGGACGGCAACAACAGTGAGAAGATGAGGAGGAGAGTTGGGTTGGTTACTATTTACTACTGGCCTTATCCGCCGGCAATGCATCGCCATCAAGACCAGCATCTGTCCCCTAAAAGCAGCCGCGTGGTTTGGGTTTTGGGTAGTGAATCGTCATGGTCGCTTCCCTTCATCCCCGCAAAGCGTCCGGTGACATGGCGGTCACCTTGACCCCACATGACCCCCTCTTTTCTTGCCATCCTTACGTGTCGTGGGCCACCCTTTGTCCCCTAATCACCGTACATTTTCTTCAAACACTGTTTGATTTGATTAGTTTTCTTTTTTTTTCAATTTTGTTTTCTGCTTCTACGATTTTGACCTGACTTTCCCTTCCCTCCGCCCATCCCGTCCCGTCTACCTTCCTTCCAAATCCTGGACCCTACCCCGTCCATCCACTCCTATATAAACCCCAACAAGCAACCCTTCACTTCCACACTACAAACAACTTCCTCTCCTCTCCTCCTCCAAATCATTAAAAATCATTTTTATTGCATACTCTTCCTCTCAAGAAAAATCTTAAAAATCTCAGTTCTTGAATTTCATTTTTCTTACATCCATCTAGCTCAATTAAAAATAATTAATTAATGGCTGTTGAAGATGTTTTGTCGTCTCCTTTGGGTCCTCCGGCTTGTGAGAAAGATGCAAAAGCTCTTAAATTTATTGAGGAGATGACCCGAAATGCCGATCCCGTTCAGGAGAAGGTGTTGGCCGAAATCTTGAAACGGAATGCTGACGTGGAGTATTTGAAACGGTTCGATCTCCATGGTGCTACAGACCGTGAAACATTCAAGTCCAAACTTCCGATCATCACCTATGAGAATCTTCAGCCTGAAATCCAGCGAATTGCTAATGGTGACCGGTCACCTATTTTATCCGCCCACCCAATTTCTGAATTCCTCACAAGGTATGTGTACTCTATTCTTCAACTAATTGGTAATTAATTAGGAAAATTACTGTCACGTTCGAGTCTCGTCCCTAAATTAAAACTAATAATTAAATTGTGTTTTGTAATTTGCAGTTCTGGTACATCTGCTGGTGAAAGGAAGCTGATGCCAACAATTCAAGAAGAGTTGGACCGCCGCCAACTACTCTACAGTTTGCTCATGCCGGTGATGAACCTGTGAGTAATTTAGTTAATTAAATTTCTTTTTTTTTAAAATAATAGACAAATAATTAAAATAATGAGGAGAGGCTCCTGTATTAAATTCAGCTCACGTGCATGCAAAATTGCAAATTGTTTGTTAACTAACCGGGAAAACGTGTACTTCCGCAACAGCTACGTGTCAGGATTGGACAAAGGCAAAGGGTTGTACTTTTTGTTTGTGAAGTCGGAAACAAAGACCCCGGGTGGGTTACCCGCCCGCCCGGTCCTCACCAGCTACTACAAGAGTAACCATTTCAAGACCCGACCTTACGACCGGTACAATGTCTACACTAGCCCAAATGAGGCCATCCTCTGCCCGGATTCATTCCAGAGCATGTACTCTCAGATGTTGTGCGGCCTTCTGGAACGCGAGCAAGTCCTCCGAGTCGGTGCGGTCTTCGCCTCTGGTCTCCTCCGCGCAATAAGATTTCTCCAACTCCACTGGAAAAATCTCGCGGACGATATCGAGTCGGGAACTCTGAACAGTAAAGTTACCGATCCTTCCATCAAAGATTGTATGGTTGACATCCTCAAACCCAATGCACAACTTGCAGAATTTGTCAGGAGGGAGTGTTCGGGTGAGAACTGGGAAAGCATTATCACAAGAATTTGGCCGAACACCAAATATCTTGATGTCATAGTCACCGGTGCTATGGCTCAGTATATTCCGACCTTGGATTACTACAGCGGCGGCCTACCATTGGCGTGTACGATGTATGCATCGTCGGAATGTTACTTCGGTCTGAATTTGAACCCCATGAGCAAACCATCTGAGGTTTCATACACAATCATGCCCAACATGGGATATTTTGAATTTCTACCTCAAGAGCCGAGTTTTGGCGGGTTGACTCGCACCGACTCGCCTCCCAAACTCGTTGACCTTGCTGATGTAGAATTGGGGAAAGAGTACGAGCTTGTGATCACAACATATGCAGGGTTGTACCGTTACCGAGTTGGTGATATTCTCCGAGTTACTGGGTTCCACAACTCAGCCCCTCAATTTCACTTTGTGAGGAGAAAGAATGTGTTGCTCAGTATCGACTCAGATAAAACTGATGAGTCCGAGTTGCAAAAGGCCGTCGAGAATGCTTCACAGCTGCTGCGTAAGTACAACACGAGTGTTGTTGAGTACACTAGTTTCGCGGACACAAAGACCATCCCAGGACACTACGTAATTTACTGGGAATTACTCGTGAAGGACTCGGCTAACTCGCCTGGTGATGATATCCTCGCTCAGTGTTGCCTTGCAATGGAAGAGTCGTTGAACTCGGTTTACCGTCAGGGAAGAGTCGCTGACAACTCAATCGGGGCGTTGGAGATTCGTGTGGTTAAGAACGGTACGTTCGAGGAGCTAATGGACTATGCGATATCCAGAGGAGCATCCATTAATCAGTACAAAGTTCCTAGGTGTGTGAATTTCACTCCGATCATGGAGCTACTTGATTCTAGGGTGGTGTCCTCACATTTCAGCCCTTCCTTGCCACACTGGACACAGGAAAGGAGAAGGTGATTAGCGACCGTGTTAAGTAATTAGTCAATGGATTATGGAGTAATTATGGGTGGGTAGCTACTAGCTAGCTTTTAGACTAAAAGTATAAAGTGTGTGTTGATTAGAATGTTTTCTTGAGTTTGTTTTTTTTTTTTTGGATTCAGTTAATATAACCTGTGGAAGAAAAAGGAAGATGTGGTCTTTCATGATGTTTCCCTAATGAAATGCTGAAGTGTAAACTTTAGGGCTGATTGACGAATGAAATTACAGTCAACATCGGAGTCGTTGACCGTAATGGGAAAAAGAGAGCGGAGTGCATTGCCAGCGCTATTTTTCGCACTTGAATGAATTATTATGAGATTCAAATGGTAAAAATTAATTTCGATCTCGAAAATTAAAATGCGGGGTTTGCTAAATTAGTACATAAGTCTAATGTCAACTTATTATTTTAGGGAAATTAAGTTCAACAAAAAATTAATAGTATGATTATTTAATAATAATTAAGGCTAAATTTACTCGTTGAACCTGAGATAATATACATGATTATTTATCTATTTCTTCCTAGAGTTTAGATTGATTGCTAGATATTTTGCTCAGAGATCACAAAATTGAAAGTTCTTGATCCTGATGTTGACATGTCAGATGCAACCATGACTCCTTTTGATAATAAGTCAAATATAGTCGGTAGAATTTCACAAGAATGATACCAATTTTGAAATTTATGGGTGTACCACACCAAATTAAATATCATATAATTAGATGAAACTAACCACTATACAATTTGTTCTTTCTTCATGTGGTATGCAAGCTGCATGTCACGTCCAACTCCAAGTAATGTTACATCTGTTACAAACATTCTGATAGGTGGAATTAATTGAGACCAATTTTCTTCTGTTCTTGGAAGCCAATGACTTCCATCATTGCACATTTATGACCTTGTTTGGCTTTCCGAATGAGACAGGGAAGATGAAGTTAGGCATAATGCTCATTTGCCGGGCTTGTAGTGATTGATAGCAAATAATGTCATGGACCAAATTCATTGTTTGTTCCAAATTAGAGTAGCACAAGGGGGGCCTGCCATGTTCCATTCCTTTCTGTTTTTGTTTTGTATGAGAATGAAGTATAGAAGTTTTAGACACTAAACTTTACTTTAAAGTTTAACCACTTGTTTATGCGTTTTATGATGTGTGTTTAATGCCTCTAAAAGTTGGTAACATTCTAGTTATAACCAATGACTACTGAATCTACTGATCATGTGAGACAAGAAGCCATGAATTTCATTTTTCAAGCGGACAAGAAGAAAAAACCCAAGAAACGCAACATATTATGACCAAAGTGTAAAACGAACATAATTTTTAATCCGACTGCTGAATTATATTGACACTTGACAGGTAGGTAGCCCACTGAAATTGGAAGAAATTGACCGTAACCGATGACCTACAATCAAAGCTTGATTTTGAGTCAAGGGATGGATGAAACTACTCAAAATTTCCCCAAAACAACTAGAAAATAGACTTTTAGAGTTTATTTTTTAATTTACTTTCGAGATTTATTATTATTTTTGGATTCGAGAGTACTATTACTTATTTTTCTATTACTTTAGGGTTTAAAAAATTATTAGAATTTTTTCATAATTTTCCGAAATCATATATATATATATATATTTATACGTATCCTTTCAAACAAACCAGCAAACCAACAAACAAAATCGAGTGATATCAACACGGAAAAGTTGTGAATTTTTAAATTTTATTGTTGTCACAGAAGAGTATAACTTTAAATAATGCTCATAGAAAATTATGGTTCAAAGTTTCTGCTGTAGATGTAATAGAAGACCTAATTATGAAATTAGAAAAACGGCCATGTGTGGTGGTGGGGAAAGCTTCACGTGATCCTTTTCCACTTTGCCTTTTTTAGCTAGATTTTGCAAATTGCAATAGCCAGTAAGTGACCTTTAATTAGGCTTTATAGTCGTAATCAGGAGCAGAACAATCAAATCAGATTAAATGTATCTCATTTCATAATCTAGTGAGCTACATTGCATAATGCGTATGATTAAAGATATTGCGTATATGGGATCGGAGATATTCTTTTAGTTCGGATATAGTATTATAGTTAATTTACATTTTTTACCAAGTGTATTTATATTGAAAAATGAAGAGTGTATTTTTACATTAATTTAACAATTAAAAAAGAAAAACGTACAACTGCATCGATAATGATTATATTAATGTGATTATATGGTTTATCTTATCTTGATCTCCGACATTACATGAATACTAAGCAGAAAACCATGAGACATGACTTAGAACATCAAAACGTGATTCGTTTGTTCAACTTGTCGTTTTGGAGAGATGTTGTTTTCCATTTCGCAAGTCTTTGAAAAAGCTTGTCTTCCTTTTAAGTGGTTTTTAGTGGTGGTGGTGTTAATGGCATCTATTAAAAGGGATTTTTTTATTTAATGCGAAGGAAATATCTTCATTTGTTTATCCATAAACTTAATCTATAGGGAGACAAGGTTTATTTGTTTTGTTTTTTTCCTTTCCTTCTTTTTGTATATGATTATAGCTTTCTTCCATCTTGATTCCTACGTTGATGTTTCGGTGAGCATTGAAGTGAGGAGGACTTTCCAATTTCCATTGTCAACCATGTAGCATCACATGAATTCTTGGGCAGGTGCCCAATGAATTAAGCCCATTTTCTGAAACACTGGACTCGCTATTTTCTCAAATCAAATTTACAAAAGCCCAGCCCAAAACCAAGAGAGAAAAGGCTGACATCCAGCCCATGGAAAAAGCCGTTTTTTCACGAAGCAGAAGACACTACACTGCAAGCGCACAATAGCAGGAGCAGAAAGCCCCCTTTTCTCTGCGCCTAAACCCGACGGTAACCCACATTTGTAGAGCCTTCTTCTGTTCACACCATCTGCCGCTTTTCTCTTTCGCTGCCTCTCTCTCTCTCTCTCTCTCTCTCACTCACACACACACACACACACACACACACCCAAAAAAAAGAAGAAAAAACCCTCAGCATTTCCACCTTTTCTTCCTCGCGGAGAACACGAGAGAGCTGAGCGGAGAAGGCTACGGTTAGTTCTCAAAAACCTTATCTGTATTTTCATTTTGTCTCACTAGAAGCCGAATTTCGCCTTAGAGAAGCTTCGAATCTCTTGTTTCTCTTCTGTTTTAAGCTCTTTCTCTGCACAGAAATGCGAATGTGTTACGAGCTAAGCTATCGTATGCGGTTAAGATGGAAATCCGGTTCTTGAGCCAGTTATAGATAGTTGGTGTAATATAATTTGTGCTGACTAGAGATGGTATGCCTTTTGCATTTCCTTTTGATGTGTTTGATGAAAGTTAAAAAATGCATCATGTCTCGATGTTCTGTAAGAAAATTCTAAATGGTGCTTGTAAATGTTGAATGACAGATAATCGAGCGTGATTGTACCAAAATGTGAATTTGACGTTTAATAGAGGGCGACTATTATAGTGTTGCCACAGACCTCACTGTCTTCCTATAAGACTACTTTCATTCCTTGGTGCAGTGTTGTTTCAATGTTTTGGCTGTGTTTTGGGATTGTTGCTCATTACTTGTTACACTATTGGCTAAAATTTAATTTCCTGTGTTTTTTTCTCTTTTTTCTCCCCGCTTGCTTTTTTGGGATGAGCTGTTGCAAGTATTTAACTACAATCCATTGAATTGGGTGTTTTCTTGTATGTTGCAAACCAAAGATACCTAAGTTGATATTTATCAAACCTAAGCTTACTTTCTTGAAGGAAAAAAAATTGTTTACATTCGATGAATGTCCATGGTTTGAAGTGTTAGATTGAAGAATTGGATCTTCTGTTGGAAGTATGAGTGAAGTCTCAATATTTAATACGTGCGTTTTGCAGAATATCCCAATTAGAGGATTATATAGCTATATCATATCCACTGAACTTGGAGCAAAATCTTATCCAATTTGCACAAGCATCATTTCTTTCCATGATAGTCTCATTAGTGGATATCCCGTTGCCACCTCTGTGCATGAATTACTCCTTATCATTTTGGTTTGCCCATCTTCTACACCGCTAAATTATATAAGCTTAGTAATTCTGTGATTGGTGGAAAAGGTAAAAATCTTGGCATAGATGGAAAAAAAAACCCTTCTTGAGAAAGATATCCTGGCAAATTCCATCATAAATACGTAAGGAACTCATTGTAGCTGCAGTACACATAAAAGACGTTCATTTTGTTGAAACATTTTTTTCTTGTCAAGGGAATTTTATCTATTTTTTTGTGTAGTTTGCCTGGTTTTTGATCCTTTTCACTTACCAAATTTCTTATTTCTCAAGATGTTGTGTCAGGTTCTTAGGTTAAATTATGCTGTGAGTCTCAATAATTTCCTAGCTATAAAAATTATTGCAGTTCCAATTTATTGTCTTTGGTTAATAGTTTTGCGGTCGAGAAACTATATGACAGTTGGGAAGACAATCCTACTGAAAATAAATATGTTCTATCTGGTGCATGCACATACTGTGTATTTGTTTAAAAGTTTCTTTCCCTTGCTTTTATTGCAATTTTTTTTTCAATTACCACTGGTGAAAATATGCGAATGAAGCTGGTTTGCCTTTATAGCTATGTAACTTCTTTTATGTTGGGTTTGTTTGATCTGCAACTTGGTGAAATAAGTTCTGTTTTGTTGTTGTCATCTCCCGTAGGCATATTGAAGATTGGACGGTGCAATAATATCCATATTACTAGTGAACAAGATGTGTTTCAAAGTCACGTTCTTGGGTTCTTTTGGCTGTAAGTGCAGTCATGTGGCATGCAGCTATTTTATGATCATTTCTGTCATATATTGATTATTAGGTTGAGCACCTAATTCATTGCAGGAGACCAGGTTTTGGCTAGTGAGCTGATAGACTTGTTATTAGCCTCCCATGTCCAAGGCTGAGCGCATGGGTGTTTCTCCCTCACAAGTTAGTTACCATGCTAAAAACTTTTCATCCCCTAAACTAATCACACCTGACCAGCCACATGAATATGTTGTTGAAAGTAAATGCAATGGGTTGACTGAAGGGAGGCATCACCTTGGTTCAGAAATCCTGCAATCTGAGAATGGAGGTACTACTAGTGCTGTTCTC
This sequence comes from Viola odorata, assembly GCA_963691705.1. Classification (NCBI taxonomy): domain Eukaryota; kingdom Viridiplantae; phylum Streptophyta; class Magnoliopsida; order Malpighiales; family Violaceae; genus Viola; species Viola odorata. The sequence goes on from OY829544.1 coordinate 1,163,287, forward strand.
CAATTTGGTGCTGTGAAAACCTTGCAACCATATCCTGAAAGTGATTTTATTTCAGGTTTGGACCCGCCTTCTGAAGATGCAGGCAAGAGTTTTGTGATTGATAACAATCCAAGCTCCAAATTGGCAGCATCTATAGATCTTCCTCTCAAAGATCTGGGCTCAATTCCTGAAGATGCATGCAAGGATTCGAACCCCAACCTGGAAGCTTCTGAAAACCACAAGCTTGGTGTTGTATGTGCACTTGCACGATCTTCAGAAGTTATTAAATCTATGGTCTTAAAAAAAGAACCAAGAGGTACCAATACTGTATTGTCAAGCAGCATTATTGATGAAACCTTAGAACCAGAGCCTGAAGATGTAGCTAAGAATTCTTGCAACAAAGATTCAGAACTGCGTCTTGGGGACACAAGCAAAACTGGTTACATTGATAAATGTTCAAACCATCATCAGGCCATGCCTGAGCAAATTCTTCAATTTTCTTCTGATGAAGGCTGCGCTGAACCATCAGGAGGAACACAAAATCCTGGCTTTGAACTTGTACACGATGGACAGACCAAACACTCTGTTGAGCATGTGGAGTCATTTCCTGGACCTCTGACCATGATTGCTTCTATTGAATCTTTAAGTCTGCCTCATGGCAGTGCGATGGAAACTCCTGAAAAACTGCAGCCGTATAATGTGGACAAAAAGTTAGAAACACCATCCAAAGATCTGGTTACTAATACTGTTCACAGAAAGCTCAGGGTTAAAAACAATCCGGCTTCTTCAAGTAAGAAGTATACGTTAAGATCAACAAATGGAGACCAGCGAGTTCTTCGATCAAGATCAAAAGAGAAAACGGAAGTGCCCGAGTCCAGTAATCATTTAGCTATTGGGAATCCTGATGAAGAGAAAAAGAGGAAAAAGTATAAAAAGAGAAGAGGGAAGGGTACTGTGGCTGATGAATATTCAAGAATCAGAATACATCTGAGGTATTTATTGAATCGGATAAGCTACGAGCAAAGTCTTATCACTGCTTATTCTGGAGAAGGCTGGAAAGGACTCAGGTGTGTGCTAATTATGCTTACTTTTGTTTTGTTTTATTTGTGACAAGTTTTCATTTTGTGGTACTTGAATGTTTCCGTTACATTGACAATATGGATGTAGTTGATCAAATTAGATGCGAAATGTTCAAAGGGCATGTAGATGCACAATAATGATGGAATTCAGTTTTGGAAGTTGAATATAAATTGCTTTTAGTTAACCTCTATTCAGCATGCATCAATCACAATTTGAAAATTGAGTCTAAATTATTGTGAAGAGCTGTCTCTAGTATGCAGGATTAAATATTTTGTATAAAAACACTATCATGGATTTCAAATTTTGACTACTAAAAAACTGAAGTGATGCTTGTAACCAAAATTAACATAAGTTTTGAAATGAAAACCACAAGTGCCATAATAAATGGGATGTAGGGTCACTAGGAGGATACTACTGTTGGTTACATTACTTCTCTGTTTAAATTCCTGTGATAACATAATCAATATACTTGTTGCTTCTCAATATGTTGAATGTGGGGCAAAATATTTCAGAATCTTCTTTAAGCAGGCTGAGTGTCAACAAACATGAGAATTTCTTTGTTCTTATTGCCAGTGAAAGAGATCCAGTGATAGAAGTCTTGGTTTGTGCAGTTTGGTTTGCTGTTAAGGTCATCTGATCTGCAGCTTTTTGTCTGTGTACTTTGCATGCTTTGTCATCTTTTACCTACGGGATAGCTTATATCTTGTTGTTGCTTGATGATTCATGTGCTGTCTCAGCCTAGAAAAACTGAAGCCAGAGAAGGAGCTGCAACGAGCGTCATCTGAAATATTCCGCCGCAAGTCGAAAATAAGAGATTTGTTTCAGCATATTGATTCCCTATGCGCTGAAGGAAAATTCCCAGCTTCTTTATTTGATTCTGAAGGACAGATTGACAGTGAGGATGTAGGAGATTTTATTTTTGTTAAAACATCAATTGTTAATAATTGGAAAACTTGTTGTGTTTCTTAATTTTTAGTTTGCTTAGTTTTTCAATAAATTTGCTCCTGGAAATGTAAATTCTCACACCAGAATTCCTTTTCCATGGCAGATATTCTGTGCAAAATGCAGTTCCAAAGATTTGACTCTTGACAATGATATTATACTTTGCGATGGCGCTTGTGACAGAGGCTTCCATCAGTTCTGTCTTCTACCACCATTGTTAAAAGAAGACAGTAACTACTCATTCATTCACTTGTCCTGAAATGTGTATTGTGTACTGCCTTTATATTACCAGATTTCTCATTTATGCTTTCTTGGCTTCTTTGTTTCTCATTTGTCATATAGTTCCACCTGATGATGAGGGTTGGTTATGTCCTGGATGTGATTGCAAAGTTGATTGCATTGACTTGCTTAATAAATATCTAGGAATAAAGGTTTCCATCAGTGACAGCTGGGAGGTACTTGATGCATCCTCTAACATCATATTGCTTTGGTAGAAATGGTTTGCCATTCCATTTTTACCAGCTTTTATCCCTCTTTGCAGAAAGTTTTTCCTGAAGCAGCATCAACAGCGGAAAGAAATCCAGAGCAGGACTTTGGACTTCCTTCAGAGGATTTTGATGACAATGATTATTCCCCTGATGGTCCAGATGTTGACGAGAACAGTCAGGGAAATGTGTCAAGCTCTGATGAGTCTGACTTCACTTCTGCATCCGAGGGGCAGGAGCCGTCACCTGATGATGAAAAGTATGCGGCGATTCCTTCCGATGACTCAGAAGATGATGACTTCAATCCAGATGCTCTAGGTTTAGAAGAGGATATGAAGCATGAAACTTCAAGTTCTGATTTTACATCTGACTCTGAAGATCTGGTTGTAGCTATTAATGATGATGAGTTGCCAACTGAAGATCAAAGTCACACGTCTACTGGTACTCACCACGATTTTGATCTTAAACTTGGTGGAAGGAAGAAAGACGCCTTAAATGGCGAACTATTATCTACATTTGAGGCAAATGCTGGCCAAGATGGACTGGAACCTATTTCGGCAAAAAGAAATGTTGAGAAGCTGGACTACAAAAAGCTTTATGACGTGAGTGCCTCTTTCATCTGATTATATTTTCGTTAAGATTCATTTAATTATATGTGCAGGGTCATTTTCGTTACTTCAGGCATGATCAACTTGTTATTATGCCCTAATGTTTGCTTAAAATGGTTGTTTCACGTGTGTATTCTTGTGGAAGTGAAAACACATGGATCTTTCATGATAAGCTTGAATTTACAGTTCCACTATGAATGTCTGTCACTCATTAGAAGGTTTGATTAGGAGTTGTCATCAGAGCTGAACTTGTTGCTTGGAATGATGTTTAAGTGCAGTATACTTTATCTTTGGCAGTTGATGACAAAAAAAAGGTAAGTATTTTCTTTATAATTGTGGTGTGTGCTGATGTGTTTCTGATTGTCCAGAACTCCATAGTTCACCTTCCTATACAAACAACTTGTGTCAAGCCACAAAGAGCGTCTCTGTTGTCGAACACAGACAATGTTTCTTAGTTCAAAACTCCTGTAACAGCAAACTAGGATGTGGGTCGGGGACTAAAATATCTTCAGAATTGTTTCATGTTAAAGTTTTATTCACTTCCTTCTGGATGTATATTGTTTATTAATGTTTCTAAAAAATGTTCGTAATTGTTTTTTAATTAAATCGTATATTTCTTCAATTGTGATATCCTTCTAATCTGTTGAATGGTTTGAACATTAAATTATAGCAAATACCTATTCCTTTTTTCTTTCTTGAGTAAATGACACGCATCTCACGCTATCTTGTGTTTCCTGTTCTCTTCAGGAGACATATGGAAACGCTTCATCTGATTCATGTGATGATGAGGATTATGCTGAAGATTTCACTGATGATGAAGATTTCGGTGATACCATTAGACCAAGGAAGAGGAAAAAGAAAAGTAGTAGTGATACTGCTTCATTGTCAGTGAATGAAGATGCTACGGTGTCTGAGAGTGCCGAGGGTACAAACCAAAATCTAAATAAGACTGAGCATACCCCCAAAAGAAAAACTTCTCAAAAATCAAACTTTGAAAATGAAAGCACATCACCTGGGAAAGCATATCAAGGCACTGGTCCATCTACCTCAAGTGGTAAAAGGGTTAGGGCATCAGCATATAAACGACTTGGAGAAGCTGTAGCTCAGGTATTTTGTGCAAGTTGTTGGTCTCTAGTTTCTGACCTAAAGTGTGAGTTAACTGAATACCTATATTTAGGTGAATTGGGGTTTATCAAGCTCCTGTTTCATCTTTTAGTTTACCTCATGGTAACTTGTTACAAATGCATTGTATTTACATGAAGTGGTTAGTGGTTTGGTAAGCAAGAACAGAATTTTCTACTGTTATGCAGAATTAAGAAAGTATATTACCTGTTAGGCTGCTATGATGAAGTTGAAAAAGTAAAGCATACAAAGTAAAGACAGTAGAGATGCTGATCAATTATAAGAAATAAACATCTATATAGACGTGTTTCTCATCAGAGGCATTTATTTCATTTTTGGCTCAATTACTATGCTTGTATTTTGATGAATGATGTCAGTCTCTACTGTGTTTTATTTTCTTGTGTTATAGAATTGACTTTAATAAGTACTTAGTCTGATTTAATTCCGAGTATTCATTATTGTCACTTTATTTCCATCTTTGAATGTTTTTTCATGTATGCATGCTGTTGGTTAAGGTGGCCATTTTGTTATGCAGAGACTCTACAGTTCCTTCAAGGAAAATCGATATCCTAACCGAGCTACAAAGGAAAGTTTGGCGAAAGAGCTGGGTCTTGCTTTCCAGCAGGTCATAATTTTCGATTTTTTACAACAAGCATGGATTTATTTTCATTCAACAAATAATACCAGGGGGGAAACTTTGGTGAACGCTGTTTTAGTCTGAAGTGGTTCTGGTATATGCAGGTTGACAAGTGGTTCGGCAATGCTCGATGGAGCTTCAACCATTCATCACTTATGAGTTCAAACATGGCAGCAAGCACTTCCGGAAAGGAATCCTCCATTCAGGAAACAAATGAAAGAGTGCTTGAGCCTGGGCCTGAAGGAGTTACCAGAGATGTGACCAACAACGTGTCTCCAAGCGAGGAATCACCCAAGGTGGTCATCGCTGTTGCTGCTGCTACAAAGAGCGGTGGTGGTGAGAGCCGAGAAAGTGCCAAGCAAAAGTCTAAACCAACCCGTAAATCCAGAAAGAGATAGCAGACCTGTACCCCTAGAGTTCATCATGTCAGGAATCAGTAGCAGAACTTCCCAACTAATTTGCCTGCATTTCAAGGAGCGCAGGCAGAAGTGGATGCAGAAATGACTGGAAAATAGATTTTACATCTTCAATAGTAATAAGAGACCATTTACCCCAATTACAATAGCGAGATTTTTCCAGACGACCCGGATTAATTACCTTTTGATTAGGAGATCTTCCCGTTGAAAAAAAAGGGGAAAAAGAAGAAAGAAAAGGCGCTATTGTTGTATAATTTGATGTTTGGTCGACTTCTCTCTGCAACTAGGTTTGCCTTCTTAACAGTACTTAACACATCCCTTCACGTGGATGCTAGATGAAAATGTTTACTTATTCCAGCCGGCGAGGCATCAATTTTTTGTTTAATGTTTGACACATATCCTCGCGTTCTTGCACGGCTCGGCTTGTTCTTCGAGCCCTCCTTCTCCTTTCCCCCTCCCTCCGTTCAATCGTCCAAAACAGGCCGTGGAAAGAAATCTTGTTCCAACGTGATATCTATATTACCCGTACAAGTTGTGGTAGAGTGATAATGCTGAGGGAAAATTTTGTTGGAAAAGGTTTGCACACGCTTTTAGAGCCTTGACTCGACTATGTTGATGATACTAGAATAAAATTAGTCTTAAAAATAATTTACCCACAAATAATACAGTAATTTATTAGATTCTTATTTTATCAATAATTTATTACATAAACACGTATCATCAAACCGTCCAATTTTTATTTCTACATAACAGTGTAAGTCGGGGGAAAAAGGGTTTTCCCGCCCAAAGCGCATAAACAGAAATTTTAACTCGGCAAAAATCTAGGCGCTTTTGCTCCAGATTTCCCCCAAAACTGCTTTCCCTCTCTAAACACAAATACAGAAACCGCCCATTTTCCTATCCATACCGCCCATGTCGTGTCATTAAAACCTAAAAAAACAAACAGTTTTAGTCCATAATACGCACCTAACTACCTCACCATGGCAGGGAAGGAGAATGGCGTGCCTGCCACGCGCTTGTCTTCGAAGAAGCGGGCAGCAGCCGCTCACCCGTTGCAAGTCTCCAAGAAACGAGCCCCGCTAGGTGAACTCACCAACTCTGAGTGGACTCGGGACTTCAATTGCCAGAAGCATGAGCCGGACTGCGCATCCTATGGGAATAACTCGACATCTAGTGAGCCAACTCAGAACTTGGATGTTTTGACCAGCCAGAACCGGAAGCCTAAAAGCAAAGCGAAGAAGAAGAATGAAGACGGTGGAGAAATTGGTTGCAGTGATGATTCGGCTCCAGACCTGGAATTGAAAAAATGTTCCAGTTCCAACTCATCTTCTTTGTTTGGGCATCTCCGCACCTTGGAGGTATAAATCGAATTACTCTTTTATTATTCTCTTTGAGAGAAAATTGCTTATGATTTGAATGGTTTGGCGTCTGGGTATTGAATCTATGTATTGTTTGGTTGGTAAGAAATGAAGGAAAACAAGATCGAAATGTTTCATAAATTTTACTTATTCTGCAATGTATTCAGTGGCCGAAGATGGAAATTGGAATCTCGCTTTAGGTACTGGGTTTCGTGTAGTTCTCTGTTTGGGAAATACTTCGATTGCCAACCAATTGAATGAATTAACTCGGTATCGGATGAGTGTTGTTACGTATTTGGCATGATGCAATAGAACGAACTTTGCTTAATGTTTTGTATGGGAACTAAAGTGCATGAAGTAAAAAAATGGGAAGTTTAATTAGGGAAAGGAAAGGAAAGGAGAGGAGAGGAAGGAAATTTGTAGAAAAATTCTCTTGTATGGCTGCATCTTTTATATACAAAGAAAAAGAAAGGAAATTTCTTTTAAACTCCATGGTCCTAGCCCAAGCCTATGGCTTTCTTTTCTAATTTAAGCTCAGTCTTTAATTTCCTTCTTTTTCCTCCCACTTTTTGTGGGTCAGGAAGGAAATTTTTACAATTTATTTACTCCCTATTCCCTTCCTTCTCCTTTGATTCTCTTTGATTCTCTTGACCAATTTTTTCCCATACTAAAAATTCCCTTTAAATGTTGTTTGGGTCAGTTTCATGTTATTGTGTGTATCGTACAGCGTTAATTAGGTTGTTTAATGAAGTTTTACATTTTTTGGGTATTTTGCTTACTAAATGTTTAGAGTTTTATGTTTGTCTGATCTAATTGAATGAGCTGTGGTGTCTTGACATTCTCATAGACTGAAATGTTGGTTTGGAAATGGCTTTAGATGGAGGCAAGCCGGAGGTGCTTGCCAAATTACATGGAAGTAGTGCAAACTGAGATTTCACCGGTTATGCGCGGAATTTTGGTGGATTGGTTGGTGGAAGTAGCTGATGAGTACAAACTTGTGTCGGACTCCATTTTTCTTACTGTATCCTACGTTGATAGATTCATGTCGTCTCAAGCTCTGAGTAGAAAGAAGCTACAGCTTCTTGGTGTTTCCTGCATGCTTGTCGCCTCGTAAGTAAAATAGCTCTGTCTTTCCTTTTTCAATTTTTATTAATTGTCGCCTGGTCTTCCAAGGAGTGATACTGGTTTAATGAAGCAGGAAGTATGAAGAGATTACTCCCCCGCATGTTGAAGACTTCTGCTACATCACTGACAACACTTATGCCAAAGCGGAGGTGCCTATGTCTATTCCTTAATTAGAAGAAAATAAAATGAATCTACATAAATAAGTACATAGTTGTTGTAGGTCCAATGGACCAAATGTTGTCTACTTCGAAGTCGGAACTAATAAAGAAAAAGAATGAATTTTCCTTGTCTTCAACTTCTTGATAAGTAATCTAAGCAATTTGCTTAATCTGTGTTGAGATATTTAATTTGGGAAATGTGCAGGTGGTGGACATGGAGAAAGATGTACTTAGCTTATTGAACTACGAAATGAGTACCCCCACTGTAAAAAGTTTCCTCAGGCAAGATACCATTGTGCTTGTAGCATTGTACATTATTTGAGAATTCATATTAATCTTTTCTCTCATGTCTATGGTTACTATCAATACCATTGCAACTAACTATATTTCAAAATGGACTGGCAGGATATTCACAAAAGCTGCAAACAATAATGAGAAAGTAAGCTAACCAATATATGTTTGTGTAGATAAGAATGTGTTTCCGCTTACTTTTGCTAACTTTGGACAGTACATCCTTTCCAGATTCCTGATTTGCAATTTGAGTTCTTGAGTTCATATCTCGCGGAGCTAAGTTTATTGGAATATAGTATTTTGCACTTCTTACCATCAGTAATTGCTGCTTCGGCTGTTTTCCTCTCCAGATTCACTATCCAGCCAAAGAAGCATCCTTGGGTAAGAAACTTGTTCATCATTGATTTAATCCCCTAACCGATGGGGAGTCATTTGTATGCGTAAATAGTATAATGGCCTATTTGTTAGAGTAGCTTTAAAGCGTTAGAGTTTTCAATATTTGGAAACCTAACGTGAAGCTGTTGGAATAATTGGAAGGCAAGAGTGCCTGTTATTAGACACAGAATAGTGAGCTTGGTAGAGGAGGAATGATTATCCTTTAACATGTTTGCAGAGCATGGAATTGCAGCGCTGCTCTGGTTATAAACCATCAGACTTGAAGGAATGTGTTTTGCTCATTCATGACTTGCAATTAAACAGGAAAGGGAGCTCTCTGCGAGCAGTTAGAGAGAAATACACGCGTCATCAGGTAGTCCAGTTTTCACTTATATTTGCATTTCTACTCATTAATTTGTGATCCCCATGGACTACAAGTTTCATCATGTGGTAATTATTCTCACTTTTATCCTTTTCCTTGGTGGGAACAGTTCAAGTGTGTTGCAACATTGACTCCTCCGAAAAGAGTTGCGGTGCATTATTTCAAAGCCACCAATGAATGACGATTCATAAATTTGAACAGTTCTGAGCCTTCCGAACAGATTCGTAGGTCAGTTTTATCTGCATCTTTTGCGTAAGTGGAAGGTGTTTGAACTCAGCTTTTCAGCAGAGCTAGTAGGATGGTAATTGCGCATTACCACGTTAGGTTGTGTAGGAGACATGGTGGGAGGTCTGAATATCAGGTGAATTGATGGAAAGAAACATGGTAGATCACGATCAGATTGATGATCCAGGAACATGCACACGCTTTTCAGTCTCCAATTGTAGAAAGATCTCATTGTACTCCTAATAATTGATGTTCTTTTGTCACTTTTGAACTTTTATCTTACATATCTGCCAACATGTTCGTAGCCCAGTGGTTTTAGAGGTACTAACTCTTTCACTATTCTTTTTTTAACTGAATATACACATGGGATTATCCTATTCACTCACACGTTATTTATTTAAATAAAAAGTTAACACTCCTAATAAGGAAAGATCCACTTAGTAAAAGTTTTTCTGTCACGGCCAGAGCTTTCGGGTGACGCACATCCTCCGGAATTTTGTCCTGGATTTTTGGATCTTTCTTATGCATGTTATCTGATTCCTCTACTTGCTTTTATTTTTGTTTGGTGCTTTCATTTTCCTGCTTCTGTGTTTTCTCTGCTTAAATTGAGATTGGACTTGTAATTGGCCAACTAAACCTTGCTTGGTTTTTGGTTGGAGACTCTGAAGCTATGGAAAATATAGTGTTCAGGAATATTCTTACTTTTTGGACAGCCCACTGTGTTTTGCCATGGTTGTTCATAGAGTTTTAATGGACTTCTCTCTATGTTAATCTCGTCGAGCGTAGTGTGGAAAACCTCCGAATCCTATTTTTTTCACAAACTCAAAATTCTACTAATATGCCACCATCAATTCCACAAATGATACATATAATTATATCTCACCCTGAGAAAATATTCGGGACGGAAAAATATGCATCCCAAATCTTTTTTAATCTTCCCCGTTTTAAAAGTAAAATAAATATTTTTGGACCTGAATATGGGCCCAACCAAAGCCCACCAAATGCAGTACCCACAGGCCACAGCATATGGTCGATACATTCATTACGCGCGAGACAAGTTGACCGAACCAAAACCCGAAGACGGAATAAAATTATGCAAAGTCAGCCGGCGATGGAGGTGGAAGTGGAGGAGAAAGACCTAAAAGCCGCCGGTGCCGAGCTTCTGTCCGACGGCCGTCTTGGGCTGCGTATCCATGGATGGGAGATCGTATCCACCAAGCGCTCCATTCTCAATTCCTCCACTCTTCTACAGTATCATCTCATTCTCCATTCAATTCTCACTCGTCATTTCTGTTTTTTTTTTACTGTCAATCATGGAGTCCAACGCTGACGCTTGGTGCGATTGCAGGTGGGAGCAAAATCTAGAGACGTCTCACTTGCCTGAGATGGTTTTCGGGGAAAGTTCGCTAGTTCTTAAGCATTTAAAAAGCGGGGCGACAATTCACTTTAATGCATTTGATGCGCTATCTGGATGGAAACTGGAAGCTTTACCGCCCGTTGAAGTTCCTGCTGCTGCTCTATGGAAATTCAGAAGGTACTCTTGGTCACCCTTTAAGTACATGACCAACGATTCGGCCTTTTTCCTGCATTGTTTAGTTGAGTTGTTCCAAGTCTGGAACACAAGAATTTGAATTACAGTTATAACCCCTGATCGTGGGAATCTGTGTGCAACACCTGTTATGGTAATATACTAGGAAGTTGTTATCCCTTCAGTTATACCTCTCTTCTTCGTTTATGATCATTGCTTGCTGTGTCTTGGATTTTAAAAAGTTAGACTTTGATGGAACATTGATACCTAGTATGGTTGGTGCTAATGTATTGTGTCTTTTTATTTTCTATTTTTCAGTTTGTGGGATGTCTGTATTCACCCTTGTTGTGGATTGTTTTTCTCATGCTGTTTCAGAGGTGGTGAACTTTAAGCAGATACTGGCCTTATCCATGTTGTGTTGCTAGCATTTTGTAGAGAGCATTTAAAATTGATTTACATATATCAGTTATCAGATTGTGAAATCCATTCTTATAACTCAAGCTTTTGACAAAATTTTCTCTTCTTTTATATTCCATGCTTTTCTTTTGCGTTGTCTGAACTGATATGGATGCACTTGCCTACAAACTATGATCGTTCTTCTCTCACACTGCACCTACTATGAATTTGCAGTCACCTATTCAATCAGGTGGTTCTGGATTACGACTATACGTTCACAACACCATATTGTGGAAGTGAAATAATTGAGGTAGATACAGAGAAGGTTTCCTTTGCCCATCACCCACTCCTTTGTTTATTATTATTATTCTGCACTAGTGTGTCTGGTTCAGGCAGAATTTGTTATTATCCAATGCTGGACGGTCTGGCATACTCCATTTTTATTTGCTGGCCTAGTATTTTCATTCCACAAATTTGCCTCTTCCTTTTTTTTATTTTTTTATTTCCTCATTTTATTGTCTATTTCTATTCCTCTTGGGGGGCAGGGGAATGTGTGGGGTTTGCTTGAAGTCGGAGATGGGGGGAATGTGTAATCTGATTTTTCCCCCATTGAAAACGTCTTCCTATTTTGCTTTAGTCCTTTGTATACTTGCTTGCAATGGCTCAAATTATCAAAATTGTTATTAAATGAGATTTCTTTTCTTGAAAATGATGCTACGATCCTTGCTTCTGTGATTAGAATGGAAGTGGGAATGCTGTAGAGGCTAGCTGCAGCCTTTATTGGGAGGACTGCAAGGAGCAAATTGATGTGGTTGCACTGGCATCAAAAGAGCCTATTCTTTTCTATGATGAGGTAGCTATCTTGTGTGATGGTCATATCTTTTTGTTTCATTTTTGTACTCTTTTCCTACTCTATGTTTTTCAGCTTTTGGTATCTTACTATTTCATTCTACAGGTAGTCTTGTATGAAGATGAGCTGGCTGACAATGGAGTGTCGCTCTTAACTGTGAAAGTGGTAAACATTGACTCTTTACTTGTGGTTTATAACTTTATAGCATTTGTATGATATGATTCCTGAAATGTTTGGGCATCTGAGAACATGATCTCATAATCTGTTTGATTCACAGAGAGTCATGCCAAGTTGTTGGTTTCTGTTGCTCCGCTTCTGGGTGAGTTTTGCAATGAACTCTTGCTTAGAAAAAAACTGTATATATGCGTGTGCACGAGTTTGGGTGTCAAGCATGATTATCCATGCAATAACCTTAATTGTCTTTTTTTTTTTTAATGCTTTACAGCTTAGAGTTGATGGAGTCCTCATGAGATTGAGGGATACCCGTTTGCATTGCATTTTTGGTGATAATGAGAACCCTGTTGTTCTTAGAGAAAGCTGCTGGAGAGAATCTACGTTTGAAGCTCTATCTGCAGTAAGCCTTCTCTCTCTATCTCTATATACGTGCCCATATGCTAGTGGTCCTTTTATACCTCTTTCGAAAGACATATACCTAATGTCTAGGTGATTTTGTTTGGGATGACCGTCTTGTTTGATGTATGAAAAAGTTAGCGACCTTAAATGGCTGTTAGAACTGTGCGTGGGTGTCTAGAGATTGTAGCTACTTTTGTCTCATGACAAGTGTTTTGGTTATACATGTTTTGATGTATCGAATCTGATGGTGCAGAAGGGGTATCCTACTGATTCTGCTGCATATAGTGATCCAAGCATAATCAGCCAGAGGCTTCCTGTCATTATGCATAAAACTCAAAAGCTCCAATATAAAGTTTAAGGACCAACATAATTTGTAAGGCTGTATCCTGTCACGCCAAAAGATCTATCTATTCATAATTTCTGATTATAAGATAATTCAAGACTTCAAATGCTTGTGGTGGAGTTAGAACTTCTATGTTTATACATAACTGTTTATGTTGGATCTGTTAATTATGTTGATGGTATTTCTAGGGAGAGAAAATAAACAGTAACTACTTGAACAAAAGATGCTACTTCAAGATGTTCTAACTCTATGAATAATAGGATGCAAAGTGGAATACTCAGCTATTTTGCACTACGGCTAACCAAGTTGTATAAGAACTTGAACCTAAGAGGTGATTTGTGGAATCTGCAAATGTTTAGAGTATAGGAAAATGCTTGGTATTCATAGTTCTTATAAGGAAATGGATATTGAAAAGGGAATGTCAACCTGTGATCTGGGGAAGAAATCATGCCGAGTCTTGTGTGGACTCTAATGCATTTATCTACTGTTCGAGATGAGAAATTGTAATGACAGTAATTAAGGTCTGCCTATAGTCTTTTTACATAAATTAAAGAATTTATTGAACATACTTTTTACTTGACATTGCTATGTCCAGTAGGTTTGGAAGTTTAAAAAGTAGATGTCTATACAATGAGGAAGGCCGACTAGGAATGTTGAGATGGGCGAGTAGAGAAAATATAAAGTGTAATTCTGGAAGGAACAGTCCAGGAGAAGAGAGAGTGTTTGGAGTGGTCTTGGAAGGACCATAAAGGACAAGGGTGAGGCATGGGAAAAGGCTGATAGAGTTCACCTTAGTCAGAAGTATGGCATCCGATAATTGTCTGAAGGATATATCTTATAGGCATCTAACAATTGTGAGCTAGAAGATGATATATCAATAGTTTTTGGTGGCCTTTTCTTATTCTTCATGGGTAGTCAATTCATATTCTGTGGCCTTCATGCGTGCAGCCTTCATGCGTGCATGGATCTCTCTTGCAAATAGTTGGAATTTATTTATACATGGAAGGTGACTTTTGGGGACTAGGAGATTAGTTTGGGGTAGAATTGGTTAAGCTAAAATAACATGCATGGAGTGCTCATTTGGCTGTACACAGGTCGGGTCGGGTCGAATTTGATTCGAAACTTTTACCGACCCGATACAAATTAAATGAGTCGGTTTAGGTCGGATTTTAAGCTATAATTATGGATTGACGGATAGATCGAATCGGGTCGATTACTCACGGGTTCGGCGGGTCAATTTCAGGACCCAAAATAATGCATATATACGGATGGAATATCTTCTTTGCGCATCTTCCTCTTTACCTCCAAGGCTCCACCCACCACCAGCACCACCACCTCCACCTTCCTCTCTATCTCCACCCACCACCACCGCCTCCCTCCTCCTCCTCCACCTCCCTCTCTACCTCCACTTCGTTTCTTCTCCACCCACCATCACCCTCACCTCCCTCCTCCACCACCACCTCCATCTCCGCCCACCACCACCACCACCACCACCACCACCTCCATCCTCCCACCACCATCTTCACCTCCGCCTCTCCTCCACCCACCACCAGATCTAGATTTGGCAGGTTGATTTTTGATGGGTATTCGTTATTTTGTGGCTCTGTAGATCTAAATCTGCTGTTTTTTTGTTTTTTAATTATGAAGCCCAGTTTTTGGATGTGAATTGTTCCCGATCTTATATTTGCTTCGGAGATAAAATTTAATAATTGTAAATTAGTAGTCCATTCTTTGCACAAGTATGGATTTTAGCTTGTAAGCTATCTGGGTACTGTTAATTACTGTTTCTAAGCTTCTCTTTGCAGTAAAGTTTGGATTTTTTGGTGGATGTAAATTTGAGTTAGGTAAGAATTTGTAAAGGATTGGATATGTCTTGGTTGTAGCTTGGCGGATCGGGTCGGTATTAGGCGGGTTTTAAATGTACGACCCGCGACCGACCCGAATCCGAACATACGGGTCAGTTATGTGTTTGCCATTTTTTTGTTTTTTTTGCTTTTGTCATCCGGTCGTATCGGCGAGTCGAGTTGGCGGGTCAAATGTACATTCCTAGTTAGGACCAAACCAAAGGATTGAACTCAAGCAATCACGGCTTCTTCAACGGGTGAGGAAGTAGAAATCTCTTTGCCTGGTTACGATCCGATATGTCTATTTTATGATATTTCGAATTAGCGCTCCGTGATGGTAGTCTAAAGTAAAGTAGATATGACCCGGTGCTACTCTTAGGCGCCGTCATGGACCATTGCAGATGTAGTCTGAAGAAAAGAGGCTCTCCTAAACAACCCGAGTCTAGTGCATTCTTCATATTTCTTTTGATCCAAAGAATGTCAAAGTAAACCTTGTAATTGCACCGGAAGAAAACCTGTTCACATCGAAAGGAATGTTTTGTGGTTCAAAACTTGAAGTGAATAATTAGGTTCTGAAAAACCTTTACAAACTTCATGCTGTGGAAGTAGGTACAGTGGCATTTATTTTACAGAAATTGAAGTAACCAAATATTAGGAGTGTGCTCTAGGTTTCTTGTGCTGCATATGTATGCATGGTAAGACTCTTATCTTCTAGCTCTGAGATAGGAACAATCTGGTTACACACCTAGGTCAGTTTCTGCATTTGATGATGAACAAGTCAAGAACTGTTCGGAGAGAAATAACCTGAGCAGGGTTCTCTCAGTTGTGGACCATACAGATGGATCAGAGTCGGAGGTTTAGGTCAAGCTGTAGCGATGCTGATGCTGATGATGGCTCTGGTAGTTGTTGGTCCATGCGAAAACTGCCTGGCCATTTCAAATCTGTTGCCTGCTCAAGTGCGAAGGGCATCCAGGCCATTCCAAAACCTGTGTTGATTTCATTAAATCTTGCAATTGTAGTTCCATCCTTGCTTGTCTTGTTTACAAGCGCATGGGGCTTGACCGCTAGTGACCTGGCCATGGGTCGATTGGTAGGAAAACCCATCATAGTCATCATTCTTTGAGACTGGATTCTTCTGGCAGCTCCTCTTTCTCTCTTGTGGGCATTCTGGTGGCCTCCAAGTGCCTGTGAGCTAAAGAACTTCCTCCTACAGAAGTTACATGAGAAAACTTTGCTAGGAGTAGCTCTTGAGTGGGAGTCGTCATCCCCAGCTGCTGAGAGTGAATGCCCCCCTAGACTAAGATTCAACCACTCTTCTGGATTGTCTGCAATTTCTTCATTGATGTTGCTTATTTCATTTTGATGATTAGTGGTTTCGTCTTCTTGGAAAACCATGTCCCCACACGCTAAAGCTCACTTGTGGGTGGAGGGAAATGGGTAGAAAGGGTGGAATGTTGTAGCTGAAGTGGGAGAGGAGAAATAAATGGAGAGGCTTGACAGTGTTCTTTCTAGATTGGCTTTATTTAATTTATCTAGTTTCAGCTCATCTACCCCACATTCTGATGCTTGGTGTTCCAGGGGACAATTCTGATGTCATCTTTACTGTTGCTCTTGTCAAGCTTCGGATTCCCCACTTTGATCTTACATCTTTTCGTTGTCACTCTTTACACGGTTCTCTTTTTGGGTAACTACAGAAGTTCAGGGTTGATAATGCATACAACAGTTGCATCACTGGTCATTTTCATGATCTTGCACTTAGTTGACACTGGTCCTGGAATTAGACTGCTATATAGTTATGTATTCCATATTGTGGTTTTTGGATAGGCATCTAGTCCTTGAGTATCTCGAATTAGACTGCTCTGCTATGGTATATTCCATATTAGTGGTTTCTGGATCTGCAAAAACCATAAGGTGGATGGACACATGAATGCACGTAGGAATATCTATGCATCAGTCGACATTAACAGCGTAGTTAGGTGTCTAATTTGTTGTATTGTAAACTTTGTATTTGGGATGCGATTCTCATTCTGTTAAAGTTCTTGTGTTGATTGTTATCTCCATATATGCTCAGATTGCAGGCACAAGTTGCCAAGAAGGATAATACTATAGCGTTTGGTAAAGTCTGTCATGTCAATTAGGTATGTCATTGTCATATGAATGAGTGATAAGTTTCAGCTAATGCATGATTAAAATATTTGATTTGAGAAGTGGTAGGGTCGAGTTTGCAGCGAATTATCAATAATGGTGATAAAAGGCTGGAAATCAGAGATAAGAGTTCATACCCTACAAAAACCTGTATTGTTTTCTTCTACCCATCTCTCTCTCTTACCTTTCTCGCACGTGCATATCATGTACGCATTCATACCCTAGAAAAGGCAAAATTGATAAAGGAATTAGAATTTCTTGATGGTTATAAGAATTGAGAAAATGTTGCAGCTCTCACTTCTTCTCATGTACAGAATTATTATTATGGCAATTTTTAGGAGAAAATGATGGGTGTGTTGGATTATTCGTTACAATTGGTTTGGTTTGATGATGATATTGATTGTGTATGTATGTTAGCTCTTGCATTTTCCCCAAAACATAGACTCGTGGGCGTGGCCTGTGCTGGGGGTCGCTGTTGATCCTATAAATGCGCACTCGTAATCTCATCCCTGAAACATAAATGTTCGCATCATTATCATTATGAGCGACACTTAGATGCCTTCATTAGACCTATGAAATAATTAAAGCATCGAATGAAAGCAAAAAAAATGAAAATGAGGTGATTACGCCTAGATGATTATCGTTCTCTCTTACCACGATTTGTTCAAAGATGTGCAATCGACTGAGTACGGTAAGAATGCAACTAGATTATTTACAATTTGAGATTTGATTGTCCCTTTCTATTTTATTTTGCTTACTTTATAGCAAGCACTATTGATTTTTCCCTCCTATCTCGGGAAATTCTTATGAGGAGGACTCGCAGCTCACAAAGGATGACACGTAATCCTTCATGGGCCAGGAGAAAGCTTGGAATTTGATGGCAAGTACTTTGTGTCACTTCCATTTTGCTCGGATTCTCTACAAATAGTCATTCGAAATAAGGACATTTAGCAAGTTGCATTGGACGGCCCTTTTGGTGGCCACTTTCTCCTTGGCCAGTGGCCAATCGACAAAGGGCACCACTTTCTCCAACTTGTCAATTACTAAGCGTTCTTTTGGGGTGTGGAATGAAGTCATGAACACCTTCCATTTCTTTACAAGAATAATAGTATATTTCAAGCCAATCATTCTCCTAAGGATTAGTTCTAGATTGAGCCAATAATGTTACTGTAATTCTTTCCAGTCTACTCACAACAGTTCAAACTTAGTCGATTCTTCTTACTTTAATAATGTATAGTGCGATCCAAAAGTGTTGTTAGTTGTTACATGGATGCTAGGAAGTAATGATGAATACGCTATCCAATTTTGTCCAATCATGGTTTCGTAATACAATTAACTTCTTTATACCGTTTACCTTTAACATAGATTTCAAATTCGAGTTCGAAAAATGTAGAAAATATGCTTAGAGTGCCACCCCTTTTAAGGGCCAATTATACTCAAACGAGAGTATAAAAAAACAGAAAGGATATATGGAGAGATCGAGAAATAATACTGAATAGCCTAAAGAAAAAGCTTAAAGGACTGAGGACCCTAATTCAAAGCATATAACCGCTTGCCAGTTGCTTCATCAAGGGAGCCGCTATTGAGTGTAATTGCATACTCTCGCGCACACTCACTTTACACTTCTTAAGTAACTGGTCGATGACTCATAGTTCAATTCTTACATATAGAGTAATTAGTCATGTGCTAACTGATAAATATGTCGTGGTTGACATGAATAGTTCAATTCTGGCAAAGAGGTATTGTACTATCTGGGGGCAGAGAAGTGCAGCAGACATGCATGTACTGCTCAGGCTGAGAACAAAACACCTTAGTGCTCCTACATGACCTACACTTACAATCGAACAACTAGACAAACCCATGTGCTAAACAGATGCATCATCCATACAAGAATGTTTTGCTGCATAACTCCTGTTCACAAATTTGTCCCCTTCGATAGTTGTTTTCCTAAAGAACACAAAAGACTAGTGACTGTTCTCCAGACATCTAAAAAGATGCAATTAATGGTCCGAAACAAAAGTGGAAAAAGAACTATTGGATTGGATATTTCTTATTGGAGAACTATAGAGAATGTCCACTTCAATTCCCAAGCTCTGTTTTTACCACCTTTAAATTGAGCAAGTGCATGTAGTGGAAAGAACTAGAAAAAAGATGTAAAGGTCATGTGCTTGGAGTGAAAATAAGATCAAACTCTTTTGAACTGAAGCATAATGTCATGAAGTTGTAATCCACTACCGAGTAACACTTTGAAATGAGAAACGAGTGAGAATGACCGATAAAGATGCCACTATAAAGATGAAATAGGTCAACGAATGGCCGCAGCATATTCTTACTGAAACATCAAAAACATCAAAAACTAGTGTAGGTTGCCTACAGAAGCATCTGTTGAATAGTCCCAAAAAGGAGGGGAAATCTAAGGTTAATCTTGAAAGTGGCATAAGAACACTATGCAACTTATTACATTCCTACTAGAAATGCCTATGGACTTCACAGGATACCCCATCATCTGACTTCCTTGACAATGCATGTTCCACGCAACTGTGCTGACCCTAATGCTCTTCAAGTACCTGCAACAACAGTGCAAATGGTTCAAAACCTGAGCAGAGAAACCAGAACAGACATGGTAGGTGGTTTAGCAATTAGAATGAATCTCACAGCAATCACCAAAATTACAATCCAAGCTAAAGAACACGCACAACAAGAATAAGCTTCAAGACAACTACTCAAGTTTCTTTCTTAAGCCAGAATTTGACCACTGTAATGTTAACATTCCAGACTTCAATGTCCAAACAAAGAGAAATGCAACTGTGAAAAATGTGGAAAATAGCAAACCAAACTAGTAGGAATCTTAGACCACGAGATTCTAAGGGTTAATACTAGTGCATGGATGGAACTGGATGTAAGATGTAAACAACTCCACACTTCATTAGAAACTTGGAAAGATAATCTTGTTTGGAAATACACACAGACTTCACAGTTGACTTACTTTCTAAAATCCAGTAAGAAAAGGGAGTGTAAATTAAATTCTATGGAAGAAATGCTTTAAGATTGCATTAAACTAAACCAAGAACATAGTGAAATGTTCCACATGCTTGCCCGACTATAAAACTTGTTATACATGAGTGTTGGTTAACAACTCCCCTTTAACAAGTGAGGTGGTGGTACCAACAAGTGAATGTGGTGTGAGTGGTTTGGTGCTCTCACCACTTAAGTAAGAGGTCATTGTTTGAACCTGGTGTAAGACTCATGAGTAAATTACTTTTCTCTTCATTGATTCCAAATGTACAAGTCAGTGAATCATCCAAACATAATTTTTTTCAGGCAAGTAAAAAGAAAATGAACCAAATACATGGTACAAATAAATCACAGAAGTAATGGGTTGCATGCATCTTTATTCAAGTATTTGCACAAAACAGACATAAATTGATCAGCAGACCTAGTTTACTCAACAAAAGAGAACTAAAATCTGTGGCATCAATCCTATAAAATCGATGCTCATAGTTTAACTACTTTCTCAATGCTCATAGAAAGATCGGCACCTCACTATTTAACTTTCCTCTTCTTTTTTCATATAAGAAATGAGTGAATAAAAGACAATAAACCTACAATTGTGGCATCAATCCTGCTGGTCTAGCTGACTGAAAGTCCATGCGCATCACCCATCTTTTCCATTCCTCCCTATCAATCTCAATCCCAACTTTTCTTATTAGGCATGTCTTGGAAAACTAACAACATGTACCTAATTATAGCTCATTTCTACTAACCAAACATGTATGTGAAAAACCTACTATGAAAAAAGAGAGGCCTTAACATTTACACTTCACAATTGAAGCTATTCAGTGCAAGTCTGTGAACAACTCAAAGAAAATCTCTATGTTTTGCCACTGGCCTACTTTCCCTAGAAACAGTAAGACTCACAAAGAGACTACTAGCGATCTGGACAAGTGCGGCAGAAGGTACCATGAGACAGCTCGCAGAAAGCCCGCACATTAGCATTGAGGCGGGATGTCAGCTGGGCAGTACCTACCAGTGGCAAGAACGACTGGAGACATCCCAGTTCTCCAAAGTTCCTACGAAACCATGACAACAATGTCAAAACTAGCATAATAAGCAATCACGAAAAAATGTTTTGGCTGCTCTGCTATAAAATGTAAATTAAACAAGGATAATCACAGAATTCTGGGCTATTAATCAGCCATTGCAATAATTATTCACAACGATGCAAAGTTTACAACTATCCATAAGCACAACACTGTAAATTCAAATCCTCCGTCATGCATTCTAGCATGATAAAGTACAGATCGTAAACTGGAAAACAAATCCATGTTTCACAACATCAGAGTAAGGTCATTAAGACCTGGAAGGAGAGAGGGAGACACGGCGGGACTGGAGGCGGGGAGCAGCTGTGGAAGGTGGACGGAGGCGGGGTACAGAAGGAGAAGAGCGGAGAGAAGGAGCTCTAGCAGCGGACATGAGGGAGCGAGAGAGGGATCCTCCACTACGCCAAGCCATCTTGACTGATCAGTGAAAATGATCAAGCAAACTGAAGAAATGTGCGTGCGCAGAACCTGCAAAGATGGATGGGGTTTTGCTAGGGTTTAACTGGAGAGTTTGTGTTTTGATTATTTGTTTGTTTTGTTTATTCTAAAAGCTGGGAACCGTTTGATCAGCCGGAAAAAAACAGTATTACGATGATGTGGAGAAATTAGCAACAGGCTTTTCAACATTTGATTTTGGGCCTGCATGTATGTGGTGGATTGATTCACGAATTCAATAGTAACCAAGGCCCAGCCCAAAAACATGTTCATGAGTCTCTATACACGACTTGTCGTTCCTCTGTTGCTTAGTCGTTATGCAGCTAACTTTTTCTGCATTACTTGGTGAAAGGACTATGTAACTCTTAACGTTCGAGTATGAGAATATAAAATTATGTCATAGGCGATGCTGGAACGGGATCTCATAGGTCAACCTTAATTTTTTTGTAAAAATACTAGGTGGTACAGTTGCTAATGCTTGACAAAATTACTGAGGGACATCTTTCTTTCTTTTGTTTGATCATAGGTGGTACATACGTGGCAAATACAAATAGTAACACTTATTAAAAATGAAAAATTCAAAGCCAAACTCCCCCCATTGTACAAGAGAAATATTATGTTCACAAGCTAGGAAAAGCAGCTTCAAAGAAGGAGCAAGTCTTTACACATTCTAGGTGCATGTTAAAGGTGTAAATCACGCCAGATGACAAGCTTGTTGTTACTGTACTGCCTCTGTAATGTAATCTATGAAGGGACCTTCCGTCCTTCGAATAGAGACCAACTTCATGGAGATTGCCTTCCTTCCAACTTATGTTAATCGTCACCCCTCCGCGTGCCTTCAATCCTTTCATGCACCCGCTTGCCCATTTATCCCTGGGGAGGGCAGGAAGCAAATACAGATCTTCCATGGTACTCTGGACAAGCATTTCGCCTACTGCTGCTGTAAAACTGTCACCAAAAAGTTTGAGAAACCACAGCATGTCGAATGTTACCACCAGACAAATACACAAAACACGAATCTATCTCTGTGATGACATGACACATGCATTCATGCTTACCCAAAATTGGCATCAATCTGAAAAGGAGGATGTGCTGCAAACAAGTTACTGTACAATCCCCCTTCAAAATCATTCTGTTGATCTGAATCCACCAACTTAATCAAATGCTTAACCATCCTATAAGCATGCTCACTATTGTGTAGGCGTGCCCACAGAGCAATTTTCCATGCCGTTGACCATCCTGGGCCATCCTCTCCTATTACAATTTGGTAGAATGTAAGGAAACACACCATATGGTTGCAACCTCAAGCAATATCTACCCATTCAATAGGAACGAACCTCGTTTATGAAGGGCAATCTCTGCAGCTTTACAAAGGTCTAGATTTTTCTCCATGGTTATTGTGTGCCCTGGGAACAGGCCAAATAGATGCGAAAGATGTCGATGGTGCACTTCTTGATCCTCAAAATCTTTTGCCTGCCATACATTAATCAAATTCAGCACTTACAGCACAAGAATAGAGTTTCATTACATAAACTACAAGCAGAGAAGCTACTAACGCACCCATTCCATGATAGAACCATCTTCAGCAATTTTTGTAGGATAAAGTTGTGGTAAAGCATTGTGCACACGTTGGACAAGAGCCTCCTCGTTTCTTTCCAAAATCTGTTCTCAAGATTTTTTTGCAAGTAACAATATAATATCGGTTTATTTATGCGCAATAAAATCCTGATTACTGTAGCTATGGTAGAGTAAGATACGACAGACCTCAGAAGCAGCAATAATTGCAACAAAAATTTCTCTTATGATTGCCATGTCCATGGTCGATGAATAGCTAACACTAGCACGTTTACCATCAGGAGCAATGAAAAAATGTTCTGGAGATGTTGATGGATTTGTTTCTAGATATCCTTCTTTCCCTTCAATTAGCCAATCTAACAGAAATGAAGCACATCCTTCCAACAGAGGGTACGCCTTATTGTTGAGAAAATCCTAACAATGTTGAAACTACAAAGAATGAGCAATAAAGACCAGATCATGTAACGGCTGTTTAGAAATTATGACAAACGTTTTTATGAGGAGAAATATGACATTATTTAGGTTCAGAGAATTATTATGCTCTACCAAAAGTGGTGACAATGAGGGAAATCTAACACGTAAGCTTCAATTATAAAATGTACTTGAACAAGATGAGGAACACAATGAGATTGAGAGATGGATAATTTATTTTTAAAATATCATACCTTGTCCATTGTGTACTTGTAATACTCCCATAAATGAGTACAAAGCCAAGCTCCCCCCATTGGCCAAATTGCCCAACTAGCATCTCCCCTATCTGCTGATGATTTCGCCCATATGTCAGACTTATGATGTACAACCCAACCACTTGTTTTGTAGTTCACCTACAAGATATCGGAAGTGAGACTGAGAACACAAAATTGAATGGGAAATCTAGCTTTTAAGGCCTTGGGACGCAAGACTGACACAATAATATGTACTCCCCAGATCCACATTAGAGAGGATACATGGGACGTAACTACTTCCACTAACCTAGATATTCTGATAAGGGAGCCAAAAGGAAAGCTAATTTATGAATATGAAAAATTGAATAAATTCATATATTCTTTGAATAAGTTTAAAAGGCTCTTACATGGGCAACTTTACTCCCATTGTCTGATAGACACTTTATGAAATCAAACAAGGGCTCCTGGCACTCACTGAGGTTGCAAAGCAGGGATGGCCAATAGTTCATTTCAAGGTTGATGTTCAAGTGAGGAGCAGAACTGAAGAAAGGGGTAGAGGTGTCAGCAACAATTCATATCAAACCTTGATGCAAATAAAGTGCGAAGTATAGTTTCAGTTTGTCAGCGTCTTTATCAACTGTTAGGGAGAACAAGACAAACCCAATGAAGAAAATCTAACACATCAAACAACAGAAAAACATAGGAAATGAGGGGAAGAATGAGATAAAATGAAGCAGAGAGGATGAGCATACTCCCAGCTTGGCTGAAGATCCTTGTTCCATATTCCTTGAAGATTAGCCACCCGAGTTCCAGGACGTGAACAAGAAATAAGCAAATATCGACCAAATTGGAATAAAAGCTCAACTAAAGATGGATCTTCATCAGATTGAAATGATTTGATCTTATTCACAGTTGGAATTACATCAGCTGTGCTCCTATCTAAGCGTAAGTTATTTGCAGGAGGCAAAAAGCTATTGACCTCCAAAGGTTCATCTGATATTTTGGAGCTTTTCCAGAGCTGAAGGGAAACTCGGTGAAAAAGGTTTTGATAGTCATCTAAATGGCGAGCATAAAGATCAGCATAAGACAGATCCTTTATTGACTCCAATGCATGAATAGACTCAAAAGTAGGATCTCTTTTTGAATCTGAAGGCTTAGTGTATGGCCCTTCAAATGAAGATGAAGCCACTAGACGCAGCACTACCCAATTTGAACCTTCAACCTTCAACTTATTCTCATCCAAAACATGCATCTTCCCCACACCATCACTAATCTGTAAATCAAGAACGGCGGCAAACTGAATTCCTTTTGGATTGTCGTTTCTCTTCACATTTTCTGGTGGAATCCTTTTCCCCGGGCAACTCCCTTCCATTATAATCTGGCTTGTACCGTTCACATAAGAACGGTGATCTAACTTGCAATCAAAAGAAACTATAAAAGATAACGACCCTGCTTTGCTTCCTGAAATCTTTGTCACAATCACTTGATCAGGATTGGATGCAAAGTGTTCCCTTGTGAATTCTACATCACCTACACTATATTGAACCTGAACTGTTGCAGTATCCAAGTCTAGCTCTCTACGATATGTTTCTTCAGCATAGCTAAGGTGAGAATCATCAAATTCTAGATTAATATCACCAAGTAACTGGTAAACCTGTATCAACAAAATACAAATTCCTTAACAAGTGATTCCCTCACGAACTCAAGTAATCAATCACATAGCCACAGAAGCTCAGGAAATTCGAAATTATCCTAAAAAAATCAATACTTTTACGCATTATCTAAATGGGTTTGCAAATATAGAAACTTAAAAGACACGTACATCGCCAGGATGTCCGAACAACTTGGCTGCTGCTTCACTGGCCTCAGCAAATTCACCATTGTCAACAAGATTTCTGACTTCGGACAACGCCTCTGGAGCATCAGGGTTCGTGAAATCAGTTGGAACTCCGGTCCAAAGCGTGTCCTCTGCACAAGAAATCACCCAACCAAATCATAAACAATTTCCAAATAAAAAAAGTGGGTCATTTATGGGCACATAGTGCGTGAACATACATAAACTTTTACCGTTAAGTTGGATGAGTTCCGACGAGACGCCGCCCCACACCATGGCGCCGAGCCGGCCATTCCCGATTGGGCAGGAGTCCGTCCAGTATTTAGCGGGCCCATCGAACGTAATCTTTAACGGCTTGGAATTTAAGTTACTCAAGGTTGTGTCCCACATGTCTTTCTCCTTGGTTCGTGGCACCAAAACCCATTCCCCTCCGTCGTCTTCCATGGTTGCCCAAAGGAGGATAAGTGGAACAGGGAAGCGGAGCAGCTACTAATGCCGATTACTGTGCGCCTGCGTGTATAACAAGGCGGGTAATTACGGATGTCCTTTTCATTTATTATCGCTCCAACCCACTCTCCTCCGTCGTCTTGCATGGTTGCCCAAAAGGAGTATTCTCTCTTTGGGAAACCAGTATAGTTATAAATGAGTTAAACGAGTTAATTACTTCTTCTTTTTTAAATGAGTTAATTTTATTTTATAATTATAATTATTAAATTTGTATTTATATAATTAGGTAGACCAATTGCTTCTTGACTTGCTTATTAAATAAACAAATGCAATGTTTTTGACTCAATTAAACGATTTGAGTGAATTTTTTTATACAATTCTTTTTTATTTTCCTAATTTTTTCTATCTTTTATTTATAAGCACAATTAAGTTATATTAAAAACATTCAACCTCAATAAGAAAAATTAATAATCAAACCCTTCAATATCAATAACTATTTATATAACTTTTAATTTCTTAAGAAATATTTTACAAATTATTATTGCAATAGTAATATATAATTTTTCACCCATACCTTTACATTTTTATTATTTTTAATCTCTTATATTTCTTTTCTTATTTTTTCATTTCTTTTATTTTTATTTTTATTTTTGCTCAAAACAAAATTAAATAAAAAAAAGAGCAGAAGTTATAAACTTCGACTGAAGAACTTATTCGCTTCAATAACTGTGTTCATATGAAGACATTCAACATCGTTCCTCTTTTGCTAAGTTATCTCATAGTTGTATAGTTAAGAAAAAATCTCGTTGCTAATATTGATTATACTCGAGCAATAAGTGTCAAGCATCAGGTTATCCAAAGATTGTCTGAATGGACATTCAACAAGTTTACAATAAAAATAATTATGTTCACAAGCAAGGAAAGCCAGCTTCAAACATGGAGGTAGTCTTTAGACATTCTAGGCGCATGTTAAATGTGTAGATCATGCCCGATGACAAGCTTGTAGTAACTGTAGTGCCTCTGTAATGTAACCTGTGGAGAGACCTCGTGTTCTTCGAATACAGACCAACTTCATGGAGATTGCCTTCCTTCCACATTATGTTGACTGTTACCCCTCCGCATGCCTTCAATCCTTTCACGCATCCGCTCGCCCATTTATCCCTGGGGAGGGCAGGAAGCAAGTACAGATCTTCCATGGTACTCTGGGCAAGCATTTCGCCTACCGCTGCAGTAAAACTGTCACCAAAAAGTTCGAGAACCATCAGCAAACATACAAACATGCATCTATCTGCGATGACACACACACATCCATGGCTTACCCGAAATTGGCATCAATCTGGAAAGGAGGATGGGCTGTAAACAAGTTACTGTACAATCCGCCTTCAAAATCAATCCCTTGGTCTGGATCCACCAACTTAATCAAATGCTTAACCATCCTATAAGCATGCTCATTGTTGTGTAGGCGTGCCCACAGAGCAATTTTCCATGCTGTTGACCATCCTGGGCCATCCTCTCCTATTACAATTGATAGAATGTAAGGAAGTACACCATATGGTTGTAACCTCAAGCAATATCATATGCGCATGCGGGTTGATGTTAAGGGCAAGATAACTACCGATTTAATAGGAACAGACCTCGTTTATGAAGGGTAATCTCTGCAGCTTTACAAAGGTCTGGATTTTTCTCGACGGTTACTGTGTGTCCTGGGAACAGACCAAATAGATGCGAAAGATGTCGATGGTGCACTTCTGGATCCTGAAAATCTTCTGCCTGCCTTACATTAATCAAATTCAGCAGTTACAGGCACAATAATAGTATTTCGTTACATAAACTACGAGCAGACAAGCTACTCACGCACCCATTCCATGATAGAACCATCTTCAGCAATTTTTGTAGGATAAAGCTGCGGTAGAGCATTGTGCACACATTGAACAAGAGCCTCCCCATTCCTTTCCAAAATCTGTTCAAGAAGTTTTTGCAATCTAACAATGTAATATCACTTGATTTATGCGGGGTAAAGTTATGACTACTGTAGCTAGGTAGAGTAAAAGAGGACAGACCTCGGAAGCAACAATAATTGCTGTAAAAACTTCTCTTATGATTGCCATGTCCATCGTTGATGAATAGCTCACAGAAGCAGCCTTACCATCAGGAGCAATGAAAAAATGTTCTGGAGAAGTTGATGGATTTGTTTCTAGATATCCTTCTTTCCCTTCAATTAACCAATCCAACAGGAATGAAGCACACCCTTCCAGCAGAGGATATGCCTTATTTTTTAGAAAATCCTGACAATGTCAAAACTAGAAAGAATTAGCAATGAAGACCAGAATATGTAATGGCCATTACGAAATTATGATTTTTTTTATTGTGAGGAGTAATATGACATTTAGGTTCACAAGATCATTGTGCTCTACCAACAATGGTGACAGACTGATAATGGGCAACATACCAACATGTAAGGCCGAGTGGAAACACAAACAAAGATAGAAGCAGCTTACTATGGCAGCTATTAGGGATGGCTTAACCGAACACAATGCAGCATAGAAAATTTATTAAATATGAAAATCAGACCTTGTCCATTGTGTACTTGTAGTGCTCCCATAAATGAGTACAAAGCCAAGCTCCCGCCATTGGCCAGATTGCCCACATAGCATTTCCCCAATCTGCTGATGATTTCGCCCATATATCAGACTTATGGTGTGCAACCCAACCACTTGTGTTGTAGTTCACCTACAAGATATTGAAACGAGACTGAGAACACAAAATCTAGCTTTTAAGGCCTGGGGAAACACTGACATGGGAATATATACT
This sequence comes from Viola odorata, assembly GCA_963691705.1. Classification (NCBI taxonomy): domain Eukaryota; kingdom Viridiplantae; phylum Streptophyta; class Magnoliopsida; order Malpighiales; family Violaceae; genus Viola; species Viola odorata. The sequence continues at coordinate 1,192,016 of OY829544.1, forward strand.
CCCCAGTTCCGGTGAAATTGAATAAATTATTCATCGATACTTTTAATAAGTTAAAAGGGCTCTCACATGTGCAGTTTTACTCCCATTGACTGACACAGACTTTATGAAATCAAACAAGGGCTCCTGGCACTCACTCAGGTTGCAAAGCAGGGATGGCCAATAGTTCATTTCAAGGTTGATGTTCAAGGTAGGAGCACAACTGAAGAAAGGGATAGAGGCGTTAGAAACAATCCATATCAAACCTTGATGCAATTGAACTGTAAAATGGAAGGTCAAGTATCAAACCCAATAAAAAAAATCCAACACATGAAACAACACAAGAAAATAGGAAATGTGGGGAAAGAAAAGGATAAAATGAAGCTTATAGAGCATACTCCCAGCTTGGCTTAAGATCCTTGTTCCATATTCCTTGAAGATTTGCCACCTGAGTTCCAGGACGCGAACAAGAAATAAGCAGATATCGACCGAATTGGAATAGAAGCTCCACTAAGGATGGATCTTCGTCAGACTGAAAATATTTAATCCTATCCACAGTTGGAATTTCATCATCTGTGCTCCCTGATATATTGGAGCTTTTCTGGAGCTGTAGGGAAACTCGATGAAAAAGGTTTTGATAGTCATCCAAATGGTGCGAGTAAAGATCAGTATAAGACATGTTCTTTATTGAATTCAATGCACGAATAGACTCTGAGGTAGGATCTCTTTTTGAATATGAAGGCTGAATGAATGGCCCTTCAAATGAAGATGAAGCCACTAGAAGCAGCACTGCCCAATCTGATCCTTCAACCTTCAACTTATTCTCATCTAAAACATGTACCATCCCTACACCATCACTAATCCGTAAATCAAGAACAGCAGAAAACTGAATTCCTTTTGGATCGTCATTTGTCTTCACATCTTTTGGTGGAATCCTTCTCCCAGGACAACTTCCTTCCATTATAATCCGGCTCTTGTCATTTACATAACAATGATGATCTAACTTGCAATCCAGAGAAACCGTAAAGGACATCGACCCTGGTTTGCTTCCTGAAATCTTTGTCACAATCACTTGATCAGGATTAGATGCAAAATGTTCCCTAGTGAACGCTACATCCCCTGCGGTATATTGAACCCGAACTGTTGCGGTATCCAAGTCTAGCTCTCTAAGGTATGTTTCTTCATCATAATGAAGGTGAGGATCATCAAATTCTAGCTTGATATCACCAAGTAGTTGGTACACCTGAATTAACAAAATACATAATCCTTAACAACCGATTCCCTCAATCCAAGAACTCAAGAAAGTCGAAATTATCCTAACAAAATCGAAACTTTTAAACATTACACAAATGGGTTTCCAAATATAGAATATTATTGACAACATACATCGGTAGGATGTCCGAACAGCTTGGCTGCTGCTTCAGTAGCCTCAGCAAATTCATCACTATCAACGAGATTTCTGACTTCCGACAACGCCTCTGGAGCATCTGGGTTCGTAAAATCAGTTGGAATTCCGGTCCAAAGCGTGTCCTCTGCACAAGTAATCTCAAAACCGAATCATAAACAATTTTCCAAATTTAAAAAAAGGTGGGTCCTTTATGGGCACTAGATGCGTACACAGAATCAAGTTTTACCATTAAGCTGGATGAGTTCCGACGAAACGCCGCCCCAAACCATGGCGCCGAGCCGGCCATTGCCGATAGGGCAAGCGTCTGTCCAGTGTTTACTGGGTCCACTGAAAATGATCTTTAATGGCTTGGAAGTTAAGTAATTAGGCAATGTTGAGTCCCACATGTCTCTCTCTTTGGGTCGAGGCACAAAGACCCACTCTCCTCCGTCGTCTTCCATTGTTACCCAAGAAGAGTGAGTGTAGAAGAAAGGAAGGAGAAGTGAAGAGGAGAGCAGGCGCAGCTACTAATTATGCATGCTGATGCTTTTTTTGAAGGGTATGCATGCTGATGCTTAATTACTGCGCGCGTGCGTGTCAGCTTTTTTCTTCTTGGTCAAATTGGCAGTTGGTGCCACGTTCTGCTGCCCGGTCAGATGTGGGTATTTTCCCTCTCTGAAGGAAAAAGAATAAAATTTGCGTACTACTTAAAGTGTCAAAACGAATCTGCGGGCCGGAACTAGTACTGGTAAATTAAAAAAAGTCAAATCATAATTTAAGTAACCTAAACATATTTGGATTCGGTTCTTTTATACATTGAATTAAATCAATCAAATCTTATTTTAAAAAATAAAAACTCTGATCAAATATTCACAAATTTAGTGATCAATTTAAAAATATCTTGAACGGATTTCCACTCATATGAATCCAAACACAAGAACAAAAATAATTATAGATAATTTTGACTGATCAAAAGAATCACAAAGTTCATGTTAATAATTATAAGCAGATAAAAAAATAAAAATAAAAATGCATGAATAGAAGAGGATGCCAAGTTCCTTACAAATGTTTTAGGATGGCAGAAAAAAACAAAAAACATTTCTCTTCTAAGCTATTTTTGCTCATTCATGGGAGAGACCACGTCTTAACACATCTTAACTGTCTATTGAATGTGTGAACTCTACCGGAAGATATTTTTGCATTCACAATTTTTCCTCTATAATGCAGGCGATGAAGAGAGTTCTGGCCTGTTGTCCAAAGACCAACTTCGTGAAGATCGCCTTCTTTCCAGCATATGCTGACTGTTACCCCGCCGCGTGCCTTCAATCCTTTCACGCAGCCATTCGCCCACTTATCCGTAGGAAGAGCCGGGAGCAAGTACAGATCCTTCAAGGTGCTCTGGACTAGCATTTCTGAAACAACTGCTGGAAAGCTGAAAGAAAAGAGAAATTCCACGAGTAAGACATTGGTCGCGAGTATGATATAGCATATATACCAAGAATGTTGCTTACCCCAAGTTGGCATCTATCTGGAAAGGGGGGTGTGCAGTGAACAGGTTACTATACAGTCCTCCCTCATAATTACTTTCATTATCGGGATCCACTAGGTCAAACAAATGCTTCACCATTTGATAAGCATGCTCGCTGTTATGGAGACGTGCCCATAATGCGATTTTCCACACTGTTGACCACCCTGGCCCCTCCACTCCTATTACGACAGCATGAAAATACAGAAACGGTTGAGATTGAGTACATCACATAACAATTTAGGATGAAACTGAATTAAACAAGCAAATGACTCGCGAACATTAAACAGCAATTCGAAGATAAAATTTCATTTCTCCAACAAAAAGAATTTTTCTTTTGAAAATACCTAAACTGGCACGAACATCTCAGGAGTAACATTCCATTGGTCAATGCGCAGATAAATACCTCTTTTGTAGAGGGTGTAGTCAGCAGCTTTACAGAGGTCTGGAGTTTTCTCGACAGTAATTGTATGCCCTGGAAACAGACCAAAGAGATGGGACACATGTCGATGATGAGGCTCTGGGTCAGCAAAATCCTCTGCCTGAAAAATCAACAGAACTTATTACCCAAAAGAATCCACCGTGAATTACATGTACTGCATCTTTGAACTTGTCAAAGACCTCATAAATTCAATAGAAGGGTGCATACCCATTCCATTATGGAACCATCCCTTGCAATTTTGGTTGGTAAAAGCCTTGGCTGACTCTTTTGGACCTTTTGGACAAGTTCATCCTCACTTTTCCCTATAACCTGTTTACAAGAAGCTTATCGGTAAACACAAAAGCCAAAAAGACTAAAAGACTAGACCATGATTCGAGTGTAGAAGAACATCACCTCAGCTGCTGAAACAAATATAGAGAATACTTCTTTGATGATCGACATGTCCATGGTGCTCGAGTAGCTCACACTGGCAGGTTTACCATCTGGAGCAGTGAACATGTGTTCTGGTGAGGTTGAAGGGTTGGTTTCAAGTCTCCCATTCCATTCGATCAACCAGTCTAACAGAAATGATGTACATCCTTCCAACAGAGGGTATGCCTTATTTTTCAAAAAATCCTAATCATGCAAAATACATTAGCAAGCATTCATAGACTAAAAAAATATTTGCGATATTATAAGCAAAAACTACTTAGAGCTCTTTGCTACAACTTATCTAATGATGTCTCCGAAAAAGTAAAAAGGAATATCTATGGGTGATTAGCCATCGTGTGTGGCATCCTCACAAGATAAAAAGTTATGGATCATAACATTAACAAATGAAAACAAAGCCACTCGTGAAAGCATAGCATAATGTTTTCCACATGGAAAGTGTTTCAGTTTACTTATTGATGCACCTGTTGACTTAGAGGGTCAACAGTTATTTCCATTTTTAGTCGATATTAAACAAGATTCTCCATCCATTTTCTGTCAAACAATGAAGCTAGGGCAAACCCTTGTTTGTTCGTAGTATAGTCAATTAGCTGTCAGAGATTCTACTTTGATAGGTCCAGGCACGCAGTATCTTCCAATTAAGAAGCTATTTAAGTCAACTAACACTCAGATTCCACATAAGATTTCACACCCAAGGATAGATTTTACTTTGTTGACATAAGCCAGAAATGTATACGTATAGCTGTTAAAAAGTCAGGACATTACTTTGTCCATCGTGTAAGTATAATGCTCCCACAAGTGTGTACAAATCCAGGCTCCACCCATTGGCCACAAAGCCCACAGAGCATCTCCTTTATCTGGTGATGTTTTCGCCCATAGGTCGGTCACTTGATGTGCAACCCAGCCTTTCGCTTCATAGTTCACCTGTAATATTCAGCAATTGCGCACTACAATGAACTATGAAAAACAGAACATTTAATGTATCTAAGATCCTTAATAATAACAGGAAAGTTTGACAATACTCAAATGCTACACATAACAGCAGAAAAAATGCATACTTTTGCTGTCTTACTCCCATTAATTGACAGAGATGATGTGTAATCAAACAACGGCTCTTGGCATTCATGGAGGTTGCAAGGAAGGGCAGGCCAGTAATTCATTTGTAGATTAATGTTCAAGTGTTGAGCGCCACTGAAATATCAACAGGAAAGACGTCAAAAAGTTACCATCAATGTGAGACCTAATGATTATGAATCAAACTCGCCAGATAAGAAAGATAATACATCAGGTTCCCTTTTTCTTCAGAGGAACTGAATATACAGTGACATGTAGGAAGATAAATACAACTACACTCAATTCCCCCGTCCTGCTAAAAAATCCTACTTTTATACAAGGAATTGTTACATTAAATAGAGACGATTTTGGATGCCTTCGACTGGCTATGTAGTATGGAAACAGCAGAAGGAAGAATAAAACGAGATGTACTCAAGTTGCCATTGCAAACAAATTAGATCACAAATATCCCAGGTCGTGTGATTTAGATAAGGGCATCGATAAATATTCTAGAATTAATGAGAACCCAAACTTTGCTCCAATCTGGACTAAGTTCAAGCATGTTAAGGAAAGAGGATATTTACTTCAAGTATTAGACAAATCCGTTTCCACTTCTGATAGAAGATAATACAACTCAAATCAATTTAACTTCTTGCAAAATATGAAAACATAGAGGTAATGTGAGTGAGTACCAGGATACCAAGTGAGCACTAAAAGTAGGGAACAAAAAGTTATGAAGATGTACATGCATGAGAGAGGGTTGTTGGACGTACTCCCATGGCGGCTCAATATCCTTGTTCCAGATACCCTGCAGATTTGCTACCTGGGTTCCAGGTCGTGAACAGGATATAAGCAAATACCTACCAAACTGGAACAGAAGCTCCACCATTGATGGATCTTCATTGGTTTGAAAGGATTTCACCCGTCCAGCACTTGAAACTGTATCGACAGTACTTGCCCTGAAATGTAGATCACTGTTGACGGCCATCAATCTCTTCATCTCTTGGGGTTCATTTCCCACACTGCTTTTGGAACTTTTCGAGAGCTGTAGTGAAACACGGTGAAAAAGATTTTGATAATCATCCAAATGCTGAGCATATAGATCACTGTATGAAAATTTTTGTATTGACATCAATGCACTGAGGCACTCTGAAGTAGGGTTCTTCTTTGAATCCATAGGTTTAGTGAATGGTCCTTCAAAAGAAGATGAACATACTAAAAGCAAGACAGCCCAATCTGAACCTTCAACCTTGAACTTACTGTCATCCATAACACGTATTTGTCCTTTTCCATAACTAATCTGTAACTTAAGAATTGCAGAAAACTGAATTCCCTTTGGATTATCACCGTCATTCAAGTTTGTTGGAGATGAATACCTTCTACTAGGACAACTACCTTCAATTACTATTTGATTTTCACCTTTTCCATATGAATAATGATTCATCTTGCTGTCAAGTGATGCCGTAAATGATACAGAACCTGGTTTGCTTCCGGTTATTTTTACTGCAATCACTTGATTAGGATTGGATGCGAAATGCTCCCTGATGTATTCTACATCACCGACAGAATATTTTACTTTTGCTGTTGCAGTATCCAAGTCCAGCTCTCTGTGGTATGTCTTCTCATCATATTTGAGATGGGAATCGCCAAAGTCTAGCTTGATTTCACCAACTAGTTGGTAAGCCTTCCAAAAACAAAAACAACCATTAGAAATACAACAGCCAAAAAATACACATTCCATATAAAGAAACAGCAAGAATTAAAGAAAATCTGGATAGCTTTCCAAACTAAGCAACTACAAAGTTCTCTGGCAAGTGCAATGCTAAGAGAAGTAGATAATGGAAAAAGGTAGTGTTTCTTTAGAGGATCAACCATAAGAGTTTAAGAGTAGAATTTTACTAAGCTTAGACAACAGATATATTACAAAGCTTCAGGACAGCAGATGTAGCTGGTTTGATATTAGCTAGGGCTGACCAAGAAGCACAAGTACAGCAGTCACCAGCTATTATGCTCTGCTATTGTATTCTATAGGACCATTAACGGATAAAATGGGAGTTAAATGTACCATGGTAGGAAGACTTAGAATCATACAGAGGTGCACCTTGCAGCAACCAAAACATAAGGCTCGGAAACAAAAATAAGTATATGTTCTACTAGTCGAAATTGTGAAAAAGCAACAGAATCACACAAGTACATACCGCAGGAGAGTCATCTGACAACTTGACAGCTTCTTCAGTAGCTTCAGCATAGTGACCGTCATCAACAAGTTTTCTGACCACTGAAAGTGCCTCGGGGGCTTTAGGGTTCGTGTAGTTTCCTGGTTGGCCAAGCCACAGTGTATCCTCTGCAAAAGAATTCAGTTCAGATATCCCACATTTCAGTCACACTATATAGTTTCAAAAGTTAAAACAAACAAATAAAGTTGAAAATTAGAAAACTCAACCACTTGATAACAGAAACTGCCAATTCAACCAATCTCAGGTTTTCATCCAACTTAACTTCCGATTTCTAGAAATAGAACCGCATTAACCACAAAACCTACAATTATCATCCCTTTTATTAAAAAAATTCTCTCCTACCTCCAACACAACTGATCCCAAAAAGTAAAGTTTTTGTAATTATAAAGAAGAAGAAAAAGATACTTTCAACAACAATGTCGTGCCAAATCACTGAACACCAATTCATCAACATTAAAAATGGAAGAACTTTGAAGCACAATGTGGTGTTTTGCGTTTACCGTTGAGCTGGATAGTCTCTGTTGCAACACCGCCCCAAACCATAGCCCCAAGCCGCCCATTCCCGATCGGAATCGCGTCCGTCCAATGCTTGGCGGGCCCACTGAAAGTAATCTTCAATGGCCGCGGCTCATCCTCAGTCATCAAGCTGGGAGTCCACCAATCCTTCTGTGCAGGCTTCCGCACCATAACCCATTCCCCTTCTTCCTCCATAGTTATCTCTTTATCTCTCCTAGTAAAACAAGAAACGAAATGCGAGATTTTCTTGTTAGTTGCAGAAGAGCAGTGACTTAAGTGAAGTTTTTAAGGAATGTGACGTCAGTGAGTGAAGAAGCATTGAATGCTTATGATGCTTATGGTTATGGCGTGTTTGTTTTACAACGTGGGTCCTTTGTGATCTGTCCATATTTTTTGGTTCTGAATTTTTCAATGGGAAAAAAGATCAGATTTTTTTCCTTTTTTTGTCTCTGCCTGCGCAGGCTGTTTGTTGTCACGCGGCGATAGAGGCGGGGACAGAACAGGAATCACGAGAGGGACTAGAAAGATTGTCTTTTTGTTTTTCTTTTCTCAATATCTCCAACGAGTTACTCCCTCCGGTACGTTTTAAATGACGTTTTAACATTTGCTTTTACTGTTCCGGAACGTATTTTAAGGCGGTCGGAACAGTCACTATTTGAGACAATTTTGCCTCGAATTTTTTCTCGGAAGTACGTTAAGGATTAATGTACGTTCGAAAAAAAGTACGGAATTTTTTGGGGTCAAATAGTGAGTCATCCGGCCTCCTCAATATGCGTTCCCTACTGAATATTGGGATGCGAGGAAGTCATTTAATTCGTGCCAGAGGGAGTATTTTCTTTCTCGTAAAACAGGAAATAAGAAGCGCATCTTTCTTTCTTTTTTCCAGAAAATCTAATCATATTATTTTAATTAGTAGTGTTAGTTAAGGTAATAGTAGGATTTAGCTAATAATTATTATTGAAAGAATTTTTGGAATTTAGTAGGAAAAAAAAAAATCACTGCGTTGATTAACGCCTAATATACTAGTAATATATTTTCACACAAAAATGAGCTGATGCTGAGTTGATATGGGTGGCAATTTTGTAAATAAATTGATGCTGAATTGGACGATGATGTGGACAGCCACGTCAGTACGATTGTCAATTAAGGAGCATTACTCTTTCTAAAATTATTTTTTAATTCTTCGCTTGCACCAGGAGATTGGCACGAGCAAGCGGCGATGAGTACGCGTGCATACATGGCCCGCCCATACTTAATACTGAAGACTGACGGCGATGATTACGCGTGCATACCTAAAATTGAAGACTGACGATTTCCCTTTGGTGAATTAGAAGTCGCAATTTCATTTTAACAACAAAAGTCATATTTTGATTAAATGTTAGACTAGATCTGAACCCGACCGATACAACATTCTTAATTGGATTTTATTTACAAATCAAATATTTTGGGATTTATAGTCATTACTTCAGCTCCCGAGAATTTTAATCTGTAATTAATTACGAATTGCAGTCTTAATAATAATATGTGGTTCATATTAAAACTACATGTATGTGTAATGGTTGCCAGCAAATCCAGAGGGTAAGGATTTGCCATGCCTACGCAGAGAGGAACAACAGGTACAGTCTTTCAATAAATCATGTCCACAAGTGCCTGCATTATTGTTTCTTAACAATCATAATGATATATGTTAGTCTAAGCTAAGAACGAGATTACTTTCCTACCAAAAAGAGAAAAAATACACATCCGAAAGATCGGAAAAAACGATAGTAGAGAGTTTCAATATTTTCAGCCATGAAGATCAGTATATGCATCTTACCAACTGCAACTGAGAGTTAACCAAAAGTGTTAACCACTCCAGCTGCTCGTCGTCCAGCTTGGTACAAGTTACTAGAGTCGGTATGAATATATACAATTCAAAAGATGGCCAAAACATAATAGATACAGGACTGAAGAAGCCTTAATTAGCAACTAGATATGGCCACAAATACATGCTGTTACTTCAGGGCAACAGGCAACTGAAGCACACAAGCAGGAATGGAGCAAAAACAAAAACTACCTCGAAAGGATTTCCAACACTCCTGCTTGGTTATATTATACAGTGCATATGACTATTGCATCATTACCCTCGCTGTCGTCATCTGGGTTTGATAATTTATCAAGAGAGGGCATGAGATCTGACTCAAGCACGGCTTTAATTTTCTGCTCATAATCATCATTCTTAGCTTGAACAATAGATAATTTTGAGGTCAGCTCAAAAATTTCCCTTTGCAAGGCACTCCTAGCATCCTCATGTTGCTGAAGGAGCTCGGATTTTTCCCTATCCCAGGCACTCCTAGCATCCTCATGTTCCTGAAGGAGCTCGGATTTTTCCCTATACCAGGCACTCCTAGCATCCTCATGTTCCTGAAGGAGCTCGAATTTTGTCCTTTGCCAGGAACTCGTATCAGCATCATGCTGCTGCTGGAACCGAAGACACTCGTGCCGAATGAGGTTTATCTCATTAACATGTTTATCATCAGTTTCAGCAGGCTCATCAGCCCACTTGAAGAACCCACATTGCTGCAAATGACAAGAAACAACAGTGAGCACAAACCAAAGAATGCTGATTTCCAATCCATAGAAGGAAAGGTGTAGTCACTTGAAAGCGGATGGGGCAGTTGTAGAATAAGCGAGATGGATTCCAAGCGGTATGAGATACTTGCAACTTTGCAGGATGCCCACAAAAGCATTTCAGTGTGGCTTCTTCAGGGGTAACCATATCTAAGACTTCAGGACTACCCATCTCTGATTCTTTAGCAGAAATCATCCCCAAAACCTCCATAAAATTCATGGTCGGATCCTTTCTGCACATGCAAACAAAAATCCTGTTAGATCACAAGAGAAATTTCTTCGACATTTCTCATCACAACTTTTAGATGTGAATGAAAAATGTCACACTTGCACTCCAATTCTGTTTTAAAATCCAGAACTACTTTTTTCTGTATTTTTCATCAAACAAACCTACTCGTAACTCTACAAGAGCAGCCTAAATTAACAGCAAGGGCTAGTATCCGGTGGAATAGAAGAACCAATCCAAGAACGGGAGACTAATAATGACCAAATCCTACCACTTAGTCAGCACCAATTCTACAAAGGTAGTCAACATTTTCCAAAGACACTAACTCATGACAATGGCAAAAGAATTCTGATGATAAAAGGCTTTTACCCAGTAACCGGAAGCAACTAGATGTGTGTAAGAAGGTAAATATGCATACACATAAAAGCTGCTGTGTAATCTATGAATATATCAAGTCAAGCAGCAAAGCTGATTTCGTTTCAGTGACCAAATCCACAAGCTAGACCACCAAATTTTAAAAAACCATCACACCAACTCGACAAAATATCAAGTACGTCAAGGTTCTAAGGCCATGTTACAAATGGGTTTTGATCCAATTCTGACACCAACCTATTCAAGAGTTCAATTCGTCCATTAGAACCTAAAAATTAGCGAAATAAACAACGAAATTGAGACTGTCTGTCTTACTTTATCAAAAGTTTACAAAATTTTCAAAGCCCTAGTCTGCAACTGTTGCAAGACTGCTAAAAATAAACCAATATTCTCCTATCCTAAACAATAATTACTCACAAATTCATAGCTGACCCAGCTAAACAATCAGAGAAACAAACGCAGAGCAACTGAACATAAGCAAATCAAAACCTAGTACAAATTAAAATTTAAGACCCAAGACATATTCTCTCTTGCTGGTTAGCATTCCAGTTACAATAAATTAACAGACGACCTGTTTTAGATACTGTACATCACAGGAATTACACCATCAAACTGACCTGCTGATTGGACTTAGAGCCCAATTTGAGTACGAGAATTGGATCAGCGTCCGGAGAGGAAACAGTACGAGAATGACTGATGGGTTTTTGCAGGGAAAATTGAAAAAAGGTTTATATATGTGATGTGAAGAAATTAAAGTGACGAACGGTTACATGCTGATGATTCAATTTGATGCCAGGCATGCATTAGACACGTGGCTTCATGTAGATGTGGTTGCATCGATTTTTATGAAACTAGAGTGTGAGGTTATCATTAATCACTTGCGGGTAGGCCTACAATTGTTTGGGCCGAAAATCGAACTCCAAAAATAAGACCAGCCCTTTTGTCACCAAGAGGATATAACCGGCAATGAGAACAATTAGAAGGTTTAATTAACAAAAAAAAAGGTGGTGGTTAAATTATGCATTTTATTTTTAAAAAAATAAAAAGTTAGTGGACTGGAGGTGAATACCAATCCTTGATTTTTTTATTTTTTAAAGTATCAACTAAAATATAAATTTATTTCTTAATCTCAGTGTCCTCGTTCAAATTCTATCGTTCTTCCAAAAAGTAATAATTGTTCTAGCATAATTTTTTCCATTCCTAAAATTTGAACTTCTAAACATTGATTAAGGATACTATAATATAAGTTTATTGATCACTGCTTATTATTCTTGAGTCCTCCAAATATTTTAGCGATGCAATAAAAAAAATGGAGGATGGGTATTAATCTTGAGTCCTCTAACTTTTTTTATTTTCTTAAAAATAAAAATAAACATGCATGACTTAATCTTCTTCTTTTTCATATAGAGAATTATAAGTTAGTAAACTCTAACGAAAAAATTAACTCCTTATATTAAAAGAAGTAACACTGTACTATATATAAATATGTTCAATATATAAAAAAATTATTTTAATTTAAGTCAAACCATTAACTTGTATATATGGGTGCAGTTGATCAAAATACCAAATAATAACTATAAAATAGCCGCACATGAAGTTTTAATTTAACGGTCGTTTTTATAACATAAAATTTAAAATTTTCTCTTATATTATAATGATAATTAATAATATAATATAATTAAAATACATATATAAAACCACTATTATATATACAAAATAGTTTATGCTTCTTTAATTACTTACGTCTACTTGGCAGGAATTAGCGGCAAATCAACCTCATCGCACCATTCCACACACCTTGTCTCAAAATACGAACTCTTCACTTCATTCGGCCAATAACTCACCCAAACATGTCCTCCAATCCTCCACTTCAAAACACTTCCTTCCATTTCTTTGCTCAATCTCCATTCCACTCCCTGCCCATACTCATCACCAGCAAATACCAATCCTCCCATTTTCGTAAACGGTCTGTTCGGTCCATTATGTCTATTTCTTATGCCATTTCCACCCCCACCACCACCACTACCATCAATCGGTCTAGACGCATAAATTTGTCGACCGTTCATGTTATCGTACAAAACGGCATCAAACACAGCAGCATTCCCTTCCACATCTTGATCCCACCGCCAATTTTTCAACTTTGTCCTCGTTCCCACCGTGGTTCCCGTTTTCACCCCAAGCACCTTAGATTCATCAACAGTGTTGCTGTTTTCAACACTCCTTTGCATCTCCAATTCTCTCTCCCCATTACCCGTGGACCGCCCTAGGCTCAATCCACCCACATAAGTGGCCCCAACTTCCGGACCAACCCAAATTCGAGCCCGCGACACGAAATGCCTCTCCTCACCGTAATCCACCTCATCACTCTTGCTAAACGCCAATTTCACCACATGGAATCGTAGATTATCAACACGTGCATACACCCGAATATACCCATCCGTAAACTCAACGGAATATTCCAACTGAATCACTGCCTCTAGTTGCTGGTGCGCCAAGGCATATTTGAGAACAGAATCTTTGGCTTCAAGAATTGGGAATGAATTTTTCTTGGAGGATACAACACTCATGGCCAAAATTGGCGCATAACCCTTTAAGGCCCAAAGCCCATGGGCCTCAAGTGCGTAAGAAAATCCCGCATGTTGTGGAGGGGCTGCTAGTAAGTGGAGCCCAAAAACGCCCACCTCCCTTAAAATGCGCCATTTTGCTAAAACGTACCCAAGGGTGCGCATAAAACACAGCTCAGCATCCACTCCTACCGCGACCAAGAAAGCTTTTAAGACAGAAGCATTTTCGAGCGTGTCGAGGTTTGGTTGTAGTAATGATTCGAAGTACAACGACCCAGCTTCGGATGGCGCGTCGAACGCACACAACCAGAACAGGCGTGTGAGGAAAACTAAACTGAAGAAGCTGGAGAAAGACTCGGTTGAGTGAGAATCCATGACCCAAGAAACCGGGTCGGGTTTGAGTTTTTGGAGCTGGGAACGAGGGCAGGTGCTATTGTGCGCTGTGGGTGAACGGGCGATGATTTCTTGGAGGAGCTGGAGGACTAAGGGTAGGAATGGTTTTTCTGAATTGAGAGGACACGTGTCGGATTTCCATAGGGTATTCGGAGCGTTGAAAGGGTGGAAACCGTGTAAGGATATGGTGAAGGTAACTAATGTTTCGGAGTTGGACCCGGCGGTTCTCTCAGCTTTGAGTTGGATTTCGCGAGTTGATGAGTCGGGTCGAGTATTGTTGGGCTTGGTGGCGAGTTGGAAGGTGAGTGATGAGTCTGACTCAGCCCAGTCATCCGAGTTGGGGAGCTCGCATATCCATGACCAAATGTCCATCATTTTTATTTATTTTTTAGGTTTTGGTTTGGTTTGACGGGGGAAATGTAGAGATTGAATTAGTGTGGGGGATGGGGTTTTTAAGGAGGATAGAACTCGAGACTCTATATGTGTGTGTGTGATGTACGAGTTACTAACTTGGAATCAACAGTAGCCGCGGAAGAGGATATGTGGTTGTGTTTTGTGGTGGTGTGTGCTTGGTTTCTGCAAGTTTGCATTGATTTGTTTCACTTTCAGTTTTGAACTCTTCTTGTGTAGAATTGTCTTGGTTTGGAGATATTGTAAGAAAAGAATTAAAATTTCGAATGGTTGGAGGTAACCGCGGGACGTGGAGATTTTAACGTTTTGGGAGGAGGCGGCCTACACCGTTTACACGTGTGGAAGGGACGTAGATAATTTGCATGTTCAATTTTGGGTCACAAAATGATTATTTGCCCCGAATTAAAGGATTTGGCCTGTGATTGGGGTTCATTTATTACCCCTACGATGCTATGAATTTGTTCGTCACAAGATTGAAGTTCTAACAAAAAAAAATTAGGGACAGCAACCAAACACGCATACAGTCGTACACAAGAACGCAATGCCAGCCGTTTGTAATTAATAGCAAAATGATCACATCTTCTTAGTAAAACTATACGTATATTTTTTTTACTAAATTATCAGAACTCATTTAAATAACATTTTAGGTTAAATAAATAACATTTTGCAATTTACGTTTAATATTAACAATACTTTTATTAATCATTACCTTAATTTTTATACCTGACTTTAAAACATCATTTATTAGAGTTCGGATGAAGTATTATATTGTTTTAATGAATTTCTAAGGGTTTAAATCCAAAAAAGGCATATGTACATGAATTGATTGACTCATTTGACACCTCTATTAAAAAAATGGTTTAAAAGGCACCTGTACTTCTTATGTATGACACATTTGGCACCTCCCACGAACGGCGTCACCATTTTCGCCGTTATCCGCTGACGTGGCACGTCGCGTGGCATGCCACGTCGTCAATATGCTGACGTGGCACGTCGCGTGGCATGCCACGTCGTCAATATGATGACGTGGCATGCCACATCAATTAATTACATTAATTTTTTTCCTTTCTTTTTCTCTTCATCTTCATTATCTCCTTCTTTTTCTATTTCTATTTATCTCATACTAATTATACAAACTAAATTAAATTAACTTACCAAAAATTAAAACAACTTCATCCTCCATCACTGCCAGCCACCATCATTTTTCATCCCTCACTTTCAATCACCACTACACAACACAAACATAGAACTCCATTTCTCACCCTCTCTGCCGAAACCACCATCACCGACTGCTCACTCCTCCACCGCCGCAGCACCATCGCTTTGCCTTCTCTCAATCCGCCAGCCACGCGAGCCCAGAGACAAGGTAATTTCTACCTCATCCCTACACATCCATCATCATCCCGTTGATCGCTCTCTCCATTTCTTGTTGTTGTGTTTCTTCCTCTCTTTCCCTTGCTTGCCTGTGGGTTCGTTGCTGCTGTGCTGTTTTAATTTGCAGGTGGGTTGGAATTGGAAGAAGAGAGGAGGAGATTTGGTATGGTTTAGGTTTGGTTAAACCCGATTGATATGGGTACGGGTTTGATTTGTAGGATATGGATTTGATTTGTGTACGGGTTTGATATGTAGGATATGGGTTTGATTTGTATGCGGGTTTAATTTATTGTACGGGTGGATTTGTACGGTCTGGGCGGAATCCGGCAGTGGCTGGAGTTGCAGCGGCGGCGGCAGTGGGAGTTAGTGACGGATCCAGTCACCAAGCCCAGCCTCAGCCACGCCTCTACTAGTCAAAAAAAAATTCCATTTACCCATACCCTAGTCACCAAATCCCTCTCTAGCTCTTCTCGGCGGCGGTAGTGGGAGTTAGTGACGGATCCAATCCAAGCCCAGCCACGCCTATGTCGTCATCGTCGTAGCCGCCCAGCCACGCCACTGCCGCCGCTCCACCTCTCTCTCCCTCTGCTCCGCCCGCCTCGCGCCAGTCTTTTCTTAGTTTCTGGAAATTGGTTGTGTTTTTTGATTTTTAATTTTTGAAATTTGAAAATTCTTGTCTTAATTGTTTAATTAGTTGTGCTTTTGGGTACCGATCAAACTCATCTTCCATTTTTTTATTAATTTTTGGTAAGTTAATTTAATTTAGTTTGTATAATTATTATGAGATAAATAGAAAAAGAAGGAGATAATGAAGATGAAGAGAAAAAGAAAAAAAATAAAAAAAAGAAAAAAAAGAAAAAAAAATTAATGTAATTAGCATATGCTGATGTGGCATGCCACGTCAGCGAATAACGGAGGAATGGTGACGCCGTTCATAGGAGGTGCCAAATGTATCATACGTAAGAAGTACAGGTGCCTTTTAAACCGTTTTTTCAGTAGAGGTGCCAAATGAGTCAATCAATTCATGTACAGGTGCCTTTTTTGAATTTAAACCAATTTCTAAGTCAACGGTAATTCATACAAAATAGAGAGAGCATGATTTAGACTTCGCATCTTGTATACATTCCTATCAATGTGGGAAAAAAAATTATGATTTAGACTTTTTGAAAAAATGTCACATTGGATTTTTTTTCTTCCTTTCTTAAGAGTGTATTTTATTTTTTTCGTAGAAATATATTGGAAGCTATTAAAAAAAACAAATTTTATTTTGAGGTATCTGATGGGCTTAGGCTGAATTTGGAAAAAAAATAGTAGCACTTGATTGTCTAAAGACTAGGCCCAAGGCCCATAATTTCAAGCTATCCTCCACCCGTCATTAGCCCAAGAATCAGTAATCACTGTAGACTAGTTTGGAAGAGATGCAGAAAGCGACAAAGCGTTGAGTATATACGGCGAGGGCGATTGCCAAAGGAAACGAGGCAGTATTACGCCAAATTACTCCTTGTGGGTCCTCAACAAGATCCTAATTAATTCCCTTTTCGAATATTCCTTTGATCAATTTGGATACCATCTTTGGGGAATTTAACAATTTGTGCAATCTGGTACAGTATTCTGTTGATGAATCCGCTGCTAATAAGCTGAAAAAGATCTGTTTCGGATGAGAACTGATGAATAAGTGGCTGCACGCCAGGTGTTTGCTATTATGCCTCATGAGAAGATGGCTTGCACTGTTTTGTTCCCTTTTGAATTGCTATTTTTTCGAGAGACTTTTCTGTGTGTGTTGTTTCTGTGATGAAAATACCATCCATGGTAACTGATGGATGAATTTTAATATATATATATATATTGGAGGTAAGTGATTTCATTTTTTTTATAAAAATTATCTGTTCATTCGGTTATCTAATAATTAGTCCGCAAGTCAGTAAATCGGTCACTTTATCAACTTCCAAAATTTTCTTCAAAGTAAGTAAAACGTGGTGTCAAGAGAGGAGGGTATCCAATAATTCAACGGCTACCGAGATGTCGGTAAACGAGGCTAATGTCGGGAAGCGTTGATTCTCAGTACTACTGTCTGTTTGTCTCTCTCTCTCTCTCTCTTTCATCTCCTTGCCATGCCCGCCTACGTCATTTTCCACGTGTTCTGTTTCAGTGTTTTGTTTGAGAACCTGCCACGTAGGACACATTTGTCGTTTGCCATCCCACGCATGAAACATTTGTCCTCACCAACTCCTCACTCTTCAGTCGCCTTTTCTTGCAAATCTGCAATCTCTGACGTGATAAATGCAGCCGATTCTACGTCACTGACAACAGTTGACCTTTGACTAACACCACCTCCCTCGGACGTCGTTTTGAGAAAGATTAGTGCTCCATCTCCACATTAAGTTAACTATGGCTCTTAAGTTAGTCTTATTTTTAATCTAAATCCAAAATTTCAAATCGAATTTTCCTTGTAATTACTGTGCACATTTTGGTTATTGGATTCCAATTTTAGTCCTTTGTACTTAAGTTGAAATTATGCACTAGTTTCTAATTCGGGTAATTGAACGCAACGCATAATTATATTTGAGGCTTATTTTTTTTCTTTCCAATATATTTTTTACTGTTTCATAAAATTAATTTTGTTAAATATAGTCGAATTTTAAATAGTGATCATTTTTCATGTTAGAATTTTTATCTAACAATATAAAAAAAAGGATAGAAATAACGAAAAATGGTGGAAAGAAAAGAATATCAAACCTATCCGTAAATCACAATTTGGTGAGATTGGCACATTCTGCAAGTGCAAGCATGCGTGCAAGTCCTCCAAAATCGTACCTTATCTGGTAGCTGTTCATGGGTAACTTTGTACACCTCATTGATTCATTCAGCTAATCGATGGAGATGTGACAGTGTGGCTGTAGACTCCGCCGAGAATCTCATTTATCTATAAAAAAAATTATAAATTTAGAAAGACTAAATTAATTAATAGTCACGGATCAAGTCTCAGGAATGTTGTAACATTTTCTCCGGTCAGGTTGGGCCAACCACTGATCAAGCCTCTTGATTGAATGATGGCGTATGAAATTATCACGTATTAGAAGCAATTGTAAGTTTAGTGGTTAATAAGTGACTAACTTGTTGCTATAACATTATTATGGCTAGTTTTATTAGATATGTGCAATTAGAGTATATACCACTACCACATTATAAGAAATTTTGGACCTTACTAAAAAAAAGTATTTTTTAAGCAAAAGAAAAAATAGTACCTTATACAGTGAATTATACGGTACATTATTAAAAATAACATAAGAACGTTATACGCGAATAATATTTTAGAAATACCAAAGATTAATCCAGAGTCTAGATCTAAAAAAGGAAGAGAATTGTTGCAGGGGCGTGCATTGATTGAGCATGTATTACAGTGTGTGACTTTAAAACTCGTCAAGTCAAGTCTAGTATAGTGTGACTCTAGTCAGTGGTGATGACTAGTCTGGTTTTTTTCTGGCAGCCAAGCAACACAATAACACAAGCAAAGCTACTATCCTGGGTTCAACCAAAATTTGCTTTGGATGGCTAAACCACGGTTTTCTCGGCCGGGTTAGTTTGACTGCAACAGCCCAATTCCAAAGGCGGAAACCCCAAACAAAACCCAATCTTGGAAATACCCAAAACACCAAAATTACTCCAATCTCTCCCCCCCACTCTGTCATTCCCCTGTCTATTCCACCACCACCAGGTTCACCACCATCATCGCAACCTCACACCTATCTTCCATGGCTGAAAGTGAAAGTTTTCTAGAAGGAGGCACCACTACCACCAGTTTCTCTCAGTTATTGTTCTCCAATGATATTGACGATGATCATGTTCTGGGTTTGGGTCACTCTTTTCGCTGCACTTCTCCTGCTGATCCACATGAGAAGTTTCCTAAAATGCTCTGTTTTGGTGGTGGGTATGATCAGAACATTGAAGATGAAATTGTTGTATTTAGTGGATCTGCAGCAACCACAAAAACAACAACAACCCATCAAATTTCTGGACCTCATGTATTCCTCACATGCAGCGACACTTCTTCCTCTGTTTCTTCTTGTAACAACAACAATAACAGCACCCACGCACCCAATGTCGCCAAATCTAATGTGAGCGATTTTAAATTAGTCCATGCAACAAACACTAAAGTCTGTATCTTTTTTCCTAATCATTTTATCTGGGTTCTGTTTTTGTTTGCTAAAATGCTGCAGAGGAAAAGGCAGGGATCCAGCCAAAAAACAGGGGAAGTAACCAAAACTCCAGTGACAAATCAAAGTACCAGTAAAAAGATGAAAACTTTAGAGAACCCATCTCCCATTTCTCATCCAAAGGTCTGCATGTCTCTTCATCTGTATAGATTAAACCATTTTTCTCTCCAATCTGAAGTTCTAATTTTTTACAATTACTGTAACAGCCAAGGAAGGAGAAGATAGGGGACAGAGTTACTGCATTGCAGCGGCTAGTTTCACCATTTGGCAAGGTAAAAAATTAGTCCTTTCCCAATTTTAGTTACTGTGGTAATAAATTGAATCCATAGTCTGCAGAAAGTTTTGATTTTTTGTTTTGAGCAATTGAATTGAATTAATTTGAGATTGGTGGTATTTGTTTGGGAAATTGAGAAATTGTACCTTGCAGACTGATACGGCATCAGTACTGCACGAAGCGATGGGTTACATCAGGTTCCTACAAGATCAGGTTCAGGTGCTCTGCTCTCCTTACCTGCAACACCAACCAGTAAGTACCAAAACACCACACCAACTCAACCCTGTCTTTTTCCTTTCTTTTTTTCATTAATGGGTTTCAAAATTCAAAATTTAACAATTAGCTTCTGTTTATTTTACTGTGGTGAATTTTTTAATTTTAGGATGGTGGGGAAAAGGACCTGAGGAGCAGGGGATTGTGCTTGGTCCCTGTGGAATGTACAGTACAGGTGGCAAGCTGTAATGGTGCAGATTACTGATCGCCTGCTGCTATGGAAGGTACCAAGTTTTCATCTTCATCATCAGCCAGGAGCTGAAGTTTATGGGAAAAAAAACCTCTTTTAGGAGATTAGGATAGGTTGGTAATTAAGTTAAAGTTACGGTAACTTTAGGAAAAAAGACAAGAAAGTGACAAATGACAGTGCAGAAAAGGCA
Source organism: Viola odorata (assembly GCA_963691705.1). Lineage (NCBI taxonomy): Eukaryota > Viridiplantae > Streptophyta > Magnoliopsida > Malpighiales > Violaceae > Viola > Viola odorata. The sequence goes on from OY829544.1 coordinate 1,212,672, forward strand.
CTTGTTTGTTGCACGGGCAAAAGTGAAAAAAGAAGACACAATATTTTGGTTAAAAAAAGAGGGTTGGGTTCTGTTGTGTTGCTATTTTTGGGAAGGGGTGAAAAGTGGGGCATTTTTTTTTTTTGGAGGGAATACGTGTTTTGTGTCTGGCTTGACTTTTTGGCATGGCTTACACCTGTAAATCTTTTGTGTGTTACGGTTTTACCAGATTACAAATGCCACCATTTTGAAAAGAGAGGCTGCTTGCTTACTTACTTACTTCATGGAGCTTTGTAGTTTATCAACTTTTATGAATTAGATCAGCAAATTGTCCCATTCAGTATAAATTATACAATCGGTGTCAATTTATTCACCTGCTCAAATAAATGATGGGGTTAATTTTATAAATATGAAATTCTTGTGCAGATTACATGAATTTTATTATGTGCCCTTACCATTTATGCACGTGAGTGAACGAAGTATATAATTCAGACTTGTTTAGTAGGAAAGCCTAAAAGCCCAGCCCCCATTGCCGCATTAGTGGAAATAAATGAGAGTCGGCCCTTCACGTCGCATAATTCTTTAGAATTGGGCCGTGCTATTATAGCCCATTTGGAGTAGCCCATTGGACATAACTTTCTAGAGCAATCAACCGCTAAGTTAATTTATTTTGTAATGTAATTAATAGTAGTAGCAATCAACCCAAAATTTTGGCTTAACAATGGCGGGCTAGGGTTTTTCGATGGCTTTCGAAATCGAGAAGGGGATTTCATGAAGGAAAGGAGAAGCTTTGATCAGCTTTAAATGTGGGCTTGGACGAGCTCGAACTGCGCCAACGACATGAGCTGGGCCGGGGTCCCAAAATGTTACCGTTGGAGAGAGGTGGCCCACGGACAGGATTTGACTGAAACTGGGTCACTACAGTCGCAACGCAGGCCGGCCTTAATAAGCGTGATTCGTGAGCCCGCGTCTTATATAAACGGACGGAGGGAGTACATTACATGAATTGGTACAATTTTTATTATTCTATGACAAGTAACTTGGCATTAATTTGTATCCACTGAATGGATAAAGGCACGAAAGAATATGATAAACCGAAAAGATGGTTCTTCTATTCTCTAATGGGCTCAGGCCGAAGATTTCTACACGTGCTCACATGATCCATTACACATGTTTAAGCAGAGTTTTAGTTATAGAGGACAAAAACTCCAAAAAATACAGGCCCCTTAAAACAAGAACCCAAGTGGTGCAAATCAATTGTGTTAAATTGACCGAAAGAATTACCCTTTGTATCACGTGCGTTAAAATTAGATTGATTGACTCTAAAAGACTTATTGGCTATATCGAATCCGCTACCATATTAAAATTTCAAATTATATGAAGAATAAAAAATCTAATATATTGCGTTTTTTTTAGGAACTCTTTTTTACTTTTCTATATGATAGGAGAGTAATTCTATTCAAATATAATCGGTCAGTACAGTCCAAGTTTGCATATTGTGGTTGCGATTCATTATCTTCTTCCAATGGATAACATTTTCCTCAGAAGAAGAATCATGTCTGTCCTTTGCGTCTGGGTTATCCTGATCACGAGTAGTGATATATCATGACAAATCCAAACTTACCTATTTTATTCCTGATAACAACAATCAAAGCACATAAGGCTCGGGGATAAAGTGCCATGTATAAGTCATAAACCCAAGAAACAACCATTGACACGTAGCAGGCGGTTGTGAAGCGCCATATATAAAGCGGTAGCGTATCACCAATACTGCCATCCAAACAGAAACCTTTATAATTTGTCATTCAATTTCTTTCCTCTACAGCCCAAGAAAAACATGTCTGATTATATTTCGGAGGAATTACTGATCGAAATCCTGATAAGAGTTCCAGTTAGATTTCTTTTACGATTCAGGTGCGTCTCCAAATCATGGTACTATCTAATTTCTAGCTCAATTTTCATTTCCGCTCACACCAATTTCATCAACAACCACCACCATCATCATAATCACCCTGACTTCCTCTTAGTCCACCATTTTCATGACATTCGCGACCAAGGATACTTCTCGCTGCGATTAGATGACAAATCATTCCACGAATTTCAAGAATTCGATGTCCCTTACGACCCAGATTTCCGAATCGTGGGATTCTGTAATGGGTTGCTCTGTTTCACCAAAGAAACCATTTACAATCTCAGTACTGGATATTCAGGTATCACAGTTCTGCACAATCCCATCATTAAAGATACTCTGATGCTTCCTCCACCAGCAATCTCTCCTCATTGTCATTCCCCGCCGGCTTTTGGATTTGGGTTCGACAGCAAAAGAAATGATTACAAGGTTGTTAGAATCGTGGAGGATTGTCATAATTTCTCCCCAATTGAGGTTGAAGTGTTCGAATTAAAAACAAGGTCGTGGAGGATTCTTTCTGATGTTATTGTTCCATCTGTTTCGATCCATTTCTTGCTGGGAACATTCTTTAATGGTGGTCTGCATTGGATTGGGGAAAATCCAACAAAAAGAGAAGGAAATCTTCACCAGAAAAGTATCTTGCTTTTTGATTTATTCAGAGAGGTTTTTCAAGAAATGAAGTTACCGGATTGTTTAGCGAGCAAATCCACTACCAATTTGTTTACAGGAGTATGTCAGGAAAAGCTCTGTCTTGTGCAGTATAATCGGTTCATGGATGATCAAGGGTATCAAGATCTTTGGCTCGCGAAAACCTGTTCGATTTGGGTGATGAAAGAATATGGTGTGGAAAGTTCTTGGACTAAATTGTTCAATATTGGGTTGAGAGAATGGGGGATTCCTACAGCGAAAGTGTTGGGATTTAGGAGGAATGGTGATGTGGTGATTGGAGCTGATGGAGGAGTTTTGGTGTATGATCCTAAAAAAGAGAGGCCAAATCATCTTGGAATTGTGGCTAGGAGAGGTACTTTTTATGCGGGTGATTACGAGGAGAGCCTGGTTTTTCTGGGAGGAGACACGGGAGGTGTGCAGAGTTAGAGGCCGAGGAGGCGGGAGAAGATTCTAGTGTTATAGCAATTTGTTATATTTTAAATAAATGTCTCCATTTTAAATACTTTTAATTGTGTTAAAATTTATAAGTGTGAATTTTATCATTTTTTAAATTATATCTGATTCAAAACTGAAATAATCAGTAATCAAAATAATAATCACATGGTAATCTTGGCAGCAAAAGGGGCTAGATCAAGGGATACCATAAATTATTCTATTTTAAAAAAAAAAAATTATTCTGTTATATTATTCCGGAGAAATAAATAATTTATTCTGTTATAACTAGTGTTTAACGAAATGCCGTCCTCTTTGTAAAGTCTAGTAACGGTGCGGCTGAGTGTATAAGAAAAAGCTCGGTTGATCTGTTATTAATGTAGATAGTTCGTAAATTTCAATTTCTCAAAAGAATAATGATGAAGATACTAATATTTTTACTAATTTCACGATAATTATTTATTTAAATAAAAATAATAGTATAATTTAATTAGAAAAAGATTAATTCTAATCATACGTCCTACTCAAAAGGACGCGTCCTTTAGCTTTCATAAAAGATGCGCGTTTCACATCCTATTTAAAAAAGATGCGTCCTTCAGCTTTAAAAAAGACGCACTTTTTGGGTCCTTTATGTTTTGAAAAGACGCACCGCTATGCGTTTTTTTTTAAGACTCGTGAACAACTCATCTCTGGACACTCTATGCCTTGCCCGCCCATAAGAAAGGATTCATTTTTGCCGCTACATTTAAATCGCTAGAAATCTCGTTTCCTTTCTCGGCACTCTGGACTCCGTCCAGGAGATCTCACCGTCCAGACCCAATTTCCTCTCTCTCCATTTTCATCTGAAGAAGAAAATGAGCCTAGATTCATCTGGATCAGCTAATTCAAGACAAAGATCGAAGCGGAGCCTCAACAATTCAAGTTCATCCAGTAAAACGAAAAATAGCAAGCAGAAAACCCTAGGAATGGCCTGGGGCGCGAATTCCCTCTCCTCCTCTCGCGCCTCTTCCTTCCGGACCTCCGCCTTCTCCAGTTTTGGAAGGTCCTCTCCTCTCTCTTCCTCAATTTTTTCTTCAATTGATATCCCGTGGCATTTTCATCATTTCATTTGATTATATATGTTCTGTGTATGGTTTGGGACCTTCGTTGCAGTTACATGGCAGAGAAGAATCGTAAGCTGCACAATCAGTTCGACGCCGTGGCTTCCGGTTCTTCCAATAGTGTGAGAGGCTATTTCATGGCGTTTCAATTTTTGTTGACGGTTTCACGATCCCGTCTAGCCACGTTATTGTTATTTCATGATTTCCTATTAGGTTAGCACGTGATTTGACTGATTTGAATTTGATGTTTTTTTCCTCAGTTCTTAGTTCTTTACATGAATTTTGTTTTTGCTTTAGGAGTTGAAAGGCTATATGTTGCAATATGGGGGGCGATATGAGAACTACTTTTCTAAGCGTCATGTCACTCATATAATCTGCAGCAATCTTCCTGACTCAAAAATCAAGAATTTGAGGTGAATTAGGAGCTGATAAACTTGGAAGTTTACAGTGTTTTCATTTTTTTTACACAGTTCTGATTGTGATCTCCCAGTGCAGGTCCTTCAGTGGAGGGCTACCAGTGGTCAAACCCACGTGGATTATGGATTCTGTTGTTGCTAACAAGCTCTTGAGTTGTAAGTTAAGAAATTATTTTTTTGTTGGTATCTGATTAGAGAGTATGTAATTATGTAGAAGCTAGGAATAAATGAGGAACTGTGATGAGACAATTGTTTAATGTTTCATTTATCTTATCTAACTAGATTTGTATGGATGTTTGTTCTGGTGCTGCTAGGGGTTCCTTACCAACTTGACCAACTTGCTAATAATCAACCAAAGTTGTCAGACTTCTTCGCTTTGAGAAATTGCCCAGGCACTGAGAACACATTGGATACTGCAGTTTGTGAGTATAATCTTGATATATCTTTGGATGGTGGCACAAGAAAGGATGAAAGTTTGTCTGAAGTGGAAGACCTCATGAATAGTGGAATGGCAATGGATGCTCAATTTAACAACCCTGAGTATGAAACTGAGGAGGCAAATGATGACGGTGATATGTTTTTGGAATTGAGGAGGGGAGAACCAAGTACTAGCGGTAGAGAAGATGGAAACAGCGTCAATTATGAGCTTCTGTCTGGTCCCCAGAAAATCTCTGCTTCAGACAGCAGTTACTGTTTAAGCAATCAAAATCGGGAAGAATCAATGAGTTCAGTAGTTATTGGGTCTTCTAGTAGGCACCACTCAACTTTTGGGGATCCGAATTTTGTGGAAAATTACTTCAAGGTACAGAACTAGCAAAATAACTTTTGGTCTTGAATATTAAAGTAACTTTGATACACTTATCTTATCATCGTATGTTGTGTTTCACAAATATTGGCCTGTTGTTTCTCAATACTTTTGAAGATTCCATGATGGTATACGCTACATAGTTTAAGTTATTTTCATGGTTCGTCTTTGGAGATTTGCTGACCAAGCGTTGGTCCCTGCAGAGTTCAAGGCTGCACTTCATTGGAACCTGGAGAAATCGGTATCGCAAGCGTTTCCCCAGTTCATCCAGTGATTTTCAGTGCAAAACCTCACATTCTAATGCTTCTGATAATGCTAGGATGTCTACGATTGTCCATATTGATATGGTATTACCATTCAGCATATCTCCTGCATATATATTCCCTTCTAGTCTTATCTAGATACTCCTCTAAGCTTCTGTAGACCAAACAGTTGTATCCTCTCTTATTTATTTGTAACCAAACTCCTATGTTGTGCAGGACTGCTTTTTTGTGTCAGTGGTCATCAGGAACCGTCCTGACTTGCATGATAAGCTTGTAGCTGTATGCCATTCAGATAGTCCAAAAGGAACAGCTGAAATTTCCTCTGCAAACTATCCTGCCCGAAATTATGGAGTTAAGGCTGGAATGTTTGTTAGGGATGCCAAAGCTCTTTGCCCGCACCTAGTTATTTTGCCCTATAACTTTCAATCATATGAAGAGGTAGCTGATCAATTTTATGATATTTTGCACAAGCACAGTAAGAAAGTGGAGGCTTTAAGCTGTGATGAAGCGTTTTTAGATATTACTGACTCAGACAGCGGAGATCCAGAACTGTTAGCTTCAAAAATAAGAAAGGAGATATTTGAGACTACCGCATGCACTGCAAATGCTGGAATAGCTGCAAACATGCTCATGGCTCGACTTGCCACAAGAGCAGCCAAACCTGATGGTCAGTGCTGCATTCCTACTGAAAGGATGGATGCTTTTTTGAATCAACTTCCAATTAAGGCACTTTCAGGAATAGGGCATGTCTTAGAGCAGAGGTTAAAGCAGCGAGATATCCAGACTTGTGGACAGCTGCGCCTGGTTTCCAAGGACTGTCTACAAAAGGATTTTGGAATAAAAACTGGAGAGATGCTTTGGAATTATAGCAGGGGAGTAGATAATCGGATGGTTGGGATGATTCGGGAAACCAAGTCTATTGGCGCTGAAGTAAATTGGGGTGTCAGATTTAAGGATTTGGAAGATGCTCATCGTTTTCTTCTAAACCTTTGCAAGGAGGTTTCTTTGCGTTTGAAGGGATGCGGAGTGCAAGGACGCACCTTTACTCTTAAGATAAAGAAGAGGAGAAAAGATGCTGAGGAGCCTATTAAGTTTATGGGATGTGGAGACTGTGAGAATCGAAGTCACTCCATGACAGTTCCAATTGCTACTGATGAGGTCCACCTGCTGCAAAGGATAACAAATCAGCTTTTTGGGTTTTTCAACTTGGATGTGAAGGAAATACGTGGTGTTGGCTTGCAAGTTTCGAAGCTTGAAAGTGCAGATGCTTACAAGCTCGAGCCTGAAAGGAATTCTTTACGGTCATGGCTCTCCTCAGCCTCAAGAACTGCAGAAGAACTAAGTAACGTCAATAGTTTAGTTAAAGAGAGGACAAGAACAAATTCTGCGGCACAGAGCAACAATGTAATTTCAGGTCAACAGTTTTCTGAGCAGAATGTACATTCGTCTCACAATAGTATTTCAGCTCCACCTCCATTATCAAGCCTGGATGTTGAAGTTGTCGAGAGTCTTCCTCCGGAGCTTTTCTTAGAGTTAAATGATATTTATGGTGGGAAGTTAGTAGATTTTATTACCAAAATTAAACGTTCAAGCAACCATAGCACTGGGTCTTTCAACCCTTCACCTGTGCAGGCGGAGGGTACAATAGATTATCGTGAGGGACTTGTTACTACTGATGCTATACCGGCTGAAAACAACACAGATAAACATACAAATGAGGCTAGATCATATAATCAGGCCGGGAGTTGGAGAAAGTGATGTTATGCCTTCTTCTCTAAGTCAAATTGACACCTCTGTGCTGCAGCAATTGCCCAAGGGTATGAGAGTTGACATTCTTGGTCTGCTTCCTGCACATAGGAATTAAGAACTAACTTCAGATGCTGTCTTAGGCCCTGTTATTGATAAATCTGTGGAATCTTTAGATACCAACACCACTGGGCATCAATCAACATCAATTGACTGTGCTTCAAGCAGCATTCTCTGGATTGGAAACCCACCGAAGTGGATTGACATATTCAAATCCAGCAATTGCTTGATACTAAACACTCTTGCAGAGACGTATCATATGCTGGGGTCGCCTGCAACTTTATCTCCTATACTGCAGCATGCAATTTCTAGATTTCTGTCCCCTCTAGATGAAGGTGGTGATGAAGCTACTTCCTCCTTCTGTGAGCTTCTCAAGCAGTATATTAATCTAAAGATACAATCAGACATTGAGGAGATTTATGTTTGTTTCTGTCTTCTTAAAAGGTTTGTATCCATATTTATTTGAGATACCATCCCCTCTATCCCTTTGCATGTGTATTCATTTCTAGTAGTCTGCATATGCATGCAAACTACTATGTTCTTAAAGCAGCCGCAACCAGTTCTTACTTCACGAACAGGTGGGTTCATGGGTAACTGTAGAGTTTTGTTACCTAAGGTTCCAGCTATGTTGCCATCGCCATCTCTTGCATTACTTCTAGTGAGTTAGAGCATTGCTGTATTGTCGTGCTTTCTTTGCAGATAACTAGAGTAAATTGAAGCACAGATATAAGTTGACTGAAACTTGTGTATTTCATTCCGTTCCACATATCATGGCTTCTTATGTATTTTCATAGCACATATATGTCGACTGAAATTCCCAAATTCCATCAGGTTTACGCACAAGTCAAAGTTTTTCACACAAGCTTACAACATGGTCTTCCCCTACCTTCAGGTTAGCACTCCCGATTTCTCATTTTTAGTCAAATATCTGTAGTAGGTTGGTGTCTCTGTGCTGTGGGAGGAATAAATTATTGTGGATATTCAAAGTTGTATATAGTTTTCTCTATAACTTGTTTGGACATGATATAACTTTCCAATGACAACTTCTCTTATATACTTGTTACTCGTGAACCCAAATTTTTAGGCATCAGTTGGAGAATATTATGGTGGAAATTTGCATATTCCACCAAGTAAATAGTGCTGCTTTGTTGATGCACCATAGGTGATATCACTGGTTTCACATTTTGAGATGAGTTGAAGAGGAGAACCTGTTGCCTTTGGATAATCCCATTTTGTGGCCTTATTCCAACCCTAAAGGTGAGATTAAAGCTGATGGTTTTATTAGGATCCATGACAAGGTTCTTCATACATGCTTTGCAGTTAAGCAATCAGCCTAGCAGGTTTGCCTAAGCTTCCCCTTTTATGTTATGATTGAAGGGGAGTTCTTCTTTTAGTCGAAGCAGTTTCTGAAGTTTAAGTCGCTCTAAATGGTATGACAGATGCAGTTGTTGAACTTGCTATTCGGGTTCTCTTTTCAAGTGCATGGCGACGTGAAGGAATTCAATGCAGTTAAGTGATGGCATATTTGCGCTCCAAAGCCACGGCACATGAGTCTCTTTGACATTTTGACAGGAAACCCATAAGGACTTGGTCACCTCCACCCAGCAGATTGACTCGGTCCTATACCCCCATTGACTGCCAAAAACCTCATCTGAATTCTCGGGGGTTAGTGACTATGGGAGAAGTCAGATTTTATCTTACTGCAAATGTTCTCGGGATGGACTATATTTTTATTCTCCAGAAAAGCATAAACTTGAAGGCATGATTATAAATTTATAATTTAGCAGTGAGCAGTCTCGACTATTCAAAACCGTTGATTTGAGTGAAGTAAGTTGATGTGAGCTCTTCTATATCATGCCTAACTTGAGTATTATTTATACTTGTCATCATTACTTACTCCTTTAAAAGATTCTGCTCTTATTGTTATTATTATTTTCCTTATAGGCGGCTTTGATTTGTAGACTTCCATTCCACCTAACAGATTAGAGATTAATTTTCTAAAAGTCAAGGTCGATCTAGATGTGCTTTTGCCATGAGGGTAGACCATGGACTTAGGGACTGGATTCGCCATGGTATGAAATCTCGGCAGCTAACTCCCAGCCACTTCAGTTGGTGAGGCTTATGAACAACTTTAACAGTACCCTCCATAGAAAAAAAGGTTTTGTACAGTTCAACAATCTATTTGCACTCTTGCATTTTAACTTTCTTGTTTTGAAATCACTATAATGATTTTGGTATTAACTACTTATTCGACTACGTAAAGTAGTATATCTACAGAATTATAGTTGTGTTATCCTGTATTTAGTGGAACGGTTAGGATTAAAGTCGATTTGACTATGTTGTTTGAACTACTTACTTTGAATAATTTTTTCAGACGATAATTTTGTCAACCGCATTACATGGTGCAACAAGCAGAGTAACACCTACGTACAACATAAATGGGTCAAACAAGGACCAACAGTAAAATGGCATGGGGCCATTGGAGATGAGAGTTGAAGAAGACAACCTGTTGCCTTTTTGGTAGGTGAAGAAAAACAAAACCGTAAAGATATTTGAGTATGACGAAAATGGTAATGTATCCCAACCAACTTAGATAAAAAAGTAGCATGACTTGGTATGAAGAGTACAACTCCTTTTCAGACCGATTGATAGACTTTGTATTTTGCAACATAAAGTGAACCGTGGCTTATATTAGCTAATCGCTCTAATCAGTAGCTAGCGTGATTGATTTAATACTTCCATTTCGATATCCTATTGAGAACAGTTATGAATTTAAGAATATTTGTAGTCCATATCTAAAGATTTGTGTCCTCTCTACTCTAGCCCGCAAAACTACCACTAGTGAAGAAATAACACATTTCTGCTCCAATCTTGCATATATATATATTTGCATTATCCTGTGTATCATTTCATATGATCATCTCAAGAATCTCCCCCTCTCCCTTTCCCTTTCTCCATAAAAAATGAAGTCTTGTAATTCTCTTGTGTTGGCATTCACTGCCATCTTCCTCCTGCTATCCTATACCATTCATGTTGACGGCATGAGGCCTCTGAAAGACGAAACTCGTAGCAGTTCTTTTGAATACATGAAGCGTGCCATAGCTTACTCTGGACCGAGCCATCGTGGAAGTGGTCACTGACCGAGGAGGAGGACGAAGAAGAAGAAGAAGAAGAACCCTTACCTCAACCAATACTTGATTTTAAATTATTTTACAGGAAAAAACAAAAAACAAAAACCATGCTGTGTGTATTCTTCCACTGGTGTAAATGAAACAATTTGATATCTCAATACCACAAATTATTTTGGTATTCTTTACTTCTTTGATGTGTTAGTATTGTTGACCCTTTTCTTTGATTATTAAGAGAGGTTATAAAAAAAATACATTAAAAATCTTTCTGGCAATCCTCATCACTGGTGCAGCTCATTCCAATTGTTTCTGAACAAATACTAGATTCAATCCTGAATTATAACTTTTATTTTATAAAAACGCAAAATAAATACTCGGTCAACATTATACTTTTTAAAATTATATACAGCATTAAGGGATAGAATAAGAAAAGTTGGTGGGAGTATATGAATGGCATGCAAAATTGTAAATCATTAAGTTTCATCTCATATTTGTTTGAGACTTCACATGGAGAAGAAAGAGACCAAAGCTAGCTAGCTGGTTAAATGAGTATGTTCTACATCATTTATCTTATCAAAAATTTAAGCATAAATACGTCTGCATTCGCACTACAACACCGATCACACATTCAAATGTACCTCGTCACTGCTTGCGTAAGAAATGCCTGACATGTCGTCTATGAAATAATTAGATAGATACACTGTGTCTATACCATATTGTCAAATCATTATTATTAACCCAAGTAAATTAAATATGGACCCATTATTATTTTTAAAAAATAAATCGCGTGTCACGTTTCTTTTTAATAGATGAATCATATATATCATACATCGGATGTATCTAATAAACCTTTTGCGGTAAGAAGCACCTCCCGTTTCCTTCTACAAAACTAGTTAGAATCACTAGCTCAACAATATTCATTTTGCATTTAGTTTTACTTCAAGTTATCTATCTATACGCGTATAATTTTCCCATCTGTCCGTGATTATTTGATTCTTTTTGATATGCACACACACTAATTTCAATTATTGGACACAAATTATTTTTAATTTATAGGAATATAAAAAAAACAAATAATTTTCTTTTTCTTTTTCAAAAGGAGACAAGTAGCTTATAAAAAATCAAGATGGTGAAATTATCTCTTAAACTTCTTTTTTTATCAGAATAACTAAAATTTCCATTAATTAAAACGAATACACCAGTAGTTTATTTAGTAGTATAAAATAAAAGATGAAGGTGGGCTACTGGGCTTCATTAGTTTCCAAATTGGGCCTTGTATTCGCTCCATAGTTGATCCACGCTCTTGCCCAGCAATTCCACAAAAAAACCATCATTATAAGTTTGCCTCATCTTCTTGTTAATTTCAGCCACAAACCCATTTCTAAGCCCATTACAATAATCCAAAAACCTGGCAGTCACATCATATCCTTGATCCCACCTTTCACCCTGACCCGCCTGAACCCAGTGGGCCGGAGCATATCCGGCCTGTAGCCTCACAAAATCCGCAATCCCTTCAATCAACCCGCTCGGAGCCTTCGTACCGGACGACCCGTCCCATTGCCAAATATGGGTCATCTCATGGTAAAGTACCCCGTTAAAATCCCTCTTGATATCACCTTGGATGTTCTGGATGTAACTCGCCCCGAAATGTATCTCGTCGTTGCTTGCGTAAGCAATACCCGACATGTCGTCGATGAAGAGGGGTACACGTTGCGTGCTCTTGCGGTCTGAGTCGGCGTTTTGTTGGAATAGTCGCCAGATGAAATCCGTGGCTGAGGCCATGGTTTGTATGGTGTAATCTGGTCCGAGCTCATTGTTGAACCGGATACCACCCGGGGTTGTCTCGGCTCGATTTGTTACGGTGTATTCCACTGCGTGGATGACATGAACCGCTGATATGGCTAGGAGAAAAGAGAGCAAGATGGATAGGCGATAGGCCATGGCTAATGCTTTGGTGTATGTATTCTGATGTTTGAGTTATTGAATCTTTGTATGGTGCTCTATCCTTTATATAGAGTACTTGGTTTGAGACTTTGGTAATTTTCCTCTCAACAACCCATTTATTGCGACAATGACTAATGTTTTGAGGTTAATTTTTTTCTTTAATTCGATCAAAACTAAGTTTTTATGCTACGCTTAAGAAATTTACAATTTTTTTTTGGCAGTTGATGTGGATATTATAAGATTTTATGCGAATGAGGTAAATATTTTTATCAATTTATAAAAAGTAGTCAGTCAGTCACTTATCGTGTAATTCAACCTGAGCGGTCTAATATTTCTCTTCAAATATTTTGACCAATTTATAAAAAGTAGTCAGTAGGAAGTTTTTTCCAATTTGACTTAGTCAGTTGGACATGCAGGATGTCCCCCATCATATCTCGCGGCGAAACGCGTCTCCCTTCCTTTCCATAAAATAAAACTAGTAGAATCAGTTAAACATTCATTTTGCATTTACTTCAAGTCTTGTGCATAAAATTTCAATTAATGATATTTTTCATCCCTCTATATATAAAAAATATTTAATCTCTCTATTTTTTTTGAAATGGGTTAATATTCATCCCTCCTCCGCTACATACACCGACATAGCACAATTTTAAGTGAAACGACATCGTATGTGTCAACGTGGCACTGCTGACATACAAAATATTAATATTTTAATAAAAGAAATTTAAAAATAATATTTAGTAAATAAAAACAAAAAAAAATGCTAAAAAATAGGGAAATAAAAAGAGAATAAAGTTTCTAGGAAAAATGAATAATACTCATTCCGTTCGTTTTTAATACACATACCAATAAAGTGAATAATTTTGATTATATTTTTAATCTTTGACAAAACTGCCCCTATATTCATTAATTAATTTTACCATTTACAATTAAATATTTATACATAAGTTAACTATAATTGGGGGTTGATTATCACGTGATTAGTTCCTACAATTAAAATAGTAGGAAGAAGTATTTGAATTTTTTTATATAAATAAAACTACTAAAAGAAAATAGTAAACAATTAAACGAGGTATAGAAAATGAAGAAAACCAAATATGAATGTTAGGGGTTAAACTCTGGTGAAAAGGATAAAAAAAAGGTATGATTATGAAATCTGGGAACTATATTCTGTGAGATTCGAGACTACACTAATATATTTTCCACCGGAAAGATAATCGGAACTATAATTAAATTCGAGATGACACAATTAAATCTCCTTAGTCCTTAGTTTGAAAAATGCGGTGAACGGCTAAACCGTGATTGACCGGCGTTGACTGCTTACTCATCCAACCAACCGATTTAATCCGACCCTAACGAAACCTTAATAAACATTCATTTTGCATTTACTTCAAGTCTTGTGCATAAAATTTCAATTAAGTTCCACTCCTCAAAATATATTATTTTAAAAATTAATATATATAAAAAATATTTAATCTCTCTATTTTTTTTGAAATGGGTTAATATTCATCCCTCCTCCGCTACATACACCGACATAGCACAATTTTAAGTGAAACGACATCGTATGTGTCAACGTGGCATTGCTGACATACAAAATATTAATATTTTAATAAAAGAAATTTAAAAATAATATTTAGTAAATAAAAACAAAACAAAAAATGCTAAAAAATAGGGAAATAAAAAGAGAATAAAGTTTCCTTCCCTTCGTTTTTAATAGTCTTTTTAATTGTAATTACACCTACTAATAAAGTGAATAATTTTGATTATATTTTTAATCTTTGACAAAACTGCCCCTATATTCATTAATTAATTTTACCATTTACAATTACATATTTATACATAAGCTAATTATAATTGTTTTATATGAAGGAAATAGTAAACAATTAAACGAGGTATAGAAAATAAAGAAAACCAAATATGAATGTTAGGGGTTAAACTCTCGCGAAAAGGATTAAAAAAAGGTATGATTATGAAATCTGGGAACTACATTCTGTGAGATTGGAGACTACCCTAGTATATTTTCCACCGGCGAGATGACACAATTAAATCTCCTTAGTTTGAAAAATGCGGTGAACGGCTAAATCGTGATTGACCGGCGTTGACTGCTTACTCATCCAACTAACCGGCGTTGTATGTAGCTTTTTTCCTTCTTTGAAAAAGACCATATCAGGCTCAGCCAGCAAAATAGATACAAATCAATTGTTGATTGAATCAACTTTTGGCTTGTCTGGACAATTAAAGTTTGGTATCTTTGACAATTAAGGACAGCATAGACCATATCATATATGGAAGTTTTGTTTTATAAAAAAATGAATTTGTTAATTAGATTTATTAACCAAGAGGCACAATCGAATTAGTTGAAGAAGATTTAACTCACATTAAAATTTTAAACTCAACTCTTGACTCAGAATGGGTCTAAAAAGGAATCTGAATAATAAGTTTAAATATAAAATAGACGGACGAATTCCTTAATTTTTTGATGAGGTGGTATGTACTATGTTCGACGATTGGATATTTAATTTAGATACATAGACCGTTTCTCTGATGCCCTCGGTAGCCGGACTTTATAATTCACAGTGCGTAGAAGTCAAGCTGGCGCTTAAGAAGTCCATTCGTTCTTGTTCTTCTTCTTCTTCTTTTATCTTCTCTCTACTACGCAGAAAGTAACACGGATCTAGTTGTATGTAGTATATTCCATGTACGTACGTTTAACTGGGTCGCTCAATTAATAGAAAAGTTCTATATGATGGTTGGTGGATACAAACCATGAGTTTTTAAAATTTCAATTTTAAAAATATTATTCTTTTAAGTAGTGGTGAGATAAATTCTGAGATGATTATGTCTCGTATAATCACGTCTTATTGGTTGCGCGATCTACCTACCTATACTTAATTTTTTTTTTTAAACTAAATTACTCTTTAATTTGTAGTCAGGGAGTGCATAATTATTTTCTCTGAAGTGGCAACCTTAGCCAAAAATTCTCTTACCACCAAAAAAGAAAATACGAAAAAATACAATTAAAAAGGGGAAAAAATGGTGACCAAGTCTAAGTGCATTCCTCGTCATACCCAACTTCCCCAACAACATTCTTTTAATGGATAATTTGCTCCGTCGTACGAAGAACCCAAAGAATCCAAATCTCTATATAAGCCATAGGGCGGCAACTCATTTTAGCAATCAAAAACACACATTAATCAGCAGCAATTTCTTGCCAAATTGAGTCTTCTTGCCAATGTCTAGCCAAGCATTCATCCTCTTTATTCTAGTGTCGCTAGCAGCGGCAATCCACACCGCCAATGCGGTGGACTACTCCGTCACAAACACCGCCCCTTCCATCGGCGGTACCGCCCGGTTCAACAGAGACATAGGTGTCCCATACACCACCCAAACTCTCTCCGCCACCACAACTTTCGTCAGGAGAATGTTCCAGCAAAACACAGCAGCAGAAGGAAAAAACATCCAAAAAGTCAGCCTCTTTTTAGACGACATGGGTGGTGTCGCATTTACGATTCCGACCAGCAATGATATCCATGTCAGTTTAAATTACATTGGTAACTATGCTGGAGATGTCAAGACTGAAATTACAGGTGTGCTTTATCATGAGATGACCCACATCTGGCAATGGAATGGTAACGGTCAAACCCCGGGGGGGTTGATCGAAGGGATCGCTGATTTCGTGAGGTTGAAGGCAGGGTTTGCGCCTAGTCATTGGGTTAAACCAGGGCAAGGGAGTAGGTGGGATCAAGGATATGATGTTACTGCTAGGTTTTTGGATTATTGTAATGATTTGAGAAGTGGGTTTGTAGCTGAACTTAACAAGAAGATGAGCGGTGGTTATAGTGCTCAGTACTTTGTTGATCTGCTTGGGAAGAATGTTGATCAGCTATGGAGTGATTATAAGGCTAAGTATGGAAACATTGCTTAATCGGAAGCTAATAACCAATTAAGAATTTGTCAGAAAAAAACTTCAGTACGGTAACTTCGATGTACTGAAGATTTTCTCGGATTTGCATGGTAAACTACTGTATTTTCAGTTACCGGATGATTTCAATTTCATAGATAACCTTTGAATAAAATGTTGTATTCGACTGAGATGAATAAATTACAGACCATAGTAAGATAATATTGGAGGGAAATTCCATTTTGTTTGAAGATTCCAAGTTATTTAGTTGTTGTTTTATGTGGAAAAGGCTTTATGAATAATATGCTGAATAAAGTTTATTGAAGTTATGGGTTCGGTCTCGCTGGGTGTTCACTCTGACTCCCCGCCGTGAGACTCTTACAGACGCCTGACTCAAAATCTTTGGATTGAAGTCACACGTCACAAAAGTTGTAAAGCTGAAACTAAAATTATCATTATTGGAAAGGTGAAACATCAGAACTATATCATGCACCAGTAGGGTTGAGCATGGTGCGGTTCGGTTCGAATTTGGAAAGAACCAGAACCGGAACCAAAGTTTAAAATCAGTTCGATTCGGTTCTAGGTAATTATATTTTTAAAGTTAGAACCAAACGGCACCAGAACCATCTGATTCCGGTTCGGTTCCGGGTTGTTTCGGTGAAATTGGAAATTTTTTTGATCCGAAATTTCGTTCGGACTTTGCTTTAACTATTCGCTTTAAAGGCCTCCAAAGACTCCAATAGGATGCGAATCTATGTCAAATTGAGCTCCTCTAATTTTTCCTTGAACATGATCAGTCATATTAGAAAAATCTGAACCGTTCAATAAAATTGGACGGATGAGATTAAAAATTTAAGTAATTAATGAGTTGACCACTTGTTGAATTTTATTGACTAGTTAACTTAAATTTTTAATCTCATCACCTCCCTTAATTACCAACTTGTCCATGTTAATCACTGTTATTAATTTATTATTATTCACAGGAATTAACGTATTGGAATTTGGATGGATTGACTTGGCAGTTGTTAATTTGCCATTATGATTTTATGTCCACTCCTTTCTTTTTCTTTTTTGGTTTGCCCATTATGTTAGTTAAGGATTTTAAATTTTCAAGTCAACGAAAAGTAAAATAAAGCCACTTAAACTGATTGGCTTTTATGTTATTACTCTTGAAAACTTGAAAAAGAAGAAGATGATACTATTACAGAGAGTGTTCTGGAAACAAGAAATGATAATATATATTATAAATATGAATATATATTATTATATAATATTTCGAGTAAATCGGGTTTCATGATATATAGAACCAGAACCAAATCATTTATTTTTGAACAGTTCGATTTAGTTCTGGTTCCACTATTTTTCGACTTAAAACCCGAACCAAATCGTTCCGGTTCGGTCTGGTTCGAGTTTTCAGTTTTTTCACCCAGCCTATGCACCAGCATAGATACACTATCCTCTAATCATGGGAAGTATTCGCAAGCTAGAGCAATACCACAATACATTATGGGATTATAAACTCGAATCGTACACAGGAAGAAAAGAAAAACCATACAGTAGAACCGTCGAGCATTCCGGCAGAAAATGATCGCACTTCACCGGAAGGTTTTCATGAATGAAACTGGAGAATGGCAGACACAACTTCAGCAATAGACTGGAATTTTCGCCTTTCCTTTAGAAGCATCTTTGCAAACTCAAGAGCCTGCTTCTCACATTTTGCTCGTTTGCTGGCGTCATTAATTGATTCAAAATCCTCAACATGGGCTACACCAACAATTCTCCTGTCAACCCAAATTTGAAACAATTTCATGCTGTTAGACAGGCCAAAGCACTCAAGAGAATGGATTTCAATTAGACTTCTAAATCAAAAACCATACAATGTGATATAATAATGAAAGGTGTAGTACAAGTCATAAAATCTTTGGTTCCTTATCATGTTTCACTATTTGGCTTTTTAAACGATCCGTTATCCTAGTGAACTTAACAGTCTGTAGTGGCTTAAGATGGGGAACGACTCAACAGTCAAGGAGCTGTCTAACTGATTTACGATGAAGATCATGGCTATGATAACTGTACAGTACTGCTTGGTTATTAAATCATATATCATCAAAGGTCCCTGATTCAATCCTAGAGACATAGGGACCGTGATACTAGAGACACCCGACAGATTAAAACAGAAGGAAAAGACATGGATGACTGACTTTGGATTGTCAATCTACATAATAAACTCCAAAGGAAAAGATTCCAATACTAAGTCTATTTCACTGAAACGAGATAATATAACTGGTACAGATGAAATGATCAAAACCACAACAAGTTGAAGCTACTAACAAGTCATTTAGCAGATAACATGGGAATCTGTCCTCTACCTTATCATTTTGGCTGCCCCAAAGCCAAGGGAATCGTGCAGCAAATCTGCCATGTATTTTCTCTGCACAAGCTGCTGAACCTCAGGGTTATTGTAGATTCCAGGAAGATATGCTTCACCAGAGCCATCCTTGTGCTTATCCCAAAGTTCAGTGAATTTGTTGTAGAAGAGATTCCATGTCTCTTCCATAGTCCTCAAAATCCAACTTTTATAAGCCTGTATGAGAAATAAGGCCCTTAGACATAAACTTTAAAAAGGAAATAAAGGAAATACTGTTTGTCCACAAGTATTAGACTGTTGAATTGGAAACATCATACAATGAAATCATTCAACAGCAGCGTTGGACAAAGAAAGTATTCCACACGACGTTAAAGATATACCATTAAGATTTAAGAGAAAAAAGAAAGAAAAGAAAAGCAGGATGATAAATAAGATTGCTAAAGTTTCCAATAAATGCTCCAACCATACATACCTTCCGGTCATTCTCTTGGTCAGCATGCCCATCCTGAGCATAGAAGGCCAAAATCAAGTTTCCAATATATGCTCCAATATCAAAGCCCATCGGACCATAAAATGCAAATTCTGGATCTATAACCTTGGTCGACTCACGGGTAACCATGACAGAACCAGTGTGGAGATCTCCATGTATTAAAGCTTGTGCTCTTTCACAGAACCTAGAAGAGAGCAGCTCTGGTTATCACAGGGCAAACATAAAACAAAAATATATTGAATTGAACATTGTCCTTTAAGTAAATGAGTTATATAGATAAGAAGCAATACTTAGATTTCAACTCAGCAACTTCAAGCTTTAAAGTATTATCTTCTCGGACTGCCTCTGCATCACGGTCAAGATATGGAGAAGTGCAGCGGTTATATTGAGATACTTTGTAAGGGTCAGAGAAAACAACTTGCTCAGTAAGCCTGCATAACTCCACATTGCCACAGAATTCGGCAACTGCACAGAGCATTCAAAGCCATCAAGCTAGTCAGCAGCATATCTTTATGATCAATTTAATTAGCAGCAATGAGAAATTGCATAACCACAAACTAACAAAATAGGAAGCTATCAACCGAAACCAACAATAAGCACAATTCAGAGCCATTTACCATCACGTTTGTGATCCGTGGTAGTACGGTAAAGAAGGGATGTGTAGTAAAGAGTCCTTGCCATATAACCCGACATATGTTCAGCAAGCAACGGGTATTCAATTCCAGCAATCAACCCTTTTCTCAGGATTATATGTGGGGGCTCCAAGTACCTCATGCCGATCAAAGACATAGTTCGATCAAAGTGATACACTTCGGGCACATGTTCCGGGCACAATTTTCCATGCTCCCTAAGTGCTAGAGCCTCAAAGTATGCTCTTTCCTTTGTCATAGGCCATGATTCTCCAATACACCGTATGTACGGAAGCGCCTGCTCACAAATACATCCAACATAAGCCCAAGGGATGCTGCTTTTACAAAATGGCTCAAAGGATCAATCTTTCATATTCTTACTCACAAATAAATTCATATGAAATTCGAAAAACAAGCTCACAAATTCTTTCATTCCCACATTTTTTTGATAACCCATATAGAATACTTGACGATTAACTCACTCACCTGCTTGATGACAAAAGACCCAGCTGGGGCAACAACAATGTAGACAAAATTGAGATTCCCATCTCCAACTTCTTTAATCTGCAATTCGTCGATGTTGTTGCCGATCTTATCCGACAAAGCAGGCGTGGCCTTTATGTACTCTATTAAAGTTTTCTCGTCCAGTGGGGTGAAATCGGAGAATGCCATTTTATACTGGGTGGGCTATTGTGCGATGGTGGTGCTCCGCCGGTGCTGGGGTTTTAAAGATGACGAAGACCAGTTTAGGGGTTTTGTGGAGAGAAGAAGGCGTGACCCATGTTGTTGTTAGACTTGGACCAGTTTAGGGGTTTTGTGAAGAGAAGAAGGCGTGACCCGTGTTGTTGTTGGACTTGGACATACTAGCAAGTAGCAAGACTTGACTCCGGGAATTCGGGAAATTGGGTGAGCTCTGGTTCGTTGAACCTGGTCGGTCGGATCGTTTTTGCGAATTATCAAGAGTTCGACTAGTCTATGTTCTTACCTTTTTTAAGGTAGCTTATCTTCTCCGCGGTCCGACACTGAAGTGTTTCTTATTTCTCTTTTCTTTAACTGTGTTTATTATTACTATAGTAAGTAATATTTTTCTACTGAGAAATGCTATTTCGCCTGAAAGAATGTTCCGAAGAAGTGTCTTGAATGACGTAAGAGTCAGAATTTTTGGATTGGGTCCCATCACTTTTTTCTTTTCTTTTCTAAAGCTTGTCACGGTCTGCACTGCTCACTTGCCCTTTACATTTCCCTCCCCTCCTGCACTCCTCACTCTCCCTTTCCCTTTCCCTCTACCCCTTTACAATTCAACAATTGAAACATAGTATAGCCAATAAGGAAGAAGAACCAATAAAGCAATCTTTCTCCAATCAATTAATTAAGTAATTCTGTAAATTTTAGCACCGATTGTTTGCTATTTTGGCACTGATATTTATTAGAAGGTTCAATTAATAGAATAGATGATATTAACTAGTTTCTTAGATGATTTTTTTCTTATTTTGAACGGCGGGGATGTAATGGTTTTTAGATGCATTTTTCTTATTCTGTAATGAGTCAAGGCACTTCTCTCTTCTTCTAAAAAAAAATCTACTTATTTTGTAGTTCGCAGTGAAGATGTTTGTAATAATGTCTCAATCAGTTTGTTGCTAAATTATTGCGCATCTCTGCTCACATCTAATGTTGAGTTATTATTCATCAACACTTAGAATTAACATATGCATGCGTTGTTTCAAAATTGCAGAATATAGGAACGGAGTCGTTCTCTACCTCGAACCCAACCAATGACACAAATAACTTAAATTCTAAGGATTTTTCTAACTCGTTTCTTAGACACAAATACCTTGTAGAATAAGTATGTGATCTACTGTGATAGTCAACGTGCAATTGACTTGAGCAAGAATGTCATGTACCACAGTAGAACGAAGCACATTGATTTGAGGTATCACTGGATAAACAGATGTCGTTGAACATAAATATTTCGAGATAAAAAAAATCTGCACCGATAAAAATCCCGCTGATATCTTAACCAAAGTCGTACCTCGAGAAAAAATTGAATTGTGCGCTAAGCCATCTGGCGTGATTCTTTTGCAATAATAAATTTTATTCCCTTATGAGCTACAGGGGCAAATGATGAGTCCAGCTCAGCCGAAAGCATTCATGTGCAGCTACAATTAATTGTCATCCATGTATCTGCAACGTAAGACGGTTACTTTCAACTTGTCTATGGAAATTCCATGTGCACCTGACGACCTTTGGTATTAATTAATACCAAGCATTAATGTTTGCTCCATCTATAAATATGGAGCTTGAAAATCATCTCCAATCAATTCAATTGTAACCGAAGCAATTGAGAGAGTTCAGAGAATTGTAGTATAATTTTTCGGTGAGTAGAAAATAATTAGTTCCAAGCGAGAGTAATTATTTTCTCAAGTATTGATTGGAGCGTTAAATGTCTATTTTTCATCGTCTTTTACGTCTATTTTATGACGATGATACTGCTAATTCTCGAGTTTTTCACTCCTTTATTACAGAGCACGTTGCTGAACAACATTTCATTCTTTAGGAGTTGAAATCGCTTGTTAAAGAGCAAAATTCTAGCTGCTGTATCTTCTAGAAGTTATTGTCTTGCAGACTCCTACTGAAGCAAGAAGTACTGCTGTCACTGATATTCTCCTACGCTTCTGTTAGGATTTTGGAACAAATATTATTAATATTATTTAGATATTATCCTTTTGTTATTTGAGAATGTTGAAAAAAAGAGAATCTAGGGATTTCATTTAAATAGGAAGAGTAGTGTTGCGCATCTACGACTTCATCTTTGAGACTCAGAATATTTCTTTCTTCTTGGTAGAAACAACAACCCCATTGCAGGGCTTAAAACCGTTGTTGCTATTCCCTTTTCTTTAATAAATTAAATTTCAGTTTATGCTTTCATCTATTTCATTTAATTAATTCTTATGATGATCGGCTAAACTCTATCTATTCCTTGTAAGGATTTATAGCCATACTTAATTGATTGTGAGATCTAAACGCAAATATTAAATCTCTAATTGTTTTAATTGATTGTCAATTTATGCATACTTCTTTTGAAGCTTGATCAACTACACTAGGATTTGCATGATTACTGTCTTCTCTTGATACCTTGGAGTCTACACTGTAGAAAGTGATATGAAGGCAACCAACTGATCGACGGATCAGATTGGAAAACAATTAAGGTCGAGTTTACAGGAGTAGACACTTCTCTCTCCTGAACTCGGGAAGGTCTCTTATGGTAGAATTATTTGATTATTTTATTAGAACTAATAGAATAACTTCTTTAGGCCATAAGATATATCAAGGACCTTAATAGGTGAGAACCTTTAAGAATCTCGAATAGGTAGAGAGTAGGAGATCTAGGTGAGAACCTGATCTCTATAGCCGCCTGTAAGTTTGGTTTTGAAAATACTTGAATCGATGATCAATTAATTTAATGCATGACCTTATTGGAATCCTCACTGGCAATTTATCACATCTAATTTCACACACATTACCCATTTATTACTCTCTGTTACTTATAATTCATAATTATTCACAACAACTCAATATTGGTATTTACCACTCATTACATTCCTAGTCGTTTACAAAGAAATTTAATTGCCACCGAATCCCTGAGGACGAAACTTTTACCACTTGCTACTGTTTTAAAACTACATGTGCATGGTAGATTGTATTTATTTTATTTTGACGATTTCGGCAACCATCAAGTATACAGTATTCGGGTGTAGTACTAAGAAAGCTAGAAGAGCTTTGTAATATTTTCTTTCAACTTCGGGGGTGTTGAGAGTATACGAGGGAATCAAACACTTGAAAGTGGTAAGTACAAAGGGTTAAAGGTTGGTGCGTGTATTCAACTTGGTATATACATTTACCGACACCTTTGAGTAGGTTCTAAGGTATGTGTCTGCTCCTTGAAGTGGACTAAACTTTGCTAATGGATTTATTACTTTCTACTATGATTTGTAAAACAAACTTTGATTTAAAGGGAAGAAAGGTATATGACTTTGTTAAATGTTTCCTTTTTTACCATCGAGATAAAAAAAAAAGAGTCTATTAGACAATCTTAGAAAAAAAAATGAATAGAAAGGAAGTAAAACGGGAGAGTGTGCTAAACGCGCTGACTAGGCCGCGTGGATAATACAAACTTGCATTCCAAAGTTCAACTTCCAAAACGAGAATCTGAGTCCTTTCATCATCAGAGACTAGAGTAGCAGACCCGTGACTCCGCTACTTCAAATTCCGGTCTCTTCAGTTCAGGCCCAATCCAACCCAACCAATATCACAAAAGCGGAAACGAAGATGCGACTTCTGCTCTTTGTTTCTGCATTACTCCTCTCTCCCTCCATTCCATCATCGGCCTCCGAATTCGCGGTGAGCGGAGAAACGATTTTCCAGCGACGACCGCCGGGCGAGTCCTTGTGCAGTCAGCTCGTCGAACCCGCCGGTTACCCCTGCACAGAACACACTGTATACTCACTCTCTTCAATTTTGTTGGGTTTTCTGTTTTCTTTATGGGAAATAAAGCACGGTTGTACTGTTCATTATACAATTTGTGCTTGTAGTGGTTGCTTTGGTTTGCTCGGAACTGCAGGAAATGGAAACGGTAGTAGTTGGTCGTTCGTCATAGTCTGTTTTTGAACTTAATGTTCCTACTTTGGAGTGAATCTCGCAAGTTTTTTTCAGAATTGGTAACCACTTTTGTTGTGTGCAGGTTCAAACTAAGGATGGCTATTTGCTGGGTGTTCAACGAGTGTCAGGACGTAATAGGAATTTAAGACTACACCAGGGTCCTCCTGTCTTGCTTCAACATGGGCTGTTTATGGTGAATTCTCTTACTGTCTTACATCTGTTCTTTTTTATCTGCTGTAGTTCTTTTCATTGTGTTAATAGTTTGTAGAGTTTGATTTTATGCAGTTAGTTGTGCTGAGCTCAATTGTCTGCACCCTCTTAGAATAAGAGAAGTTTTCAATTTTCCAGCTTGCTTTGTGTTCTTTGAACACGTTACTTGCAATAAAATCTGTTATGGGGATTCTTCAGCCAAACTATCAGTTGCTGGGTAGAAACAGAGTGCTTTTCAGGAAATATCTTGTGCCCTAGTATCCTTAACTGAACAAGTTCTGTGATGCTTGTGGTGGATAGCAGTTCAATTATGGGTTTATCTATTCACCACTATTAAGTAAAACCTTTTTTTGTTAACTTTGCTTCATCCTGATGTTGTGCAATTTTGATGGGAACAGGGAGGTGATGCATGGTTCTTAGGAACTCCAGAGCAGTCATTAGGCTTTATCCTTGCAGATCACGGATTTGATGTTTGGGTTGGGAATTTGAGAGGGACATTTTGGAGTCATGGACATTTATCCTTATCAGAAAGGAGCAAGGTAAACAGAAAGTATAAACGATGCGGTTACTGGTACTTATCTTGCGGAGCTAGTCAATTATAATCCTATTTCTCTGTTGTGAATATCAGTGGCCATGTTTTTATTGCAGGATTTTTGGGAATGGAGTTGGCAGGAATTGGCTCAATATGACCTTGCAGAAATGATACACCATGTATATACAGTTACAAAGTCCAAAGTTTTCGTTGTTGGACATTCACAGGTCTTTGTCATCTTCTATTATGTCCTAGTATGCCTGACTTCTAGTTCTCTTCTTAACATGCACCTCGTAATTTTGCAGGGCACGATCATGTCTTTGGCTGCACTCACTCAACCAAGTGTAGCAGAAATGGTTGGAGCTGCTGCTCTACTGTGTCCAATATCATATTTAGGACATACAACTGCTCCACTTGTACTTAGAATGGTTGCTGTGCATCTTGATCAGGTAAATGTTTGTTTTATATTCTGGGTTATCTTGAAGAAGCATTTCCAGATGACCAAATGATCTTATAGTTTCTGTTTCAACAGATGGTTCTGGCCATGGGCTTTCATCAGTTGAACTTCAGAAGGTTTTAAATACTTTTCTAGTTTCCCATTGTTCTGTTCTGAGGTTTATCAGTCTCATTTTTATGTGCACGTTCATCTACAGTGACATCTTAGTTAACCTTTTGGACTACTTATGTGAAGGGCATTTAGAATGCAGTGACTTGCTCTCTTCTATTACAGGTGTCTCTCTCTGTCAACTCACCTTCTGCTTACAATGTTTGCCTAACTATTACAGCGCTTCTTTGTTGGTAAAATTCTGGTGGATAACCTTGTCTAGAGTAGTCAGTTTGAGATATGTTTCTAAAGTGGGTGGTTTTTGGATTTGTAGGGAAGAATTGCTGCTTTAACAACTCGCTTATCGAATATTTTCTTGAATATGAGCCTCACCCCTCTTCTACGAAAAATTTACGCCATCTTTTCCAGAGTAAGCTCTTATACGAACTATAGCAGTTGTACGTATATTCTGGTGGAAGTGTGAATCAGTTTTAATTCTTAGAAATTCTAGAAGCCAACCCCTTTGTTTCCTTCTTGATTGCTGACTTAAAAGGAGGAGAAGAAAAAGTGCAATTTATGCTGTCAAAGACTGACAATTGGAATTTGATAACATCTTTACTTTCATTCCTCTGCTTTTGGGAAAAAAAAAATGCATGTGTTTTATTATATTTGTTTGTTGGTCACGGAAAAAAAATGCTGTGTTTTTCTTATATGTGGCAGTGATTCGCAAAGATACCTTTGCCCAGTATGATTATGGAATATTTAAGAACCTGAGGGTGTATGGTCAACTGAAACCTCCAGTATTTGATCTTAGCCTTATCCCCAAGTCATTGCCATTATGGATGGGCTACGGGGGTGAAGATGCTTTAGCAGATGTGACTGACGTCAAGCACACTCTTCGGGAGCTACAGTCAAAACCCGAGTTGCTGTATCTAGAGAACTACGGTCACATCGACTTCCTTTTGAGCACAAAAGGGAAGGAAGATGTTTTCAACCATATTATTGAATTTTTCAGGTCGTTGGGAAAATCCAGTGGTTCTTAAATTGACCATTCTCATCATATGTACACAATAATTACGCGATCCTATTGTATTTCACTAGATTATTTATGTGCATACATCATGAAGGTTTTACATAGCATCTGTCCTGTAAATGCTATCCCCATGATAGAGCAAAAATTGGTATAGAATGATAATAAATGATTGATATTAAGCTTTGATCAGTATGGTTAACCTTGCCGATTTTCTGGATTTATGTTTTGTGCATGATTTAGTCTTTTAACAATCTGTTGTCTAGGGTGCATAAAAGATGAAGCTTCTTGGGAGGAGCAACAAACTTGAGCCAGGACACTCATTTTGGATGGAACGAGCGCGGCAGGTGGATGCCACCGTGAAAGTAGTGGTATATGCCATTCGATTTCTTTCTGACAATGATGTATGCCGGAATGTATGATTTGCAGTTCAATGAATGAAAGCCGGTTGAAAAGAGAACCGTTGTCCGTTAGAGGGTGTGGTGGACCTACTTGTTACTTGTAGGCCCTATAAAGATGGTGGGTTGGGCTCCTGTATTAATTTTTTAAATCCTAACATCGGCCCATAATTAATTTAAGGGATATATACTTAAAATATAAATACAGTTTTGAGCAAAAAGACGCCACATTCAACTTCATTTAGAAAAATTATAATAGATCGAAATTATTTGCATATGAATAAATTTATGGAAAAAGGGTAAGATACACCCCTGCATTTGTATCATAGGTCAAGATAAGTCACTACATTTGTAATTGAGTCAAATAAGCTACTGCATTTGTATCACATGTCAGGATAAGCCACTATATTTGTATCATATGTCAAGATAAGCCACTACATTTGTAATTGAGCCAAATAAGCCACTACATTTATCCATTTGATCTATATTAACCACTCATCCCTTATACCTTGTTTGGATACATCATAAGACTATGATTACATAGTATTTTTTTTATAAATGACATGGCATAAAAATCATGCTCAACATTCATTTTTGCAATAGAAAAATAAAACGTTGAATCAAAATATTCAAAAATAAAAAATCGAGCGAGATCAAAATAATATTCGTTTTTTTAGCGATAAAACATCGAGTAAGATCAAAATAATAAACCACTATTTTTGTGCACTCAATTTTATTTATTTTTGAGATCCAACTTTTTATTTTTCAATTGTAAAAATGAGTGTTGGTCATGGTTTTTATGTCATGTCATTTAAAAAAGAATACCATGTAAGCATATTCTTATGATATATCCAAACAAGGTATAACTATTTTTAAGGATGAGTGGCTAATGTAGATCAAATTGACAAATGCAGTGGCTTATTTGACTCAATTACAAATGTAGTGGCTTATTTGACTCAATTACAAATGTAGTGGCTTATCTTAACCTATGATACAAATGTAGGGGTGTATTTTACCCTTTTTCCTAAATTTATTGAAGGAATCATCTTATTTCTTAACGAACCGGTACATACCAATAATAATAGATCATGTGATTCACGAACCATCAAAGAGTAGTATGCTAGTTAGTAGGGTTTTGCATGGTCGGGCCGATTATTACGGTTCTTTAAATTAGAGAATAAGATTTGGACCGAAATAAATGGTTCAGTTCAGTTTGGTTTCATTTATTTCGATTAAATTATGATTCTAACCTATTATTATAAATATTAAATATTTATTACTAATATAAGTATAAATAATATTACTATAAATATTTTTCTATCTATTTTTCTAATTTACATATTATAATAAATATTATTTTGTATATGAAAAATATATATACATGGTCTGGTTCTTCTTACTGAGTTTGGAACTTTTAGAACCGAAATTTGTAGTTTTTAGTATCAAAATTAGACTGATTTTTTATCGACTCTTGTCGGGACCGGGACCAGGATTTTGGTCCCGAATTTTATTCGGGTCGGGTTCCGATCGGTCTCAGGTCTTGACCTAGTGAGGTTCGGACCTGGTCAGGTCTGACTCGAGACCCGACCAAATATGCCCTAATCTCATTCTCACTCTCGTCATACGCTCTCAAACCCACCGTCGCCGAACCACCGCCTCCACATCCAATCCAAACTCAGCCAAAACCGGCCAACCAAACCTCAGCCGCATCACCATCTCTTCTCGGCCTCCTCCACCAAATCAGCACCGATCCAATTAAATCCCAAGTCATCTCTGCCAAATTAATTAGATCCATCTCTGCCAAACAAATCCAATCCTCACTGCCAAATTAAATCCCAATTCACCTCCCTGCCAAATTAATTCAAACCAGATCCTCTGCCAAATTAAATTGAAACTACCACTCTTCTAGCAAAAATCACCACTGCCGACAGACACCCGATCTCCAACCAAACCCAAGAAACCAGCATTCACCATCAATCATCATCGCCGACAGCCACAAACAACCACCCACTGCCTTCCTCAATCACCAGCCCCGGCCAGCACCAACAACCACCAAATCAACACACCCAAACTCCCAAAATAGTCACCCATCACCAGATCTGCCAAGAAGAAAAGAGGAGAGTGAGGTCGTGAGGAAGGGAAAGAAAGAAAAGAAACAAAAGAAAGGAGAGTGATGCTGGTGTGAGAGGAGAGGAAAGGAAGGAAAGAAAGAAAGAAAAAAGAGAGGAGAATGAGGTCGTGAGAAAGAAAGGAAAGAAAGAACAGAATGATTTTTCGAATCTGATCCCGGACCCGGAAAGCCTCATCGGGTCGGGACCGGGACTGAAAACTAGTCCCGAATTTTATTCAGGTCGGGTCTAGTTTCGATCCGATAAGGCTTGAATCTACACTTTTCGGGTGAGATCCAAATTGACACCCTACTACACCTAGCTAAAGATTGGAGAAAAAAATACTCAACAGTCTCATATGTTAATTTTTTTATAATTTAATTAATCTCATTTGTTTTTTTTAAAATGACTGACACAAACATAACAATCATTATTTTATTATTTTTCCTAACAAACTGGTCTCAGGTGCTCAAACAAATTATTATTATTTATTATTTTGTGAGAATAATAAATAATTAGTGAGAATATTAAAACAAAAGTAAATAGAAGAAAAAAGCCCGACCTAACCACCATTACCACCAATAGAGAGCTCGCCGTCCACCACAAAAGGCGGCGCTACTGCCATTTCCGACAACTAAACACCACAAAATGACCTCCTTTCACTGTGAATTTACCAAAATCAGCCCATAAACTACCCAGGACGTTCACCGTTCACGGCAAACTAAACATTCAAAACCTGAGCCGCGAACGACGGCGCGTGAGCTCACCCGCCTCACATCTTCTACTTCTGCCACAGATCTTTCTTTCCCGGACTTAGATCTACGCATCCCCGGCCTAATCTACCCTTCATTTGACCTCACCCGTCGTCCGAGTCAAACCGCCCCAAAAAAAGCCCAAATCTTCTCTACTGGTGCCTTAGTTTCAACCGTCTGCGGCCATACGCTTCACGGACTTTTCCATTCCAAACGACGCAAGCGAAGAAAAATGAAGATAAAAAACGAAGCAAGAAAATGGAGCCAATCTTGATGTTATGGTGAAGAAGGGCGGGTATGGAGGTTGATTTTTCTTTGTGCTGTGGTAATTTAAAGGCCCATGACCCGTGGGCCTAAAATACGTGATTATTTTTTTCTTTTAATACACGTCCTTTCACATTTATTAGGCGGCCCAGTTTTTTGTTTTTTTTTTCCATATAATGATTCTTGCAGTTGAATGCGCTCATGTTTCTACAGTTCAGAAAAAAAGAAACTAATTTATTAGATATTTACTAGTATTTTCATTTCAGAAAAAAAAAAAGGTCTAAAAAGTGAAAATAGCACACTTCTACAGACTGTAACTGTGTAACATTACGTTTTACAATCTAAAAATTGGGTGAAGTCATTCCTTTCCTTTTAAGTAGCATTCACGCATTTCTCTCCTTCATGGCCTGTGTCCTTCACCTGGGGCGCTAGGACCAGAGGTTGTTAGACCCTTAGCGTCTCCTTTAGTTTGAAAAGTTTGGTACCTATGACCTACGCCAGGGCTTGGACCTGAATTCGCTAGAGACCCAACTGATAATTTTGCACTCCAATCATCAACCTCTCTAGCATTGTAATAATGTCTTAAATTTGAACCCCCAAATGGCCGAGCTTCGATTCCAGGTAACAAGAAAGAAACAAGAAGAAAAAAGAAAATAACAATCGTCTTGCAATGTTGCTCCATGCCCATAATGTTTGTTGTTAGTATAACAAATTGGCATTGCTTGGATATATATACACTAAGTAGTGTAAAATGAACGGTGGAGGTGAAACTTTGATTGTTCAAAGTGATTGAAAATAAGTAGAAGTTTGAGTACTGAAGTAATTAACTAAGTTTGGGGGAATGTTTGACGAAAAGGGTGTGGAATACTATTCAATGCCAAGTTGAGATTTTTGAGGTGTTTGACTTTAATTTTAAAAGGGGGAAAGACATTTTTCATCCCCTCACTTTTAAAATGTGCTACATCTCATCCATTTACCCCAATCCATATTATTCAGGATGTGTTATTCTAGTCCCCGGGGTCATTAACACCGTTAAATATACCAAGTCGTAAGTTTGACGCATCAACTTCAAGTTTAGTGCAGTTCATTTCCAACGTTTTAAAAATTTAGTGTATATATCTCATCCTTCTACTACAAATTCATGTCACCTACTACATGGGGGAAATATTATTATCGAATATTCTCCACGTCATATAAAAGTTGACTCTCTAATATATTTTATAAAGATTAAAAAAAATATTATTTGCCGAAAATAAATCAATAAAAACTTCTTTCTATTAATTAGCATCTCAAATATGCAACGAACACAACGCATTATATATTATTAATTGCAATTTTCTCTTAGAAATATAACCGCGACATTTTATATATGATGATCCAAATATACGATGGAGTCTTTTTTTTATGACGGAAGGAGTAGTCAATTCAACAAACTTGACCGTCTTACTAACCCCAACAACTAAATTAACAAAACTTAAACAATATAGGCTAACTATTTTTTTGTTGAGGGACAAGATACACTAAATTTAAAGAGTTAGAGGATGGAAATTAAATAACTTTATAATTTTAAAATATTTGTAATGCCGCCACTCTAGTTTTGGTTCATGGTACAGAACTATTTTGGTAGTCTTTTCGCTGAAAACGAAATTTCTTGGCAAAACTTTTTTCAAGTTTCGTTTTCTGAAAAGGCTCGAGTACGCTTGGAATATAAGTCCATCGAGAGCCAACCAGAGACTGTTCCCTCTCTTTTTCTTAGATTTTTTTGTGTGATTTGTTTTATGATGGACAAGATTAGTGCATGCTAATCCTAGGAAAGTTGTATAGAAACATACGCTAATGGGTTGTGCAATAGTCAACATGAATAAAGAAATCATTTTTCTCGTAAAACTTTCGTACTAATCAATTGTATTACAATTTTTTATACAATAAATAAAGTCATCATTAAATTGAAATCGAAATGCTCCAAACAAATAGGGGCACATACACGAAATCTGGAAAAAAAGTTTTAGACGGGGAGAACTTTCTTAGCTTCAAAAGGCACTAATAGATCCCACCTTATCACTTTTGGTTACATTCATCCTCTTATATACATAACATCAATTAGAGCTATAGGTGGCTTTTTAACAGTCAAATTCAAAGCTTAAACTCCCCGAAACAATCACAGAAGTTTCAAGATTTGCCATAATTAAACATATCACCAGCAGATTTTTTGGACATTTACGGACCTCTCTAATTAAATGGCCAATTTCTGTGAATTATTTGCTGGTAAGTTTTGAACCACAAAATTAATCAAAATAACTTAGAGATATCTATTTTTATTTTCTTACAATGTCAAAAATAAATCCTTCAATCTTTCAAGTAGAATGGCCTATAGATTGCGTATGATTTAAATTGGATTTGAATCTCAAAGGATTGGGGGAGGTTCCATTATATATTTTCTCAAGTGTGGGGAGTCAAGCAACACCACAGTGTCTTATAACTAGACAGATACGTCTCTTATAGCTAGGGATGAAATTTTGGCCACATCAACTCACAGTCTTTTTCGGTCATGGAAAAGTGGAGACTTCTCTGTGGATGTTGAAGGAGATTGTGATCTAAAATAGTCATCAATAGTAGTTCAAAACACCAACGATTCTTTAAAGAAGGTCACAGGTTCAATTCTTTATTTATGGAGAACTTATTTACTCGAAATACTTTTATCTCTTAATACAATAATTTCACTCTTTCTTTTCTTTTTGTACAAGGAGATGAGACAGGAACATAATTTCATCCATTATTTTACCACCAGTAGAGAATTTACTCAATTACATGTGATTATCATAAGTATACTATTAAAACTCTAACGTACTATTAATACCTCAGTTCAATTGACTACCGACATCTTAATTCAATTGGACACGAATAGGGATATGGTGGATGTCTCCCACGATGAAAATTTAGATTAATTGGGTCCGAAAAATGACTTATATACTGGGTGTATATATATATATATTTAGTCTTAATGGTGGGAACGCAAAAACAAGAAATTGTAATTAGTGATAGTCGTTATTTTCGTGACGGTAAAGGAAGTGCTACCAATTTTGGTGGCAGAGCTTGAAACAAGAGCAATTTTGTGTGGAGCAGTCGACAGGTGAGTTTTATATACCCAAGAACAAGAAGGCTTTGATTTAGGCGCGGCGCTATAATGGTTGTCGTGAAATCGAGGATTTTTAATTAGACTAGGTAGTTGGGCACGTGCGTTGCACGTGCGGTAATTTTTTATATGAAATTAAACTATTTAATATATATATTATTTATAAATTAATTTTGGTCATTTGAAAAATATAAGCCGCTATTTAAATATTGTTCTAAAGTAAGCATATTAATAATAAGTATTAATAGAAGATATAGCTTAATATTTTTTAAATATTATTCTAAGGTCATATAATCAAACATATAAATTATTAAATATACTAATAATAAGTATTAATAGAAAATATAGCCTAATAGTATTTAAATATTGTTCTAAAGTATTATAACCAACCATATAAATTGTTAAGCAAACTAATAATAATTATTAATTATAAAGCAATTTTACAATTTTTCTTACTTGATTTTTTTGATTATGGGCTCATACTCATATAATTCATCAAATTTCTTGTTCTTGTTCTTGAGTCTTGTTCCCTTCCTTATCTCTTTTTTGCCTTCAGCTTCTTCGTCAATGAGTATCGGTGTGGGCAAAATAATTACTTCCTCATCTTGTTTTTTGTCTCTTTTCTTTTTCTGCTTGGCTG
Source organism: Viola odorata (assembly GCA_963691705.1). Classification (NCBI taxonomy): domain Eukaryota; kingdom Viridiplantae; phylum Streptophyta; class Magnoliopsida; order Malpighiales; family Violaceae; genus Viola; species Viola odorata. Next base: position 1,246,778 of record OY829544.1, read on the forward strand.
ATTTTTTAGCTTGTTGTTGATCATCTTCTTCTTTGATCTTCTTGATTAGCCTCCCTTTTTTTTCATCTTGTTATTCTTGCTTTCATCCTTTTCGTATTGTTCACCTTTTCTTTCTGTTGCAGTATTCAACTGAAGTTTATTTTTGTGGCTTCTTTTCCAAACTACCGCCAATGACTCCTCATCTTCATTATTTTGTTCTTCAGTTGTTGTCGTCTTTTTAGTTGCACGAACCTCTTCAGCGATAAATATATTTTTCTGTCGTTCGCTCTCATTTTTTTCGTTAACCTTGACTAAGAAATCAAATTCCTTGTCTTTGCAAGATATCATTTTTCTAATAGTGTGGCGACTTCTCTTTTTCCTGTTACATTGAAAATAATATTAGTATTTTTTATGTAATAAAATTAATTTACTATCACTATTCTAAAAAAATTACCTTATCGTCAACTGATTCTTTGTATTCCTTGATGTCACAACCTATTAGTATTTCTGTCTCATCAAAAAGAACAATTGTTGCTTCATTCTCACCGTCATTAACTTGTAATCTCAGCATGTACCTGAAATTGTTAGTTGAATCTTAGTCATCTTATTTTATGTTTAACATAATACAATTTGTAATTTGTTTGGAATTACCTTGGAATTGTCTCAACGTAATTGTTACACCTGTCGCATGTTGCTTAACCCTCACCCATGTAAAATACTTTCTTCCAGCACTTTTTACATGATTCATACCAAGGTTGTCTTTTATTAATCACTTCGGTAATAGTTGCTGTTAGGACATAGAAAGACTGCAAAGTAATAATAGAAGTTAATGTTAGTTTTTTGATTTATACTCATAACTAATTTTTTTGTCGTTATTGTAATGGTAATAGTTGTTGTTAGGACATAGAAAGACTGCAAAGTAATAATAGAAGTTAATGTTAGTTTTTTGATTTATACTCATAACTAATATTTTTGCTTTGTGGTTGGTACCTGTTGTTTTGGTGATGCAATTTCGTTCGCAATTTGTTCTACAGTTGCTTTGGTTTCATTGTCCATTCTCTTTGAAGGTAATTTGATTATCTTCTGGGTGTCTTCTTGTTGAGTATAGGTCAAACTGTAATGTATAAATATTTGTAAGGTTATATGAAAAAAATAATAGCTTAAACAATAGATAATGGTAAAATAATCTTATATTATATTTCATATATATACATATATACTTACCATTGCTGGATTTCATCTGTCTCATATGTTATGGGATTGATCATCACTATTGTCGTTCTTGTACTTGATACTTGTAAAATTCCTAATTTGAGTAATTGTATATAGGTCATGTTATGTGCATTTTTATTATTATTAGATATTAGATAAAAATTGACTCAGACTTACCTTGATATTTTGATATCATTCCGTTTGATAAGGCAATGATAGGCTTTTCATCTTTTATTTCATAAAGGGTTTCTCCTTCCTTTTCAGCTAAGTCTCCCCACAAGATCAATTTCAACTCTTCACCTCTGATTTTAAAAGTTTAAATATTGTTAAACCAAATTGCAATTATTTGATTTTATATATAGAAAAAATTGTAATTGAACATTAAAAAATAAATATATTACCTTTTGTTCATTAATAGAATTTCTCGAAATTTGCCATTGAATGGTTTTGCGCTAATGACGAAACCAATAATATCTATCATTAAAATAATTGAAATTAGAATATGAGTATTAGAAAAGGCATCAATTTAAAATAATGATTACAATGTTTTATAAATTTAATTGCTTACCGATTCGTTTGCTTTGGTCACAATGAGGAAGATCCTGAAAGTCCATGAATTCATAATTAATAACATCAAGGGGGGATAGAGATTGCCGATTTTTGCACCATGGTTGAGTTTGTCAGAATGAGTTCAACGTCGAGGTTAATATTCGAGTAATTTGGATTTGGTTTCTTGGCAACTCCATTGGTAATAACATATGTGCATCCCTTTTTTAAGGTATCGTTCAGCTTTTGCACCGCTTGCTTGAAAATCATTGCTTGAACTTTTGTTCCCTGATATAATATATATATAATTTAATAAGTCAACTGTAAACAGAAGTCAATTGTTGATGAAAAATATGATTGTTTAATAAAAGATCATAATAAAGACAACATGTAGGGTAAACTTTCTAAGATGCATATAAATAGGTTATATATAGAACATGTAACACCGCAAAACTTTAATATTTTAGAAAGCAAAGTATTCAAACCCTCTAAACAAAAGCCAAATTTAATATTATAAATAATATTAAATATTCAGTAAAGGGAAAAATAATTATTAATATAATGCCTTAATTTATACCTCACGATCTATTAAGATCAGTCCTAATTTTTCTGAGGTGCCCATTTTATCATTGTAGTTTTCGACTTGACCTTTTCGGATAACTAAAAGTTCCAGACGAAATTCAGTTTGTTGATCTTTAAGGTCTCTTATATACGTGCATGCTTTTTCTTCTTGGGATAGTTGCATCTTTTCGCTCGTTCTTGTCATCTAAAGAGAAAAGAAATTGTTTTCAAAATTCAAAAAAGAAATTATTAATATTTTTAATAATAAAAAGGATTCTAAATGTGGATTGTCAAAATGTCAAGGAATTTGATTTATTTAATTGGAATTTGTAAATTTTAAATAAATAAATTATGAGCTGTATACCTGTAATCCAAAGGAGATAACAACTTACGCGACAACTTCCAATTAGGTAGTTAGCACGTGTTGCCCAACCCTTACTTGCAGAAGATCTGTGAGGATTGAGGAAGAGACAGTGTCCAGTTAAAACAAAACTATGGAAATGCTATAGTTAATTAAAATCGCATAATTTGTAAATTGAACGCAAAGCCTAGAGCGGGCAACAACCGCTGAACTGAACCGCATGGTAAACTTAATTTCAATTTTCTATTACAGTACTACTCCTACTTATTAAGACTTCAACATTGGAACTTTAATCTAAATTTTAAATAAAAAAATTATGAGCTTTATACCTGTAATCCAAAGCAACAAAAACAGGATGTAGAAAATCTATTCTAAGAGAACTGTAGATTGGAACTTGGATCAGTTTAATCTAAATTTTAAATAAAAAAACTATGAGCTTTATACCTGTAATCCAAAGCAACAAAAATAGGATGTAGAAAATGTATTCTAAAGGAATCAAGAGAACTGTAGAACATGTCAATAGATTAAGAAATATATGATGAGAGAATATTTTATGATATAGTCATTGGATCCATACCTTTGTAATTGTTAAAGAAGGTTGTTTATGAAATATTAAGTTAAATTATACTTGTATATATAGGTACACATGTGTAGGATTTTAGTAGTTATATTATACTCGAAATCTTACTTCTAATAAATTTCTAATAGGCTTCTAAATTTTTAATATTATCGTGATTAAATAATTTTAAAACTCTAGAATAATTGAGATAAGAAGCCTAGTAATGTGTAGGATTCTTAATATTATAATGTAATCTCAAAATTCTTATATATAAATATACTAATAACAAACGTCTATAATTCTTATAATAAAGAATGAAGGTTATTTTCATTTGATTAGAATGAAGGTTATTTTCAATAAAGAATTAATTATACATATAATAGTATTTAATATATAATTTGTATAATAGACTTTTATATAATAGTATTTAAAACCTATCTATTAAGTTATTTGATTAATTTGGAATTCAATTCCTATATATAATAGTATTTATTAGTTTGATTGGACTTGTTAATTATAATTTAATATCTATTAAGTTATTATCATTTGTACTGCACTTTGTTACGCTTCTCATTTCTTTAAGGTAGTGTTCGTTTTCTTTAGATTGTTAAACAAAATAGTTAATATTCTCCAAATAAAAATGCCATAATCTCTCAATACCAAATTTGTTGGGCTGTAGCGCTGTACATTTTTGAATGCATAAAGGAAGATTATGGGAATGGAGAAGATGAGAATACTGTTTCTAACTCGATTTAAATTTGTAGGCACGTGGCGTTGCACGTGCGAAATTTATTTGATAATATTAAAATATAATATTTATGTACAAAAAAGTATTTTACACAAATATATTTGTGGTATAATATAATTTTTTTAATATGTCTCCAAAAATAAGATTAACATAAATTTTTACTATGGTACTTAATCTATATTGTAGGCAGTATATTTGTATTTTTATTGATGTTCTAGTGTCGACAAAAAAATCTTGTATTAATTCTGAAATAATTAATTTTAAGCACTTAGAATTAAAACAATTTTAACTCAATTAAGTAAATTACTTTTATAAATTAAAATTTAAATATTTAAAATGATGTTCCATATTATTTTTATCTAAGTTTTCCAAATATTGTAAATAAGTATGTAATTATTTAAAAACAACCACTAATGAATTTTTCTTTAAAGATTCAAATTCAATAAAAAAAATTAAGTTTAATATTTAATTAAAAATTATGATTTAAGTAAATGTACAAACTATTTTTCTCCATGTTTATGTATGAAAAAAAATCACATAATTAGCTAAGGAAAAATAATTCCTTATCATTACAAATTTTACGAAATCAAACTTCAATAATTTAATATTTGTGTATATATATATTTTTAAGAATAATTCATTATAAAAAGAATTTCATAGTTTTTTTATATTTTATTGAGGCAAGATAATTTCTTGTTTATTTTACATATTTTTTATAATTTTTTTATTTTTAACTAAAAAGAATCATCACTTTCCACTTTGTTTTTTTTTCTTCTCTCATTTTTTTTCTAGTTCTTATTCTAATAATGAAAACACATCAAATATAAAATAACAACATTTTTAAAATAATAATAATAATAAAAAAAAAGTCTAAAAATAATTGTGATTATAATTTAATAAAAGGGATAATTTTGTTATTTTATTATAAATAAATAATAATAATATCATAAACTATTATTATTATTATAAATAAATAAACTATTTCAATTTTAAAATATTTTTAATTAGATTAGGGTGATAATAACTTTAAGAGATTTAATTTTTTATTTAATAAGTTTACGATAAATATTTATTTAATTATTTTAGGTATAATGATAACTTATAAAATAGTAACTATTTCAATTTTAAAATATTTTCTTTGTGAAAAAATAAACCATGTACTGCCTTAAAATTAAAGTTAAATAATTAAAATAAAATAAATACTATTAACCCATGTAGAAAATATTTATGTACAATATATAATAACTCTTTCATAAAAATAAAACTAATGTAAATTATTTTGATAATATATGGATAATATCGTCAATAGTTGTAAATAAACTTCTCAATTATTTTCATAAACTATTATTATTATTATAAATAAATAAACTATTTCAATTTTAAAATATTTTTTATTAGATTAGGGTGATAATAACTTTAAGAGATTTAATTTTTTATTTAATAAGTTTATGATAAATATTTATTTAATTATTTTAGGTATAATGATAACTTATAAAATAGTAACTATTTCAATTTTAAAATATTTTCTTTGTGAAAAAATAAACCATGTACTGCCTTAAAATTATAGTTAAATAATTAAAATAAAATAAATACTATTGACCCATGTAGAAAATATTTATGTACAATATATAATATTTCTTTCATAAAAATAAAACTAATTTATATTATTTTGATAATATATGGATAATATTGTCAATAGTTGTAAATAAACTTCTCAATTATTTTCATAAATATTGTTCTTTATTTTACCATATAATTTATGTTAGAAAAATTATAAATATTACCATTTATTTGTCACTTTTATCTAGTTTATGTTTCATTAATACTTTTAAAATCAATCCTTTTAAAATAATTTAATAATAATTTAAAATCAATCCTTTTAAAATCAATCCTTTGAAATTAATATAATAATAATTAAAATAATTTACATTTAAAAATAGATTAAGATATGTTTTTTTATATTTAACAAATAATTTACATTTAAAATTAAAAAAAAAGTCTAAAAATAATTGTGATTATAATTTAATAAAAGGGAGAATTTTGTTATTTTATTATAAATAAATAATAATAATATCATAAACTATTATTATTATTATAAATAAATAAACTATTTCAATTTTAAAATATTTTTTATTATATTAGGGTGATAATAACTTTAAGAGATTTAATTTTTTATTTAATAAGTTTACGATAAATATTTATTTAATTATTTTAGGTATAATGATAACTTATAAAATAGTAACTATTTCAATTTTAAAATATTTTCTTTGTGAAAAAAGAAACCATGTACTGCCTTAAAATTATAGTTAAATAATTAAAATAAAATAAATATTATTAACCCATGTAGAAAATATTTATGTACAATATATAATAACTCTTTCATAAAAATAAAACTAATGTAAATTATTTTGATAATATATGGATAATATCGTCAATAGTTGTAAATAAACTTCTCAATTATTTTCATAAACTATTATTATTATTATAAATAAATAAACTATTTCAATTTTAAAATATTTTTTATTAGATTAGGGTGATAATAAATTTAAGAGATTTAATTTTTTATTTAATAAGTTTACGATAAATATTTATTTAATTATTTTAGGTATAATGATAACTTATAAAATAGTAACTATTTCAATTTTAAAATATTTTCTTTGTGAAAAAAGAAACCATGTACTGCCTTAAAATTATAGTTAAATAATTAAAATAAAATAAATACTATTAAGCCATGTAGAAAATATTTATGTACAATATATAATATTTCTTTCATAAAAATAAAACTAATTTATATTATTTTGATAATATTGTCAATAGTTGTAAATAAACTTCTCAATTATTTTCATAAATATTGTTTTTTATTTTACTATATAATTTATGTTAGAAAAATTATAAATATTACCATTTATTTGTCACTTTTATCTAGTTTATGTTTCATTAATACTTTTAAAATCAATCATTTTACTAAATTAAATTAAAAAAAAATATTAACTCGAATAAAGAATATCATTTTTAAATTAATATAATAATAATTAAAATAATTTACATTTAAAAATAGATTAAGATATGTTTTTTTATATTTAACAAATAATTTACATTTAAAAGTAGATTAACTTATATTTTACTCATTGTGACTATTTTCCAATTCCATACTTTTAAGGATATTTCTCACATTGTAGCTCCACCAGTACATTGCATAGATTGATCTGCCACAACTTTTTTGAATGTAGTGAGGAACTGGTTGGTAATCAACGAAGGAAATATTTTTATCACCCATGCCAATTTCACAAAGAATGATAAATTTAAAAAATATATAAAAGTAAAAGTTCACAATAATAATTTCATATGAAAATAGCTTCAGTATTTAACATATTTTGGTTCTTCAATAAATTATCTTTCTCTTTTGTATTTTAGCATTTCAATTATTAAATTATTTAAATAATTTTTTTAATTATAATTTAATATTATAATGTGAATATTTCATAATAGAAAATCACCTTCTTTCATTTTTCATATTATAAAAAAATATTTAATATAAATTTAAAGTATAAAGAATTAATTTAAAATACACTCATTATTCATAAATTTAATATTAAGTCATTTAAATATATATAGTTTATACAAATATAATTTATTTTTGCTAACTTTTTTAACTCACAATATTAAGTATATTTTTTTATGATAAGTTTTTTACTAATTTCAAATTCTTACTAAAAGATACATATATAATAATTCGTTATTAATTAAATAAATGGTCATTTAATAATAGAAATAAAATTGTATTACTTAATTGAAAAATTAATTTATAAGTTTGTTAACTTATTATTAGTGTTATTTTAAAATATTATTATAAGCTACTCCCGTGTAATTTTCTAAAAGACTAACGAATGTAGCATATTCGATTTTCTTTCCACTTTTTCCATATAGAAAAGATATAATTTTTTTATTTTAAAGTCTGTGTTGTTATTGTTTAGCTTGAAATTGAAAACATTATCTAGTTTTTATCTAAAAAACTATATAAAAATATCAATAAAATACAGTTACGTAATCATTAAGCATATACTCAAAATATTTATTTTGTAATATTTTATTTATTTATTATATAATAATAAAAAAATTATTAACTTTATTGATTAAAAAATTAAATATATTTTTAGGTAAATTATATAAAGAAACCCTAAAGTATACAAAATCTTCCACTTTGAACCCAATAGTCTTGAAATTTACAATATAAGCCTGTAATAAAGTTACAATTTTGGTCTTTTTAATAGTTAGAAAATTAAAAAATGATAAAAATATTATTAAGTTATTTAATTATTTTATCAATCACTAATTATTTTAATTTTTTAAAATATACTGATTAATTTGTTAAGGGTGATGTTGATTCAAACCAATTAAAAATATAGGAAATTTACTATGACATTTATGATACAAATTTAGAACATGAGGGGGGAAATCTCCACGGTATGTGGAGCAGACATTCATGGAATCCAAGGATATTTTTCACAATGGTTAGAAAAACTACACTGTGCACAGTGCCTTGTTATGCAACAAAGCATACCAAATTGTTGAAGACCACTTTGAAATACTATCTAAAAGTTATGCAGCAATCAGTGCCTGTTATTGACAAACATGCACATTCCCCAGTTCCCCATCAAACAGATAAAAGAAAAGACGTTATTTAAAAGAGAAGAATTTACTTACCACTTGGCTCAAGCAGTTCATGTTATCAACTTGTTAGTACTTCTTTATACACCACATTTTTAACATAAGCCTGTTTTTTTTTTAAGGTTGTCTGTCTTGACTAAAAGCTTAGTAGTTGACATTGAAACTCCTCTTGATAGCGCCACATATAACTGTCCATGCGAGAAGACATCTTCAGGCAAGTAAACTCCTACATTTGGTATTGTCTGCCCTTGAGCTTTATTTATCGTCATGGAGAAACAAAGTCGCACAGGAAATTGCTTTCGAACAAATTTAAATGGATATGTTCCAGTTTCTGCCGGTGACAAAGGTATTCTTGGCAAAAAAACACGTTTACCTGCATGTTGGCCAACTGTTATTTCTGCATGTATGACATTGCGTTCAAATCCTCGACAAACCATTCTAGTCCCATTGCATAATCCATTTGGTGGATCTAGATTCCGCAGCAACATTATAGGGCAATTCTTCTTGAGTTCTAGTATATGTGGCGGCAATCCATTTGGCATCAATGTATTTAGGAATTCTTCTTGGTAACAATTGTTTTCATCATCAGATGCGATATCAAAACTCTTAAATATTGTGCCATTTCCGGGGAATAATGATATCATTCTATTATTCAACTCATCAACATATTCATTCTTGGTAGCCAGTATAACACGATTTGTTATGTACTCAGGTAATGTTGCATTTTCTCGAAGTGAGGGGTAGACATTGTCAATCAAACGGTTAATGGAAGATTCACAGTTGTCATACTTAATTATCATCTCTTCTGGTAAAGATATCATGTCATCATCTATTGTTGGCTCTTCTCCATTTCCTATTCTGAGTAAAAGTTTGTTGAATTCTAAATCTGAGCTAGCCCTCATATTTCTAGATAATTTCAATCTTCTCATATGGTGCCATAAGTATGATCTTACCAAACTTGCTCCCACAGTTTTTGATCTTGTCCCTCGTGGTACTACAGGTAGTACTTGTCTGAAATCACCTCCAAAAACCACAACTTTACCACCAAATAGTTCATTGTTGTTCATTATATCCCTTAAGAATCGATCAACCATCTCTATTGCGCAACGTTTTGCCATTGGAGCTTCATCCCACAGAATAAGTCTTGCCCTTTTTATTAATTGAGCCTTGGGTTCTTGTTTTGAATAGTTGCTTTCACTTGATTCATGAACATCTATAGGGATACCAAATCGTGAATGAGCAGTACAACCTCCTGACATGATTGCAGCAGCAACCCCACATGTCGCAGTTGCAAGTCCAATCATCCCACGTGATCGAACATTAGCAAGCAATGCTTTGTATAAATATGTTTTTCCTGTTCCTACTGGTCCATCGACAAAAAATACCCCACTGGAATTTGAATCAACTTTTTCTATAATTGCCTTATAAGCCTCTTCTTGTTCTGGATTTAACTTTGATTGTGTCTCTATATCTTCCAATGTGACTTTAATGGATAATTCATCTGCAATCTCCTTTGGCAATGTTGAATCATGTTCCAAACTCATTTCCTTTAATGTAGGTAAATCATAGTCCTTAACACTTTTCCCCATACTTTCTAAATAAAAATTAATACTCTTGAGTGTTAATGCTAATACCTCATCTACGCTTGAATTTCGATGGGTTCTTTTATAGTCTTCGGATAATGCATCACAATAGAGATCCCATAACTTCCTTACATCTTCAGGCTGATAATAAATTAAATAAAAAAATGTAAACGTTAATAAAAAATGGCTTAAATTAATATAAACATAAATAAAAATATGCATTCTTTTATAAATTAAAAAGGCATTTGACAAAATATAAGCTATACGGAAAAAATGGATTTAAAAGATCTAAAAGTGAGGATAGTAAATTCTACTAAATTTAATTTTTTTAGTGACTTAATTTGAAAATTACCTGACAATACACCAAAATAGTAGCAAATAGTCTGCGTAACTCCAATGGCATTTTAAATATAACTGCTTCACTTAGACACGCTGATATACTCTCGTCAGATTCAAGAAGTCCTCTCTTTTGTGCTGATTGTTTGAATGTTTTGCATATAACTTCATTTACTGTCAATAAATCTTCAAAAGATTTTGGCCCTCTAATATGATTCAATAATAACCTTAGAAAATACCTTTCTCCTTCTTTTGGATTTGCAGTATTTACACGGCCAATCACACCCCTCGTTGATTCTCTTTTTTTCCATATTTTTTCTTTAGATTGCCAGACAAAATGCACAGGAAATTCCCTGTAGTAAAAATATAAAAAATAATTATGTGAAAGATATCATATTGAAACATTAATTAATGTATTATATCTACATATATAAATAAATAATATATATATACTAATAGTGACATTGAAAAATAAATAAGCAAAGAAATAAAATTTTAAGAATAAAGTTTTTTCTTGCCTGTATAAATATTGTCTTGCATTTGGATTCTCAGAACATGTTGTAAAGAATTCTGTAAGCATTGTCTTCGATACATGCTCCCAAAGCACCACTTCTTGCAAATTTTGATTCTCCCAATAATAGACAGCCTGTTTATTAGGCAAATGTAATTGCAAATTTATCACCGGAGGATTCATCTCATTTAAATTGAATTCATATATCCTCCATGCAGCTTCTTGTGGAGAGACAAATCTCCCATCTTGAAATTGTTCTATCTCATCAACCAAATTATTCCCATCATTTGATGCAATGTATACAGATATTTTGTCATGCCCTTTGTATACATACTTATAAAGATATTTCACTGATTTAATGCTGGAGCAGATCTCAACATTTATGTGGCAACCATATCTTGTAAGCAAGTAAGAGTTATACGGCACTACCCATCGGTTATCAAGCTCTTTGTTCTTCTTAATTGTTTTTCGCCCATTGTCTCTTCTTTGATATATTGGATAACCATCTTTTCCAGCCACAGTTGTAGAAGAAAAACCTCGTGGATAGTGAAATCTGCATTTTCCATTTTCCATACAACCACATTTTTTATTACTTTCTCCACATGGACCATGCATCATATGTTTGGTCACTAATTGAAAAAGTAAAGGTTCTTCATCCTCATCTGGTATTTCAGCACAAACAAATTTGTCAAACTGATCAGAATAAACAATTTTGAAACCTTCTTCGAGTATGACTAACATATGAACGTGTGACATTCCCCTTTTTTGAAATTCAATAACATGAACATGTGCAGCTACTTTTCCAAATACTTGTTTCTTGATAACTTGATCTTTGAGATCTTGAACTTTTGCTCGAAAGACCCTTGCAACTAAATCAGGACGGTCTTGTGCAAGTTCCCCTTCTGTAAGCTGATCTTGAATCTCTTTCCAATCTGGATTACATGTCATAGTAATAAACAAATCAGGCTTCCCAAAATGCTGGACCAATGATATCGAATCAAGATATCGTCGTCGCATATCTCGTGGCCCTCCAACAAAAGAGGCAGGAAGGATTAACCTTTTTCCCACTTCACTTCCTCTAGTTTCTCCTGACATGACACTATCAGCAATACCTTGGTACAATTCAGATCGGATTTTTGCTTGCTGATGACGGAAGAAATCAAGTCTGGTTGTCTCCAATTTAATGTACATATCTACAACATATTGTTGGAATAGTCTACCAGATAGTAAAAGTATCGATTGTATGAAAGTTCTAATTTGAAGCTTGTAACAATAGTACTCTCTACACGATACTTTTGATATTGTAGGTCTATGCACACCTATATGTTAAAAAAATCATGTGAAAATTCGAAAAGACATGTGAAAAAAAATAGATACTTTTCTTGATCAAAAATATTTTCTGCAGAGGTAAATGTCAAAATAGTTGAAAAGTCTTCTGTAGTTGTTGTGTTAGTAATGGAAGACCTTCTGCATTGTTTGTAAATATTCTGATGCCAACCAACTTCTCCTTTAGGGCATAAAAGTGGGTATTGGAGAGGATCATAACAACTAAAGTAATGTTTAATTCTATGACTCTGTCCCGAATGTGCATGAACAACTATATCTCTTTCAAATGGAACATTAGAATTATTTCCTTCAATCCATATAGCAGCAACTTGATCAACAGAAGGTGAGTTATAAACTCTTTGATCAATATTAACACTTGTGTTGATATGGATTTGTAAATCGTCAAGTGAGGAAATATCTTTGAAGCCTTTCAAAAATTTAGCATATGGGTTGTTTTCCAAAATCTTCATCAATTTTTTCATAATGCTTTCATCCAAGTTAGCATTTTCCATAATTCTCATCCTATTGTGTAGCTCATTATCAGTATCATAAAAATAAAGTTGAAAATAGACTGGATTATTCTCTGCAGGCACCAATCCGGGAAGGTTGTGGTATGCCTGACCTTGAGTTTTAAAGGTATAAACTCCTTTCCTCGATGAAGCAAGTTCTTTGTCATACTTTACACCAAATGATGTAAACCCAAATATACTATTATATTTTCTAATCTTTCTACGAAACTCTTTCGCTTCTTCCGATTGTGACGTATAAAGTTCCAGCAAATCATCATCATAATGTGTATGCGCCAATTTAACTTGTCCATTTTGACAACAAAATGTTGGTGGCTCGAATTGAAATCTTTTTGCACCACAATAGTTACAACTGGGAACATCTTTTAAAGTATGTAGAGGTGAAATAGATGGTTCAACTTCTATATGTCCTACACATTAAAACAAATAAAAGATTTATTATATAGTTTAGTATTAGTCACTCCGAATTAAAACAAATAAAAGATTTATTATATATTCTAGTATTAGTCACTGAGAATAATTTTAAACATTGACTCAAATTATTAATTAATCACATAAAATATTTGACACCATCAAATCAAACATTGAATCAAATTATTAATTTTAAAATATTAAATAATCACATACCTTGATATTCATAAAGAAATGATTGAGCTTTAAGCAACCAATTTCGTTCTCTTCTTTTAGCATGTGGTACCATCAAACCATTGGCCGCTTTTCTTTTGTTTGTAGACATTTTCCTACAATTGAAATAAATTTAAAACATGAATTTGCAAGTAAGTGGTAATTTAAGTAATTTATTAAATAGTGTATGAAATTGTATAAATATACATATATGGATCGAATTAAATAAATACAATATGGATCTATTATGTTTAAAGGAAAAGGTTGAAATAGCACGAAAATATAAAATCCGGTGGAATGATGTTGTCATTTAACGAAAGATGTTCAAAGCATGAAAATTGCAAATAACTAATTTAAGTTAGATGGCAAGTTCCACCTTTATTATAAGATAAATCAGAAAAAAATAATGATGATGGTTTAAACAATTTCGGCAATCATAAATACATACATATATGGACCGAGCTAAATAAATACATATATATAAGACTCAAATTAATTAAATATAAGATATATATAATAAATATACAATATGTATTCTATTGTGCTTAAAGGAAAAAATTTGAAAGCAATCCCTAAATTTTGACAATAAAAATGAATTGTGACTTTAATAAGTACTCAAATTAATTAAATATAAGATTTATATAATAAATATATAATTCATACCACAACTCGATTGGTAATTGGAGGAATTGCCAAGCAAACTGCTACCAGAAACACGACGGATCTGTGAAGACGAAAACACAATTCGCATGTTAAATATTATACTACTAAAAAGCTATTAGTGACATAAATCTATTTCAATAATAATAATAAAAAAACAACTCTTTTTTGTTCAGTGATGCCATGTTAAACAACATTCAGGTTCAGGATTTAGTATCTTACAATAGCATTGCCTTCAAAATTCTATTTTGGTTCGTATTTGCAGCTCTCTTGAAAATTAGTTTTTGGATGGTCTAAGGCATCAACTATAAATTATATGTTGTGTGTGATAAATGGTAATGTGACGGAAATCAATGTTCTAATACATTTATCAACTGTGGCTGTAAAGCAGATCTCCATCGCATTTTTGGAACGCATGAAAGCAGACTTCAAGAAAAAATATGGGGGTGGTAAAGCAGGCAGAGTGTATATATGGTGCCAGAACAAAAACTTGTGTCTTGAGTTTAACCACAATTTTGGTTCTTTGAAATTGGAACTAAGGTAGCATGAATCTAATTGCAGGCCAATTATGAAAGAGCACATGAAGTATATTATTGATCATACGGAGGAGATAGGGAAGCTAATAAAGGTGAAGGCTCAAGTTTCAGAAGTCAAAAGCATAATGCTGGGGAATATTGGTACGATCCTGGGTCACCCGAGGCTCGTAGGCAAATTTGCTTATAATTTCCGTTCTTTTTAATTATGCTTATAAATTTGATGTCTTGAATTCCATAAATCAATAAAAACATGTATTATAAATTAGAAATAAACTACAAGTTCGATTCATTGATCTTAATGAAAAAATAAAGATGAAATCAATTACCAGAAAGTATTAAAGTTCGTACCTTATGAATTTGTAAAATCGATGCTTCGCTTCTTTTGAAATTCTGTATGTCTTTTGATTTCCATCCAAGCTGGTAGAAGTTATTACAGAATTTCATCAAATGTCGTGTCATTCAAAGTAAGCTGGTGATGTCATCAATTATATTTGGAGATCATGAATTCAGTGGCAAACTACCAATGACATGGTTTAGGAAGGTTGAACAGTTGCCAATAACTACAGAGATAATTCTTGTGATCGATCAATTCAAGCCAATATCTATAGACAACCAAAGCACCCAATCAACTACAGAGATAAGCAAACTACCAATGACATGGTTTAGGAAGGTTGAACAGTTGCCAATAACTACAGAGATAATTCTTGTGATCGATCAATTCAAGCCAGTATATATAGACAACCAAAGCAACCATCTTACATTGAAGGCAGTAGCAAGTGTTCGTGGTTCAAACCCAGCAAGAACAGATGTTGGATAAGTTCCTCCACCAATGAAGAAAGGCTGCAAATCAATGGATAGTTCATTTGTAAGACTGTAACACCATACTTGGACCCAACTATACATCAGAAAAACATATATATTACCCTGAAAAGACTCAAACCCAAGCTTTCAGATGGATCAATGCTGCAAATGGCATGAAGTCTCTGCCCCTCGTTTGGATTGACCAAGTAAAAAGCTGAACCAGCTGGGATTCTATAGATATCTCCGGCCTGCAATCTCCTCTGGAAGGGATAAATCATATAAATAAATCACTAAATTAACAAACAAACTTGTCCATGAAAGCTCCATAATCTTAGGCCCTTGCCATGTCTGTTACACTTTACCTTCAAAATTGTAGACCTGGAACTGCCCAATCCTATCAACACTTGATGAAACCTTTCCTTCTAATATCCATCAGTTACAGTTAAATGTTTTGGGAAGACGTTTTTACTTTTCACCTTTTAGTCCCTTGGGTTTCTGGCTAGGAAACTGCTTCAGCCGATTACTCTTGCTCACCAAGAGTCATCAATATCGATGGATGCAGAAGCTTGTAGGATTGGAAGGTGGAAGAAGCTTATACGAACTTTAATACTTTAATAGCTAAGTTAATTAATTAAATAAGTAGTTGAATAATAAATTTATTCAATTTTAATAGGTAGGTAATTTTAAAAATTAAAAGACTATTACACCCTTAAATTTTTTAATAATTAAAGGCTATCATAGTAATTTAAAGAAATAAGGCCCTTCGTGCTTTTTATATAGTATAGATATAGATAGATTATTGGTAAATAAGTGGCACTCCCTGCCTTCTTCTTCGCAAGAAAACCACGTACGTTGTGTACATAACTAACCCTTAGAAATTCTGTTACATCTTACCTTATTATATACTAATTTTTAACCCAAATTTCCATGACATGTCTAGTTTCACAACCATTATATATACTCAACTCGCATTTCCACACTCCTAAGTCCTAACTAACTAAAATGGCTAGACCTAGAAAGGTAAGGCATTCATGCTATTCTCCTCTTCTACTCCTTTTCTTGAGCATTATGGTTGTTACAAACAGTTCGAAGATGGCGAATTCCTTCAAAGAAGCAGAAGAATATACGTTCAAGCGATTAAAGGAGTTAGAGCCAAGCTCAACTAGTTCAGGCCACAGATCAGTAAATGGTCGGTTTTTAGGCCCAGTTAAAGATTCTGGCCCGAGCCCCGGCGCAGGACACCGTTGCGTTCATGGCACCCACCACAAGTAACTAGCAACATTGCAAACAACACATGCGTTCAAGGAAACTTTGCAATTTTAGTATTTCTCATTTTTTACCCTTTATTATTTCAATTTTAGGTAGTATATTATTGTAACACAGTAGATGTTGAGGGTATAAAATATGGACAATATTGTACTCTCTCCGTTCCCAATTAGATGTCGCCCGCACTGTAGATACGTATATCGAGGAGGCCGGATGACGCACTATTTGACCCCAAAAAATTCCGATTTTTTTCTCGGACGTAGGAAAATGATTAACGTACGTTCGAAAAAAAGTACGATTTTTTTTGGGGTCAAATAGTGCGTCATCCGGCCTCCTCAATATGCATATCTACAGTGCGGGCGACATCTAATTGGGGACGGAGGGAGTAACACTTAGCACGGTGAAAGATTATTTTTGTTAATCACTTGTATTATTGCACATACTTTATGAGAATATTTTATTTTTTAGTAAATTGAGTTGATATGAAGAAAATAAATCATGATTTAATAAATTAAAAAATATATGTAATTTTTTTTGTCAGAAAAAATATCACAAAATATAAAATAGATAAAAATAAACAGATTTCTTCTTAGTTTCCTATAAAATTTAATTTTAACCACTAACTTTTTGAAGAGATGTATAAGAATAAGACTTTGGTCAGTTGGTGTCTGATTAAAAAAACATATTCATGGGAATTTCGTCTGATCTAAAAGTATAAGGTCCAAGCTCAATCTACCTAGATTTAGGCTGGGCTATTATTTTGATTTGCCTGCTCACAGTTTGGGCCTCAATACCGAGTGATTTTCATTATATTTGGGCTGGGCTCTTTAAGTTGTCTGCTCACATTTTGGGCCTCAATACCCAGCAAGCCCACATCGTTAAACAGACTTTGCCGGTAGCCGGAAAGCCTTACAACTTTCCCAAAGCAGAAAATTCTGTACCTAATGGCGGATCCCAGTCTCCTCCTCCGCGGCATCCTCCTCCCGAAGTCCCGGCCGTCCATCTCCTCCATTAAACTCTGCATAGCAAATGTCCACGTATTCCGATCCTGCTACACCACCGACACTGAATCCTTCGCCGAACTCCAAAATCACAAAAACAATAACGATAGAGGGAAATGGGTCACTTTGCCTCCCTTCACTTCCGCCGCAATCAATGGCACCGCATTGGGAAAAGCACTTTCCTCCACCGTGCCTGCTAAATTAGCTACAGAAACGACAGCGCTCAAGTGGGTCCTCCGTTGTTGCCCTGAAATTCCTCGAAACCTCGTCCAAAAGCTTTTCCGTTTAAGACGGGTATAGTTTCGATCACATGATATCTTTAATACGTATATGTTGAGAAATAAAATGCTAATGTGTCACTCTGTTTGTGATCGGTTTTAGGTGCGTAGAGAGTCCTCCTGCATGACAAGTTGTAATTATGGGGATCAAAAGCAGGAACGCAATCTTAAAAGGGTAATCTTTCGCGCCCTATTAGTTTTCATTGTCAATTAAAGAGTATAACAGAATTAAAGTTGTCTTGGAAATTTTATATATGAAGGTGGGAGCAAAGGATTCGATGAATATAGGAGATAGGATTTTTCTTCCATTCAGTGTTCAGGTGGGGCCTTCCGAGAAAAAGGAATGCTATTGCACTGAAGAAGAAAAGAAATTTATTCGTGGGCTTGAGTTGCATAAGGTTGTTATGCCTCGAATTCGGTTCATTTCTGTGTATGTTGAGGTTTATTATTCTAGAAATCTGACCCAGCGTGGCCTTTCAATTAGGATTCGGCAATCATTGTTATTAACAAGCCTCCTGGATTGCCCGTTCAGGTAAGATGTGTAATGTTTGCTCTCTCTGGATTGTTTTCTGTAATCTTGGATGGTCGATTGTGGTTTTTAACTTTCAGTTTTCAACCATACTTTGTTCAGGGTGGCATTGGAATCAAAAGGAGTTTAGATGAGTTATCAGTAACTTGTCTAAGTTACGATTACCAGGAACCCCCTCGACTAGTGAGTTTGTGGTGCACTTTCCTATGTACTTTCACTTTCTTAGAAGCCTGTTTTTTATATCTGTATTCCATTTAGGAAGATCTTTATGGGAACACAGTGTTTGGAATTTTTTGGGTACATAATACAGTGTTAATTTGATACTTTTGCCATGGAATTTAGTAGAAGTTGTTGGAATCTTTTAGTTTGCGTTCAGTAAAAGGGACATAATATATTGAGCTTAGTTGACGTTGGATTCTCCAGATGTTGTCAGCTTGTGCTACTTTTCATCTCGTTGTCTTAGTTAGTTCATCAGGGGTTGTTTTCTTTTTGCTTTGTATTCTTGAAGGTTATTCTGATGTTTAGTAATTACTCATTCACAACAACTTTTCTGTTTATTAGGTTCACAGTGACAGAGACAGCAGTGGCATCTTGGTAATGGGAAGGACACAAACAAGTACAACAGTTCTTCATTCGATATTCAGGGAGAAAACTTCTTCCGCATCAGTTGTTGTGAGTAATTGCCTATAGTATGCTATCTTCTCATTTTGCTTGTTTCATCTTAAGCCATACATGTTTAATGAAAGATGATTATTGCCAGTATGTTATAGTTACAAGTTAATAATTATTGTACTTTTTTTTAAGGATGTCGATGACAAGAGAAGAATCCTGCAAAGAAAGTATTGGGCACTTGTTATTGGGTTCCCCAAAAAGCAGAAGGGATTAATATCGGCACCTCTCGGAAAGGTTAGGATAAGTACAGAGAGACTGATTTACATCAATTGCTTGGTATTCATAGGTATTCCATTTATGAGCATGAGCTACACATTTGCAGTCTCAAGTTCCCCTAAGATGGCTAACTTGAATCCTCAATTATAACTGTGATCTTTGTATTTGTTTCCTTTTATGTTGCATTTAAATTGATTCATTTGCATTCGTAACTTATATGCATTGCTAGATGGTTTTCGTGTGTGAACTTGTGGGAAGTGGGCATCAAGATCCTATATTTTTCACAAATATTGTCTTACAGAATTTGACTTGTCATATAATTATTGAGAATCTGTTGGTTGTGGCTGCTTGTAGGTGGTGGTGGACAACGGAAAATCTGATAGAATAACAGTGGTTTGTGATGAACAAAACATGTCTTCCCAGCATGCAGTAACGCAGTACAGAGTAATTGAATCATCACCTCATGGTTAGTATTGGGCTAAGTGAACAAATTGAGTTAGATTTCAACTAACTCTTCCCTTTAGATATCTAATCACATTGCATGGAAAGTAGGTCTTTGATATCTTACTTTCGAGGCATTCGAACTAAGCTTGTTTGGGGGTGTTTTCCTCTGAAAATCTTAATGAGGGCGTAACTTTGTGATCCACCTTAAATCCATTCAGTGTGGACTTCCTCAGGATATTCTAGTTATGGATGTCAAGTACATAGATTTAATTCATTTGGTCTCAGATCGATGGTTAACAAAATGATGCGTGAAAACTCTTTGGACCATATTGGGTGCTTCGTTGTCAAGTTGGTTGTGCAACTATTGCCTTCTGATCTTATTATTTATTATCTGTGGTCTAATGCAGGCTACACTTGGTTGGAGCTGTCACCTCTTACTGGTAGAAAACACCAGGTATGAATTCGAAACAAAAGATTTTCTTGGTGTGGTTTCACTTCACCTTTGTTTGCTTTCACTTACCTTCTTATTCACTTCACTCTTTATTTTGTATTCCAACATGTCTGGATACTCAGCTTCGGGTACACTGTGCTGAAATATTACGGACGCCAATAGTTGGAGACTACAAATATGCATGGCAAACTCACAAGAAATGGAAACATTTGCCTTGGTCTGATCTAAAAAATGGCACAAATGAGAGGCTCCCCAGTGAGAAGACCCTGCCTTTTGGCCTTGACTTGGAAACTGGAAGCGTCTCTGAGAAGCATCCTCGTCTGCATCTTCACTGCAAGCAAATGGTTATACCCAATGTGTCTCAAGCTTTACAAGATGCGCAAATTTCCCCAGAATATGACTTTTCGAAACTGGAACATCTTCAGCTGGATGCTCCCTTGCCTCCATACATGAAAAGAAGTTGGGATATTTTGAGAACTCTTAGTCACAACGGGTAAGGTAATGGGCAACCTTAAATTTGGGGTTTCTGTATTTGCCCTCAGAGAGGTTGCAAGGTGTGAAAACGCACTTGCCACAATCCACGACCTGTTGAAAGCAAATTTTTTTGGGGGGGAAATATTGGATTGTCGTCGTGACGAGATGAGTTCGTTGCTGCCAGGGGCGGATCCAGCCCAGGGCCAGGGTAGGCTGGCGCCTACCCTGGCCCAATCCAAAAAAAAAATTTACCTTTAATTTAAGGTTTAATTAAAACTTCATCTATTTATCATCAAATATCATCCTTGGCACAATGGTAGGAAGTTTGACTTAAGATCAAGAGGTTCCGTGTTCGATTCACGGAACTCCCCTCTTTTTAGCAAATTTTTTGAGCCCAAATCCGTTCAGCCCAGCTCTCCAAAACCTGATGTAAAGGAATGCGTGGAGGGGGATTCGAACCCCCTCCCTTTAGCTTAGAAACAAAGTTTTATACCACTGAAGCAAAGGAAACTTTTGATAAGTATTGTATATATATGTATATACATATATATTTCGAATATGAGTCATGAATTTATAAATAAAACTCTTATAATATATTTTTTTCTATCGACAAGGTTTGAATTTGAACCATATTTAATTTATTAAAAAATATAATAAATTAATATTTTAAAAAATCACGCTACATATCATTAATTGTCATTAAATATTATAAGAATATAAGTTACATTTCTCGATTTATTCATAACGTTATTTATCAAGAATAAATAACTTGTGCAAGCTAAAGTTAGTTTTTAATTTTTTGTACGATGTGTCAAAATTAATATCATCTTTCAATTAACTATTTTTAGTCTAATATATAAAACGACGACTCCTTGAGAGTTTTTTATTTATCTTCTTGTTAAGTTTATTTGAATATTTGTTATTTAGTGACGGATACAAATATTTGTTATTTCGTTCAGCTCGTTTACTTTCCTTTTAAAATACTCAAAAAAAAAAAAATCGGGGGCGCTGCCCCCGAACCCCCGAACCTCAGCCCACCCTGACAAATATTTCTGGATCCGCCACTGGTTGCTGCTGCCTTGCCTGAGATGTGATGTGCTTGCTAAATGTCAAAATGGTAACAACTTAAACAAACACTATCCTAGACTTTTAGTCCTTTGAAGTTATGGTTGGAACAGGATGATGACGGAGCATTTCTGGTAAGTGTTTGGTAGAGGAGGCTTCTTTAATCTTGACTTAACAAGGCAACGTTCCTTCACACAACTTGGATTGTAGTAAAAAATAGGGCCCAATCACCTTTTTCTTTTAGTGATTCTCATTCTAATTGACTTTAAATATCAATAAAAAAGTGATTAACTACATAAGGAATGTTCTTATGAATTATGATGCTTGTTCACAAAGTTTTGAAAACCGACCGGTATTGTTCTGTAAAACTATTTAATTATCGTAATCCTTTTTATATTTATTTTAGTTTGTAAATTGTATCACGAGAAGTCTAGCTCTATAAAATGTCAAATTGATTTTGATATTTTAGAAATCGAATTAATCATTTTTTGTTAAATTAAATAAAAATTACATATTTTCAGAAAAATGAATTTAAATATATATATATAAAAATATTTAATATAATTAATTATGTTGAATCTGGTTCATCTAATTTTAATCTCGGTTGAATCTTTAAATTTTACTCCCCCGGTTTTTTTTAAACGACTTTTACTATTTGGGTACACATATTAAGGATGCCGGATGACTCACTATTTGAGACAATTTTTGTCCAGATTTTTTTCTCGGACGTACATTGTTGAGGATTAACGTACGTTTGAAAAAAAGTATGAAATTTTTTAGAGTCAAATAGTGAGTCATCCGGCTTCTTCGATATGCATACTCAAATAGTAAAAATCATTTAAAGAAAACCAGAGGGAGTAAATATTTTGCCTTTCTGATTCAACGACTCGATCTGATTTTCTTACACTCACACGCAACCATTTGGGCTGTCAAACGCCTAATACTAAGAAACATAAAAAAAAAAACTAAATAAGGAACAATTCTTAAAAGAGAAAATAAAAGCAAAACATTTATATTTATTTTTAGCAGAATAATTTAAAAGATTTGAGTTGTGACATACGCGTGGCGCACGACCCGACCTCCCCGTATGCTTTTTCCTTGTACGTCATGATGAAGTGAATGGTACCATCCATTCAAAAGGGGCCCACCAGTCTCCAACCTGTACACCATCTGATCAATTCTCCACCATTTGATCTATAGAAACATGCATTTCAAAGGGAACTAACCTATAGTATGAACTGTAATATGAACAGAACCCAAGGATTTCTCCCCACCAGGGCCACCACCACACTTCACCTACCGCACCAAGAGGTGTTGCTGAGATGTCAAACGCTTGTGTAGCGCCAAATAAGTTTTTGCTATTGCTGTCCCGTCGCATATATAGTCTTTGTAGCCTACACTTTTTTCTTTCCATTCCACACCCATCTCTTTTTTCTCTGTTTAGTTGATTATTGTATCAGGCAAAATGGGCAGTGTTGAGACAGAAAGAACCACTGTAGGTTGGGCAGCAAGAGACCCATCTGGGATTCTGTCTCCTTTCACTTACAATCTCAGGTAATTTAAGTAATCTTGTTTTTGCATGGGTATTTTCTTTTTGGGGTTTTTGTTATGTATCTGGTGGTATCGATTCCATTTCATTTCTAAAGTTACTTCCTTTTTTGGTTTTGATGCAGAAATACTGGTCCTGAAGATGTTTTCATCAAGGTTATTTGCTGTGGAATCTGCCATACTGACCTCCACCAGGCAAAAAATGACCTTGGCATGTCAAACTATCCCATGGTCCCCGGGTACTAACCTACTCAGGGTAGAGTTTGGTAGAAAATTTGGGTCATGTTTGATTAAAAATTGAAACTTCATGATTTTAAGTGATTTTAACTAGACATGCCCTTTTTTAGACAATTTAACATATTGGTTCTGGTTTATTTTTGGTTTTCCTTTTCTTGTTATTGTAACTGGGAATTAATGTTCATATAATGGTATATGTAGACATGAAGTGGTGGGCCAGGTAGAGGAGGTGGGATCGGAAGTAACTAAGTTTAAAGTTGGGGACATAGTTGGTGTGGGGTGTCTTGTTGGATGCTGCAGGACTTGCCGTCCATGTGAAGCAGATGTTGAGCAGTACTGTAACAAGAGAATCTGGTCATACAATGATGTTTACACTGATGGCAAGCCCACCCAAGGTGGTTTCGCTCGATCCACGGTCGTCGATCAAAAGTAATTCATCAAAACTTCATTTGTGCCTCAATTTGTTCCCAGCTTGATTTTTATAGCCTTATTGATTACTGAAACAGATTGTGTTTAGACAAGTTAATTGATTTCCACCAAATGAAATTGCAGATATTTGTACTTTGATCTTAATGTTGTCCTGTTGATTACATGGTGTAAATGTGTATATTTGTGATAAATTTTGGACTTTCCTCAGGTTTGTGGTGGCAATCCCAGATGGGTTGACACCAGAACAAGCAGCTCCCCTGTTGTGTGCAGGGGTGACAGTGTTCAGCCCGCTCATTCACTTTGGACTGAAGGAGAGTGGGCTGAGAGGAGGGATTCTAGGGCTTGGAGGAGTAGGACATATGGGAGTGAAGATTGCAAAGGCATTGGGCCACCATGTGACTGTGATTAGCTCCTCAGATAAGAAGAAGCAGGAGGCTTTGGAGCATCTTTGTGCTGATCAGTATGTGATTAGCTCGGATGAAACTCAAATGCAAGAAGTAGCCGATTCACTTGATTACATTATTGATACCGTACCTGCTCACCACGCTCTTGAGCCTTACCTACCTTTGTTGAAACTCAATGGCAAGTTGATCTTGTTGGGTGTCATCGGTCAACCAATGCAGTTTATTACTCCTATGGTTATGCTAGGTGAGTCTTGTCTCTACGCCGCCTTTTTCTTGAAAAACATGCAATAGGTCGAACATTTTGTCTTAGTGGTGAAGTCAATCGTTCTTACTTCTGTTTGGTCTACAGAATTCTGTCTAAAATCAACAAATTCTGAACTTGTGCAGGGAGGAAGTCCATCACAGGAAGCTTTATCGGTAGCATGAAGGAAACCGAGGAGATGCTGGAATTCTGCAGCAAGAAGGGATTGGGGTCCATGATTGAAGTGATCAAAATGGATTATATCAACAAAGCCTTCGAGAGGTTGGAGAAAAATGATGTTAGGTACCGGTTCGTTGTTGATGTTGCCGGCAGCAAGCTTGAATAATTAACAGAATGAGAACCGAGACTCACCAAACTAAACACAGTTTATACAATCGTTTAGATCATGTGACTTTGTTTTCTATTTCTGCAAGTGTTGTGGTGTTCTAATGGAACATATTCGTGTGGTTTTCGCAAGAAAGAAAGAAAAAAAATCTGTGGAATTGGTTTCTTGGTTTTTAAGGATTGATGCATTTGTTTGAAACTTCAATTGGTGTCGTTTTGTGGTTGTGATGATTTGTTTCCCTACTCTTGATCTCTGCCTACCTTTGATGAAGACAGATACCTAACTTACTGAGATCTATAGATATGGGCCATATGGCATAAGGCCCGGTTTCGCGGTTTGTTTTTGATAATTGAATGTCTTGTTGAAGACTATTTTAAACAGACGAGAGAGACTCTTCCGTTTATCATGAAGTGTATGACAAATAGATGAGAAACATGACTTTTTCCAGTGAAGTTATCGTTGACTACTCCATAATGCATTTGGCGACAAATCAATGGAAAAAGAAAAAAGAAAAAAAAAAGAAAACTTGTAATGAAATGATTATAAATAAAATCTGGATAGGGCTTGACAAGTTTGCAAATTATCTGCAAAATTTTATTTACTGTGATTCATTCACACCTCATCAACCAACTAACTTGGCAAATTATAGCTTATACTTTAACAAGTTATGAGAACATTGTTGCGGCCAAGAATTTCTCCTTGGGTTCGGATACAGGGGTGGTTAGAAAGCAGGTTTGGATTTCTTGGGATCCTCCTCCCCGGTCCTACGTTAAGATTAATACAGGTGGCTGTTGTAAAGGGAACCCAGGAGTGGTTGGAATTGACGGACCGGTAAGAGATGAGAATGATAAGTTCCTCGGGGGGGGGGGGCTTTACAGGGAGAGTTGGTATTTGCTCCGCCTTAGTCGCGGAGCTTTACGATTTTTTTTTGGAAAGGACGAAATATGTTCCTTAGATTATTTAAAAATAAATAAATTATTTTTCCTGATTTTTTGATTATTTCTCTTTTTTTCTAAAATAAAATCGTTTTAAAAAATGTGGTCAAATAACATCTGTTGGGTTTTGCATGGAAACCCTAACATGTGGCTTGATTCACTCTTATTACTATTTTAACTAAAAACTTCCGTAGTTTTGAAAAAGTTGGACGTTCGAGGCCCTGCTATGTGGAGCGATCAGATCAATGGTGGCTGTGGCTGTGGCTGTGGCTGTGACGTGTTCTCTGATAAGCAACACAAGACCTGAATCGATATCGGACAAGCGCACGACTTGATCTGGAGGACCACCTATCGCGCATCCAACAAGTTCCAGTCCGAGCCGCACCCCATTCCATCACACACACAGCATGGTCATTGAGGCGTCCACGAAATGGGTCCGCTCAATGCCCCATGATTTGGTTACTGGCCCGCGTTACTGAGCCCAGCATCAGATTACAACTTGGACCCTGTTTATAAACATGAAATCAATATGTTTCCTGGTCGATGTGATATTTTGAAATAGATAAGGTGGCCACTTTGGTCATGTCGCATCAACTACCCTGACAACAAATGAAGATACCTTTAAATGATTTAGCCTGACATCTTGTAACCTTATATTATAAGTATAATCTCAGCATGTTTACTTCCATGTGGTACCTATACTCTTGATTATGTTCGAAAGGCACGCAACACGATCTCCATGTTTCAAAAAGGAAAAATGAAATCGAGTCTCGACTTATATAACTTACGATTTATATAAGTTGTGGCATTTATCGATTATAATTTTTTCACCCATATACACAGTTGGATCTCACGTTGTTGAATCCACGAGTAATGCGTTAATTGTGAGTTAGCTGGTTAAGTTGTCAAAAGACGCGATTTTTTCGGTATTTTTTGAAACCTATTCTATAAATCTATGCAGCTGGGCTGGTAGTGATAGAATGGAGACGATTAAAGATGATGATATATATACTTCAGATAATTGATTCAGGTCGAGAAACGGATTAAGCCAGATCATGGATTGCAATGGAGTATTAGGACTGAACGGGTATGAGCAAGGCACAGCTCCGCCTTTGCACACCAAACACAGAAGCAATCTTCATTTAAAGGAAATGAACCAAAAAGAACAAGTTTCCTGATCCAAATGGGTGAAAAGTGAAAACAAACAAATCATATTGACTATAACCAACTATTTGATGGTCTTTCACAAAAAGATTAAAATAAATCAGGGCACTGAGCCCATGAAGATGATGCCTTCAGACGATTTAGTCTCCATATCTCATGCTAATTGATTATGTTTAGTTGGCGATGTACCACCCAGAAATACATAACTACGTACTCTTGATTATGTTCGAAAGGCACACTACGCAACACCATCTTCATGTTTCAAGAAAAGGCATCTGATTCGATTTCCATAATCTAGTACCAGAAAAGTGATGATGCCTTCAAATGATTAATTCTCCATATCTCATGCACTTCATTATGTTCTGAAAGGCAAGGCACACACGCACAAGGCACACAAGCACGCAATGCGATCTCCAAGTTTCAAAAAGGCATCTGATTCGATTTCCAGATATCAAAGTTCAAATGAAAGAGCAAGGATTCACAAGATGCAAATTCATTCCGATTTTCACTTACAATGGAAAAAAGGCTTAAATCGAACGCTACAAACCACATTTTGGACTCCTGCCTTCACTTTTACATGTGCACAAAAAGAATTATGGCTTCTCGTAAAAGGATGTCTCTGAACTATTCTCCCACTTCATTGTCGTATTTGCTATCCAAAGTGTTAGCCTTAGTAAGTCACAGCCTCTGACTAAAGTAAGCATTCATAAAGTATCTTGATGGATTGAAGCCGCTTAAAATGACTGCAAAGGGAGAAATAAAAATAAAAATTCAACCCATAGTGTAACTAATGCAGCAGTCCAATAAGAAATTCCACTAAAGTACTTACAAATAGGTGAAAGGACCATGACGGCACCAATAGGATATAGAAAAAACGTTGTCCTCTCCAAAAAAGGTAAAACTGCAGAAGTCAAGCAGTTATCAGTTTACTAATACAGGTAGCATAAAACAATGGGTCATAAATTCACGTGCACTAGAACACCGATAATCAAATACAGTAGCATTGTTGTTGGCCATTTTGAGGATAAGTAAAATAGATTTATTAAGAATGCACAACATCATAAGTAGCCAGATATGCAAGTGATATTCACGAGTAACAGAAGAACTTGCAGCCGATGACAGAATAACTATGATGCTCACAGGTCACAAGAAAAATACAGCATTTTGGAAACAATCATATTTCTAATCTACTTCAAAAATTAAAGCAAAAGATTAACTAGAAAGGTTTAGCTTACCATCATAACCTAAAAAATTTAGATAATGATAGTATGAGGCCGCCACCATGAAGAGGAGATTTGACAGCAGCACAGATATGAAGCCATGGGCTAATAGGATTGGGGAGATGAAATAATGTATAACTGCAACCGAAACAAGATAATAGTAAGCACCATAGAAGCGTAAAAGTGAGGCTAAAACTAAAATCCCAAACACAAGTTAACAGAGGCAATACCATAAAGCATAACAAACATTGGGAAGAAAGAATTGCAGTGCACATCAAATGCATACAGCCTTCAAGCGAAAAAGAGAGGAAAAGAATCAGCACTAAATAACAATGAAATTGATAGTTATATATATAAGACATAATCCATAAAAAACACTTAGATATAAAACAATGTAAGAATCAAAAGCATGAAAATAAGATTGTCTGCACACAGCTATTATAAATGTTGTAGACTTGCCATTCAACTCGTTGCTCAACCGCATGACTATTTGGAATCTCCTCCCGAAGGTAAGAATTGGTCAAGAACCTGCACAAAATTGCATAATGAAGCCACCATCCTAAAAATACACTGTAGTTTTTAAAAGCTCTAATCAGATAGAGGCAAATAAATTCACATAGTGAAAGAAGCAAATTACGACCAATTTATTACTAACAAATAAATCATTTTTTTTCTTTATGAACCCTCACGTGAAACTAAGGCAGTTAAGGGCAGAAGAAAAAGGAAAATAACAAGTTAGCAACAAAAAGACCTTACAAGATATAAATTAATTCCAGTTAGAATACTAAGATGAAAATTTTCAGTTAACTAATCAAACATTCAAACACCAACTCTTTAACAAGTAATGCTAAAAAAACTACTACTTTTTTTCCCTTTCATAATTGTAAGCACCTAAGAAAATATTTTTAATAATGTAAAATTTGGCACTCAGTTATGAGTAGCAGCAAATAATCTCATCCTTGTTTAAGAATTTTCTTTTCTATCTCATAATTTCATGTTAGCCAACATTGATTTTCCATGCTGTTCTACCAACAAAAACAGGAGCAACTAAATATCAATGCAATGAAGGTGGGAATAGCTGCAGCATAACAGCAGATAGAGCTTTTACAGAGAGAAAAACTATGTTTATCTTGGTAATCATTACAAAGAACACATATGTGGCCATAGTGAATTCATGTGGAATACAACCCTTAGAACCTTTAGGATAAAACAAACATTGCACTACTATAAAGAGGGTGATAAATCTTACCAAAAAACTGTAGCCAGGGCAAGTCCAGTAATTAGAAAATGGAAGAGCAATACAGAAATAACCACATAAACAGCATGTGAGACACTATGGTCATACCTGAAATAGAAAGAACTGAGCACAGTAAGATTTAATGTGGAAAGGAACGTATATACTCACTGACAGAAGTTATTGTAAAATAAAAGGTGAGAATCAAATCTACAAAGGATTTTGAAATATAAGGTCCACGGTGTTGCTTGACTAGGACCAATACCGAACCCACTAAAAGTTTAAGCACACATTGTTTACTTGGGAAAGTTGGACATAAAAAATATCGCATTGGTTCATTAATTTATGGCTATGCAACAATGTTTCATTTGGAAGGTCGATAAACCGAAGTATGGTGTCATTTCATCATGCACGTATATATTTGCGACACAAAGCTCAACTATCTGTAGAACATGACAGAGAAGGTGCTGGTAGATGGAACACTCTAAAGGAAGAACCATAAACCACGTGAAATAGCTATAGGCATGTAGAAAACAGGAAACTTACGCGGCACAATAAGCCATAGTTGCAACTACCAAAAGAAGACTGCAGATCACAATAAAAGCAGGATCATCACGTGCCCATTGATTCTTAGTTTCTGAGGCCAAAAAGAAAAGTAACAATTGCATCTGATTTTAGCAGAAAAAATGATAATTCTACATATCCGAAGAATCCAAAGATAATAACATTCTCAAGAGACCATTATAAAACAAAACATTTAAGAAGTCTAATAATAATAATAATAAGAGATTATTAAGCTAGAAACGACTTACGTTTGTGGTACTTAGTGTGCTGATAGCTGCATCCATCATACAGTCCAACATGCAATGACACTCGATCAGAAAATTGCTAACTAAGATATCAATAATCTCATTATGCATACTCGATCTGAACTTTTAGTCAACTATAGTAAGGCATAAACAGCAAGAGGATTAAACTTACACAACTTTCGGTGAAGTGCATAGGTGAAGCATTTGCCAGAACGTATATTCGATATCCATTTGCTGCCACTGTAATGATCAAGAGATAAACAACCCCAATTCATCATTTTTTAATGAAAGTGCTACACCAAAACAGCATACGATTCATTTATTTTTATCATAAAATAAGCTCCAACACATCAATTTATGTGGGTTCAAAATTTAAACTTGTAATGAACAAAATGATTGCTCGTTTCACTTGGTGCATATTTCCCAGATGACTAACATCACGATTTCAGGATCCATAGAAACATTGATGTGCACCAAAAACGACAGAGTCAATCCTTCCAGCTCCTATGAGCAAAAAGATACTAAAAAGGAAATGTCATACATGTCGCTTCAAACTTAAAGCAATTGCCAACATTCACAAATGAAAATTCACGAACAATATCAAGAATAAGCTGATGATTTAGAGTTAGTAAAGAGAAGCTCAACATTTTTTAACAGTACCAATTAAAATGGAAACAGTACACAGCACAGAACCACAACGGAGGTGAGAAAATGTTGGAAATGGATCCAATAGAATTGACATACTAGAATTAGATAAGCAAGGAGATCTGATCACAATAGGGAGAAATAGCAAGAGCACCTTGATGATCCGACGGAAGTATGGAGGGTAGATGGAGGATGATGCTCGGTATGTGGAGGACGATGAGCGCAATTTCGTCGTCGTAGGCAGCATCTTTATTGTATTTAGTTTACTAGTTTAATTAATCTTCGTCTTCTTCTTGGATTTCAAGGCAGGAAGGTGCTGAATTTTATCAAAGATCTATGGTTCTTCGTTCCAGGTGCGATGGCGAGAAGGAACATAAAAACGACGACGACTTCTCTCTAAGATCAGACCAGAGAACCTCTCTCCTCTGAGAAGGGAAACCAATCAGATCGACTGAAATAGTGGGCCAATATATGGGTCGTAAGCAAGAATAATGAAAATGGGCCTTAATTGTTGGGCCCAAATCCGCTCAAAGCTCTGTTAACATTTAAGACGTTTGAAGTTCGTTACTTCTGTTAGGTATCGAATTACGATGGCAATGGATCGGCCCAAGGAAAATGACTTGCAGATAGTGTCGGCGACGGTGGAGACGGCGGTCCCGGCCCTCCCGCCACGTCCACTTGTGGCAGCGGTGGGATCGACGGCGATTGTGGAATACACGGGGCCTATTTCCAAAGAAGAGGGGGAGGATTTGGAACTGAAGCTCCGACGAATCCTTGAAAACGTACCGGTTCGAGTTAATAACACCTCTGGTAGCTCTGCAGGTTCCGGCTCCGGCGATTTTCACCAGGTATTTTATGGCATTATAAGTTAGGACTTGGTTGAGCTTAAATTCGGTGAAAATGGTATTGCATTAGAATCTACCGTATGTTTCTTCGTGGACCATTGGGTTTTGATAGGTTAGGGTTCTTTTAGAGGAAGTATAGGACTTATTTAGGAGATCTTGTTATGCCATTTTGAGTCTGCTGGTTTAAGGAATGCAGAGAGTTTTGATTGACTGTTGCCGTTGATGATGATCAAATTATAGCTCTTTATAGTTGATGTTGATGGTGGGGAAGTAGAATTTTCCACTATTTTCAGTTTATTTGTGGACATGGGTATCCATTCATCATACGTGTAGAGTAAAGAGACTGTGAGGATTGTAGCTTAAGAATTGGAAATCGCTGCGCTTTAACCTCGAAATGGGTAATCATTAGGAAAATGAGAGGAATCTTACTAGTTTTGTTGATTAATCCTTGTACTTTCAATCTTCCGATGAGAAGTTGAAACTTTGCATCTACTTTAGCGTCTATAGAACAGATAAAAAGCCTGCTTTGTGTTGTTGCAAGAGTTGATTGTTATGATACTTTGTTCCCTTTAAACTGAGCTACCATCTGACTTTCTTCACCGATTTCATATCACCAGATTCTAATTTGTTTAAGCAAGTTCATGTAATTCTTCGTATATTATTCAAATAACAAGTGTGTTTTATCATTCATGAACTCAAATGCTCTACTTGTGGAAATGTGATGACCCATGATTAGCTTGGGAACCATTGAGCATGTGAACAGATATGGGGTTATCTGCCTGTATCTGCGCGTATACATTTTGTGAGTCTCCATGCGTCATTCTTTTGAATTTGATTTGCTACAGTACCGTCAAATGAGGAGGAAGGAGCAGGATCGACTTGCAAGGATGGATGTTGATTACCAGAGAAGGAAAGAAGCAGCTGAATTTGAAATGAGAAGGGTGGAAAGACTAAAAGATGCCGAGGAGCGTACAGCAAAGAAGCGTTCAAAACGGCAAAAGAAAAGGCAGAGGAAAAAGGAGAAGAAGATGCAACCAAGTACCGGTGGAGAAGAGGAAAAGAGAGAAGAATCTACCGACAACGAAGGAGACTCAGATGGATAATGAGGATGCAGCAAATTGAGTAAGATCGAGGTGTTTACTGATCATTTTATATTAAACCAATTTTCAACTTCGATTTCAGACAGACATGCTCAGAGAAGTAGCTAAACTAGATCCATTAGTCTTTGTACCGCAGTAGTTCACCATATTCCCAAATCTTATTCCATTGTAATATCACTTGTTAAAGAAACAAACGGTTGTTAATTATAGCAGTAGTTGATCTTGATGGAACATGTTTTCGATCTGTTCCATGTTCATTTAGTGTGTTATGTGGATGCTATTTTGTGATAAAATCCCATCTAAAACATATGGGATAGTGAACTTTCTGTTAATGGTATGCAAAAAACTACTCTAGGGTAAGCATTTTATACTATGCATTGCTTTCCCATATGAACTTGTAATTTAGTGATATTCTCTTCAACGCAGAGAGAGTTAGTTCTCTTGTTCGAGTCTCCAAATTATATGACAAAAAAATATTATGATCAATTTTTGTTTTTATATTTTGTTTAATAAATTAAACTGACATTGAGATCAGTAGTATTAAATTTTTATTTAAAAAAAAAGTAGTGTTAAATTTTTATTGCAAATAAAATAAGAATTTTTTAAGGTTTTTTTAAAATTAGTTTGGACTTACTACGTAAAAGAAATTATAACAAAAAAAAATCCTCAGGACTTTTGGGGCTGAAGTAAGCCCAGCCCACTAACAGTATCTAGCTAGATACATCTTCTTCTCGTGCACGTTATTGTGAATAAGAAAGAAAAGAAACTGTTGCCATAGCCCCATCAGTTTCCTTTGTTTCCTTGTTAGCGCCGTTTTCTAATTTTCTACTGGTACTCCTCTTTCCATTTCTGCAATCCAAACACTGTCAATCGATCACAATGGGAGACACCATTCCTGCTCGTTGCATGTCCGTCCATCAATCTCTCGGCGGTGGCTCAGGTCTTCCCTCTCTCTAGTTCGCTTTATCTATGTGTATATTATACGTTACATTCGTTTTTCGATGGTTTTGATTTCTAATAGATCTGGTTCTCATGATTGGATGGCATGTGTGTGCGTTTAGTAATCTCTACGAGGTCTGACTCTGATTTCTCTGATTTTGATTGTTCCGGAAATTCCACTTGGCAGTGGCTGATGTGCTGTTATGGAAGAAATGGGGTGGAAGTGCGGTGCTTCTAATATCTGCAACAGCATTTTGGTTCTTATTCGAGCGAGCCGGTTACAATCTATTGACTTTTGTGGCTAATGTACTGTTGCTTCTTGTTGGTATTCTTTTCTTCTGGGCCAAATCTGCTTCCCTTCTAAACAGGTAATCAATAAGTTTTCTCTGCCATTTTTCTGTTCAATGGTTAATCAGCTAATTTTTGTTAAGTTTCGTTGTTGTACTTGAAATTCTATGGAAGTCTTTTTTGATGAACTGAGCGTCTCCACTTGTTATTTGCTTTGTTGTTGCTTGTGGGACTTTTAAAAGCTGAAAATTGAAATTGGTTATTGGGTGCTTTAGGCCGCTGCCTCCCCTTCCTGATCTGGAAATATCAGAGGAAACAGTTACCAAGGCTGCAAGCGTCATTCAAGTGTATGTCAATTATGCATTGTCAATTGCACGCGATATTGTTATTGGTAGAGATGTGAAAATGTTCCTTCAGGTTAGGAGCTTTATCTAAAACTTGGTGTGTTAGTTCTGTAAATGCTTTTGTGTATTAATCTCAAAAGCTTGGATTACATTGGTGATGGGCATAATTCTTCAGGTTGCCTCTGGTCTGTGGGTGGTATCTTATATTGGTAGTCTCTTCAACTTCATCACTCTTGTCTATGTTGGTGAGTTGCTTTCTACCTGTTGTTTTCTATTAATGAGAGCATGATGTAATGCTTTCATGTTTATTCATTTGCTTTTGTTTGATTATTTATGCAGGGGTTCTTTTGAGTCTCTCAGTCCCTTTCGTGTATGACAAGTACCAGCACCACATTGATGAGAAGCTATCTGTAGCAAATAAATTCATTAAAACACAGTATAGGAAAATTGATGATACAATCCTAAAGAAACTTCCATTGCCGTCAAACAAGGAAAAGAAGGTTCAATAGGTATCTCTCTTCTTTCTGTTTGGATGACTTGTATAAACAGTTAATCTGCTTAAACTATTGTAAAGAAGAAATCCTTTAGATGTATTTACAGATCTCAGATTGATGATTGACATATTAGTGAAATTTGATGGGTGGTGCTCTTTATGTTGAAATCAATTTTGCTGTGAACTTTAGCACGTTGCACTTACCTATGCTTCTCAATGCATTAGTAGGAAGGGTCAATTTTGATGAAGTTATGACAATGTTACTGAGTGCTGGATTTACTAAGAGATGCATTTGGTTCTCAATTTTTATTCAGAGGTTCCAGGAGTTTGGCAAACACTTTCTATTGTTGCAATGTTCTTTCCTATTTTCCTTTGTTGACATTCTTGGCTTGTTTGTTATGCTTTAGTTTATAATATAACGATTATCGAACTTCTGGAAACTTTCTATCTTCGTCTGTACTGATACAAACACACATTTTGAATCAAGGTTCCACGAAGTTTGGGAGGACTGACAGCGTGAAGATGGGTTTGAAGTTTCAACATATAAAGCTTCTGTCGTTTCTGCTGGTATTCTATCAGTATCAGTACAAGTATCTAATGCTAGTCATTCATAGTGCTTTAGGATTAAAATTGATCCCCTTTTTTTCCGTGGGGAGACCATCGTCTTGCTAAAACTTGGTTACAGTTTTGTTGGTCCTTGCGGTTCCATGTCGCTTTCCTTTCCCACTGATGAAATGAAGTCCTCAATAGTAGACTGGAAAACTTACTGAGATTTATCTAGATTTTTCGTTGATAAACTTTATAAATTAGCTCGCAATATCATATATTTTGTGTTTTTCATGCGATTATATTTATTTATTATTTAGAGTATAACATGGCATGGGTTTGGTTAACCTCAGCACCGTAACGCATATAAATATTGACAATGAGCTGTGTGATTCCCTAAGCTGGCTGCACCGCCTCAGTATATTCTTACCTCTCGGGCACCATCCCTCCTGAGCTCTCGGGTTTAAGTAGCTTAAAATTACTTGACCTCTCCACTAACAATCTAACGGGAGAAATACCAGAAAGTTTTTCTAAGCTGAAGAATGTCATGTTGCTGCAGCTCTAGTGTCTGTCGATTTCAGTCAGAACAGACTAACCGGTGATATTCCAAAAGAGATCACTAAACTTCAGAGATTAAGCACCCTCAATCAACCTCTCTCGAAACCTGCTCACCGGCCATATCCCGGATGAAATTCGATACATGGGAAGCGTCCTCGGAAATCCTGATCTCTCTTACAATAATTTAGCAGGCAGAGTCCCAACTGGTTTTCATATGTTCAACAACATCACATTCGTTGGAAACCCCAACCTATCTTCAATATATATAATGATGCTCCATGCCAATCTTTGGCTACTCCAGTTCGTGGTCCCGCTGCATTATTCAGTAACTCAAAGCTCAGAATCACCATCATCGTACTGAGCAGTATTTTGTTGCTAGCGATGGTAACGGTTTTAACTACTTACGGAATGAGCAAGAGAAAGGGTGTCTAAAAATCAAACTCTTGGAAGCTGACAGCGTTTCAACGACTGAATTTCACAACAGAGGACGTGGTAGAATGCTTGAAAGGAGAACATTATACGCAGAGGAGGAGGCTGCGATCAATGCGGGAAGGTGTCGTGGTGACAATCAAACAGGTGGTTGGACACGGCGGCAGAAAGAGTTTCTTGGTTGAGATTAAAACTCTGGGAAAGATCAAGCGTCGGAATATAGTAAGGCTACTAGTACGAATGGAACCAAGAGACAAACTTCTTGTTGTATGAGTACATGCCAAATGGAAGCGCAGGGCAGTTGTTGCATGGGCCAGGAGGGAATTTGCAGTGGGAGATGAGGTATAAGATTGCTGTGGAGTCTGCTAAGTACTTCCGGCAGGCCGATACATCCAAATACATGTCCTTCATCGCTGCCTCTTATGATTAAATCGTTCCAGGTCTGTAATTACGGAGTAAACTTTTAGCTGAATGACCTGTATAGAATGAAGTTGATTTGACTAGTTCGATTCCATGTTTATGCAAAACGTTGAAGGTCGACCAGAAGAGTGACCTTTACAGTTTCGGTGTTTTGATGTTGGAGCTGATCTCCGGCAGAAAGGCAGTAGGGATTTTGGGGATGATGTGGTTCACATCGTGACATGGACCAGGAATACCTCCCTAACCCATCTGATTCTGCTGTAGTTTTGGCAGTAGCAGACACCAGGCTTGCCAATGGGTATTCCATGGCAAGTATTCCATGGCAAGTGTCATGCATATGTTTAGCCATGTTCTACATCGAAAATAGGAGCTCAGATAGCCTGACAATGAGGGAAGTTGTTCATCTGCTTACCAACCCTCCCGAGTGGAGCCTGTCCCAAGCCTAGTTACACTTTAGATGCCTAACTACTATAACTGTTTAGTTCATTGTCCATCAGATGATCAGATACGCAGGTTTTTGGAATAAAACGATCTCATGTTGCATTCATAGGCAAAGATTTAACATTACAATCTTCAGCAGTTTGGCTACAAAATCATGTTGTCACCTAACAATGAAAGGGTAATTTATGCAACCTTAAGCAATGGGGTGCTCTCAGAAGGCGGTAGTGTCACCGAACGCAACAGCTCTAAAGAGCAAACAAGCCCTAGGAAATGAGAGAGGATTGTGTTTGCCGATGCCTGCACCACAAAATTGAGTGAAAATGATACAAGACAATCAGTCAACTGATATACCGTCTCCCCAACATCACATTTATTGTTTATTCTAGAACTAACCACAACTTGAGGGTAAGAACACATCATATCACAAAAATAAACCGGTAAATGGGGTTTTAGAATCCATAAGTAATTTGATTAAAGACTAGGCTCTAAACGCCATCACTTAAATTATGATACAAGACATTACTATTGCTAGATTATTCATCGAATACGGCAAGCATTGAGGACTTCTTAATGAAATTGCACTTTCCTACCACATCTGTTTGCGGCTTATCAAACAAAAAACTTCATTATGCTTATTGAATCTACTCATTTAAGCTGAAAGGAAACTTTGTACGGTTGTTTAGAGAAAGACACTAGAACACATTAGCAGGACTCTACTAATTTATCCATTTTTCAGAATTTCAGGAATTCAGAATGGATTTGAATGAAGCAGTATGATGTAAAGAAGCCATGAAGTAAAATTTAAATCTCAGTATTTTTCATATAAAGTTAGTTAAAATTCTGAATCATGTAAACTCTAATATCTGACCCGTCAACCTGAAGGCACTGTGTGACCATGGCATGAAACCAGAGCCATGGAAAAGGCAAGTTTGTTGCGTTACAGACTTCTAAAACAACACAATTTAGAAAAGTTTGCTTTTCTATAGCACTTATTATCTCTAATATCTTGTTAGAATGTCTATGTATCAGGCAATGTTAAGTCCAGTACACCTAAGGTGACAAGCAGAATAACACAAACCTAGATTTTACACCTATAACTCCCTCATGAGATAGTACTCAGCACAACTCTGAAAGGAAACATAGAATTACAGGAGTTATAAATGAGTTCATACTCATACCTGCACCAAGAACACATCCAATGCAAGAACAGGGCTAGAACCAGGCGCAATTCCTTGGTAAAAAGGATTTGTAGATGTTGTAAGAGATTTCGCAACCAGCAATCCCACTGTAGCTTGCATACCCAAAATTGCAGCAGCCATCCCCAACAAATTCATCACTATTCCATTTTGTATGCCCTTCACAACACTAGCACGCGGAGGTGCCTAAAACCCAAAAACAACAATAAAGCACTAATCACAAAACAAACACCACACATCATTCAAGTCCCAAACCAAACACTAAATCATTAATCTGTCCGTTCCAATTCTTCAAAACAACAACAACAGACAACCACGGCAATTTATCACAATACCTTTGAAGGGTCATTGGCAGTTTTACGAAGCTTCTCTGAGAGACGAATGTACCCAAAAGACCAGAACACGGAAATGAACGCGGCCACAATCCCACCAGCAGTGGCATAAAAAGTGACTGGCGAGGTTATCTTACCCGTCACGACAATAGAAAATGATAAAATCACAGCTGCAACCACCGTACAAATTAACTGCCCCCAAAACCCTATACCCCCTAATCTCTTAAAATACCTCGACGTGTTCTCCAATCTCTTCGCTACCTACACACGTTATACAAAATAAATAAACAAAATTCAAACACTAAAAGTGAAAAATGGGTAAATGGGCATGTAATTGGGATAAGTAAAGATGACCTGGGCAAGTTTGGCTGCGTCGTCGATTGAGGGATTGGAGGAAGCGACGGGAGATGTGGAGCTTTTTGTGACGAATGTGAGCTTTGATCCCGCGGTTTTTAGAGGATGATAAGAGGATGGTGTGGTGTACGAGAGTGAGAGAGAATTTGGAGGAAAGAGAGGTCGATGATTTACGCGGCGGAGGTGGGATAAAGAAGGAGCGGCTGCGGCGGCGAAGCCAGTACGAGCCGGCGGTAGAAGTAGAGTTTGCATGATTTTAGATGTGGGTTTTTTGTTCTTGGAGTGAAGTAGACAGTTGACGGAAGGAGGAAAGGAAGAGTATTCTTGGCTTTGCTTGCTTCAGTTCAGCTTCTGGCTTGCCAGTTGCAAGTTGCAACCTTTAATTTTCTTTCTGGCTTTAGATTAAACGGACAAGAAGAAGCTTGGTTGACTTGTCGTTCGTAGATGATTTCGATTCCCAATGTTGGGCTGGCCGTTTAAATAATGTTCTTTTCGATTTCTGAAAAGACGCACGTCCCATTCAGAAGGACGCATTCTTCTGCGTTTCAAAACGACGCATATTTTACTTCCTATTAAAAAGACGCGTCCTTTTGTTTTTCAGAAACCATGCGTTTCATGTCCTAAATCAAAAGTACGCGTTGTTTTATAAGACGCACTGTTAAGTTTTTTTATTTTTGCCATCAGCAAAAAGTCTTAAGGCCTGAGCCCAGCAACCAACTGAATCAGGGCCTGCGATCACTAACTTCCACCAAATCCCCAAAATACAAATGTCCTATCAATCTTAATTAGCACCAGCGTGAAAATTTATTCATGGAACAAAACGGATACCCAATTAGTAGTAGAGTTGAAACTCGAATATGAATTTTTGTTGATACTTTATCATTAACGAACAATCAATAAACAACATATCAGTTAATATGAAATTTATTGAGAAGAGATTCAGGAAAATTAGATAAATGTACGGGCTGTAGAATTCCCAGAAAAAGAAAGTAAAAATCATGGGCTGCAAACACAAGCTCATCTGCATGTCCCTTGCCCATCTCTGACAAAGATTTAACACATTTTAGTTTTTACCATTCTCTTCTACAATCAGTCCATTATCTCATACCTTTTCACTCAGATTCCATCCATTTAATTAATGAGCATTGTAGATCAAGATTACAATCTAGATTTCCCCTTTCCTTCTTTAATTTTTCTGAAAACTAATTATAATTATGAAAGGTAGGGCATGTCCGGACAATGAGCCATTGAAACAAGACAAACTCATTAGTCATTACATTTTATAATTTAGAGGCTTTCTGCACAATAAGGTACTTTAAATGGGGTGAATCAAAAGTTTGATTTCATATCGTCAGTGAACTATTAGCTCATTTGTATCTTGGGATGAGGATAAAATTGAAAAGATAACGAGGAAAGTTTCAGTGGGTTAAGCATGCGGCAGGTACAAATTAAGTGCTGGTTACAGTACTCAGCATCTTAAAGGTTGTTGCTAACTACATATAATAATGGATCTATTTTAATTAAGTTAATTAATTAAGATTGGTAGGATTAAGTATAACATAACCACCTCAATAAAACACAACTAGTTGCATGTGATGTGAAAGAGCATCCAAAGGATGAGATGGGTGAAAGTAGGTTGTGAATTCACTTTTGAGAATAGTTCTTTCGATTCTAGGAATGTCGTCTATTCGTTAGGTAGAAAGTAGATGGTGAGTTGATATTTCCGGTAGAATTTTTCGACTTCCACCGTACTTGGTTAAAGATTTAATTACTTTGGTAATCGGTAAAAACAGATTGAATCAAGAATCTGAAAGATAATGCCATAATGGTTCTTAAAAAGAAACTACATGTGCAGTGCAGTGCAGACAAATCAAGTTTTGTTTTACTACTTCTGGAAAAGGAGTGGTTGCATGTTTGGGACCATAAGATGTAATATAGCTCAAGCAAAAGCGGTCCCAAAGGTTAGTATCTTTTGGTGTGTTCTTGAGTTTTGGTCCATCTCTTCCTATGTGTTTGTTCAATCAAATCTTGTTCTTGATCCAATTATAAGTTCAAGATCAATGTGCTTCATTTCAGAACTTATGATGAAAACGAAGGCAATCAATTATTGAGCATTATGAAGTATTGCTTCTCGTGACTGATAAAAATGTATCAGGGGAGTAAGATTTTGATGTTGCTGAAAGATTTATGTGCATGAAAAACCAAAAAGTGAAATGGGCCACCAAATAATACAGTCGGACCATATTTATATCACTCTTCATCAATTTTAACTTTTGAAACTAGGATGAAACCATAATATTTCTTTTAGCTTTTTTTTACTCATCTTTTCGGTTATCATTTAAAATTAATATCGTTGGAGCATCCTTAGATACTAAAGAAGTGGTGACTCAATGTGCTACAATCTTTTCTTGAGTTGTTTTGGTAATTGGTAAAAGATCAGACCGAAGCAAAAGTAAGTAGGAAATAAAGGACCAGATTGACAATGGATGGCAGAGACCATCTTTTATCCCAAGTGTGTAAAGGCTTTAGCTTGTTTTGGCCTTGTGTTGTGTTGTGCGGTGGTGGTGGTGGTGGCAGACCAGAGGCAATGCAACCTGTGACTCCATAAAGACCAAGCCTAGCCTTGGATATGGGCCTACCCCCAAAATGGCAATCATGTTTGTGACATCGGCCTATTTAATCTGGACACGTGTCTTCAAAAAAAACTGAGATTATTAGATACTTGGAATGTCTACAGCTTAATAGGTAACCGATTTCATCCTTAACCTGTCTTAATTCGAGAACTAAGAATAGAATAACAAATAAATTCTTTGATCAATCTTGACAAAGTGAGAACTGATGTAAAGAGAAGACAAAAAGAAACAGTAAATATTAGGATTAGAACTACATTTTAGAAGGTGGAAGCCAGCATGAAGGTTGTGTTTTTGAGTTCAAGGGATCAAACTTCAAGGCCAGTACTCAACAGTGGAGTGAATTTCAGCTGCATGGCCTCCAATTCACTTTTCTGTCACGTAGCAGCACATTCAAGATTCTTCTCCACTTCCCATTTCCAAATTAGATGCAACAAAAAATATACATTTACTAAAGCTAACAGTACATTTTACTCCATCTTTTTTTGCATCCCATCCTTTAATTTAAGCACCCCCTCATTATTCCATGTGTACATGCTAAATAGTCTCATCCTCCTAAAAGGAGTAGCTCATTCTGTCGGCAAACCCACATCACCCATTTTTATATCAAGAGCTCAGCAACAAACAACATTAACTACTCCAAAAAAAACCTGTTTTAAGTGTAATGATCTAGTCAAGTTTCATTTATTCCGTTCATAATAATACCTTAAGAGCAACCAACAACAACTGCAACTCTCTCTATCTCTGGTCTCTGCCCCTCCTCTGCTCAGGCTTTCTTATCATCAATTTGGTCACCAGAACCACTCCAACTGCAGACTGCAGTAGGTCACCATCTCTTCTCTCTCCACTACCTCAAACTTATGACTATGTAAACTCTACCATCCTAGGGTTTGTTCATCAGTTGAAGAAAATATTTGACCAACCAACCATGAGCTCCAATCTTCATTTCTTGGCTATCTTTCTTCTTGTTCTGCCTCTACTTCATTTTCCTGCATTTGGTCTGAACACAGATGGGGTGCTTCTCCTTTCTTTCAAATACTCCATCATCAGTGATCCATTGTTGGTGTTGGAAAATTGGAAATATGATGATGCAACACCATGCTCATGGAAAGGAGTCACCTGCACAGAAATCGGA
This sequence comes from Viola odorata, assembly GCA_963691705.1. Classification (NCBI taxonomy): domain Eukaryota; kingdom Viridiplantae; phylum Streptophyta; class Magnoliopsida; order Malpighiales; family Violaceae; genus Viola; species Viola odorata. The sequence goes on from OY829544.1 coordinate 1,289,974, forward strand.
CCACCAGCCACACCAGACATGTTTAGGGTCACAAGCTTAGTACTTCCTAACAGCCAGCTTCTGGGTTCTATCTCACCTGACCTGGGCAATATTGAACACCTCAGGAATCTTGATCTTTCCAACAATTTCTTGAATGGGTCATTGCCTGCTTCATTTTTCAACGCGACCGAGCTGCAAGCGATTTCTCTATCAGGTAATGAAATCTATGGTGAGTTGCCTGAATCTGTTGGTGGGATGAGGAGTTTACAGTTTCTGAATCTAACTGATAATGCCTTGGCTGGGAAGGTACCTGAGAAATTGACTACTTTGCAGAATCTTACAGTACTTTCTTTAAGGTCTAATTACTTTTCTGGTTATGTTCCTGGCGGGTTTGATTCAGTTCAAGTCCTGGATCTCTCTTCCAATCTCCTAAATGGGTCTCTACCTCTTGATTTTGGTGGGGCTAATTTGCATTATCTAAACCTCTCCTACAACAAGCTTACAGGCCCAATCTCACAAGGTTTTGCAAAGAAACTTCCAGGAAATATTACTGTTGATCTCTCATTCAACAACCTAACAGGAGCAATTCCAGAATCTCAGTCTTTGCTCAATCAAAAGACTGAATCTTTCAGAGGAAATCTGGAGCTTTGTGGAAAACCATTGACTAATCTCTGTGAAATCCCTTCAACTCTCTCTACTCCACCAAATGTTTCAACCACATCACCAGCAATTGCAGTCATACCAAAACCACTAGACTCGATCCCATCATCATCATCATCATCATCATCATCAAACTCAGCTCAAAACCAATCCAAAACTGGTCTAAAACCAGCTACAATTGCTGCTATTGCTGTCTCAGATTTAGCTGGCATAACTCTCCTTGCTCTAATTATTCTCTACGTCTACCAACTCAAGAAAAGAAAACAGACCACTCTGTCTCTAATCACCACCACCCAAACCAACCCACCAAAAACCCTCCAAAACTTCCCATCAGAGACAATCCTAGTAAAATCTGAAAAACAACAAAACAAACCCACGTCATGTTCATCATGCCTAACCATAAAAGGTGCAGAAACATCAGACAGCGACCCAGATGATAATAACCAGAAAAATGAAGATACCCACATGAATAACAATACCCAAAACGAGAATCAGAAAGGAGGGAAGCTGGTGATTGTGGATGGAGAGACGGAGCTGGAAATGGAGACATTGTTGAAAGCATCAGCTTTTATATTGGGAGCGAGTGGAAGCAGTATAGTGTACAAGGCCGTGCTTGGTGATGGTACTCCGCTGGCCGTGAGGAGAATTGGGGAAAGTGGAGTGGAGAGGTTTAGGGATTTTGAGAACCAAGTGAGGCTAATTGCTAAGATACGACACCCCAATTTGGTTAAAATTCGAGGCTTTTACTGGGGAAATGATGAGAAGCTCGTCATTTATGATTTCCTCTCCCATGGCAGCCTTGCTACCTCTGCTTGCAGTGAGTTTCTCCTTCTCCTTCCCATCTGCTCTGTTTTTCAAGCGCATGTTAGTAATTTCTCGTATTGTTTTCTAACATATGCATGTGTGCATGATAGTATTTCTTGGAGAGAAACAAACTCTAATTTAGTAATTTTACTCCACAGGCCATACCTTCTTGTCTTGGGTTAGCATGCTTGTGACTTCTGTCCTAAGTTTGTCTCCCCCTAATTATAATTATACTAAGTTCAATTGATTAATAAAGAATTTAGTGGTACTAAACTTTTGCTAATTTAATCAGTGTGAATTTTCTCAAAATGTCTATGTTTTTCTTGTTTCAGGAAAAACCGGTTCATCGCCTTGTCATTTACCGGTTGAAGTCCGGTTCAGAATAGCAAGAGGAGTAGCTCGAGGGCTAGCCTACATTCATGAGAAGAAACAAACGCACGGCAACGTAAAACCAAGCAACATCCTCTTAACCCACGATATGGAGCCCATCATCTCCGATTTCGGACTGGACCGCCTCATCTTAGGCAGCAAAGCAAGCAGCTCGGGGCGAAATCTCGGTAGCCAAGACCAACCCATCAATTCCGCCCACAACCCATCTGCTAGCTCCTCGCCGTACCAAGCACCCGAGTCCTTGAACAACCCAAAACCGAATCCGAAATGGGATGTTTATTCGTTCGGTATCGTTTTGCTTGAGCTTCTCACTGGTAGAGTGTTTTGGGATCGGGATATGCTGAGCCAGTGGACCGCTGGTTCAATGGAGGACAAGAGCTCGGTTTTGAGAATGGCTGACGTGTCAATTAGGGGTGACGTGGAGGGTAGAGAGGATGCCATGGTGGCTTGTTTGAAGTTGGCTTTTGGTTGTGCTTCTTTTGTGCCACAAAAGAGACCGAACATGAAAGAGGCGTTGCAACTCTTGGAGAAGATCCCTTCCGCTAATAATGTGTCAAACTAATGATTTGTATTTGGGTCCCAAAAAAAGAAGTGTCAATTGTAGGATCAAAGGCTATTGTTTCTTTTCTATCTTTTGGTGACTTGAACATTTGCTTGCATAAAAGAGAAGAAGGAACGTGTAAAGTGTGTTTGAATGTTTGTCTCCTTATTTTAGTATTGGAATAAATTGTGGATTTTTTTTATAAATAAATTGGGTTGGGTTGGGCTGGGTGATCCTTTAGGCCCACTATATAGCCCTATAAATTTGGGCTCAGGCTTTCTCCCAATCCGACCAGGAAAAAAATTAGTGGGCTTGAAACTTTATTATTTTATTTTATTTTATTTTAACTGATTAGTGATTATTGATTTTCTCGCACAGTGTGTCAAATTAGTAATGAAATCATCAGCTCATCAACAAAAATAAAATAAAAATCGAGGTGTAGGCAAGCTTGTCTGTCGGTCAACCAACCTATTTTTCCTGTGAATTAAATTCTCGATCGCCCATTTGATTCTTGAATTAAATGGAAAATGATATTTTGTAGGAAAAGTTAGGCAAAGAGAAAAGGCGTATGACAATTCCATAAATATGTGATGGCAGTTTTGTAAATATATGATGGCAGTTTTGTAAATAAAACGATCATTTTATTTACGAAATTGCCATTCGCCTATTTTTTCTGCCTAAATTTTCGTACAAAATATGATCGCTCGAATTATATTCTCGATCGCCCATTTGATTCTTGACGCCGAACAAGACCCAATTGGAAATGGAAGAAACGAGTCGATTAAAAAAACAACTCTTCATTTTGTCCGGCCAGAGCAACATGTCCGGTCGCGGCGGCGTAATAAAAAACCACAAGGACCAGTGGGACAAGGTGGTGCCTCCAGAATGCCAGTCCCACCTCGACATACTGCGTCTCACCGTCGAACTCCAGTGGGAATAGGCCCACGAGCCCCTCCACGTCGACATCGACACGAGAGAAGTGTGCGAGGTTGGGCCCGACATGTCGTTCGCCAACACGGTGAGGGAACTCGCCGGAGTGGTGGGTCTGGTGCCGTGCGCGGTGGGTGGGACGGCGATTAAGGAATGGGCGCGTGGGGAGGAGTTGTATGAGACGATGATCAAGAGAGCGAGTGAGAGTGTTAGGGACAGTGGAGAGATCAAGGCTTTGTTGTGGTACCAAGGAGAGAGTGACACGGCGACTCAACATGATGCTGATGCGTACCAGGGGAATATGGAGAAACTCATTCAAAATGTGAGGGAGGATCTTGGGTTGCCTTCTCTCCCCATCATCCAGGTCAGTTTGCTTCTAATCTTCTACTCAAAATTTTCTACAATTCTTGATTTATGAAGTAGAAATGAGTTATAATTTGTGTTAGACCTTATTAATTTGATTGGTTAAACCACTTTTGTGATTATTCACCACATTGGACATGATATGATTGAATTTGTCTATAAATGGAACCCTATGATCATTTACCACATTTAGCTTGATATGAGTTGTTGTGACATCTATGGTTTGAAACACATTTTTGCACATGATCATTGTGTTCATAGACAGGGACGGATGCTAGGGTGGGTGCCAATCAAAAAAAAAATTACCTTCATACCTTAAGTAAAGTTCAACCTCTATCATTCAATAGAATCCTTGACGCAATGGCAGCGCGTCTGACTTACCATTAGAAGGTCGCGTGTTCGATTCACGTCAAACCCATCTTTTTAAATTTTTTGACTTGTTGCACAAAAGCAACAAAAATTTACTACACCCGGATTCGAACCGAGGACCCTCAGAGTATTATGGGTCTGTTTGGCGTTCCGGTTCTAGTTGAAAAAGTGTTGTGGGAAAAGTTCTGTGTGGAAAGTACTTCTGGAAAAGTGTTGTGGGAAACGAGAAGTTGTTTTATGGTGTTTGGTAAAAATTGCGGTTAAAACTATAGTTGGAATGTAAAATGACCATAAAGGACATAAAACCCATTTTAAAAAAATTAATAAAAATAGGAAAAGTGGATCTAAAATTACTTATCTTGAGATGGAGATTTTATTGTGATAGGTTTTAATTTATTTTGTTCTATTATATAAAGTTAAAAAATGAAATTAAAATGAAAAAAAAAAGAAAGAAGAGAGAGGGTGCAAATGCAGCAAGTGCGTTTGCCACTGGTGCAAATTTCTGCAGTGAGGAAAGGAGGAGGGCCAAGGCAAAAGCTGAGTAGAGCTTTGTAGAAAGTTGGTTTCCAAAGGTGTTACCAAACACCACTTTCCAGCTTCTTGGTTTTGAAACCAACTTCTACAAACTAAACCTGTTTCCCAAACAGGCACTATACCAACGTGATAACCAACTACACCACCCACACAAGTTGCTAAATAATAACGTTTTATATAAACATATCTACAAAATGTTTCTCATCATAAGTATTCAACTTTTTAAAGGGATGATTATTTTCTTTTTTCTGATACACCACAATTATCTAAATCAGTCATGAATATTCAATCCATAAATAGAGATCTGATTTGCGGACACAACATTACAGAGAAACATGAATTACCGATACAACATTTGAGACTTTATCGGTATTATTGCGTTGAGAGTACACATTTTACATATATAATCACGTACAAGTGGGAAAAAAGCACAATACAGAAGAACGGAAACCTAAATGAAATTGTACTAACTTTTTATACTTGTTTACTTTTGGGTTCATATTTATAAATAGACTAACTTGGTAATTGTGATCGCATTAATTAACTTCAAATTATATTATGGTGTCGAGGTATTAGTATTTGCCAAACCTAATTAACAATTGTAAAAAGTACGTGAATTATAATATATAATTAATTTTTTTCTATATTGTCTTCTTATTTATCTTTTTGTTAAATTTATCTAAATATTTGTTATTTAATGATGGATACTCTTAAGCATTTTTTCATTTTTTCGTTTAGCTCGCTTGTCTTCCCTTTAAAATACTCCAAAAAAGAACCCCGCCCCTCCTGAAAATAATTCCCGAATCCGTCCCTGTTCATAGATATGTTTGATATTGTTTCCATTTGTCCATGTTAATAAGAATAGGTTGAGTACTTTATTCTGCTCGTGTTCGGTTCCTGCATTAGGTTTTGACATTGTGATTGATTTGGATTATGTTAAGTTAAGTATGTCAACCCTAGAATTTCTTGCTTGGTGTGTTGACTTAAGTAGAACATGTGTTATGTAGGTAGCGATTATATCAGGGGATGTTAAGTATTTGGAGAAAGTGAGGGAAGCCCAACTGGCGATAAAAATCCCGAATGTTGTGTGTGTAGATGCAAAAGGATTGGCTCTCAAAGAGGATAATCTTCACCTAACTACTGAATCTCAGGTTAAGTTGGGGATTATGTTGGCGGATGCGTACCGCAAACATTTTGCATCATCATAATAATTCCTCTTGCTCAGTTTTTTTCTTTAGTTGTTGTTTGTCCTCGATGGAGTCACTTGTTATCTTGCTCTTTGTAAATGTTTTCTCCTGTCACTTCTGTTTTCTCCTCTTGTTTAATAGCCCTTCATTTGCTGATGCTACTTGAAGTTGTTGTAAAGGTTGCTGAAATATAAACTGTGTAATTGGTTGTTTTGTTTCTGATATCAGCTTCGATTTATTGCTTTGAAAGAGAGAGAAAGAGACGATGGGAAAGAACAAAAGGATAAAACAATGATGTTGTATTACGCTAGCTAGCAGATATTTGAAGATACATAATTGCAGTAATTATAAAATTAGTTAACAGACTCTGAGGTCCACTAAATTGTTTGGGCTTTGCGTGGTGGCAACTGTGTCTTTGTGTTGTTTGGGATTTGGGCTTGTACTCATGGCTGGCTTCCTTTGTGGCCCGAGTAATGATATTTGGGAGGAATTCCCAAGAGGAATGACGTGGCCACGTCATTCCTTAATTACAAATTTGCCATTGGTAGTAAATTTACCAAACTACCCCCGTTTCCTTTTCCATACCCTTCTCTTCCTTTCCCAATTTTTAGGGTTTATTGCTGCTTCCTCCCAATGCAAACGGATGTGCTGCTCCTCTTGCTGCTTCATTTCTTTTCTTATTAAACAAATCCTCTGCTTCATTTCTTTTCTTATTAAACAAATCCTCTGGTAATTTTTCTCTTCCTCTTCCTCCGGCCTTTGCTTGCTGTTTCAGGGTCCAGTTCACGGAGTATGTACAGAAGAACGTGAAATTGTATCAGTTCCGTAACGGGATTCCTTTGACCACTGCTGCTGTTGCTAACTTCACTCGCGGAGAGCTCACCACTGCACTGAGAAAGGTACTCTGATGGGGAATTTAGGGGTTTAGTTGTTGCATTTAATGTTATGAATTGAGTTAGGATTAGAAATGTTAGGTCTACAGCAACTAATATGTATTTCGATCTTGATTATTTGCAATGTTTGGTTTCTCAGAATCCGTACTCTGTGAACCTTCTTCTGGCTGGCTACGATAAAGAAACTGGCCCATCACTCTATTACATTGACTATATTGCCACTCTTCACAAGATTGATAAGGGTGCCTTTGGTTATGCATCGTATTTTTGTCTCACCTTGATGGACAGACACTACCACAGTGGAATGACTGTTGAAGAAGCTATTGATTTGGTTGACAAGTGTATATTGGAGATACGGTCCAGGCTGGTTGTGGCACCTCCAAACTTTGTGATCAAAATTGTTGACAAGGATGGAGCAAGGGAGTATGCTTGGCGTCAATCTGTGAGTGACACCCCACCTCCAGCAAAAGCAGTGTGACTATCTCCAAAGACCCAAGACTATCTTAGAAGACTCAGTCCTTTCCTTTTCTTTTTATTTTCTTTACTTGCTAGAATGTTTGTATTTTGGAATGTTTATGCAAGTTCTTCTGACGTGCTATTCCTTTTCAGTTCAGGCTAGTACTTATGCAAACTTATGTTACATAGTTATGTATGAAATCCTCTTACTATGGGTTAAGTGATGGGCCTTTGCATATATTTAAGATAACAGTTTAAGGGTGATTCGAATAACAGATTCTGATAGTGCATTGAGGTCAGTTGGTTGGGACACTAGTGTGTTTCGATGCTGATGAATGTACACATTCATGTGGTTGAGGCTTGTATCTTTGTTCCTACAAATGGTTGGGATGCTTGATTTGTTATTTTTGTACAAGTTTTTTCAGAGTTTCTGTATGAATGAATTGAGATGCTTAAGCTATTCTTGTTTCTGTAATTGGTGGATATGTTGTGAACAGTTCTTTGGGTTGTACACTATACTTTTGTGTACAGTTCTAGAGGTTTGTTGGTTGGTGATTGTGATTACTGATCAATGTCTAGTTGTTTCAGATGCAGTACATATGGTTCAATAAGGAGATGGATAGAAACTAGCACAATTAATTGGTCTAACTTTTAACATGTTTTGTGTGTGGATGTAATCATGTAGCTTGTTCATGGTTGACTAACTCATGGAATTTGTTATTTTCACTGTCCGTAACATTTTGCTTGAACTGAAGCAATTGAAGTAGCGGGAAAGTGTTAGATGCAAAAGAAGTTTGCTGTTATATGATGAGCTGAGCTGGTAAACAAGAAGTATATAGTTGTTGATAGCAACACTTGAGGGTCCAGCTTGCATGATTTCAACGCAAATAAATGCAACATGGCAATTTAGTGCTCAAAATAAAATGCCTAAAACAATACATAAAATGAACATCTCAGTTTGTAAACAAATTGTTATTTAAGAAATCAAAAACAATATATACAATGTTGGAAACAAATAGGCCAGATTTTGAAAAGGACAAATAGGCCAGAATTATAAAAGGACAACATCCATTTATGAAATCCTCTTGGCCTAAAATCAACATCGTGCTCTACTGTTGCTGCAACCGGAGCATTTGAACCGTTTCATATGCTCTGCCCTAGCTGGAGTGATCTGAACACACTTCCCATGGAACCACATCTCGCATATGTCACAACAGATCCAGAATTCATCAGATGCATACTTATCCCCACAAGCAGCACATAACGTCTCTCCATGCTCATCCTCGTCTTCTTGATTAACAGTTGATGGTTCAGACGGTCCAAATACACTCTCTTGAGTTCCAAATTGAAATTCTGACTCAGAAAGATCTTTCTTGCCTTTCCTTGCTTTAGCACTCTATTAGAGAAAATCATTATTGAAAAGTTAAACATCATATACATACAACATATAGAAAATACATTATTGAGAAGAAATAATTAACATAAAACCTTTGAGTTTTTCATACCATTTTGTTTTTCATTTTCTGTTCTAGTGTTGACATTTTTCTTTTGGATGGGGGACGCCCTTTTGTTCGCACCTTCAAAGGAGTCGAAAATCTTTGACAGTCTTCTGTCATTATCGTTGAAGAGGTTCTTGCGGACTGTTTTTTCCACTTAGTTGAATCACTGATCGAGAGTTTGGAAGCTGCCTCATCTAAGGAGCCCAGTAGACACTCATAATTCTCTACGGACTCAGCTCCAACCTCTGCAACCTTAGCCCATTCCGAATTCAAATGATTGTATCTCACTCTACATTGATCATCCTTGCCGTCATCATAACAATTCTTGACATATGTATGTCTGTGTCTAACATCCTTCCTCCAACGAAGCAAGACATATGCAGATGGAACATAATGTATACCTTCCTGAATTAACACCTTCACAATATGTCTGCAAATAATTCCTTTAAACTGAAACAGAAGGCATGAGCAGCATAAATCTAGATTCGACGGATCATAATAAACAGAATAAGTCACTTTTCTTCTCGCACCACACTCTTTGCTTTTCAACATGTCAGTTACTTCAAATGTCGAAAATGAACCACACCTGTCAATTTCGTGAAAGGAATCAAGCAACAGTAATAACAATGGACTCAAGATTGCCAGTCATAATTAACTGAAGTAAAAAGAGAAACTCTTAGAGCATAATGAAATTGATTCGCACCTGTCAATGATGCCAATATTGACGGACAACACACCCCGCACCTCATCCTGAAATAACCGAAACAGTTCATTCGTGTAGACATCTTGAAATTGTTTCTCAAAGCTGTAATCAGTTATCAGAGGAATACAGGAATTGAACGAATCAAAATCTGCTTTCATTTCTTTCTCGATCTTACATTTCAATGCATTATCATACTGCTCTACAAACTGCTTTAGAGACGTCTTCGGACCAACATACCCATCGAAGAATGCATTCATACTTTCACTTCTTTGGGTTGTAGACATTCCGGCCCAAAAAATTCCTCTAATAAACACTGGAACCCAACGATGCCGATCTTCATATAAACCACTTAACCATGTATTTTCCTGAAGATCAAAATCATTAATCATGTAACCCCAAAACTCCTCAAATTCTTCCACCTTAATGGACTCGTAGACAACTTTTTTTAGCACTTTTTTAATTGACTTGTAATCATGACGTGATCCAAGCTTTTCGGGCAACTTCTTCATAATGTGCCATAGGCAAAGACGATGGTGAGAATTAGGGAAGGCAGATTTGACAGCTTTTTGGATGGACCTGCATTGGTCAGTGATAATTGCATTTGGAGGATTTGACATGCACATCAACCAAGCTTTAAACAACCAGATAAATGTATCCGCTTCTTCATTTGAGAGTAAACCACACCCCAATAGTACAGTCTGCATATGGTGATTAACACCAACAAATGGTGCAAAAGGCATGTCATATCTATTAGTTAAGTACGTTGTATCAAACGATATGACATCACCAAAAGTTGCATAAGCTGCTATAGACCGTGCATCTGCCCAAAATACATTTCTTAATCGACTGTCATCATCTATATCAAGCAGGTAGAAGAAATTAGGATTCCTTTGTTGCATGCGTGCAAAATACATGCTAAGGGATGCTGCATCTCCAACTCCAAGCCTAATTTGTCTTACTTTCAGTAGATGATTTCTACAATCTCTCTCCGTAAATGTCAAATTCTCATACCCCCTACTTCCACAGCCAAAGAATGAAAATTATTATTCACACGTATGCCTGCTTCATCATTTGTTTCAAGCCTCCTCTTCGCATACACATCAATGTCTTTATTACACTTAAAGAAACGTGCTTTTTTGGGACTCAACTCATGATTATGGTCAAGAATAATACGAGAAATTGTGAACACTCCTTCATCATTAATAATAGCGTTGATTTTAGCCTTACAACTAATTTTTCTTGATGGTCGTGGATTAAAAGCATTTTTGGCCTCTGATTTCCATTTACCTCCTCTACTACACACAATAGAATAATACCTCGGCGTCCCATTATCATCTTTCTTGATACTTTTTCTCGTAATACCGAATCCCATTGCACGAGAATACTCAAGATAAAAATTGTAAACCTCTTCTTCTGAATTGAAGACCATACCTGACATCGGAATCAAACCCTCATCAGGTTCTGACATTTGAGGCTCATCACTTTGAGGTAAAGACTCCCGTTGATACTCATCACTTTGTGGAAAAAACTCCATTACCTCCTAAAAATGGCAAATTCATTAGTTGATGAAGGTTGAAAATTAAAATTGAAAGCACCAGTTCTAACGTTAAGTAAAGCTAGAAAAGGAAATAAATAAGTAATATCAACTTGTCACTTGTTAATTAGGCTACTTTATATTTTATCCCGTTGAATAATTATTATCCATTACGTTTTTACTATTTTAGTCCGTAGTTATTATAAAATTAATATAAGTTAGCAATCAGGTGCTTTGAATTACTATAATTCATCTTTAATAATTCCCTAAAAATCTTTATTGTTGATAATTGTTATTTTCATTACTCACTATTGTTCCAATTAATTATTTCTCAACATAGATTATATTTCATATGTTTATATACTAAAAATAATAACAATACACTAAAAATAGAATATTGTATTAATTTCATATTAATAATAAATCTGCATTTCTTAATTTTTAATGGTAAAATAAAACAATTTCCATTTTCGGATTTTTTCATATTTTTTAAATATTATCATGATTTTTAAAAAAAATTAATATAAGAAATTATTTTTTAAAGCATCGCTAAGATTTTCAATTACAAATTTTAACAGAGGGCCATATCATCTAGTTGCAAATGGAGCCACTCATGACTTCCTAGACACTTTTTTTTCCCATTATACTATAACTCATGTAAAAAAAAAAACTAATTCGACTTAAATATTATCCATTTTGAGATAAATAATTAAAATTTGAGCCTTACAAACTATCGATTCTAATTTATAATATTTATAAACCAAATCTTAATAAACTCCAATATTTTTATTTTTATTTAAACTAAAAACATACACATACACATATTTTCATACACATAACATTTCATTCTCAAAACTAAAATAACAGAGGAAGAGGAAGAGAAAAATTACCAGAGGATTTGTTTAATAAGAAAAGAAATGAAGCAAAGGATTTGTTTAATAAGAAAAGAAATGAAGCAGCAAGAGGAGCAGCACAGCCGTTTGCATTGGGAGGAAGCAGCAATAAACCCTAAAAATTGGGAAAGGAAGAGAAGGGTATGGAAAAGGAAACGGGGGTAGTTTGGTAAATTTACTACCAATGGCAAATTTGTAATTAAGGAATGACGTGGCCACGTCATTCCTCTTGGGAATTCCTCTTGGGAATTCCTCCCAAATATCATTACTCTTGTGACCCATACTTCCTAGTTTCTGTTTCGTCAAAATGCATAAACGAGATTAATCTACTATTTAAAAAAGATACTCTCCGGCTTCTTATAATAGACACGGGCCCACTTTTTAGAAAAATTAAAATGGAGCCCACGTCAGAAAATAATATTAAAAAATTAAAAAATTTACTGTGTTGATGGGCCCGCATCAGAAATAAGATTAAAAATTTTAAAAAGTTATTGTATTGGTGGGCCCTTGTCAAAAAATAATATTAAAAAATTTTAAAAATATTGTTTACGTAGGACCCGCGTCAGAAAAAAATATTAAAAAATGAAGGAAAAAAAACACACCGTCCGAAGACGTCAATTAAAACCCAACTTTAGGTTTTACCCTCCGGGCGTCTATTAATAGAAGTATAAAAGATATTCGAAGAGATTGCTTGGAAAACATCATGTTCCTTTTTTTCTAAAAAAAAATCTCAGATTTCTTTCTTTCTTTTTTTTAATTAGATTTAGAAACAACTGGATTATAATTAAATAATGTTCGTATCGAATTGGTTTATCGAAAGGTTGTTGTCGTTAGCCCCCACCCCGCACCGCACCACACCAACCCCCAAATCCAGAGGCTGCAGTGCTGCAGTGCCGCACAAGCATATTCCCATAGATTCTGCTTTCCTGTTTTATTAGTGCCACTTACTAATATTTTGTCATTTTAAAAATTTACATTTAATTCGTCACTTTAAAAATTACATTTTATGCTAATAAGCGCACATGATTTGTATATTGACATTATAGGTATCGAATTTACCACTTTCTCTTATGTCATATTTTTTTTTCATAATTCTCACCAAGTAACTAATTTATAAGAGTAAATTTAATTTAAAATTAGACTATATTGAATTAACTGATAAAACGTTTGAAACCAATAAAATAGAAGAAAAAAATTGGAACTAATTAAAATAAAATGATGAACATTTGGGGTGTATTAACTCTTCGAAATTAAATTTCTGCTGGTAGTTTATCACCTATGTATAATAGAATAAAAGTTGGGTGTCAAATTATTAAGGATAAAAAATTAGAGGTAAATTTTAGATATCAAATAGATTTTTTTTCAAATAACTGTTTAAAAAGGAATAAAATAAAATAAAAGTAGCTTATCCTAAAAATAAATTATAACAGATATAAAAGTTATCCTATGAAGAAAATTTTATAAGAAAAATTGAAAAGATACGAGAATATAATAATAAGATAATTTTTTTTAAATATTTTAGTATTAAAATAAGCTAATTGGGTGTACAAATAAAAATTCCCTAATAATAATAATAATTAAAAAAAAATTTGACTCGATAAGAATCAAATTACAAAACCCTCCCCTCTTCCGCTTTCCCCAAAAACCCTCACCAAACCCCTGAACTCTCCTCAGTCCTCACCAAACCCATCTGCAAAAATATCGATATAAGTAGGCGCTAGATCCTCTTTTCCCTTTCCACTGACAAATCTCTCACCAACACCAACAACCAACAACCCAACAATGGCTTTCTCCACCTCCAACGCCAACACCCTCCGCATCTTACCCGTACCCAACAAATCCTTCTCTTCCAACAAACTCTCCTCCATCTTCGCTTCTCCAACGCCTTCTTCCCTCCGCAAATCTCGCTTCATAGTCCTCTCCGCGTCATTAGATGCCAAGCCCACTGTTTTAGTCGCTGAAAAGCTCGGCGAAGCAGGGCTTTCCCTTTTGAAAGATTTCGCTAACGTCGACTGCTCTTATAATCTCTCCCCTGAAGAGCTCTGCACCAAGATCTCGCTCTGTGATGCCATTATTGTTCGCAGTGGAACTAAAGTCAGCCGCGAGGTGTTTGAATCTTCTGGCGGGAGATTGAAAGTCGTTGGGAGAGCTGGTGTAGGTATTGATAATGTGGATCTGGCGGCCGCGACGGAGCATGGGTGCTTGGTCGTTAATGCACCGACGGCTAATACCGTCGCGGCTGCTGAGCATGGGATCGCGCTCTTGGCTGCCATGGCGAGGAATGTCGCGCAGGCTGATGCGTCTGTTAAGGCTGGTTAGTGGTCTCTCTTATTTGTAGCATTCTGTTGAACATTTCGTGTGCTATATACCGAGGGGATTGTGTTAGATCTGTTTCTTTTTAATGTTTTTTTCCTTTGTCTGTGTTATGTTAATTTATTAGGCTTGTCGTTTTATTTTGGGAATTTAGGAAAGTGGCAAAGGAGTAAATATGTTGGTGTGTCGCTTGTCGGGAAAACATTGGCTGTTTTGGGTTTTGGAAAGGTGGGATCCGAGGTTGCTAGGCGTGCAAAGGGGCTAGGTATGCATGTTATTGCACACGATCCCTATGCAGCAGCTGATCGTGCTCGTGCCATCGGTGTGGATCTCGTGAGCTTCGATGAGGCAATATCCACTGCAGATTTCATTTCCTTGCATATGCCCCTTACTGCTGCTACAAATAAGATTCTTAACGATGAAACCTTCGCCAAGATGAAGAAGGGAGTTAGGATTGTTAATGTTGCGCGTGGAGGAGTAATTGATGAGGATGCTCTGGTTAGAGCATTAGATGCTGGAATTGTTGCTCAAGCAGCACTTGATGTGTTTACAGTGGAGCCACCACCAAAAGACAGTAAATTGGTGATGCACGAGCAGGTTACTGTTACCCCACATCTTGGTGCAAGTACTGTGGAAGCACAGGTGTGTTTCTTGATTTTTGACTAGAAAATGCTCTTTGTGATCTTGTTAGTTCTCTTGTGAAAGTAAATAGTAATGTGTTTTGGTGTTATTTGCAGGAAGGAGTAGCTATTGAAATAGCTGAAGCTGTTGTTGGGGCTTTGAGAGGGGAGCTTGCTGCAACTGCAGTCAATGCACCAATGGTGCCTGCTGAGGTATATATCACCGTTTGTTGTGTTGGAATTCATATCACCTCTTGGTGAATAATTGTCGATCATCAAGTTTCACAATGCTGTATTACAGGTTCTGTCAGAGCTTAAGCCATATCTTGAACTTGCTGAGAAACTAGGGAGATTAGCTGTTCAGCTAGTAGCAGGCGGGAGTGGTGTGAAAAATGTGAAAGTGAGTTATGCCTCCGCTAGAGCTCCTGATGACCTTGACACCAGAGTGCTCCGTGCTATGCTCACCAAGGGTTTGATTGAGCCCATATCCGATGCTTTTGTGAACTTGGTTAATGCCGACTTTACTGCTAAGCAAAGAGGACTGAGATTAACCGAAGAGCGTGTTTTGCTGGATGGTTCTCCTGAGAGTCCACTCGAATCCATCCAGGTGCAGATTGCCAACGTAGAATCCAAATTTGCTAGTGCCATTTCTGAAACCGGAGAGGTCAAGGTTGAGGGAAGAGTGAAGGATGGAGTTCCCCATTTAACTAAGGTTGGATCTTTCGAAGTCGATGTGAGCTTGGAAGGCAGCATCATACTCTGCCGACAGGTTGATCAACCAGGAATGATTGGCAAGGTGGGTAGCGTCTTGGGACAGGAAAACGTAAATGTCAGCTTCATGAGCGTTGGAAGGATTGCTCCTCGCAAGCAAGCTGTCATGGCAATTGGAGTTGATGAGCAGCCCAGCAAGGAGAGTTTGAAAAGGATTGGGGACATCCCAGCCATTGAGGAGTTTGTTTTCCTCAAGTTGTAGTGTGGCTTTTCATTTCTTTTCTTTTTCTCTGAAGTACTGTAGTATGTATTCTTGTTTTGGATGGGGGTATCCTTGCTTCATTTTGATACCCAATTTTGGTTCGTGTGATTTGTGGCAACTATGAGGGACGAAAAATTAATAAATAGGTTTTTTTTTATTGAGATTTTTATGTACTCTGTTATGGTACATTGATTTATTATGTACTCACCTTGCTTAGGAGCATGTTACTCTTTCCATTTTAATGAATTTAACAAGGCAAATAGACAAAATGTGGGTGACTGTACTATATAATTTTCTGAAAAATATGCGAATTTATTTGCTTCCAACAACTACTTGTGAGGGGGTGTCAATTACAATTTATTTTATACACTGAGTACTACTTGATCAATAGTCTACCTGTATGACGAACTATAGTTAAGCTATCAACCCAACATCATTACAACTCTGTCAAAGCAAGATAAGCTACAACCATGTCGATAGCCAGTGCAAAAAGTGACAGCCCAAGCACCATAACTTACGAACCTGAAAGGAATGGAATCTCTGCCATGGTTGTGGGTAGGGAGAAGGGAAGGTTGTGAAGTGCTAAGTAGGCAGCAATACCAGCAGCATAACCGGCAAAAGCAAAGCCACTCACCTGAGGAACACAAACGGTTAATTTTAATAGACGGAAACTTGTTGCGTGTGAACAAGACGGTAATTTGCAGGAGAAACTTACTTTCCGAAAGTACCAAAAGAAATCCACCTTTTCCATTCCCATATACGCTACCCCAGCTGCAGAGCCAATCACTAGCATGGAACCACCAGTACCAGCACAATACGCAACTAGCTGCCAAAACTCGGAGTCCCGAGGGAATGAAGTGAGATCATACATTCCCATTGTTGCTGCAACCAGTGGGACATTGTCTATAACCGCAGATACAACCCCTATGGAACTTGCAATCAGTTCAACATTCGGAATATGAGCATCAAGGTAATTTGCCAGTTCGCGGAGGATCCCTGCAGCCTCCAGGCTAGAAAAAAGAAATATGATTTCACTGTCAATATCAATAGAGTAATCTCCCATTTAAAAGTTAAAAAATCAGAGATCACCCTCAGATCAATCCATGATAAAAAGAGTAGCAGAAAGGGAAAATTATTCATCATGAGGTAAGAAGAATGGATTAAGAATTCTTGCACTACACCTGCTGACAGACAAAAGGATTCCAAGGAAGAAGAGAGCTCCTTGAGTGTCAATCCTTGATAAAGCCTGTGGTACTTTTAACTTTTGCCTTTCAGATTCACCGAAGTGAATAGCATCTGTGAGTATCCAGAGAACTCCAAGCCCAAGAAGCATTCCCATGTAAGGAGGCAATCCAGTGAGAGCCTTGAACACTGGAACAAAAACCAGAGCCCCGATACCCACAGCAAAAACAAGCTGTCCTCGAGGAGCCATCTGTTCAGATGCCAATACACTGGAAGTCTCCTGCCCTTTCCCATTAACTTCACTGAATTGAACATGAGAAACTCATATCATTTATTTGATCCACAATCCCATGAAGTTAAACTAAGCCTTTCACGACTCTAATTCCACTCTTCATTTTGATAATGCAAGAAGAATACCTAGTCAGGGACATGAGAGCCAGAGGAACAGCAAGAGAAACAATAGATGGTACGACCAAGTCCTATAAGAAAAGAGAAGACATAAAGGAGACCTTTTAAATTTGATGACACTAATAGTAAATTGCTATCATCAAAGGTTACAAAGTTTACAGCGAAAATAATTTACTGTGAATGGTTATGTAAACACCCAGTGTTTCTCTACACTCTTTCAAAGTTTAGAGAACAAATTAACTGTAGACTTTTCTCATCACATACAAATTTCTCATGATATGAAGAAAATGAAATTCTTATGATGAGTCAAATATTGCAATTTATAAGGCTGAAACTAAAGACTGGTATCTAGGAATCCTAGCTCTCAGTTTCCCACACACATGAGCACATTCAAACCTGTGCACATACATGCAATAGATCAAATGCATATCCAGCTCAATTAACCAAACCACATACTATGAGAATTCTAGCATATGCAACATGATATAAATGTGGTAGGCAATCAGAAATTTATCAGCTTTAACCAGTCCCTTTGATTTCATAGCTGTATTCCCAATCCATTTTATGGTAAACTAAATATGCATTTGTTGCGTGCAACATATAGTTCAGCACAATACTGGTAACTTGATGTCTACTGACTCTCACAAAATAGAAGATACAGTAATATATATCATGTGCTTAATGGACTGCAAATATATGAGCATGTACATTGAAACAAAATGATGCAATGTAAAAGCTAATATGATGGAAAGACCTTCATTGTCTGCAGTGTGGATATCTGACCATGAATCCAAAGCATAGTAGTTGTCACATCACCAATAGGAGTCCATGCACCACCAGCATTTGCTGAAATTACCACAACAGCTCCTAGAAGCCTGTATGCAGCATCCAATGGTTTAATAGAAGTTATGATGTACTTTCTTAAATCAACTTTTCAATAAAATTGATTCACAGTAAAAGTGAACTATGAAAAATTGCAACACCAAGCCACTACACCATACCCCTTCCTCATCACAACTTCTGCAAAGGAAGAAGGATGCATCAAGATCTCAAAATTTTGTGATTAGAGTTCTATCCACTGGCTAAGTTGAAGACAGACTTTTTGATCTGCAAGAATTTAGGTATTCGTCCCTTCTTATTGGGAGGCTAAACTCTAGGTTTAGTGTTCTGACTCATAAATCAAGCTTTGACTGAATGCCAGGTCCATACAACCATGTATTCTACTCACCTACTTACTCATTCGCAAAGGTCATAGCAACCAAAGTTTATATCCCATAAACACCGTATGAAAAAAAATAAGCATCAAGTTCTTTAGATCTTATTCATAATGAACCAACCAGCACCTTAACTGGTACAATTTTCAATAAATGTTGATCCTCGCTTTATGAACTTGAGACTCAAAATGACAAAAAATCATAATGCCCGAACATACTTGCGGTATTCCGAAGGGGGTACTAGTTTCCTCAACAAAGACACCATGACAATTGTAGACGTCAGGTTGTCAAGGATTGAGCTAAGGAAAAATGTAACAAAACCAACCTGCAGAAGCCAATGACTAGTCAAATATCTTGTCAACAATAGAATATGACACAAGAATGACAGAGAATGATACAGTACTAAAGAACTGGAAAGTGATGTGGAATAAGACAGATCTCTAAACAAATCCCACAAATAAAATATAATAGAACACGGAAAGTAAAGATGGTAACTCCTTTTTGTAGTGCAAAAGTTGATTATAACCATCTGCAAAAACTTATTAATTGTGGTATTTCACAACAAGTGAAAGATCGGACCATAAGAAAAGAATAGCATTCGCCACTAAGTTGATTTAATTTATAAATTTAAAATACAAAAATGAAGGAAGATTTATCAATATGATCAGGGCAGCCGAAAGACAGCACTAACCACCCAAAGCAGAGTTCTTGGCTTTCTAGTGGTTATATTGTCAGTGACCAGCTTAAACCCTTGATGAGCGTCAACTATCTCAACAATGGTCATTGCACCGAGCAAGAAAAATACTATTTCACTGACTTCTGCAGAAGCATGCGTCAGCTCTGCAACAGCTACATCAGTTGAAGGAGCCTGCTCAAGAAATTCAAACACCAAAAAGTTTACAACAAAGTATGAAAGTGTAGGAGTATTTTACAACCACTAGTTGGAAAAGGGAACTACATCTACCAGCTAATCAGATGTTATCATCAAAGGATTGAAAAGTGAATGTAAAACTTACCCCAATACTTCGCACTACCCATAAGCTTACGGCCATCAACAGTCCAACTCCACTTTTATTAAAAGCTAGAGACTCTTCAAAGATAATGCCGGCATATCCTAATGCAAATACCAATACCATAGCAACATCCTGCCTCAGAAAATTTTCTCTAATCAACTACTGGTTCACGAATATCATATGCACTCAAACTAAAAGAGCACGGAAGTACTTCATAAGTCATCAAAAACAAGAATTGTGCTACAAGATAAAGATAAAACCTGATTGGCTGCAACCCATGAATGGTTAATTGCCACTGCCCCTGTTGCAGCTGCTGCAAGAATTGCAAGAGCTTTTAAATAATCAGTCTTTGGCTGGTAATTGGCTTCAAATTGTTGTGAGCTTGTTTCGTCAACCGAACATAAAGGGTCACATGATCCAGACGCTTGAGTTAGTTCCTGGTTATGAGCTAAAAGGTGTCAATGTGGAGTGAGAACAATAACATACTACACTAATAAATCATAGACATAATACATCAACCGTTGTTTTAAGTATGCGTCAATAAAATAAATGAACAAGCACCATAAGGAACACATATGAAAACCCGGTGCCATATCATCCTAATTCATAGTATATAATATGCCAAAAAGAATCCAAATAAAGAATAAGAAAGTGGGTGCTATAAAGATTGAAACTTTATTGAAAATGAAAGAGAAGAAGAAAACCTGAAGCTGGTCATCAATATTGGGCTGTGGAGCTTGTTGCTGAGATGAAGAAGAAGAATCTCTAGCCTTATCTTCAGCTCTAATCAGTAGTCCATTACCAAGTAATCTTCTTGAACTTCGTAATCCCCATATATATGATTGAGAAGGAAATGAAGATAGAGAAGATGGAGATGGCGAGTGAAGAGAGTGTCTCTTGAAACGGTGTGCTACTGAGTTCAGGTGATGCGCCCCAAATGAAAAGGACGCCATTGAAATTTCTGATTACTATATCTTGAAGAAGAAACTTTGCAGCTTGAGTTGCGATTGTGAATAAGAGGAGGATGCCGTTCGTTAGTTTGATTCAGTGTTGGAAGAAGTGACTGTTTTTTGTTGTGTAGTCGGTCAAATCGGTCAGTTACATGGAGGACAGATGCATCTTTTTGGAGGATAAAATGAAAACAGCCGACGCGTAGTTTCTTCAATGATAGACGACATGTAGCCACAAAAAGACCAGGCGATCTTTTCTTTTTTCCTTCATGGGTAACAATTTCTCGACGACAAGTTGTTCACCTATCCACATTACACGTGTCAGTATTGCAAGTTGCCTTCTCAAATATCTCTGGTTGATCTTCCTCCAAGTTCCTACTTCCTACCACCACCAAGCAGATAGAGGAGGAGATAGCTACTGATTTGTCACACATTTTCCTCTCCATCTGAACAGCCATGTCAGTAGCGCAGCTCTCCGCTTCACTCTCCCTCTCTATCCACGGTAATCTTCTTCACACTCTCATTTAATTTCTCTATTTCACTAAAATGTTTCAAGCTTATTCTGACTTTTATGGTTTCTGAAATGTGAAAATCATTTTGCAGAGACTTGTGTTTTCAATTCACCAAGAACCCATGCCACAATTTCTCGTTTACCCACTTCGAATTTTACTCGATTAGGCTCTACCTTCGCTACTGGTTCTCCACTATGTAAGAATTCCAGCTCTTTTGTAATGTCTCTCATTGGTTTTTTCCTGTGTTGGGTTACATTTGAATCCATAATTTTCTTCAATGAATCTATGTAGATCTGCTGTGATGTACTTATTGATTAGTTTTTCATGGGTCTGTATAAAGTTCAGTGCTTTTTTTTAATGGAAGGAAGTTTCAATTGCAAATGTAATCTGCAAGAGTAGCACAAGTGGTTACTGGGATGCTTGAAATTCTTGTAAATGTTGACGAAAGTATAGAAAATCATAGCATATTCGTGTTCCATTTGGTTGCTTGATGTGTTTTGGTTTTTTGAATTATTGACACCATTGTAGGAGAATCATTGTCTTTTGATGATGTAATAGAGTGATTGAGTAGCTGCTAACTCTTGTTTCCAATTTCTAGTAATATCAAGATCTTTTAAGAGGAATGCTATAAGCAAGGCAAAATCTGTTACAATTAGATCTGAGCAAAGTAGCGAGGGTGGCAACTTAGATGTCTGGCTTGGGCGTCTTGCAATGGTCGGCTTTGCAGCTGCTATTAGTGTTGAAGTAGGCACCGGCAAGGGACTTTTGGAGGTAAAAACCTTGTAGTTCTTGTTTATTTGTGCACTTAGCTAAAAATCATACACTTATTGTCAAGTTCAAGTTGCACCTCTTCTAAGAATTGTTCTTTGCTGCTGTATCAATGGTCCATGTACAGCTTGGATGAGTATATCCAGATTTTCGAACCTCGGCCACATTGTTTATCATGTGCCGAATTCATTGCTTAGCCATTTGCTTGAGTTTTCCCTAATATTATTACCAAATACCAACATAACTATCCCATTCTCCTCTTCCGAAACAAACACATCCATGCAGATATGTTTATAGAGTTAGGTACGAATTGTTGATTTGGTGGAACCTTTAGCTATGTCTGCACATCATAAACAGTAGTCAGTTGTTTGCAATTTTCTTATGCAATCGACGTTTACTTTCTCATTGCAGAATTTTGGGCTCACTTCCCCATTGCCTGTTGTGGCCTTGGCAGTAACAGCACTTATAGGTGTTTTGACAGCTGTATTTATCTTCCAATCAGCTTCTCCTAAGGATTGATTGTTAGGTGCTTTATCCTGTGACCGTAAAGTTTTTGCATTTCAGATTTCTAAGGGCACATTTTGTTCATTCATTGTAACTTATAAGAGTGGAGCTATACTAATGAATGTAAGTGTTGAAAATTTCAATTACTGTTGAAAGCTTTCCCCCATTCAGAGGCGGAGCCTCGTTAAGACCAGAGGGGGGCTACAGCCAGCCCCCCCCCCCCCCCCCACCAACTTTTCAACTTTTCAAAAAAAACTTTATCATAACTTATTTACTTTTTTATTTTTCTAAATTAAAAAATTTAATATGTTTAATCAATTCTTAATTTACTTTCACAACAATTAAAATAATAATCAATTACTTTGATATATTTTTAATAATTTTACTAATTATATCCAATCACGTATATTGTATGATTGGATATAATATTGTATGAATTCTAATATATAATTAATTTTTTTCTTTATTGTCTTCTTATTTATCTTTTTGTTAAATTTATCTAAATATTTGTTATTTAGTAACGGATACAAATACTTTTAATCATTTTTTCAATTTTTTACTTAGTTCATTTGCATTTCCTTTAAAATACTCCAAAAAAAAATCGGGGGCAGCCACACTTCTTGAGTACAAATTCTCAATCCGTCACTAATCTCGCCCCCCAAACTCTGCCACTGCCCCCATTTATGTTGCTTGAATTTTGCTAGCTAATGATCGAGAGTTCAGCTTCGAGAATAAACCAGTGATTTGAATTGATTATATCATAGTCTACACGGATAGGCACCTTGGAAAATATCTGTTGTCAGAATCTGATGAGTATGCACGCGAACCTGATTTCCATAAACCAAACAGAATCTCATGGCAAAAACAAATGTGCTTCGTTCTTTTTTTCTACAGAACTTATTCTTTCCACTTTTTGCAATGCAAAAGTGCATTGCCTGCCGTTGACATAAAGCATAAAAGATCTCATTTTGTTCGCTTTACTCCTCTAAAAGTGCTTTTCATATTGATCAATTTTCTTGAAATTCATGGACAAGAGAAGGTTTCTTGCTCTTCTATTTCCCTCCAGTTTCCCCTTCGATTCTGCAAACCGTGGCATGGGCGGAACAGTATCCCGACTCGTGAAAAGATTTATGTCAAAGACTAGCGTTCGGATTCTGATGGTGGGTCTTGACGCATCAGGGAAGACAACCATTCTGTACAAGCTAAAGCTGGGAGAAATTGTTACAACCGTACCTACAATTGGTATCTAAGTACCCAATATGAACTCTATATTTCATTTTGAAAAAAATATTTTGCCTTTTCGCCTCAATTTCAAATGGGTCTCAAATTCTGAACAAAGCATGTTCTTTTATGACAAGAAGGCAGTAATTCTGGTTTTTGGTTGTGACAGGTTTTAATGTAGAGACAGTTGAGTACAAGAATATAAGTTTCACCGTCTGGGATGTCGGAGGACAACGCAAGGTACCAACTACCAAGATTTGTGTGATTTTTTTCATATATAAGTTCGAGTAGGCATCAGATAACAATGAACTACGTATTAATCATTGGCATCTGTTCATATACTACTCAAAAAAGAGAAAAACATGTTTTAGCTCATTCAAATTTGCTGCAAACAGATTAGGCCTTTGTGGAGGCACTATTTCCAGAATGCTCACGGACTCATCTTCGTCGTGGACAGCAACGACAGGGGGAGAATTACAGAAGCACGTAATGAGCTGCATCGGATTTTAACCCATGTCAGGATCAGCTGTTACTCTTCGTTTCTTGAAACTAGAAACCAGGATTTCTGTCTAAGTTACAGAAGAGTTTATAGGGTTCCTCTTTTTGTCCATTTTTGCAGATTGAACTAAAGGATGCAATACTACTGGTCTTCGCCAACAAGCAGGATTTCCCAAATGCTATGGCTGTTTCTGATGTTGCTGATAAACTAGGATTACATACTCTTCGCCAGCGCCGCTGGTATACTCATAGATGATGTTTCCAAATTTTTCTTACAAAAAGCTGCTGCAAAACATGTATATAACAGTCTATTTGATTCTTCTCCGTCAACTTTTGTTCTCTAGGTATATCCAGAGTTCTTCTGCTACATCCGGGCAAGGGCTGTACGACGGTCTCGACTGGCTATCAAACAATTTTTCTGACAAGGCAGCATAGCCTGGGAATCCTTCTTGGTTTCTGTCGACAAAACGAGCTTCATCAAAAGCAGCATAAGGGACAAGTCACACATGAGGTGAATGGGAGGGCGACGCGAAAAATGCACCTGGGAATATCCTCTCATTGCATGGGAGGTTCGGGAGAAAAACATTCAAAATCAATCTAACATGTAAAACCCATTCTGTTTTGATTGATGACAGTTCAATTGGAAACCAGCATTCGAGTATTACAGCATGGAAGTGAATTATTTTTTCTCAAAGCAATAACCCACCGCAGCGGCGTCATGTGCTAAGTACACTTGTCCTAAATATGATCATAGAGACTGCTGCGCAAGGGCATGGAAACATGTAGAAATATCAAGAGGAGTTAACTTGCACCACTTCCTAGGTCTTCTGTAGGAAGTAGGATTGATTTCCATTTTCAGTGATTTGAGCAGTGAAGTGTAAATCTGAGAAACATTGGCTCATCGAGTCAGAGTTCCATAGCCTGAGGTGTTGTAGAAGCTTTTGAATTTTTCCCCTTTGATTTCGTAGCTCCTTTCTTGCTTGTCTTTTTCTTAGGTTTCTCATCAGCAACAGGTTGTGTGCTCTGTAAGTGTTGGTGGATGGCTCCTAAGGGATCTGACAGGAAAGCAGGGTGCTTGACAACCATAGCTAACCGTTGCCCTTCCTTCAACCTGGTGGACATGAACTGGTTATAACAAATAAAAAATCAAGCAGAAAAGGAATGAGAAAGGAAAGAAAAATCAGTAACAAGACAAAAATCGCGGAATTGAAACACATACACTAGTTTCTGCCTAGATTTGCAGTTCACTTTACGGTCAGCTTCTTTGGTTGGTTGTTGAGGACCTTTCGGTTCAGGGAGGAATTCTGATAGATTGGAGAGGTCATAAGCTTTCAATTTCTTCTGTCGACTCCGGAGCTTTTTATTCTGAATGAACAAGAACTACTTCTTAGTTCTCACAACATAAGGAACGAAATGAAAAAGATTCCAAAAAGGAAAAAGACGCAACAACATCCCATAGAGAGTAGCTATTATACAGCCCGTAAGTTTTAGGCTAGCATCCATTCCAGCTAACAAAACCTCTCCTTTTGAAATATCATGAACAATGCACCAAAAGAGCTTAATTAGTTGCAATATTTAGAATCTGAGTAAAACAAATATCGTTGTCCCTTCCATTCCAACTAGTAATAATTAACTCTAACACATGAATGAGGGTTTTAAAAAGGGCAGACTTCACCGAAACTGCACAAGCCATCAAAGGCACAGCAAACACCAATTCCAAAATGCAATCCAAGTTCTCATTGCAACACATTTGCAACTAAAAACTATCTTAGAGGAAAGAAAAAATATCTACAAAAAAGTTGCATATACACTGCACCAACCAAAATGCACATAGAAATCACGTCATGGACGTAAGAGCAACACTAGTTTAAGCAATGGTGAAGAAGCAGGTTGGAAAGAACAACCATACCTTAGTAATCGACTTTTGAGCAGTTAGAACCTTAACAGTGTCTCTAACCTCTGCAGACAAACAATTACAGCATTTGCATTATATAAGCTGGAGAGAACCTTAAATTAATATCAAATACAACAAAAAATAGCGTGTGATACATGAACCAACAAGCATAATTCGCCAAGAGAAACAGATTGGAACTCACTAGTATAAAACTGAACCTTCTTCTGGAATTTCTGGTCCGCTTTACTCATCGACTCTTGTCTAAACCAAAACAATATAAAACAGAGCAAACTATCAAAACCCACAAAATAATTCCATCAATTCACTTGAGACCACCAACAAAAACACAACCATTAAAATAAAAATCCGGCGCGCTCATGTAGAAAGATGTAGTCTACCTGGATTTCCCCATGATTGAAGATTTTTCAGAAAATAATGAGGTTTTTAGGTCCCAGCCGATCGATCGACAGTGCTAAAGACAGCGGCACGATAGCAGTACTATGAAATATGAAATCCAGTAGAGCGAGGGTTCTAGATAAT
The DNA here is from genome assembly GCA_963691705.1 of Viola odorata. Taxonomy (NCBI): domain Eukaryota; kingdom Viridiplantae; phylum Streptophyta; class Magnoliopsida; order Malpighiales; family Violaceae; genus Viola; species Viola odorata. Next base: position 1,316,319 of record OY829544.1, read on the forward strand.
GAAAATGGTGAACGGAGGGGAGGAGAGGAGACGACGATTATAAAAGACTAAAAAGAGAACTAAACCCTGGAAGTATTAAAGTAATAGGCGGGTTTAAGACATTGGGCCATCATCTTCTTTGCGCGCCATTCTATCAAGGCCCAATTAAAAGATAGCCCAAAAGAGTTGCTGGGCTCCTTACTAACTAACTTGTGTAGGAATAATTTAGTTTAGAATAGAAGGTGTAGAAACTTGGATATCATCTTTGGCATTCCGATAGGATACTAATTTCGTTCGAATATGATCAACGTTTTTAAGAGATGACTCTATCAACAGAAGAGAAGTGACGAGACTTGGGGTGGGGTCATGCTCCCCAAATTTTTAAAAAACTTTTATTTTAGTCCTTTTATTTGTCTATTTTTTAATAAAACCCCTATATATAGCCTCTGCAAAATTGAAGTTTTCTTGCAAATCCTTTGTTAATTCTTATTTTCATTCCTTATTCGTTCAACTTGGCCTCCCTGAGTATCTTGGTTTAGTTTTGCATTATTGTCTCCCAGTATGATATTTGTCATTTTCGAAATTCAAACTTATAATTAACTCATTTACTATTAGACTATAACCTATAATTGGATCAACTGAAGAAACAAAAATTGTGATTAATCTTATTCTATATCATTGATGAAATGTTACCGAAAGAGTTAGATGCACCATCTCCCATTAGGGATAAAAAAGAAAATCCATTTGATAAATATCCATGTTATCATTAACTTGGAAAACTTTCTAGTTTGTACTGATAGATGCGTATCATCATTTTGAAGCTAGCCAACCTTAGATCCTAAGGAATCATTCTTGCTGTGGAGCACTAATGAGAAAGTGTCCACTACTCAAACAATATTGCCCTCACAAGATGCAAAGTTAGGTACCTCTTTAACTACCTCTAAGGGAAGAAAATTAGTTACATCATTAATCATCGTTACAATAATAGAAATCAAACTCGTAACTTTACCTAATAATATATACTAACCGGTTAAACTAAAACTTTATGAACGAAACATTTACATTACATACTTATATTTAATGGTAGTGGTCCGATTCTTTTAACCTACGATACTCTTAGAATTCCTGGTTTTTTTCAACTAAATGAATTAGAGTTATTTATGACGACAAGGACACACATCCGATATGGTGCCACCGACACAGACTATAAGATTACCAATACGCGCACAAATTTGTGGTCGATAGCTTTTCCTTCCACATCAATGCTGCCCTCTATTATGTTCTCTCTATGTAGTCGCTACTCATTTCCATACGGAGGATTAAATTCGTTCGTATATTATTAATTAATTATTATAATTTAGTCCTTTCTTTTTTATTGTTTTAAAAAAGTGACTAATTTTATTCGAGTATTTACAACTAAATCGTTAGAGCATTGTGTTTCAAATGCAATAATACACAACTCTTGAATAATAATTAAGAAGTAATTAAAAAACTTGCGATTTTTGGAAGAAAATGACTCAAAACACTACTAAACTAAATTATCCACTAAAATTTGTCGGAATTGTTTCTTAATCTCTATGTCGGTCCTTATCAAGCATTCGTACGACACTTGTCCATTGTCGTTCTAGCTGTAGCTGAAAACGCTAGTCTATGAAAATGACGCACATAACGTTAGTCAAACTGATTATGTGACAACCCATAAGTCCACTAGTACTAATCAAACTTTAAAAAAAAAGAACTAAAACAAAAACTTCGAGAAACGTGTATAGCTTAGACAATCACATGTGACATTGCATCACCTTTTCATTGAAATTGACCAAAATCGTCACCAAATCTAATTTTATCATTTCATTCACATCCAGTGTATATAAACTTGTAAAGTTTCAATACACATTATTTTAAATGTAATATAAAAAATAAAAATATACTAAACTGACAACATTCTGAGTCCTTGTATTTCTAAATTTTTTTCTCTAATTTTATCAGATTTTTTTTTATATATATAAAATACTAAATTATGGTTTACCATAAACACGTCTGCATGTCGAGATTGGTTTCTGTGACGGGGTACACAGCTGAGACGAACCTGGACATTCTTGTAGACAATTATCCCCCAAGCTACCGGCAACCGACGTGTCGGGTGCAAAAAACGCCGCTGGCGGCTTCCCAGTCAAGAAATTACCATCAAGAAACAACCGTCTTAAACTCCTTTTTTTACTGTACTCCAACGGGATTGCGCCACGTAGCCGGTTGTATCTCATAGACAAAGACGACAGCAGCGGATATGCAGCGAAATTCGCGGGAGAGTTCCCCTCGATTTTATTGAAACTAAGATCAACGGCCACCAAGTTGCTGTTTCCACTCACGGGATTCGAGATCATGACACGTGTGAAGCTGTTATTGGCCAGATCAACCTGTTGAAGGCCTGGTAATTGAAAAAACCAAGATTCCAGTGTTCCAGTAAACGAGTTCTGACCGAGTTCGACGACTTCCAACTCAGTTGACTTGTCAAATGACGATTTGGGCAACGACCCGGATAGCGAGTTACCCCGTAAAGCGAGTTCGATTAAGTTGTAAGGCAATTTCGGTATGGACCCAACTAATTTATTGTAGCTAAGATCGAGTCTTCTCAAACTAGACATCGAATCCAACGATTTTGGTAGATACCCAGATAGAGAGTTGTGAGAAATGTCTAAGGAATCAAGGTTTTTAAGGTTGGTGATTGAGTTCGAGACTGAGCCAGAAAACAAGTTGGAACGGAGGGTCAGGATTTGGAGATTGGGGAGGGAGGAGATGGAAGGAGGGATTGGGCCGAAGAGGTTGTTTTCAGAGAGGTCGAGTGTGGTGAGGGAGGTGAGTTGGGAAATGAGTGGGGTGAGTTGGCCCGAGTAGCCAGCCGGGTCGAGGGTGAGTTGGGTGACTCTAGTTGAGTCGTCGGAGCAGGTGATGCCGCAGGTGAAGTGAGTCCGGCGAGGTAAGGCGCATGGGTCGGCGGCGGTGAAGTCCCATGAGGCTAGACATGACCATGGAGTGATGGAGGTTGGTTTGATTGCGGATTTGAAGGATTTTAGGGCTGAAATGTCTTGTGGAGAAGTAAGGGCGGAGATTAGAAGATTGCAATTGGCGGCGATGAGGTAAAATTGGAGGAGAAATGTGAGAAAGTGTGGCATTTTTTTGGTTTTCGTTTTCTTTCTTGGTTTGCGATTTGGAATTTTTTTGTAGGGGATTGGAGGGGAAGTGAGTGTGGGATTTTTGGACTTTTGAGTTTGAGGAGGAGGCTTATGTATAAGGGTGGAAGAGAGCACTAGGGGAAAGAAAAAGAGAAAAAAGTTGGTGCTTGTGTCTATCTACTTCATTCATTTATTTTAGTTTGGTAAGTACCTTACTTAATTTAATTAATTAAACCACTAATTTAATTAATTAAACCACTAAAACCCACCAAATTGTGACTTGAAAGGGAAAATTGAGAGCTTGTGATGAGTTCGTGAAAATAAATGTCGGTATGATCCAAATAAAAAGTTTTTCAATGCTGATTCGTACAAGAGTTTTATTCGAGTGTGACAATCGAGCTATTTACGTAATAAGTTACTAGTTTCAATTATTATTTAAAAAAAACATGTTAATTGAACATTTTAGTGTAGGACAAAAGTTGAAAAATTGTAAGGATTGCATTGTCAATGTGTCAACAAACTAGAAGACAGCTATTGTTATTCGATGGACGCCTAACGGTAGGTAGTCCAAGTGATGAGCAAATTCGCGTCTTGTAAAACAGCCATTGTCCTGCTGTCTTTGTTTTAATATTAATTTATGACGCAAATACTCGAATAAACAAATCATGAGTAGGATGGAGGTCCTTGCCAACATTTCACCCCTATACTAAGCGCGAAAATCAGAAACTACTCCTGACATTCAAAATATCTAATACGCCTCCCCTGTACTAAGGGTCAACGACAAAACCTCGGTCTCCGTTAGTCAAACTAACAGACCGTTACTGTTGACCGTTGATTTTGATTAAAAAATTCAAAAAATATAAAAATTCAAAAAAATATATAAAAATTCAAAAAAATATATAAAAAAATTTTTAAAAAATCTAAAAAATATGTAAAAATCCAGAAAACATATCTAATTTTTTTTTAAAAATATAAAAATTCATAAAAAATGAAAAATTCACAAAAAACATCTAATTTTCTTTTTAAAAATGTAAAAATTAATAAAAAATTCAAAAATATATAAAAAAATGTAAAAATTCACAAAAAAATTAATAAACCTAAAAATCCAAAAAAATGTAAAAATTCTAAAAAAATGTAAGAATTCCTAAAAAAAATCTAAAAAGGTAAAAAAATAATGTAAGAATTCAGAAAAAAATAAAAATCCAAAAAAACCGTAAAAAAGGGAAAAAAGTAAAAAAATCATAAAAAATGTAAATTTTTTTTAAAAAATTAAAAATTCAGAAAAAAATGTAACAAATCCAAAAAAATGTAAAAATTCCAAAAAAAAATTAATTAATATAACAACCTTGAAAAAAATGTAATTTTTTCCTTAGGTTAATTAATTTTTTTTAAAAAAACATTACATTTTTTATGAATTTTTTACATTTTTTTTAATTTCTACTATTTTTTTTGGGGTTTTTACATTTTTTATGGATGTTTTATATTTTTCCTATTTTTCTCATTTTTTGTGAATTTTTACATTTTTTAGATTTTTAGATTTTTTTTTTTAATTCTTACATTTTTTCTGAATTTTTAGGTTTATTAATTTTTTTGTGAATTTTTAGATTTTTTAATGAATTTTAAATGTTTTTTGTGAATTTTTAGATTTTTTTAATATAATTTTTACATTTTTTAAAAAAAAATAAATGTTTTTTCTGAATTTTTACATTTTTATATTTTTTAAAATTTTTAAATGTTTTTTATGAATTTTTACATTTTTTTTAGATTGTTTAGATTTTTTTTGAAATTTTTATATTTTTTTTGGAATTCTTACATTTTTTTCTGAATTTTTTAATGAAAGTTAACGGCCAACACTAACAGTCTGTTAGTTTGACTAACGGAGACCGAGGTTTTGTCGTTGACCCTTAGTACAGGGGAGGCGTATTAGACGTTTTGAATGTCAGGGGTAGTTTTTGGTTTTCGCGCTAAGTACAGGGGTGTTTTATGCTATTTCCCTATCTTTTTTTATAACCCTACTTGTTAATAATATATCATGTTACGAGATGAGTAACTCGACGTTTCACTCATGCGACATTTAAGTGCATCCTTCTATCTTAATGCCACACAATGTCCATGGAAATAATTTCATTTTTAAATTTTTTTTTTACATCATTTCCCAAATAAGCCCAAAGTTTTGGTGACCGTCATCTTGACCCGGACCCGACTTATGCGCCGCCCAAAACCACGCAAAGGCATCTTTGTACGATTTTTTGCGTGTGGTTCTGTACAGTGCAGACGACAGAGTCTGGTGGCCCAGGTGCATCATATACTTCTATGGGCGCGAATCTTCCGCAACATCCACGTTAGAGTTATGCAAATTCGAACATTTCCCCCAAAGTTATACGGTAATAATCCCAAAAAAGAAGATTTGTGAGTGTGTAAGGCTCTGGCCTCCAGGTTCTACCTGGGGAAGAGCTTTTAAAATAAGTACTGTGTGAAAATCATTTCTGAAAAAAGCAGTATGCTGTTTGGTAAATATTTTTTAAAAGTGTTGTGAGATACTAGAAGCTGTTTATGGTGTTTGGTAAAAATTGCTGTTAAAACTATAATTGGTATGTAAAATGACTATAAAGGACACGATGCATTTTTATGGTTTAAAAATCTGAAATGACCAAAATGTCTCTAAATTTAATGCCGATTCAGCTGTTCGAACTAAATGTTCGATTAATACACACACAATTTAATTTGATAAATACAATATTTTAGTTAATTAATAAAAAATCAAAAATTCGAGCAAACTGTTTATCGTATTATCAAATTGAAGACACCTAATTAATCTAAAGGATGAGTATGAATTATTAAACAACAGATAAACTAACAATTTAAACAAATTGATTAGCAATTGGATTTATGAAGAGTTTGGCTTAAGAATATTTTTTTCCAGTTTCTTAACAATTTAATTTGATTAATTTGGGAGAGGATTTGAAATTGGGCAGAAACCCAAATTCACCTCTCAATTACTAATTCCTCCAGCACCGCCGTTGCTGCTCACGGCCGTCCCTCCAGCACCGCCGCGTCTCACCACCGCAGACCTTCCTTCACCTAATCAAAAATCCCAAAAACAAAACCCGAAGTTAAGCTAGGCATTTTAACAAACACCTTACCCACGCCATATTTTATACAACACATTCATCACCTTTGCCTCGCTTACCACCTCTGTCAACCTGACCATAATCACAAATCTTTTCTATACCTCCGTCACCAAATTAAACCGGCCAATCAAATCTCCGCCGCTTCACCAAATCAAAACTCAAACCCAACCACCCATCAAAACTCATCTCTTTTCCTCCGCCAAATCGAACATCTCCCACAGCCTCACTAAACCAACCAAATCTACCCGTTCTAGCAAAGGGAGAGATGGGAAACAAATGAAAGAGATGGTGAGGGTTGATGATGGTGTTGCGGCGGTGATGATGGAGGAGGCCGAGAGGGAGAGATGGTGAGCGGCGATGAGGAGAGCGAGAGAGAGAGAAGAGGAGAACAAGGCAGCCACGGGAAATGAGAAAGAATTGGGTTTTTTTTGGGTAATTTATACTTGGTTTTTTTGTAAATAAGAAGGATAGTGGGGGATATTTTTGTCAAAAAAACTAAAGGCCAGCTTCCCGTGTTTTCTTCAAAAGCCACTTTCTGCTACTGCTCTATTTTTCAGCAGTGAAGAATAGAGGTAAAATACAAAGAAAACCCAAAGCACTTCCGTGAAAAGCTCTATTGGGAAGGTGTTACCAAACACCTTTTAAGTGCTTTTGGGTTGGAAAAGTGCTTTTCCCAATCCAAACCGGGGGCCAAACTAGCACTAAGCCAAGGTCTACAAAAATTACCACTTTTTTGCTTCTATTATTGATTCTTTTCCAATCCATATGGTTTTTGCTTCTCTAATCGTCCCAGCACCGATTCTTTCTAAGTTTTTTTCGAGGCTGTCGTTGCTTTTTTAAGGCGTTAGTCCTGTCATTTTTTGTAAACAAAGAAGATTAGGGACTATCCAAGTTCAACCCGTTTAAGCACAAAATAAATACTATCACCTAGTTAAACATGTAATTTTCAATTTTATTTTTTCAAATACTAATTTTTATATTTATCTAAAAAATTATTGCTAAGTTTTTACTATCAAAAGTATATATTTCTAATAATTTCAGTAATATTCTACTTTTATTTTGTAAACTTTAGTCATTTAGAAATTATAAAATATAGAAGCCCAGATTACCTATGGGCCAACTTGAAATTCAGTCGGGCTGAGCATAAGCTCAAAAATCAGGCCTGAAAGCTTCCGTGTTTACTTCCGATTAAAGTCCAGCCCAGAGCATGACGTTTCTACTTCCGTCTCGTTTTATCAATTTGGCCCAAAGACGTTTCGGGACCCAACTTATGAGGGTTTGGACAATATAACACCCAAAATAGCTTTGTGTTTGTATCGGATACTGATAATTGCCCGACACGTATCCGATACACGAGCATACTTTAAAAAAAATAAAAAGTTAAATTTAAATTAAACACTTTGGGACTCTCTCTAAGTATAAGTGGACACATGAATCTAATTTTTTTTATTTTAACACGAGGTTTCAATAGTAATTTAAAAAAAATATATATAATAAAAAAAATTAGGAAAGCTGTTTTTTGCTTTTTACTAGTTTCAATAGTTGAACAAAAGTATAATTTCTTTAATTTTCTTTAATTTCTCTAATAATAATTTCTCTATATTATTTGAATTTTAAATAAAATAAAACTCTATTTCACACTTTCAGTTGACAAAAATAAAACGTCTTCCTCCAAACCCGTGATATCTTGATTATGAACATGTCGTTTACCTTTCACACTTCAGTTGACAAAAATAAGATCTCTTCCTTCCAAGTTCCAACTCCAAGCAATCAAATCTCCATGAAACGAATCACACATCGTCCACGTCACACCAAAATCATGAGTCACCATTACACCCGCCATCATCTCCTTCTACTCGCTATCCTCTACACTTTCCTCTTCCTCCAACCCATCTCCTCCTCCTCCTCATCCGACGAATCCTGCCCCGCCGTCTCCGATGTCTCGTGCGGCGATACCTCCGATGGAGATCTCCCCCCTCCTCCGCGGAACGAAGTCCACGGGAACGGAAGGATAATAGACATCACGCACAGGTACGTGAACGACATGCCGTCTTATGGCTCCACGGACGGGATTGGGCAGTTCGTGAAGCTCGCGAGCAGCATAAAGAACGGGTCGAGTTACAATGGATCCGAAATGAAACTGATCGTACACCACGGCACACACGTCGATGCGCCCGGTCACTTCTACGATCATTACTACGATGCTGGATACGATATTGACACGCTTGATTTAGACGTTCTTAATGGTAACTAATTTAGTAGTAATTTTAATTTACTGCTTGAAAGTTGAATCCCATTGTTTTCCAGTCCCTCCGGTTGGGTCGGGCAGGGTCTTGAAGCATTACTGTAATGGTGTTAATTAGAGTGATTATTGATGTAAAATTGGAAGAGACCTGGATTCTTTTTGTTGATTTTCTTTTATTATTTGCTTGCTGCAGGGCCTGCGCTGTTAATTGATGTTCCAAGGAATACTAACATCACTGGTATGTGTTTGTTGTTTTGAATTGGGGTCTGATGAGTGATGAGAGCTTGCATTTTGTGTGTTTTTGTGATGAACTGTTCATATTGCAGCTGAGGTAATGAAGTCTTTGAAAATTCCCAAGGGAGTGCGTCGCGTGCTTTTCAGAACTGCAAATACTGACAAGTGAGTCTTCATCTGTTACATTTACCATTCATTCATTTTCTTTTCCCTGATCAGACCCTTTTGTGTGAGATTGATGCTTGTAGTCTCGAATTTTAGTTAGTCTTGCATTTACGGATTTGGAAATTTATGAGTTGATCGTATTTCTAGAATTTAAGACTGTTACTCTTGTGGACAAGTTTGCAGAATGTGCAAACTGCAGATGTAGCAATATTTATTTACAATCTTTTTGACATAGAAGTACTGCTGTATTATGTTTGACAGAATTTATTCTGATTTCAGGAAGCTTATGTTGAAGAAGGAGTTTGATTCAAGCTTTACTGGGTTTGTTGAGGATGGCGCTAAATGGCTGGTTGAAAATACAGACATTAAACTTGTTGGTACTTGTTACTAAACTGAATAAAAACCAAATCGGGTCCTGGGTCTCACTCAAGACTTTATAGTTTTTGAGTCCAGTGGTTCATTGACAGTAAGATTCCAATGATATCGCTCGAAGATCGAATTTGAACGTTCACATTTCCGTTGTCAACCACCCGTTAATAGCGTAACTCTTCAATTTAATGTCTCTGTTATGAAATGCAGGACTTGACTACTTATCTGTAGCAGCTCATACTGATGCAGCCCCAGTTCACCATGTTTTCCTTAAGAGCAGGGTAAGGAAATATATCTGTCGATTTCTTTGAGTTACGGTTTTTCTACGTTGTTTAAACTCTCAGTTGATCAGATCATTTTGGTTAAAAAACAGCTTTCTTGTTTCTAAATGTTAAGGGGAAATTTAATGCAGAACTGAACATGTTTCAGGAAATCATTCTTGTTGAAGGCCTAAAACTCGACAACGTTACAGCCGGGCTATATCAAGTGAGTTGTTTACCTCTGCGGTTGTTCGGTGCCGAGGCATCACCAGCAAGATGCATTCTTGTGAAATAATGTACTCCCTCCGGTCCGAAATGTATGATGTTTTAGCATTTGCTTTTACTGTTCCGGAACGTATCTTAAGACGGCCGGAACAGTCACTATTTGAGACAATTTTGCCCCGAATTTTTTCTCGGAAGTACGTTAAGGATTAACATACGTTCGAAAAAAAGTACGAAATTTTTTGGGGTCAAATAGTGCCTCATCCGGCCTCCTCGATATGCGTTCCCTAGTAGTTGTTTGTTACCAATTTAAATACTTAAAATAAACTGGTATGTTGATCTATTGGAAATTAGCATCCCATCAGGCTTTATATTCTGTTAGTTACAGGCAACGTAGGAAGCCTAAGTTACTACTGCTTTAGTTAATTTTAGTATGCTGTGCTTCAAGCAAAGAAATGACAGATGCAAGATAAAACTAACATGAATGAGAAATTTGAAATCTTAGTTATGCTTTTTACAATTGTTTTTAGTTTATAATTTAGTGACAATATAATTTTTGGATTTTTCTAGTCTATTCTCTTTTATATAAGCCTACTATATTTTTAAAAAAAGTTGACATCTAAAAAGCATTTCGTTTATAAAAAAAAATATTTATCACAAGTAAAGTTATTTTATAATAAAAATATATACAAATTAAATTTTAATAATATATGAATCGACCTGTTTCTAGTCGTGTCGTGTTTTAAATTTTTTAAAATTGTTGTATCGGAGTATCGTATTTGTGTCTGTATCTGTACTTTATGGATTGACATCCAACTTTTGTGTCGTTAGACACTTTAACACTAATACCGCTAATTTGTAAACCTTATCCGTTAATTGCATTAAAAACTTATTTGTGTATTTTTGGTTTGTATTTTTCATATTTATTCTTAGAATTGCTTTTAATTTTCCTTAAATGTAGAAAGTAATAATGAGAAGTAATGCAGAAGAGTGAAATCTTTAAAAAAAGAAATTAGACAATCTCTTCCCACCGATAAAAAAAGAATAAATGGAGGGTTTTTTAAGGAACGAGGAAATAATAAATAAAACAATAAAATTACAGAAAATATAATTATAAATGTGTAAAAATAAAGTATTAAAAATTAAGTCTTTGATTCTGGACGGAAGAGGTCTGGTTGGGGCGAGGCAAGCGCACTTGAGGGGGCGTTGAGATCCATCATCGCTTGCAGATCTGGCGGATTGGGAGGCGCCGCCGAGCATGGAGGATGTGAAGGCACGGGAGTGGTAGAGCGGGGGTGGATCGGAAGGTGAGGCAGGAAAGGGAAGAAAAGCGGAGATCGTTATGGAGATAACCATTGGTACTGGATTTGAAGGCTTGGTTAATTGGTTATAGCAGGTGGTTTGGTGTTGTATTGGTTTTTTTAACCATGATTTTCTTTGGTTTATTATTGGAGAATGATAAACAAACAATGTGTTGTGCAGTTGCAATCTCATGATTTGGAACCATTAATTACCTTGTTCTTCCCCTTGGTATGACAATATTTTGATTATTGAGGAAGGTGGAAGTGGTGGAGAGGAAGGAGATGATGACCGTATAAGTGGGGTCCACATAGGTTGGCAAAAAATTATTTCTGTGAAATTTTATATTTTTCATAATTATCTGTATTTTTTTTTTATAATTTAAAATAACTTTTTAACGGTTTTTATTTAGTTCAGTACTCACTTACCAACAAGTTTAATGTTTGAGGCCTTCCATTGCTTGCCCCTAAGGCTGCTTGGTGCTGAGGGATCACCTACCTATTCGATGCATTCTCATCAAATGATAATTTTCGTTGTAAGTTTCCGCCTTGTTTTCAGTAAGGATTTATCTTACTATCTGAGAAGCAAAATCTTGGCCCTGTAATTCTCTCCATGTTCTCTGCACACCAATAGGTGCTTTAAGACAAAATGCATTGTGATTTTCTATTACTGATATTTTTTCTGTTTGTTGATGGACTGATGTATTCATGGCAACAGGCTAATTTCTGGCAGGAACGCAGTGTGTAATTTTTTTGTATATTCAAAGATGGTGCTTATCTGGATGGGAAACAGGGAGGGTACCTGTCCGCCAGACGGAGTATTCCGTTAAAGGCCCTAGCTCAGGCTCGAGTATTATCGGGCCTTAGAGGGAATACTGCAGCCTACACTTAGAGCAAGGGGCGGAGGGTAACGTGAATATTGTACCTTGATAATTTGGTTGAATTAAATGAAACTTGAAATTGGAATGTTCAAAACCTCTAATTATATCTTCTTCTTTCTTTTCTTTTATATATATATATATATATATATATTATTATTATTATTATTATTATTATTATTATTACTCCTACTCCTACTGCTACGGCTACCGCTACCGCTAGAACAAGTAATTTACGTACCTATCTATATATTTGACCATTCCGGAACCAAACTTCAACAACGCCGGCCGGGTGTCGGGAAGACTCTCACTAAGTGTTGAAAATTTATCTTCTTGTTATACATTTTCCATTTATTCTTGTTTGTTTTTAATTTATATTACTTTGTGGCTTTGTATCAATCAAGTTTCAAATATTATTTGATCTCGGCGATGGCCCACTACTGTCACATGATTTATCCAACACATCTCATGACTTGCATCCATCACTTAAAGTTTAGCCGAATCTAAGATTAGCACCCCCGTTATTCGTCTCTCATGCACGTGCACGACTCGAGCGAAGCCTCGTTACTCTCGGAACTTGCCAAGGTCTCTTGTGCACTTCTCATAAAGAAAGACTTCTCTTGTCCTTAACCATTACTCACACGCATGACAAGCAAGATTTCCTCGATCCTTCTACACACACTCGCTTAACCTCTCGGCCATGCTTATATGTGACTCTCAGCCACGTTCCCATGCGCGCCTTTCGGCCACGCTGCTCACCCGTAACACAGGGCAAGGGTCTTCATCCATTCTCAAACCTTTAGATAGAACTTCCGCATCCACACTCGCTATCCAAATTCAGCCTCGTCCCTCTTTAGACAGCACACTATTATCCCTCAACACGAACTTAGTTAGAAATGGCCATGATAGTCAAGCTATCATTGCAACGCCCGTTACATAACACTGAATACTCGCTCACACGCCTATATCGCAATGCACAGGAGAAGCTCATTTAGACAAGCATACTCTAGTATCTTGCTCAAGAAAAAGTGAGACTCATCACACCCATAAATACTTTCTTTCACATAACCGATAAGGGACAATTCGTCACATCCTTACGCGCTCGGTACGTCTCAGCATCTATGTTAAAACTAGACTTGAACACCAAAATCTAAAATTTAACAGTACATATTCGTCAGATGAAATATTCTATTAAATAGCCTAGTTCAGGCTGGAGTATTATCGGGATCTTAAAGAATACTTCAGCTTACACTTAGAGCAAGTGGGCGGAGGGTGTCAAGAGGATGAGTTGAAATCTGGTAACGTAATGATTTGGTTGAATTAAATGAAATTGGAAATTGGAATGTTCAAAACTACAAGTAATTATATTTTTTTTTATTATTATTATTATAACTGTAATTATTATAACAATAATAATAATAATTATTATTGTTGTTGTACCTATCTATATATTTGACCATTCCAAAATTCAAACTTCAAGAATGCCGGCCGGGGCTAAGTGTTGAAAATTCATCTTGTTATAAAGTTTCCATTTTTTCTTGTTTGTTTTTAATTTTATATCACTTTGTGGATTTGTATGATTGTATCAATCAAGTTTCAAATATTAGCCGATCTCGCCATGTCCCACCACTACCACGTGGTTTGGACAAGTCCCATCTATACATACTACACAAATTCTACCATACCTAGCCATAAGCATGCTTCACACACCTAACTAACTAATTAACATGACCACCACAATGTTCCATCTCCTCCTCCTCTTGATTACTCTAGCCACTACCACCAGATCACTCGCCAGAGAGGTGTACGGCAATGGCAGAATCTTCGATATCACGCACGAGGTGAACCCGAACTTACCCTCGTGGGATTCGAAGAATGGGTTGGGCAAGGTCGTGCGGCTGGTATCTAGCATGAAGAATGGTTCGCTGTCGAATAATTCGGAGATGAAGATGTCTACGCACACCGGCACCCATATTGATGCGCCTGGCCATTTCTATGAGGAGTACTACGAAGCTGGGTATAATGTCAATACACTCGACCTAGATGTGCTTACCGGTTAGAATCTCTATAATCTACATCTGCCAATAGTTAATTAATTCAAAATTTAATTCCTGCACCACCAGTGATTAGCATCTAACCAGTTCTATTCCACCCACTAATTTCTCTCCACAATAGTGAGGTTGTCTGTTAAAAAGACCTGGATTATTTTTGTTGATTTTCTTTTATTATTTGCTTGCTGCAGGGCCTGCGCTGTTAATTGATGTTCCAAGGAATAGTAACATCACGGGTATGTGTTTGGTGTTTTGAATTGGGTTCTGATGAGTGATGAGAGCTTGCATTTTGTGTGTTTTTGTGATGAACTGTTCATATTGCAGCTGAGGTGATGAAGTCTTTGAAAATTCCCAAGGGAGTGCGTCGCGTGCTTTTCAGAACTGCAAATACTGACAAGTGAGTCTTCATCTGTTACATTTACCATTCATTTTCTTTTTCCCCGATCATACCCTTTTGTGTGAGATTGATGCTTGTAGTCTCGAATTTCAGTTCTGTTGGAAAATTAGAACAGCTGGAAAAACAGACAGACAGAGGACTGGTGCAGTCCTTCTTGTCTGCAAATTCTGGAAAGAACACTTTCTGGAAATTCTGGAAATTCTACTACAAACACAAGTTCAACTTCATTTAATAATTAAACAACAATTACAGTACACAAACATCTCACATAAAACATTACAGAGACAATCTTTTCTAATTCTACACATGGTAGAACAAGCTACAGATGAGAGTGGTGTGATCTTTGTCACACTTTTATACTCTGTGAGTGGTGTGCCAACACTGTGCAACACTCTTTAACTCTCAATCTGCCTTTGTGGGAACTCCACACTCTTTTACTCTTGAGTGGTGTGCCAACACTGTGCAACACTCTTCAACTCTCAATCTGCCTTTGTGGGAACTCCTCTGTGGTTCCTCACTCATCTGCTCTGTTCTGTCTCTTTGGGTGGGAACGTTTGTTCCTCCTCTTCTACGCACAACACACACATATATATATATATAAGTTGTAAACCAATTACAAACAAGCAAGTGTCCTTCTAGTGTATTCTTCTTCTTTCCAACTCTACTCTTTGACTCCTCTTTCTAGAGTCTTCTTCTTCTTTGACTTGAGTTGGTGCTGACTTTCAACAAGTTCTGTCTTGCATTTACAGTTTTGGAAATTTATGAGTTGATAGTATTTCTAGAATTTAAGACTGTTACTCTTGTGGAAAAATTTGCAGAATGTGCAAACTGAAGATGTAGCAATATTATTTATTTACAATCTTTTTGACATAGAAGTACTGCTGAATTATGTTTGACATAGAATTTATTCTGATTTCAGGAAGCTTATGTTCAAGAAGGAGTTTGATTCAAGCTTTACTGCGTTTACTGAGGATGGCGCTAAATGGCTGGTTGAAAATACAAACATTAAACTTGTTGGTAAGTGTTACTGAACTAAATAAAAACCAAATCGGGTCCTGGGTCTCACTCAACACTTTATATTTTTTGAGTCCGGTGGTTCATTGACAGTAAGATTCCAATTATTGCAATCATTGGAATCGCTCGAAGATCGAATTTGAATGTTCACATTTCCGTTGTCAGCCAGCCGTTAATAGTGTAACTCTTCAATTTAATGTGTCCGTTATGAAATGCAGGACTTGACTACTTATCTGTAGCAACTCGTACTGATGCAGTCCCAGTTCACCGTGCTTTCCTTAAGAGCAGGGTAAGGAAATATATCTGTCAATTTCTTTAAGTTACGTTTTTTCTACGTTGTTTACTCTCTCAGTTGATCAGATCATTTTGGTTAACAGTTTCTGGTTCATATAAAAGAAAAAACAGCTTTCTTGTTTCTAAATGTTAAGGGGAAATTTAATGCAGAACTGAACATGTTTCAGGAAATCGTTCTTGTTGAAGGCCTAAAACTCGACGACGTTAAGGCCGGGCTATATCAAATGAGTTGTTTACCTCTGCGGTTGTTCGGTGCTGAGGCAGCACCAGCCAGATGCATTCTTGTGAAATAATGTACAGTTGTTTGTTACCAATTTAAATACTTAAAATAAACTGGTATGTTATTGGAAATCATGCTTGTTGATCTAGCATCCCAACAGGCTTTATATTCCGTTAGTTACAGGCAACGTAGGAAGCCTAAGTTACTACTGCTTTAGTTAATTCACGCAAAGAAATGACAGATGCAAGATAAAACTAACATGAATGAGAAAGATCCAAAAATCCAGGGATACCAAATTATTCAAGCGTGCAGAACTGAAATAAGATTATATAGTTTAAATCTGTAAATGAAGAGGAAAAAAGAAAACAGAGAATGAGGAGGTGCAGAAAAATGAAGAGTCTTGAAACAGGTATAGAAACGGCTCGAATCCCACCGTTGCAGCATTTTGCAGGAGTATAGGAACAGTTGTAGGCCATCCCTGCAGGCATTACAAGCATGAAGAAACGGGCGAGGTTGAAGTAACCCCTAGCTGGATGATTAATGCTTGTTTTGAGGATGGTCTTAACCTTCTTCATAGCCCTACTTCTCATATCAAAGTAGGTAACATCCTCATCATCCGGGTCAAACGCTACTTGCATCCCACTAAACCATCCATATTCCATCCGATTCATCCGAACCACATGCTTCAAACTCCATTCTCCTGTATTGTAAACCTTCCATTTTGAGAACTATCTAGACCCAGCCATCGGTACCATAATTGCAATGCTCTCTGGCAAACTCAAAGTCCTCATCTTCTTTTCAGCTCCCCCAACTTTGCGGGCGGTGTACCAATGATGTGGAACGGTCATCATCATCATCATCATCATCCGGATTGAATTTGTAGGGATTGCAAAAAGCAAGAGTGTTTTGTCCGGCTTGACCCAACATAAGAGTCCATTAAAAAGGAAAACAAGGTTAGTAATTCAAAGAGGTGCGCGATACTTCATCATTTTGGTATTTCTTCACACATAAAATAAAATTTACACATGACAGCTGAATTATATTTTAGTTAATAATTAAATATAACCTAATATGAGAAGGATAAATCCTAACTAATTGGCCAAGCGTTAATTTTTTTTATATGAAGAGGTAGGTACCTCATAATGTACCTAAGATTTTTCAACATGCTCATTGTTTTTATTAATTCAGAATTATAAAAATTAGGGTCAGCTATATAAAAAAACTATAGCCAATAAAATATTTCACTTAACTCCTATAGTCTAAAATTTACAGTGTAAACCCTATGATTTTCTAAAATTTACAATCTTAACATTTCTAATGGTAAAATAATTAAAATTTTATACAAAATTGAGGAAAAATGTAAAAAAAAATATAGGACATATCACTCCACTAAAAAAATGAGAAAGTTTTTTAAAAAGTATTTTAAAGGAATAAATTTAAAAAAAAATGTATATTAAATGGTACCATATTAGTTACATTTTTGTTCAAATTTTATAATTATTTGCATTTTTTTAATTTTTTTTTAATTTTTTAAGCATTCAAAAGATTAAGGTTATAACTTTTAGAAAATTATAAGGTTTAAATTTCACGTTTTAAACTATAAGGGTTATAAGTGAATATTTTTGTAAACTATAGGGTTTCTGTATAATTTACCCTAAAAAATAATTCTATCATTTTGTTACCATATAATCAACCCTTGATAGATAAGGCTCACCAAAAAAATGAACCCAAGGCTTAAAAAAAAGAAACAAAGAACCCAAATACGAATAAAAATTATAGCTACGCTAGAAGGAGGGGTCGAACCTCCGACCTTGTGGTTAACAGCCACACGCTCTAACCAACTGAGCTATTCCAGCTGCTTGTAAAACCTGTTTCTAGCATTTTTATAAAACTAAGAACGGTTTAAACATTCTATATACATGTGACACTTTAACTTAGGCAGTCAAATAAGATTAATTAGCAGTTCTCACAGATAATTCATACCAACCATGATCCATCTTGAATTTACCAACACTATAAGATGGTAGTTATGAAATACTGAATAATTTAAATTATTCGTTATTCGATTAGTGCTGCCTAATTTTTTTATAAGAATTTAAACCCTTATTATTTTAAATGTGTTTTTAATCACACTGTTGAACCAACCTCAAGATTTAGTTAATTTTGTTGAACGATTTGTTTGGATAATTTCTCGATAAAAGTGACTTTCACAACGGTATTATTTCCATTCCCAAACTCGATCCTTAGATTGCTGACAAGTATTCATCATCGTTTCATAACTGAGTTGCATAAACAATTCACTTGTGGGATAGATCTCCTCCAATGAATCAAATAACTGTCTTTTCGTTATTATTTTTGGGCTTTAGCCCATTTACAGAGAACTGACAATTCATTTGGACAATCCGGGCCCATATTCTTGACTCAAAGGACATAGCAAAACCCTTTCTTCAATTTCATTCTTCTTTTCTGGGTTTTAGAGTGAGAAAAAAAACCCAGGCTGAGAACTCAAACCCGACAACCACCACCATGGAAGCAGTCTCCTACCAGCGATTCCCTAAAGTGAAAATCCGTGACATTAAAGACGACATGTGCAAGTTCGAGCTGCGAGACACCGATGCCTCCATTGCCAACGCCCTCCGCCGCGTCATGATCGCCGAGGTGCCCACCATCGCCATCGACCTCGTGGAGATCGAGGTCAACTCCTCCGTCCTCAACGACGAGTTCATCTCCCACCGCC
Source organism: Viola odorata (assembly GCA_963691705.1). Taxonomy (NCBI): domain Eukaryota; kingdom Viridiplantae; phylum Streptophyta; class Magnoliopsida; order Malpighiales; family Violaceae; genus Viola; species Viola odorata. Next base: position 1,334,983 of record OY829544.1, read on the forward strand.
TCGGCCTCATTCCACTCACCAGCGAGCGCGCCATGGAAATGCGCTTCTCCCGTGACTGCGACGCCTGCGACGGCGACGGCCAGTGCGAGTTCTGCTCCGTCGAATTCCACCTCCGCGCCAAGTGCGTCACTGACCAAACGCTCGATGTCACCAGCAAGGATTTGGTCGGCCACGACCACACCGTCGTCCCCGTCGACTTCGCTGATTTTCCCGGCTCCGAGTTGTCAGAGCAGAGGTTAATTTCTTTGTATTTTGGGGATTTTTGTGTTATCCAGTGCTAATGTCATGATTTAATTGATCTTCCATCAATAATCTGAAGATTTTGCATGTTATTTTGCTAGGGGTATTATCATTGTTAAGTTGAGGAAAGGGCAAGAGCTGAAGTTGAGGGCTATTGCCAGGAAGGGGATCGGGAAGGATCATGCCAAATGGTCTCCAGCTGCCACTGTGACATTCATGTATGAACCTGAGATTCACATCAATGAGGACTTGATGAAAGAGTTGTCACTCGAGGAGAAACAGAGCTGGGTTGACAGTAGCCCAACTAAAGTGTTTGATATTGATCCTAACACTGAGCAGGTTACTTTTCTAGTTTTCATTTATATATAATTAATGAAAATAAACGTTTTGGAACTCTCAGTGTTGCGTTGCTGCCATTTATGGGATGTCTATTTGTCTTGTGTGTGATGCATGTGGGTCATTGTGTATGTGATGCCTTGCATGGTAGTAATGTGGTAATGATGCTTCCTAATCGGTTGTCTTAGCTGATATGTGATGGTTTCTCGAGTCTAACTCTATGTGCAATTCGATCATAATTTGGTTGTTGTCTTCTGTTTATCTGAAATGTAGATGCCTGTGAGTATAATCATGCATCTTGGCATGTATGATAATGTGATTCAATGTCAATGACAACATCCATAATGGATTTATAGTTAACATTTTAAATTAGGAATCTGCAGTGTGGTCTTTGTATGTTCATTATGGTATGCGATTGATATGTTATGGCTTATATATGCAACTTTACAGAATCATTTGCTGCTCAAGCTCTAGGTCTCTCGCTATACAGATAGTATCTGTCTTGTGAGTTTTGGACAGATGTACCATTTATATTCCGGTGGTGTTATGAGATGTGAGCTTAGGCTTGGATTTTTGGATCCTTGACTTGGAAGTTGGGAGTATGGTTTCTTGATTTTCTTTGAGAACGCTTGAAGTCATTGCATGGAGTCAACAATGAGTCTTAAACTGTACCTATTCCTCCAATTTTAGGACCAAATATTCAGATGATTTTGCACTTGAATTTTGTTAATTAGATCCCAGTTCATCTTTTCTCCCTTTCTCAGAGTGTTTATTTTTATATTTTCTAAATGAGGATCAAATTGTTTTTTTTCTTCCTTTGTCGTACTTGCTGATATTGTACTCAATTTTTCTACGGCATTGGTTGGCATTATGCATCTTTGTAGAATCTACTCAGCTAATGCAGAGTTGAATTTTTATATGCTATTTTATGTCTGGTTTTGATGCTTGGCATAGTTCTTGTTTGATTTCCTATTGCGATCTCTCATGTGAATAGGTAATTTGGCTACATGCTTAAAACTTTTTTGCCATCATTTCCTAGGTTGTGATGGTTGATCCAGAAGCATACACTTATGATGATGAGGTGATCAAGAAAGCAGAAGCTATGGGGAAGCGAGGACTCGTGGACATCAGGGCCAAGGAAGATAGTTTTATATTCACTGTGGAATCCACTGGTGCAGTCAAAGCTTCTCAGTTGGTACTCAACGCCATAGACATCCTAAAACAAAAGCTTGATGCAGTTCGGTTGTCTGACGATACAGTCGAAGCCGATGATCAGTTCGGTGAATTGGGTGCTCATATGCGTGGAGGATGATCCAGTTTGTGCGCAGAAATCCCCTTTAGGTTTCCTATGAGCTTCTTGTGCTTTTAACAAACCTTCCTGTGTAGGGTACTGATCGCTTGCTCTTATTTTCCTTGTGGATGCTAATTTCTTTCCTGCAAGGTTATGTCAGTACATCTTTGGGAGTAATTAACCCTTTTTTACAAGTGTTTGTTGGACTAGCCACGCAAGAAGTTGATGGAAGTGTTGGTAGTTAACTTGCATATGTATCGTCTCCTGATCCCGCCGAACTCAGGTGCACTCTTTATTTCCGTCCACACTAATCTATGATCTATCCGTTATCTGTACTCTCTATTTGTTTTTTGAGTAAGCTCAATTTAGCCAACGACTTGAGTATGGAGTTGCTCTTCCCTGAGAGATGTCTGGTGTTATTGCTGTGTTGTTGACAATGTGAAACTTCGATTCACTTTGTTTGCGCTAAGTTTCAGCGTGTTTAACAGCTGTGTTAGATAATAGATTGTCAATGTCCCATATGATTCCATGAATATTTCCTTTCAATTACTCACAAGCATTGTTTTTTATCACAAAGAACTCACACGCATTATATTTCCTTTTATAATTACTATTGTCTATGTATATTAGTGGCCGAGCTTAAGTCCATGTACAACTAATAAGATCACAGATCTTCCAACTTTTTGGAAAAACACCTCAAAATCCACTTGCCATTTGCCAATCCTCAAACAAACTGCTTTAATTCAATGCTGCCCCATAAAATCAATGACTAGAAATTATAGTGAGTCCAAATTAAAAACAAGGAATGCAGGTCCGTGTTGATGGAGGGTTGTGGACTCTCATTGGCTGATAGAAACCACCGCCCTTCCCTCAATTTAGGCCTAGGCGGACTGGATGAAGTAATGGGCTTAGGGGTCGGGCTACGATCAAAATCCACTACAACCCAATATTTCAAACTAACCAATCATACCTCCCATTGCAATTGACTTAATAAAGAAAATCCAACTTTTATTATAAAGTGACCAATTTCACCTATCCGCCTGGCAGTTGGTACCTTTGACTCACTTACTAACCACATCAAAATGATCAATTCATTAATCCAATCGAACTATGCATGAAGCCAAAAAAAACATTATTGATGATGTTTTGTACGTGAGATATGTTGCTTAGTGTTAATGATTTTCGAAATTTGATTAATTTTTCAGGTTGATCTGGTAATCAATTGATATATGTTATGTGTTTTACGTACCGATTTAGTACGAATTTTTCATATTATTTTTTTTAATTAAAAACACAAAAATGTGTGTAGACAAAAACTTACAATTCGTACAACCTCGTGTGAATAAAACACAGCCTAACAATCGCTTTCTTTTTTTATAGACGAAAATGAAATACCCGATGAAAGATCGGCCTTGACACCAAGCCCTCCCCGAGGTCTTGTTGTCCGGCCTTGCGACTGACTGCGCCGCTCTTACCGATCAGGCCTGCCTTACGGTTTCAGGGGAGAAGCTGCCCTCCCATTCCGTTCACCGATGAATTTACCATAACCATTCAAATTCTAGATATGATCGGAGAGGGCATTACTAATAAGGCGACTAATCAGGATTCCATCCAGCACAAATACCCGACCGGAATTCCGTAAGAGAAACTACACCGAAAAAAGAGTATTATACTATCAGTTAACCCCTCAACGTCCAGATTCTAGCAAAGGACGCAAATGGGCTTAAAGCCTGACCCCCGTGGTCCAAAGGCCCCAAAGCCTACAAAGAATGGAAAGCAAAAGCAGATAAGCCATGACAACTTGAAGATCCAAACACTCCTTGCAAATTTAGATATTAAAATCTCTTTGCAAATCAAGCAGAAAAGTTGACACGAAGAACAAAAGAAGATGGTCAGACTTGAAGATCACATCCAGTATCACTAAAGTTCTAGTTGTCTATACAAGCAGTTGATTCTAGATCACGTCTCTTCCGCGCTTGTCTTGTGTTGCGCAGGAGCTTCCCCTTAATATGGTGGTGGAGGATAAAGTCCAGGGAAAGGACCTGAGAAAAACAGCAACCAAGTGCTTTAACATTTTTGCAACATGCAATGTATAAGAGGAATATGCAATGTATAGGAAATTACTCGGAGGATAATACGGTGAACCTTGTGGAGGTGGTGGATTTGCTGATGGGGGATAAGCTGAATGTTGAGGGTAAGCTGATGGCTGTGCGACAGGGTACGCTGATGGTGGGTACGCACTAGGAGGGTATGACGGGTAGGAGGAGGAAGTTGGGTAGGCTGTGTGCGGTGGTGGTGCATAAGGAGGAGCAGACACTGGTGGTGGTGTTGAGTAAAGTGGGGCATGGGGAGCAGATGCTGCTCCATACATGGGAGCTGAAGGAGCTACGTTTGATGCTGGTTTCTGTATCATAAAACAGAGCTTAACTCAGTCTCCACAAATGACAGTATCTTCAAAAACGAAAACGAGTAATTCAATCCATCACTGAAAATCTAAAAAGAGACCTAAAAACGTTTGCTTACATTGGCATTTGCATAGTGAATTATGAGGCGCACTTCTCCTGCGTGTCTGCAAAGAGAAATAGGAGTGTCGTAAAATTATTGGCCCCGAATAGGAACATGATGTCTATGTGAAAAGAAACTAAGTGTAATTCAGTACTAGTTTGAACTACAGTTTTCCCAGATCCAGTAACTTTTGGATATATTTGGCATGTTTTCCGAGAGCGATTATCTTTAAGAATTCTCTGGCATTAGCGGAGCCACGAGGCATCAATTCTACCTTTAAAGTGACAAAGTAATGAACTTCAAAACTGCATGACAAATTGGAAAACTACTAGTTCTAATCTTAAAATTCACAAATCAATTTCATTTTTGCTTGAAAATAGTAAGATTTTGCTATCATCTATTCATCTGTGTTTATCATTAAATGCGCAGCATCCTCTGCTTGAAAGAGGTAAATTACCTTCCGGTTTTGGTTTGAAGAGGCCATGAACGATCATCATATCCCTCTAGTAGAGCCTTATGCAATTGAACCCTACACGAGCGAACACCACAAAGAAGCGATCACAATTAAAGCCAACAGCCAAAACAAAGTTACATCCTCCAGAACAAGAACTACACAAACAAGGGAGAGAACAATTACTTTCCACTGCCGATGAAATCATCATATGAAAGAGTATTACTGTTCCAAACCGCAAGATTTATCTCCCTTATCCCTTCAATTAGGTTAAACAAAACCTTCTCTTGGAAGGTAGGATTTTTGCCACCATCTGACCACACCCAAAAAAATTTGAAAATCAGAAAAAAAAATTCACCAAACCCAGATACCGGGTCATGATTGCAAAACTTGCAGTAACAACAAAATAAATTGGGAAGAAGGAAGCAATTTTGACGGACGGACCTGTACAGGTTCGTGTGCGGGACTTAGTGCTGCCGTATTCAAGCCAAACGTATGGATCTTGCCTGGAAATCCACTCCGTGTCTTTCAATTTAGTACAACCAACCACTGCATCAATAAACCAGACAAAATTCTATGTTAAGAATCCAAAAACAGGAGCGAAAACAGGTGGAAAGATGATAAATTTGTAATAAAAGCGTACCGACTGACCTGTGATCTCAAGAAGTTGGCCTTGGATGCCAGAGACAGGCGGCATGGTTGATGATGGGTATGAAGAAATTGAGGGTTGATGCTGCTGGTGATTAGGGAAAGGATACATTTGATTTTTTGAGAAAATCAGTTCTGATGATTTTACAAGCCTGTTCGGTATTTGGTTAAGACAGAGAAAAGAAGGGATGCGTTGTAATGAAAACAAGCGCGCTGGTCTGTTACTGTATACATATTGATGATATGGGAGGGCATTTTAGTATTTTACAACTATAAATATCTGAGATATTTGTATTTGATATAAAAGATATTTTGAATTCAAATCCCTATAAAAGAAAGGGGCTGCACCGAGAAAAGGGTACGTACACGCTCTTGCTTATCGTAACTCTGTCCATACTTACTCTCAATATCCACTATTCACTTTAAACAAATACACTCTCATTTTTCACGTCATCTAATTTGATCATTCGAGCTTCTACACCGGAAGTTTCCCCGGTACTTTTCAGGTACCACGTGACAGAACAGAACAACCTCTCGATCAACCTCACCAATCATATTTCCACCTTAACATGCCCCTTAACGAATTACCTTCACCTCCATATATATATATATATATATATATATATATATATATATAAAGTTTTAGTTTTATGGTTGCTGGGATTTTGAGGATGGAAAGGAAAGATTGTGGATTTTTCTGGGTTGGTTCTTCTTTCTTCGTTTTGGAAGTTTTGCGATTGGATTTTTTTCTGTTCTCTCTCTGCTGTTTCGTTGTTTTTACAGTCGGCCACGAACGTGGCGGTAACCAACTAACAATAGAAAAGCGCGTAGGTAAAAGAGGATAAAAAGTGGAAAAGGGTTTTACGATCACGTAGGGTGGGGGGATTGGTGTGGATTTATACAGACCTTAAAACTTAAGCTAACGCGCTTAACGGCAGTAGCGCACACTTTGGTAACGGTAACGTTGATTGAAGAACGTTTGATCAGGAGATTCAGGACCAACGGTGAAACTTGAACATTTTCAATCATTTTTTCAAGAAAAAAACCTTAGGTCTTTTATCAATTTATTCATGTACATTTCAATTAGGTATCAAACTGTATAATATATTGAAACATATTCCACAGCTTCTTCATCGCAAGACAAATTAATGCAATAATCATTTTTCAACAAACGCAAAGCACGTAATAAACGAAATGAATACATTCGACATCACCAATTGTTGCATGTGACCTGGAACCCAGTTTTATGTACAGTCTTAGCGACAAAAGCCCCAGTTCAATCGCTTTCTAGGTCTTCCTCGTCCCCGAAACTGAAAACAGATGCGTCAGCAGCCATTGCCTTGAACTCACTTTGAGAATTGTTCACTTCAACACCAACATCATCACTTTTTGGTTGAGTAGCAGTATTGCTCTGTTGGGAGCCTGTGGTACCCAGAGAGAATTTTTCAGTAGCGCGTGTTATGTTCGCAACTTGATCTGGATTACTACTTGTTTCAGTACTAGTGGCTGTTGTCGCAGTTCCTCCCACTGAGGAAGCCTCAACCGGAGGAGGTGCAGCACTTGAACCTGAATCTGGATTCTTTGGAACGGTTTCAGTGTTTGATCCAGCTGAGTTCATTCCACTGCATTCCACTAGCACAACCTCGACCTGGAATCCTGGGGATGGCAGTTTTCTCTGCACAAGATCCAGCAATATAAAGTCACGCAGAGTCATATTCAATAAGGGAAGACATCTTGAAATAATTTGATTCTGACAACACAATCCTTCATCTCAACTCAACACAGGAACAGCAATTTTGAGCTGGTAAAAGGAATCATTATAAATACTTTTGCCCAATAATGTTCTTTGCTTATTACCTTGTCAAACCCATCCAAGTCACCGGTGTTGAGAATTTTTCTATTTTCCATCATTGTTGTATTCAACCAACTGATATTAGAAAGAAGAAGTCAGTCATCGTAGTTTCATTTCATTTCTAAGAGTCCAATAATTAATCCACAGGGGAGGAGAATAGATTACTAACAAGTAAAAATCTCCTTGGCGATCATGAAACTGGACTTTAAAGTCCCCAGCAACCTGTGTCAGGCCAGGCTCTCCTGGCAGAGCAAAAACCATAACCCCTTTCTTTGGTGCACTAAACCAATAGTCTTCTGGCTGCAGAAGTAAGAAGTAAGAAGGTAAATGTAGACAACAGACTTTCAAGTTAAAATCAACTGAATTTAGCATGCTTTATAAGGTCCAAGAAAAGGTCAGAGTTGACAATGAATACTGCCAAATACTGTTAGACCTACCGACAAATCCTTGGTTCTTGGATGCTTTTTGGAGGAGAAGAGAACTCCTACAGATGAAAGAAAACACAAGTGTTTTAGTTAATATATTATTCATGTTTTTTTTATTTTCTTAATCCTTATTGAACACTTATCGCAGCTTTAGAATTCCAGCTTCTGAAGGGTGCATAGCACATGGAGTGAAATGACAAATGTCATTTTTTTAATTTAAAAAAAAGGGCAGCAAGAGTATCAGAACAAACCATTATGATCAGAGATGGTAATAGAGGGCCTGATCCAGTAGGGGCACCTGTGTAAGCGAAATCCCCTAAGCATGCATCTGCAGTGAAATGTAAAGTCAGTTGCTTCAATAAAGATTTTTGTGAGAAGCAGTAAAATAGATATATACCTGCGGCCAGGCTGATTTTCACCATTGAAGTACGTCAACACACGCTCGAAATATTTTACATATCTCTACAAAAAGAACAAAATAAATGCACCTCAGATGAATATTAAGAAATCCAACAAAATTATCTCTTCTGGTTGTAGTAGTCAATATTAAGTGCATTCTACCAGAAATATGGCAGCAACTAACTCACAATTTGACTGGGAAGAACAAGCCCTTTTGCATCAATACATCTCTTCTGGTTGTAGTAGTCAATGGACTCCTCAGCCGTAGGAAAGAACTGCAGAAATAAGCAAGTAGTTCCCAATTAACATCTCACCTTATGTCAAAAAACAACTGTCAACTCTTCAAGTGAAACAATGGCTTCAAAAGACATACCTTCAAATACAAAAGAAGGCTTGAAATCATCAGCCCAGTCCTAGCCATTCCAGCCTTACAATGCACAACCACAACATTCTCAATATCCTCCTTCAGCCATGAGTAAGCACTTTGACAAAATGATATTATCAGTTGAATTGGCGGGCAGTTGTGGTCATCAAATGGAAAACTAGCAACCTGATTGAGAAGTTCAATTTAACAGGCATAAGAATCACATAAGTCATTATTTAGGTACATATCCAAAGCAGACACAGCCTAAAACTTAAGCTTTATTCCACAACCAATATGAAAACGGAAGAAGAGCGTTGCATTCATACCTTTCCTTCAAATAAAGAAGCATCATACAGCCTCTCAGAACAAAGATTGTAAACCTTGTACTTGTCCTGCACATAAGAAAAATGCATCAAATGCTAGAAACCATAATAAAGCTGAGCAGCAAATGTAGGTTTAAACATAATCAGCTTTTCACTACCTTGTGATGGGTTTCAAAAAACTTAATTACTTCTTCCATGTGGTTTCGATAGAACCCCTGCATTGCATAGCTAAGAGATCAATGTTTGTGAAGAATTAATATTAAAAAAAGCCAGTAGCATAGCGCAGACTAAGATGCTTACCTCAACATATCCAAAAAATCCAGAGCTCATGTCACCAGCAGGGAATCCCATGGCAATAATATTCTCAATGATGTACGTCATATCTAAATCGAATCCTCCTTCCTGAACGGAGTGAAGAAACAAATGAGAGTATAATCCATAAGGAAATCAAAATATATTTCCTATAATATAATATTCAAAATAGCTTTAAAACACAATGTTACTCCCACCTGATATCTCCGCTTGTTTTGAGAGACAGCGTGCCTAGCCTTGACCTGGACAGCCTTCACTGCATTCTTAGATGTATCAACTAACCCTTTAGTAATTGTTCCAATTAGACCACCAGGTTGAGCAGGTGAAGATCCTTCAGGATTGTCATCAACCACAGTGGACTTTGGTGACAATTGCAGTCCGAACCCACTTGTAAAACGGGCAAATGTTGATTTTCCCGAATTTTCAGTAGGTGAGCCATTAGGAGATGAGGCCAGTGGCTGAGGAATTTTCAAATTTTTGGCCCAAGAAGTGATCCCAGAAGCAGAGAGCTTTGATGATGCATCAGGGACAAGATTATTATTTGCGCTAGCAGCAGCAACAGGAGGGGGAGATTCTTGCGTATCAGGTGCTCTAGCAGACGAAGGATCAGTAGATACCGAATCCATTTGAACCCACCAAGAGAATCAACGATTGCATATACGTAAACTCTACAGTGAATTCACAAATGCAACTGCACACACAAAAATAACAGAATAACATCATAATCAATTCCATCCCATTTCCGCAAAATCCCTAATCCGCTGTAGCAACCCGGCCACGATTGAAGTAAAACTTAATTAGTCTCTATCAAAACAAAAACCAGGAGTGAGAAGCTAAAGCTAATGAAGCAAATTAACTAGTACAAAAGCATTTGATGAGAAATTAACAGAAACAGACTAGGAATATGAGCGTGGAGTAAGATCTGTGGCGGTGATTTTACCTGAGATTGAGATTCCGGTGCAGAGGAGAGGGCGCGAGTTCAGTGAAGCTGAGTTAGGGTTTTGAAAAGAGAGTGAGAGAAGGGGAAAGAGTGAGTTGATAGTCAGTTATGATGGAAGGGGAGGGTGTTGGTGTCTGTGCGATTTCATGCGAGCGGGTTCGGTCAACGGCCTGGATGAAATGGTAATTCCAACCGATGATTGCTGTTGTGATTACGTAGTGATCAGACGGTGGAGTACTATTTACTGAACAAAGTGATATAACTGGAAATCTATGCACAGCAGACGGCACAGATAGAACCAACCATAGAAGTGAATAAGGCAGACACACACACGTATAGGGAAAAACTGACCCAAAGCGGAAACCGAATTAGAACCATACCGAATTGGTCCGAAACATTGATTAGAAATTTTCGATTTAGTCTGATTCTCTAATTCTAAAATTCGCAAACCGAATTGTAAAACCGAAATAACCAGTTCATATATATATATATATAGTTTAAATTTGGTTTAATGGTTAACTCCTCACCTATCATCTTAAAAGAGAGAAGTTCAAATCTTTTGGCTTGTATAAGAATTATTACGAGTAAAAAATATTTTCTCCGTAATAACTAGTAAGAATCAAGAAATAGAAAATTTTAATTATTTTTTCTTTTAAACTTAATTAAAAGTCCTAATTTTTTATTTATTTGTTATTTTAAATATAAAATTTTATTAAGGAAGTTGAATAATAATTGTTATGAGGAAAAAACTATATTATTGTAAATTGTAATAGCTATGTCATCACTTAACCATATGTATAAACTAAGACTATTAATTATTAATGATACGGTATATACTAGTAATATTACTATTAATTCTTACTCTAATACATAATTATTAAGGTATATCGTGGATATATGTATATTGTTCAGTATTTTACTTAATAAAAAAAGAATTATACTGTTGTAAGAAAGAATAATGTTAATTGTCGGAAAAAATGCAATTAGTAATTAGATGACAACTAAAATAATAAATTTGCATAATGGTTAATGGACATTTATGATTTAGATTTATGGTATCTATATTTCAATAACATTATTTACTTGAGTTAATTGTTTAGATGTTTAAGATTTAAATTTAAATTGTATTAATGTGTTACGCAGTACACGAGTATAACTAATTAACTATTGTATTGTTCAAGAATATTTTTGAAGTTCTAAATGTAAGTGATCTAATTTTATCTTCATATGAAGCATGGTTATACTTGAAAATTCTTCATGTGTATATGTTAGGCTCGATATGAAGTACGATACTTCTTGACTAGATATTTGTTAAACATATTCATTACATTTCAATATATTAATACTTATTATTTATTAATATTTAGTCACTTTAAATTTTTATATGTTTTGTATCATAAAAAATAAAAATTTATCATACTAAAATATCTTTATAATATTAAGCTATAATTTATAAATTGATAAATCAAAGCATTATTTATTAAAAAAAATCAAAACTGTGTATTTAACAATTAAACTGCGTCGTTTGGTCAATAGATCTTAATCTTATATATTAATATATAGATAAAACTTTTATACTTTGATCACAACATTTGTGATAACGTAGTGCAACTGATAAGTCATGTAAGAAATGATTTTCAGACTTATTTGACTTGTCATATCTTAATTAATAGAAAGAGATGATTATTGATTTTATTTTCCGCAATCCAAATCTTTCTTAAATTTTGCAAAATATGGTAAGAATTAAGTATAACTTATCTTCTCTAGTTCTATTTTCTTTTATTTTTATGCAAAAAACAAGCTTCTTTAATTATTACTTGTCAACTACGGATTAATAATTTAAAGACTGTAAATATTCAAATTAATGTTTCAATTAAAATATATTATTTATCTGATGAATTCTTAGATGTTAATTTGGTTGGTTATAAAATCGCTGTTGTACTATTTGTTAATTTTATTCAAGAACGTTAACGTCCTTTAGTCATGAAATTAAAATTAGTTTGGAAAATAAAACTATATGTTTATTCCCATACCCTATAATTTATTATATGAGTAACAATTGAGTTTTTTTTTTTTTTTTGACGAACTATAATTCAGGTATTATAATAACACAAATTCCGTATATACAAATCAAATCATCATCCAATAACAACCTAATAATAATTCCAATGCTTCATTTAGTTTTTGCATAAGGTGAGGTAAATAATAGAAATTATGTACAACCATTGCCTTGAAACTAAAGGAAATAGATTCCTTATAGGAATGAACTAAGATGGAAATACGTTCAGGTAAAATGCTGACCGTCTCCTCTGTTTGTCGGTCATTAGAGCTTGAAAACCTAGCACACAGATAACTACCCTCAAGTACTGCTTGTCCTCCCGCGCAGGTAAGACCGAGTTTTTGTTGCAGGGCCTCGCCTCAGTGCTCGAATACCCAGGGGATTGTCCTTGCTCTGTCATCAACAAAATGCCAGCAAACAGTTACAGATCGTTGAGGAAAAGCCATTTAACAAACTAACAAAATTACAAAAGAGGTATTAGTGTTTACCATTAGGCAGGTTCCGGCGTGGGTATCACATACAGGATAGTCCTGAGGACAGCAGCTTTCATCATCATCACAGCAGGTTGCGGACTGATAGGGACAGCATCCCCACCCAAAACAGAAATCGGCATACTTATATACACAGCAGCATGTACTTCCTTCAGGACAAGAGTAGTACTCATCGCAGACTGTGGAAGGCTTGGGAGGAGGAGGATTCACAGGAGTTGGTGGGGCAGGATCAGGTTTAGGGGGGTTAGCACCCTTTTTAGTCGGGTAAGAAGCCTCCATTGCAATCCCGCACTTTCCATGAGGGGAATTGGCAAGATTACGCTCCATTCTGATGTACCCACCCTCTCCCCAAGAAGGTCCCCATGAGTTCCTCACAATCCAGTAATCAACACCATTATCTGTACCATATCCAACCGCAACCACACCATGGTCCAGCTCTGTTCCACAAGTACCAGTAAAAACACCCTGCACAGAGAGGAAGGAAAGGTAAACATCAGACAAAATTAACGAAACCCTAACTTGCATAAAGATTTGGTATTTCCTGTTGGCAAGTAACAAGACATCTCTAATTGGCATACAAGATGGGACCAGAGTAAAGGCATATAGTTGGTGAAAGATTGTAATGAGATTATCTTTCAACCAAGTGATACAAGAGTTTTGCTCATCTCAGAGCTGAACGCAAATGAAAGTGGGAAGTAGTTGAGATAGAAATTTACCGACTGGTAAAGTTGGAAAGCCCTGCCACCAGCTTCAATGGCAACACTAACAGGCTGATTTGCTAGCGCCTTCTGCAGGGATTTCTCATCATTCTTGGGAACATCTTCATATCCATCAATGGTGACAACCCGGGAATTTTTCTGCAATAAGCAAAATAATCAATTAAGATAGGTGCACCCAATTGAAATTTGGATTTTCTGATATAAACTTGAATGCAAAATTGAATGGTAGTTACCCTATTCTGATCACAGCGGTTATCAGCCGCCTTATAAGGGTAATCTTCCTCAGTGTCAATACCACCATTGTTGATGATAAACTGAAAGGCGTAATCCATGAGACCACCATTGCATCCTTGGTTATATTCAGTATCACAGTCCACTAGCTCCTGCTCTGACAGAGAGATGTATTCACCAGTCACAATTTGGTTAATCCCCTCCACTGCACCAATTGTGGAGAATGACCAGCAACTCCCTATTAAGAAAATTAAAAACAACTCAATTAGATTCCTGCTCATGCCATAACTTAATTGTTTATTCTGCAAATCATGTCAGTAATCCATAATTGGACCCCAATTGTTAGGCTTATAACACAAATACAAAAGATAAGGCTAAAATTGATAAAAGCTCAACCATGAAATTAGGTCAATCCCCAATTCCCATCTCAAATCCTCAGCATCTTCAAACAATAATAAGACAAACCACCATATACCACTAATCACCAAGGATGATTACATTAGATCCATCATATTCATATAAGCTATCTTATAAGCCACATCCTAAAATAAAAGAAAATTTCAAATAGGAGGAATACCTATTTATAGTTTTATGGTTAAATTATGTAAATCTCACCGGAGGACATGGCATAACAGACAAGCTAGCATTTAAAAACTGCGATGAAAATGATAGTTTATAGGTAAAAAACAAGTCTCCACGCAGACCACAGAACATAAGAACATAGCTCCTGGTCCCACGGCAAGCCCAAATCGAACCCCACAAAATCAAAATGCAATCGCAATCAAAATCAAACCAAACAGAAAACGAAAAAAGAAAATACATGAAAACTTACCACACTGCCCTTGATCCTTCACCTTGCCAACAGCTCCTTTTGCCCTCCAATCAACACTCGCCGGCAAATCATCGGACGATTGATGCAAATAACGATCGCTCGTCACATTATTCCTCGGTGTATTCCTCGCGATTCCAGCACCCAGATACCTCTCCCTGTACTCCTCGTTGGTCAGATCCGCAAACCGGTTCAACCCAACCTTATAGGTCCGGTCGACGGAGTTATGCTCGTCGATGAACCTAACATTATCCTTGAAAATCTCGAACCGCTTCTCCTTCTCTCCCAAAGCGTTGTACGCTTTCCCGTGCCTGGCGAGCCACTTCTCGTACAGCATCTGCATCTCAGCCTCCGTCCTCGTCGTCGTCCCACCCGGAGAGATGCCGTGCTTGTTGTCGTAATCGATGATGGACATGTCCACCGCATGGGTAACGGAACTGAGAGCGAGAATGGCGAAGAGAGTAAGGAATTTGAAGGAGGTGGAAGCCATCGTTGTGATGTTTTGTTGTGATTGTGAGTTATTAATGGGAGAGACCCTGCGTTTATTTATAGGGGAGGATAGCAGGAGAACCGAAAAGTGTGTGTGTGTGTGCAGTAAACGGACCGAAATTGCGTTGAAATAGGAGATACATCTTGTCACGCAATGGTCATGGGTGGGTCCCTCCCTCATCTATTTTTGGAGCAAAACCGCATTAAATTTATTGATAATTAGCTAATAAGAAGAAAAAAAATGTATAATTATGGAATTTTAATGAAGACGATTAAAGTTGTGAGTTTAAACTTTGAGTTGAATTTAACCAAACTCAAAGTATAGCTCATTACATCACATGAATGAGCTTTACTTATGTGTATAGTAAGAATAATAAACATTAATTAACTTTATAAATGAAATTGTTATTTGAATTTTAGAGTCACTCTTATTGAACGAGTTTTAAATATTTTTTTAAAATATAATTCAAATTTTATGTTTAAATTAAGTGCTTTTGTATAAATTTTAAATATAGTAGTTACTTAAAATTGAAATTAAGTTTACCATGCGGTTCAGTTCAGCGGTTGTTGCCCGCTCTAGGCTTTGCGCTCAATTTACAAATTATGCGATTTTAATTTTATGTTTAAATTAAGTGCTTCTGTATAAATTTTAAATATAGTAGTTACTTAACAGGTGATAGCGTTGAATCTCTCACCATAATTAAATTTTTATCTTTTCGTTGTAAAGTTCAGTGTTTAACTTTAATAAACTTGGCACGTGCGTACCTTTTTTTAAAGTTGTTTTTGGTTTTTTTTTTTTTTTTGGACGGGTTTTTGGTTTCCTTTAGAATGGGGTTTTGTTGTTTTCAACGGAATCACAAGCAAGGGAGAAGAAGGGACGTCTAATTTAACGGATAATTATTTTTTAAATAATATTATTATAAAATTACTTTTTCCTAGTTTAATTAAACTGTCACTTTAACTTTGGGTACGCGCATATTAAGAAAATCGGATAACTCACTGTTTGAGACAATTTTGTCCCTTACTTTTTCTCAAACATACGTTAAGGATGCTCGTACATTCGAGAAAAAAGTAAGAGACAAAATTGTCTCAAACAGTAAGTCATACGACTTTCTTAACATGCGTGTCAAAAGTCAAAACGTCAGTTAATAAAACTAGGAATGAGTATTATTTATTTTATAAAAATGACATATAATAAACAATTGCACTACAACTTTATTTACAATTTAATTGATTATTGATATAGTTTAGCTAATATATTTTTTTTAATAAAAAGTTAGAAACTTCAACTAATAAGAAATATGGTGTTTGAACAAAAATGTACTAAAACGGTAGACTTAATTCAAATTATTATATTTTTGTTCAATGAGGAATGTGCCTTTAT
Source organism: Viola odorata (assembly GCA_963691705.1). Lineage (NCBI taxonomy): Eukaryota > Viridiplantae > Streptophyta > Magnoliopsida > Malpighiales > Violaceae > Viola > Viola odorata. Next base: position 1,351,271 of record OY829544.1, read on the forward strand.
GTGCATTTACCGATAAATGTTCCCGCTTCCTCGCTTGCCCTTGCTTCGTGGAATATTTGCAATTTAATGTGAGCGTGTGATTTAAGTGTCATGTTTATTTGTAATTTGCGGCAATTTTCATCTATTAATATTGGTTTTGTTAAACTAATAATGAATTTGTTTTTTTCTTAATCCGGATATTAACTTTCAGTATGAAAAAAAAAATTATATCAAAAAGGAGTGTTGAAAAAAAATTGAAAAGATACTCGTAAAGATAAAAAAAAAAAAAAACATTTTCAATGTTAAACAAACCATAAATTGTAAAACAAAAACACTAATATGTTTGAATATTCTAAAAAATATATATTAATTTTAGTACAATGAGTTCATACACATATGACATAACTACATGCTTGTTGCTAACAATAAAAAACTGAAAAAAGCATTCAAACAACTTGCCAAAGTTGTTAAACCTATACTGTTTTTCCCCATTCCCTACGAAAAAAGAAAAAGAAAAAGAAACAGAAAAATCTAGAAAAACCTCAATATTATATGATGAAAAAAAAAATACTTGACGGGTAAGGTTTTAATACACTGGTCGATTTTCAACATTTACTCAAATATTTAGTTCCTGATAATATATAATGACACCCAGGGGCATTGGGGACCTTTCACCATCTTGTCAAGGGACCTCTGCCAGCACATGGTCAAAATAACCCAGTCAGCACTTGATCAAACGACTACTTGGTCAAACGGCCCAATAACCAGCCCAAGGTATAACGGTAAGGAGGAGCCAAACGGTTCTAAGGGAAGGCGTGTCGTTGCGACACATGTCACGCTATCAGACGTTACATCCTAGCGACACGTGTCCCACCGACTTATGTGGGAAAGACCTATAAATACCCCCCTTCATTTGGACGCTACGTACATACGCATATTCACTATTCACTCCAAGCAAATATACTCTCACTAACTTGATCGTCGGACCGGAGGCCTCCTCCGGTGCTTTCAAGTACCACGTGGCAGAACAGATCCAAATTTCAACCAATCCCAGCAATTATACTTCCACCTCATCACATCCCTTTACAGACCTATGCTCACCCCCCATATAGGAATATGAGTTCCCAAATAATTTTTTGATTTCATCTGGTTCCTGATATTTCCTCTATCGACTACGTTAGGTCTCCGTTGTGATAAAAATACTTAATGGATACAAACACAATCAAATATATAATATTTTAATGTTTTATTGTCAGAATGGGTCCCACGTGGCAAGTCAATTGCCCAAATTCGCGCTAATGTTTGAAAAATAAAAAATCAAAATACCAATAAAAAAGGAAAAATAGAGCTAAAAGACGTGCCTCTCCCTTCTCCGTCTCCGCACCACCACTAGCAGCATAAGTTCCATCCTCTCCTCCCATTTCAATCTGCCCTTCATTTCCACCGCCTCTCGGCACCAACCCATCCGCCACTATCCTCATTCATATCTCTTTTATGTTGTTTTCAAGGAGGATAGAGACGAACAACATAAAAGAGATGATTTGATTTTGAAAAAAAGAAGAAAAAAAATGTGAGGACGTGTGTGCTAACGGAGGCTTATGCTTTGTATGGGAACTAAAGTGCAGGAAGTAAAAGAGGGGAAGTTTAACTAGGGAAAGGAAAGGAAAGGAAAGGAGAGGAAGGGAACTTGTAGAGAAATTCCCTTGCATGACTGCATCTTTTATACGCAGGGGAAAAGGAAGGAAATTCCCTTTAAATTTCATGACCCAAGCCCAAGCCCAAGCCCATGATTTTCTTTTTTAATTTAAGCTCAGTTTCTAATTTTTTTCCTTTTCCTCCAACTTTTGGGAGGAAATTTTTTGTGGGTCAGGGGAGAAGTTTTTACAATTTATTTACTCTCTATTCCCTTCTTTTCTCTTTGATTCCCTTGAGCAATTTTTTCCCATACAAGGGAAAGTTTAAAAATTTCCTTTCCCTTCCTTTCCTTCCCCTCCTAATCCTTCATCCCATGGAAAAAGGACGAAAAGAAAAAGGAACAGATAAAGAAAAAACATAGAATAAAAAATAGAAACGAAATTAAAGATAATTTTGGAATTTGATTTTTTTTATTACCTGCTACATGGGACCCACTATGACCATACGGTATTGAAAATTATATATTTAGGTAGCGTTTGGTTGGCGAAATCAGGGAGGAAAGTAACTCGGGAATCTGAGATTTCGAGCTTTATTGCGTTTGGTTGAGACAAAGAATCACTCTCCTCCGGAATCCAACTTTCCTTGACTGCCTTGACTTTCCCAAAAGTGGGGGAAAGTGATTCTTTAGCTAGGGGGTGAGGAGAGTGATTCCCCCCTACAGGGAAAGTGATTTTTTTTATTAAATGACATATTTATCCAAAACTAATTATAAAAAAATAACCTAATAAAGCATCTTCTTCCTTCTTTGTTTTCTAAAACTCCACCAAATTATATTAATTACACAAAAATTATTTTAATTACACAAAAATTATAATTAATTACATAAAAATTATAATAAATACATACAAATTATATTAATTACATACAAATTAAAATAATTACATCAAAATTATAATAATCACATAAAAAATACATAGTAATGATGTAAATAATAATATGTAGAAGAAAATACGGTTAAAAATAGGAATAAATCATCCAAGAAATCCCTATCCTAGATTTGTCTATTGTTGCAATTATGTTTTTTTTTGCATTGCTAAAACAATATGTGTCATACTTTGCAAAAAACCATAGTTATAAAACAAACTCATTTGATATTTTAATTATTGAAAGATAGACAATTAAATAGAAAGAAAGTCAATGTGTTTAGAGAAAACTGTGTAACACAATATATATAGAAAAGAATAATTAGACATGGATCTCCATCGGCATGTGACTCATTTGATATTAAACGGTTTTTATATCCATTTAACGCCTGGAATCTTTGCAATTTGCAAAAGCAGACATGGATCTCCAGTTGAGCAGCATGTGTCTCGATTTGTGTGAAACTGAAACTACGCAGGTCAGAACTCAGACGTCACCGTCCCGCATTTCCAGTAAACGGCCGGCCCTTACATAGCACAAGGTATTTCCTCCATGTTTCTTGGAACTGAATAATCAGAAATACTGTAATTAACTTTCCCAGAATCGCACCGCTCACTTCTGACTTCACCGCTTGATATTTTTGGTAAAAAGATTCTTAGATTCAAAATTCAAAATTCAATTGTGGAGTATTTCAATTCCCAAGATGAGAAATAATTAAGGTGGGTGGTGTGCATTGCCAATGTCATCAGCCGCCGTTGTTTCGTTAAGTGACCTCTGGTTTGAGCGAACGTGTATGTAGCTCCTTCTGTTCTGAAACGACGTGGTATCCCTCAGCTTGTTCTCCACCCATAACCTGATTCACTGCTTTCTCTATTTCTTCCTTCTTCACTAAAAATCTTGCTTTCGTACATAGCACACTCTTGTGCACCTACACCGATCCCGATCCTCAGAACATCTGTAACGAGTTTCTCATTTAAGAATTGCTCAGAATGGAGTGGCCATTTCACCATTGGCACCCCAGCAGTAACACTCTCTAGTATTGAGTTCCATCCACAATGTGTCATAAACCCTCCAGTTGCTTCATGATCAAGAATCATCACCTGTGGTGCCCATCCTCTAATTATCAAACCCTTTCCTTCCGTGCTCTTCTCAAAACCTTATGGTATCCAATCTTCCTTGCTTTCGTCTTCTGTTTGGTCTAAATGTCTGATAACCCAGATGAAGTTGTCTCGAGAACTTTCGAGAGCCTTAGCAATCTCTCGAAGCTGAGCTGTTGAGAGTGGAACAAGATCCCAAAGGATATATAAAGAACCGAATTGGGTTCCTTCGAGGCCAGCCATCTCAAACATTCATGCTCATCGATGGAGGGTTTATCCCCTCTTTGGGCCTTATCTTCAGTGTGTCTGTTGCAAAGGACAATGGACCAATCTGCCATGCTTTTATTCCCATCACCTTCCTGTAGTATTCTAAATACGCAGGCTCCAGCTCGTGGAAATTGTTTAGGTAAACTCCGTAGCATTTTTTGTCTGATTGGAAAATTTCTTTGGCATCTTCATCCTCCTGTCTGAGAAAAGGTGGCATTTGTAGTCTTGTCATCTTTATTTTGTCAGGAAGGCCAGGCACAATAAAGGTCTCAGAATCAGATTCTATCTGGGCGAGAGGTTCATATCGGTAGAAGGAATCGATGAGGCAAAGGGCGAAAGCACTAAATCCGTGGAAAATCAACCTTGGAATTCCAAACTTGGTTGCAGATTCTGCAGACCATGGATACATCATGTCTGCCACAAGACAAGTAGGTTGGCATTCTTCTATGAGCTTCTCAAGTGGTTGCTGAAGCCCGAAAGTTGCCTTGTAGAGAATGGAGATCATTTCTTCGCTAGTGGCGGAATTCATATTCTTGACAATCTTCTGGCAACCCAACCTCTGAAGGGAATTTCATTCTGAGAATGGAAATGCCAGAACCCAGTTGCCTTTCTCTTTCAAGTGTTTTAGTGAAAAGAGTAGCATTCAGGGTAGTGGTAATAATGGTTGCCTTTACCCCTTTCCTTACGAACAATCTTGCCATGTCTACTGCTGGGATCATATGACCAGGGGCCAAAAATGGGAAGAACGCCATATGAAGCTGACATGTCTCTGAATCCATTTGGTGCTCAAGTAAGCAGAAAAGACTTCAATGAATAGAGAGATTAGAAATTCAGTTGAGATATATTTCTAAAAACTCATTTATTCTTCTCTATATACACAGACCAATCACCAAGAAGAAGTATTTTCCTCTAGAAAGAATTACTTTTCATCGATGCAAGAAAATTCAATTCAAAAGAGTTTATTTGAAAGTTAAGAACCTTTACATTTCCTGTTTCTTTCTTTGTTTTTAGCTGCTTTGGACAGAAAATTCCATTTCCGATGCGTGTGATCAAGAGTGTATCAATCAGACGAGGTCATGAATGAAGGGGGGTAGGAAGAAGTAGTTTTTTTTAATAAGCAGAGGATGTTTTATTAATCAAGCCAATGGGAAAATGGCTACAACAATTACTACAAACGGAAAAACTGCAGACAGGGCTGATATAAAATCAGCACCTGGCTGCCCAGAAAAAGCATGCAACTAAATTAGAAACAACGCCAGAACAAGAAAATCCGACTCAAACAGCCATCCGGGAATTTGTTAACCAGTCTGAAGATTGTTGCATATCTGTTATGCTGTAAGCAAACATGGGATCCTTACTCTTCAACCACCAAAGCCACGTAGAGAAAATCCTATTAATACATCTCCATTCACTATATTCTTCTTGTCGAAAGACCACCTCATTTCTGCATTTCCATACTATCCACAAAACTACATAAAAAAGAGTCTGCCAAATTCGACATTGCTGCTTATCGAACTTGGGCAGAACTGATCCCCACATCCACCAAAGATCTGCTAGATTCCGAGGAAGGCACCAAGCCACACGGAGCCACCTAATGATGTAATTCCAAATCCCCCGAGCTGTTCTACATCTCAAAATAAGTAGTTTCCTCTATTACTTTTCATCCATGCATGAAAATTCAATTCAAAAGAGTTTACTAATGTCCAGAACCTCTACATTTCCTCCTTTTCTTTTGTTTTTTGACAGCTTTGGACAGATAACGATGTTTCTGACGCCTGTGATCAGAACATTTCCTCTCAAGTTTGTGACCAAACTTACATTTCTATGGCAGTAAAGATCAGAAAAGTATTGGTCAGCACTACAAAAGAGGTCTGTGTGCTTTGCACTTGGAGCATTTTAGTGATTTTATCATCCTGGCATTGTTTTTGTGATCAAATTCATAGTGGATGTCGAATACTTGGACAAGAAAAAAGAAAACCGTAGCTATCAGGTGTGATCATGACTTTTGTTGCATTTATGCTTTTATAGTCTATTCCTAGTCATTGATGGTATAGTTGAGTGCCTTGTTAATACAGAACACTAATACTTAATTAACACTACATAATCTGTAGTTTAATATTTTCTTAATGTACAACATAGGTGGGACAGAACATTAGTGTCGTTTGGGAATCGAAGAAAACGATGGTGATTTGACTAAGAAATTGAAAACAATAAACAGATAAACAACTAAGGAAAGGTAAAATTAATTCAAAGAATTGACAATAGAATTTAGCTGCAATTTATTTAGATATAGAAAGTAAAAATGCATTTTGATTAAGCTCTACTGGCTTGTCTTGATGGTTCTAAGTTCTTCTAAAAATGCATCCATATCATTGCTAGATGATCCTCCTTTCTCAATTGCCTTTCCTGCCATCTTTTTGAGTGCTTTCGCTCGGTTTCTAAATCCCTCTGCTTCTTCTCCAGCCATTACCTGATTTACCGCATTCTCTATCTCCTCTTTCTTCACTAAAATCTTGCTTTCATACCTAGTCCATTCTTATGCACCTACACCCGTTCCTATTTCCAGAACATCTGTTACAAGTTTCTCATTGAAAAACTGCTCTGAGTGCCTTGGCCATGTGATCATTGACAACCCAGCGGCGATACCTTCCAATATCGAGTTCCATCCGCAGTGAGTAGTGAGTCATAAACCCACCCACTGCTTCATGATCAAGAATCAGTACCCGTGGTGCCCATCCTCTAAATTTACTAGTTCTCAATTAATTGATGTATGAGAAAAAAAAAATCTCAATTACATGAAGTGTATTTACCCTGCATTGTAAACTATTTAGGTTATCATTAGCAGTAAAGATGAGATATCAGGGTAATTTTTTTTCTTAAAAATAGAAACTAATCATATTCTAAATTTTCTTGCCTCTCTTTAAAATGTTAATTAATTGAAATCGGGTGGAGTAGAATTTTCGTATAATCACTCTTAATATAAATCAATAAATCACCAATGAAAAGGCAAGTTTCTTTTGAATGAAAAGGCATGTTTCTTTTGGACCTTCGTCGCTTCACCAACAGATTTTTCTATCTTCCAATTATGAATACAGTTTTTACACTAAAGAAACAAAACCTTTTCTTGCGTGGTACTGTGGTGCTGTGATAAAGCGAGCTGTTTTTCAGCTTCATCTGTAGTCATTAAGCACAGCCATTTCATGGTGTTCTGTTGCATTTGTTAGAAAGGAAATGAGAGGAGAGTAATTTGTTATCCTCTTCTTTCCTTTCCTTTCCCTCGTTAAATTTCTCATATTTTTTTTCGTACATTTTAGTTCTCATACAGAGCAAAAATAAATTATTTTTCATGATTCCAAGAAAGTTCAAAAATCAGAAAGAAATGCATGGGATATCAAGCCTGTAGCAATTTGGAATGATCCTCTCTTTTTCCAAATCTGCACCACATATATTATAACCTGACTTTCGTACCGGATATCGACTTAGTAAGACATGGTGACAACATTTTTTACTGTCGAAAAAAGGGTCTTTGACAGTAAACCAATTGGTGAGAATGTTTGGTTTTCACATTTGCTCCATGAACAGCAGTATTGATTTTGACAAATCACTACTCGACCGAAGACCTGACGGCGCTGGCGTTGGATTTTTGGTATCTTGCAACGTTGCAAATCCACTTGCATGGAATAAAAAGATAGATCTGTATTTGAAAAATCATCTCCGTCCATCTCGGCCTTTTTTCCACATAGGATTGACCTTTCTTCAAGAAATAATCCACCATAAGTTCTCGCCATTCTTGTTTTTATTCTTCTTGATTTTTTTAGGAATTTATGTGGATCACCTTTCTTGAGACTTAAATTCTCTTAGTGTAGTGGCCGTGATATGAGAAATCTGAGCAAAATCTAAATTCCATGTCTGATTTGATGATTGATTGACGTACATCCACATACTACTTAATGCAAGATTATGAGGTCAAGTGCACATGCATGATCACCACTGTATTAATCACGAGAAAACAGCTCACGCATCCAAATTAGACGGTGCATCATAAATTCAGTACATCTAGGGGTTTTATCATTGAATTAGTGTAAAATGGTTCTGTAAAAACATTACTAATTTCGGTACTTGCCATTCTAACTCCTATATATTCGATGACCAATATTGTTCCACAGCTTTTTCTTATTTGAGATAGAAGAAAAACTATCCCTTAATTAAGTCATTGGACCCTTGTGTTTAAGGACAAATGATGGAGAGATGTATCTGTCATTTGGTTTTATGCAGAGCAAGTTACAGATAGAATCAAGGACAGAAACTTTTTGAAGTGGGCTCACTCATACCCTAATGAAAACAAACCAACCCTTCGAAAATTCCAATCTTTTTCCTTAAATCCCATATCTTAAGGGCATTCACTTCAGCCCTTCACCCATTGCAATTCCAGCATTATTCCAGTAGGTACAGTCTCTGAAAATGAAATTCCAGCCGACAACTTTTTCAATCGGATTTACATGTTTGTCTGTGAATCTTGATTCTCTATTAAATAATCTTCCTCTCATAGAGTGACAAACTCATCAAAACAGCCTAAAAATGGTTTCTTTGCGCAATTCTCTCATCTTTACATTTCTAATTTTTACCATCATTTGCAATTCATGCCTGGGTTTAGAGGAATCAAGAACAGAGAGGGAGGCATTGGAGATAATCATAGGTGGAGGGGGAGGAGAAGGAGATGATTATGCTCCTGCTCCATCTCCAGAAATTGAGGTAGATTGCCCTCCTCCTCCTCCTCCTCCTCCTGAACCTATATGCCCAACACCACCGCCGTCTCCACCGCCCCCGCCACCGCCCCCGCCTCCGCCACCGCCCCCGCCACCGCCTCCGCCTCCGCCACCGCCTCCACCACCCCCACCGCCCCCCTTTGACGGTTTTGCCAGCGAACTCATTGCGAGGGATTACAAAACAATTAGAGAATTTAGGAAAAGGATCAAGTGTGACCCTTCTAACATCACTGCACAATGGGAAGGTAAAGATGTCTGTCACTATCCAGGTTTTGGTTGCGCAGTCCGGCCTGACAATGGAAAACTCGCAGTTGCGGCAGCAGATTTCAACAACTATGGATTTTGTGGCCCTGACCTTCAGCTCACGGGTTTCCTAGACAAATTGACAGATTTAGCTCTCATCCATGTCAATTCCAACAATTTCACCGGCCAAATCCCTAAGAATATCGGAGTCGACAAAATCAATTTCCTTTACGAGTTCGACATCAGCAACAACAAGTACGCCGGCGGCTTCCCTACTTCCGTTCTCGCCGCAAAGAACCTCACTTTCTTGGACGTCAGGTTCAATTCCTTTTGTGGGTCGGTTCCAAAAGAAGTTTTCGAGCTAGATCTAGACGTTCTGTTCATCAACAACAACAACTTCTCTCAAAATCTCCCGGATAACCTCGGATCCACACCTGTCCTCTACCTGACTCTCGCCAACAACAAATTCACCGGCCCAATCCCTAAATCCATCGGAAATGCCAAAAACCTGCTCGAAATCCTGTTACTGAATAACATTTTGAGCGGTTGTTTGCCATACGAGATAGGTTTCTTGACGAATACAACTCTGTTCGATGCGAGCTGCAACAGATTGACCGGCCCAATACCCTATTCCTTCGCTTGCTTGGCGAAGATGCAGATCTTGAATTTCGCACACAACCAACTTTACGGTCATGTACCTGAGATGTTGTGCAAGTTACCTAATTTATCAAATCTGACACTATCACACAACTATTTCACCCAAGTTGGGCCGGAGTGCAGGAAATTGATCAGATTGAAGAGACTTGATGTTAGGATGAACTGCATTTTAGATCTGCCGGAGCAGAGATCAGGCGCTGCTTGTGCTCAATTCTTCTCGAAAGCTAGACACTGTCCTGACGAGAAGTCGATGGTTTATATTCCTTGTCGGAATATGTGGTATTTGGGTCTGCCGGAGGAGTCACCGGTATATCAAGAAATGAAACAACAATGGACGGCTCCTGCTCAAGCACCCAGATCGTACGGTGCTCTGGTACCGAATAATAAGTTGTAAAATTGAAATGCTTTAGATAATTACTGTGTCTATGAATAAATAATTCATGGAAATCAATTTCCCCTATCGAGTATCTGTTTCTTTTTTCATTTTTCAATTGACAAGTTGGCTCGAAGTCTTCGGCGCGCAAGAAGATGTTCGTCTTCTTTCAAAAAACAAATTGGAAATGTAGCAAGGTGGGCCCAAAGACACGAGTATCGATTGATGGAGACAAATTGCTAAATTATACTGTAGTACTACTATTGATAGATGAGGCTAATTATGATTTTATAAGGGCAAAAACGTCTTTAGATTAAGTGCCGACGTTTCAAATTTTTGTGTGCTTTGGGTTCATTGTTGGGTATGGAACATTAAATGATTGGGGCCTTACAACAATGGGCTTAAAAGGTGTTAGCTGGGCTTTAATATTCTTTATTTTTTATTTTTTTACTGAAGAAGTTTTCCTTTGTTTTGCCTTTTTTCTTAGTGGCTGTTTGGGGTTTGGGGTTGGGTACCCAACCCAACATTTGCCAACCCAAAATGAAATTTTGGTGTTTGTTAAACACCATTGGGGAAATGAAAAAGTGAGTTTTTGGGTGGGGAAATGAGAAAAGTAGGGGGTGAGGGAATGGAAATTGAAGGCCAATTTGGCCTTTCTCTCTCTTTTTTTTTTTTCTTTTTCATTTCTTTTTAATTTTTTAACGTTATATAACCAACAAAATAAATTAAAAACTATCACAATAAAATCTTTATTTCAAGATAAGTAATTCTAGATCCATTTTTCCTATTTTTATTAATTTTTTAAAAATGGGTTTTATGCCCTTTATGGTCATTTTACCAAACACTTCAGATACCTCACAACACTTTTGATTTTTTTTACCAAACAGCACACTCCGTTTCCCAAAACTCATTTTCCCACTCAACATTTTCCCAAAAGTCATTTTCCCACCAAACCGGAACGCCAAACAGACCCTAAGGGGCCAGTAACGTCTTTTGCATGGGCTTTTGTTCGCTTACACCTTTTAGGCATTTATATGGTTTGAATTTATTTTATGTATAATGTAGTATCGCAGGTCTCTTTTTTATCGGACTAATCCACTATCTACTGTGTTAATCTCGATGATTCTTTTCTTCTTCTTAATAGGTTACGATTTTAAAGTAGTTGTTTCCCCAAAACTTAAACACGAACTCTTAAAATATCAACGTAAATTCTAAATTAACTTTACGCTCTTTAATAAGTATATGATTTGATTTAAAAATAAATAAATAACCAACACCTTTCTAAGTTTTTGTCATCACCCTGCAGTCATGCTGTCATCAAACTCAACTCAATGCTATTGCTAGACTACTTGCCTAGTATTTTAATGGTTGTGTGTACAAGATATTGGGATAAGAATACAACATTCCCCAACTTTTATCCAAAAAATACAAATAATTATAAGGTGCTTGATAAATGTACTGTGCCCCCCAAAAAAGAAGATTCCCTTTTAGAAACATTTAATAATGATTTAATTATGTAAATGACTCATCAGTCACCAACCACACTAACAATATGATCATAAAACATTAGACATTCTTGATCGAATTACCAAGTACGAGAAGCATGATCATCGCCTCATCAAATGGCGCCAAAATCTTAGTTCTTCTCTCTGCAATCCTCATCTTTCCATGGGTACTCTGCCTTGTTGCCCGAGAAGCCCACCCCCCATCAACACCCCTCTCTTTCGTGGACCAACGACTTGTCATTGCCTACCCAATCATCCAAACTTTCAAGAACACCATCACTTCCGATCCATTCAACATCACCCAAACATGGGTCGGCCCGAATATTTGCAACTATACCGGATTCTACTGCGACAACCCGCCGGATAACATATCTGCAATTGCTCTATCCGCCGTTGATTTCAACGGCTACCAACTCTCCGCCCCTACCCTTGATGGATTCATCGATCAGCTCCCTGATCTTGCCTTCTTCCACGCTAATTCCAACAATTTCTCCGGCACCCTATCGCCCAAGATAGCGAATTTACGTTATTTCTATGAATTGGACATCAGTAACAACAATTTCTTCGGTAATTTCCCCGCGTCGATCCTTACAATCTCTACTCTGACCTTTTTAGATATCCGATTCAACTCCTTTTCTGGGTCGGTTCCCTCTCAGGTTTTTTCTCAAACACTTGATGTGCTATTCCTCAACGACAACAATTTCATGCAAACCCTCCCGCCAAATCTAGGGTCAATCCCATCTCATTATCTCGCTCTGGCCAACAACAAATTCAGAGGCCCAATCCCACGCGCCATCTTCAATCCTTCCTCCACAATAACAGAGATTCTGTTACTAAACAACTTACTGACCGGCTGCATCCCTTACGAGATCGGATTCTTGACAGAGGTGACAGTTTTTGACGCCGGAATCAACTTATTGACCGGTCCCCTGCCATGGTCGTTGGGATGTTTGGCCAAGATTGAGCTGCTGAACCTGGCGGGAAACTTGCTGTACGGGCAGGTGCCGGAGGCGGTGTGTGGGTTGGGGAATTTGGGGAATTTGTCACTTTCTGGAAATTATTTTACAGGAATTGGACCCTCGTGTTGGAATCTGATGAAACGTGGGATTCTTGATGTGAGGAAAAATTGTATTCCTGGCCTGCCTGATCAGAGGTCGGTGGATGAGTGTATACTGTTCTTCATGCACCCAAGGTCTTGGCGGTGTCATCCCCCGCCGTTTAGGTATTTCCCATGTAAGATTCCTCCACGGACAGAACATCCTCGGATTGGTACCTAGAGGAAAGCGCTAGTGAACGACAAGCGTTCATAAAGCATCACTTGTATGACTAATTACAAATTTAATACTCCCTCCGTCCTTCAATATTTGTCGTTTTAGCTTTTGCTTTTACTGTTTCGACACGTATCTTAAAACGGCCGGTAGACTCACTATTTGAGACAATTTTGTCCCTAATTTTTTCTGGGAAGTACGTTAAGGATTAACGTACGTTCACAAAAAAATTCGGATTTTTTTGGGGTCAAATAGTACCTCATCCGGCCTCCTCGATATGCGTTTCCTACTGAATATTGGGATGCAAGGAAGACAAATATTGAAGGACAGAGGGAGTAGTAAAAAAACTATTTTATGCACCAAAAAATAATGGGGAAATAGTTTTTACCACCCCTGAACTATTGTCGAAAATCAAAAACCTCCCCTGAACTTCATTTTTTGAAATTCAGCCCCCTGAACTATTATTTTCGGGCAAAAAGCCCCTTCTATCCATAATTAAATCAATTTTTTTGTGAATTTTTGAAATTTTTGACAATGTTTCTTAATTTTTAGGTTAATTACATTTTTTCATTAATTTTTACATTTTTTTAGATTTTTTATAATTTTTTTAAAATTGTAAAAATGTGCATTGAAGGGGCTTTTTGCCCAAAAACAATAGTCCAAGGGAGAGAATTTCAAAAAATGAAGTTCAGGGGAGGTTTTTGATTTTCGACGATAGTTCAGGGGTGTTAAAAACTATTTCCCCAAAAATAATTAACTTAATTTTTTTTTTCTTTTCTGAGGAGAAAAACTTAAAATCCTATATTATGAGAGGAATAAAATGAACCTACACCATTATCATAAAGGAGAAATACAAAAACAACATATTAATATCACAAAAAATGATAATGATCAATAAAAATTTAATTTATTAACCCATCAACAATTCGAGTTAGCTTTCAACTTAATAATCTAAAATTGAAAAGGTTTTTTTTTTTCAAAAAAAATTGATACATCAAAAGTTTCTTCTCATTGTTTTATTATCTTTTTATCAAATGTGGCACGTGACCTGTAGCAGTATTGATTAATACATACTATTTTTTTACGAGGCATGTCTGATACTCCCTCCGTCTTTTATTAACTGTCGATTTGATTTTGGACACGCATATTAAGGAGCCCGGATGATTCACTATTTGACCCCAAAAAAATTCATACTTTTTTTCGAACGTACGTTAAGGATTAACGAACGTCCGAGAAAAAATTCGGGGCAAAATTGTTTCAAATAGTGAGTCATCCGGGCTCCTCAATATGCTTGTCCAAAATCAAAGCGACAGTTAATAAAAGACGGAGGGAGTAATAAATACTCCCTCCATATTTTATTAAACGTCTTTTACTATTTGGACACGCATATTAAGGAAGCCGGATGACTCACTATTTAAGATAATTTTTTTCCGAATTTTTTCTCGAACGTACGTTAAGGGTTAACGTACGCTCAAAAAAACGAACGGAATTTTTTGGGGTCAAATAGTGAGTCATCCGGCCGCATTGCGTGCCGGAACAGTAAACGTCATTTAATAAAAGATGGAGGGAGTATTAAATACCATATCCAATTTTATTTTATTTTGGGCACGTGAGCAATGAAATTTTGAAAATGTGAGTCAGAGATGGGCTAAAGCTGTTAGAAAAATCGAAAATTTAATAGCCTTATTTTATATGCAGGCCTTATGTATTATGGGCTTCTTTTTAAAAGGCTGTGCTCAGGCCCAAAAAAAGGGAAGATAGACCCAAAGAGAAGATTGAAAGAGGTTTTTTGGAGGTCAACAACAAAAACAGAACTAAACTGCAAAACCCAACAAAACTAATCAGGACAGTATCCGGAAAAAAATGAAAATTGCAAATGTTTTTTTTTTTTTTTTTTTGGGTGTATCAGTAAGTGTTTTTAAAATATTTAAATCCACGTATATACAAGGTTGTAATTTAATTGATTATTACATTTTATCTTTAAGATGTAGGTAATAAAATTAGATCCTTCCTACTGTAATCATAATATACTAGTAATATTTTTTTTTGAAAAAAAAGTATTTGAATTTACAGTGAGTCGCCACGTAAACGTACCCATCACCGACAGAATTGCATTGCCGTTTGCCGCTTTGTGAATCCGTCTTCCGTCACTCACTGCCATATCGTACGCTTTTGTCACCTGATGCACGTGACAAATATAGTGAGCTAGCTCGGGCCATTTACTTCCCAATCCCCACTAAAATTCCTCGATTCTTCATCCGGGCCTGGGGGTCCTCGTTTCCCACCCAATCTCAATACGCGTGGACTAACAACTACTTATCCATTCTGACACGTGCGGTTCAAACTTCAAACATTACTCCTAATCTTAGTAATTTACCCAACACCGACAGGATTAGGTTAATTCGATTTCCTTTTGAGTTAAAAACTAAATTCCCTTTGTGTACCTTCTAACTTACTTTTAAGGTTTCAAAACCTAAAAGTTAAAACACACTATTAATTTTTTTATTTTGGTACGTAAAAGATGACTAGCGTTAAAAGATAAATGAGTCACGTCTATTATATTATTTGCAGACGATATATCGATATAATAAAAAATTAACCTTAACATGTACATCCAAAATCAAAAGAGTACGTTGAGGGAACTAAAAAAAAGTTTCACGAAATCAATTTCATAAAACACACAAATTTTAATACTTAGTATAAAAACTTTGTACTATAATTTGTTAGTTGGTAAAGCATTTTCTATCTTAATTAACTCCGAGATAGCACAGTTAACTTATTTGTTATATATGTCGCAATAAACAATAAATTAGACATGAATATAAAAGTAGACTGGTCATCCACTAAAGAAAATTCAGGTGAATAAATAAAGAATCGAGTACATAAGTGCCTCTATCCACCCAAGTGTGTCTCTTTTCTGTTTTTTTCTTCCAATATTTTATTTTTCATTAGCTTAAGTATCAGGCCCAAAATATTTTAATAATGTGATTAGTGCTTAATAAAGTGTAAAGTGTTGGAGAAATAAAGACTCACCCGGGTCTCTTTTAATGGAATGATACTGTCCGCTTTGGGCCTAAGCCCGCACGATTTTTACAAAAGGCCTCATTCCATTAGAAGGATCAACTCCTTTTTATATTTAGTCTCTCTCTCCCTTTTCTTTCCGATGTGGGACTTTATTCGCACACCCCAACAATCTCCCCCTCGAACTAAGTACCACAGAGCCAACCACATTGGGCTCACCAATCTTCCCCTCGAACCACTGTACTTTTCCAGTTCGGCTAGGAGATTCACAGCGTGCCACCCACATCAAGTCCCATTACTCAGGCCCAACCGAACCTTCGGCTCCGCTACCATTTGTTGGAGAAATAAATACCAACCCGGATCTCTCTTAATGGAATGATACTGTCCGCTTTGGGCCTGAGCCCGCACGGTTTTCACAAAAGGCCTCATTCCATTAAGAAATTCACTCCTCTTATATTTAGTTTTTATTTCTCTTTTCTTTCCGATGTAAGACTTTAGTTCGCACACCCTAACAATCTCCCTACATAGTCCTCAACAGGACCCATCGACTTTAAGTTCCTCTCGGAGATTTACTGTACTTAAAGTTCAATCTCAAACTGAGTAAGCCCACCAATTTGGCCCACCAACTTGCACGAAGTATGGAATTCACCCATCATACTTCGGAGAAATCACCCATCATACTTCGGGCTCAATCTATTGGCGCTACTGAACCAGACCCCGTGCATTGGGTCTGGGCCATCATCAACATACTCGTCCCACCAATCTATCGGATCTACTCCACAAACCCATCGAACCATCAGCTCCGCTACCATTTATTGGAGAAATAAAGACTCACCCGGGTCTCTCTTAATGGAATGATACTGTCCGCTTTGGGCCTAAGCCCGCACGGTTTTCACAAAAGATCTTATTCCATTAGAAGGATCAACTCCTCTTATATTTAGTCTTTCTCTCCCTTTTCTCTCCGATGTGGGACTTTGTTCGCACACCCCAACATAAAACTCACCGCATGAAACCGAATGTTCCACTTTTTGTGTACTTTGTTTAAACTTTAAACATTTCGTTAAACAAAATTAGAACCCCAATGACTAATGAGAACCAAACAGGATTAGGCGGTACCATAGAATTAAAATTTGAAAATATGTACACTTTAACTTTTCTCAATTTCTTTCCACTACACATTTTACATTTCTACATTTAAAAAAACAGAAAAAAGATCAAGCACAAAACTAAAAAAGAAAAAGAAAAAGAAAGTAATCATACAGATAATCTTGATCCCCGCATTCTCAATCATCAACCTCATCATCTAGGGATGATAAAGACCAGACCCCATCCCTGTTGTTGAAGATGAATACGATGATTATGACGATAATGACGACGGTGATTTTTGACAAAATTCAGAACTATTCGCATCCATTTCTTGTTCCACCACAAAATGACCCAAACTATCCACAGTCTCCACCAAATTCTCCTTGCACAGAAACTGTTCGCTGAAAATCCTCTCCGCATCCCTGTGAATTTCGTGCACGAAAACATGGGTCTTCTTACTACTCCCTCCTCTCTTGCTTCTCGCCATCACTCCCGCCGTGAAAATCGGCGCCATCCTCCCCGGCGCAGACATGAGGTACGCACGTGGGCCGTCAATTAGAATCATATCCCACGGGATTTCATACATGTGATTCGGCATGTCGTTTATCCCCAGCTTGCAATCGGAGAAGAGGAGGTTCTGTACCGGCCGACACTCGTCTTTGAATTGGGGTTTCGTGAGGAGGAGGAGGTCAGCCATTTCGCTGACTTTCGTGGTGTATTGGATGTCGTACGCCTCAATATCTGAGTACTTCTTCTCGAAGCTTGAAATGAGGTACTCGTTCTCGTCGAGGAAGACGGTCCGGCCGGGGAAATTGAGCGATTTCCAGAGGAGGGTCTCGGGGGTGAGGCCGAAAACGAGGAGATTGCAGGGGGAGGAGCAGCGGCGGAGGGCGGCGGCGATGGAGGACAGCTCGGCGGAGGTCATGTGGGGAGTGGTGGAGTTGGAGGCGGCAGCGGCGTAGTGGAGGAGGGCGGTGGAGACGGAGTCGGGGAGAGCGGCGGAGGAGGAGGTAGAGGGGGAGGAGGTGGTGGAGGATGGGAATGTGGTGGAGAAGAGGGTGAGAGTGAAAGCTAAGGTGAAGAAAGTGGCTATTAAGCGGAGGCGGAGGCGGTGGGGAGGAGAAGAAGAAGACGGTGGTTTGTGGATTGATGGGTGGAGGAGAATGAATTTAGTGCTAGTCTTCATTTTTCTAGTTTTTTTAGTTTTTTCTTTGGCTAGAGTGAAGAAGGAGAGAGTGTGATGTTGTGCTTTGAACGTTTGAAATAAAAGGATTTAAGTTTCCTAATTTCCTGAGTTATTTTTTTCCTTTTTTCTTTTTTGTTGATACTTTTTTTCCTGGTACGGATGCCGTTTTATTAGACGGGAGGAGAAGGAGGAGGGGCTACACGAATCCCAAGGAGAGAGCGCCGGCGGTGGGGGCCGTGGGCTGGTTAGGCATGGCTAGTTCGTTGGGCCACGAAGAACCGGATGGGATCGAAAACTGAACTGAATTTGACCAATTTTGAATCAAATCGAAACTGATAAAAAATCGATCCAATTTTAGTTCTAAAAAATATAAATTTAAAATATTTCGTTCTAATTCCGGTTTTAATAATTACAAATTTAGTAAGTGGAACCAAATTGTGTTTATATTTTATTTTTATATATTTTTCATATACAAAATAATATTCATTATAATATGTAACTAAAAAAAAATAGAAATTGAAAGATAGATAGAAAATATATTTTTAATAATATTATTTTTAATATCAATAATAGATATTTACTATAAAAATTTATAATAATAGGTTAGAACCAAAATTGGACCGAAATAAATGAAATTGAATTGAACTGAACTGATCTATTTATTTTGATACAAGTTTGATTCTCTAATTTAAAGAAACCTAATAATCGGGTGATCATGATTTTATCCCCTGTTAGACTGTTCATAGTAGTTTGTTTTTAGGAAACTTTTCTTCTTTTGTGAACAAAAAAGGAAACTTTCCTTTTTCAATCGTTTTTTTTTCCGAACAATATTTTCTTTTTTAAATCTTACTTGTGGTTAATGCAAGCAATTATTGTTGTTATTTTTTTACTTTAGAGAAATAAAAAATCACTCGAATCTTTCTTAATGGAATGATATTGTCCGCTTTGAGCTTAAACTCGCACGATTTTCACAAAATATCTTATTTCATTAAGAAAATCAACTCTTTTTATATTTAGACTTTATTTCTCTTTTCTTTCCGATATAGTAAGATTTTAATTCACACACCTCTACATTTTAAGGAGAATACGATCATAGTACTTTGGCGAATAATTTTGGTTGTACTTTCTTTATCATTTTCCCACATACATTAGCTTGGATGCATAGGTTAGGATTAGGCTGCTGACTAAAGATTTAGAAATTTATTAAATAGTTACGGGTTAGTAATAACTTTTATTTCTTGTCCACCCGGTAATCCAACCCTACAGGGATCGACTAAATCCGGATTTGAGGTGTAGTTGCACCCACTGGGTAAATCAATTTGTTTATTATATATATATATATAGTTATTTACTCCACTTTAAATACTGCCACAACTGTATCATCAGTGGCGGTTGTTACTCGTTCAGATAGTAACTTGTAATAAATTTATACTCTCTCTAACTTTAATTAAATTATGCTTTAATTTTAAACACGTGTATATTAATTATTTAAAATAATTTTACTCCGAACTTTTTCTCGTACATTAATTTTAGAGGGAATAGTATTTATTTTATAATACATTCTACCTAATTTTACACTCGCCGGAAATATTTTCTAACTCCACCACTCTGTAGAGGGTATTTATTTCTCCTAACTCGAGAACGCTTTCCAAGTTTGAAGTCGTATCCTTCACGCTACGGAGATGGAGATCGTCAACCATCTCGACCAACTGCTGGTTGGTAGTAATAGCTGATTTTTTTATTTTTGTTAAAAATATAATATTGATACCTAAGGTCTCCTAAATCAATTACCAGAGAATTATTCTAGCTTAATTAGAGTTTTAAGTTCGAATTCTGAATATGCAGAGGTGATAAAATTTATGAATGAGAACTTTACCCTTTTTATAAAAAGATTCGACTCAAATTCGGATTAGTTAATATTTAATGAAAATCAAAAAAATCTAATAACGATCACAGTGACAGACCCGCTGATAATGATTAAAATGCCCATTAAACAAGACTGGCTTGTTAAGAAAATCACAACAGGGCCCAATAAAGATAAAAGGTTGGTTTCTTGAGTATGTAATATTACAATATTCTTCCTTTATTTTAAAAAGTAAGGTACAATTGATTCTTAAATTTTAATTTCTAATGTATCAAAACGTATCAAATTTTAGTTTATATTCCTGAAATTTCTGCTTAAAATTTTAAAAAATGATCTTAAATATTATGACAACCCTAACAATAAATATCTCAGTGTTTGTTTAAATAAGTTCATCAAATAATATACAGAAAAAACTATAAAACCAGCGATTGAACCCAATGTCCGGTTAACACTTACGGTTTAAACTAATAAATATTCCAAAGAGTAAACGCTTTTTGGGCTTCATTCCAAAAGAAAAGCTTTCTGCGTCTGTTTCAAGGCCCGACCACTTGATGGGTTCGGCCCAGTTATTAGGTCCGGTTAGAGGTGTGCTTCCTTGCAAATCCCATACTTTTATGTCTACACTTATGAGGAAGAGATGCAAAACCCTGATTGATTTGGGGAAATTGGTTATTTCGCAAAGCTATTATTTTCTGCTCTTGACTCGGAGATTTCCATCTCTGAGATGTAAAGAGCTACTCCGCGAGGTCCATCGCCGGAGAGGCGGTGGAAGTCTGCGTTGGACGCAGCGATTTGAGCGGAACGGAGCCTTTTCGGGTGCAGAGGATGATGGGTCTAGTGGAGTCTGGTGGCCAGGTGAGGGTGCCGGGAGTGTTTGAGTTTTGGAAGGAACTCGGGTTTGACTCAGTAAGTTTGTAGAAGAAGATGCGGTCCACTGGCAGAATTCGAACAAGAAAGTGAGCTTAAGCGTTGTCCCTGTACTGGAACTGGAAGACGCCATGAGAGTTAAGAGGAATACTTTTAGATTGGTATGCACATGATGGAAATCATTGATCAGGTTCTTTGCGTATTTGGCTTGTTAAGAAATTTATTGAATTCCAGGTAATCATAATATTACAACGCTTTGAAAGACTTAAAAAGAATTGCAAAATCTGGAATGTTTGCTTCATTATCTGTAGTTTTTATCTTAATTTGGAACTTTTTCCTCAACATTTTTTGTGCAACATTAGTTCCTCAATCAAGGCAGTCAAATCAGAATAGGAGGATCCACCCTCTTCAATTGCCGTATTTGCCATTTGCCCTAGTTCTCTGGCTTTCCCTCTCATTACCTCTGCTATTTCTCCCTCCATTATCTGAATCACTGCATCCTTTATAGCTTCGCTACTGATGTCATTTCCCTTCTTCTCTGCAGCTCCAACACTGACACCGTTTTTCGACACCTGGGTCACAAATATCTCATTGAAGAATTGCTCTGCCAGCACAGGCCATGTCACCATTGGCAATCCAGCAGCTACACATTCCAGAATTGAATTCCATCCACAATGAGTCACAAATCCTCCTACTGCTTCATGATTCAGAATCAACAACTGGGGCGCCCACCCGCGCACAATTAGTCCCTTCCCTTCCATTCTCTCCTCAAATCCTTCAGGTATCCAATCTTCATTTTCCCCTGATGGATCTTTTTTCCCCCTCCTGACGACCCAGATGAATTCCTGCCCTGAAGCTTCAAGTCCTAAAGCTATCTCTTTCAGTTGAGAAGCTTGGAAATTCACTGTGCTGCCAAAGCAAACATAAACAACTGAATTGGGTTTCTTTGAATCCAGCCACTTCAAACACTCATGATCACCAATGGTGGCTTCTTTTCCTCTCATTGATTTGTCTTTCAGGTCTTTATTGTACATCGAAACGGGGCCGATATGCCATGCCCTCTTCCCCAGAGAAGTCCTGTAATGATCTGCATAAGTTGGTTCTAGCTCATAGAAACTGTTGACAACCACTCCATAACTCTTCAATTCTGCTTCCCCTGCATCTTTTAAAGCCTTGGCAACAACACTGCCGTCTTCATATTGTGGTATTAGCTTCCCTGTCAGCTTAATCTCACCTGGAAGGTTTGGCAATAGAATGGGATCCGAATCTGATAAATGTTTCATATGGGGCGCGTACAATCTTAAATACTGAAGTATGCACAAAGAAAAGAAACAAGTTCCATGAAAGACTAGCCTTGGAATTCCCAGTTTAGCTGCAGAGTCAGTAGTCCAAGGGAAGAACATATCCGCAATGAGACAATCAGGACGAAGTTCTTGCAGCACCATCTCAAAGGGTTCTTGCATCATCTCTGTGGCCTGAAAAAATCTGTGGCCCATTTCGGCTATAGCATTAGAATCTTGAGTAATATCAGAGGGGATGGATTCGAAGCTTTCGCATCCTTCTGGTAATCCAACTTCAACGGCAGGAAATCTGATGGTTCGGACATCGATTCGGTTACCGAAATCTTTCATTCTCTGTATTGTTTTAGAGGTGAATTGTCCATTGAGAGGAGTGGTGACAATGGTTACCTTCACACCCCTGGAAGCAAAAATCTTGGCCATGTCTACTAAGGGTATCATGTGGCCATGCGCCATGAGAGGAAGAAAAAGAATGTGTAGATTGTCACCTTCTCTGCCCATTGAAAGAAACTAGAATGGGGCCGAAGGAGTAACGCAAGAAGAAGAGGAAATCAAGAAACTGTAACTTGTCTAATGCGATGTTATCTTCTCATCTTTATTCAACAAATTTAGTGGCCATTGTTTGCTCCACACTCCAATCTCTAAGTATTATTATATTATTATGGCTTGGGGACCAAGGAGTGAACACTTTTGTTTCTTTCTGAATTAAAATATCTCAATTCCATTGCTTATCCGTGACATGTGCATATACACTAATGGTTAGGCCATGCTTTATGTAGAAACAAATAAAGCTAGACTAAATTGATACTCCCAGTCTCCCTCCATGTTTTAAAGAATGACGTTTACTGTTCCGGCGCGCATTTCAATGCGGTCGGATAACTTACTATATGACCCCAAAAAATTTCGTACTTTTTTTCGAGCGTACGTTAATCCTTAACGTACTTTCGAGAAAAAATTATGAGCAAAATTATCTTAAATAGTGAGTCATTCGGCCACATTAAAATACGTATCAAAATAGTAAAAGTCATTCTTTTGTGAATGGAGGGAGTATAAAATAGACAATGAATTTAATTCTGAAAGAATGAGAACTAAATTCGAGAATACTTCAATGTTTTTTTTAATCATATTATTAATATTTGTGAATAAATTTGAACTTTTGTATTATTATTATTTTTTTTTATATCTAACGAGATAAAAGTAAATAAATAATATGAAACATACAGGAGATAGATCTTTTCCTTATTATGTTATTATATTTGATTTAAATAAATAAATATAAAAAAAACAGAAAAAAAATACTTTTCAAAGAAATAAAAACATATAAAATATAAATATGAAGTGAATACAAAAATAACAGTTATATATTTAATAAAAAATATCAATACCTCTAACATACTAAATTGCTCGAATAAATAGTTATATTAAGGCAGTAGCTTCTTGGATCTGTTTCAAAGCCCGGCTACTTGGTTTCGGATCTTGCAAATTTGGTTCCATGCTTTGATAAACATGGCGATACTTTTGCCGTCTACGACTGAGGTAGCGGTAAAGCTGTTAAAACGGAGTTCGACCCGACTCGTTTTTGATGGGTAAGAGGTAGCGGTAAAGCTGTTAAAACGGAGTTCGACCCGACTCGTTTTTGATGGGTAAGAGTTTACTGCTGTTTGACCTGTTTGACCTGTTTGACCCGTTTAAATCTAAACACTATTTTATATCGACGAACGCAATGAAAGACACCTTACATGGCGAACTATTACCTACATTAGATTGAGGCAAATGCTGGACAAGATGGACTGGCACCTATTGCTGCAAAAAGAAATGTTGAGAGGCTGGACTACAAAAAGCTTTATGACGTGAGTGCTTCTTTCTTCTGATTTTATTTTGGTTAAAATTCATTTAGTTTTATGCGCAGACTCTAGTGAAGATGTCAAGAACTCCATGGTTTCGGACGATTAGGGCAATCCGACATCAATCTGGAAACCTAATTCTTTGGTTTTCTGAATTGTTTTGGAGATGAATTGTCCCCCGATCGGTGTCGCGACGATGGTTGTCTTTATTCCTCTGGATGCAAAATTCTTGGCCATGTCCACTGCTGGTATCATTGCCTTGCCCCATGAATGGAAAAAAACAAATGTGCAGATTCTTACCTCCACTTCTCATTTTGCCTTCTGTATTAGAACAAATCAAAGAAAAATGGAGAAACAAGAAATGCTTTTTGAGCCAGGAAACAGAATGCTTAGTGCTTTTATGTCATGATCATACTAACTAACATGCATGGAGTGTTGGGTTTTGGACAACGGGACTAGTGCATTAGTACCGTTCGTATACGTTAGGGACATATGGACGCATATGTTAATTGTGTACCGTCATATAATATATTGTTAACATAAGGTTAATTGGACCAATTTTATGATCTAATAAAGTTAAGGGGTCCAATCGTCTAATTGAAATAGTGTGTGGGGGTTAATACGGTTATTGTGCAGATTCCGGATTAATTCCGAATTGTTGATGGACCGATTCGGAATTAATGGAAAACTCTAAGGACGGAATTGATCCCTAGTGGAATTGCTTTATATTAATTAGGCACTCTCCATTGTTTCTCATAGGGAATGAAACGGAGAAACCGTGAGAGAGAGTAAGTTTTGGAGATCCATTCAACCCAAAGCAATCATCCACTAGAAGATCAACACTCCGGGATTTCTTGATCAGATCATGGCATCCGCATCAGGTACGCTTCCGCTGCTCCTGATCTAATTCATGCAATAATTGAGATTGATTCGTTCCTTGGGATGTAATCTCCCATACGGTTCCAACAAGTGGTAGCGGAGCAAATCAATTTTGGTTATGCATGGATTGCAAGTTTATGATGCTTGATTTGAAATCAATTGGATTTTTCTGGGAATTTGCTTGAGAACCCCAATTCTGCAGAATTGAGTGAATAGGGTAAAGAATGCATTAATTCATTAATTGATTGATTAATTGATTTGGTAATTGATTGATCAAATTAATTTCGGGTTTGGATTAATGATGGATTAATTATTCCTGGAGGTTGTTTGATTGCAAAAATCAGTTTCCAGAATCAGGATTTGGATTATTGGGTTTTCTGCCATTTTTCCCGTTTAGTTTTTGGGAAGAAGAAACTCAATGATTGAAAGATTGAATAGTGATCGTGAATAGTGGTGATTCGTGAATAGTGGTGATTTATGAATAGTGTATACTGTTAGGGTACGTATTTGTATACTATATGGATACGTATTTGTATACTCTCTGGATACGTATCTGTATACTATTTGTATACTGCTGGGATACGTATTTGTATACTATTTGGGATACGTATTTGTATACTGTTTGAATACGTACTGACACTATTTGTGGGTACTGTTCACGGGCACTATTTGTGGGTACTATTCACGGGCACTATTTGTGGGTACTGTTCATGGTACTGTTTGGGTACTGTTCATCAGTACTGGTTCGGGTTGCCGAACTTAAAGTTAATTCGGTTATTTGAACATGAACATCATAAGGTTTAAGATGTTTGTCGGGTTCAAATTTAAAGTTAATTCGGTTGTTTGAACATAAACATCATAAGGTTTAAGATGTTTGTCGAGTTCAAATAATTGATCTGTGAAAGGAAAGCAGAATAACACTAAGGAAGCTTTTAAGCTTAGCTTGTTTGTCTTGCTCGACTAATGAAAGTGGTATAGTCACCAAAGTGACCTCTGCTACGGACATTACCGGGTTGGATATTTCAAGTGTAGTATTCATAATTTCATGCGGATAGTTGTCGGCCCAAAGGAAGGGAACTATTTGGCAGAAATTATAAATACGGTAGTGATGAATTAAGGTTTATAGCTATCAAGAGATTTATTGCGAATATTTGATCGGCCCAAAGGAAGGTTAAATATTTGGCTGAATCAAGCTATAAAATTCACACTATGACAGGTTAATTAACTGTGAGTTGTGTTTTCAGTCCAAAGATTGGGCACAATGTCATATAATTAATCTTCTGATTTATTCAGTGTGTTATTCATTAAGTTTACTGCTTTCATAAAGTTTATTAAGGTGAGCTGATTAAGTGTTGTGTTCTTTCAGACATGAACTCAACAAGCTCGGTATCTGCCAATCTGAACAGTGTACCACTGTTATCTTCCAGTAACTTCAAGTTATGGAAGAGAAAGATAGAGACAGCATTGTGTTATGAATAAGGATCAGGCGCTCTATAAGGATTGTCCTAAGGTACCAGACCCCGAAAGTCCTGATAAGGGAATCCAGGCTTTTGAGGACTGGCAACAATCAAATAGAGCTTGTCGTTTGGTTATACTCAGTGCTGTCCCTATGTCCATGCAGAGTACACTGGAAAAGGAACAAAGTGCCAGTAAGATCTTAGAGATCTTAGCTAGTCGCTATACCCATACAGAGAAGGCTGAGATTAGCGATACCATTCGCAAATTCTCGACCATAAAGTTCAGGGGTGATAGTGACATAAGGGAGCATGTTCAAGAAATTGTCAATCTGTCTGAGAAGTTGAAAGCACTTAAAGTTGGTTTGCCAGATGATTATCTGGTACATCATGTGCTTGCTTCTTTACCACCTCAGTACAGTCAATTTGAGGTGAGTTACAATTGTCAAGAAAAGAAATGGACAATTGATCAGCTTTTGGTTCAGCTGGTTCAGGAACAGGACAGATTGAGACATGTTTCATTGGACAGTGCTCACCTGGCAACTGCCTCTTCATCTGGTTTTAAGAAGAGGAAAGGCAAAGAGACTGCAGGGTCTGATTTTCAGAAGAAACATAAAGGCTCAAATACTGAGCATAAGGGAATAAAGTGTTTCTTCTGTAATAAGGCAGGCCACTTAAAGAAGGACTACGCTAAGTATAAAGCTTGGCGCATAAAGAAAGGTATGTCCTTGTCTCTTGTGAATACAGAATCCCTTCTGGTCTCTGTGGCTAAGAACACTTGGTGGTTAGATACAGGAACCACTAAACACATAAGTGTTTCTTTGAAGGGCTGCAGAGCGAACCGGAGGCCCATGGAAAGTGAGAGGTTTCTCTATATGGGTGCAGGTGATCCGGTATCGGTTGAGGGTATCGCTACTTTCGGGATAATCCTATGTACTGGTTATATATTAGAGTTAACAGAGACTTTGTATGTACCGTCTTTTAGACGGAATCTGATTTCTGTTTCCTTGTTGGATAAAGAAGGTTATGATATCAGATTCGGAAATCATAAAAGTCTCATTCATTTTAACTCTACTTTGGTTGGAACCGGTGCATTGATTGATTCTGATAACTTGTATTTATTGCATACGGTTGATAGCAATAATGAATGTTATGTTAGCGAGTCCAGAGGGATTAAACGTAAATTGCCAACTGAGGATTCATTCAGGTTATGGCACAGACGGTTAGGTCATATCTCTGCAAGGAGAATAGACCGACTTGTGTCAGATGGAATTCTCGAAGCACTGGATCATACAGACCAACAGGTTTGTGTTGAGTGCATAAAGGGCAAAACTACAGACAAGAGGAGGTTTGAGGCCGAGAGATGTACAGAAACTCTAAAACTGATACATACAGACATTTGTGGTCCATTCCCTACGGCATCCTGGAATGGTCAACGATATTTTATCAGTTTTATAGATGATTTCTCTCGATATGGATATTTATACCTTTTAAAGGAAAAGTCTGAGGCATTAGACGCTTTCAAGTCTTTTAAGGCCGAAGTTGAAAATCAACTCGGAAAGACTATTAAAGCTGTCAGATCAGATCGTGGTGGTGAATACTATGGTCGATATGACGGATCAGGTGAACAGCGTCCTGGGCCATTTGCTCAGTTTCTCGATGAGTGTGGGATAGTTCCACAGTACACCATGCCGGGGTCTCCGACCATGAATGGTGTAGCTGAAAGGAGGAACCGTACCCTTAAGGATATGGTGAGGAGTATGATTGCCAATACTACCTTACCTATGTCACTCTAGGGAGATGCCTTGAAAACTGCAGTCTACATTCTCAATAGGGTACCAACTAAAGTGACTAACAGAACCCCATATGAGGTATGGACTGGCCGAAAGCCTGTCTTAAGGCACCTAAAGGTTTGGGGATGTCCAGCTGAGGCAAGGCCTTATAGGCCTGATGAAAGAAAACTGGACCTAAGGACTGTTAGTTGTTATTTTGTTGGATATCCGGAGAGGTCAAGGGGGTATAAGTTTTACAACCCTACTACCAGAACATTTTTTGAGACGGGTAATGCTCGGTTCTTTGAGGATATTGAGTTTGGAGGGGAAGATAGACGTTCAGATGTCAGTTTTGAGGAAGATTCAGTTATGTTTCCTCGTGCGGTTCCTGAGGGTCAGGATATTCCTGGTTTTGTCCCTCAGCAGGCAAGAAATGACATCATTAATCTTCCTATAGGACAAGATCCACAAGTTATACTTGAGGATCATCAAGAAGTCCATGAAGATCAAACTCAATACCCTCATATGGTTGAGAACCAAGGAAATATGCCACTCAGAAGGTCCACTAGAGTGAAAAGAAATGCGATTCCGGATGATTATATCGTATTTCTTCAAGAACATGAGGATACTATTGACTCTTTGGAGGATGACCCGCTCACCTTCAAAGAAGCAATTGGTTGTTCTGATGCTCAAAAGTGGATACAGGCCATGTCGGATGAATTCCAATCAATGAAGGACAATGACGTTTGGGAGCTTGTACCATTGCCTAAGAATCTGAAACCGATAGGTTGTAAATGGGTTTTTAAAACCAAAAGGGATTCTCAAGGCAATATAGAGAGGTACAAAGCACGTCTTGTTGCGAAAGGATTCACCCAAAAGGAAGGAATAGACTATAAAGAGACCTTCTCTCCAGTTTCATCGAAGGACTCTTTTAGGACTATTATGGCACTAACGGCATATTTTGATCTTGAGCTACATCAGATGGATGTAAAGACTGCTTTTCTCAATGGGGATCTTGAGGAAGAAATCTACATGAGGCAACCAGAAGGACTATCCTCCAACGAGGGTAGTGAATTGGTTTGTAGATTAAAGAAATCCATCTATGGGCTTAAGCAAGCTTCTCGTCAATGGTACTTAAAGTTCCATCACATTATTACTTCATACGGTTTCGAAGTAAACACTGTGGAGGATTGTCTGTACCATAAGTTCAGTGGGAGTAGATTTGTATTTCTATTGCTGTATGTGGATGACATTTTGCTTGCTACAAATGATGTAAAGCTTCTTCAGGATACCAAGGTTTTTCTTTCAGATAACTTTGAGATGAAAGACCTTGGGGAAGCATCTTTTGTGTTGGGGATTCAGATACACCGTGATCGTTCACGGGGTATTCTAAGGCTATCACAAAAGGGATACATCGATAAAGTTCTCAAGAGATTTGGCATGCAAAATTGTAAACCACATGATACTCCTGTCTCCAAAGGTGAGAAATTTTGCCTTGACCAGTGTCCTAAGACGGACTTGGACCGCAAGTTCATGGAGGGTGTTCCATATGCTTCGGCTGTGGGAAGCATCATGTATGCACAGGTTTGCACCCGTCCGGATCTTGCATTTATAGTTGGCATGTTGGGAAGATACCAGAGCAATCCCGGGAGGGATCATTGGGTTGCAGCCAAAAGAGTCTTTCGATACCTGCAGAAAACGAAAGACTATATGCTCACATACAGGAGATCAGATCAGCTTGAGATCATTGGGTATTCTGATTCTGATTTCGCTGGATGCCAGGATAGCCGAAGATCGACTTCAGGTTATGTCTTTCTTCTGGCTGAAGGAGCCATTTCATGGAAGAGTGCAAAACAATCACTTGTTGCATCTTCCACTATGGAGGCTGAGTTCGTAGCTTGCTACGGGGCATCCAGTCATGCTATATGGCTGCGGAACATGGTTAAGGAACTGCGAGTTGTCACTGGTATTGAAAGACCTTTGAGGATCTTTTGTGACAACCGGGCATCAGTGCTGTACTCCAACAGTAATCGGAGTACATCCAGGTCTAAGCACATTGATATAAAGTTCCTTGCCGTTAAGGAAAGGGTTCAGAGCAATCAAGTTAACATAGAGTTACTGGGTACAAACGATATGGTTGCGGATCCGCTCACTAAGGCATTAACACCTATAGCATTTCATGGCCATGTATCAAGTATGGGTGTTATAAAGTTAGATGCCTGAGATTAGTGGGAGTTCTGTTTGTACTATTGTAACTTGTATATGTTTTGACTGTGTATTATGTTATTTCACAGTTTATGGATATTGATTTACAGTTTATTCAATATATGCTCTAATTTTTGATCTCATAAAGTAAAGAGGATCAGTTGGAAATAGACATGTATAGATCATTTCACATGTAATTTCCATGCTGCACATGCACACTGGATCCATGTCATTAATTAGTCAGTACTCGTAATCATCATGAGTTTAGCCGCTTGAACTGCGACGACTGCTCTTTTGGTTCTTGTATTGATGAAGTTAATGGACCGGATTGAATTAGACGGTTACATGCTAGCATTCGGGGTTAACATATGATTGTATGACAAAAGGTGGTACTATAAGGATTGCACATTGTCGAGTTGTCCAAGTGGGAGATTGTTGGGTTTTGGACAACGGGACTAGTGCATTAGTACCGTTCGTATACGTTAGGGACATATGGACGCATATGTTAATTGTGTACCGTCATATAATATATTGTTAACATAAGGTTAATTGGACCAATTTTATGATCTAATAAAGTTAAGGGGTCCAATCGTCTAATTGAAATAGTGTGTGGGGGTTAATACGGTTATTGTGCAGATTCCGGATTAATTCCGAATTGTTGATGGACCGATTCGGAATTAATGGAAAACTCTAAGGACGGAATTGATCCCTAGTGGAATTGCTTTATATTAATTAGGCACTCTCCATTGTTTCTCATAGGGAATGAAACGGAGAAACCGTGAGAGAGAGTAAGTTTTGGAGATCCATTCAACCCAAAGCAATCATCCACTAGAAGATCAACACTCCGGGATTTCTTGATCAGATCATGGCATCCGCATCAGGTACGCTTCCGCTGCTCCTGATCTAATTCATGCAATAATTGAGATTGATTCGTTCCTTGGGATGTAATCTCCCATACGGTTCCAACATGGAGGACAAAAGTTATTTCCTTTTTTGCCAGAAAACGTCACCTATCCATCTGTTCTTTACTACATTACTACACTTGTCTGCAATATTCAGCTAAAACTGGAAACTTGTGGCTAACTACGTTTTTGCTTCCTATTTCTCAGAAAGTTGCTCGAACAAGAGTGAATTTTGTCCTTATAAATTGCTAACAACAGTTTTCTTTCTTTCTTCTTGCCAGAATCTTCTACATTCTATTTTGGGATTGGAGAATAAGCATGTTGTTTGTCCTCCCCAACCATTGCTTTAAGATTCAAACTTTTAGTACGTGTTTGGCCCCGGTTTTTTCCTGTTAGACAAAAGGTTTATTTTTTAAAGAAACTAACTCAGAATGAGAAATAGCTTTTTCTTCCGTAGTAAAGACTTTCTTTGAACAATAATCTTTCTGCACTTTTACATCTTTGAGCCTCAAAACTCATATAGAACAATCATTCCAATACAACTGCAATATCCAGTATGTGATTTGCATATCATTAACAGGAAAATCTTCATTTTGTTGGCGTCAAATTTTCAAATTCTGAGGTTGCTTCAATGGCAATGTGCTGTTATTTCCTCAATCAAAGCATTGAAATCAGAGTAGGAAGATCCACCTTCTTCAACAGCTTCCCTGGCCATTTCCTTCAATTTCTTGGCTTTCCTCCTAATCTCCTCTGCTTCTTCTCCCTCCATTATTCGAGTTACAGCATCCTTTATCTCTTCACTCTTGACGAAATCCATCCAACATTTAACTCCGGTACTAACACCAATCTTCAACACCTGGGTCACCAAAACCTCATTGAAGAATTGCTCCACGACCGAGGGCCATGTCACCATTGGTAGCCCTGCAGTTATCCCTTCCAGAGTCGAATTCCACCCGCAATGAGTCACAAATCCTCCTACAGCTTCATGATCCAGAATCAAAAGCTGTGGTGCCCACCCGCGAACAATTAATCCTTTCCATGCAATCCTGTCCTCAAATCCTTCAGGCAACCAATCTTCTTTTTCTGATTGCTCTTTCTTGGTTTTCCCGATGACCCAGATGAAATTCTGACCTGAAGCTTCAAGTCCTAAAGCTATCTCCTTTAACTGAGTAGGAGGGACTCCGACTAAACTCCCAAAACAAACATAGACAACAGAACGAGGTTTATTGGAATCCAACCATTTCAAACATTCATGTTCATCAAGTGCAGAGTCTCTCCCTCTCTTGGCCTTGTCATCCGTTTCCTGGTTTAGCAGCGAACACGGGCCTATATGCCAAGCCTTCCTTCCCAATTCATTCCGGTAACTGTCAGCATAATCCGACTCCAATTCGTAGAAGCTGTTCACAATTACCCCATAACTTTCGGAATCTGCTTTCGAAGAATTCTTAAATGTCTGCGTTTGGACGTTGTCATCATCTTCATTATCAACGTTAAATATTTGGTTTCTGCTAATTTTACTGTTACCAGGAAGCTTAGGCACCAGAAATTGCTCATCAGCTGCTGTAACTTTCTTATGCGGCTCATACAACTTCAGATAATCCATAATGCATAAGGAAAAGAAACAAGTTCCATGGAAAACCACCCGTGGAATCCCGAATTTCGCTCCTGAATTTGTAGTCCAAGGAAACAAGAAATCTGCTACGATAAAATCAGGGCGCTGTTGTTCCAGGAGAAGCTCAAATGGTTGTCTGAGCAAGCTCAGGCCTTTGAAAAAACCTAAACAGTATTCTTTAACTACATCTGGTGGAGCATTTGTGACCGAACCCAATTGCTCAGTTCCTTCTGGTAATCCAACCTCCACAGCAGGGAATTTTATGGTTTCAACTCCGATCCGAAAACCCAATTCTTTGTACTTGTTGATTGTTTTTGAGATGACGGATTCATTGCCATGAGTGGTGACTATGGTTACCTTCAGGCCTCGGAAAGCAAACATTTTTGCAATGTCTAGTGCTGGTAACATGTGGCCATAGGCCAGCATTGGAAAAATGTAAATGTGTGGAATTTTACCTTCTATGGAGGCCGCCATTCTTACAATTATTTTCCTTTTTTTCTTAGAAAGTGTAATTATCAGAGATACTGATCTGAGATGGAAGAAAAAGATATGCGTCTGTCATCATAATATAAACGAATGATCAAGATAAGAAGAATCTAAGGCTAAGGTTTTTGAGGAGAATATTGGCTGCAGCAGATGGTTTTTGAGGTGTCAATTACCAAGTAGGATAAAGAGGGTGTCAAAATTTAACACCCGGATTTTTCTGATAGTGGGACCCGCCACTATCAGTTTTTTTTTAAAAAAAGAAAAGAAAAATGACATGGACCAATGACAGCCCGCCACGCGTGCAGGGCTGTCAATGTCATTTTCCTTTTTTCTTCCCTCATTTTTTAAATGAGTTTTTTTATAATAAATACTCAAAATAATTTTATAAAAAATATACCATTATTTTTAATTTTTTGAGATCTACAAATTGAGACTAGGTTTGTATTATTTGGACACTAAAAAAAATCAGAGTTTTTTATACTTTTTTTTCTTATTTTTTAAATGCTTTTTTTCATAATAATTACTCAAAATAATTTTAAAAAATATACCATTATTTTTATTTTTTGAGATCTATAAATAGAGTTTGTGTTTGTGTCATTTGGATACCAAAACAAATATAATATTATTTATTATTTATTACTCCCTCCGTCCCTTTTTAATGGATGCGAGGGAGTGAATCACGGTGTTTAAGGCCAAGGGAGACTGTTGTCAGCCTCGCCGCCACGTGTCAGCCTCCGATTCGGCCATCCTTCCTTTTTTTCTCTTTTCTTTCTTTCTTTCTCTCTTTTCTTTCTTCCTCCCTCTGTCCGAAAAATACTCCCTCTGTCATCGTTTTCTATTCTCACCTCCGTCATAGAAAGGAGCGGAAGAACGTCTCGAGTCGGGAGTAGGTGGAACGGCGCCATTCCTAGCTGCCAATCACCGCCACGCGCCGCCGAAGCAGCCAACGCTCCGGCCACGCTCCGGCCGGTGCGACCTCCGATTCGACCGCCACCATCCTTGTTTTGCTCGCCTCGTCATTTCCGGCAAGAATCTATGGTCGCCTTCGTGATCATGTCGTCCAAACTTGTTTTATTCTTGATTTGAAATCGGAGGAGGAAAGATGAGAGAGAATACCTTTTTCTGATTTTGCTGACACCTTCTTTTCCATCAAACCCAACAAATTTCAAATATGGTCCTTTAATTTTTTCGTTTCCCTTTTTTGCCTTGTATGACGCGTAGCTCAGCAAGAAAATGACGGACATTTTTGACAAAACACAAACAAAGTGGACCAAAATGGCAACAACGTCAATTAATTGAAGGCAATGGTTTTTGGGCTAGAACGACACTTAAACAATGACGGAGGGAGTATATTATAAAAAGTAATTATTATAGTAATTATAAATTTAATAAAAAAAAAATGAAAAATATGGTGGGGTATATAATTAAATGATGTGGAAGGGAGAGAAAGTGAATAACACCCTGAATAACACTTTGATGTGAGAAGTGAGTGTTAAATACTTTTTGGTTGGGTGTTAAGCTGATGTGGCAGTAAAAGAAAGTGAATAACACCCTAAATTTAACACCCAAATGTCAAGATAAATTATAGTAATAACTTTAGGTTATTAACGCATAAACAAATTTTAGTTTTAGGTAATGACACCCTATGCAGTACAATTGAACGAAAATCTAACGGTTGATTCGTGATCATTAGAAAAAAATATGAATAGCTAATTGGTTGTCAATTAGTGGCAAAATATAAACACAACTCCAATTTAAATTTTACTTCTGCCTATAAAAAAAATTGACAATTAAAAATATTTAAATTTATCATGATATTGGTATAGAAATGAACATATACATTTTTTTTTCATTTTGGAATCATTATTAAGGCAGAAGATCATGATTATTTATGAGGATATAAAACATAACCCTTGCAAGCTAGAGAATATAAATGAAACATTGTACTGATTATGTACTTTTATTTTTGTAGAAAAGGAAAGGATGGAGAAAAGAAGAGAGGAACGATGTCGTTTTAGCTTTTACGACGAGATTTGAGTTCTTGGATCAAAGCATCCGCATCTTTAAACGACGACCCACCTTCTTCTACAGCTTACTTCGCCTTCTCCACCTTTTCAGCTCTTCTCCTCATCTCCACCGCTTCCTCTCTGCCTTGTCTTCCACATTCCTGTTGCAAAGAGAGACTGGTTCCAATTCGTAGAAACTATTGACTATAAGCCCAAAACATGTCTTGTCATCAGCTTTAACCAGCTTTTTAGCAAACTCAATTGAATCTTGCTGCTGTTGTCTTGTAAAAAAGAGTGGTGATTGGGAGGTTGTCAATTCAATCCTATCAGGAAGGCAGGCCCGGCACAACGAAAGGCTCCGAATCAGACACCGTATTCTCATGAGGCTTGAAACGGGTTTATATTTTCGAAGACACGGCGAGCAAAGCAACAATGTCCGTTGAAAATGATTCTTGTGACACCAAGTCTGTCAATTTCTTCACCACACCATCGATGGAGCATATCGTGGACGATACAGTCTGGTTTGCGCTCGATTAAGAGTTTTTGGAGGGGTTCTTGGAGTATGGAAGTGTCCGTGAATGGACTAGCAGACATTTCTGTGGTGGCTATGTCTCCGTTGTCCGGTAAGTTGAGGGCGTGGATGGAGATTGGGAGGCCGGATATTTGGTCGCGATCGATGGATTTTCGGAAGAGGAGAGCGTGTTTTGGTGTGGCTATGATGGTGGCTTTGGCACCATGAGCGGCAAAGACTCTGGCAATGTCTATCATGGGAATTTGGTGACCTCCACCAACAAATGGGAAGAAGAACATCTAAACTGGAGAAGAATTCGAGGCCATGGATTGCAGAGTGAAAGGGAGGATTTAGATTGAAAAGCTTGGACCTGTTAAGTGAAGGCTTTATTGATAGTCAATTCTTATAAGTATTTGCTATTAGATGCAGATGGAAGCCAAAATAAAAGTTGCCTAAATTTAGCAAGCTTACTTTCGTAAGCAGGGGCGTCATCTAACATTTACTGATGTACCAAGTAAATGGAGGAGAAATTTTCGGTTTCCTGGTGTCCCTATTTTTCAGTAAAAAATTAATTTCGTTCCAGCATAGTTATGTTAAAGACCTGAGAAAAGTTAAGACTCCACTATAACCAATATTGGTGGAGGATTTTTAAGAAGTGATGACTGATAAATCGTATAGGAAATGATGCCAATAAGGCATTATTCTAAGCGTAAACGTAAAATTGTCATGGGAATTTTCTTCATGGGTTTCGTTTTGAGCAGAAGTTTGTCATTTTCATGCTGATTCTCTATTTTTGCTTGTTTCGTTCTGAGAAAAGGAGATATTAAAAGCCGCATTAACAGGTTTAATTCACCATTTCTTTCAACAATGGTTTTCAGTCACAATCAACAAATTTATAATTTTCTTTCAACAAAGAATCCTGACTGTTACAAAAAAATTGGCATTGGACACGTCCAAGCCAAAATCAGAAACTATTTGATACATTTTAGATAGATCCTAAAGTGGCTTCATTGCTAAATGCGTTTTTTTTATAACAAATACAGAGATCACTCTTACCGTGCGAATATGAAAACTTTCCTCTAAATGTGACAAGAATAACAGCCCCCATAGCCTCCTACCCAGAAACGAATTGCAAATAGAAAAAGTGGTACAGTTAATGTGATCCATGAATTCCTGTCGAAGATTCACTCGCGCGTTTTATCTGCAGTGCAGCTCTGACAACATCTCCCCGAGTAATGATCCCAACCTTTGGCATTAAAAAAGACACCACTCTTAAACAACTGACAGAGAATATTCAATCCAAGAAATGAGATTTCAATAAAGGAGATGGACGTTTGGTTCTTACCAGCCTGCCTTCGTCGTTTACCACTGGCAACCGCCGATACTTTGTCTCAATCAGTAGTCTGATACAATAGCACATGAAGAAATGATTAAGTTCCCTATTTTCATTGACAGAGAAGTTGCTGCTGCATCAACTTAAGCTGCACTTGAATATATTAAGAGGGCAGCTCGTTGGAAAAACTTAGGCATTCCAACAACCAGAACACTTATGTTCTCACCTCAGATTCAAATACTAAAATAGATCAGTACGACGATAAGAAACAATTTAGTACCTAGCTGCTTCCTCCAGATTTGTGGTTTCATTGACAGCAAGTGGATCGGGAGTCATCAAATCACCCACAACTTTGCCATTGGTCTTGCTAAGCAGTTTTTGTATCTCGTTAAATATCTGGTCATGATTTATCCAGAGTTAGAAAGGCAATAGGATAGATAGTATTGTTTACCACAAAATGACGGTAGTTGGTATGCCTATTTACAGAAGGGAGTTCAAACTATCAGGTCTTAACACAAAAGTTTATTCATCATAAACTTAGAATAGATAAACCTATAGAAAAGTAGAAAGTTATATCGGTAAACTTGTTCTATTGAATTAGATTAAGTGGCTAACTGATACCGTGGGATCAAATACTCCTCCATGAAATCCTTCATACATTAAGCTCTTGTATTTCACTATTGCTATAAGAATAAGACAATGGTAATAGGCCACTCTGTGGAAGGAATTGATAGCTTGGGAGAGTAGGTATGCAGATGAAGAATGACTAGCTTCACTATCATCCTCTGATTGTGTGTCGTGTCGCTTCGAAATTATGAGAGTCTTGTATGCCGATATTTTCCAGGGTTTGGTACAGAACCTTGCATTACATGTATGGGACTACAGGGCACTTCTTAAACAATGAAGACAGAATCTAGCACAAATAGCCTACTTTTGTAACCTTATTAATTAATTATCGCCCAGCAGATACTATAGTTAGCCTTGTTTAGAACAGGAGTACACAGCATACTAGTATGATCATGGGTACCTAGGCCTCCCTGGTCGATATCAAATTTAATGGATAGATGCATGGGATAGGAAAATAAATAAAAAAAATACGAAAATGGGCATAAATTTTCGAATTGAAAGTTTGAAATCCAGATTATGAGAGAAACTAGACATACTTTCCAAGAACTGTCAACCTCAGGAAACAAGCTATCACTTTGACTGCAACCTGAATGAGCACAAGTTTAACAGCTTTTCACAAATAAATCCAAGAAAGAAGCCGTACAGAAGAAAAAAAATGAACACAACACTGCAGCATAAGAATGGATGAGAAAGCAAAGTTAGCAAACAACACAAATTTAACATCATAGAGAGACGTGTCGGTAAGATGCAACATCTATGGAGTTATAGCTCCCTAAGAAACATAAATCAAACTTTCAAGATATGAACTTAGGAAGTCATCATAATTTTTTCGACATTGAAAGAGATGGACAAAGTTCCTAAATTTCCCACAGGCCCCTCAATTATCCATTAGTGTCATCTACCTAGCTAAGCAACCAAATCTAACAAATAAAATGCAATTGGTAACTGTAAGTTAACACTAGCTATTGGCTTGAGAAAATACATACTTAAACAGTTGTATCAATCAAAATTCATGAATTGAAAATAACACTAGTCTTTCAGAAAACTTCACAGAATTGGGTGCAAAATATAATAATATAGCCCACAAAACAACAAAAAAATAAAATTGTTCAAAAATGGCTGCTATATTAAACTACCTGTCCCTGATATGGTGTCCAGCACTAACAAATCATAATCTGAAACAACACCAACCTGAAAAAAGTAAACATTCAGAGGATGTTTACTACTGTAAAATTTCAGAATTGATGAAAAGAAGTGATTAATTCAACCCAGATCAAACCCTTCTTACCAGTTTCCAGTCATCATCAATCACAGGGAAACCAGTAATTCTCTTCTCCACAAGGGCCTCCAGTGCTGCAGCAATTTACAAAAAAAGTCATTGGAAAAACTAAACCCGATAGATAAATCCACAGAACCAGTTAGTTTTAGAAATTGATCATAACAAAACAAAAATTACCTTCGTCAACGGTTGTACTAGCTTTAACCACATGTAAATGCTCCTTTCTAGTCATAAAATCGCCTACGGAGTATGTCCCATTTCTCGGCTAAAGAAGAGGAAGACATCCAATCACAAAAGAAATGATTTTTTTGAAAAAAAACGAGGAAAATTAGTTACTAGGCAGTTACACACCGGAGAAGAGTTAGATACGGTTGAGTGGGCGAGGATGGCGGGACGGTGGTGCGGAATGGAATCAGAAAAGGAGAGCAAACGGGGCCATTTTGATTTGGTGGTTGATGAAGAAGCTAAAGACGGGCATAGTGGTTGTGGATGGATTTTGAAGAAGGAGGAGTGATTTGGCAGCGTAATGAGTGGAGTTTTGGAAACGAAAACAGAGGCCATGAAGCAGATCACTGTTGCTAACAATGGTGGGTGAAGTGGAGGAGAGGGAAAGGGTTTAAGGGTGGTTTTTGGTTTAATTCTTGAAAAACAGAAAAGGAATTAGGGATTTAATAAAGGGGACAGTGAAGATTTTTCTTCCATGTGAGAAGGAAACGGAAGCAAAGAATGTGATTTCTGAGAAGGAGGGAGGAGATGAAAAAGTTGAAAACTGGAAAATGAGAATTGGTCGGTAATGACTTTTTTCCCGTTTCCGCCATTATTGGTGGCTTTTTTTTAAAAATAAAAATGCTTTATTAAGCTCTATGTGGTTGAGATTTTTTGTGGGAAATAATTTCCAAAAAGCGAAAATATTATGGTTTTTTATTTTTATTTTTATCGTCAGCTTTGGGCTTCAAACCCCTAGTTTAAAGAATGGGTGGTGGGCCATTGGGCCACGAAATGCCCGAGGCGATTTGTAGGATCCGAGAAAGTTTGTAGAAAGAGCGGTTACTGGGCCTTAGGCCCGTTCACAACCCAACCCACCAAAAAAATTATTAGATAAATAAGACCATACTTTTTTTTTTCTACTAGGACATTTGAATTAAATAGGGAAATTTAGTTTTTAGTATTTTAATCATTATTCAAAATAAAATAAGATCGCCGGACGTTTACTTTGACCCACGGTTTGTTTAACTACGTCACGTGTACCCTGCCCCTGCCAGTTTTTACCCCTCTTATGGGTCCCACCACAACAGAATCAGACGGCCATCGTCGCCTTTTCACTTCATCTTAGCCTCTTAGGGTTTCTTATTTTATAATTTTACTCGAACACATTTCTCCTTCCTCGACTATATAAATCCATCTCCTAGCCTCGCAACCGTCCTCTCTTTAGGGCAGTACGTGCTACCCCATCTGTATCGTTTATCTCACGCGCCGCTTGTTTGCTTCGGCGGCCACCATCTCTTTATCCCTTTAACAGCTTCCCTCTCCTCCTCGTCCACCACTATCCTTCAAAAAACCCCAAAAAAATTGAAAAAAACACGAAACTCAAAAACCAAAAAGCTTCTCTTGTGAGCATTTGATCAAACACACACTGTGGCGGTCTGTTTTTATCTATCTCTCTAGAGTCATATATTGTCACTATTATTAATAAGAGGAGAGGGAAGAAAAAATCGAAAAAAAATTGAAAAAATATCTTAATCCAAAAAAATGGCACAAGTTCAAGTTCCGGTTCAGGCCCAGAATGTGAACGGTGGCGTACCTAACCAGCAGCAGCCGCAGTTCGTGACGACATCACTCTATGTTGGGGATCTAGAGCCCAACGTCACCGATTCTCAGCTATACGATCTGTTCAACCAAGTGGGTCAAGTGGTTTCGGTTAGGGTTTGCCGTGACTTGACGACCAGGAGGTCCCTCGGCTATGGTTATGTTAACTACAGCAATCCCCAAGACGGTAATCTTTGGATCCTTCACGTTTAGGGTTTTGTGTTCATCTGATTGCTGCGTCTGAATGCAATATGTTTATCTTTTGCAGCTGTTAGGGCATTGGATGTGCTGAATTTTGCTCCCCTTAATGGGACTCCGATTAGGGTTATGTATTCCCATCGTGACCCAAGTGTTCGCAAGAGTGGGGCTGGAAATATTTTTATTAAGGTATTTCCACTGACCGATACTGTAATTTGGGGTGTTAGTTTCAGTGAAGTCTATTTTTTTTTAGGTATCTGATAGTTGTCTATATTGATTGGCAGAATTTAGACAAGGCAATTGACCACAAAGCATTGCATGAGACCTTTTCATCATTTGGAAATATCCTGTCATGCAAGGTTGCTACTGATGCATCTGGGCAGTCCAAGGGGTATGGATTTGTGCAGTTTGATAGTGAGGAGGCGGCCCAGAAGGCTATTGAGAAACTGAATGGAATGCTGCTGAATGACAAGCTAGTTTATGTGGGGCCGTTCCTTCGTAAGCAGGAGAGAGATACCACTACTGACAAGACCAGATTCAACAACGTGTTTGTGAAAAATCTTGCGGAGACCACTACTGAAGAGGATTTGCAGAAAGCCTTTGGTGAGTTTGGACCACTTACTAGTACTGTGGTGATGCGAGACGGTGATGGAAAATCCAGGTGCTTTGGATTTGTTAATTTTGAGAATGCGGATGATGCTGCTAAAGCAGTTGAGGCTCTTAATGGTAAGAAAGTTGATGAGAAGGAGTGGTATGTTGGGAAAGCTCAGAAGAAATATGAGAGGGAAAATGAGCTGAAACAAAAATTTGAGCAGAGCATGAAGGAGGCAGCTGATAAATTTCAAGGTGCAAACTTGTACATTAAAAACTTAGATGATAGCATAGTTGATGACAAACTTAAGGAGCTATTTGCTCCATTTGGGACAATCGTTTCTTGCAAGGTATACAGCTTTGTCCCCTTAAGTGTGAAGCCACTTCTATATTCAGCATCTTTTAACTATTAGTTGAAATTCTTCTACACTTTCACTGTCAATAGGTTATGCGTGACCCTAATGGAGTAAGTCGGGGTTCTGGGTTTGTTGCATTCTCAACTTCCGAGGAGGCTTCTAGAGCTGTAAGTTTATTTGCTCTCTTTGCATTTTTGAGGCTTTTACTATAAGCTAATGCTTCTTTATTTGTTTCATTAGCTCTTGGAGATGAATGGGAAAATGGTCGTTAGCAAACCTCTGTATGTTGCCCTTGCGCAACGGAAGGAAGAGAGAAGAGCGAGGTTGCAGGTATTTCTCTATTACAGTGGATTGGAGGACAGTGGGTTTTTGAACAGGAAGTTGATGTAGTTATGACTTTATTTATACATGCATGCATATGGCATACACAAGATCTTCACCTATTTGGTTCATACAAAAGCATGGACTTTCTTTAGGATCTCTTTCCCTTCTATCATCATGGCCTCACTTCTTTTCATTTCCTTGTTCCTTCTCTCATAATCTTTTCTAGCTCCTGGTTCTTGCGTCCTATTTTATTTTGATAACCATGTCTTTTTGATTTGTGTTTCGTATATAGGCTCAATTTTCTCAAATGCGGCCAGTTGCAATGCCACCTTCCGTTGCTCCCCGTATGCCAATGTACCCACCTGGTGGTCCAGGTCTTGGACAACAAATCTTTTATGGACAAGCCCCCCCTGCTATGATTCCTCCTCAGGTAATCTTTTCTCCTGTTTTGATATTTCATTTTGTTAAAAAAATCTTATTTCCTCATTATTCCCAATTTATCTTCTTTTTTGATTTGTGATGGTTTGCGTTCTAATTTTTTGTAATCACTGTCCTTTATTAGCCTGGATTTGGATATCAGCAGCAGCTTGTACCTGGTATGAGGCCTGGTGGTGCTCCTATGCCAAATTTCTTTGTGCCAATGGGGATGCAGCAAGGGCCGCAAGGCCAGCGTC
The DNA here is from genome assembly GCA_963691705.1 of Viola odorata. Taxonomy (NCBI): domain Eukaryota; kingdom Viridiplantae; phylum Streptophyta; class Magnoliopsida; order Malpighiales; family Violaceae; genus Viola; species Viola odorata. The sequence continues at coordinate 1,394,163 of OY829544.1, forward strand.
CCAGTGGTCGTCGTTCAGGCGGTGCTCAGCAATCACAGCAGCCAGTTCCCCTTATGCAGCAACAGGTTTGTACTGTTCTTGTTTAAAGGATTGTTGTCATTTGCTATTCTGTCTCTTATATGTGGTACTTCCATGACAGATGGTTCCAAGAGGGCGTGTCTACCGCTACCCCCCTGGGCGTGGCTTGCCAGATCAGATGACTGGTGTTGCTGGAGGGATGCTTCCTGTCCCATACGATATGGGTGGTATGCCCATGCGTGATGCATCACTGTCGCAGCCAATTCCAATTACTGCTCTATCTACTGCACTTGCAAATGCTCCACCAGATCAGCAGAGAACGGTAAGCATTGTCTTTACTCTTATCGATTCCTTATTTTGCTTCCTGTGTGGTGGAGGTCCGTGAGGGTGGTATGGAAATCCTTTAAGTTTATTACGCCATCCATGCTGCAAGTACATCACAATTTTTTTTGGTACTTGTGCATCGTGGAGATGTGATTTCTACCAAAATTCTTGATGATCTTAAAAATATCTCTGAGGCACCTTCCACTTGATAATATATCTGTAGATGCTGGGCGAGAATCTTTACCCGCTTGTGGAGCAGCTGGAACCTGAGGCAGCAGCGAAAGTGACTGGGATGCTTCTGGAGATGGATCAGCCAGAGGTTCTGCATCTGCTCGAGTCCCCAGAAGCTCTCAAAGCCAAGGTTGCAGAGGCAATGGAAGTTCTTAGGACTGTTCAACAGCAGCAGGCTGGTGCTGCAGATCAGCTGGCATCATTATCTTTGAATGATGGTCTTGTTCCTTAGGTTCACCGCATGAGATCTGAATGCAAGATTTTAGTCGTGGTTTTGGTATATTCTAGACTTTTGACTTGAATAGCAGGTTGCTGGTTTGGGGTTTATTGTGAGTTTTTTTCAGGATTTATTTTGGAAGCTAGACATTTCATGCTTTAGGTTTGGTTATGGGATTGATAATGACGTGCACTTTCCTTGCTCCGTTTAGTTTCAACCTTCATTTATATTTTCTGGTCTTTTGAATTTCTTTAAGCAAGTCTTGCTAATTGGCTCTCCTCATCGATGAGGGGATAAACGACCCTAAGCTGCTCCGCAAATTCTCAGTTAGGTCGTTTTTAGGTATAGTTGCTGGATTAGGGGCTTGCAAATTCTGTTTTAGTGAAATTTATCGACCAGGCATCTTATCTTAATGGATCTGAATGAAATTAAGCGGAAAGCATTCTAGTGTGCAGGTTTGGGTTGGTGGTCGAGAGGCGACCAATTTGCCATTTTTTCAAGTTTTGTTGAATGACCGATTTAGTTATTAAAAACTATTATCTGTAAAAAAAATCAATCTCTAGTTTTCTGAAATTTTATAACTTTTTTATTTGTTTTGTATTTTAAATAATATTTTTTTTTAAAATTAATACATCGTACCTACCTAGTGGTTATATATATTATTTTTTTCATTTTAATTAGATTGGCTTGCTTTTTTATTTTTTATTTTGATCCAAATATTATATTCATCGGTTTAATTAAATTCTAACCGTAATAAAAATAACTTGGGGAGGTAAACTTTATTAAAATTGAATTTTGTATTATTTTACCATACGAAATTTGATATTTATTTCATTTGTAAACTAAAATTTAGAGAATTTTGATTTTAATTCCATTTTGGAACTAAAAATTAAGGAGAAATTTAATTCCATTTTTCAATTAAAAAATTAGGAAAAAAATCACTAAAATCCTACCTAAACTATTACCATAACAAATTTGATATTTATTTCATTTTTAAACTAAAACATAATGAAAACTCTTAATTAATTTATTTTATTACAAATCTGATTTTATTTTCAGTTTTTGTTAAGATGAGAGGATGAGGGTAGTTTTGGAAGAAAATTTTATTACATGAGATCCACGTCATTCCCTTCTTTTATCATTACTCTTCCAAATCACAATGTTAGTATTGTCTCATATTCTGCGTATTAAAAAAACCATTTTATATTAATAAAAAATAAAAAAAATCAACGAGAAAAAATTATAAAAATCACAAATCAGCACAACACAGGTGTCTACGTGGTTAACTGCATGCAATCCCTAATCGGCGGTTAGTTTCTCTGACATCACGTGTACCCTGCCCGGCTGCCCCTTCCCCTACCCAAAACCAAAAGTATCCAGTAAAAGTTAAAACGGTTCCCCACCAACAGTTACCAGTTCTTACCTCCTAATGGGTCCCACCAAAACAGAATCAGACGGCCAACATCGCCATTTCACTTCATGTTAGGGTTTCCTATTTACTCCACCACACTTCTCCTTCCACAACTATATAAATCCCTCTCCCTCCCGCCGCCCAAACGTCCTCTCTTTTCAGGGCAGTACCTACTTCCCTCTATCTGAATCGTTTGCCTCACGCGCCGCCTGTTTGCTTCGGCGGCCACCATCTCTTTATCCTCTTAACACCTTCCCTCTCCTCCTCCGCTATCCTTCAAAAACCCAATTTTTTTTTTGAAAAAAACTAAAAAACCAAAATACACATCAAGATTCTCTCTTGTGCATTTTATCAAACAGTTACTGTGCCGTTCTTTTTTTTTATCCATCTCTCTAGAGTCATATATTGTCATTCTTCCTAATAAGAGGAGAGGGAAGAATAAATCGAAAAAAATCGAAAAAATATCTTAATCCAAAAAAATGGCACAAGTTCAAGTTCCGGTTCAGGCCCAGAATGTGAACGGTGCCGCACCCAACCAGCAGCAGCCGCAGTTCGTGACGACATCACTCTATGTTGGGGATCTGGAGCCTAACGTCACCGATTCTCAGCTGTACGATCTGTTCAACCAAGTGGGCCAAGTGGTTTCGGTTAGGGTTTGTCGCGACTTGACGACCAGGAGATCCCTCGGTTATGGTTACGTTAATTACAGCAATCCCCAAGACGGTAATGCTTTGAATCCTTCATGTTTAGATTTGCGCTTCATAGTTAGATCACTAATTAGGGTTATGTGTTCATCTGATTGCTGCGTCTGAATGGAATATGTTTATCTTTGGCAGCTGTTAGGGCATTGGATGTGCTGAATTTTGCTCCCCTAAATGGGACTCCGATTAGGGTTATGTATTCCCATCGTGACCCAAGCGTTCGCAGAAGTGGGGCTGGAAATATTTTTATTAAGGTATTTCCACTGTTCGATACTGTTACAATTTGGGTTGTTAGTTTCAGTGAAGTTTATTTTTTATGAGGTATCTGATATTTGTCTATATTGATTGGCAGAATTTGGACATGGCAATTGACCACAAAGCATTGCATGAGACCTTTTCATCATTTGGAAATATCCTGTCATGCAAGGTTGCTACTGATGCATCTGGGCAGTCCAAGGGGTATGGATTTGTGCAGTTTGATAGCGAGGAGGCGGCCCAGAAAGCTATTGAGAAACTGAATGGAATGCTGCTGAATGACAAGCTAGTTTATGTTGGGCCATTCCTTCGTAAACAGGAGAGAGATACCGCTACTGACAAGGGCAGATTCAACAATGTGTTTGTAAAAAATCTTGCTGAGACCACAACTGAGGAGGATTTGCAGAAAGCCTTTGGCGAGTTTGGACCACTTACTAGTACTGTGGTGATGCGAGATGGTGAGGGAAAATCCAGGTGCTTTGGATTTGTTAATTTTGAGAATGCAGATGATGCTGCTAGAGCAGTCGAGGCTCTTAATGGGAAGAAAGTTAATGAGAAGGAGTGGTATGTTGGGAAAGCCCAGAAGAAATATGAGAGGGAAAATGAGCTGAAACAAAAATTTGAGCAGAGCATGAAGGAGGCTGCTGACAAATTTCAAGGTGCAAACTTGTACATTAAAAACTTAGATGATACCATAAGTGATGACAAACTTAAGGAGTTGTTCACTCCATTTGGGACGATCACATCTTGCAAGGTAAATAGCTTTGTCCCTTGAATTCGTAAACACATGAATTTCGCATGTTTTTCACTATTTTGAAGGTCTTCTACACTTCTACTGTGGATAGGTTATGCGTGACCCTAATGGAGTAAGCCGGGGTTCTGGGTTTGTTGCATTCTCCACCCCTGAGGAGGCTTCTAGTGCTGTAAGTTGATATCCATCTTTTGCATTTGTGAGATTTTTACTTTATAAGTTTTTGTTTGTGAATCTTTTGCATTTTTGGTTTTTACACCTGAGTAATATTTCTTAAATTTTTTCACAAGCTCATGGAGATGAATGGGAAAATGGTTGTTAGCAAACCTCTGTATGTTGCTCTTGCGCAACGAAAGGAAGAGAGAAGAGCCAGGTTACAGGTATGTAATCTCTATTACAGACTTACTGTGGATTGGTTGACAGTGGATTTTTGAATTGCAAGTTGATGTCGTTCTGTCTTCATTTACATTCATACCTGCACAAGACCTTCACCTATTTGGTTCTTAGAAAAGCATGAACAGTTTTTGGGGTCTCTTTTACTATCAGTGATCATGGCCTCACTCCTTTGTTACTTCCTTGAGTTAATCCTTTCAAGCTCCCTGTTCTTGTTCCTATTTTATTTTGACTAGCTTGCCTCTCTTTTTTTCTGTTTGTTATATAGGCTCAATTTTCTCAAATGCGCCCAGTTGCAATGCCACCTTCTGTTGCTCCCCGTATGCCAATGTACCCCCCTGGTGGTCCAGGTATTGGTCAACAAATATTTTATGGACAAGGACCCCCTGGTATGATTCCTCCTCAGGTGATCCTCCCTCCTGTTTTTGCTATTTCAATGTGTTCATTTTTAGTTTCTTTATATGATTGTAACTTAATTTTCTTTTTTGAAAGATGATGATTTGTGTTCTAATGTTTTGTGATCTTCTGTATTTCATTAGCCTGGATTTGGATATCAGCAGCAGCTTGTACCTGGTATGAGGCCTGGTGGTGCTCCTATGCCAAATTTCTTTGTGCCTATGGGGATGCAGCAGCAGGGGCAGCAAGGTCAGCGTCCCAGTGGTCGTCGTGCTGGCGGTGCTCAGCAATCCCAGCAGCCAGTTCCGATTATGCAGCAACAGGTTTGCATTGTTCTTCTTTAAGTGATTGGTGCCATTAGCAATTCCGTCTTCTCATGTGGTTCTTCCATGACAGATGATTCCAAGGGGAGGGCGCGTCTATCGGTACCCACCTGGGCGTGGCTTGCCTGATGGTCCGATGGCTGGTGTTGCTGGAGGTATGCTTTCGGTCCCATATGATGTGGGTGGCATGCCACTGCGTGATGCACCACTGTCCCAGCCTGTCCCAATCAGTGCCCTGGCTACTGCACTTGCAAATGCTCCACTTGACCAGCAGAGAACGGTAGGCATTATCTTTGCATTCACTGATTCTTGTTATGCTTCCTAGGTTGTGCAATGCCTGTGAGAGTTATTCGTGATGTTTTAAGTTTATTGTGTTATGCATGCTGCAAACTACACCACAATGTTATAAGACCCTGGTGCATCGAGAGAGTGATTTATATCCAACTTTTTGAATTTGCCAAACGTTCTCTAAATTACTTTTTATTGGATGAAACATCTGTAGATGCTGGGTGAGAATCTTTACCCCCTCGTGGAGCAGCTGGAGCCTGATGCAGCTGCGAAAGTTACTGGGATGCTTCTGGAGATGGATAAGTCAGAGGTTCTGCATTTGCTCGAGTCCCCGGAGGCTCTCAAAGCTAAAGTGGCAGAGGCAATGGAAGTTCTGAGGACTGTCCAGCAGCAGGCCGGTGGCGCTGCTGATCAACTGGCTTCGTTATCATTGACTGATGGTCTTGTTCCCTAAGTTCAGCGCATGAGCTTTGATAGCAATATCTGAGATGTGGTTGTGATTACATTTTAGACTTTCAGAGTTGATTGAGGCACCAATTTTGAGATTTTTGTGAGGTTTTTTCAGGATATATATTCTGGAGCTTGATATCTCTTATTTTAGGTTTGGTATGCGGGTGACAATGACGTGCACTTTCGGTTATTCTGTTTGGTCGGAATATTTTTAGGTCTTGAAAAAATCAGCTACTGTTTTTGGATTAGCTTGTGGCTTTTTATCTGAAACATTGGATACAGTTGCTGGAGATCGTGACTAAATGCTCGTTCTGTTTATTAGATATGGTTTCTGTTTTTATTCCTGTTTGCTTACTATATTTGCTAGATGAGACATAAAATACTTCTACATGTCATGGTTTAACAATAACAATGATTTCCAAACAATAGTAATGAAAAATGATAAAGCATATTCAAATCCTCTAAAACCCTTGAAATCTATAGGATTATTGAGTCCGCTAAACACAACAATTTTATTAACCTTTTAATTTAATTAAATTAAATACATTATTTGACACTAATCTACCATGTATAATATGCACAGAAACGATGGAATAGCTAAAACATTATGAGCACAATTTTAGGAATCTCCAGTGTCAATCATACATGCTAACTTTCAAAGTAGTCAAGCATCCAGTAGATTCCCTCGCCGGAACCTCAAGCCCATGTCAGCTTCTTGCTCATGGGGAATTACTCTAGCATCTATTAAATTAAGATCTCTCAGCTCAGACAGTCCGACATAATTCTGCGTCATATCTATAACTTCCCCATAGTTATGCAGCCTACGACCAATGAGATAGCGGTCGTCACGTATGGAATTGTGAAGGTTAGTAAACCATGTATGGAACCTCCTGACGCAAAAGAACAACAGACTGAAGCAAAGGCATCCCACCCAGGCAAATCTGTACACTGCAGAGTTCACTGTCAATGGGTACCCAAGTACGGGGAACACCCCTCTTGCCAGGAAATATGGGACACAGAGGGCTGTTAGCAGCTTCATTATTATTGGGAAAACAATCTCCCGCAGTACCCAAAGGCATTGGAGCCTTGAGAAACCATCATCCCTCACCCTTTCAAATTTCCCTCGCCAGCTTTCATCCATTAGTGGCAGCATGTTATCCAGCATAACCTGTTAAAACAAACAAAAATTAAAATGCTCAGTCTTCATACATCTGTATACTGCCTAATTCTTAAACTGAAACTTCCAATCTACAGTGATATTAAGTTGAAACAAATGCAAATCAAAACAGTTGCAATTTCTGAATGCCACTGCTGTCAGAATCGTATATTCACTATGGAGATACTCCCGCAACAAGATGTTAACAACAGATGTTCTAGTAAGTCACCTTCAATATATTGAGATCTTATGGGTCACTAATGCATATATAATTGTGCTCTGGAAAGAATAAACACTACTTCAATTGTGTACCTTTGATCAACAATCAACCCTAGAATTTTTCCAACAATGCTAACACTCCTTCGTCTTACTTTATTTTTGTGACAATGCATTGCTTTCTTTAGGAGTATAAACAGCAGCTCACTTCCAACAGTCATAATTCTACTTTTCAGGTACCCAACATTATTAATATGCAGATCACCTTGTTTCAACTAACATTGCAGATTGTAAGAAAAATATAGATGAATGGCTTCCCAAAAAAAATGTTCAACGACGCACAAGAGCATGATAATCAAAGGGGAACTAGAACTTTGATTTCTTACCAGTCTAGTCCAGATCTTAAGGAAGATAAGCCCCAATGCCCAGTCCTGATATAAGAGGAAGACTGGGCTTTCGTCCACAGGCACCCGCATTGGAACAATTACCAAAAGCTCAAAGAGAAGGCCAATCAAGACCGGAATTACAAAAATCTGGGGAAAAAAGGGTTGTATTTAAGAGATTATATATTACCAAAAAACAAATAAAACCATAGTGGCTAAATACCCATATTGACAGCAACGCGGAGCTTTTGACAACAATGCCACACCACTTCCAGATTTGGCTGAACAAAACTGCTGCTCTCTTTGTCCTAATATGCTCGATAGAATATCTGGCTCCAGCTACTGCAGTCCAGATGGCATAACTACCTATTATGAAAGCATACAGATCTGTGGCAGGAAGAAAAACACAAAATGATCAGCCTTCTAATCTCATGTATGAAATACAAAGACACCTGGAAAAGTTCAATCAACCATACCATTGCACTTGATGCCATGAGTTATTGGCAACAGAGGGATGGCATTGAAAAGGGCACGCCCAAGTGCTATTGGTACAACTAATAAGGCAGAGTTGAAGATAAGTAGAGTCATCCAAGCCACCACCAGCAAGAGGACTATACGGAGAACAAAGTTGTACCTACTAGAAGATGCAATGGAACAGAGTTAGATCATTATTCTAGTAGCATCAAGAGCAAGTAAAAAGGAGCAAGAATAGATTAAAAGTTGGTATAATAACATGATGCATTATCCACCATCCATGGCAAATTTTTGCATGCAATTTCAGTTGAAATAATTGGTAAAGAAAGTGGAAAGGAATGATTAAGAACAGTATAAACATCTTATCAGTATTCAGACTCATACTCTGAATCAGATTGGTCTTCATTATCATACTCCTCTGACGTAGTCAAGTTTCCTGCCGCAAGAATGCCCTGGTTTGGATCAACACCGGCAGCATGCGCCACCAAGGCATGATCTTGTCGTCCTGGCTCCACATTTCCATTATCCTGGCCACCATTCTCCTCTGGTCTGGGCAGTAAGAAATCTGTTAAACCAAGTGCCCATCCAACTGCCATGAACCAATAGAGGAGTAGGGACTTGATTGTTGTCCGCAACTTAAAATGCTCAATAGCAAAAGGAATGCAGATTTGAAAGAGAAGCATGTCAGCTGGAATCTCAGTAAATGGATCAGAGACCCTACAGTAAAGATGAATCATATGTTAGATAATGGAGGTGATGAATCATTGTGAAAACTGCAAAAGTAACAATGGTTTATCAAAAAAAATCCATCTTACGATATGTCTAATGGGAAAATAGATGGTGCCATCCTCATAGCAAGTTTGACTGGTAAAAATACCAGCATTACGATTAAACTTCCATAAACTGCAACAGACAACAGAACCCTGCGAGCATGCTTGTGCACAGGATCATCGATTAAATCACGGAATGGGTTGTAGTTCGGATCAGCTGGATCTCGGAGAAAATACAAAACCCCATTGCGCAAAACCTGGAAATGATGAAGGTATAGAAATTTAGAAGAATCACCAGATTTCTGTTTAAAAGTTTGCATTAAGATAAAATGGCCAAGAGCATTACCCCACGAAGAAGGCTGACAAAGATGCTTATCTGTAGCATGTACACAATCCCTACAACCCAATGAATAACCGAGCTTGCCAATGGAGAAACTGAGAAGAATATAACTCTTTGCCCCATAGATTTCCCAAACATCTTAATAGTGCAAACATCTAGCCACCATCCACACATCAATGGAAATACCCCTAGCTCAATAACCAGAAGGAAGGCAACCTTAATCATGGTCATCAAATGCCTCATTGCAGCCAAGAACTGCCTGAAGAGGGACGGAATTGTCTCTGCTATTGATGCAATACCATAAAACCTCCCCATAGTCAAAGGCTCACCCTTAGTGTACCGAATCAAACCAACAATGCCTAGGTAGAAGAACACTAAAGAGAATATAAACATATACCCAATGGCAAGGGTTGTAACATCAGAAAGTCGTGATGTTCCAATACTTGCCCCTTTTAAGAAATCAGCCGCAAGTGGAGTGCTTATATTGTTTGAGATTTCATTTACTACACTAGTATTAACTTTCAGCATATCTGCAACATCCTCAAAATGTCCACTGCCATCAGATGTCAAATTTGTAACTGCAGTTAATGCACTCTTCAATGTGATGTTTGCTAAGGAGAGGGCAGTATCAGTAAGTGGCATAACACTTGACAGTACGGGACCATTAGCTGAAGAGAAAATCCAGGATAGATAGTGGAGGATGATCCGGCCTAAAGAAAAGGGAACAAAGATCACAACACCAAGGAATATCATATTGCTTGCCAGCACCTGAAGAGAGGTAAAAGAAAAGTAACTTCAATACTTGATAGGTGAATAGGAGGCTCTGTCAATTTCAATAAGGCCATAATACATAGAATACATAGACCCAATTCCACACCCAAAAAAAAAATCAGAAGATCAGTTAAAAAATGTTCATCATCAAAATATATAAGGGACAAATCTCCATTCAAAATTGCAGAATAAAATTCCTAGTATTGTAGAATGCATCATAAAATGCAAATGACCAAGACAGGATTGATATGACTGTTGGCAAGTCATGTAACAAAATAAAATATTGATTCTGACAAAAAGAACAAAGAGATAACAGAATACACCAATACACTTACCGTAAATGCATTTTCAACTAAATGGAGAACAGGACCCTGCATGCCCACGAGCTCATCAAAGGGTACATCCTCAGCACCATCAGCATCATCTAAACCATCAAATATCTGTTCAACATGAGCCTCAAGCCGAGCTGCCTGCATCTCCCAACGTGCAGCTACATTTTCTGCATTCCTTCTGAATAATTGACCAGCCCCAGCAATTCCTTGTGCTCCACCACCATCCTCAGCATTACCCTCACCAGCAACATTTCTATTACCTTCTCCTGCCCGTCCTCCTGCAGCACGTGCACCATTTCTATCAGCTACATCTTCTCTCTCAGCATCTTGTCCTCCAAGCTCTCTTAAATGCCTAAAGTAATCCCTCAAAGAAGTGGCGCCGAGAAAAATGAACACGATGCTAGCTGAAAGTAGGAACCCGTGCAGACAATCTGTAAGGATAATGGTTGTGGATATATGACTTAAAAACAATCTCTGGGCTTCACCAAAACTTCTTACAAAAGCCAGCCGCCATATCCAAAACGTTATGAATGGTATAATTAGAAGCCAAACAGCAAGTACAAAACTAAGACGCAAAAAGAATTGCAGAACATGGCAAGTCTTTGTGCCCATCCCATTCAGAAACTCCTGAAATGGCAGCCTCGTTGGTGCATTCTCCGCATAAACAGGAGAGAAACAAAACGGATGCTTGCAAACCTGGGCAAGACATACAAAAAAAGCAGCTCAGTTTAGCATTAAGTAGCTCTAATCATGCATTCCATATTTCATATAGTGTCTGTCATATGTTATCTGTGAATTATTTCCCCAGAAAAAAATACATGAGCATAACAGCTAGATATTAGCATCTCGAAACCCTAATTAAACCTAACACATAGAAGAACCAAAGAAAAAAATGCTAATAACGAAATGCATGCGCATATACACGCAAAGGTACATAACAATACCTCGCATTGGCGAGCGTTGCTGTGATTAAGCCACTGGAGGAGGCAATCCTGGTGAACATACTTAATACTTCCGCTGCAAGCGCACGGGTACTGTAATGGATTCTCCGCATCTCCCGCAATCCGGCAGATCCTGCACGCATCCCCCTCATCTTCCTCCTCGTAGAACCTCGCCGCCACCGAAGAAGAATTAGCTCCGTTGCTCTCTTCTTCCTTCTCGATCAAATCGCCAATCGGTGGCGTGGAACTCGACGAGGAAGATGAGTCGGTAGCGTCAGCGTTGGCAGGTGGTGCGATCTCCATGAGGGAAGTGCGGATGGCGAGGGGAGGCGAGTCGAGTCAGGGAGGGGGTGACTCGGTGAGTTTCACAAGCGAGTTTTGGATTGGAGAATGAAAAGGTTTAAGCGTTGTGTTGGGTTGGGTTGAGTTTTGGAAGGAGGAGCGAGTTGAGTTTCTATTCCCGGTTTTGTCCTCCGTGCGTGGTGTTGTATTTACGGCTGTGGCATTCTTATTATTATTAGCATTACGCGTATAAATATGTGTGAGGCGGTACGTCCATTGATATTGTGATGACGTGGAATTGTACGATTGTCGGGACGATATAAAACGGCACCGCAGTCGGATCTATCTCACCATCCGCCAAAATAATAGTAATATATTTCCTCGTCCAAATCCGAATAGGTTTGCTTGCGAGGTCGAATATAATTTTCTTTCATGAATTTGGATTTCAACCGACCATGTGATATTGGTTTATAATCAAGTGATCACTCCTCTATTATACGAAGTAAAAGCATGTGCGTGTGGTTTCTTGCATTGAACCTTGAAATTACATCCTTATTAATCTCTTAAATCATTGATTTGCTTACATTCTCTTTAAAGACAAGACAAGACAAGACAAGCCATTTGAAATCTTTAATTGTTATGGATACACTTAGGTCAAAAGCATGGAGCGTTCAACTTTTACTAAAGAGAATTTATCTTGAAAAAGGATAGTATAATTCTCAAAGCAAGCACATTTTAAAAAATGATTTTGTTTTATGTTCGCAGAACCTCTGATACGGTAGCTTATGTTGTTAGTCGCTGGAATTTTGGTTCAACATTTTCCAAGTGCAAGTTGCTAATGAGTTACAATAAATCCTTAATTTTACAAATTTTAGATGCTAAAATCAAGTATTTGTTTATAATTAATGCTTTGCTTCTGAGTGGTACCATCATTATAATGCAAAGAAGATAATCTTACTTTAATCATCAAAAGCGAGATTAGGTCAGGACCAAAGACCAATAAGAAAGAAAAAGAGAATATTTTCTCATCTCCAGGACCATTTTTTATAATTTATTTATAATAAAATTTCTCTACTATTTTTACTACTTTTTTCTCTCTTTTACTTTTGTTCTTTTTTCCTAATTGGATGGGACTATCATCATGATTCATACTTGGTACTTGTCGGTGGAACAGTAACATAGACAAGAACACATGACAGATCTCCCCACTTGCCTAGGATACTGTGAGGTTGTAACATGAAACTAAGTGGAACATAAATTCTTGTTTCGCTTCATTTCAGTGTCTCCACCTTCTCCTCCTAACCTAACCCCTATCAATCTTTTTCAGCATTTAAGTTTTGATGATAAGCTGCTCCAATTACATCTATCAAGAAATGGAAGATTAATTCCATGTAGCAACTAGGTTATATCAGGTAAGAACATGTGTTACTTAACTCAGTTCCCAAGTGATTCAAATGTGTGTTTTCCCACTTGTTTGCTGAATTTATTGCAGTAAAACCTTAATTCCAGCTACAGTTATTGAATTTCTTTGGCGGTTTCCATAGCAGAACGACTTTAAATAGTTGGTCGCCGTTATGCGTGTAGTTTAATGGTTTTCTGCTGATGGACTCATGTTTGAGTTCCAACTCCGCCTGTAGAAAAAAAAAGCAGTTGTTGTTTCAAATCTGATGAATATGAATATAAGAGATGAACTAAGCACTTACTTTCTGAAATGATTGATCATTTTAATAAATATGTATTTGAAGTCAATGATTTTGGCTCGTTTTGGTATGAACTGAGCAGTAACTATATGAAGACGAAATTTCCATCCTATCAAAACTCTGTATCTGCTTCAGTTTTCTTAAAAGATGACATCTTTTTAACTTATCCAGATTTGTGGTAGATGATGAAATTATGGACCAAAGGGCATCATGGCTTTGGAGGAAAAAAACTTCAGAAAAGACAATTGTTGCAACAAACAAATTTGATATTCCTGAGAAGGGAAATGGAGAAGATGTAAGAGAAGCTTCTCTTGCTAGTGCAACTCATTCTGTTAATGCAACTGTTGATTATTGAGAATGTTTAAATTTGACACAAAGGCCTTCTGCTTTCTTTATCTTATTAGACACAAGATCTTACAATGCGGGATGAAGTAAGACCCGTAAATAGTCTGAATGAGAAGTTGGGTTCAGTGTTTCAGACACTAGATTGTGATTCTGAAGATGAACTCGTGACAAAGCACAAAAAGCTGGCACAAGAAGCCATTGCCGGTAATCTGCTAATATCCTATCTATTCTGGCATTTGTTAGAACACTCTCTACGATCTTTCTTTTGACCTCAGTTTGGCTATGTTCTCTACTCCAAATGATAAATAATTTACTTACAGGTCGGGAGAAGGTGGAAGCAGAATTGGCTTGCCTTAAGAAAGAACTCGAAGAAGCACAAAGGCAGGAATCAGCAACGAATGACAGATTAACTCATTCAGGTGCGGCATTGAAGCAGTGCATCCAGCAGTTGAGCTCTTTTCCTGAACTACAAGAGCAGAAGGTACATGATGCTGTCAAGAACGTGTCAATTGAATTTGAGAAGGTCCAGAAAAGATTAGAAGAAAAGCTGATCGAGACAAGCAAAAGGCTTACAAATGTAGCTATCGAGAACACGAATTTGAGCAACGCCCTCATTGTAAAGGAGAAGTTTGTTGAAGAACTACATAAACGGGCGGCCCAGACAGTAGCAGAATTCAATGCACTAATGTCTAGATTAGACTCCGCGGAGAAAGAGAATGCTTTCCTAAAGTATGAGTTCCACATGCTTGAGAAGGAGCTTCAGGTTCGCAATGAGGAAATGGAATATAACCGTCGGTCTGCTGACATGTCGCGCAGGCAGCATTTGGAGAGTGTCAGGAAGATTTCCAAGTTAGAGGCAGAATGTCAGAGACTCCGCCTGCTAGTGCGGAAAAAGCTGCCAGGAACAGCAGCTTTGGCAAAAATGAGGAGTGAGCTTGAGATGCAATGTAGGGACCCGTTAAAAAGAAATCCAGATCCAACAAGAGATTTGATCCTTAGAGACACCACAATGGAGCAATCTTCTGAAATTCCTATCAAGAACATGAATTTTCTGATTGAGCAATTACGCGGCATGGAAGAAGAAAATAAAAGTCTCAAGGATTTAATGACCAAGAAGAATGATGAACTTCAATCTTCAAGGAGGATATTTTCAAGAACTGCTTCAAGGTTATCGCAGGTTGAGGCTCGTCTTATAGAGATTTCAGAAGGTCACAAATCTATGGAGTTGGAAAAGTGTAGCCAAGTATCAAATGAACTCTTCCAATCTCCAACAGCAGGTTTTGAAATTGGCAGTGATGATGGTGGAAGCTCCTCTGGATCATGGGCTAATGCGCTGATGTCAGAATTGGAACATTTCCGAGGGGTAAAGGCGAAGAGTCCATCAGAACGAAATTTTTTGGAGATGCAGCTGATGGATGATTTTGTAGAGATGGAGAAGCTAGCCATAGTTTCTGCACAGACACCACCGACAAGTGGCAAGCACCCTCTTGCAGCTGGTAGGGAACTGTTTCCTGTAATGCAGGGTGATTCCCACTCCAGCAACAAGAAGCAGGATCCGCATTCCCATGTTGAGGCCGCAGAGCAATCTTTTGACTGGCTTCAGGTTGTCTTGAATGCTATGTTTAAAGCACAGAGAATCTCGAAACGAAACTTATACGAGCTTCTTGAAGATATTAAGATCACTTTGGGCTATATAAATCATCCAAACCTCGAAAGTGATATATCGACTACCCCTCACGCGGAACCTGAAATTAGTGGTTACATCACTTGGAGGTCTCCAAAAGCATCAACCATAGACTCATTGGAAGAGCCTTCATGCATTGACAGCCCACTCAAAGAGGTTAGCAAAGGCGATAGTAGATTTAATCTGAGTAAGTCAATCTGCAAGCTCATTCAGCTGATTGAAGTAATCAACTTAGAACCAATTGTTACCGATGATACCACAGATGCGCGAAAGAGGGATCAGACCTCCTCAGCAACAGCAGCACCTGCAGATTACTTTATCCAGGTCTTCCAATGGAGGAGATCTGAACTAAGTGAAGTTCTGCAGAAGTTTGTTAAAATTTGTAATGGTCTGTTGAATGGAAAAGTTGGTTTTGATAACTTCGCTGAGGAATTGGGGTCTACTCTGGATTGGATAGTGAGCAACTATGTAATTCCTAAAGATGATTCAACTGCAAGGGATAGGATCAAGAAGCACTTTGGTTGGAACGAATCAGAGATCGAGAATGGTGTTGGATCTGATCTTGTGGATTGTGACCCTATACATATGTCCAAAGAGCAATCATCACTTTCTCGCTCAGCTGCTTCTTCGCATGGGCAGAACATTCCATTCCTGGTGCATAATAGTCTGCAAGAAGAGAACAAGAGATTAAAAGATGAGTTAAGTACGACAGAATCTGCAAAGAGAGATACAGAATCCAGGCTACTCTCTGCAGCTGACAAAATCGAGTCTTTGATGATGCAGTTTCGAGAATCACAGAAAGGCGTCGAACTATTGCAATCTGAAGTAGAAACTTTGAAACAATCCAAGGGAATGATTGAGGAACAGTTGGAAAATCAGAAATCTGTCAATGAAGATCTTGATACCCAGCTTTCAATGGCAAAAGCTAAACTGAATGATGCCTTACAGAAGTATTATTCTTTGGAAGTTGAATTGGATGACAAACACAGTTGCTGTGAAGAATTGGAAGCAACTTGTCTTGAGCTACAACTTCAGCTGGAAAGGTAAGAATTGTTTTTTTATTCCTGTCTCTTCTGCAAGCTTAAGAGCGATAATTCTCAAGCCAGAAGGGTTTCTGATATATTTTCTTGAACTTCATAACAGCCTATCAAACAAGGAACCTATGAACTGTGGCATAGATGCAGAGGGAAAGCAATCCCAAAATGTAAGTGATTCATTTTTTGTTATAGAAAAAATCTTACATATTTGAACTTTGACTAGCATATTACAGCATTGTTGTCCATGAATGCTGATGCTAAAATTTGCAGGATTGGGAGATGGCTGCTGCTTCTGTAAAGCTTGCGCAGTGCCAAGACACCATCCTTAACCTTGGAAAGCAACTGAAGGCACTAGCAACACCAAGGGAAGCAGCACTCTTTGACCAGGTTTTCAATACCACCAGTTCCACAACCAATGCCACCACCATTAGGAACTTGAACAGACGCTTCTCTTTGCGTGATCAAATGATCGCAGAAGATAGATCGAACGCGATCATTCTCAGATCTCCCATTGAAAAAGCAGAAAAAACATCTGAAAACCACTCAGATGATGATAACACTTTGACTAGTCCTAACATTGTAGCATGCAATTCGGAACAATCTTTTGGTCCGAACCAGCATAAGACCAGCAGCAATCCCAGCGCAGGGCAGATGGCAATTGTGCCTGTTAGAAAACAAGGAGTAGGCTTTCTGAGGAGGCTACTAATGAGAAGGAATAAAGGAGGAAGCAAGAAGTCCAGAACACCGGGAAAGGTATGACATGGACTATGGAGGAGGAGAATTGGAAGAGAACTCTGCAGATGACTGAGTATTTCCGCGTTTCTGCTGGCGATTTCAGATTTTTTTCCCACTTCTTGAGAGGACCTTATAATATCTTTTAAGTATAGCTGATAAGTATTTGTGCTTATGCACATATGGCTTCCATAATAACAGATCTCAACAATGGCACCCACCACAAATGAGAAAATGAGATGAGGAATCTGTATGGTACTTCAATATTTGGTGATGTATATATCTCTTTCAGTTTTGCTGTCTTAATAAAAATCAATCTGTACAAAACAAATCTTGCAATATCATCGAATCCACCCTCTCTGTAGCATTCAGCAACACGTTCCAGAACATCGTCCCAGGTTCCCTCGATAGAAGCTAAATCCATCAAGAAAACAGCCCCATCCAAAGCAATCTACCACCCAATAACACAAATAGTTTGAGAGTTTTAATTGAAATTTTACAATTTACTGATAGAGACAAAGGAAGTCTTCAGAAATAGTACCTGTGCAGGTGGTTTTCCCTTCTTCAAATCTTCCTGTCTGCCTTCTTCAGTCACTTTCTCCTTAATGTACTCGATTTGCTCATCATCCCACTGCGCAATGCTTGCAACTTCCTAGTAAAGATTGACAAAAATCGCCATACCATATAAGAGAAACGTGGAAATCATAAGTACATGAAGATAATAGCTCTAGAAGAATAATTGATGAGTTTCTAAGGAAAGGTCAGATACTTGGTAAGCACAACCCAATGTCCACCATGGTGATTTCAGAGCTACCCTTGCAGAATCCTTGGCTTCTGAGGTACAACTAACTCTGCGCAACACCAACTCAAAAGCTTATATTTGATTCTAACAAAGTTGAAATAGACTTTGGAAAAACACAATGGAAATACAAAAATTTATGCAAATCTCAGCAGAACCTCTGCATAGAATACAAAAGGATGTCCGAAACCTGGAAACAGATCCTTCTTCGTATAGAACTCCCAGTCACCATTGCTGAAAGCTTTCACAAGTATAGAAGAATCAGTAAAGAAAAAGATTTTAAAGATGGGAACAAGGGAAAAATGAGGGATGGCTTACATAATCCTCTTCCTCAAAATGACGCCTAACTTTACACTCCAAGATATCTGGGAACAGACCAACCTGAAAGAATAATGAATTAGCACTATGCATCAAGTTGACTCTTTGCTAAAACCACTTCAGTGAAGTCTCTCTCTACCTCTCTAAGAAGATAGGCATCGAGATTCGCTATCTTAGATTCAGCAAAATCACCCCTTCTGTAAAGTTTCTCGCCAACATCTGAAGAAGCATGAAAGAGTAAAGCATCGCTCTCGGAGGTATTAGCATCTTCTTCAACCAAAATCCTATTGATCTACCTGTGTTGCAATATCGACAGAAACAAGTTGCTTCTATGCAAGTAATTTAAATATATAATGAGAGTATCCATGTTTAAGCCTACAATACCAATCATTTCAATCCTTCAAAATAAATTCTTTGCACACATTATCAAATTAAGAAATGATGCACATCAAAAAATGCCTTCAGTTTAAGGTATATTACATTCTTGGCTAAAAGCCACACCCCATGCTTTTGAACTTCCACAACTGGCATCTCCATTCTGTATGAATAGCAACACTTGTACAAAGATGATAAAGCAAGAATAAAGTTACATAAATGTACTCTGATATGCATTGGAATATATTGGTACAAATCTACTACTCAGACCTTACCCTGATGGAGCTGTTGGCCACCGCAGCAATGCAGTTACTGAACCTATTGGCAAAGGGTACAGAACAAAGCCACAGTTTCAAAATAAAATATTTCACAACACATGAGTATTACTACAGTTCACTTCAACGAAACAGCTAGGCGTATGTTCTCACAAAGTAAGAGTTAGTATGACCTGACAAATTCTCTGACAAGGGAATGGCAATGGGGATTAGCCCTTGCCTAGATCCAGGAGAAACAATACTATCACCTGAAAGCAAAACAAGAAACAACATGCAAGCAATTAAACAAAAGAAAATAAGAAACCGTTCATCAGATCCATAGCTCATATCTAAAACATTACAACATGAGTTATCAGCAATAGAAACAAAAAATAACAAAAAACAAAATTGATGATATAATCTCCTCTGGTGAGGAGAGAGATATTGATGCAGCAGATCATGTTCGAGAGACAACCAACTAGTTACCGAGACCATAATGCGCTTATGCTTCTATACAAGTAAACAGGTAATAAAGGGTGATGATATCACCCTGAAATACAACAATCAGTTATAAGAAGTCTTCAAACATGAAACACGCCACAAGCTTGCAAAAGCTACACATACGCTTCCAACTCTTAAAAATTGACAGTTTCATACAAATGCTGCTTTCAACCAGTAACTAAGGAGGAAAACCATATTACAGAAGTTCACAAGTCACTAGTTAGGATGGGAATTAAGGAAATGAATACCTCTGGCTTGAAGCATTTTGAGCAACTGAGGAAGATGGTTCGGAGGTTGAGTTGCAGCCACATCCTGAATGAATGTTATATGACCTGCATTTTTATTTTAAAAACAGTAGCGCCTGATAAATTTGGGCTAATTATGGATATTACTTCAGATTATTCTTCATCAAACACAACAAATTTATTAAAAACAAAAGCAATTCAACAAGTCTAGCTACATTATTAAGTGAAATTAAGAACTGGGTCCTGCTAACATTTCCATCTAAGCCAACAAATCCATTGAGAATTTTAAAACAACAAGAAAGACATAGATTGTGGTGGCGAGTTGGTGGCTACCGGGAGAGGAAAAGCATCGAACCCTGGAGCTGACGTGGCGAAGCGGGAGCCTGGTGGTAGGAGGAGCTCTGTGCACCATTCCTAGCACTCCCATCTTCCTTTTTTTTTTCCAGAAAATGGAAAAACTGGACCCCACGCTTGCTGGTACAGAAAATTGAAAAAAAGAATCACTCCAAATTATTTTGTCACGGAACTAATTTATTTTTCTTACGTTGGGCCAGATTGATTTTACCGTGTAACTAGTTTAAATTTTTTTCCGGCCCGGCCCATTAAGGTTTTCTATTCGTTAGAAAGAAAAGTGAGTAACAAAATAATGGCCCATGCAGGTTTCGAACCTGCGACCTTCGCGTTATTAGCACGACGCTCTAACCAACTGAGCTAATAGGCCGTTGTTGACATAAATTACTTTTAATATTATTAGTTGTTCACTTTACAACATGACACACATAATCAATCAAGTGAGCAGTTTAAGCCCTACGGCTACAACAAAACTCGATTGATCCTTATGTGGCTGACGTATACATATCAAGAGATTTATATTAGTAAGTTTACTGTTTGAACTCAGTTGTACATGAGACATGGAAAAGAATGATTAACCAAGATAAATAGTTCGTTGGTACAACAATGAGACTAATCCACAGAATTTCGTTCGAAGTTATCTTGTTCTGCTTACATTGAATCTGCGGCAATGAAGAAACGTAGCAGAACATCAGCAGATGTGCTTAATCAGCCTGCGGTGCTTTGACATCAGATCTCTTCATAAACCAGATTCCTTGTATAATGAATCTCTGTCCATCTCCAGAGTAATCAGGGCAATCAACAAAAGTTTCAACCTTTCTTAGATTTTTATGTGGCCATTTCTGCAGATATAGCAGCTTCTTTCATTTCGAGCAAGGAATCTTGAAAGCACTTGGCAAGAAATTCTGGGTCCGGTACGATGTCTTTGGCTGCCAAGATTTGCATATCAGCTCTTCCTGCATAGCTCACCATGTGCATTGTGAGTGCCTGCATTACAGTCATCACCCAACAACAACATCACGATCAAAACTTTTTTTCCTGTTTACAAGAATCGAAACTTTGCTACCTTTTTAACACAGGAAAGTGGAAAACTTTAAAGAGTTTTATAGAGCAAGTATACGTACATGTGGTATGCTAGATGTATTCACCCTTATGAATGTTATCGGGTTGCCTGCCAAAGTAATCTCCTCTCTCGGACCAACCACATTTGAGATTGTGAAGGTAGTGTTGCACATGATTCTGTAATTAACCAAGTAAGCAACCTGCGATCGATGCAACAGAAAACATGAGAAGATTATGAGAATTGTAGACTCATATCAGATCCTGATGTGCAAAGATGGAATGATTAATGGTTTCTACGTACCTTTGATCCTATCCAGGACATTACCAAATGCCCAATGTTGTATGAGAAATGAGCCTCCAGTGTTTTCTTCTTCCTATCAGTCATCACCTTAGCTCTCTTTACATACTGAAGAGGATCGACGTCCGGCTTCTGATAGTAAACAGGAAGGAGGAGGATTCCAAATCTGTTCCCCCACCGCGATCCTGAATTGCTTCTCATTAATTCGGATAGTTCCTGGAAACCAAAAAAAAAAAAACCTTTTTAATATGGCAGGTATTCCATGACTAATCCTGTAAGTATCGGGCCAGCCTACCGAGCGACAGACAACGTATAATTGAAAGAGAAACAGATATAAGAAAAGAACCTGCAATCCTTGTTGTTCTCTTAAGTTAACCATTGCAAGTCCTGTCATTTGCTGGCCGTTTTTCAAACCTTATAAAAGAGAAATGGAATTGAATTTAGGGATTAAAATTCTTGATACTACCCCGGAAAGATTGAAAGGATCGGAACAGTTTTGTGTTACCATCTGGTGATCTGTGATCCAAGTATCTGGATAGACCCGCTGATACAACCCCGAGAAGAACATCGTTAATGGTCTGCATTTGTTGGGCAAATCAGTGTTATTGTATAATCAACATATGATAATCATTGATACAAGGTAATTTAGTAAAACACACTACCAGAAACTACCTCATTTCTTATAATCAATACACCTACCCAGTAAGTACCCATCGCCATCGACCGACCACAACTACTTTATTTAAAGCAATTTGCTGGTTTTTATTTTATTTTTTAAAAGTGATTATATTATTTATCATTATTTTATTTAATTGAGTAATTTGAAGTCGGTAAAAAAATTAAGGTAATAATTAATGAGAATATTTTTAATATTAAACAATTATCTTTTTTTTTTATATTAAATAAATTGACAAATAAATATATTTTTTTTCTCCACCATATTAAATAAATTAAATATAAAATACTTAAAATTACTAAAGTCTCCCTAAAAACATTCCCCCAAAATCTAGGAATGTAGGAGGGTACACCCGTTTTTTGGTTTTAGAAAAGGAAATCATCAAAACAAACATTTTCGTGGACTAATATCCGAAATCAAAATAGACCCAACAACACAGGACAAAGTGGAACTATTAAATTCGTAACAAACTTTGTCTAAAAAAGAAAAAATCGTTAATTGAAGAGGCTTACCGCGTTAGCCACAGCGTTTTTCACCGCTTTCATGTCGTCAATCAAGAACTTAGCGGTTGCCAGCTTCCTCGGCCATAGCTCCACTCCATCGCCGCCGGAAATCACCGTCTTCCGATCACGGATCCACAAACACCTCAACACAAACTCCACACAAAAAACCAAACTGAACCAAACCATCCTCAACACCCCAACCCAATCCACCCCTTTCCTCTCCTTCTTTCTCCTCCCGCCGCCACCCGCCACCCCAATCTCCGGCAGCGCCGCCGGATCAACCGCCTTCCTGCAAGTTGCCAAGAACATCGACATGAGCGAGATCCCATCTCCTAGCGCGTGATGAATCCTCAACACCGCACACCTCCACTCCACCATAACGTGAATCTCCCATAACGGCTTGTCGGCGCCGAGCGGCGAACTCACCGCCAAATCCGCCACGTAATCGTTGACTAACTGCTCAATATTATCTCCACCGCCGTTGCCGGGAGCGGTCACGGCGAAGACGTGGCGGTCGATGTCCACCTCCGTCCTCTTCCAATACTCTCTCCCGTTCTTCTTGTCGCGGACCAACAGGCTCCGGAATCTCGGGTGCTGGACCATGAGGGAGTCCCTTACCGTTGACTTTATGGTTTCAACGTCCATGTGGTGTTTGACTCCGATTATGCCGTGGACGATTGTGTCCATCTCCGGGCGGAGGAAGAGGCGGCCGGCGGGAGTTACGGGCTGGACGTCGTCGTCGTGGGTGGTTTCCGGTGGAATCATTTTGATTGGAATCAGGGGCCCAGTTGTATGATTATGCTATAAATGATTATTTATTGCTAAAAGGAGAATCGAGATTTGTGGAGGGTCTTCTGTCCGAATACGACTGACTGGCGATTGGATTTGTATATATCATCACATCTTTGCAATTCACGCGTGTTCTAGGTAACTACTACTGGCAGTGGCTGCTGTGTTCCGTATAGTCTTTTTCTTATTAAATTCCATACGGATAATACCTAACAATTTCACTTAATTTTTATTACCATATTAAATAGTAATACTCTCTCGAAATTAAACTTAGCTGGGAAATTAAACATTTCCTTACCTAGGCATTAGGCAACAAGAATCTCATTCTCACCACAACTACGTTTGTGGTCGATAGGGAGCCATGCACTAGATACCGATAGTATATCATTAGAAAGCCAAAAATGAAACTCTTCTGACGAAAAATCAAATAAAGGGCATTCGAGTTAAAATTATGAGTATGATATGATAAGAAATCAACTGTAAAGTTTAGTGTTAGATATGAGATAACTCTACTCTTACTATAACATCTAATATGAGAAAAAACCATGTTGGCCCTTCATCTCCTTAATAAATGACGTGCATTTTACAAAAGCCAAGTTTCCATCCATAAAGTGGTAAAATAGCAATGGTCTTACTTGTTGGGCCTTATTCTAGAAGTAATGTAAGCCCAAACAACGAAGGATCTTTAAACCTGATGTGACAGAATATAAGCCGCATTTCTCACAATTGTAGGGTTTCACAACGAAACACACACTCTAACCATGGCTGCAGCAGCTGCACCAAAGCCTATTGAATCGGTCCAGTGTTTCGGCCGGAAGAAAACTGCGGTGGCCGTCACTTACTGCAAGCGCGGGAGAGGTTTGATCAAGATCAATGGATGCCCAATCGAGTTGGTTGAGCCTGAGATCCTCCGCTTCAAGGCCGTGGAGCCCATCCTCCTCCTCGGACGTCACCGTTTCGCTGGCGTAGATATGAGAATACGCGTCAAAGGTGGAGGCAAGACTTCTCAGATCTACGCCATCCGTCAAAGCATCGCCAAAGCTCTTGTTGCGTTCTACCAGAAGTTCGTCGATGAGCAGAGCAAGCAGGAAATCAAGGACATTTTGGTCAGGTATGACAGGACCCTCCTCGTGGCTGATCCTAGACGTTGTGAGCCTAAGAAGTTTGGTGGTCGTGGTGCCCGTGCCAGGTTCCAGAAGAGTTACCGTTGATTTCAGCTACGCTATTACTATGCTTATGTTTATGTTTTGGTTTTGATGTTTCATGGATTTTGGCATGTGACAGCTTAAGGTTCTGTTTTTCGGGTTTTATTAGTAGACCTTGTGGATGCTAAAAGTATGTAGTTTACTTTAATATAATTAAGTGGTTGCTTACATCTGGTTGAAGTGTGGGATTTGCGCATGTTAATTCTTCATTTGCTATTATAATTACGCATTTGATATTACCCTTTAAAGTTTTGTTTGCTGTTTGTCATTCTGAATTATTCTTTTTAGTTCCGTGTTTGACACTAGGAGCATGATGGGTATTATGTTGTGATCAAATGTTTTATTTTAGAGGTTGTATACGTTGTGTTTGGTAATGGTTCTGCTTGTTGAGACCCATTTAGCTAAGCAAGGATTGTTGTTCTACTAGAATGTCTTATTCTTCGTTGTTAGTGTTTATTAGTGTAACTTATTCGCCTCTGAAGTTAAAGCCTTAGTGTATTCCATTTGGCACAATCTGTTTAGCTTACATCCACAATGCCCCCTTTATTGTTTTGCATGCTTTTATGGTGCCAAAGATGATAGTTTGTCATGTGATTGGAGTGGAAGTAGATTCTTTGGTTTGATCCTTGGAGCCTCTTCTAGCTCCCCAATATCTTAGAAGGGGAGCCATTATGTTAGAGTGCTTGGATTGCGCTTTCTTGATTTGATACTAGAGATTTATGCTCATGTTGATTATTTTGATATCATAGCTGATCAATGTTAGAACATGTTTCGGGTCCATGTTAACTTCTGGAGAAGTGTTACTGGTTACTCGTGGGGTGCATGCTTCATGGTACTTTGGGCGGTTAGAAAGTAGATTGCCCTCAGTTGTGAATTTCTGAGGTTGTATGCAGCTAGAACCCTCACAAAATTATGGTTTGTTGCTGTGTATTGTGGTGGTAATTTCCTGAGCAGCCATTACATTGATGACAGTTGCTTTTTTTGTTCCCTCACTTTTTTGGTTCTGTGCTGTGTTTCCCTTGAATAGAAGTTTCTTTAGCCAAAGTTACTATCCTTTGCTTTTTGGCTATGCTTTTTGTTGGGTATTCATGTTCGTGCATTTTGTTTTGGTTGTTTCACTAGGGGTGTAACCGGTCCGGTTCGGTCCGGTTTTGGGCTTGGAACCGGACTGAACAGGAAATGTCCGGTTCTGATGGGCCTGGAACTGGACAGAACTGGAAGGCCTAGAACCGGCAGTTCAGTCCGATTCCGGTTCCTGTTTTTTTTTTAAAAATAATTAATTAATTAAAAATTATATTATATACATACATTCAATAAAAAACAAGCAGATGGTTATCCAAGTGTGAATTCTTAAGGCACCCAGATCATCATGAAAGCTGCCAAATTGAAAGCAAAGTTCAAAAGAAATCCCACAGATCTATCTAAAACATTGGAGAAGGAAGCAACTTCAAACATTAAACATCGGAGAAGGAAGCAACATTATTTCCAATTCCCCTTTACAGTCAAAGGAGAAGAGCATAATCCTTCATATTTAGCTAACTTTATATATCATGGCAATTTCAATATCTTTATGTGACAGTATACTTTCAATTCCACAAAGCAAGCTTCAACTATCTTGCAAAACAAAATAAAACCATGAAATATACATATTAAAGCAAAGTTTCGTCCATAACACATCGTTTATACCTTTTACCTCACCTTGCAAGAAAGCAACTCAACGGTACAATCCTTTTCTGTTGGGGTCACTCTTAAATCCAATACAGGGGCTGCTTCGAAATTGAGAAGTTTGACTTTTGGCATGTAGCACCTGTATGTGTTGGTATCGATCGATTCGAAACTTTGCAAGCTGCGAGTGTTCAACACAACTTGAATCGCATCTGGGTGCCTTAAGAATTCACCAATGCGATATACATCAGGGATCGACGGACGGAGGGAACGACGCGAGAGAGCGACTGCGGGAACGACTCGAGGGAGCGACGCGACTGCGAGCGGCGCTGCGAGATGGAGCGTGGGCGGCGAACGAAACGCGACTGTTCTGTTGGTCTGAGATGTAGGGAATGTCTAAGGGTCTGTTTGGCGTTCCGGTTCTGGTCCGAAAAGTGCTGTGAGCAAAAGTGCCGTGGGAAAAGTACTTTTGCGCAAAACAGTGTGCTGTTTGGTAAACATTTCTGAAAAGTGCTGTGGGAAATGAGAAATTGTTTTTGGTGTTTGGTAAACACTGCTTTTAGAACTATGGTTTGAGTGTAAAATGACTATAAAGGGCATCAGCCATTTTTAATGTTATTTATTTACATTATTTATTTTTTAAGCAAATATATAGGTTAATTTAATTTATCCATTTATTTATATAATGAAAGTAATATTCTAAGATGTCATTTTTATCATTGGTCAATATTTATTCTACTTATTTGAACATTATTATCATTGCTCAATGTTTTCTTTAAATTTTATTGATGTATTCTAATATTTTTGAAGTAATATTGAAAACCTCCATCATTTTATTGATGTATTTTAATATTTTTAAAGTAATATTTAAAACCAAAACATAATATAAGTTTTCGTGTCATAAAATAAGCATTTATCATACAGAAAGAAGATCCGGGCAAGAACTATATGTGATGTGTCTTTCAATCATCAAAATAGGATTAAAATATTCCTTCGGCCAACAAGTTTTATCATAACTGTACTAATTTATTTTTTTATAAGATTAAATATAATTAATAAGAGGAATACATAAATACATAGTTGATCTTTGTACATTATAGAATTTAATCAAAGTATAGTTACAAATTGATCTTTTAGAACAATTATCTACTCACAAAACCATTTATCAAATGCTACAAAATTGTAGTGCTACTGCTTGTTCAATGCTCATCATAGTTTATTCCCGTTAATGCAAATCATGCGTGCCTTATCCTATTTTCTCACATGTTAAGTAACATCTGAAAAAGGAAAGGGAGACTAGTGCTGCGCAACACCCACTTGTTCCATACACAAATCCTCTCCATGTTAATTAATGGTTGTAATCAATTACCAATACTACTTACCATCAATCCACATACGATACCCCAGATTTTATTCTTCTGTGCAGAACAGAAGTCAATAACTTGCTGAGAATAGTAATAGAATCCCAGAAATCCTTATCTTAAAACATCAAAGCATGACATCTCAAAATTTCAAATTCATCTTCAACTGCGGTTATTCTAAATTCCATGCCCAAACCTGTATCTTCCCATCATATGGAAAGTTAAGCTGCTAAACTGAAAACAACATAATATGAGATCCCAAGAAGATGAAAAGAGAAATTCATTCTTTGATTCTTTTCCCAGGCTACCATTTTACACTTTCTTTTTACAATGTTATCAAAGATACTGTGGCTAAACTGAAAACAGACATTGGAATGAACAAGGATCGACACAAGAGCTGCAACCCTTGCTCTATACAGAACTTACAGAAATTAGAAAAGTACTACCTAGCCTACTCAGCTGAGGAATATAACTGCAACCCAAATCTAAACTCCTTCAGCAAGGTTCACTAGGCAGGCGTGCAGTCAAGCACTGAATTTCGGATTCCCAACAACCAAACCTTCCTTCCTTGGAGCTTCAACCACAAATTCATATCCTATCATACACCCAAAACAATAAGAAACCATCAATTGTTAAAGTCAATCATCATCTCCAAATTTTCAATTGCAAAACCACAATTGCCCAGAAACACAAAACAATTCACAACAATCTCAAACATATACCAACAAAGAGAATTGAGCCATACCATTCCTATACACTCCATTGGAAGGTAAAGGAGATGACCTGCTCTTGGCTTCAGCCTCATAGGATTCAACCAAATCCTCAAATTGAACTTCCAAATCATCATCAGCAGCATCAAAATCAAACGCATCAGGCAACAAGTCAGCTACATCATTCACATCATAACCCTCACCATTGTCATACAACCCTTCCTCATTCTGATGCTGGCTCAGCTAATAATCTCTGTACCATGTGGAGGTTGTCACCAGCTGCCACCACTCCGGCGAGAAATCCTCCACCTGACGGTACGCAGCCGGGATAAAAAGCGGAGCATCAGGGTTCAACGTCGACCTTCTTCCAGAAACCAGCGCCATGTCTTTTCCAGTTCCGTAACTTGATCTACCTCCACAAAAATTCACGGAAAATTTCGATCATCAACTGCAATTACTAGTAATTCCTCTGTAACAAGCCAGAAAAAAACGAAAAACAACCGCAAGATCCCGCAAATAACTCGATCAAACTCCACTTTATCAGCAACCAAACACAATTCTCACCAAAATACACAGATCTGAACCGAAACAGGAGCGGAAACACGAGATGAGGTTCATTACCTTGAAGCGATGGAGCGAAGCAAAAGCTCTCGATCTTTCCTTTTTGGCAGATTTTAGCGTCGTCTTCAAAAAACTAGAGGAGCTGCAGTAGCTACACACCTGAAATGAAAAGGTTGAAGCGCGTGAAAGGGATAATTTATATAGGTCGGGCGGAGCCGAGGCTGAGTTCGGAAAGGATCTGAACCAGCCCACTGATTGGGTTCGGTGATTCCTACTTGGGTGAGAGGGTTTGTTAGGTGTGGAGAGCGGAGCGAGAGAGAGGAGAGCGAGAGCGAGAGAGAGGAGAGCGAGAGCGAGAGCGGAGCGAAGAGAGAGAGGAGAGGAAAGAATCAGAGTTTTATTTTTTAATTTATACCTGGTTTATTTATAATTAAGAAGAAAACTAGGGGATATTTTTGTCCAAAAATGATTGAAGCCCAGCTTCCCGTGTTGCTCAGGAAGTGCTTCCAATGGCTGCTCCCAATCCCACCAGTGGCCATTCAGTGCAAAATTTATGAGGCAACCGGTAGAGCTTTTGGAAAAGCTCTATTGGAAATGTGTTTACCAAACACTTTTCTCAGCTTTGGGGTTGGGCAAAACACTTCTCCCCACCAAACCTCAACCCCAAACACTACCTAAGAATGGCGCGAGGGAGGAGGGTGAGCGAAATGAAAGGAGGAATTTCGTTTTTAGGTTTAGGTTTTTGGTAAAAAAAACCATCCAAAATAAAAGAGTCATGTAAAAATTTTGCGTGGGAGGGGATTCGAACCCCCTCCCTTTAGTTTAAAAAAAGAGGCTTTTAACCACTGAAGCAAAGGAAATATTTGTTAAATATTATATATATTAAAATTTATATATACCGGTTCTTCCGGTTCTACGGTTCGGTTTACTGATTTTGGTAGGAGTAGAACTGGAAAGAACCGGAAATTTCCGGTTCTGATACCAGTAGAACCGGACTGAACCGGAACTTTTCAATTCGGGCCGGTTCGGTGCAAAATGCTCCGGTTCCGGTTCAGTTTCCGGTTCAATCCGGTTTTTTTACACACCTATGTTTCACTCGACATTGATATCCTTAGAACCTCAATGATTTGTGCTCTGCACCTAATTGGCTTATACCTCGTAGTTGTTTACCTACTGGTAATCCGGTAAGCTGCCGGGTTATAGGGGTTTTGCATTGGTCAATTTGGGGGTAAGCGTAGAGATTGATAACATGAGTTTTGACTCTTGATTTTCCACAAGACTGGAAAGTGTAGTGGACCAGGGCCTAAGTTTAATCCGTTGTTTGTGTTGGGCCATTCTATACCCTTTTAAGTTGGGCCATAACAGGCTTTGGTGTTTATTGAGGCAAAAATCTTTTCTGTAATCAGTCCATTAACAAAAGATTTTCTTATATCTATACTTCTGTTGTCTTTTAAGCCTTTTTTTTCTCCAAATATTGATCAGTTTTGATTTTATTTTAATCAAAATATAATTTCAATCTCGTACGCATGTTTCTTAAGTTTCTGCCGAAGACTTCCATACCAAACTTCTTGATCTTATAAGCATTTGAGTTTTGAAGAATTGGAGAATGATAAACCAATGAGTTTGTAGTATACTATAGTGATATATTTTAACAGAACAGGAACAGATTAAATTTCAAGTTTGGAGGCCGGATGACTCACTGTTTGACCCAAAAAAAATTATACTTTTTTTCGAACGTACGTTAAAGATTAACGTACGTGCCTCTTTAATATGTGTGTCTAAAGTTAAAACGTCAGTTAAAAAAAAGGAAGAAGGAGATGATGAAATGGTTGTGCATAGCTGGTCACCAACACCTCTCCAACAAATGCTTCCAAATTTGTTTATGACGGGGCCACACACACAAATGCCATGATTGTTTTCTCACCTGATTTCCTTCTGTGCCATAAGTGATGGCCATCTTCTTAATTTCGAAGCACCCAAAATGGGCCCTGTTATAAATGGAGGTGCCAATGCCTTTTGCATGTCAATTAGAACCAAAAAATACAGTAATGTAATGCTGAATTTTTTTTACACATTTAGCTCAAAACACACGGACACGGCAAATAAAAAATTTGCTAGAAAAAGAACGTGTATATAAAAGTAAGTGTTTTATCGTATTATTATAATAGATTAACCCAAATGAAAAGTGAGCTTTGTTAGTCACTACGGGTTTGTTTGGTGTTTCAGTTCTAGTCCGAAAAGTATTGCGGCAAAAGTGTTGTGGCAAAAATACTTCTGGAAAAGCTAGTATGTTGTTTGGTAAATATTTTTTAAATGTGCTGTGGGAAACGAGAAGTTGTTTTTGGTGTTTGGTAAAACTATAAAAATGAAATAGTTTGAGTATAAAACCCATTTTTAAAAAATTAATAAAAATAGGAAAAGTGGATCTAAAATTACTTATCTTGAGATTTTATTGTGGTAATTTTTAATTTATTTTGTTCTATTATATAAAGTAAAAAAATGAAATTAAAATGAAAAAAAAAAAAAATAGGAGAGAGCGCAAACGCAGCTGCGTTTGCCACTCCGCTCTTTTCCTGCAGTGAGGAAAGCACAAGATTGTGCTATGCATTCAACCCAGCTTTCCAAAAAACTCGTCTCAACCCAGGACGCCAAACACCTTTCAAGTGCTTTTGCAATCCAACCCAACCCAACCCAACCCAACCCAACCCTTAACCCCAACACTATCTAAGATAGTGTTTGGGGTTTGGGTTTGAGTTGGGTTGGGTTGGGTTGAGTTGCAAAAGCTGAAGAAAAGTGTTTGGGGTTAAGGGTTGGGTTGGGTTGCTGCGTTGAGAGCAATGCTTTGCCTTGTGCTTTCCTAATTGATCCAAAATACTGCAGTGGCAAACGCACTGCGTTTGCTCTCTCTTATTTTATTTTTTTTTAATTTCATTTTTTTACTTTATATAATAGAACAAAATAAATTAAAAACTACCACAATAAAATCTCCATCTCAAGATAAGTAATTCTACATCCATTTTTCCTATTTTTATTAATGTATAAAAAATGGATTTTATACTCCAACTATTTCATTTTTATAGTTTTACCAAACACCAAAAATAATTTCTCGTTTCCCACAGCACTTTTAAGAAATGTTTACCAAACAACATACTAGCTTTTTCAGAAGTACTTGTCACAGCACTTTTGCCACAGCACTTTTCGGACTAGAACCGAAACGTCAAACAGACCCTAAGTTGGACTTGAAAGTTCTATACTTGACATTTCTTCTACCTTTGGTTTACCTACCCAACAACTTTACTGACAACCTATTAAGTATCATGCTGACAAATGCAAGGAACAAACCAACCCAAAAGTTACACTCATCTAAACAGAATTTGCCATTCTGCTAATGTGAATAAAAGAAAAAGAAACATCTAATGGAAAACGAAATTTATATCATTTCACCTCATAAGCATGCAGAAACAATTCATTGGAATATAAAGCAGAGAGGAGAAAAATAAAAATAAAAATTATTCCAACAATCACTTGTTTTCTTAGGAGTTTAAGCCGGAAAATCAACGATGAACATTGAATATAATGTTTTATTTTTTTTGTTGCTGCTGAGTTTAGCTGATCCTGCGGCAGATGGTGACTCCATCACCAACAGGGAGCATACAGATCTCAATCCTGGGGTCAGCAGCAAGGTACTTGTTGAGCTCCAAAACAAAATCTCTGTAATACCTAACATACTTCCTCATGGGTGCATCAGCTGGTTGCGCCACAGATCCATTCCATAGGGTGTTGTCATATCCAATCACTCCTCCAACCTTAACCAAATCAATCAACCTCTTGTGGTAGTTTATGTAATTGTCCTTATCAGCATCAACAAAGATGAAATCAAAACTCCCATGGTTCTTCACCTGCATTATTTCACAATAACACAACAATTCAATCACTCTTTTGATCCAACCATCAACAAATTTCCTAGTGTTCTGCATTTCAGTTTCATGGCCTAATTTGGTTCAAAACAAATTGATTTCCTTTCCTCTCTCTTTTTCTCCAATCATATAAGCAAATAAACAAGAATTGGGTCCTTACATCTTCAACCATGAGATCAAGAACTGGCAAGGCAGGGCCTTCTCTGAAATCGATCTTGTGGGCAACACCAGCTTTCTGGATTACAGGAAGACCCAATTCATAGTTCTCTCTGTTTATGTCCATGGCCAAGATCTGAAACAAATCAAAACCACCAATTCTCATTTTAGTTTTTGGTCGAGACCCTACTAGTACTTTGACACCACAACCAATGAGATGTACATGTCTGTTGCCTTAGATGTATCTATATAGAAGAACAAAATTGAGATCCAAATTTTTAAAATTAAAGTGCAGACCTTTCCATCTTCAGGGAGTGCAAGAGCAGTAGCTAGGAGAGAGTAGCCAGTGTAGACACCAATCTCCATGGTGTTCTTGGCATTAATCAGCTTCAAAAGCATGCTCAAAAATTGCCCTTCATCAGCTGATGTGGTCATTAAATTCCTATACAATACAACACCCCAGCACATACACCAAAAAAAACCATCAATTCAAATCATCAAACACCTACCAGACAATAACATCTCAAAAACAAATCAAGAAAACATACCATGGATGCTTGGCAGTTATGTCCCTAAGCTCCTTCATGGGTTCAGGCTCTCTTGGATACACACTAGTCTCCAAGATATACTGAAAGAAAAAAAAAAACCCAAATCTCAAAAATTAAAATTGATATGAGTCAATAAAATCAAGAACAAAAAAATAGAAGAGATGAAAACTTTTGGTTTCATGAAAATGGTACCATACCTGATAAAGAGCATCACTTTGAAGAAGGCTCTTGTGTCCAACTTCTTGGTGCTTGCTGACTTGACCTTGCTGCTCCTCACCGTTGGTTGCCATTATCTCTTGGGTATGTTTTGTAATGTTACTTAGCAATTTTTTCCCTTCTCAGAATGATTGTTTGTTTTTTTTATTGATACAAGGAAAGCTGAGTTGGGTAAATGAGGGAGAAAGGAAAGAAGTATATATTGAGAATGGGAATCCGGTCTGAACCGGAGTGGTTGGTGGGTGAACCGCCCGCCAACCGGTCCGGGGTTGGTGAGTTCTTGGAATAGTTGCGTAGGGCCCACAATTGTTGGTAAGGACCGCATGCCATGTTCTTGCGTCGCTCTCCAACTTTTTTATACAATTCCTAATTTTTTTTTAAAAAGAAATAGGGTAGAAATTCTTGATTATTAAATTATTATTATTATTATTATTGATACTCAAAAAACGTGTAGCAATCAACCAAACCAAAAACTAATTTGGAGAATTAATCGATTAGCTCAAAGTTTTGTTAATACTTCAAATTCAGTTTGATTTTCAACAGTTAATTCATTGTAAAATAGATTAGTTTTTTTTCCAATTGTCTTGTTTTTTACATATTTAGGAGTGTAATTGCATATTACTCCCTCTAATTTTTATTAATTGACTTTCTGAAACAGAAACATTCAGTACCAAAAAATCAAGTAATGTGTACAGTAATATTTAGTAAAAAAATGACAGTTAATTGAAACCGGATGGAGTAGTAAATAATAATATCCATTTCCATTAGACTTTTTTTGTTTTGTTTACTAAAGGCAACTGCCTGGTGGGCTCTACTGCTTTTGGTGGAGGGAGAAGGTGGGTATGGGGTTAACCGGTGGCAAAGCCACCTCCATTGGCTATTTATTAATCAACAACTCTTTTGATCTTATTAGCTACTTCCGTTTGACCATTGAGCAACAATGATTGTATATTTGTATATATAAAGATTGAACTAACCCGTCTTTTGTTTAAAGATGTGAGTCTTTAATGGAGTAGTACTGAATTCTAATGCTAATTTATCATTATCAGAATTTGAAAATGATATATTACTTTATACATTAGAATCGAATTAGGAATCATTTATTTACGAGAGTATTGAATTACTAACACTAAACCTAATCCGGATCCAACTATTATTTGTCTGCAATCTCTTAAACAACACCTCTTTTGTACTTTCACTTCAAAGCTAAGTGCTTAGTAATCGATGCATATTAACTGCAGCCAGCAATATCAGTTACATCTTCTTCGCAATCAACTGACCATTAGCTACCGTGAAATGAGCACAATAGAACTTTGTGCAATAAACATGGAAATGGGTAATTATTAAGATAATTTCTGTTATTTCAAGAAATGGAAATCATTGAAGGATGTTAAACAGAAGTAAGAAATTGATCTGCAGAAGCAAGAACGCTATTCGGATTATGAATTGGTGATAGGTTTTGTTTCTTGAATAAAGCTTGATTCATTTTCTGAAACTAGATTATAGAAAGAAAGAAAAAAATTATTTACATGATTCTACTGTCACCTCACCAATCATTTCCATCCATTTTTCTTGACATAAAAGGCAAAGAACATTGAGATCTCTACTGTCGCCTCACTAATCATTCGGCTGATAGTCAAAAAGCACAGCTTATTCTTTAAGAACACAAGCCGGGGGATATGCAGAAAGTAGAAACAACTAAAGTTTACTCCAGCAGTTCAACTGATGCCTGGTAGAAGATGATACAAACTACATACTATAGCATTACTCAGTACACCACCAACCATAAGTAAAACTGTAAGCTGAAAAAACCCAGATGCTGAATTTCTTATGTTAATTGCAGAAGATAATGAACTTTTGCACATCATAATTTGGTGGTAAAGATTCGATTTCAAAAGAATTACATTACTTTTCCTATCAAAACCCTCTTCTGCCAACCTCATAAATGTTGAAGGCAGACAGAACTCTAGTTTTCAAAGTGTTAGTAAACAATCAATTCACAATGAATTTTCTCATAGACTATAGGAAAAAAAATCCTCAATTACTAACCTCGAAATTTGTTAATTCACCACCTCTTCTCACAATCCACAGTTAGCAATTTACCAAACACAATAGAACCTCAAAAATTTTGAAACTCTGCCAGTCTTACGGCCAATGCCCTTCTTATGTCAGAAGCATCCCCTTCAACCAAGCTCTCCACCATTCTAGCATCTCTACTATACTGAGATCTTTGTTGTTCACAATAAGAATAATCCTCCACATCAAACAAAGCAGAATCATCCTCCCTCATTAGCAAAACATTATGCAGAATCGAACAAGCCCCAATAAAACCAACAGCAGTCTTGAAACCTTCTTCAATTGGTTTACTCAAAACTCCCCAATTCTTCAAACTACTGATCGTTTTAACACCAGAAACGCGCACCAAATCACTTGCCTCGTTGAATTTCTCCTCGTACGGTCCCGGCACAACAACATTACTAAATGGCACCATCAACCAAGGAAGCAATGGATATCCTCCATCCCCAATTAGGTACTGATTTAAAGGCAACCCATCAACACTAACCGACATCGAGTTCAGTAACTTCCCTCCTTCAATGTCATTATACAAAGTTGTTGACTTCAGTATTCTAGAATCACCATACTCACCTGGAAAACCTGCAACAACATTCAAAATCCTTGAAGAAGAGTCCACAACAATTTGAACAGCAATGCTATCTTCAAAGTTGTTGTCTTTTTTAACAATCTTGAACCTAGCACAAGTTATCACCCCACAACAATTTGGCAATCCAGTCAGATCCTCAATGTCCTTCGATACAGAATCAAGTTCCGCAGGAGAAGGAAAAGCTGCCCAAAATCGAAAATTGGTGCACAAAACACGGCACAACTGCTTGGTGCAGAACCGGGTCGCTGACTCGGTAACACCGAATCGTTGAGCGATGTCAGAGTAATTTGACCCTGTGGCTAACCTAAACAGGCCAATACCAAGCCGGAGCTCGGCCGATAAATTTAGCGGCGCCCCAATTGGATCACGGCATTCTAATAATGGTTCAAGCAAACCGGTGAGCCATTCAAAGGTCGAGGAGCTCATTTTGAAGCAGGTTTTGAACGAGTCAGGGTTTCGAACGACTCGCATCAACTCAGTGAGTCGAGATCCGAGCTGGTTGTCTCTGCCTTCTTGGGTCGGGTCAGAATCAGGTTCTGTTAAATGGGTCCTCTTCCGTTTCTTGGAACTCGTTAGAAGAGAGAAGGAAGCGGCGATTTCTTGTGACAAAAGGATATGGTGGATGAGATTTCCATAGAAACTGGAATTGAAATCCTGGGAATTGGAATCGAGAGAAAGGAGAGGAGCAGGGGAAGAAGGGTGGAGAGCTAGTAGGAGAAGGGTTAGTTCAGAAACAAGAGTGGACAACAAAGCTGCCAATTTCTTGGATTCCATCTCTTTTTTCTGAAGTTGCAGAGAAGGGATCTTCTTGATTGGGATTTGGGTTTCTCGGGAATCACTAATTCCTCCTGTTGGGTTGGAATTGGAATCTGGGAGATGGGAGAGATTAGAGAAGTACACCTGGCCAATGTGGTCATGGGGTAAGAGGTTTTGTCTATGAAATGGAAGTTTCCCTTACGGGCACGTGAGTAAATTTGCCTTTTATGGGAAATTTGGAAATTTCATTGGTCGTAACTGCATTAGCACAAAAACACCATTAACCACTCGAAAATATATTTGAATCTTATTTTTGTCTATTTAAAAAATAAAAATATAATAGTTACTTTTTTTTTAATTGGAACAAAAAGTACAATGATAAATTGACGGAGCACTAAGAGTAATAATAATTATATTAGAAAAATTACTAAATTTATATTAAAAGAATCACTTACGATTAAAGTTAAAGATATTAATTTCTTATAAAAAAAAAATGAAGTGAGTAGGAGGGTAGGCCATTCCTACTTTGGAGTTTGGAACAAAAGATATTATGGTGTTGATGATTTGATTCCATTGTTCCAAAGAGTGCATCCAATCCTTTTCAGATTTGGAGTATTGTGCGGTTGTGATTCCAATTAAAGTAGGACGAGTAGTGTGTATTGGCTATAACATTGAAATCTACAAATTAACTAGAAAGATAATTTTCATTAACTATATAACGTATGTAGGAAATGTCATACCATAAATATTCTAAATCGTTGGATTATATATAATGGTACAAAAAAATTATGTCTGAATAAAATATAAAAAATATAGTTTTCTTAATATGAATACCTGTTTTCCTATTTTTTATTTCACTTTTTCCTGTATTTATATAAATTATTTACCAAAATTTTAAATCTTTTCTCGAAAAATAATCACATTTACATCTTTTTCCCATTTTCGCTATTTATATAAATTCTATGATTGTAGTAGTTTTAGGCCAGGACATTGTACAGGCCCAGGCCCAGGCCCAGCTTCTCACTATACCAAGCCTTCCTTGAGATCTACATAAGTTAGTTTGGGCCTTAACTAACTTCCGTTGTTTCTCTCCGGTTGAACTATCGAATCACTAATTCAAGAGTAGAACAATTGGTTGTGGCAATCGGTTTTGATAACTTCATTTACAATATTGTACATTTTTCAATATCTATCTACAAACTGTGGAATACTCTTAATTCCACTCAAATATATATAATCACTATTTTAAATTAGCTATTTCCTATTATATCCTAATTTCAACTAGTTAATTAGTAGTAGATTCTTTTGCTTAACCAAGTACAAAATGAAAATACTTGGAGAAATTTTTGGCCCTTATACTTATAAATTGTTGCCAAGGTGAGCCCTAATCAATAGTTTTACCCAATTAGGCTATTCTTTTTTTCTTCTTTCTTTTGCATATAAATATATAGCAATATAAATTAGGAGACTCGAACTCAAAGCATTATCTTCTTTACTTTATAGAAAGTACAATTGAGCTATCTCCTCGTTAATATTTTTTTTCTAATCAGTATAATTTATTTTAATATAATCGTACGTTAAGTTTAATTTTAACCAAATGATGAGATGTAATTTATTTAAATTGACGAATAAATGAGCTACAGCTATCGTGCTCACGTGCGCCGTTATTTCTAAAATAAAAAGGGAATAGTAGGCTACTAAATATTAGTGTGGAAAATGAAATTAAGATAATTTTTTTGCAAAGAACATAACATTTATAAAATCTAATTGGAAAGATAACAATTGAGAATTACTTTACCATACAACAGAAGTTAGCAATCATTTTCAGAAAAAGAAAGAAAGATCGAAGAAGCTAGCAAAAGAGAGGTCAAGGATATTTATTGATTGTTGATTTGGTCAAGGTCAAGACTGTTGAATACATTGAAAAATTGAGATTTAATTTCCAAAAAGAGGTTAGTTGAAAATAAAAATAAAACATTTTTTTTCCAAAATAGGCAATGGCATTCTAGTATTTTTAGAGAATATAATAATTCTACTAGTCATCATTTTCAATTGATCGTCATGAGACTTCTAAGGACCATTTCTTTCAATATAATTTGCTTCTCTACACTCAAACTCGAGATTTGTGTGAGAAATGAACAATTAGCCTCTCATAACTATAGCTAGGCTAAGCATATGGTTGTGCCAGGTGGGGTCATGATTGGAGTGAGTGGGACCACAAGAAAAGAGGAGAGAAATGTTGGTGTGTATTTTGGAGCAACGCGGCTAAGCTTATGTTTTCCGTTTTTGTTTTGGAGCACAGTAACGGCATTGCCTTATGATTGTATTTTGGCATTTCTTCCTTCGCCGCCCTAACCTCTCCCCTTTTAAACCCCTTCTTCCTCTCTCCTTTCCCTTCTAGCCAAAATCTTCTTCTCCTTTTGCAATATTTCTCTCTTTATTATCTTTCTATTTTGTTTATTTTGTTTATTTTGATTTGATATAAGTAATTAATGTCTAATGAAGGAGGAGGAGCGAACGAGAGTTTCTCGTGGGAGGATCATATATGGGGGTTATCGAATTCGGATAATTCGATTGGTCAGACAAATCATAAGAAGCAATCATTGTCAGACAAAAAAGATCAAGAACTAGAGAACGGTGCGAACCGAAAAAGAAAACGAGAAGAGATAAATAACAAGGGTAAGAGTAAAGAAAGTGATGGTGATGATCAGGAATGGAAAGAAGGAAAAGGAGTTGGTGAATCAGATCATGAGATACATATATGGACTGAGAGGGAAAGAAGAAAGAAGATGAGGAACATGTTCTCTAATCTCCATGCTTTGCTTCCTCAACTTCCTCCTAAGGTAAAAAAAAACACAAAAATAACTAATTACAATACATAGATTATAGTGAAATCATTGTATATAATAGTAATTATAATTAATTTTAAGCCTCTTTTAACAATTATCGTGCAATTTTTTCCTCTTTTTTTTCTTTTTTGGGTGTACATATATAATCTTGTGCTCTTTCATATGTGTTTGAGTGAGTTTTTGGAGACTATAAAAAGTAAATACTAAATACCATATCTTTTTGTGTTCACTTTTTTTTCTTCTTCTTCTTCTTAGAAAATCAATTCAATTCCGTTCGAGCAGTTAAAGATATGGGTATGTGTGGCCATTTGGCCCATTTCTCATGTAGCATCATTTTTTCTTCATTCGTTATCTTGATTTTTCCTTCTATTAATCGATATCTCTATTGGAAGAACAGAACTATGATCAATCTTTTAAAACGACTATCATTTTTAAAGCATCTCTCACAATTTATTTCGATCCACACTATAATGATATATTCTAGTAGTTTTTTTTATAAAAGAAATGTTTTTTCAACTCAATTTTCGTCTCACGATCCAAGTTTTTGAGGTGCGTTTCCACATATAAATAGTTGTAAGTGATAAAATTTAAACCAAGAAAAAAGCGGCTGCTTGTCTTCATTAAATTCTAAAAGATGGGTCATACATAAAAAGTAGAGCATTTAATCTAGCAATTAACATTTAGTCTTCCTGCATTTAGGGTGCCATTTCTGGTAGATAATTTTTTTCTTGGTCCACTACATTTGGAACAGTTCACTTATCCCAATTAAACATTTGAACAATTAAATAATTTATCCAACATAATGCTTATAAATAGATTTAAGTTAGAACTTTTGTTTGATATATATAGAAATGTAAATAAAGATACTTGAACTCAAGACATTACCCTTCCTAATTTTGTCTCCACTTCGACTTGACTGATCCTCCTGTTTTCTTGCTTGATTTTTGGTATATATATATATATACAGGCTGACAAGTCGACCATTGTAAATGAAGCAGTGAACTACATCAAAACCCTAGAGCACACTCTCCAAAACCTGAAAAAACAAAAGTTAGAGAAGCTACAAGGAGCTATCAATTGCACCACCTATGGCGGTCCATCATCCACCAGCAACAATATCATCAACCCACCATCACAAAATTACCTAAACGAAAACTCATCCACCACAACTAGGGAAGCATTCGTAGCCGACAGAGTTTCTTCCAGTACTAGTTCTGATCTTATAACCGCGCCAAAAATGATTTCTTCAAGTAGTTCTGTGGATCCAATGAATAGAAATCCAATTCTCTTCCAAACATGGACATCTTCTAATGTGGTGTTGAACATTTGTGGTGATAATGCACAAATTAGTGTTTGCTCTCCGAAGAAGCAAGGCATGTTCAGTACCATCTGCTATGTTCTTGAGAAACACAATGTAGAGGTCCTCTCTGCTCATGTCTCCTCCGATTCCAATCGCTCCATGTACATGATCCAAGCTCATGTAAGTTTTCTTCTTACATAACTGCAAAAACATATGTACATTTATCCTGCAGGAAAGTAACCAATGACTTTGTTGTTTCATAGTATTTCCTGCAAAGCATGAAACACAAAGTCTTCAATTTAAGTCCGTATAGTATATATAGCTTGCATTTAGTATAGTTCATTTATTTTTTTAAGCAGATAGTAGGGTTAAATTGAGAGTTTGAGTCCCTAAATTTGCATTCATGTGTAGGATCAGAAAAATACTATAGTATAAAGCGTAATAACATGTTACATATGTGGTATGAGCAGGCAAATGTGGGTGCAGGTCGGTTCACAGAAGCAGTGGGGGTAGAAGAAATATTCAGACAGGTTGCTTGTGAGATTATGTGCTGGGTTTCTTCTTGATCACGATCATCAACCCTAAATTGTTATATGTACATCGATACATGCATGGTTATTTGAGTTAGGGCAAGAAAAATCGATTATACATGCCGAACTAATTTGTTGTAATGACTCCATTAATTAACGGGGTCGCGTCTTGATAATGTAGTAGTAATTAGTTTTTAGAATTTTATATAAGTTTCATATATCTAGTTTTAATTTGTTGGTTAATTAGCATATGATACAATTTTGATGATTAGGATGAGTGGAATTTTAATGTAATTTTTTTGGATTAAGTTTGCTGTGCTGGTGCTAGGTTTGTACTCAAATCCATGATATTAATAAAACAATCCTTCAGAGTTTTTGAAAGGATGAATTTAAAAATGAAGTGGAAATTAAGATAATTCAAAAGCATCTAGGGATTGAGGGTTGGATGGGCTTTCTGATCATATTAATTTGTTTCATGGTTAAAGGATATAATACGGAGTATTGTGGCCCATGTTTGTTGTGAGCCTATAAAGAGGAAAGCCCACTTTACTTTGGATCCAGTCTTTGAATGGGCTCTATGGATATTTCTACAGTCCACGGCAAACGAAAAACACTATTTAGGCCTCCTCCTTTTATTTTTAACTCTCTTTGTCCATCACAAATGCAAACTTTTATGTTACGGTAGTATTATTCTCGAACTTTAAATTATTATTCTCGAACCTTCTCGAGGTTTTTTACTGGCATCGAGCTTTTTAAACCTTCTCGACTGAGTATATGAAATGATTGAATTTGGGCCGACCACACACTCGCTTTTCCTTACCCAATGCACTCAAGAATGAAGTGTTGACCAATTGATTTGCCCAAATTGGCAATCCAATTAGCATCATTTACCCAAATTGCCCTTCACCATGCCCAAAAGAGTAATTATAGGAAATTATTGCGCTTGCAACCGACCATGGAGAAAGAATAGAATCCTGCACGGCAGGCAAACTTCAACTAATAAAAAGTTGTGGACTCTAAATCTCTACCAATTACTAGCTAGTTGGGTACATATGTCGTTGATGCGCACCTACTGAAAAAAATGCCAAATTTAATTGGAGAATATCATACACAAGAGATTTGTATAATGTTTGGTGAGTAATGTAAACAAAATAACGATTGAGCAAGTGGTAAAACATCCAAATATTAGCTAGAAATTTGATCTTCCTTCACGCGATTCTAATCGATGTAAAGAAAATTATTATCTAATTGTTATCGTATATGAAACAATTATTTAGGGAAAATATTTTAATTTTTAATAGATTAATACAATATACGAATATGATTAATTTTGATTGGAGAAATAATTGACATATTTTAGCTGTATGGATATGCATCTCAATTCTCAACCATAGGTAGATAGGCTTTTGACTGTATGGTATGGAATCAACAATAATTCAACAATTCCCCAAGTTAAAAACACTAGAAGAAATTGAATGTTGGGTCCCAAATGTCCCATATAATAGGGTATATAAAACAAAATTATTCATGAGAACCTACTATAGTCTATAGTTTGATTTGACATGAGTAGCACTGTAGCCACAGAACGTGGTTAACATGTGAATATCCTCTCCTCCATTGCATCGTCTTATCATGTTTATTCCTTTTCTACGAGTGTTCCTTTGTTAGATTCTAATTTCTATCAGAAAAAAAGAAAGAAGATTTCAATTGATGATGGTGGGGACTAATTTTGTTCCTCTCCTGCCATAATTCTTTGCAGCGACCCCTCCCTCGCACGCTGGTCAGAAAGAAGAGAACACATGAGTAGTGTACATAATTCAATCAACGATACTTAATTTATGCATCCCCAATTTGATCGTGATATTGGCAATTTGTAGTCATTTAAGGATCATGACCTTCAGAAAGACAATCAAGAAAGTAGAACCTTATACCATAAGAATAAATTTGGTCCAGCGCAGTTAGTAAAAAGATTACAGGCCCAACAAAAAAATGCATCAAATCAGCTAATCTGGGCTTCGAAAATGTCAATTCCTTGCTCACAAATCCAGTACTTATTGTACAAACCCCTGTAACGTTCAAATCTGACACCCACAAATGTGTCAATCTCCTGCCATGTGCCAACTCATTAATCACCTTCTTTTTACTCAAAATAAAATTTCACAAATATTAAAGGACAGCTAAGATTATATCTACCACGAGATTGTAATTTAATTAGTTAGCATATATATATATATTGTATTATGAGTTCGATCAATATAACTAAATTTTTTTAATGATCTACCTGCTTTTCCACCTTTTTCCTTAGAAACAAACAACGCAAAAAGGAAAAAGAAAAAAGGAAAAAAGAAAAGGGAAAAGAGAAAAAAAGGCCTTTGCTTTTTCTGAAAAAGAAAAGGAGGAAAATGAAACAAAAATTCTTACATACAAAACTTACGTACACAATTACAATTTTTTCTATATACTAAAAATCTAAGAACTCATTTCCCTTTTTTCCCCTAAAAACTAGAAAATTAAAAATTATCTCCGATTGGAAGAAGAATAAAATTGGCAACGACGACAAAACCCACCATCGCCAATCATTCAAAACGGTACGACCTCACTGCAAACAAAATCATCCGAATACCCAACCGAATCCTCGGGCCACGAGTCCCTCAACAATTTTAGCAACATTTGCGCCTTCTTCTTCGCCCTCTCCGTACAATCACTCTGCACCACCAGCAGCAGCTGCGTCAATATCCCCGCGCACACCGCCTCCCTCTGGCACATCTCCGACGCCGTGCACAGCGCCAGCAGCGCCCCCGCTGCGTACTCCGTCGCGCGGTCCGATATCTTCAGTATCGTCTTCACCAGAAGCGGCACCGTCAGCGCGTGGGATGCGAACGCGGCGCATCCAGCTGTAACTCTACAGAGCAGCTCAATCGTCGCCAGAGCTCGCTCCGCGTCGCATTTGTCCAAATCTGCTAGCCTGTCAATTAGAGTCTCGGCCGCTCCGGCCGATACG
This sequence comes from Viola odorata, assembly GCA_963691705.1. NCBI lineage: Eukaryota > Viridiplantae > Streptophyta > Magnoliopsida > Malpighiales > Violaceae > Viola > Viola odorata. The sequence goes on from OY829544.1 coordinate 1,438,692, forward strand.
GCTTTGTGTCGCGTCTGCTTCGCTAGGCACAAGGCGAAGAGCGCTTTAACCCCAATCTTGAGGGCCCGCGGATATGTTAAAGGACTGTTGAGAATTTCCACAACGCCGTCGAAAATGCCGTCGATGTTGCTAATTTGAGAGCGGAGATCTGACGACCTCGTGCCGACAATAACAGCCTCCACCAGCGCCGCCGAGTTGACTCGGGTTTCGGTTGAGGAATGAGATAGAAGCTTTGATAAGAAAGCCAATCTATCCGGCTCCGCCGCTATAGACAAGCACTGCGCCTCCGTGAGCGTAAACATCGCGAGCAGAGAAAGCGACTCGTAGTTCAAATCTGAACTCGAACTCAAATCCAGGCCGTAGAAAACGAGGTTGATGAGGATTTCTCGTGCGTTGTGCGAGGAAATCAGAGACCGATTCTTCTCCGAGTCGCGGGCGAGTCCTCTGAGTCGGCGGAGTGCGGCGAGGCGAGTTTGGTGGGGATTCGACTCGGTTGCCGCTTGGTTCAGTAAGGAGCGGACAAGACTGGGTTCGGCCGGTTGTTTCGGTGTGGGGATGCGTTCGATACCGAAAGAGCGGTTTGCGACGCACCAGTCTTGGATTAACCTGCGGAGGGTGTGGTTGGGGATGAGGGTGAAATCGGTGAGTGGGGCCCGCGTGACCGGACAGGTGGTGTTGCCGGTAGCAACCCAAGATTCAATACTGGAGCGGTCGTAGGTCTGGCCGGTGCTGACGGTGACGGGGTCACGCATTAGCTCGAGGGAGATGGGACACCTGAAATGATAAGGAACCTGAAAGCTCAAATCCAAGGACTCTAAACTTCCAGGCATTTTTTGGTAGTTAACCTGAGGAAGGAAAGGAAAGGAAAGGAAAAGGAAGGAGTCCAAAATAAATAATGGAGATAAAGTATAATTGGAGGGACTGGTACTGGTGACAAAACTGAGAGTTCTGCAAATTCTCTTTCAGATTTGTAAGGTTTTAGTTTCTCTTGTATGAAATGGAACAGAGGAACATGTACCCAACACTACAGCTATATGGAGGGGAGTGGGGGCATTCGGCTATCTAACTTTTCCCCACACGTGCCTTTGCATTTCTTTCAACAACAACATAAAATAAAGACATTGAAAATAATGTTCTGAAATCGTTTAAACTTTTTTTGTAATTTTATTTAGATGTTTATTATCAGGTTAAACTAGGAATTTATTAATTGATTTTCTGAAACAGTAACATTCAGTAAAATAAACACCAAAAAATCAAATAATGTGTACAGTAACATTAGTAAGAAAATGACAGTTAATTGAAAGCTGAAGGAGTATTATATTAAACTATGTTTTTACTTAATTTCTTTGTGTTATTTGATTAGTTGTTTCTTATTTCATACTGGTGAATACAAATTACATTTAACAATACTAGAATTACAAATAACCCCTCAAAATCTGTGAAAAAATACGAGATTATTTGCTCTTAAGGGATTTATATTTATTCTAATTGGGTCTTGTCTGGTCTGGTCAAAGTAGATTGTGCGACTTAGTGGGACCCACCAGCCAAAAATCTAATTTCACTCCTGTTAACATCGAAGAGGGTGGTGCGATCTTGTGACAGATTGTTCCATTAATTTTGTTACTGTTATGGGATTTATTGCGCATAATTAATTTTTATTTTGTGCTCTTTCCCATGGACAATTTGTTTCACCGTGTTTTTCTTTATGTGGTAATGTTCCTATTGGTTCATCTCTTTCACTGCCTAACATGGAAAACAAAACTTTATGCTCTCTTTAGTCTTTAGTCTTTACAGTCTGGTGTTGGTGTGTCACATCTTTCACTTTGTCATGGAAAGGGACAAAATGGTCCAATTTGTAATCCACATCCAAAAAAGCCACTCTCCTTTAACTACCTTCTTTTTTTATATAAATAACCTTTTACATGAATTCATACCATAATTACCACTCATGCTATTAATAAGTGGGCTGATAATGATAAAAATGCAAAATCTTGAAAGCGTTATTCTCAAGATACATAATAGCAAAACGTCCAATCAATATTAGTGTTATTAAAATTAGATCTGTTTTATTATGGTTATAATTAGATTAATTTTATTAGTTGCCTGACTAACTACAGTGGGTGTAGTTAGGGCTGTACAAATACTGACCGTATCGAAATTACCGTAATATCGTACCGAAATTTACTCTATTCAGTCGGTATTTTTTCTCAATTTTTTACTGTTCGGTATACCGAATTATTGACCAAACTTGATTCGGTACGGTACGGTATTTATTTTGACAATTTCAGTAATACTGAAACTACCGTACCGTGTTTAATATTAATATATTTTATTGAATATTTATCGAGTAATTAAAAATAAAAATAAAAACAATAAAAATAGGGAAATAAAAGAGAGCAGAAAGTTTAAGGTTGAAACAAATAGTTGCTTCTTGTCATCTTACAATGGTTAAATTCGATTTGTTTGTAAGAATGCTATTTATTTTTACTTGGAAAGTAGTACTATGTTTGCATATAATTCGGTATGTAATTTAGAAAGAATTTTGTTTAGTATTTATTAAACTAATATTTGTATGTAATTCGATAATACGTTATTTCGGTAATATAATAACGGTATCAATTAATAAAAGTTATGGTATAATATTCATCTTTAGGTGTGGCAGTCAAAGGTCAAAGACTAAAACAGAATACGGATAAATGGAAGAATGTGCGGATCCAGGCTGTCTCTCCACCACTTTATTCATCAGATCTTTATTTTCTCAAAACGAGAAAAGAAAAAAGAAATTGAAATTGTTTCGTGGATAACACTAGTAAGGTGGTGGTTACCGTGGCTTCTTGATGTGCTGGGTCCCACTGTGGGGGACGACGTTCGTTGACTGGGGCCCACTTCCTTCGTGTGTTGATACAATGCTACTGGTAGTAATAGATTTCTACACTTGTTTATAAAGACGCCCAACGTATATTAACTAATAAGAAATTGTTCTACTTTAATTAGAGATCTTAAATTTGAACCTTAAATATTTAAGTATGTTACTGTCATTTAAAATCTTACCTGCTTAATAATCGACATTTAATATAATAATCGTTGTACTATTGATACCCACAAATTTTCTCATAATGTTAAAGAAATTTTACTTTAGTTAGTTTTTTTAAGGAATAATTTAGTTAGTGAAACAAATGCAATTGAAATAGTTACACTGTATAAAAATAAATATAAACATAAAACTAAAAAACGTATGAATATAAAAATAAGTATTTTGGTCCTTTTTTTATTTAGAGTAATATTGTAACTAAGCATGAAAAATATAAACTTTTAAAATGATTAAATCAAATTTTTAGATAAAAATCTTTAGGAAAAAGGATTACGCAATCATAACTATTTCCGGCGGATCATTGAATGATTCCTTAACCTATTCTCATCTCTCCAATTGATTGACGGCATCCATGAGAAACCACCTACGATGGATGTGACCGATCAGGCATCAAAACATTAAGAAACATTTAAAAAAATCAAGAACCTCGGCCATGGGAAATGGAGCTGAGATTGAGAAGGACAGGAGTGTGGAGTGCAAACATGAAGCTTTGCTTTGTTAGTATTTTTGTTTTGTTTTGCTAAGCACATTGTTTTGTTATTTTCTAATTATAAATTGTTCCTCTAATTCTTTCTTCAATATTGTACTAATTAATTTATGCCGGAGTTACACTTAATCGTGTCAAACATGTGCTTTCAATTTGATCTCATTAGAAATACATATAATTGCATTTTTTATATTAAAATGTGATAAACAAAAAACTAGCTTGGGTGCATAAACCTTAAACGTCATATACCGAGAAACGAAGAGAATAATTTGCACTCCGAGATGAATTTGAGAGTTCAAGCCGACAATAAATCAACTCTCACTGGAAAGTTACAAGATTGAACCCACATTGTCTTAGTAGTCTATAGCACAAAATACACATCAAATGAGCGTGTGTGTATATATATGCGGCAAGAACTGAGTAATAAAGCTAAAATTCGTTGGATTTGTAGGACAAAAACAAAGCCAAATGCAGAATCTGGCAGTAGCACAGTGGCAGAGAAACAGTGCGCGAGTATAGTACTGTAGAAGAAGAAAAGGCGAGTGAGAAAACGAAATTAAAAATTAAAAAAATGAAGATTAAGAGAGGAGCGGTGTCGTTTAGCGGTGAGGGGGCACGCGTGTGGACTGTGGAGTACAGAGTAGACAAGGAGAGGAGAGAGGGTGCGGCCCACGAGCCACGCCGTCCTCTTAAGACCCAGTTGTTCCCAGTCAACCAGGCAACCCGACTACTTACGACCCTCCAACCCGACCTATTGCACCTGCACTTCCCCCTCGCACGTGCTACCCAGCCTATCTCCCTAATTTACAAAACAAATAAGTCAGAAAACATATTAAATACTTTACCAACTTAAGTGATTTATCACATTTAGTATAGATAATGAGTAAAACAAAACATTAATATTCTGAAAGTTGTACTACGTCATCAATTTTTTAAACCATAATGTGAATGTTTTATGTACTTTACATTGCATATAGCAGAACCTAGTGCAGCACAGGAGGGTCTTTTCTTCCATGTGCACATTGTGAATGTTTTATTTTTTATATATACAATCACAAAATTGATTGAAAAATAATTATCGTTTAGTGATTCAACGCTCTCATGTTAATAAGAAATCACTAATTTTATCTGTACGAAGCATATACAATATGTTTATCCACCAAAGACATCTTTCTATATGCATGTCTAATCCTAGAATAGTTAGTTGATAATAAATTGAATTAATTGTCACGTCTAGAATAAAGATTAAATAATCTTATTCTTAGATGCAATGGATAAAGCTTAGTTTAAGAAAAAAAAAAAAAAGAAATCACAAACGCACAAAGTTGAAAGCTTTAGCAACCAATGGATGACGTTCATAAAGCTTAATTAGTTTATTACTGGCCGCTAAATCTACTTTTGAGGTTAGTTAAAGTGTTTTATCCCATTTTCCATCAAATATACTTAAATAAAAAAAAGTGTTAATTCGATCCTTAATTTTTTAAAGAAATATTTAAATATAGTGTAGACGTCATTAGTTGGACTTGAGAGTGTAAAGGGAGCAAGCCTAGTTGGTATTCACCCGATATTTATATTCGTATTGTTAATTGGTAATGGTACGTGCTACTAATACTTATGGGTGATTAATTTTTCGTTACTTTTAAGATTTTACGGCGGTGGAACGGTGGTCCTACTCCTATCGCTTATGGTAAAATCATTCCAACATCTCTCCACGTCAAACACGTACGTGCTCGGTTTGTGATGCTGACGTGGTCCACAAGCTAACGTCCCTCTAGGTTCTAACCCACGTAGATTTTTGTTTCTGTTCCCCATTCAAATGTACGTGGAATTAATTCGAAATTCAACCCAAGAATATAATTAACACTCCATCAAATTATCAAAATGTTGATTGCATATGGGATAAAAATACCAACATATACATATTCATTAACCCATCTTTTCTATAAATAAGATCGTGGATATAGAATAGTCGAGAACAAAAGAAAATAATTTAATTATTTAGGAAAAAAACGTATTGTTAGCGGTTCTAGCAGACGCAATGGATAGGATATAGTTAGACGTTTGGATAATGTAAGGTTTGAGTTTGAATTTACGTGGCTCGTGGTTTTTAGGCAGTCAAACCTGGGAAATAGCACAACAACCCACATTACATAGAGTTTATCAGTTTCGTTGTATTGGATGGAGAGGTAGTGATTGGAGCGTTAAATGTCTATTTATCGTCGTCTTTTATGTCTATTTTAGGACGATGATACTGCTAATTCTTGGGTTTTCCACTCCTTTTTGCAGATCATGTTGTTGAGAAGCTTAGCGTTCGTTAGGAGCTGAAATCACCAAGTTTAGAGCTGTTTTGAACTAGAAGCGTCCTTGCCCCAGGCCTGGGACAAGGAGATCCGAAATTCCAGCGTGGACCAGATGTCTTGTTCTTCTAGAAGACCTCACGCTGCTGATCTTCTATTCCAGCAAGGAGTCCAGCTGCCACAGAATGTCTGCTACGCTTCTGTTAGGATATTTGGAATAGATATTTTTAAACATTATCCTACTTATGAATTTTGTAAATTAATTAATTAAGTAATTAGTAGTTATTTAAAGAGGTTGCACCTCTGTAGAAGAGACACATATCTCTTCTCTACAGAATATTTCTCTCCTTGGTTGGAACAGTAACCCCATAGCAGGAGCTTGAAAACGCTGTTTGCTATTTTCTTTTCCTTTAATTAATTAAATTCTTTTCTTATGCTTACATCTTATTTATTTATTTAATTATATGATGATAGGCTAAATTCCATCTATTCCTTGTGAGGATTAGCAGCCATGCTTAATTGATTGTGAGATCTAAATGAATTTATTAAATCCCATCTTGCATCTTTAATTGTTTTAATTGATTGTCAAATTATGCATACTTCTTTTGAAGCATGATCAACTACACTAGGATTTGCATAATTACTGTCTTCCCTCGATACTTTGGAGTCTACATTGTAGAAAGTGATACGAAGGCAACCAACTGATCGACGGATCAGATTGGAAAACAATTAGAGTCTGGTTTACAGGAGTAGACACTTCTCTCTCCTGAACCTGGGAAGGTCTCTTACGGTAGAATTATTTGGTTATCTTATTAGACCTAATAGAATAGCTTCTTTAGGCCATAAGATATATCAAGGACCTTAATAGGTGAGAACCTTTAAGAATCTCGAATAGGTAGAGAGCAGGAGATCTAGGTGAGAACCTGATCTCTATAGCCGCCTGCAAGTCTGGTTTTGAAAATACTTGAATCGATGATCAATTAATTAAATGCATGAGCTCATCGGAATCCTCACTGGGAACTTGTCACAACTGAATTCACACACCACATCCATTTATTTCTTTCTGTTACTTACTTTTCGCAATTATTCACAACAATCCAATATTGGTATTTACCACTTGTTACCATTCCTGATTATTTACAAAGAGTATTGATTGCCACCGAATCCCTGAGGACGAACCTTTTACCACTAGCTACTGTTTAATTTACATGAGCTTTGGTGAATTGTATTTATTAATATTTGAACGGTTTCGGCAACCATCAAATTTTGGCGCCGTTGCCGGGGATTCATCGGTACTAATTGATTTTTCTTTGTTTATGACTAGGTCCTCTTGTTAGCAATTAAACAACCTAGAGATCATCTGAAGCAGAGGACAGAAAAAAAAAAAACAAAAACAAAAACAGATCCAGAAAACCACTCTTCATCAGACCAGCGCCCATCTCCGTCGCGGACTACCATTCCAGCGCCGTCGGAGTCCGTTCGGTGAACCTCGCCACTGCCAGCACCCACCTCGACCACCATTGCTCAAACCCCGACAGAAAGTGGCCTACGGGTTCCACACATCAGCCCCAATTCCCTTGTGTGGCTTGCGGCATATGAAATTGAAAGGGAAAGTGGGCTCTTCTCTTAGACCTGAAGCTGAAGCCGAGTCAGAACCGGGAACAGCAGCTACAGCAAGCAAACAAAGGGCCATGTGAAGGTCAGAAGCAAAAGGAAGGGAGGCAAATCATCCCGGCAGGTAGCCCCAACCTTGGAAAATCTCCATGGTTGGTTGCACTTTCATGATTCTGAGTCTATTAATTTTCTTGCTGTGAAATTTAATATGCCTGTGACTGTCTGTGCTGCGTTGGATTTTGATTTGCTTGGTATAATGAAAATTGACGAACCCATAGCTGAATTGATTCGTAATAGATGAAGAAATATGGAGGAGAGTCTTTTCTCTCTCTCACACTTTGAGGGCAAAGTGTCGTCTAGTGTGGGGGAGGTATTTTATTGTTGATCATGACTGTGAGTCAATTTTTTTTTATATATGCTGATTGATTGTGGATAATGTTTGGTTGCTTGGAGTGTTTTGAATACCGCACTGACCTTGTTTTTGTAAACATCCCCTCTATTTTGAATGAATGGTTTAGGCGTTTTTGAACAGGTAGCACTCATCTCACTGCACCCATTCACGCGCACAGTCACACTACCTGTTAGATCCTATATCCATGCCTTGTCATAGTCGCTTGTGGTCATTTGTTTATCCTGTGAGCTCTTGAACTTTCATGCCATGAATTTTATTCTGAGTGGATGCATGACAATTGTACTGGCTAGATTTGCATGAGACCCCTGGGTATAGGCACAATTAGACGCAGGAAAGCAATGAAATGACTAAAAAACTTTGCAGTTTTCTTCTTATCTTTTTTCTTGCTTTTATATTACCCCGCCACTATTTAGCCCTTCTTTTCATCACCCTTCTAACTGTTTGAGACTCTCCTTTCTATTCTTAGCAGATGAGAGTTGTCCTTCGGCAGTAGTAAGGTGAGACAAAGAGAATCAACGTCAACCAGTGTGGGGGTATTGCGCTACAAAGACACAAGAGCTGAAATCAGATACAAAAGAAGAAAGAAAGCATTCCGCAGAAGCTGAAAAGAGAAGCAGAGCAGAAAAAGAAAGAAAAATAAATAGATGCTGAAATCAGAAATGGAAGTACAACATCTAGCCACTAGAACAAGCTGCTAGAAGCAATAGCACATCAATAAATTGCAGAACACAAAGAGAAACTAGAATTCTAGTGTGAGGGTAACAACCGGGTTTGCCAGGAAGCTCAAATCAGATCCTTAAATGGACAACATGGAAAAGAGAGCTAGGCCGAGATTTTGACAGCAATCAAGTATGAAAGATCAAACGCCCGAGGAGAATTCTGCTACTCCAGTTCACAGACCAACAATTGTACTTACTCCTTTTGCTCAAAGAAAAAGAAAAAGAAAAAGAAAATAAATAAAAATAAACAGAGCAAAAGAGGGGTACAGATCTGAAGTGGAGTAGAGCACAAAGATCAAAAGACAGACAGCACTACGGAGGAAGAAAAAACCCCTGCTGAAAATCGATCGCTCTCTTTGTCTTGCTTCGCTGCTGTCAACAAGGAGGCACTCTCACCGCCTCGTTTTTTCCAGCTAAGAAGCCTTCTATCCTTCCTTCTCTCCCTTTTGAACCCTCTTCTCTCGCACAATATTTTTGTTTCCCCTGTGCAAAGTTTTTATGATTGTTTGAGTGCCTGCGCATGTGTTCTCCGTACTCGGGTCATTATTGCAAGTCTGATTTTGTACATTGTCAATTGCATTGTTGAGTGTAAACACCTTGCCGTTGTTCTTGTTGAGTTTGAGTGCAAATACTTATCCCCGTGTGAGGATTACTTGCGACTATGCTAGGTATGGGAAAGTTTCTCCCTTGGTTTCGTTATTCCTTGGGTTTGATATGGATCTTATCTAGGTAGGAGGTGGTGTCGAATGTTGTGCTTGTGAGCTGAGTGCGCTTTTCCTGTTTGCCTTGTGGGAAACCATTTGTTTTGATTAGGGGATGTTTTGAGTGTAATGCTCGAGGGCGAGCATAGGTTAGTGTGGGGGATTTGATTGGAGCGTTAAATGTCTATTTATCGTCGTCTTTTATGTCTATTTTAGGACGATGATACTGCTAATTCTTGGGTTTTCCACTCCTTTTTGCAGATCATGTTGTTGAGAAGCTTAGCGTTCGTTAGGAGCTGAAATCACCAAGTTTAGAGCTGTTTTGAACTAGAAGCGTCCTTGCCCCAGGCCTGGGACAAGGAGATCCGAAATTCCAGCGTGGACCAGATGTCTTGTTCTTCTAGAAGACCTCACGCTGCTGATCTTCTATTCCAGCAAGGAGTCCAGCTGCCACAGAATGTCTGCTACGCTTCTGTTAGGATATTTGGAATAGATATTTTTAAACATTATCCTACTTATGAATTTTGTAAATTAATTAATTAAGTAATTAGTAGTTATTTAAAGAGGTTGCACCTCTGTAGAAGAGACACATATCTCTTCTCTACAGAATATTTCTCTCCTTGGTTGGAACAGTAACCCCATAGCAGGAGCTTGAAAACGCTGTTTGCTATTTTCTTTTCCTTTAATTAATTAAATTCTTTTCTTATGCTTACATCTTATTTATTTATTTAATTATATGATGATAGGCTAAATTCCATCTATTCCTTGTGAGGATTAGCAGCCATGCTTAATTGATTGTGAGATCTAAATGAATTTATTAAATCCCATCTTGCATCTTTAATTGTTTTAATTGATTGTCAAATTATGCATACTTCTTTTGAAGCATGATCAACTACACTAGGATTTGCATAATTACTGTCTTCCCTCGATACTTTGGAGTCTACATTGTAGAAAGTGATACGAAGGCAACCAACTGATCGACGGATCAGATTGGAAAACAATTAGAGTCTGGTTTACAGGAGTAGACACTTCTCTCTCCTGAACCTGGGAAGGTCTCTTACGGTAGAATTATTTGGTTATCTTATTAGACCTAATAGAATAGCTTCTTTAGGCCATAAGATATATCAAGGACCTTAATAGGTGAGAACCTTTAAGAATCTCGAATAGGTAGAGAGCAGGAGATCTAGGTGAGAACCTGATCTCTATAGCCGCCTGCAAGTCTGGTTTTGAAAATACTTGAATCGATGATCAATTAATTAAATGCATGAGCTCATCGGAATCCTCACTGGGAACTTGTCACAACTGAATTCACACACCACATCCATTTATTTCTTTCTGTTACTTACTTTTCGCAATTATTCACAACAATCCAATATTGGTATTTACCACTTGTTACCATTCCTGATTATTTACAAAGAGTATTGATTGCCACCGAATCCCTGAGGACGAACCTTTTACCACTAGCTACTGTTTAATTTACATGAGCTTTGGTGAATTGTATTTATTAATATTTGAACGGTTTCGGCAACCATCAGGTAGCTTTCAAATACGGCGACTGTTAGTCATTTAATAAGTAATTAGAGAAATAATTAATCAGTTCATCAGTTTCCTATTCGTGTAAACAACGTCAATATCATGGTACGAGCAGTGTTTTGGTCCGCACATTAAGCAGGTGGATTGGAAAGCTGATGTTATCCATTAATTAACCACCTTTAAGTGATCATTATGATTTCAGTTTCCTATTCATGTTTGACATTCCATAAATCCATATTTCCAATCCAAACTCTTTGAATTGCTTGGTACTTTTCCATTATTATTCTAGAGAAAAAAAGTTGTGATTTCATGGATGCTTGTCATCCCGCTCAACTTGATGTTTTTGGAATAATGATGACTGGGCAGAATATATGGGGGGAAAAGGAAAAGAATATCTTTATTGTTGTGTTTGTCAAAGAATATACTCCCTCTGTCTTTGAAAGTGAGACGCCCGGCCGTTAATCACTTGGTTTAAGGCATTGTGGGCCTCAAGCCCAGTCTGTGTCAGAAGCTTCTTCTTCTCTCCTTCCCACTCTCATCCTCACCATTGGATCATCTTACCTTTTTGCAAGATTGATCCAACGGCCATATTTTTTCCCCATTTAGCCATCTTCATCTCTCTTCCCTTTCCTGCAGAACCATTTCCAAATCCAAAAATCCTCAGCCAAGCAAATCCTCACTGAAGCTTCCATTAATCCTCAATTAATCCTCAGCCAAGTAATTCCCTCACCTTCTCCCGCTCCATTTTTCAACATCTCAACCCCTCCATCTTCTCCAAATCCAAAATACAATCAATCAGATCTGTCCGGCCACCCTCATCTCCGACACAAATCTCTGTTTGGTGATGATGCTGGTCGAGTTTTGTTGTCGATTTGGCCTCTGCTAGTCTCGCCGGAGTTGGTTGCAGCAGTGGTTGAGAGAACGATGAAGAGAGAGGGAGTACTTGCCGACCAATTTCCTTGTAAGCATTTGCCAAGACGACGTCGTTCAAGGGGCAAATGGGTAAAAAAAAAAACAGCGTCAATTAATTGTGGATTTGGTTTTGGGGCTAAAACGTCTCACTTTCAAAGACAGAGGGAGTAGTAATTAAGCTTCAATTACTGTAATTAGAGCATTAATTAGTTGTTTATGTTTATCCTATAGTCATGAGGCACACTTTCGCCCTACAAAACGTACGTGCCATTTCTTAATGTACAAAAAGTGGTTCTGATTAGCTAGCTAATTGCATCGATTAGCGAGCTTTTTGTTAATCCTGTTCTTAAAATTAAAATTAAATAAATAAATTATACTAGTAGTGTCTTGAGCCATGCACAAACCGCCCAAATCTCTGCACAATTAACTCAAACAGCTAACGTTATTCACGACGCCCCCTTGACCAAGAATTCTTGCTTCTTTCTTTTCTTTTTAATCTTTATTTTTTTCATCTTTAATGGCACAATGCTGCAAACGTACATGGGTGCAGGTCCAGGAGTGTACCAATTTTGGGCCTTCATGTCAGCCCATGATTTCGAGCCCAATTAGCTCTTATTAGACCCATTCTGCTTTGGTAGTTTGGGCCTGGTTTCTTCATTGAAACCGAATTAGGCCCACTAGTCTAAAGACCAGATATAGGAGTAAAAGTGACTATTAGTATTATGCCTTAAGCATAGAATAAATTACTGTTTTATTTTATTGACTATGCTAATTTATCAATGAGAACTCATAACTATGACAAGCGAGCTGATTTTATGTTAAAAGTACATGGTCTTTTTCTTTTCTTTTCTGGATTTCATAGTCTAACAGGCAGTAAAAATGACAGCAAAGTTGCTCCAAGAACCCACTGCAGTTGAATTGATTTGCTACTCGAATACGCAGAGTTCGATTCGCGAGCAGAAGAGCCACCAGAGCCTGGTGTTGCGCCAGGCTCAGGTATGTTGCATGTTCCAAAGGTCATATTAGACTACACAAATGAGAAACAAAGAAGATAAAAATGTTAATAATGACTCATTTCCTCTCATTTAACATTAAAAGGCACCTTTAGATTGAAGTGGATGTTGAAGAATACCTTGCACAATGCAATATTTCCGCACCCGCAAACAAGATGGCCATTTGCAATATCTACTGCAGCTGGTGCTCCCCCACCATCGCTTCTCTGCAATGTTCGAAAATTTGTCATCCATGCCTACTTACAGAGAAACTTTCATGGAACTATTTAAAGTTGCATGAGGGTGTCATTCTATACCCTGTAATAATCAACGGCGATGAAGTTAGGCCATCGTTTGCCGGATGCCTGATAACATGTGTTCATCGCATCAATCAATTGAGCAGAATTGTCCTTGCAAGCTCCAGGGAAAGTTGGGTTGTTAGGAAAATAGTTCACTAAAACCAGTGACCTACTTGTTGTGTTCATGGCAGGTGATTCTCCGCGATTCGGGCACAAACCCTGTACCATTCCACCATTGCCATCTGCAAATTTAAACATGCACCAGTAAAATAACGTCTCATTGTCTGGAAAAAAAAAAGTTGACTGTCCACTCACATTGATTTTCTACAACATATCTCCACTCATGAGCTATTCCTTCAGAAGCCTCCTTCGATGACTTTGAAGTAAAGACCACCAACCTCTGGTTCTTCTGAACCATATCATCAACAGTTGGCCAATCTCCACCATTTTTCGGCATCCTAGATACAGGAAACCAGAATTTTCTCAGACCAGCAGCATCAAACACCTTAGTCAGGCCATTTGGCGACGAAACATAGTCCTCGATGAAAATGGTGACGATTTCTGATGGATTTGCCTCTAGAAACACGTTAACCTGTTTGAGAACATTGACTGCTGGTGTCTACCATACAAATCCAGATAAACAAATTAGTCCATAGTCTACGCGTAAGAGTTATTTAAGGAAACACGACGAACATTCGATCGAAACTTACGAAAGCTGTGAAGTTGTAGCATTTCCCTCCGAACGAGTGACACAACCAAATGTCATTCAGATAGTCATACATGTCTAGCATCAAACCTCTGACACCATTCTGCAATAAAAAACCATTTTCTGAATAAAGCCTAACCAGAAACAGACAAACAAAAAGAATGCCAACTAAAGAACTTATTAAATACCAAAATTGATAAAGAATTAGTAAAAGATCCAAACAGCCAACATGCATCACTTAAACAAATGATCTAATGAACTAAAACACATACTTATTATAAGATAATACCCTCCAGCCTGGAATATTCCAAGCAATTAGCCATCCTAACTTTTGAAAATTCTTCAGTTTTCTAATCATCTTTTAATATTTTTCCTTCACATTTTGATGGCTATTATCCTAATCCTAAAAAGCTTTGTCAACACATAACAAATATGAACTTGTTGTCTCATTTACTTAAGAATTCACACAAATGGTTGACCTCTGCGAATGAACAATTGTTGCATCATCAGTCATCACATCATCAATCTACGTTTTTTCACCAACTTGTTTTAAATTTAATTTGAGGCTAACCTAACCTGTATGTCACAGTTTTAATTAGAATATATTAAGCATGGTTGGGAATTTTCCAATCACTTACCAACTGATTCCAATGTAAATGTGGATCACGTGAACAAAAAAAACACACATTTTAAAATGGCAACAGTGATAATGATCATTGTCCAAACACGCCTAAGCATGCCATGGGAGACCAAATAAAGTAGGTAAACAATATGTAATACTTCATGACAAGGGTTGGTCTAAAGAACTAACATCTGCATACAAATTAAATTTGTGTTTTAACCATTGCATAGTGTTTTATTCATGTCATTATAGCTTTTAAATGATAAAATTTAAAATTGATTGGAACTTCATCCAATAGTTAAAATACTCATTTGTACATACACATTCGTGGATTGGCAAACCTTTATTATATAGTGGAAGCCAACCATAATAGTTAGCAAACCCACAAGCAAAAGTAACATGCAATTTGACAACCATAGTCAACAATTAAGTTTTCCTTTTTCTATAATCATGTTGGTGATTATCTACATTAAATTGTTAGACAAAGACATCAAAAGAAAAACACGGTTACCGGTTCATTTAATGAAACTGGCTTGACAAAATCAACTAGGAAAAACTCAAGAACAGTGCTTAAAAGTGACAGCAATTCCTAACCAAGCAACTAGCCCTTAGGTTATTACTCCCTCCGTCCATAAATAATGAACGTTTTACTACTTTTTGTTACTGTACACATTACTTGATTTTTTAGTGTTTGAGCTACTTTTTGTTACTGTTTCAAAACGACAGTTATTAAAGGACAGAGGGAGTACTAATTATCCTGTTTCTCATTTCAAATTTCAATTGACACAAAGACAAATTTGGTCTATCAAGGCTTTGCTTTGAAGCAAAACTGGAAATAGAGCAAACATTCATACAGTACGGCAAGCAACAGTTTCCTGAAAATCCACACTTTTGGTTGCTTACAAGAAAACTATACTACTGCTCACACAAAATGTTATAAAAAAGTTTCAGCTTTTCTCTTTCAATTGCGAAACTTTTTACTTTCAGATCTCACATTTTTGCTCATTTGCTTAGAACTACACGGTTTTCTGTTTTCTGTAAAAAAGTAAAAACAAAAGGAAAAAGAGAGAATGAACTAAAGAACATACATTTAGCTGACTTTCAACCGAATCCTGCTGATTGGTGGGAGCAAGAATCAAGGACCCAGTTTTTGATTTGGCACCAAGTCTTGCAAATGAATTATGGGCTGTGAGCCATGAGTACCTATTGAAAGGCAACCCTTTTACCTAATCAATCAAACCAAAAACAAAAACCCAAAATTACTATATGTTTCAAAAGAAAAAAAATGGGATAAAGTTATCTAATTTTGTTGATTACTGAAACTTGATTCGTTTTAGTTTTTACACACCTTTGAAGTTGGGCTCAGTGGCTGGGTTCTTGTACATCTTGGCCTCACATTTCCATTTGCCACACATGTTTGGCAGTGGAGCCCTGCGTCACAGCTCCTGTCTGCTACACATATTTCTCCCACCTGATCACAACAATTCCATCAGTAACATTGAGATAGATGAGTAAGAAAATGCTTAAAACAGAAAAGGAAAAGGACCCACCTTTCGAGCAGAGGAGAAGCTGAGGAGGAAAGTTGAGATGAAGATGAAGATGAAGATGAAGATGAAGATGAAGAGAGAGATGGGACGATTACTCCCCTGCAACTGCATTGCTGTAGTTTTGTCTGGTGTTGATTATTGGTGCCCTGTATATTATCTGTTGTTTGTTTCTTTAAAAAAAAAAAAACAGGGCAGAAGATGAAAGTAAAAAAGGAAAAGAAATCAGAGAGATATTTTGTGTTTTGAGGAGGAAAGAAGGACAGATGGAGGTATTATGATTTATGATGGGTTTGAAGATGGAGGAAATAAATAGACATGTGATGGTGGTCGTTAGCTGTTAATTAAGACCACCAGGGTCTGGTTTTTGTTAAGCAGCCTTACAATTAGTATTTTTCTAATTTTTCAAACATCCTTTTTGTCTTTGAAAAGTTTAATTAGGTTTGGTTTAAGTGCAAATTAGAGAAACAAAAAGATGCTTAATTAACTAATCTTGTACACACCATACAGTGGCCTGTAACAAGGTCTGTAACTTGCAGTTTTCAGTTGCTGCAGCAGCATCTCTTGTCACTGATCAACTTTAAATGTGCTACTGTTCTTAGCAGGTCTTTAATTCAATTTATATCTAAAAATGGATATTAAATGAGTGTAGAGAATGGATAAATCAGTACGGGAGCCATATCTTTTAGGATCTGATGATAATTCAAAAAAAATCTAAAAAAACTTTTAACAAAAAAATGATCGAGTATTTCATTGAATTAAAAATTAATCTTGATCGTACTGGGTCAGATATAGTACTCTCATGTGGTGTAATGTTCATTGTTCTGTTTTTTCCTTTCTCGGAAAGGAAAAAGACCATTTTAACAAGTTTGTCCTGAAGCAAAAAGGGAAAAAGAGAGAGAAAGGTAACAGGACTCAATTATTTGCAACTACAATTCATGATCTTAAATGCAACAATCCTTTTCTTAGAGTCTCTCTAATCCGATCCTCTATAATTGCTTTACGCGACAAAGACTACAAATTAAGACGTTTCCAACTTTAATAAGTACATTTTTCACTTTGTTCAAGAAAAAAGCAACGTTAATCTATACGTAACTCATCGTTTCGGTATTTTTATAACGAGTGAGGTTTAAAAATCATATATACCTGATCGGTAAATTACAAGAGAATCTTCTCTCCTCGATCTATTATTATCAATAACAGTATTTTTGTAATTCTTACTTAAGTTCCATACATTAACAAATTTTATCTCTTATCTTACAATGCATCGATCCAAACTATATTTCAGTTTGAATATTAAAATATCTAAATGATCCTAATTTCATTGGATTTTTTTTTCAAAACTCAAATTTTAAGATCAACACTCACAATTAATTTTCATAATCAAATAAATTTTTTTTAAAGAATTTAAAAATTCAGACTTGTCACTTCATGGTGCTACTATATTTTAAGATAATTTCAATGTCCAATTAATGATAGTTCTGATAAAATTTAAAATAAAAATTGGATAAATCAAATTATAAACTTTCAGAATAATTCGAACGCCAAATTTGAAAGGGAAAAAAAAACCAGTACTAGGCTCAGACTCAGTCCAACCTGCTCATGTTTAGTAGGTGATGGGCCCAGCCCAATAACAGTTACCAACACGAAAATTACGGCCCAAAGTAAAAAAATGTGGGCCAACTTGAGAATGGCCTACTTTAAAGTTTAAACAAAGGTTATTGTATTAGTAGTAATTTAGTACTCCCTCCTGCTTTATATAACTGACGTTTTGGTGAATTGTACTTGGATTAAGGCAAGCTGTTGAGCCCAGTATTTTGTCAGGGTTTTGTGTGTGGGCGCACCACGACAACTTTTTATACCCATTCTTCTTCCTTGTTCTCTCTCCTTTCTTTCTGCTTACTCCTTCCAACCTTTTTCATTCCAATTTTTTTTATAGAAGCCCGCGTCAAATTACTGTGCTTAGCACACACAATTCCCAAGGCGTCATTTAAATAGGGATAGTGTAAAATCCCCAAAACGTCAGTTATATAAAGCAGGAGGGAGTACTTCTTTCATTCAATGAACGAGAGCTATTATTTAATGGTAAAAAGAAAGAAAATAATACTAGTTGTTTTGTGTGTGCCATCGCTGTTAGCGTAGGCAATATATGGTGGCTATGCCTAATTACGGGTTGGAGAGGGTGGTTATAATACCAAAAACACCCGTGCCATTACGGTGCGGTGTCGTGTTGTGTCTTGCTCACCGAGTTGGTCCAAATGGGCGCATGGCAGCGCGCGCGGGCCCTTCCTAGGGTTCTACTCAGATTCTCCTTTCGCCGCCCTCACATGCTCACCAGGCCCATCCCATGGCCATGAACCCATTTTTATACTCATGTTGGAAATCTAATCGCATTTAATGCCCAAAAATACAACATGCCAAAAACAGGAGGAAAAAAAACTTCTCCCACGTTCTCACTTCCTCATTTTTTTCCTCCAAAGAATTATTTCCTCCATGCCTTTCCATTTCAGTGCCCGATCAATATTCTTCTAATCATGGGACATTAGTGAAATATATATCTCCTTTGAGTAATTCTGTAATTTACAGATACTCTTATATTAATTTTAAGTGTATAAAATTATTAGTTATTTTTGCAATGTAATAGATATATCATCTCCCATGTTTAGTGTTTACGTGACACTACGTTTCAAAAAAAAAATTCTGTTAAAATTATAATTAACAGGTGAGATTTAAACTTAAATTCGAGTTTATACTAATACTTTTATTATAAATCAGACAATAAATGAACAGTAATTAATATTATTTTATTACATTACTGGATTACTGCAAATTAAATACATGATGTGCATTAAATTAGGAAGTAAATACTAGTACTAGTACTATTTGGTTTATGAGGAGTTCCGGAGGTTTTTTCCATTCCCCATGTAGTCAAAAGCCGCAATCACCTCACAAGTCACAGCTCCTGTGGCTCACGCGCATAGCAACACAACAAGCTACCCAACGGCCAACACACAGCACATAGCAGAGCCAGGCAGTCCCTTCTCTTTTCATTCCGTTCCAAATACATTGAAACAAGCAAACACTTGGTTGATTGTATTTTAGTGTAGTCTATACAAAAATGCACTGACGTAGCAGAAAGGCGCTGCCTTTCTTCCTCCACAGACCACACCCCATTCTTTCTCTCTTTTTTCTGGGGCTAAAGTGAAGTTTCCTTCTTGGGTATCGACTATGGTGGTGTACGGACATGTTTTTTTGTTTTGTTTGCTCTCATTTCTTGCAATGCACCTTCCCCTGATAATGGCAGGTTAGTTCCTCATTCATTGTGCTCAAGTGGGTTTTCAGTCTTAGCTTCAATTATATTTGCGCTATGCTTGGTTTCATTCATAGTTCTCTACTGGGTTTTGAGTTAGCTTCAATTATATTTGTTGGCTATGCTTGCTTTTATTAAATTCAAATTGCTTCGTTAGCATTCTATTGAGCTCTAAGATTGTTAAAGGATGCAAGTGCTTCTGGGATTTTATGTCTTTTTGCTTCTGTGCAATTGGGTGTCTGTTTTCAATATGTGCATTCCCTATCACATGGTGCTGTGGTCCAGTGCGCATATTTTCAGTGGATGTTGTTAACTGGGAATGAAGGTGTCAAACATTCGCCTGAGACTCAACTCACCCCTGGTCCCCAATAAGAATAGGAGTAAAATAATGATACTAGAGTTTGTAAGATGTTATTTGAACTTCGAATGAGTGCTCAGTAATTCACTATTCTCACATTGTTATAGAAGTTAGACTGGTTCTTGCATTATCAGGAGCTAGTAACAGTTATATCTTTGTTGTGGGTATCAAAACTCCATATTTTCATATCAGCCATCTGTTGGACCAAACTGGAAACTGATAGTGACTCTTGCTACTTTTGCAGAGTGTCCCTTAGATTTGAGTGGATCAAATTTTACACTGGCAGCGTCTTTGTGCTCTAACAATGATGATAGAGGAAAGTGTTGCCGCTACATAAATGCTTTTGTTGCAGTTTCAGTTGCTCGTTATGCAAATGCGACTGGTGACCTTGGCATTGCCTCAAATGTTTCGGATATTTGTCTGCATTCCATTTCACAGACCATGGAACTGTATGGGGTTCCACATAACGCAACAGGGTTATGTGGGTTTGGGACAAAAGTTCCTGTTAATTATGCTTGTAGGGGTCGAACAACCGTTACTCAGATGCTGCAATCTCCAAATTTTGCTGATGTTACAGAAAATTGTAGATTGCCCCTTTCCTCAGAAACCAGCTGCAGGAAGTGTTTAAATTCTGGCATTGATTACCTTCATCGACTGGTGGGAACAGATGACAATTTGACATTAAGTACTTGCCGCGATGCAACTTTTGCAGCACTTGCAAGCCAAGTTGATGGTGCTTCAGCCATTGATTTTGCAAGCTGTTTCTTTGCAGTTCAAGGGCTTAACAAACCTCCTGGTATGCTTAGCTTTCTTTGTTTTTTCCCCTTGTCGTCATGTTTAATGGAAGCATGTTCTTGGAAATAGAGGAGCCAATAAGTGTTTGTTTCCTATCAGTTCATTTTTAGTTGAAATAGAGACCCTGACATAATCATTTTACTCTATTATATTGCTAATTAACTATTTTTTTTTATGGTTATATACTAGAGGTATCCCCATCTGCACCCAGCCCCAAGGCTTCTCCAACTCCAACTCCCTTGCTTGCTGCTAGTCCAAGCCAAGTTGTTTCGGGACTATCAGTGAATGAAGATCACCACTCCTACCACCTGACATTAGTTCCAATTGTTGGCATTGTGATTACAACAGTTGCTGTCTTGATGCTGATAGTCTTGATATTTCTTATTCGTCAGAAAAGCAAAGAGCTAGAGGAATCTGAGGAGATAGGAAAGAATTCTTCAAGAGCCTCTCCTGCTCTATGGCTTGCGCGAAAATTTCAGGAAGGTTTAACTCTTGGTCTTTTGGTTTGTGAATGATGGATTTATTTAATATATGCTGTATATTTATGCTATTGTTTCACTTTCATTGCTGGTTTGGCTGTTACATGCAGTACCTGCATTAATGTTTCAAAAGTTCAGCTACAAAGAGACTAAGACGGCAACAGATAACTTCAAGACAATCATTGGACGGGGGGGATTTGGAACAGTGTACAAAGCTCAATTTGGTGATGGCTTAGTGGCTGCAGTAAAGCGGATGAACAGGGTTTCAGAGCAGGCAGAAGATGAATTCTGCAGAGAGATAGAACTTCTTGCTAGACTGCACCATCGTCATCTTGTTGCTCTAAGAGGATTTTGCATAAAAAAACATGAGAGGTACATGGAAAATTTAACAAGCATGTGTGTGCGCTCATGCATTCTTGGCCTTATTTTGCCAGTTTAATTTAACAAATGTAAGATATTCTTCTAAACTTTCAAGCTTATAGAAATGGAACTGAAAGCTTTGCTTGCTTCATGATAGGTTTCTGATGTATGAGTACATGGCAAATGGAAGCCTGAAGGATCATCTGCAATGTAAGTTTATCAACTTCTTCAGTTCATGC
The DNA here is from genome assembly GCA_963691705.1 of Viola odorata. NCBI lineage: Eukaryota > Viridiplantae > Streptophyta > Magnoliopsida > Malpighiales > Violaceae > Viola > Viola odorata. The sequence goes on from OY829544.1 coordinate 1,460,162, forward strand.
ATGCATCTGCAAAGCATGGCCATCTTGAGAGATTCTGCTTTCAATTTGCTGTTACATTTGAAAACCAATTGCTAAAGTTGTGTGTCTCAAATGACATGCCTCTCTCTCTCTGATGCAAAATGTGCAATTAATGCCGTCATCTATCGAGGAAGAGTTTTCTCTAAATATCATATTCAAGCATTTTTGTACTCTGTTTATTGATGCAACTGGTTTCTTATGTTAATGGGAAGCTCCTTCCTTGTTCTGTGTCCTTGTATTCTGAATATATTTTTCATCTTGTTTGAAGCTCCGGGTAAAACTACTCTGAGTTGGCAGACAAGAATCCAGATTGCTATTGACGTGGCTAATGCATTGGTAATTAGCAGAACCATACTAATCTGGCATTGATTGTTTTAGTTCAAAATCTTTGATTCATCGAAGAATAAGTTCACTTATGGGTTTAATTTTCTTATTTGTTTACTGTTCTTGCTCGCAGGAGTACCTCCACTTCTATTGCGATCCACCTCTGTGCCACAGAGACATCAAGTCTAGCAACATTTTACTGGATGAAAATTTTGTGGCTAAGGTACATTTAGCATGTATCACTTCATGACTTAAGCTACATTTAGCATCTATTCCTTCATCACTACATTGAATTGATTTCTATCCTGCGACTGTGATCAAACTATATTTCTAACTTTCCTTCGTGCATGTTGCACAACGATTCTTTCTGCTTATTAATTCAAATAATAATATCTTCTGTCTGTCATACTTTTCTATTCAGGTTGCAGATTTTGGGCTTGCACATGCTTCAAAAGATGGTTCTATATGCTTTGAACCAGTAAACACTGATATTCGTGGAACTCCAGGTCAGTAAGAAAATAATCTACCATTGCAGCATGAAACTATCCTTCACTGTTTGAGACTAAATATAATTGTGCTTTCAGGTTACATGGATCCTGAGTACGTGGTTACCCAAGAGCTCACCGAGAAAAGTGACATATATAGCTATGGTGTGGTGCTGCTGGAGATTGTGACCGGAAGACGAGCAATACAAGACGGCAAGAATTTGGTTGAATGGTCCCATAAACTTATGGTATCGGCATCAAGGCTGCCTGAGTTAGTGGACCCATGTATCGCGGACACCTTCGACTTAGACCAGCTACAAACGATCGTGACTATTGTGAGATGGTGCACGCAAAGAGAAGGGCGTGCTAGGCCTTCGATCAAACAGGTGCTTAGGCTGTTGTATGAGAGCTCAGACCCGATGCATCACGGGTTCGCCGAAGCTGTGGAAGATGAAGAATATGAAGCAAGCGAAGGAAAAGGAAGGATGAGTAGATGCAAAGTGCACAGGAATGATGGGATATCCTACAGTGGTGATGCAAGAAATCTTGCTTCTTCTTCAAGTACATCGAGGTCATACTGTAGTAGAAGTTTCTTGCTTGAAAATGGCTCACCACAATCTCCACCTAACGGACTCTCAATGTGAGGTCGTATTTGTTTATTAGAAAGCTGTAAACATTCATCAGATGGTTCTTTTCAAATAGGTAAGCAGGTTCTTCATTTTGCTGAATGAATAGAGAAGAAACTGTACATCTCCACTTGGATGGGAACGGAAATCATAGTTTCACAAAAGCTGCTTCTGTTTTTGTATTAAGTTTTGTTGATTGGAAATGAGCCCTAAAATTGGAATTTTTTTCATTCATTAGTATCATGGAAGTTGACATTTGTTAAGCCAAATAGACAATTTGCAAACATGAGTTTTGGACATCACTTGATGGATCCACATTGGTTTATGTTTTGGGTCAATTGTTCAATCAAAGTCCGAATCAAATCGTTAGAAAATGCTTCAGATTGAAACAACGCCAATCCATACATATTAGCAAATAGCGGCAAAGTAAGTTGAAGTTGCGTTATGAGTCACTCATTCAATGAAAGTCCGAACCAAATCATTACAAAATGCTACAGATTAAAACAATGCCAATCCAAACGGTGGTAGCAGATAGAAGGTAAGTTGAGGTAACGTGGAGACAGGTAGCTCTGGTATCATGTTATATTATTCTTGGAATAATCAAGCCATGAATGAGAATTTCTATTTTCATTAAAACGAACAGGTTGATCTTGCAGTAATATGAGCCCTAATCACTAAGCAGATGATTAGTACAAGACTTAACAAAAATATTATAAGACGTAAACCTTTCGAGGGCTTCAAATTGGTAAATAATATAGAGCCCTAATCATTAAGCAGATGCTTAATATAAGATTTAGAGGAAATGCGATAACATGTAGGCGCCTTAAGGAAAGTTAACAAGAATTCTAACAATCAAGTAAAAAACTATTGAGGACTTCAAATTGGGAAGAAACAAGATGTATGCTGTTTGGGCAATCAGCTGTAACAAAAAAACTATAGAACAAGGAAAATATCCAATCTTAAGATGAGTAAAATTATGCATGTTCCAACCTTTACATAAAGATGGAAATAGATACTAAATTTCTGATGACAAAACAGCAACAAGCATTGTAAGCATCATAGCGAGCCAAGAACCCAATGACAAAGAATACTGGCTTTCTGAGACGCATTTCTTTGGTATAAGATCCTCTACCTCAAGGGAAACACACTACCAAGGTTTTCATCATCTAAAAACTCAAGGCAAGTTATGTGTCAAGGATCTAAAAGAAAAAACACAACACAAAGGTGATTTGGGGGCAATATTTGCAAATCAAACAATCACTCTAGTAACAAACAAAACAGCAAAAAGAATTTAGTAATAATGCTTAGAAAGCAAAGCAGCAACTCACAGGCAGTTGTATCATTTACGAAGCTAAACAAGTTAAAGACAATGAGTAAAACCATTAACCAATTTCCTAATTGATCAAGGAAAGCCGAGTTTATTAACGCATTCAATAAAATAAAGCTAGCCTAAGCAAAGATGAAGCTAGCCTAAGCAAACAAAAGCATAACACAATAAAAAAGCTGTCCCCAGAGAATCCAAATAACCCTAGTAGACCAAAAAGGCCAAATGAATTTGAGCAATTAGTAGGCATCATATAATTATAATCGCATAAACCATTCACGCAACACTAAAATAAATCAAATTCCACAACTTGCAAAAACCAGAGCTAATCGATATTAAATATCTGTCCGAAATGCATAACAACAGTAAAAAGATCTCAAGTGCAAGTCTCATGAGCTTTATTACATAACATATTGAGCAAATCAATACCACAATACCCAATACATAACGCATCAAGCTCATTGTTCTTCTTCCTTAAGCATCTAATCAAACTCAAAATACGAACACCCAGATAATTGAAAGCACCTCAGAATCCGAGCTTGGTGCGGCGCCAGTGACGGCGTTTCGCGTTATACCTGAAACACAACCATTAAAAACAAGATAACTATTTAAAAAAACACAACTATTGAAAAAAACACAAAATTTAGCAAATTCCGAGACTACAAAGAAACAGACAAAGTAGAAATTGATGTGGGGATTAAGAATATAGACCTGATGGTATTGTCTGTCCTCATCCTTATCCAGTGAGGAATAGGGCGGTTCTGGCGCATCTTCTTCGCCAACTTCTTTTTGATCATGAATGACTTGTGTGACGGCTGCACATGATTGAAACAATACGGCAACAAATCAGTAAATTAGGGTTGTTTCTCTCTACAGAAAGGAAGATGAGGATCTGAGAGAAGAGGAGACTCACCATTTTCGCTAGCTTTGTGCGGCAGTAGTGGAAGGAGAAGACAGCTCGAGCGAAAATATACTGAACGTGTTTAACCCTAGGAAGTGGAAGTAAGGGGCTTTAAATGCCAAAGGGTAGGGAAACAACAATTCTAAGCCCATTCATTGTTTGGGCCTAATTCGATAGACCCATTTAAAACAAAAAGAATCCGCAGTAGGCCTATTCATGGCCCGGTCTTTACTCAAAAAAAAGAGAAGGTTATGGCCCGGTCTGCAAGGAATCTGCAAAACATAAAGAGTCCTCACCATTACAATTTGCTTGAGGTTAAAACTATGCTTATTTTGTTTTTTTTTTCCCTTTTTATCCGCGGGCATCTTCTTAGCTTTTTTCAAACACAGAGATTAATTTTATTCGAGTATCGTCAGATTTTAACTAGAGAAAAAAGTCTCCCAGTATAATTTATTTATAAACTTTGATTAAAAATAAATAAGTCTTTTACCGCAACTAATAAGTGTAAGAATATCCAAATGTATATCAAATGCAGGGCGGACTATTAAAGTGATACCTGACCATATTTTCTTGATTAATTGATGAAGACAAGAACTAGGCAGGCTACGTGAACTATGCAAAATTTTCAATTTTGCTTCGATATATCAGTATATATATATACTGCTTTGCTGGTATATGTATATATATATCCAACCTACTGAATCTTACTTCCCACATCATAAGCTACTAATTAAACTAAAATTATGCATCAGTTTACTGTCTTCCTTCTCTTCTCTATTGCCCCATTACTGGCATTTTCCACTTCAAATGGCCACAAAACCTACATCATCCACATGGACAGATCAGCAATCCCACCCGGATTCTCCTCCCACCATGATTGGTACATGTCAACATTGTCATCCCTCTCGCCGAGGCCAGGTGGCAATCCCCCACTCCATCTCTACACATACAAGCATGTGATGGATGGTTTTAGTGCAGTTCTGTCACAAGACCATCTTGACCAACTAGAAAACTTGCCAAGTCATGTTGCTACATTCCCAGAATCATTTGGTCATCCTCACACCACTCACACCCCAAAATTCCTTGGCCTAAACAGACATAGAGGAGCATGGCCTGCAGGGCAGTTTGGTGATGACATCATAATTGGTGTTCTCGACACAGGAATCTGGCCAGAGAGCGACAGCTTCAGTGACAGAAACATGCCTTCAGTGCCCAAAAGATGGCTCGGGGTATGCGAAACCGGGACAGAATTCAACACGACCAACTGCAACAAGAAACTGATCGGTGCGCGAAAATTTAGCCAGGGGATGAAGCAGAGGCGGTTGAATATATCGAACACTGATGACTACAATTCGCCGAGGGATTACAAGGGTCATGGAACTCACACATCATCAACAGCAGCTGGGAGTAAAGCACAAGATGCTGATTATTTCGGTTATGCAAAAGGGACAGCAACGGGAATCGCACCAATGGCCAGGGTTGCCATGTACAAAGTGCAGTTTTATACTGGTGAAAGCGACGATGTCGAAGCTGCAGCAACTGATGTTCTTGCTGGGATGGACCAAGCAATAGAAGATGGTGTGGACATTATGTCATTGTCATTAGGATTCTTAGAGACACCATTCTATGAGAACCCAATAGCGATAGGAGCATATGCAGCCTTGAAGAAGGGGATTTTTGTTGCATGTTCAGCTGGAAATGGAGGCCCTCATGGATACACAATGTTGAATGGAGCTCCTTGGATAACTACTGTTGGTGCAGGAACAATCGACCGCGAGTTTGGAGCAGAAATCACACTTGGAGATGGTATCACAACCATAACAGGAACATCTATTTATCCAGAGAATCTGTTCATCGACAGGGTTCCTTTCTACTATGGACTTGGAAACAGAAGCAAAGAAGTCTGTGGTTATGACTCCTTAGACCCAAAAGAAGTTGAAGGAAAGTTTCTATTCTGTGACAGTGATGAATCATCATCATCATCATCATTGTTGTTGTTTCAACTAACATTTGAAAATGAAAACCATCGAAGTGGTCCGGACATTGCTGGAGCGATCAGAGGCATCTTTAGTGAAGATGATGCGGAATTTCTCCACCCGGATTACTTCTCCTCTCCGATTGTGATAGTGAAACCGAAAGATGGTGACCTGATCAAGAAATATATATTGAGCACAAAGAATGCAACAGTGAGTGTAAAGTTTGGGATTACATTACTTGGGACTAAACCAGCACCAAAAGTAGCATATTTTTCCTCCAGAGGGCCTGATGTGAGATCACCTTGAATTCTGAAACCTGATGTGCTGGCTCCAGGGTATCATGTTTTGGCAGGATGGGTTCCGAATAGAGGTTTTGCGCCTATTCGAGAAGACGATTATTTGCTCACAGATTATGCACTTGTATCCGGCACATCAATGGCATGCCCCCATGTAGCTGGGATCGCTGCATTGCTTAAAGCCGCGTACCGAGGTTGGAGTCCGGCAGCCATCCGGTCAGCAATGATGACTACTGCCGATCTTACAGACAACACAAAAGGTCAAATCATCGACATGACCACTGGAGTTTCCGGGACACCTCTTGATTTTGGAGCTGGCCATGTAAATCCTGACAAGGCCATCGACCCCGGACTTGTGTATGACATGGAGATGGGTGACTACATCAACTATCTGTGTGCTTTGAGGTATTCAAGAGACCGTATACAAATCATCACAAAAACATCCGATTTCTCTTGTGAACATGCTTGTTTGGATCTGAACTATCCTTCTTTTGTTGTTATCCTGAACAAAACTGATACCATAACAACATTCAAGAGGGTGCTGACTAATGTAGCAGATACGAGGTCAGTTTATCGCGCAGAGGTGGAAGCTCCTACCGGAATGAAAGTTGTTGTGCAGCCAAGAACAATCACTTTTGCAGGAAAATATAGCCAAGCAGAGTTTAACATGACAGTGGAGGTTAAGGTGAAAAGGGCAAGTGTTACTCCACGGAGTGATTATATTACACATTATGGGTTTTTAAGGTGGACTGAAGTGAATGGGAAGCATGTGGTAAGAAGTCCCATTGTCTCTGCAACAGCATCACCAAGGACTTGAGCTATCTGGCCATTAGGACATGTCTGACAGAGTTTATATCTTCCATGTACAAGAAAGTTTGTATTCGAAAGTGCTCTCAATAAATTAATTATCCAAGAACATAACCACAAAACAATTAATTCAGATGAAACCAACATAGAGCATACATTAAAGAACAAATGAAATTTCAACTTTCAGTAATACTTGAGAACAAAGTGTTAGACATTATACTGTAATATACACATTTCACATTGTAACTTGATCAGTGACGATTATGAGGTGAAAGGCGAGTATGGAAATTTCTAAACAAACATTCAAGTCCATGCTGCCCACACATCGTAGAAAGAACGGATGTTATCCAGTTCCAGTCTTCCCCTATCTGCTTTAGGAATTAGCCGTAAAAGAATTAAAAAGTACTATAAGAGAGAGTATGCAGTAAAGCACAATCTCAATTTTATCTAAGGAGGAAAAATGTAAAAAGATGAAACTTCCCTTGCACTGCTAGCCACCAACAGCAGCCAAAAACTTCCTCTTGCTTTCGGGTTCTTCATGTAGCACCACAACATCCCTCACCTTCTCTAAAAGGTCATCTAGTCGATCGACATTGAACCGTTGATAGTCCAGTGGCTTTTTATACCTTTGCTGGTATATCGCCTCAAAATGACCCAAGAAAATCCCACAAGAGTAGCTCACAAGAATCTCCTGCAACTCGTATTTAAACTGTTCAAGAAGTCGGTCGACTTCACATTGAGCAGATACCTCCATGTTAGTCTTCTCTGGGTACCTCTCCTCATTTTCATCAACTACCACTCTTTCTTCCTCTGATAACTCGTCTGAAGAGCCTCCGCCAGGCATAACATCTAAGCTCTCCTCTGCGGTCCCTTTTACTTTCTTATCATTCCTTGCAAGGATTACAGGAGGCGCACTTGGCCCTGCTTTCCAGTTTCGGAGATAGACAAGTTTCTTTTGGCCCTTGCCATCCATTGCTAATGGATCACTCATTTTTTTAAAAAGATTCACAAGCTTCAACGCCCCATACTCTGAGACGTAAAGAGGCCGTCCATATAGCTTCTGGTACTCTGAAGGAACACGGGTAAAAGGCAAGCAGCCTCCTGAGAGTTCAAGCAACTTTACCAGCTGCGCCTTTAGACCATTTATATCCCCAGGCTGTACCCACATAGCAGAATAAGATTGATCATAGGGGCCAGGACCTGCTGAAACTTCATTCGAAAAAGATGGGAGTCTCTGGGATCGCGTATTTGTGGGGAAACAAGGCAAAGTTGTCATCAGAGAACTACAGTTGTATTCAGATACGGACTGTGACACTACAGAGAAATCTCTTGTCGCATTATAATAGCTCTGTGAGAGTCCTCTATATACAATTGCCTCTTCTTCATATGGGCCATCTAGATTCTCATTGATATGCCGACCCATAAGATACCCAGCAATGTCAGGTGCTCCTCCATGAGGAGGCATAAAGGTCTTTAACGAGGGTATAAAACCTTCTCCACGGGCCACACTTGGCCAGTCCCAGACAAACTTACCAGCATTGCAAAGCGCAGATGACACACCAACCCCAGATGGGATGACAAGGATCACAGTGTATCCACGTTGACCAAGTATGTGAAGAGCCGGAGCAAAATCAACATCCCCTGAAATAAGCATTATAGATGAAGGCGGAGGGTTGTCAAGTGCAAAAAGGAACATGTCAACCAAAATAGCCTTGTCAGCAGCATCCTTTCTGCCATTTGGAACATCAATGAGTTTAACACCAGTTCTTTGGCACCCCTCTCTAAGCCGCCTAGGGAAAGCATTAAAATCCCCATAAGCAGAAAATGTCATGACAGCTCCCTTGATTACAGGGTGCACCCGCAAAGCCATTCGTATATTGCCAGCTACATCTTCAGGGCAAATAGCACTAGGGACAGGGCAGTTCTCAATGTCCCAGAGAATAGCAACAGGGCCATCTAAACAGTTTCGGCAAGGGGGACTATAAGTTGGTTGAACTGCATGCACATTGGAATCCACCATCCGCAGGCCCCTCTGATCAGATTGATCTGGTTGCAGCATTGGCGATGATGCATTCATATTTGCACTAGCCACCACTTCTTTTTTCTTTAAGTTTCCAAAGAGTTCAAAGATAGCAGTAGAGACCCAAAGTTTAACTGAGATGTTTAGACGTTAAGGGTACACATCACCTGGCTATCCAAACAAAAACACACCAACACATACATAAACTTGATTACTCATCCAAACTGGAATTTTTTAAAGCAACACAATTTCAATCAAATGCCCTAAATTGGTTACACAGAAACCGAGTAGCCGAACCATTAGGAGTTTGACTAAGATAAAAAGAAATTCCAACTGATAAATGGGAATCACCATCCAGGATAATGAAATCATAACTACCAATATAAATGATCTTTGTTCTCACTCGTGTTGTAGTATCTGAGCAACCAAAAATGAAGATAAAAAGCGTCAAGAGAGGAAGAAAGGTACCTTATGTGAAGACGATAACTCTGTGAGACTAATCTCTTCGTACCCAGATGCTAAAACACTCAGATCTTGAAGAAAGCTACGAAATTTCAAAGATCCAACGATGAATTGTCCTCCAAAACTCAAAAACCTAGAAGAAGCACCTACAAGTAAGTATTCAGAAGAAAGGAAGAAGGAAAACAGAGGAAGAAGCAAGAACGTTTTAGTTTGGGGGGTCTTTTCTTCAATTCTTCTATATTGGGTGATGGGTGTTTCCCGTTTTGGATGATATATGTAATAGAAGAAGAGGTGACAGAAACTGGAATTTGACGCACTGGAGAGGAGAACGAAGCAAAAACAAGAGAAGGCTTTATCAGGCACTAGCTCTCCTGCTAAAATACTTCGCAGAGGTCTGGGCCTGCACGGTTTAGATTGTACTACTATCCTTTTTAGCCCAACAAAGCCGAAAACAAAAGCATATTTGTATTGCCGATTTGCCATTTTTTAACCGACTCTCTCATTTGTGTTTCTAGAAGTACCTGTGACCCAACCCAAAATATTGTCGGTTACTGTTTTTTTTTTTTTTTTTTTGACCTTTTAACAATTATATTTTGGTTTTCGATTTTCCATTTTAAAATAAATCCAAAACTTTTTTTCCTTTTCTTGTCTTACCATTTATGCTATTTTAAGTTTCAATAACAAGAATTTTATCATAATTCAGTATAAAAATAAATCCTCCTTGATAATATGTACTACGAGCATCAGAAACATGGATTATCTATACCGACAGAGAAATCAAAATCACGTTTTTAAAATTTTAAGATTGGCCGACAAAATACCATTTCCACCTGTGAGAACATGCCCCTCATGTTCCAAGTACACATTCATTAATGCCCCTCATGTCCTGCTTATACTTGCATTTTACAGCCATTAAAAGGAGATGAGCAATGCAGTTCATTACAATTGACAAGACCTTAAAGCACAGTTCCGTTCATTCCAACGATTACAACCATCACCACCACGCAATCGAATCATTTTAGAGCGGGGTGTTCAAGAAACCTATCAAACAACAAGAATATAAAGTTTCAGCATTAAGAAGAACTGCAAAAGTATCCAAGGAAGAAAATGAAGGACAGAGAGCATGATACCTTCATGGAAAATCAGGCTTACAGTATTATTCTCGAGAGAAAAAAATATGGTGACATAATCCAGGACCAATGTTGAGAACCAGACCAGTAAACATATTCTCAATGCTGTATACACAGAAATGTACTCATACCTAATTATGGACCTTACTGAATGTACAATCATGCACTGAACCAAGTTTGCTACTGGATGATCCTCTCCACAGCAGCAACATAGAATTCCTTTGGCATAGTACCAACCACTGTTTCACACTTCTCTCCATTTTTTAAAAGCATAACAACTGGAACAGCCTTAATCTCATACTCCTCCGCGATTTGCAAGTCAGTGTCTGTGTTGAGCACGAAGCATTTCAATTTCCCATCATACTCTCCTGCAATCTCATCAATCACTCGATGAACCATCCTGCATGGTCCACACCAACTTGCATAGAATTCAACTAGGACAGGGATATCACTTTTCATAATCGAATTTTCCCATGAGTCCACGGTAACAACTGCAGCTGAACATACACAAAATATGCAGTTAAAAGCTAAATTCATGGCATCAATGCTGAATTTAATGCACCATAAAGCAAGCAGAAATACATCCAACAATAAAGATTTATATAGGATTCTACAACACCAAAATTATCATGGATTATCCACAAGGATCCTAAAACTTCTACTCAACAACATTCTAGCAATTCAACAGAGTTCCACTTTTAAAACATCAATCATACCATCACCATATTGCATTTCCTGGTAAAGGATGTAGCTCGTCTTGTGAAAAGATTGCACAAGTCCAGTTACCCAGAAAGATGCGTGCATCTCCATGCCATGAGTGGCTTAAATATGAAAGTGATTAGTCTCCTATTCAAAGCATTCGACCTTCACCACAAAGATAATATCTAAACACCAGACTTATTCATATAGAAAGACATTGTAATTTCTCAGCTTCTTTCTTTTCCCACGACTACACTAATTATACAATCAACAACAAAATGCAGGAAAGCACTCACGATAAGATAACCTAGACATGGCAAAAATCATGAAGAAAACATTCACAACAAGCTAACATTACTTCATAACTTAAATAACCGAAGAACTTTGAAATCCATACAATGCAAGTGCAAAACTAGATGTTCTAAACATCATAATAGAACTTCTCAACAAAACACAGAAGGCAACTTAATCCCCAAGGCAATGCACATCCACAAAATAGCCCAAAGCACAAAATGACAGGGCTCACAACATAGTCATCAAAATAAACTACTACAACCAGTAAATCCTCTACCTACTGTTTCCTATCCCACCTACTAAAACCACAACACCAAGCTACTAACTCAGCAAAAATGTGCAAAAGCCCTATTCGCCTCAGCAATCTTATGCGTAGATTCCTTCTGCTTCACAGCCTCCCCATTCCCTTTGGAAGCATCCATCAATTCAACACTCAACTTATCAACCATGCTCTTCCCATGCCGCTTGCTTGCTGCATCCAATAACCACCTGATCGCAAGCGCTTTTCCCTGAGCAGCTCCTATTTCCACCGGAATCTGATGTGTCGACCCACCCACACGCCTGGACTTCACCGTCGCGTCAGGCGTCACACTATTGACCGCGTCCCGCAACACAACTAACGGATTCGACTCAGTTCTCATCTGAATGCGCTTAAGTGCGCGGTAAAGTATTTGGAAGGCCAACGATTTTTTCCCATTTTTCACTATGCGGTTAATGAACAAGGTAACTAAGCAGTTTTGATAAAACGGATCGGGTTTTGAAGATCTTTGGTACCTAATAATAGTAGTTAAAGCATAACAACATATGATTCAAACAAGAATTTAAGAAAAACCAAGTTAAATTGAGATTAGAAGAGCAGAAATGAGGGGTTTCGTTTGTAACCTCGGGGATTACGCCCGCAGACAATGTGGAGAGGGGGAGGCGCGTGGTTGGAACGGAGGAGTGGTTGCGGTTGGGTGCGGGGAAATGGGACTGCAGTGTTCAGGTGGGAGTCGTGGACGGCGGCGCGTGGAGCGGTGAGAGGAGGCGGGCAGAATGAGGTAGAGACGGCCATTGAGGAGGAGAGATTAAAAAGAAGTGAAGCAAAAGTGGTGGAGTTTTATCAATGAAAGTGACACTATTGACAGTATTGAGCAGAAAAGTACTTGCTGACGAATGGCAAAACGAGTAATATTTCAACAAATCGGTCAAAAAAAAAGTAAAATACCAAATGATATTGTAAAGATTTAAGCATACCCAGTGGGACTCGAACCCACAATCGCCTGATTAGAAGACAGACGCCTTATCCATTAGGCCATGGGTACTAATAGTTTTTACAGCCTCTTATTATTAAGTAGACTCAATCTCAAAAACGCGCATTCATTGCTCTTCAGAATCCTGCATTTCACATGGGATAATACTGAATTTCTAGATTGCAATTTACTTGTTTTTTCATTTTTATGAATTTTATAATAAGCAGAAGAATTGCAAGGTTTTTTTATTTATTTCTTTTTCATTGACTTCGTTCTTAAAGCATAATCACATTTCTTTATTATATTTTTAGAAAAGGTTGTATCATGAGTGCATTACAGTTTGCTCGTCTGTACCGCCTTGGAATTCTAATACTACATTCTGAACACACCATATCTGGTGTTTTCTGAAGGTCGGTTCAGGGCAGCTGATATGCAAAAACCTAAAACTTTTCTCGTGTCGGCTGGATCAATGATACCATCATCCCAAAGCCTTGCCGTTGAGTAGTATGGATTCCCTTCTCTCTCGTACGCATCCATGATCTTTGACTTGATTACTTCCTCTTCATCCTTTGTCCACTGCAAATTCATGCAGGAATGCACAGACACGCAAAGTAAGGATATATACCGTGACTATATCGATTCAATAAAGAACTGTCAGGAAGTAAGGTAAGATCACCTGAATTCCTTGTTTTTTCTTGTTCGCCATTTCTATTTGAGACAGCACACTAGCAGCCTGCATAACGTAAAACAAAATCTGTGAATCCAAGTATACTGTAACCTAAGATCCTTGAAAGTAACATCTACGCAAATGTAGTACACCACATTCCCAAGTGGGCTCCTTATGAGACAAATTTAGGTAGATACATATGTATTGCCAGAAGTCATTTGAAAAAAAAAATGTAGCAATAATTCTGTACGGGGCAAATCTCGCAGGAAAAATAAAAGTTTTAGCAAACAACTCAGGTGAGCATGTACTGGAGTAAAGACTAAAGGGGCTTACCTGAGCACCACCCATAACAGATATTCTGGCATTTGGCCAAAGAAACAAGAAATCGGGACTGTATGCACGACCACACATCGCATAATTTCCAGCACCAAAGCTTCCGCCAACAATTACAGTTACCTTGGGAACCTGTACAGATGTAAATCAATTTTCTACAGCATGAACTGATTTTCGTCAATTCAAAATCTCTACAAGATTTCACGTCCTGTGGTCTAACAGTCACAGAAGCATTGCATTTCACTTAGAGCAGGAGAAGAAACCAAAAAAATGAATAGAGAGAAACCAACCTTTGCACAGGAAACTGCCATCACCATTTTTGCTCCAGATTTTGCTATACCTTGCGCTTCAGACCTTGAGCCAACCTACCAAATGAAAGAATATCATGATTTCATGCATCTCTAAACATGCATGATATACCTTCTCATTCGGTTTTCTTATGTTGCAGGAAAATATGGAAACCTAAAACCAGAATTGCATACCATGAATCCAGTGATATTTTGGAGGAAGACCAAAGGAATGCTACGCTGAGTACACAGTTCAATAAAATGGGCCCCTTTCAGAGCAGACTCATTAAACAATATCCCATTGTTTCCGATGATGCCGACGGGCTGTCCAAAGATTCTAGCAAAGCCTGTTACAAGGGTCTGTACAGACACAATTAGATTTGCACTGGCCATAATGTCACGATGGAGAATATATCTTGAACAATCAAGTGTTTTAAAATGTCCTCACATTTCCAAACAATTTCTTGAACTCGTCAAATTTGCTTCCATCCACAATTCGAGCAATAACTGATCTGATATCAATGGCCTGCTTGTGGTCTGATGGAGCAATAGAACGGAGCTCTTTTATATCAAATAATGGTTCTTCATAGTCAGGGTCTGGTTTATAGGCCACCCCTTGGTTTCCAGCCAAATGCAAGTTCTTGATAATGTTCCTCCCAATAGCGAGTCCATGCAATTCATCTACAACAACACACAAAGTCGCAAATAATGGTCACCTTATCAAAACATTGGGATCATAACTCAAGGAAAGCTCGGAGAAGATAAACTACAAGATATGACAATCGAATGTTCAAATTCCATTAGACCTATGAGATCAAAATCTACAATGAAGTATATCATGCAGGTATAACTGAAAGCTTGTCCAAGCACAGGGCAGTGGAAAGATGACAGCATTTTGTATCACAGCACCTAAGATAGGATATAGCATACCTTGAGCAAAATAGTCAGAAACCCCTGATGTCTTGCAATGCACTGAGGCACCCCCCAAATCCTCTGCTGTGACTTCTTCTCCTGTAGCAGCCTACGATAACTCCTTCTTTAGATCTAATTTAATTAAGTGTCAATTAAAGCATCAAATTAAACACAGATTCCTGTATGTATACATGCACATAGTAGTTTACATTCATACATACATATACATCCATATATACAAATCAAAGCCATACACCACAGAAATCTAGCAATAACTACATGCACAAAATAAAACACCAGAAGATTTACCTTCACAAGCGGTGGTCCAGCTAGAAATATGGTAGCATTTCCTTTAACCATTACACTTTCATCAGCCATTGCAGGAATATAGGCACCACCAGCAGTGCATGAACCTAAAACAAGTGCAATTTGTGGGATCCCTTCGGCAGACATGACAGCTTGGTTGTAGAATATTCTACCAAAATTATCTCTGTCTGGGAAAACCTCAGCTTGCTTTGGAAGAAAAGCACCTCCACTGTCAACAAGATAGACACATGGTAATTTACATCGAGCAGCAATCTCTTGCGCTCTTAGATGTTTCTTCACTGTAATTGGATAATAAGTCCCTCCCTTAACAGTAGGATCATTTGCAACAAACATACAAAGACGGCCGTGAACGAGACCTATTCCAGTGATTATCCCACCAGATGGTAATGGTTCTTCATACAATTCATGCCCTGCAAGCTTAACACATCACATACGAAACAATAAGAACCGCATACCTCAAGCACTCACTGACTAATACAGGAACATAAAAGAAAGAACAAGTCCCAAAAACCTGTGAAAGCTCAAGGAAAGAAGAGCGCCGGTCAATCAGCTTATCAATTCTTTCTCTGGGCAAAAGCTTATTCCTTTTCCTATTCCTCTTCACTGCTTCTTCGCCTCCTCCAGCCAAAACCTCCAAAATCAAAACCCAACCCACTTCAATCCCAACATATAGCAATACACAAACACACTCAAAATACACTAACATACCTTGTTGATATGCAATTGGAGCTGGGAAATGAGACCTTCCATGGCCTTGGAGTTGTGTGCAAACGAGTCGGAGTTTCTATCCACGCCATCAGGGAGGACACCCGAGCAGAAAGTCCTTACTTGGTTTGGATTCCATCTCGACGAAGCTGAAACAGCAGTCCTGGTCAATTTGCGCAACATTTTCGCTAAATCCTAATTTTCAACTCTATCTAACTTTGCTTCTTTCTTTTATAGTTTCGTTGATCTGATTCTGGGCAAGGAAAGAGCGCCACGTTACTGGCTACTGCTTCTCTCTTCACTTTCTTTGTCGCGTTTGCAAGCTTGGGTGGAAGCCATATCCATTTCCTCGCAGCATTACTGCTTATCTTGGGCTTGGCTTTTTCAGATGCTCGATGGGCTTTTCTGTTACCAGTAATGGGCTTTCCTTTCCTTTTTATTTCTTTTTTCTATACCATAATTTTCAATGTCCGGATATGGCTTCCTCACAAGCTTTTACAGACTGAAGCATTGTCACAAGTAAAAATGGAGACTCTCTTTTGCCTTGTCTCTCCACCTCGTCCAAAGCTTTCTTCTTTCAAACTATTTTCTGTGTCTACCACCACCCCAATTACACTTTCCTCTTTGTCTTCATCGCCAAACCCAAACGTATTCTCTTCAAAGAAACTCCATTCAAAACCCACCACTAAAACCCCTGCTTCATCAACTAGTACCATTTTGAACACTAATGGCTCCTCAGTCTCATCCCCGCCCAAAAAGGTCCTCTTTCTTTTAACCATGGGTACCCTTTTGTGTCTTTATTGCTTATTAGAAATGATTTGAATATGTTGTGACTGTTTGTATGGATTGGCAGGTTCTGGTGCCAATTGGGTATGGCACGGAAGAAATGGAAGCGGTTGTTTTAGTTGATGTTTTTCGGAGAGCAGGTGCGGAGGTGGTTGTTGCTTCAGTGGAACCACAGCTTGAGATTGAGGCCGCTGGTGGCATTAGACTGGTTGCTGATACTGATATTTCCACCTGCACTGATGAAATTTTTGATCTTGTGGCTTTACCGGTGAGTTGTTCTATAGTTGATCATGTTTCTGATTAGTTTTCACTGGATATAAAGCCGCACACATTATGTGATATAGTGTATTTTGATGGTGGTGTTGATGTTTCCTAACTTATTGTGGTAGAACAGCTATTAGCGCTTATAGTTTGATTTGGTCATGTAGTTTGCGTAAGGACTGATGTTACGTGATTGATTTGGTCATTTACTTTGATTGTGGTGTTAATGATTCCCATCATATTGTGAAAGAACAACTAGTAGCTCTTATAGTTTGATTCGGTGATGTAGTTTGTGTAAGGACTGTCATTAGGTGAATGATTTGTAGGGAGGAATGCCAGGTTCGGCTAGGT
Organism: Viola odorata; assembly: GCA_963691705.1. Taxonomy (NCBI): domain Eukaryota; kingdom Viridiplantae; phylum Streptophyta; class Magnoliopsida; order Malpighiales; family Violaceae; genus Viola; species Viola odorata. The sequence continues at coordinate 1,477,385 of OY829544.1, forward strand.
TGAGAGATTCCGAAAGTCTCAGGCAAATTACAAGCAAACAAGCTGAGGAGAAGAGGTTATATGGAGCTATATGTGCTGCTCCAGCAATTACACTTCTTCCATGGGGCCTTCTGAAAAGAAAGCAGGTTGCTTGCTTGAGTTGATTCTCATTTCATTTTGATGGATACCCATCAAATGTGGTTTGGTTATCTAATTGTGTTGTAGTATGTGATGCAAGACAACGTGTCATCCTGCGTTCAAGGACATGCTCCCAACATTCTGGGCTGTTAGTTCAAATATTCAAGTTTCAGAAGAGCTTACAACGAGCCGTGGTCCTGGAACCTCGTTTGAGTTTGCTCTGTGCTTAGTAGATCAGCTGTTTGGGGAGTCTGTCGCAGGGCAGGTTGGAGAATTGTTGGTAAGGTCAATTGCTGTTCCTGTGCTATGTCTCATTTCATTTGCCACTGAATGTTGTTGTTTTCATGCGCTAACAGTCTTTTACTTCTTGTACTAGCTCATCAACACTGCTGGTGATAAACATAGAAATGAAGAGTTTAACAAAGTTGAATGGTCTTTTGATCACAATCCTCGTGTAAGTCTTACTTAACCATGTTCTTCAAGCTTAACACATAGTTATTGCTAACCACCAGTATTGCATCAGTTTTGCATTCCAGTTTTCTGCTTACATGTGCTCTTTTTAGTTATTGCAGAATTAATGTTTGCTCTCTTTCTAATGTGTCCCAGGCTCTCATTCCAATTGCAAATGGCTTTGAACAGATTGAAGTAGTAACAATTGTGGATATATTAAGGCGCGCTAACGTGGATGTTGTGGTTGCTTCAACTGAAAAATCTGAGCAAGTCTTGGCATCTCAACGCATTAAAATTGTTGCTGACAAGCTAATTAGCAATGCTGCTGAATCTATATATGATTTAATTATTCTTCCGGTAAGACAAACCAAGTACCTCTATGGTATCAGAATTTACTTACATTGTATTATGTGCTTATAGATTTATTTGAAGACCTTTTGTCAAAGAAAACTGTCAACATTTTCATGAGGAGAACGAAATATAGGAAAGTGGTTTCATTTATTTTGGTCGGCTCAACTTCTGCTTTATGCTGATTTAGAGTTTATTAAGTCCTCTACTTACGTGCTAGTTGTCATTAGAATGAGTGCAGATCCTTATTGGAATGAGTGTAGATCCTTGGGTACTAAATATTTGCAAAAGTAGTCTGTTTCTAATTTAGATTTAACAACAGTTTGGTTGTCTATTGTCAAGTTGTCTCTAGTTATTATTTGTTCCTCTTCAAGTTGTCTATATTTGTCTTAGTTTTTTCAGCAAAGTTAATCTCTTAAATGACCTTTTGTATCTGCATTTTTTACTTCAAGAGTTTTGGTTCATTGTGCTTGTAGGGAGAGGTTGCAGGGTCTGAACGGCTACACAAATCTAAAGTTCTCAAAAAGCTGCTTCAAGAGCAAAACACATCTCAAAGAGTATATGGAGCAGTTGGCTCTTCACTAGCAGTTCTGCATATACAAGGTTTACTGAAGGTAATTTGAAACATGTCTCCTCTGTCTAACTGTTATTCATTAGAACTTATTACCCAAAAGAAAAATGCTAAGCCTTCTGGTTCTTCTGCCAATATAGGGTAAGAGAGTTACTGATCATCCTTCTGTAGAGACCGAGCTAGTGAATGGGGTGGTAAATGGTACCAAGGTAGTTATTGATGGCAAACTGATAACAAGCAGGGGACTTGCTACTGTTACAGATTTTGCGTTAGCCATTGTGAGCAAGCTTTTTGGTCATGCAAGAGCAAGAAGTGTAGCTGAGGGCCTTGTTCTAGAGTATCCGACGAGTTGAGAATATTTTCTTCTAAGTAGAACGCCACAATGCGTTGAACAAATAACGACATAGCAGAATTGCATTTCCTGAGCTAGGTGCCTTACTCCCAAACATAACCAGCCAAACTGTGAAAGAAAAGAGGCTCTACTATACCTGGCTGGTTGGTATCCAGGAGAACCGACACTCTTGCATTCTCCACATTGAGGTTGCTCCCGGGGCCCTATCGGATTCGTGTAACTTAAGAGCAGGAGCATACTTTGACTAATCCTCAAGGATAGTTCTTCTAGAAGGAAAGCTTGCTATTTTTTCCATGGTCTGTAGGTTATTAGGGCTCTCAATGATAGTGACTGCAGATAAAGGTTCTTTCTTTTATTTTTAAAATGTAGACTGAGGCTAAGTATCTCTTTTTGTTAGTGCTCTTACTTAGAAAGAAGCTACCACTTCACATGCGAAGATTGACACTGTGGAGCGCTTTAAACTCTTGTTCAATAAGCAGATCAGGGAAGGGGAAAAAACGGACGAAGACTTGGGGCACTAACCACAACCACAAGAACTGCCACAGTATGTTCTTGTGGCCAGTATACTCGATGTAAATATGATTAGGCTTAACCCAATGAGCAAACGAGTCCAATCCAAATATGATTATTTTCTACCCAATTGAGAATTGTTTGATAGTTATCTTCCAAAGTAATAAAGAAACAAACAAACATGTCTAAACTCATGTACATGAACTACAAATTCGAAATGTCACGAGTCATTTAGAAAGTTTCCACAATGTAGCACGCGAGATCATTTCTCCAACTCCACTATCCTACTTGCTCATTACAATCCATAAAAGAGAGAACAGAAAACATGTAGGTTTAATCATCTAATGTCAGGCCACAATTTACATCTCAATCCATTGCTCCTATACATTACAGCTACCTACCTAATCTTCACAGTATAATGTAGGCGACATGCGGACTCCAATTCTCATACCATACAAATGGTATAGATTGCATATCCAGCCACTGTTTTTGCTGTCCACTAATCCACTTATAACTCTACCAAGGACCTGTCAGTGTCCTCCTCAAGCATAGTCTTTTACCTCCCCATTTTCCGTTCATTGCCTCCAAGAACTGCAAAAACAGAGAGCCTAGTCAGCCTCCACTTTAGTAGTAGAGATGATGTATAAGAAAGAAAAAATTGTGCTTCTTGTAGTTGAAGGGCCAGTTAGAACGGGGGACCTCTCTACTCCACTTAAGAAAGTGGCTAAAGGAGTTCTAAGGAAATGTTCACTAGTAGTTGATTGCTTCCCTGCTAAACAATTTCAGACCCATAACACAATATACAAATCTTTCAATCCTTAACAGAAGGTAGGAAGAACAACAATGAAGAATTTTCCAGTTCGATACTTCTGAAGGGAGATTATATATATACATCATCCAAAAGCTAGTATCGATAGGGAAGCAAATTTAGTAATTCCACTGCAATATCACTTTTCAAATGAAAACCTATGATCACAAGGCATGATAATAGCAGATACAAGCTCGGTTTACCATTAATAAAAAGTAAAGTAAGGATGTGATGCATGCCCAAATGCATTAAGCCAATGTCAAAGGCAAGGCTAACATACCTCATTTTTCTGCATATTCACTATCTCTGCCTGCAGAATGAAAAAAAAGTGTAATGAATTTTTTGCCAAAACCAAACTACTGATTTAAACTTAGCAAAGGATATACACCAACCTGTTTTTTCTGTAATTCATCGTTTAGTTCTTTAAGTTTCGCAATTTCTGCTTCCAGTTCCAAAGTATATGCCTAACAGGAATTCAAAAAGAGAGTGTGAGTAACATAAAGTAAAAGAACCTTGGGCAGGAAATAGATGCATAATAGCCCAATCAGTAATTCACCTGCTTGCGAGCTCGAGACCTTGCAGCGGACTCTCTGTTTTTAATCATCCTTCTCTGTCTTCTCTCAACTACCTTCTCCAAAGCTGCACTGGGTTTTCTACCACGAGTAAACACGTAAGGAACTGGTGACGGTGAAGGTGAACTTGTATTACTCTTGGGAATCACATCTGGTGATATTGGGTTGGCAGGGGTTGTTGTTGCAGCTCTAATACCACCAGTTCCTGAACCAACCATACCCATTCCCCCACCATGAACTGAGCTATTGTTGATAGATTGGTCAGCAATGCCAACAATTGAACTCCTCATGCCCTGGCTGGCAAGCTGGCCACTGTTTACTAAGTTCATTGGGGCCGCGTATGCCGCAGTTGCTGGCTTGGGAAAGAGTAGATGCTGCTGGGCCTGGGGATGGGGCCGATGCAGCTGCTGTGCCTGAGGATGATGCAACTGCTGTTGCTGCTGTGCCTGAGGCTGATGCAACTGCTGTTGCTGTTGTGGTAGTTGCTGATCAGATCTTGTTCCACCTACATTCAGTCCCAAATTTGGAGGCTGACTAGCAGCTAAACTATTATTATTCTCCATCGTTCGAGTCCCAAAAAAGACATTGTTTTGATTTGGTTGCTGAAATCCAAGAGCCAAACCGTTGCTGCTGTTATTGTTCATTTGCGACAGTTCATCTAAGAAACCATTCGTCGCCATTCCAGTTTGTGGAGTATCAGCTCTCACTGCACCTGCCCTCACCAAGAACTCCTCCAATGTCATCTCTCCTAAAGTTGGCTGCCTCTGTGGAAAATTCGATCCAACACCACCAGTCCCATCTTTAATGCCAACGCTGGTTTCTTTAATCAAGTCCCTCCAGACCTCATCAACAGTCTTCTGACTTAGTGTCCTAGGCAATGTTAAGGATCCTTGTCTCTGCAAATTCCCACTAGGGATACTTCCCTCCACAACAGCAACAGAATTTGTCATCGCCTGAGTCTCTTCTACACTCCATATGTTCTTCAAAAGCTCATCCATATTCATTGATCCAAAATCCTTGCGCAATCCACTGCCCCAAGTGTTATGAAACTCGTCAAAAGTCAGTGAATAAACTGAAGACTGGCGGGCCAGTGGGGGAATCTCTTGTGCATTGGCTTCACTCGTAGTACTTGCAAAGCCCTTGAAGTTTAGATGCGTCCCCATATTTTGAAAATCTTGAAGCAGAACAAACAGCTTACCCAACAAGCAGTCTTACTATCTGATTAAGCCAATTATAATGCACTCGCTTCCAAATTTCAGCTTGTTTCTTCAAATTGGCATCCAACAAGTCATCATCAAATCATGTAAACAGTGGGTAAAAGATCAGTAAATTACATTCTCCGTGGAAATTTACATAATCCCACAAAAGAAATTCAGATAATTATGACTCCATAAGCATTCCACCATACACAAACAACACATATATCCAATTCCAAAACATGCACAAGATAGCACCAAAATTAGCAGTAACCATAGGTAAAACCCAGGAAATGAATGAAATCTTAACAAAAGGTACCGCTTTTAACCTAAAGATGCTGTTATCTAGAAGAATTATAGCAGAAAGCAAACTTCAATGCTATTACTTGATATGCGTAAAACAAGGATCAAAGTTTCACATGGCATCTATTCAAGTGGAAGTAGACACTGGCAAATATGTTGTAAAAGCTGAACCATGGGGGGAATCAAAGCTTTACATGAATATCCAGCATCCAACAGTTTCATTGCAATAAAGAGAATAGCAAGAATTAGGTGAAACAAACCATGAAAGTCATACTTCCATCGAAACATACCCTATTGAAGAATCTAAGACACAGTAAGCTAAGACCATATAAATCTAAAGGGTTACACTTTATATAGCAGACCAGAAAAGGAAAAAAAAATATCTGCAGATAGAAATAAGATCACAGCTAGAAGAACCTCTAAACAGTACAAGAATCCACTGACCTAGTGACCTACTAACAACTCCAAACAGTCCTGATATCATCTAAACTAACCAATGAAGAAGCAGAAAAAAAACTGAAGTCATGTGATTTTGTCATGTAAACTTTCTCAAAATCAGATCCAAATTAAGAGTTCATCATATAAGTGAAACAGCTCAATGAACCAGACTACTACGACTAGAATGGCTACAAGCTTTGTTCTTTTTCAATTTACATAATCAATCTTCACGTATCGCTAAAAAAGGAACATGAAAATCAAACTTAAGTACCCAAACCAAAACAAATCCATTTTCCCAAACCATAAACCCCACCAAAAACACAGACAAATCTTTTCGCCACAAGAATCAAACGCAACACCCATTTCCATTTCTAGCACAACAACCCCGAAACAAAACCCAATTCAACAAGGTAATAAAATTAAAATACAGAGCACCAAAAAATCAGAATTTTTATTATCATTTACTAACAGAAATAAATATTAGCTGCAGAAAATATAATCAGAAGCAGACAAAGAGACACTCAAGAAAGAAGAATAAGGCGGAGATAAATTTTAAGTTCATTTTAAATTATCATATGCTTACCTTAGTAAAAAAAGATGCAGTAAACGAAATATAATAATTTTTTTTGTTTTCCGGCGTCGTGGAGAGCAGAGAGCGAGTAGAGAGAGGAGTGTCTGTCGTGGCTCTAAGCTTGGCTGGTGGAGGCGACAAGTGTCTGTTTGCCCCGAGACACGAGTCAGTCCTTATTTAAGGAGCTCAGCTCAACTTTTTCTATTTATTATTCCAGGGTTTTGAGGAACGCAGATCTTGCCACGCGTACCAATGGGCGTGGAGTTGAAGGCGTGACGTGACGTGCAGCCAATGGGAGAGAGCAAGGTGGGTTGATCCCAGACGTTTATTTGAGCTTTTCGAACAACGAGTGATCGAATGATGGCGATCTATTGGGTGTTTGTTTGGTGTGGGTTTATTGGCTTACAATAGTGAGTCAGTGACTGGAGGGGCGGCGATCACATGCGTGCGATGGAGTTTGTCGTCAGTGAGTCTTAGCCGTGGATTGTACCATCTGATTGAAACAAGATATATAATAATTTGATGAATGATGAAATGTTTAGCTGACTGCTGCCGTTAGTCCTAAAATTCATATTTTGAGATTGGCTTTGTATTTTTAGAATGTCAGAACCTTCTAAATATAGCCTTTTTTTTCCTAGATTTTTAGAATGTCAAAGTTTTTACCATAAAAAAAATAAGGTAAATTATATATTAAAAAAAACCTATATTTCATAAAATGTTCCCTTTTAACTCATTTTAGTTTAAAATTTTACAAGTAATTTATGCAAATTTGAGGAAAAATGTAAACAATACGAGCAAATTTGAGGAAAAATGTAAACAATACGAGAGAGTTCACTCCACTAAAAAAATTAAAAAAATAAAGAGAACTTTTCTAAAGTAATATATTTAAACAAGAATTAATTAAAAAAACAGAATTTATTTCATTATGTTAATTAGTTACATTTTTTGTCCAAATTTCATTTTTTTATATAAATTTTTACTATTTATTATAGATTTTTTAAGTATTTAAAAGGTTAAGATTACAATTTGTAGAAAATTATAAGGTTTATATTGAACACTTTTAAATTGTAAATGATTAAATGGTATATTTTGTAAACTATATGATTTAAAAAGATGATAACCAAAATCACTTATAGCTTATAAACTCATAATTAGTTTGAAGACCCGATGGTAATGAAATGTCAAAGTCCATATGCTTAATGTTGCGAAATTAGGCAATGGATGTTAACTCTTGGGTGCGAAATTGGGCTTTCACTACACTGCGGGCCCATCCTCATAATTGTATGATCCTTTTAGATGCGAAGCTGACTAGCTGAGTCGAATAAACTCTTCGCCGGGGAGGAGGCAGAGAATTGTGCTTTTGCAATTTCATCTCAGTAATCATCCGGATCTAAATATTTCAATTAGGAAAAAAAAAATCAAATCAAATGCAGAAAAGGTATAATTTTAATTTTGATCTTAAGTCAAAATTAGCTAGAAGGCCCGTTCTGTCCAATAATAACTTTCCCAACTAACTTATCTTAGCCCGATTTACGCTTAGCAGGCCCGGGTTACATTTACGGGCCTCGTAGTATCCAGCTCCCAAGCCCAAGCAATCCAAGTATAAGTTACCAAACCCATCTTCTCTGGACGAGTAATTAAGTTGGGTGTTTAATTAGATATATATGCGAGTGGACGAAGATCATCAGATGGGTACAATCCATGCCAGAAGATTTAGTTTCATGAAATTTGTTTAGAAACCGTTAAGTATTTGGTTAAGATTCAGTTTGACCACAGGATATTTTAGCATTTATTACCCAATCTGTTTTTTTTTTTATAAATAAAATTAATCATAGATATAGTGTCTTTTAAATCACACATACTTTAAGCTTAACATTTTAAAATATCATTTCATAATAAAATCGTAAAATATTATAAATTTCATTTCATTCACATTATAAATAAATTATTTTTAACTTTTCGACCGAAGATATATCAATCAAATTTTACATTTGAATGATTTGAATTGTCTAACTTAAGAAAATAATAATTGAAAATAAGGTTTTTCTATATTATTCTGATTTTGTCAAACAAATTAGTAGTGATAATACTAATTTTTTTGATTTTATTAGCATAAAAGAGTGGAGAAAATCGGTTGAAATGTACTCTTACCTAATTTTATTAACCGTCATTTTGATTTTGAGCACGCATATTAAAAAAGCCGGATGATTCACTATTTTAGACAATTTTACCCTTTACTTTTTCTCGAACATACGAGCATCCTTAACGTATGCGTTAAAAAACTAATATTTTATTAACGCATATTAAAAAACCCGGATGATTCACCCTTTGAGACAATTTTGCCCTTTGTTTTTTCTCGAACGTACGAGCATCCTTAACGTATGTTCGAGAAAAAAGAAGGGACAAAATTATTTCAAACAATGAATCATCCGGCCTCCTTAATATGCGTGCTAAAAATCAAAACGACGTTTAATTAAACTGGGAGGAGTATTTCCTAGTTTCACCCGATAAGAGTCCTTAACTCAATATAAACCTTCTCTTTTTAGAACTTCCTCTCGTTATAGACTTCAAATCAAATCCCGCCTCTCACTCCTATATATCACCAAACAATAAAAACCTTAACCCCGTCGTCCTCAAGTCCTCGATTCATCATGTCCAAGCCGAAACCGCAGCCGCTGTCACGGACGCTCTACAAGCAGAATTCATGGTCGCCGGACGCCAGCCGTGAGGAGGTGTGGCTCAAGCGCAAAGCAAATTACGGTAATAACGGTCGCCGCGGCACCAAGAGTGTGACGGATGATGACTTGGAGGAGCTGAAAGCCTGTATCGAGCTGGGATTCGGGTTCGGAAATGACTCGCCCGATTTGAATCCGAAGTTATCGGAAACCTTGCCGGCGCTGGGACTTTATTGTGCGTTTAATAAGCAGTACGGCAGCGAGGCTTTAGCGAGGTCGTCGTCGTCGTCGTCGTCGTCGTCGTCGTCGTCGTCGATCGTAACCGACGGTGGTAGTAGTACGAGCTCTCTGTTCGACTCAGGTAATTAAATTAATCTCTCCTTTAGATTATTTATGCGCCTCTCACTTTAATTAATTGTGGAGTATTTTAAACTGATTAGAATTTTGTCGAATTTGAAATAATTTTGTTTGTTTGTTAATTGGTGTGTTGATCGGACGGATGATATTTGATTGATAGGTGGTGATCCTGAGGTGGTGAAGGCAAGGTTGAAACAGTGGGCCCAATTGGTAGCATGTTCGGTCAAACAATTCGGAGGAGAGCCCAGTCATTAGGTGGACTGATGATGAGCGATGCACGATGAGTGCACTGCTCTCAGTGTCTAAATTCTACTACTTCTAGTATTAACAATTTTGTAAATAGCTAATTAGCACCTCCGCTTATTAAAAACAACTATTTTATAAAGATTATACAGTGATAATAATCTTAATTTTTTTCTTTTAATTCGTAAGTTGATAATTAATATCGTATTCAAATTAAAAAAACAATTCTGAACAAAATTTCCCAATCAAATTCGAATTTGGCGTAATAACTTTTTGATATCGAGCGCAACTCTTGGTTCAAAAGTATTTGACATATTTTTGTTTATATTCAAAACTAAAGGGCAAATAAATTGTTTAGGTTAATAATACTATTATATAAATTACTAGAAATTATTAATACTTAGACCACTAATAGAGATTAAATATCGAGTTCGAATATCCTAATTGATGTTTCTGACGAGAGTCTCGAACTTATTTAAGACTCCAGACTCTCAAGACTTCCATCAAAAGTTATTTTAAAGGATGAGAGTTTTGATTGAACCAGAATTTCACGTAGTAGCGGGATTGCAAATTTTGGCCCATCCCCTCAAGAGTCGCTGTCTACTAGTCCTGGGCGGCCCGTAACTTAAATAAAATAAAGAAAAAGTGTAAAATTCACCTCTGCATTTGTATCACATATTGTATCACATATCAGAATAAGTTGCATTTGTATCATAAGGATAAACCACTAAATTTATAATTGAGCCAAATAAGTCACTGCATTTATACTTACATAGTATTTTTTTTTAAATGACATGGCATAAAAACCATGCTCAACACTCATTTTTGCAATTGAAAAATAAAAAGTTAGATCTCAAAAATAAATAAAATTGAGTGCACAAAAATAGTGGTTTATTATTTTGATCTTACTCGATGTTTTATCGCTCGGAAAAGGAATTTTATTTTGATCTCGCTCAATTTTTTATTTTCGAATATTTTGATCCAACTTTTTATTTTTCAATTGCAAAAATGAGTGTTGACCATAGTTTTTATGCCATGTCATTTTTTAAAAAAATACCATGTAAGCACAGTCTTATGATGTATCCAAACAAGGTACTCCCTCCGTTACTAAATAATTGTCGCGCACGCATACCAATATTGGCCGGATGACTCACTATTTGATCCCAAAAAAAGTAGGATCAAATAGTGAGTCATCCGGCCAATATTGGTATGCGTGCGCGACAATTATTTAGTAACAGATGGAGTATAAGGGATGAGTGGTTAATATAGATCAAATAGATAAATGCAGTGGTTTATTTAGCTAAATTACAAATGTAGTGGCTTATCCTGACATATGATGCAAATGCAATAACTTATCCTGACATATGATACAAATGCAGTGGCTTATTTGGCTCAATTATAAATGTAGTGACTTATCTTAACATATGATATAAACGTAGGGGTGAATTTTATCCTTTTTCCATAAAATAATAATATAAAAATTAGAGGTAACAAATTAAATTATAATTTATAAAAAATTAATTTGAAGAAAATGGCAAAGTAGAATTCAGGAGATGAAGGTCCATACAAAAAAATTAGGAGATATTTTGAGCCTAATAATGGGTGCGGTGCGGTGGGGCGGTGTGGTTGAAAACTTTTGTTTATTACTTTTTGTTTCTTGGTACTAATATTCTATATTTTCATAATCGGAGTGGAAAATTATACTGTAAAAAAATAAAAATAAAAAATTTAAAAGTTTAATTGGAACGAATTTTAGTGGAATACGTACGAGAAAATAATTATACATACATATTTTTTAACATAAACCATGGATTTTATATATTTTATAATAAAGTTTTGTAGGTCAATGTACAATAAACCAAAAAAAGTGTCCCATGATATTTAGCCAACTATTGAATAAATATCTGACGCTCGAAAACAAATAATAAAACAATAAGGAATTTAAATATCGAAAAAAATATCAGGCTTTTCTCAAAAAGAAAAATATCTGGCAAGCCAAAAGATATTTTATCAGCCACTGATGATGTGTCGATCAGGAGTTGATGCTACACGTGTAAAAGCGTTGCCATGTGGGGCCTTTATAGGCCCCAACGACACCGCTTCCTCCTCCTCCTCCTCCTCCGCTTCTACTTCTTCCTCTCCTTCTTCTCTCTCAAGTTTTTCATTCGTTTCGGCTAAAAAAAAATTCTCTGAAATATCGGACACGATTCCCACATGCTTTTATCCGAAAATCCGAGAAAACAGCATCTCACTCAGCATATCCTCTTACCATTATCGGATCATCAGGAAATGGCAGGTTGCATGAATGAGTTGACTCCAACCAACTCGGGCTCCTCTTCTGCTCTAACCGCTCAGACCTCCAACTATTTCTCTACGAATAGTGCATCACCGGTAATTTCATCAACCTCCTCCTCATTTTTTCTTTGAGTTTTCAAGACAGTTTTCAGATTTGATTTGGGTTTATAGCTTTGCTGAGCAATTTTGTGCATGTCATTTAATAAACCATTTTGGACCCAGTTTCTTGATTGTTGTATAATGAAAATTTCTCTGATTTCTGAGGTGAGAATTCAAATGATTGAAGTTAATGAGTAGTTTTAACTGTTGTTTGTCATGGTTTTGTTAACATGTTTGGGTTGTTGTTATAGCAGGATACCTGTATAATGTGGACTGATGAGAAGCACAAGTTGTACCTTAATTCGTTAGAAGCGTCGTTTGTCAATAAGCTGCACCATTACAACCCCTTGTGTGGTTCGTTGAGAAAGATTATGCGGCATCCAAAATCATCGCGGCTGGTTCCAACTATAGTTTGTCATAATACTTCACCTCAGGTTTGGGATTTGAACCTTGGTTGCTCTTTGTTTTGGAGTTTCTTTCAGTTGGTGTATCGGTTGTTTTGTGTTTTTCCTGGTTGATTTTAATTTTGTTGTTCTCCAATGTGGCTACCAGAAGAATGTCAAGTTTGAGAGAAACGAGCCGTTGTTGGAGAGCACAGCTGATTCTCATTTTATTCAAGGACGTTCAAGGATATATTGTTTGGCATCTTCTAGAAAGAACCGTCGTGCGACATCTACATATGTGGATCGAAACAGGGATTCTCATGGCGAGGAAAATTGTATAAGAGGGAATCCGGCTGTCTCTGGAGAATCTGCCAGAAGCTCACAACAACACCATGCTTCACTTGTATGCCATTCGGATTTGGTTGATAGCATCACAGGTATCCTAAGCTTATCCTGGCTGGTTGCTTTGGTATATCATTTGATGCATACTCATGCATCGCCCTTGCTCTCTTCTTTTGGCACATTGAGTTAACATGTCATGTCAAAGTACAATGGAAATGATGTTTGGTTTATTAGTCGGGCTTAATGAGTTCATTGTCTAACACGCAGAATTGAGAATTGAGGTTTTTCCAATCCCTCATTTCTTATATTAATCATTGGATAGAGGTCTTGCATACATTCTGGTTTTTTGTTGATCGGAGGATGCACCATACGCTTCAGTTTTTCTTCTAACTAAAGCAAATGCACTTTACCCATACCTGACTTGATAATGTACGAGGAGAACAATTGATTACTGTCAAAAGTTCGTCTTTTTTGAACGAGTTCAATTCGGTTGGGGTATTCTTTGCTGAATCTTTTGTTTCCTGCAGAGGTTTTTGATCAGAACTTTGTGGATGACAACCAAGGAGGCCAATTGAGATGCGTCCCAGTGGCAAAAAAGTTGAGGACTATTGGATCTAATTCTTCAGGCAACAAGCAAGTAACGGGCAAAGTCAGTTCTGTATCTGGATGCTAGATTTATGATGGGTGAAGTTTCGATTCTCTCAGGTCATCCTGTCCAAGAAGTCTAAAGCAAGAAACGATGCTACTGCTAGTCAATATTTCTGTGTGAGTAGAGTTGTGTGCCTCATGAAATGCTGTTGGGGAGGCGTGAATACCTATTCTGCCCAAAGTTTGGTATGCGGTGTTTCTTAAAGAGGAGCTATGGGTTACATGAAATAGAAAAGTTGAAAGGTAGATTTTGGTTTTACAACACAATCCCACAATAGAGATTGAAATAGGTTAAAGCTCTCCGTGTTCATGGATCTCTAACGGTTCTAGAGGAAATAAATGCAATGACAGTAAAGTTTTGTAGAGAGGACTTCTTGTTCAATAGTTAAGGGGCTATTGCTGCAGGAAGATTTTTTCCAAAACAATTCCATGGGGCAAGGGGAAACTGATATAGGTTAAGTAATGCGCTTACTGTCATTGCATTTATTTCCAAAACAAATCCATCTCAAGTCAGGTTTTGTTCCTATTTTTGTCTGTCGTTTCATTTTTCTTGAAATGTAATATAGTTTGGAGAAACAATGGAACTTTTATCTATGTATAAGATGAGAGAAAGATGCAGCACGTGGATTGATGTCATATATTTCTTCCGAACACTGTCGTTTGGTTGATTTTAGGATTGAAGGTAATTCTATAATCAAACATTTCTAAAATTAAAGTATCGATAAACACAAAATTAGGAATTTCTAGTATTATAATAAATTTTTAAATTTTTTGGTAAACACAAAATTAGGGATTTTTAGGATTATAATAATATTTTAGAAAAAAAATTCATTAAGGGAAAATGAATACCTCTAAAGATATGTGGTATTTTAGAAATTTCTTAGGAAAGGAAAATAGAAAATTTAATTATGATAAAATTATCCATCCATTTTCTAAAATATTTAAACGTGATTAAATAAAAATATTTGATTATATTTTAGATAATAAAATAAATCTAAAAAATTTGTATATGGATATTTTTGATAAATGTAAGCCGAACAAAGGGAAGAAAAAATTATAAGAATTATAAAAAGTACAGAGTCAATCTTTTATTCCTAACAATTCTAAGTAAAGCGATTCACAAGATAAAATATGATTCTCAAAGTAATAATAGAATCTCTCAACCAAAGGTTCCCTTAAGATATGTATTTTCATGCTTAGCCGATGAATTTAAAATTTAAAAGGGTTAATACACCCCGACCCAAATCTTTGCCATTTTATTTTATTCAATTCCACATTTTTATTTTTATTTTTATTAGTCTCAAATTTTTAATCCGCTAGTTCAATATAGTCCCAACTGTTAAAAAACGACGACAGAGACAAACTCCGTTAAATTTGAATAATTGATTTTTTTTTTTTACAAAATTACCCCTCCCTCGTCTGAAACGCGTTCCTTGACTGCAATGGACGTCGTCTATGCTATGAAGAGGCTCTATGGCTTTGGCGGTTAAGAAACTTTCTTAGATCTGGTTGATTTTTTCTGTTGCTTTAGTCTCCTCTCAGTTTGAATGCTTGTTTTAAAGTATTACTGTAGTGCTAGTAGATCTGGACCTGTAATTGAAAAGTTTGGGGTTATATGAAATCAATGGATTAATGTTTCAGCTGTTTAGTGTCTGTGTTAAACTAGTTGGCTTCACAAGATCTAAATTGAATGCGCAGACAACCTGTTTGATGTTTTAAAATTCTCAGAAAGTAATGGCTTTGTTAACTTTGAAGCACTTCATTTTCAAGGAGCACTAGGCTGGTGATAAGAATACAAAAAATTGAATTCTCATATTTGAATCTTTCTAACAGATACCCGATAGAAATCCCAATGGGTTTTTGGTGGAATGTGCTGCTGGGACTAAAATGGGTAGTATTCTATATTAATGAGTTCCTTAGAGCCTGTACTCGCAAAATTTGTTGGATGTTTTGCCTGAGAATATACTAAGTACATAGGAAGTTAGGAACATGGCTAATCACTGACCTACTGTTTGGTTAATAACCAAATCTGTCTGTGTCTACCTTTAACTAATAGCACAACTACATCTATGTGGTTGGTTTTTACTTTTTAGCATTGGATGCAGATCAGCAAGGAATATATCTCACAGCATTTTTAATTTTTTTTACCAAACAGCATACTCCGTTTCCCAGAAGTCATTTTCCTACAGAACTTTTTCTCACAGAACCGGAATGTCAAACAGACCCTAAGTACCCTGGATTGCTTGAAATACTGCTGTTTGTGATAGTACTGATCGAACAATGGGTTTGGATGGATTTTTATGCTTGAGCAGGTTGTTCAAATTTAATGTCATTGTTCACCATTCAGGAATCAGGAGAATGCAGTTGTTGCAGTTTAGATAGGAAGTGTTAGTTTACAACTTTCCTGCATTGAACTGATTGCTAAAGTGCGGTGTGGAACATGTCAAAGACCAAGAGGAGAATCAACTTGAAGCTGCAGATTTGTTTTGGATAAGCCGGGAATATATAATAGATCCAAGTACTGAATTTCTGCCGGGAGCTGGAGCATCTTTTCTGCAGGTGTGGCATCTAATTTTGTCCTGAATGATGTAAATAATTTTGGTCATCCTTACCTTTTGCAGCTTGCTATTAGAACTTTCTCTGTATCAATGAAGTAGAGAGAGTATCTCTAGACATTGGACTTCTTATAGGCCATACCCTGAAAGTTGAATTGATTTTAATGTCTAACAATCATAGATGTATCATATAGCTTTTTTCTTATTCAAACCTCTTGTAGAGGCGAAATACAACTTGGGATACTTCAGTCATGTTAGGAAACACTCTTTAGAATGCAGAAAAAGCATCATAGCATCTTTTGTTCCTTTCATTTCTGTAGATAATAATCGTAAGAGCTAAGTAGTATTTAATTTGCTATGATCTGGGGAAAAACCACTGCCATTGACTTCCTTTTTCGGGCCAACATAGTAGTTGGCAAATTGGCATTGCTTCAAAGAAATATATTCACAACCATACACCAATAACTAGTACTGCTTAGTTGAAGCTGCAAGCTTCTCCTGCAAATCCCAACTTAAACTCCTTAGTATCATATATAACCCTTTGGTTTCTCTGCTGATAATTCCCAACTATCCCTGTCTCTTCTTCATCGGCGAGGCTTGCTACAGCCAAGCAGACCTGAGACGCGTCAGTGTTTGCGAAATAGAACATCCCTGTTAAATCCACAGTGAGTTCAACATTTCCCTCAAAATACATCTTCATGGTAGGAATCTCAACTTCTTGATACGAACTGAGATTAAAGCAAGTATCCAAGATCAAGAAAGGCGACGCAGAAGGAACTTCAGAAAATTGTTTCAAGAACTCAGCTTTCAGAGCCCTGTAGATTGAGGGGGGAAGCCTTGAAATGACAGTTCCAGAATCAATGAGGATTCTGCCATTGCCAAAACTTGGTGACTGTAATGCCACCCCACCGACGCTTATACCAGTTAAGTTGAGGAAATAGAAAGTGGGCATTGTTGGATTGACAAGCATCCCAATTGCAATTGCAATTCCTAGAGAAGACGAAGGAGGATGGAGTGAATAGTTTGGCAAAAAAAAAATTCTTGTTCAAGGAACGTGTAGATGAGGGGAGGGGTAATTTTGTAAAAAAATATATTCAAATTTAACGGAGTTTGTCCCGTCACCGTTTTTTTAACAGTTGGGACTATATTGAACTAATGGATTAAAAATTTGAAACCAATAAAAATAAAAAATAAAATGATAAAAATTTAAAATCGGAGCATATTAACCCAAATTTAGAATGATTCATTAAATTATTCTTATTCGAGCATTATTGAGTTTGAAAAAAGAATGGAAAGAGTTGACACCCATTGGATTCGACTGTACCAAGTTTCATCGGATAACTCATTAAATTGCCCATTATCTAATCACTTTTAAATTTTAACCATTTTAACCTAATAATATTCGAATGAAATTATTATATTTCGAAAAAACAGCTGAAAATTACCCGAAAAAGATCGAAAAATATGAAAAACATCTTTCACATCTATACCATCAAAATAAAACTACTGATTCTTAAAAAAATAAAGAAAAGGTTAATTGTGATTGAGTTGGTATTTTTATTTTATTTTTAAGCTCGCTTTTTTCCCATGGTGGGGGTGGTGGGCGGCAGTCAATTGTCACTGTGAAGCCGTACTCCAATAAAAGTGCCAGCGTGGCAGTAGTGGAGACTTTCCACAGGTTTGACTTGTGACTACTCCACAATAACAAGTCAGCAACCGCAATTTAGCATTTTTACTCCTAATTTTTGTTCATTCTTTTCAATTAAGCCTCCTTTTAAACTAAATCTCAAATAAGCTCTTATTTTTGCTAAATTATCTCAATTAGGTCCATGCTTTCAATTTCTTCAATCCTAATTTGTCACATGAATAGTTGTTTCCATAACTCACCGTTTCTAGAAAAGAGAGTTCGCAAGGGTTATAATGTTATGTGTATATTGAGTTTGTTTGCTGAGATAAAATTCTCTAATATCTTGTACACATTGTATGACGTAATTTTTTTATATTTCTGTTGTTTCACTTTTTAACCCCCCAAAAAATGTCACGTATAGAAATACATTTATTTTCTGGCTAATTAAAATTGTGGGAATTGAAAGAAACTAAGAGCAGTGACTTAATTGAGAAAGTTGCAGAAATGCAGGGACTCATTTAGAATTTAGTTTACGTGAGGGCCTATTTGAAAAATACGAAAATATTGGAGCTAAAAATTATCTATCTTTTAGTCTTTGGTCTTTTGCCGTGTCCTTCTTAATCTTCTACTTGTCCACTCATCATTACCACAGCCTGCAAAGCAACCTCCTTAAAAAGTTTATTACTTTTTCTTTTTTTTCCCACTAATTTTTTCTTGTTCAGCTCAACCAAATAAAAAATTATTTACTTATATTAAATAGGGAAAACGACAGATTGGCACCCAGGAGATACTCCGGTGGACAATCGGACCACCAGACTATCGCCGTGACCAATCGGACCACCAAGAAATCTCCGTTAGACAAAAATGCACCCAGCGTTATGTCCGTTAGACAATAAAACCACCGTGCCCCTCACTTTTCAACAGCTTTCCTTAACCCCGTTAAAAACAACCAATTTGGCTCCATTTTCCTCCGTCTAAATCCCTAAAAACACATTTCCCTCCTTTTCCTCTTAGACAGAAAACCTAAATCCCTAAAATCACATTTTTCCCTTTCTCCTCTTCGACAAATCTTCGCTGCTCGTCGTCATCCCTGCGGCGCTCGCTGCTCCGTCCTTGCTGCTCGACGTCGCTTCTTCCTTGCTGCTCGAGGTCGCTGGTTCCTTGTCGCTCGACGTCGCTGCTTCGCTGACAACATTCCTCCTTTGCAGGTACATGTCTATATACCTCTTTTACAATGCTGTTTCTTGTACCTGTGCTGTAATTGTGTGCTAGTTGATTAGTAGCTCATTGGGCGTGGTATTATGCAATTGGGTTTTTGGCTGTGGATTTCCTTGCTAAAACTAGCAGTATGAGTTCAATTAGTAAAATTAATTTGCTTACAATATGCCTATCGGATTCATGAGGCTTTTACGGCTGTGGGTGTCAGTCTGTCGTTGGATGTTGTGGATGAATCTCTTTGATGGATAATGGGTGTCTTGGGCATTTAGTTGATTGTTATTTATGTCGTCTGTTCTCCTAACTTGCATTATCCAAACATCTTCAAAAAAGTGATTAACACATCCTTATATTTATGGTTTGCATAGTATTTTCTTCTATGTTTCTACATTAAATTTTGAGGGATAAATATTTTAATGTAGGTATAATGGATTATAATTGGAAGTTCCACGTCTCCTTGTACTATAATGGGAAATTAACCCACGGAGCTCCCTGTACTAAGTACATTGGTGGAGATGTGATGGTTCTTGTCGATTGTGATCCAAAGACATGGGGTTTAGGATACTTATTAGGCAGAGCACATGTGCTTGGGGTTAGAAATATACAAAATTTCGTATGGCATTTACCTGATAGTGATTTAGCAGCAGGCTACAAGTTGTTATCTTCTACTGAAGATTTCAACAATTTCATTAATTGCATTGGCAGTGAAGCTTTTGTTGATGTTTATGTTGAGCATACATATTTAGCACCCGTTGAAGAGGAAGTTGAGGTTGTTCAGGAGGGTGGTGAGGAGGCAAACATTGATGAAAATGATGATGATGAAGAAGAAGGGGTAACGGTTAATGGAAGAGAGGATGATGATGCTGAAGAAGAAGGGGTGGAGGTTAATGGAAGAGATGATGATGATGCTGATTTTGAAGCTGGTTATGCGAGGATGTCAGGGTATGAGAATACCAGAGGACCTGGAGATTCAGATGAGGATTATGCCAGCCCAGATGACTCAGACAATGAAGCTGCTCCAGTTTTAATGTCTTTCAAGTCAAATCCATGTTTAGAGGATCCATTTTGTGAGGATATGGTCTTCACTGATACTCAGGAACTTCGTAATGCCATTAAGGACTATGGCATCAAGTTTGGTTATCCTATTAAAATTCAGAAAAGTGACAAACTGAGAGTAGTGGCTAACTGCTCTACCGGGAAATGTCCTTGGAGGTTATATGGTTCGAAGAAGAATTTCGAAAAGGTTCTAAAGGTAGTGTCTTATGAACCCCGACACACTTGTAATAGTATCATCAACAGTGCTCTTTCAACACAAGACTGGATTACAAGAAAGTATCTCAATAGATTTAGGAACCAGCCAAACTTGACGCCAAAAGCATTGAAGGAAGAAGTTTACACACATCACAATGTTAACGTGAGTGTCAAGAAGTGTTACAGAGCAAAGCTTAAGGCTCTTGAAATTATAAATGGAAACCATGAGGCTCAATATGGTCAGATTTGGGAGTATCTTGCAGAGCTTCAGCTGAAATATCCAGGATCTGTATTGAGAGCACGCTGCCCGCCGGATGCTGACAATATGCCACCGAGATTCCAAAGAGTTTTCCTGTGCCTAGAACCTCTGTGCAAAGCTTTCAAATCCTATTGCAGGCCAATTGTTCATGTGGATGCTTGCCATCTCAAAGGTAAATATCCTGGTCAATTGGTTGCGGCAATGGGACTTGATGGTAACAATGGTATGTTCCCACTTGCGTATGGTGTGGTGGAGATAGAATCAAAAGAAACGTGGATTTGGTTCCTTAATCAGTTGGAGGAGGGAATCGGGAGCATTGAGGAAAATAACTGGGCTTTCATGTCTGACCAACAGAAGGTGAACCATATCATATTAGTTTTACATGTTTTATTCTCTATATTGCCGATACTAAAAATAGTTTTCAATTGTGCAGGGATTGATACCCGCTTTGAAAGAAAGAAATGCTGAACACAGATTTTGCTTGAGACATGTGTACAGCAACTTTAAACTCAAACCAGAATGGCACAACAAGGAAATGAAGGATATATTGGATGCAGCCGCGTTGTCAATGACAGAGAAGGAATTCAAAATGCATATGGAGAAGTTTGATGCAAAGAATGCCACTGCAGCGAAAAACTACCTCATGAAGCTTGGTCCACAACACTGGTCAAGACATCTATGGGGAACAAGAGCAAAGTCGGGTATGATCTTAAACAACCCCAGTGAATGTTTTAATGCTTATATTATGGGTGAAAGGGACAAGCCTATAGTTACCATGTTAGAGGGTCTTAGGAAGATGTGCATTAAGTTGGCAAAGGATAGGACAAATAAATTGGCAGGCTATAAAGGTCCCGTATGTCCACAAGCACAAGTTAAGCTAGAGGCCAATAAGAAACAGGCAAGGTTTTGGAAGGCTACTGATTGTGGGGATGAAAAATTTGAGATTGCTAAGGATAGGGTACAATTTGCAGTCAACTTAAACAGTATGTCATGTGCATGTAATGAGTGGGATTTAACTGGAGTTCCTTGTGAGCATGCTGCTAGAGCTATTTTTGCAATTAATGGTACTCCAGAGGGGTATGTATCACCATACCTACACATGTCAGCCTATAACAGCTTGTGGAGTGTGAAGTTGGAACCTATGAATGGAGAAAATTTGTGGCCTGCTTCTTCACAAACCAGACCTCTTCCTCCACATCTTAAAAGACAGCCAGGCAGACCTAAACGGGTCAGAATAAAGGACAAAGATGAAGCTTCGAACCCCTACAGACCTAAGAAGAGGAAGATCACAATAGTTTGTAGTAAGTGTAAGCGACCTGATCATAACTCAAGGACTTGCAGAGGGGAAGTCAAGAATAAAAAGGACCATACACATGAATACTACATGGGTTTCAGTGTTCCTATCCGGCAAGCATCAATGGTAAATGCTATCTATCTAATTTCTGAGTTGTCCATTGTGTTTTCATCAATGTGGATATGTTTTCTTATTTTCTATAATTTTCTAACAGTCGAGTGTACGTACTGAAGACTATACTATCAACAGTTTAGAAATGGTTGGGCCTAGTTCTGAGAACCTCATTGCAAATCCTGATGTCTTAACACAAGTATGTATGCTGCTGAGCTTTCGAACACTATACTGCTGTCAATTACTTGTTTGACGATATTCATTGCTTAATGTAGGAATCCGCCAACCTGGAGTCTATTCAACCTAGGCAAACAGTTGCCAAGCAAGTCGTCTCCAGATATAACCAACCTCGCAAGCCACCGATTCCTATAACTCGTAAATTACCAGTTGAAGCAGCCGCCAAAGCACCAATTCCTAAGCTTACTGTGAAGAAAAAGAAACCTAGCAGTGATGGAAAAAAGTAGTGCTAATGCCGTTTTGGATAGTTTAAGATTTTGTATGCCTTTTTGGGATTAACAGGTACTAAGTGATATTATGTGAACTTAGTACTAATTTTGGATGCTACCTTGCTTTTTAGAAGATGCAGGTTTTATTTTGGACCTATACATATATCATTAATTCTCCTTTTTTTTTCTTCTTCTTTTTCTCTATTGATTATTTTGCCTTAAATTATGTGGTATTGGGTATAAAATTCTTGTCTTTTTAATGAAGAAGACAAGAATAATTAATAAAATAAAATAAAAGAAGAAGAAGACAGTAGAATGTATTTGCAACATTGAAGAAGATGCAGGTTTTATTTTGGACCTATATATATATCATTAATTCTCCTTTTTTTTTCTTCTTTTTCTCTATTGATTATTTTGCCTTAAATTATGTGGTATTGGGTATAAAATTCTTGTCTTTTTAACGAAGAAGACAAGAATAATTAATAAAATAAAATAAAAGAAGAAGAAGACAGTAGAATGTATTTGCAACATTGAAGAAGTTCAAAGTCAAACTTAATTGGTACAAGATTTTCCTTAACTTAAAACTTTATCATCGTATACAGCATGATCAATACTCCAAAACAGATGAAAACAAGCCATGACAATTTCAAAAAAAACTTTAGCCTTTTAACTTGTTCTTGGTGCTTCACAACCTCCAATCGAGCCGCTTCAATTTTTGGCAATAACATGGAGACCAATACACGACCTCTCTCACATGTCGGTGGATCCTTCCACGCAAAGTACCCACAATTATTTCCTCTTCGCGATGCAATACTCTCATACCTAGAGCAACCAAAGAAGCGCCTCCCTGGGTTTGCGTTTGTCCAACTCGTTCTAACCCTAGCTGGAATATTGCACCAGCACAACACACATCGACTTTGAGATTGCCCACTTGTCTCCTCCATTGAGCTCTCCATCTTCAAATGAATCGATATTTTCTTCACACTCTTATCTCCTCTGGAGAAAATGAACTGCAGCAATCAATTGTACTACTACTTCAACAAATGAAAAAAAATTCCACACAAGCAAGTTGAACTCAATAACAGATTAAAACTACAAGTTATGATGCAACTAATAATCATGGAGTGTATCGGAAAGTGCCCGAGGGCCTGGTGGCAACACTTGGTCACTATTAATGACTGTATTTTACTTCAGCGGATTAACATTAGATAACTATCTTGAACCAGATAAGCAATACAAAATACATTCCCTCAAGTTCAGTAAAACCAGGTGCATGGTATACCTCAATCCGCCATGCATATGCTTTCAACTACTTAAACCAGCAAACTCCATCTATCTACAGGATAACTAAGCTGATAAATCAAACCCAAAATGGACTAAAATCTGAATTTCGTTTTTAATTCATCACCTCCTCAACATATTAAAACCAACCGATAAACATAAAAATCAAACACCATAAGCGAAACAGAAACTGTTTCTAATGCAACGAAAATCAAAATTCATCAAACTTCTAAGCATGAATTTAATATGAAAATTAGAGGGCGATCATGATGAACCTGCAAAGGAGGAATGTTGTCAAGGAAGCAGCGACGTCGAGCGACAAGGAACCAGCGACGTCGAGCAGCAAGGAAGAAGCGACGTCGAGCAGCAAGGACGGAGCAGCGAGCGCCGCAGGGATGACGATGAGCAGCGAAGATTTGTCGAAGAGGAGAAAGGGGAAAATGTGATTTTAGGGATTTAGGTTTTCTATCTATGAGGAAAAGTGGGGAAATATGTTTTTAGGGATTTAGACGGAGGAAAATGGAGCGAAATTGGTTGTTCTTAACGGTGTTAAGGAAAGCTGTTGAAAAGTGAGTGGCACAGTGGTTTTATTGTCTAACGGACATAACGCTGGGTGCATTTTTGTCTAACGGAGATTTCTTGGTGGTCCGATTGGTCACGGCGATAGTCTGGTGGTCCGATTGTCCACCGGAGTATCTCCTGGGTGCCAATCTGTCGTTTTCCCTATTAAATAAATGGATATTTCCATGACTGTCTTGTAAGCTAATTTCCAGTTTCCGCAATTTGCAAGGACTCTAGATTCCAGTTCCCTTCAAACCGGAAGGTAAGAGGAGTCACCTCCCCCACACCTGAAAGTTCCATCTCATCTTCTGCCACCACAATGAAAAAAACGCATTTGCAACCCGAAAATCAGAAGAAAAAGAAATAAAAAAACCTTAAAAACTTCCTTAACTGATGCAGTAAGAGAACATAGGTCATACCTCTAACTGTTCTAGCAATAACACTTCTGCTGCTTCTCCTCGGTTTATCTGTCTTCTCTCTCTACCTTATACTCAAAATATTCCATCTTTAAAGAAAAACGTTATAAAAGGTTTGGGGTTGATGGGTGTTTTGTCCAATCTAAGAGGATCGAGAGCTCCACCGCAAGAAGGGCTTCCGACATCAGATGGGCTAACTTCATCAACACCTTCTGCTTCTTCTTCTTCAGCTTCAGCTCCGTTTAAGATGAAGTGGTCAAATTTCTTGCCTATTTTTGTTGCTCTTGTGGTATTAGCAGAGATCGCCTTTCTGGGTCGTCTTGATCACGGAAAAAATGCAGCTATACTTGATACCATGGCCGATTACTTGTTTCCTTATAACGATTTGGTTGTGGGGAATGACGATTCGGGTCTGGAAGTCACTGGTACTGACAAAAATCAGAGAGCTGCGGAGTCAGATATCTGTGAGGAGTTCTTAGAGAGAGAGGATGATGTTGTTTATTCAAGAGATTTTAATAAAGCTCCCATATTTGTTTCTGGCGGTGAAAAGGTATTTTTCCTTTTCTTCTTTTCTTTTTTGTTCTTGAAAAGGCATTAGGCTCAATGTTTTTTGGGCTGTGGATTTTCTTTTTTCATATACTTGGTAAATTCTGTGGCGTTCTATTATCAGATTAGGAACATTGGGTTCATTTCTAGGTTGTTAATTCTGCCTTGGCTTTACTGAGTCAGGGCCAAACAAGTAATGCTTAATTGTTTATGTTTCATACGAGAAAGGGAGGAGGAAATTCATACAGCTGACTTCAATTAGCTGTTGTGAGTGAGGTTCAGTTTCGGCCTTAGTTAAGTTGTTTATTGATGATGGGGAATTAGGACATAGAAACTTGATATTGTAGTGTGTGCGAAATGAATTTCACAATTGCACAAGCCTTGAGTTGATTAGGTTTCTCTTTGGTTCATCCCTTTCATATTGTGATTCTTTTCGGGGTCTAATGATTTTTATAATTCAAATAGTCACTGTATGCTTTGCAAATTGGTTGCATTTTGGCGAATCTGTAACCATATCGATACTTACGTTTTATGCAGGAGTGGAAGACTTGTGCAGTGGGATGCCATTTTGGATTTGATTCTGACAAGGTTCCTGATGCAGCATTTGGGGCACCTCAACAACAGGGTGGACTTGCTAGTGTTCTGAGATCCATGGAATCAGCCCAGTACTATGCAGAGAATAATGTTGCTCAGGCACGACGGTGGGTAAGCACAATCTAAAATGCCTAGACTGATTTTCAGAAAGCTTTTTGTTTCTCTGTAATCAGTTCTCAAGCAAGTTTCAAATGACCATATAACAACTCCTTTTGAGTTTA
The DNA here is from genome assembly GCA_963691705.1 of Viola odorata. Lineage (NCBI taxonomy): Eukaryota > Viridiplantae > Streptophyta > Magnoliopsida > Malpighiales > Violaceae > Viola > Viola odorata. The sequence goes on from OY829544.1 coordinate 1,503,040, forward strand.
GCTTCTTGCCTTACTTTGTATGCAAGAGAATCATATACCTAATTTGCATTCTAATCAAGATAACAACATTTTGCATACATCATTTCATTTTTGTGCCTACAAACAACATAACACAGAGAACTGGTTGAGTGGGAAAACATTTTTTATAATGAATTTTAATTTTATTATGATAATTTAGGATCTCGATTATTCATGAAGTTAGAAATAGCTTTTATGTTTTGTCTTACCAATACCTATGAAATGTTTTTGGTTCTAGATTCATTCTTGATAATGACTAATGCTTTACTCTTTTCCTGAATTAGAAGGGGATATTCTATCATAATGACTACCAGTCTCTCATCAGATGTGCCAGTTGGATACTTTTCTTGGGCTGAGTATGATATCATGGCACCTTTGCAGTCAAAGACTGAGAATGCCCTTGCGGCTGCATTTATTTCCAACTGTGGTGCTCGCAACTTCCGCTTGCAAGCACTTCTTGGACTTGAAAAGTCTGGCATCAGAATTGATTCTTATGGCGGTTGCCATCGTAACCGTGATGGAAGCGGTGAGCATGCCAATTCCCTCGAATCATGTGCATGTGCATGAGTTTCATCCATCGCCTTTTACCCATTTACTCTCATCACCACTTGGTTATGCATGAGATTGCATGTTTATTCATACTTAGATTGTCTTCTCTTTGCATGTCATTGTGGAAAACAAGTAAAAATCTGCATCAGATAGTGAGGATTATACTTTCATATGATTTATGAAAAGCCAAGGAGTATAGAAATAAAATGTCAGGGAAGAGATGAACATGCATAACCATTGTGCTTGTAGCTCAATGGTATTCCTTGCAAAGCAGGGATGGGCATCTCGAGGTCAATTTCTAGCTTCTTCACTCATCCCATAAAACCAAATAAAATAAGATAAAAGTCTTTGGATACGTATGTTAAATCTGGTGGTAGTTCACATTCAACTGTGAAGTTTAAGCATGTCTGCAGGATTAAAAAGCTTAATGTGGGAACACAGAGTTAAAAAGGCCTTATTGGAAGACAGTGTACTTCACTTGTACTGTGCAATTATTTTGTCCAAAATTAATAATATCTGCCAAGACATTGTTGACTGATTTAATAAATTGGATTATAACCTGCCATGTTTGGCTCATGAATCATGATTATAGAATTCTGAATATAGCAATGATTTATATTTTCTGTTGTAATGTCTTCTTCAGCTGTGAAAAAAGTGGAAGCTCTAAAGCGCTATAAATTTAGCTTGGCTTTTGAAAATTCAAATGAGGAAGATTATGTCACTGAAAAGTTTTTCCAATCCCTTGTAGCTGGTATGTGGGAACTGCATCTCTCTCTCTCTTTCCCATGTGTGTTTGAGTTTTCTCATGGTGCATCAATAATAATTATGAAAACCAACTTGAATTTTTGTAGGAACCATCCCCGTTGTTGTTGGTGCTCCTAATATTCAGGAATTTGCCCCCGCACCTGATTCAATTTTACATATTAAAGAACTAGAAGATGTTGGACCCATTGCAAAGACCATGAAATACCTTGCAGAGAATCCTGATGCATTTAATCATTCATTAAGGTATAGTCCAATTTCATCTTGCTGGAGATATTTTTGTTTGTTTTCCTATGGTTCCTTGATGAAGGTATGCCAATTAATCAGGTGGAAGTACGAGGGTCCGTCTGATTCTTTCAAGGCCCTATTGGATATGGCGGCTGTACACTCATCTTGCCGTCTTTGCCTTCACCTTGCAACTATGATACGGGAGAAAGAAGAAAATAGCCCAGGGTTTAAGCGGCGCCCCTGTAAGTGCAGCACAGGGACAGAAACTGTGCATCATTTATATGTAAGAGAAAGAGGAAGGTTTGAGACAGAGTCCATTTTCTTGAGGTAACCGCTTTAGTTTCATGACATTATTTCATCTGTGTTTGACCCGACTTCCGGATCTCTTTGTTACATATGCAAACCTACAAACATCTTATTCTTTGATAAGCAAGCCAAAAGAAAACTAGTTGACTCCTTTTGTATCCTTCTCATTTTTCGAGTTGGTCACTAAAGTCAGTACGATGAAATTGTGTATAACATGGACTTGAATTTGTTTTCGATGTTCTATCGCCTTTTTTTCTTGTTAACAAGACAAAGATGTGCAGGTCTGGGAATTTAACTCTAAAGGCCCTGGAGTTTGAGGTGCTTAAAAAGTTCAAGTCTATGAAACACGTGCCCATTTGGAAATCAGAAAGACCTGAAAGCATAAGAGGAGGAGATGATGAGTATAAAGTTTACAGAATATACCCTATAGGAATGACACAAAGGCAAGCTCTGTATACATTTAGATTCAATGGGGATTCTGATTTCAAGAATCACTTGGAAGCGAACCCTTGTGCAAAGTTTGAAGTTATCTTCGTCTAGAATCATCCCGGCGTGCTATCAACTTACGCAGAGTTTAAGCCTGCTAGCTGAAAAGCCCTGCGGGCAGCTGCTTTCTTCTTTTCCCTTTGTGCTCCCTGTAATTCATCCCATCTGCTGGTTGACATCACCTATGAAAACGGTTACCACTGCAAGAAGAAAACAACGACAAGTATAGCTTACTTGGATATAACTGTAGCGATCCAACCAAATAGATCCTTTGCTGACCTTGCACTTCAAACGAGCTTCTCTAGTTATTTTGTCCTGGCTGCAAGAAGTTGTAAGTTGTAACATGCATCTGCATTGGATTTGCAGGTTTGATCTGTTAGACTTGATTAGAAGGAATGGAACTTGATTACAGACATTGGCTCCCCAGCAGCTGAACTTACATTTTGCTAATCACATTGAAACTAGTGTTTTTGAAGTAATTTTAATTTTTTTAATTAATGAGGTTTTGCTAATCACATTGTATGTTCTCACCGTCGCGCTGGTCCCCTTAGTAATCACTCGTTTGATTATTGTTGTGCTGCTTTGTTTCTCCCTAAAGTATGGATTGGTAGAAGTGGTTTCAGTGGTTAAGTGAACCCATTCGACCTGAAGAATGTGTGCAAACTCAAAATTTTCTACATCTTTTAAATACCCAACTGAGTATAGAAAATAATTATTTACTCCGAGCATTTTACTCCTCAGTAGAATAGTTCGACTAAACCCAGGAGGAATAGTCAAAAGTGATTAAATGTGTTGGGTGTGAAAGAAAGGTATGACCATATTACCTCTGGAATTGGAGAAAGATCGTAAGTAGGTACACCATGGGATGTAATCTTAAATTCTGTTAGATTGGGTGTTCTCATAGGAAAAAACTTAGGTAGATTATGATCTAGGATGATGACACATGTTCCAAATAGTGGCTGACATTTTTGGTAGCGGACCAACCTCAGAGCCGCTTAAACCACCACGGACTATAACCAAAGTTTTCAAATGGTGAAACATGAATGGAATATTCTTACATTGAGCCAAAACCTGCAATAAAACGAGGTCAGCAGAAACATACGCGTCATCAGTGAGCTAATTAAGGGTTGGAAGAAAAAAGAAACAAGCATTACCACAATTAGAATTCTAATTTTAGTCAAAGGCCGTAAACAGCTGACTGGTATTCAACATTCAACATCCCCCCACGTCACTAATCAGGTTTTGGAATCTTTAACTTCGCACACCATCGTCAATCATTTACCGAACACTTCCCTTCTTCGATCTTCTTTCTTGTTGTTTTCTTGTTTTGGGTCTTTCCCAATTGCTCCAAAATCATTCTTCAATCAGTTACGTCCGCCGTCGGTCTACTCTTAGTTTCTGGGTTGTCATTTATCATTTCTTGAGTAGGTTCTGGGTCGTGTTTTTCTCAACAAGTTCTGGGTCGTCTTTCATTATCCGTTCTTGTTCTTTGGTCATGCATTTTACGTTTCTGTTCATAGTACTGACCATGCGATGGGATCTTGAACGGTCGATTCTTCTGGGGTAGTTTCTTACTTTTAACTTTTGTTGGTCATCTCGCCGTTGCTCTGATCAGCTCCATTCTTGGTTAAAGCGGCGAAGCATTTTTGGTATTACTCAGCACCACTAGTTTATTGTTGGCTTTGCCTTCACTAATGGTAATATTTGGTTTTCGTTGTTATGTAGTTGAGTGGAGATGAGTTGTACGTAAGAAGATATTTTTGGTCTTTGTTATGAGAATTATAATGTAATCGAGGAATTATAATGAATTTTTTGCTATCTACGTTTCATTTCATTGTTCTAATTACTGTTTTTTCTTTAAAGATATATTAATTCCTTGTTCTCTTAGATTTATTATAATGTCACCAGTCACCAGTCACCACTATTCTTTTACAATCAGCAATATCTTAACTCTTTTCCTACCGCATCATCAACACAATTTTATTTTTCTGTGTTTCATTCCTTTCTCTTTCATTTTTTTTCTAATCATTGTCGTCATCATCAAACGATTACGAGAAAAATAATATACACTAATCAGTTAAAATATAATTTCATATCCACACAAACTTATTTTACTTTAATTAATTATACTCATTATTATATGAATTGACAAGTAAAATAAAAATAAATAAATAATAATGAAACAATAGGAATAGGAATAGGATTGTTGGGGAGAGAGACAAGGAGGCAATAGTTGTTTGTAAAGAAATCTCGGTTGAGGGTATGGAAAGGGCATAATATTCGCCACATGTTTGTAAAATTTCTTCCCTGTTAAGTCTAAAACATGTGGCGGCTCTTGTGTTGTATCGTGTGTGTCTGTCTCTTGGCCTTTGTCGAGGGTTAGCACTTAGCAGTAGCATCCTCAAATCCTCATCCCCCTGTTTCTTAATTTTATCTGTTTGTTTCCTTCACATGGATTGATGCCGCTTGCTTCCACTGGGCATTAATGGTTTTTTCTCCATCAAAATTCTATTATTAAAATATTATTTAATCAAGTGATAAAAATATCAATAAATATGTTCTCAACAATTTACTTGCTTCTTTTTTACCTCCAAAGTCCAAACCAGATCAATCTGCCACCTCTCAAGTCTTCTCCACTTTCACTCCAAAGAATACATAACATGACTCTTAACACCACCCAAAAGCCCTTCTTCCTCATCCCACCACAAAAAAAACATTTTTTATGGTCCCATATATCTCCTGCAAAACCATGCCATCACCACCACTCCATTTCTCCTCCTCCTCCACATCTCCTCCTCCTCCTCCTAACATCTTCCATTCACCATGTCATCACTTTCTGTTCGTTTCCTTTCTCCTCCATTATCATTCTCTCCTTCTTCTTCCAATTCCTCCTCAAAACCCACATCAAGACTCTTTGCTGTGGGCCCAACTGTGGCCCCACAAGTGCAGGGAGAGGTTGCTGTTGATGCAGTAAGGTTAGAACCAAGAGTGGAGGAGAAAAATGGATTCTTTATCCTCAAGGAGAAGTTTAGGCAAGGTATTAACCCTCAAGAGAAGATCAAGATTGAGAAAGAACCCATGAAATTGTTCATGGAGAATGGAATTGAAGATCTTGCTAAGCTGTCAATTGAAGATATTGATAGCACTAAAACCACCAAAGATGATATTGATGTTAGGCTCAAGTGGCTTGGTCTCTTCCACAGAAGGAAACATCAATGTAAGTTCTTTACAATTGCAGTTGATTTGAAATATCAGATATTTATAGACTTTTGCATAAGATTTGTAATACTTTGAAGATCAGGACTGGACCCTGTATTGTAATTGACAAGAACTCATCAGATTTGTGTTTGTTCTTGTTAGATTTTGCTTCTAATTAAATGAATTTTTTGTCTGAAAATCAATTGCAATAATTTGTCAGAATTCATTGTCTGAAGATTTATGTTATTTCTTTATCAGATGGTAGATTTATGATGAGGCTGAAGTTACCAAATGGGGTGACAACAAGTGCACAAACGAGGTACTTAGCAAGTGTGATAAAGAAATATGGGAAGGATGGATGTGCAGATGTTACAACCAGGCAGAACTGGCAGATACGAGGTGTGGTGTTGTCTGATGTGCCGGAAATACTCAAGGGTCTTGATCAAGTTGGCTTGACAAGTCTGCAGAGTGGCATGGACAATGTCCGAAACCCAGTTGGAAATCCTCTTGCAGGAATTGATCCAGACGAGATTGTTGATACCAGACCTTACACCAACTTGCTATCCCAATTTATCACTTCTAATTCGCGCGGCAACCGTGCTTTTACTAACTTGTAAGTTTAGACTTTTTATATCTTGTTGGGATGCTCAAGTTTTAGAAGAGATTGTTTTCAACGGCTCTTGATTAATCTTTGAGTACTGGATCGTCTTAGGCCAAGGAAGTGGAATGTGTGTGTTATTGGTTCTCATGATCTTTATGAGCATCCTCACATCAATGATCTTGCTTATATGCCTGCCACAAAGAATGGGCGTTTCGGATTCAATTTGTTGGTTGGTGGGTTCTTCAGCCCCAAGCGATGCGCTGAGGCAATTCCTCTCGATGCCTGGGTATCAGCTGATGATGTGCTGCCATTGTGCAAAGCAGTACTAGAGGCGTATAGAGATCTTGGCTTTAGAGGAAACAGGCAAAAGACGAGAATGATGTGGCTCATTGATGAACTTGTGAGCAAATCATCCATCTTTAATATTGTTCTTTGATCATTTTCCTGTTCTTGTGATGTGTATTTATTCAAATTTGGAAATAAATTGCAGGGTGTGGAAGGATTCAGGGCGGAGGTAGTGAAAAGAATGCCGAATCAAGAACTAGAAAGAGAATCTTCTGAAGATTTGGTGCAAAAGCAATGGGAGAGGAGGGACTACTTTGGTGTCCATCCACAGAAACAGGAAGGTTTAAGCTACATAGGACTTCACATTCCTGTCGGCCGAGTCCAAGCAGATGACATGGATGAGCTTGCTCGATTAGCCGACACCTACGGCTCAGGTGAACTCCGTCTAACTGTGGAGCAGAACATCATAATTCCAAACATTAACAACTCAAATATTGAATCTTTACTCAATGAGCCCTTATTGAAAGACAAGTTCTCACCAGAGCCACCGATTCTGATGAAAGGCCTAGTGGCCTGCACAGGGAACCAATTCTGTGGGCAAGCCATAATCGAGACAAAGGCTAGAGCTTTGAAGGTTACTGAGGAGGTAGGGAGGCTCGTGTCAGTGACACGACCTGTGCGGATGCACTGGACCGGCTGCCCAAACACATGTGGGCAGGTACAGGTAGCTGACATTGGGTTTATGGGGTGCATGACAAGAGACGAGAATGGGAAAGTTGTTGAAGGAGCAGATGTGTACTTGGGAGGGAGAATTGGGAGTGATTCGCATTTGGGAGAAGTTTATAAGAAGAGTGTCCCTTGTAAGGACCTGGTGCCCTTAGTTGTGGACATTTTGGTTAAAGAATTTGGAGCTGTGCCGAGAGAGAGGGAAGAGGCAGAGGATTAGTTCAAGAAAAGAATCCTTTGTTTCTTCTGGTTTTTCTTTTTCTTTTTCTTTTCTGTACTTAGCAGAGATTTAATGCAAGTAGGCTATTATGATGGGCTAATAAGATGTGAAGGAGAGGGCAGTAAGATGATATTGTAGAGCTTTTTTTATTTTTTGCAAGGTACTCAACCCATTCATAAGTGATAGGAAAAAAATTATTCATTTTTAATTAAGATCTAAATTTGAGTTTTAAAAATACAAAAAATTATATTATATGAGTTATCTCTTTTAAAATCTCCATAATACTCAAACAAGATCAATATAATTTGAAGGAATGACAAATGTTTTGATTTTTGATTTTTCTTTTTATAATTTGAAAAGGGTATTGATTTGGGTTATGATGGTCTGGCCCGTTAAGGCTTAAGTAAAGCCCATTAGCGAAGAGAGGGTATTGATTTGGGTTATAATTGTCTGGCCCGTTAAGGCTTAAGTAAAGCCCATTAGCGAAGAGAGGGTATTGATTTGGGTTATAATGGTCTGGCCCGTTAAGGCTTAAGTAAAGCCCATTAGTGAATCAACCAGTCGCGGTTACTGGCGTTTATTTTTGTCTTTCAGGCTTTCAGCGATGGTTTCAACTTTCAACTTTCACGGCAAATCAAGTGAGTTTTCGGATGACGTGTCGTTAAATTACAAAGTACGTCCTAACCAATGATTCCCCTTGATTGACTCGCACATGAACGACACCCACAGCAGAGAATCCCTTCTCCAACATAGGAATGCCGACACCTCTGTTCTTCCACCTCCAAATTTACAAGCGATTGTAGTTTCTCTTTTTTCCATGTCCCTCGTTCTCAGCATATATATTCTGGTCATTCGAATCCTGGATTTACACGTCCAATTAATCACCGTCTAGTATGCGTTTGGTATCGTTTCCCTTTTAATTTTCTTCTGTGAATAATTTTTAGAAACATAAACAAAATTTTGAGAAAAAATTGTTTCTTGTTTATGTTTTTTCTTTCCAAAACTTTCATATTGTCTTAATAACTATTTTAAATACTTGTTATTATTAAATTTGATTGTTACTATTTCTATTATAATATCATTGCTCTTATTGTCACTATATGAATTTTTTACCCCATTAAATCGAAACTAATTCTATTTGTATCGGAATGATTGAATTAATGATTTTTTTGACTATCTATTATTAGTATCTTCTTTTTTTCGTTTAACGACGTGGTTGGTTACCCAAATCTGATTAGTAGCCGCGGGTAGAGGGTGTAATTTTTTGAAGTTATTGAAATATTTAATGATAAGATAGTGATCACGCTTTGTTGATAAGCAGAGGTGGAAATTGATATTTATAAGCTATATAAGCCACGAGCCAATAAGAAATGGGCAGACGAATGATATTCAATGATGATGAAGAAGATATGACCCAACAAGATCCAACAGTGTGTGTGCAGGCAAATCATACAAGAACAACGACCAAAACAGATTTGAGATTTCCATGAAAAATAAGAGGTAGCCGGTAGGGTACAGGAACAAAAAGGAAGATGGTCGACAAACAGTAAGAACAAGTTGGAAAACAACAAATCAATGATAGAAGATTGGTATGGATAGACTATAGAGTCAGAGAGCTCTTTTTCTTTTTTCCAATTCATGATCATCCACATATCATTCCATATCACTCATCAGTTTCCTTATCGTTATTATTTTGCGTCGTCGTGTGTGATCTTGTGGAAGGAGGATATGACAACTTTATTTTGATTTTGGGAATCCACAAGGACTAAATCCGCCGTATGTTCCAAAACAAGGGATCAACTCGGATTATGTAATGGGGGGCATGTTTGGCCCTGTTTTAGGTGGATTTCCACAGGGTATATGGATTCTGGAACCAAATCTAGGATATATATATATATATATATATATATAGCTTTGTTCAAAAAGTAGTCTAAGATATATATAGAGCTGTCTTGTAGGTAAAAATCACCAGATTTTTGACACTTGTAAACTTTGATTCCAAGTTGAAAAATGTAAGGGTATTACCGAGATTTGACGAGTCTAGATCGTGCAGGTAGGTTTACCATAGTACTGGTTCACAGGGGATTGTTTTGACCCACATTTGGAGTCCGCGTTGCCTCATTCGTGCTTCCGAGTTGGGCCACCCAAACACATCAACGCTCAAGATGATCCATAAAACAACAAAATCAAAAAAGATGCATGTGCCGATTTCTCTATAATTAGTGTGGTGGAGACGTGACACAAGTGGATTATAATGAGAAGTACTTTTTCTTTCTTTCTCATTTTGTTCGCTTGATTCGGAAAAAGAACATATTTGTAGAAATCTAGATATTATTACAAAGAACCATATACGAAGAAAAACACGACGGATGCCAAGAATGTTCATTTCAAAAATGATAAGAACTGGCGTGCATGGATGACATTTTCTTGAATATCTAATAACAGATTCAATCTCACCATGATTGCTATAATAAAGATTGCAATAATTATGTGCTTTTTGGTATATATATATATATATATATATGTCAGTAATTTGGCACATTAGAGGTGGCCAAATTCCAATCGTTCTTTGAGATACAATTATTCCATGCATTGACTAATTTTAGCGTATGTATATGTAGAGTCACAAGCCTTAGATTCCTGAATGTTTTTTCCTCACCAATTTAAACCTATGCTTGCTTATTATTATTATAATTAATCACTAATGCTTGCATATATATATATATATATCAACAATAATAAACATAATAATAATAATAAAAGAAACATTCGTTCTATGAGATACGATGCTGGTTCGATTTATAGTGAGGTGAAGATTGAGCTAATTAAATAAAATATTAAAAGCAATGAGCTAACACAAGGCATATGGCGATTGACGTGTGCCCAACGTAGAAGACCTATAGCTAGCTAGTTCCATGGGGATTCTTTTCGTCTTAATAATATCAAACCCATTCTTTTAATTTTTTTTATCAACCAACATATTTGAACAATCTCAATCCAGAGAAAACCATGATCGAGTCACCCATTTTTTTAAGCTCAACATGTAATATATATCTAATATATAATTAACATATAATCGGTAAATATACAGTTTCAAGTTTATCTCATCATTTCACATTTTGAGTAGAATTGAAATTCGACCAAAAGAAAAGGTAGAATTGAATTAGAATAAGAAATCTAAACCAATAAAGATTCGTTTCAGATTTACAAAAATCAGTATTTTAAAAACCGGACCGACCCGACAGTTAGATCGGTAAACCAGCGAATTGTCGATCGAAGGAGATTTTTGGTTCGATTCAGTTATCTGATCGAATATGCATCCTAAAAAAAAAGCGATCGATCTGGCCGATTTTTACATGACTGGTTCACTATCCAACCGGTTGGGTCAAAGTCACCATCAAAATAATACTTTCAAACGACGTCGTTTTGAGAGAGAGAAAAGTTTGTTGGCCGGTTCAATTCAGATTGACTCTTTTTGGCAAATTAGAAAATACCATATTTGTTAGTATGAAAATCTATCGATTCAATTTGTGAAGGATTCAAAATAATCTAATGGATCAACCTAGTCGGTTCAGTGACCCATTCATTTTAGATTTATTGTCCGATTCGGTTTTGAAAACACTGTTAATTACAATTGAAAACAAAGTATAGATATTTTTAAAGTCGCAAAAATGCAAAATTAAGAAAAGGGTAATGAAAAACTCAAAAGTTAATTAGTTTTAGACATTTTGGTGCTAAATCTAGCAAATTAAATTTTTAATTCAACTTTTAGTTTGATCCAACGATCAGATTAAAACTTATACTTAAATTTGGGCATTATTTTGTTGCATGTCTTGAATTTGTTGTTGTTGCAGCTGCTATATATATCCATTCCAAGTTAGTTAAGTACTGTTGTTGCACATGGAAATAGTAAAATACTTTATGCTTATGGAAACTCACTCCATCCTTATCCACTTGATTAGCTTACGATTCGAACCCATTGGAATATAATCGTGTCCAAGAACTTTATTATGGTAAACTTTGGAATTCCAATCCCAAATATATATTGCCATTAGTAAATTTTATTATTAAAAATATTAGTCTCTCTGACGAAATTAATACGAAAAATTCTCAAATTCAATCGTCTTCTAACATTTACGTTATCTAAGTTCTGTAATGGCGATCCTATATAAGAATTCTGCTATACGTTTCTTTCAAGAGACCCACTTACCACATCAACCTAGCTAGTTGCGCATTAGTAGCCTTTGTTTCATCTTTTTCTTTATAGTAGTATATTTCAGTACATTGAATATTGAATTCCAAAGTTCCTTGTTAAAGTAAAATTAAATTACCCTTTTGACTTCGAGTGTCCTTGAATAATTTTTATCTATGTAAAAAAAATATACTTTATAAAATTGTTTAAATAAAAATAAATAGTTTATTTTAATGAGAATAAAATTATAAAATTATAAAATTAAGAACTCGTGCAATTGTTGGGCCTAGATGGCCCAACTCTTGTATCTTCTGAAAAGCTACAGCCTGAACGCTGTTTTATTTTACTGTACCCGGTACCCGTAGTCTCCATGACCAATAACCGACCGAAGCGGGAACCCCTATCGTGTGGCCAGGCAACCACAATAACCCATCAGATATCACCTCATCTTTCTGGAACTCTCCTGATCTTAACCACCAGGATTTAAGCACGTGTCATATCCAGCAAGATTTGATGTCGACTGAGATCACCTGACATCATCTTCGTTAGACTTTGTGGGGCACGGTCTAGAAAATTCCACGTCCGCGGCGTCCCGTACGATTGCGACCATCGGTCTACCGTCTGATCATGGGAAAGTAATTTATAACCATCCGACGGCTAAAATTGTGGTGGGCGCAATCCGTAACACTAGGTCGGGTCCCGCTAAGCTACAAAGGCACATGGGAGAGGCGCCGTCGGAACTAGTTTCGCCTCTAAAAGTATTAAGAGTGTACAAAATGGGTACAAACCGAGAATTGAATTGGAACCGTACCGAATCGGTCCAAACTTTTAATTTTTTTTTTAATTGTAGGACCGAATCGAAATTTCCAGTTTGATTAAGTTCTCTAATTCTAAAATTTATACGTTGAACCATAAAACCGGAAGAACCGGTTTATATATATAAATATATATCCATGCACTATAAGAATCGGTCAAACATTAATATAAAACTTGATTAGACTTTTTTTTTTTTAAATTTAAAACTTTCCATCGCTAGAAATTAATGAAACAATCGAGCTGTCCAGGGGATAAACAGTCCCAAAAATCAGACAGATCTATTACAAAAGCTCTTCTAGCGAGAGCATGAGCTTCTACATTAGCAGTTCTTCTAACATGAACAAAAGTGCAGGAAATGAATTGCAGAGCGAGGTGAGAAATATCTGCAGCGATCACCCCCAAGCTAGAGAAGGGTTGTGGCTCAGAATTAATAGCTTGGATCAATTCAAGGCAATCAGATTGGACCTGTACCCGGTCATAGCCACGAACCTTGGCAAGCTCGAGAGCTCTGCGCACAGCTAACCCTTCGCCTACAGCAACATCCATACGAAAAAAGGCGGCGCACTCGTGACCAGAGAAAATGCATCTTCCGTCACTCTTACGAGCAATGAATCCCAAACCAATCCGAGAGGGTCCAATCGCCGCATCAGTATTAAGACAGACGATCCCAGAACCTGGGTGACACCAGTCAGACGCAGAGGCCAGAGTGACAGGGTTGTTCCCATTTCCAAATCTCTCGTTTACTTCTCTGTACTCCCCTAGTAACCGCGCCACGGAAAAAGACCTCCTGTGGAGATGTAGACACCGATTTGAGCACCAGGTCATTCCTAGAGTTCCAAACAGTCCAAAGAATAACGATCACCTCTTCCAGAGCCGAAGGTGAAACCGTGTTGCTAAGATTGCCAAGCTAATTAATTACCAGCGCATTTGGAGAGAATTGACAACCAAGGGGAGGTGTCTCAAATTCCAGAGATTGAGTGAAACCGGGCAATGTAGGAAAAGATGGTCGATAGTCTCAGTCGGCCCATGGCAAAGCGGGTAGGAATCCTCTCCAATAATGCCTCTGCTGAATAGGTTCTCCTTCGTCGGGAGCCCATTATGGACCAAACGCCGGACAATTTTTTTACATTTGGGTGGAATTTGTAGTTTCCACAGAGTTGACCACCAAAAACCATCTGAAGCCTGGAGCCTAGTATTAAGAGACTCAGACAAAAGGGAGTGATAGCAGCTCTTAACAGTAAACTTTCCCGAGGCTGAAAAGATCCACGCGATCCTGTCAAGGGGACGAAAGAGACTAACCGGCATTGCCAAAATGACATCGCATTCAGCGGGGTTGAAAATCTGGCGCACCAATTGAACATTCCATCTACCAACAACCGGTTCCATCAAATAATTGACCGTTGCGTCTGGTTGGAGGTGAGAGACTGGGGATTGAGCTAAACCAGAAACGGAAGACGGAATCCATGGGTCGCCCTAGATGCGGATTCGTTCACCATTCCCCACCTGCAAAATGCACATTTCTGTAGGTGCGTCGCGTCCAGCCAAAAAGCTCCTCCAAATATAACTGGGACGAGAGCCCAATTGGGCATCCAAGAAGCTTCCGGATGAAAACTTGATTAGACTTGATCAATGGGCTAACCAGATTGAGCTCAAGCTTAATTTTTTAAAGTGCAGCTAGAATTAATTGGGTTTTGATTGAGCTTTTTTGAAAAGATAAAAAACTACTCCCTTCATACTTAATTAATTTATATTTTTTTACTGAAAACGTTATCCAAATTAATTGTTATTTTAAGTCATAATTACGACTCCTGCCATCTATCTTAGTTTTGGCGCCCAACCAATTAATTTAATACAATGATATTATTGTAATTATACTATAAAAAATTGACAAATTAAAAACTACAACCAATAAAATATTACCAAAAATATTTTCTTAATTTTGTCTACTATTTCAAAAAATCAATTAATTAAGTACAGATAGAGTATAATTTTTCAATATAATAAAAGAATATGGTGATATATATTATCAATATTACATCAAAATAATCAGAATACATCAATACAATTTAAAAAATATATTTAATTGATAAAAAATAATAATAATATCATCAAATAACATAAAAATACTATAAGTACTAATTTTTAAATTATTATTATATGATCTTATAAGGTCCGAACTGGCCTGGAATGGTTCTTTGGGCTGCCCGTCGGATGATTATAGGTCTAGTCTTGATTGAACAAACTAGAAACTTGAATTTAAGATCAACCGGACCAATATTTTCCATTTCGCAAGGCGTGCTTTTGACTTGTATCCGTCTCCTGATAATATGTCAAATATCGGTCCTATATAGACTTTTACGAATATTTACTTATTTTTCTTATTATTTTAACAAGCAAGCGATCGATATAGTAATACGAAGCTAGCTTTCTTAATTTGTAGTTCCCACGTATCAAAACCACCGGTGTTGTTGACCCAACCATAATTTATCAATTTCAGAAAATTTAATTAACTATATGCAACTATCTCATCAGTTAGTCGATCCAACTGCTATCTTAATATAATATATAACTTTATCCAAGATTTGTCACATGTATATGCTGCCTATTACAACTTTATCCAAGATTTGGCACATGTTTATGCTGGCTATTACAACTTTATCCAATCTGGCGAATCCCTCTCGTTGCCAATCAAGTTGACAAAGAGGAGTAAGATAGGCGTAATTGTTGGTACATGGGAAAAATACAAGCGACAGTTTTGCTAGAGTAGTATACAAATAGTGGCGAAACTAGATCAAAATATTTAGGGAGAATAAGTTGTATGAATAAGGAAATAAAATTTTGATTTTGCAGGAGCCATATATAGAGATTCTTTTAGAAACAAATTGAAATACGAGGATTAAAATGGGAGTTTTTAAAAATTTAGGGGGGGGGGGATGTAGCTTCGTCATTTGTATTACAAGGGTTAAATTGTATATTTCATACAAATATAGGGTCAACAGTGGGTTTTACCAAAAATAAATTGACCCTTAATCAGACGTAATTGGTAAAATTAAATTCCCATAAGACATGGAGCAAATCACAAACGACCTACGTTAGCATGGAAAGTAGACGCAGTTAGAAGAAGATTTGAACACTGTTCAAAAACAGGAAAGAGTTATAATCGTTTTTTTCGCAATGAAATAAATAGTTTACATTTTTGACGTTAATAAATAATAGTACCTAAACCTTATCCATGTGCAAGTTAAATTCACAAATTCCCCCGGCCAACGCGTCGTAAAAAGATAGCTATCCCAATTAAACTCGAACTTAAAATCTAATTTATAAGAATAAGTTATAATTTATCGATCGATTATTATCAATATTAAATCGATAATTCTATTAACTTAATAACAACAACGACAAGGGTAATTAATTAGCAACAGTGATATGGAACTTAGTTGTCTGACCTTATAACACACACTTAACTGCTATCTTATTTAGTAATCAGTTTTCTAACCATTTTTTAAAATTAATTTTATTATTAATTATCATTACAGTATCAAAGATTGAATTCATGATCTTTCTTACATTATAAAGCACTAACCAGTTGAAGTACAACTGTACAACTCGTGTAATACCTCTCTTTGAAAAATACCGTGACGTCATTACTGCTTAATCTTTCACCAGTGACCACGCATTCCTTATGTATACCAGGAAATCAATTTTAATTAACAGCACAAGCTAGCAAATTAATCAAAATACTAATCCCGAACAGCTCATGATTGATCATGTTTAACAATTTTAATCTTTCAATATTCCCTCCAACAAGTCTAAAATTGTCATTTTAATTGTACCATTAACTTGTCAATTTGGAAGGTGACGTTGAGTATTTAAGTCGTTTTAATAATTAGTCCATTTTAGTTGGATTATATACATAATGTTTGAGAAGTATTTACGTGTGGTACGAATGGGTGATTGGTGTGAATAATTTAATATTTTCGTTTCTAAACAAAATAAAAGATCAGTGATTAATTTTTTATACATAGAGTGGTTAATTGCTACGAACATTTTAATTAAATTGGATATACGAGTTTAAACCCGACGACCTGTCTTATTTTTCACCAAAGATTGCGCAGTTATGTTTATGTGCTATGAATTTTTAGTAATCAAATCTCAATATTATGCATATGTGGTCTTCCAATTGACATTTGGCTTTGTATTTGAGAATGAAATCGACGTATGATTCAAAAAGGAAATTGATGTAGATTAAGTAAATGAATTAATAAAGTATCAAAAATAGAAAGGAGAATCTAGAAATGTCAAATGCGCCACGGGGACTTGTTTGTCTGGCTTACTTATCAGGAAAAGAAAAACAAAAATGAAAAGAAAAAAATGGGTTAAGTGGGATGGAACATATAACTAATTCATTATCTGATGGATGATAAAATATCAGTAGAGATTCGAACTTAAATCTTTTCGTATATCTACCTATAAAAGTAATTAAGAACATGACTAGCTTTAGAAAACATAGAGGAAGTCATAACGAGAACTATGATGCTAACTATTTTCTAATTCACAAATCTCAAACTTGATGACTATTTTACTCGAACAAGCCACTCAAGTAGTAGTAGTAGTAACTAACGTGAAACTTGAATCTATAAACAGTACCACGGGAGAAACTTGGGTAGATCATGATCTACCTACATCATGACGTAGGATGATGACACGTGTCCAAAAGTATCAAAAATAATGGTATTCTAGCACTATTTGGGGCACGTGTCATCATCCTAAATCATGATGCAGGTAGATCATGATCTACCCAAGTTTTTTCCACAGTACCACACTGTTTTCTTCCCTTTCTTTTTATGTTTGCAAGAAAACTCAAATTAAAATTGAGTTATCCATTACACCGTGTGAATGTTGAGATCTCCATTGTTTTTGTTTTACAAACACGATACATGTTTAAGCACAGCGTGCAAATTCAACTAGTGAAGATTAAAGATGATAGAAGAGGCTTCCATGATTTTGATCGAAATTGTAGATTGCATATTACATGGGGAAACCCTGGCCAATAAGGAAAGAGGTGAATGATGATGGTTATAGTTGACAAAATAATAATACACCTGCCAAACCATTATGTCTCCTTCTACATCCCTGCTCCTCTATATAAACCGTCACCATTTTACTCCAAACCCCACAAGAAATTTTAATTAAATCAAAACCATATCATAAAAATATTATATCATCCTCCATTTTCCACCGCTATATATATCCATTATTTTCAATTCACAAAAACCCAAGTGACCATCATCATATTCTTGATAGAAAGAGGCAAGAGAGGTGTTGTTAATTTACTTAATTTCTTGCATGGAGAATATTATTTATTATATTTTGAAATATTCATCCCTCTTACTCTCTTCTCTCATCTTCTTCATTGTTATCATGAAGAAGAAAAGATTAAGAAAACAACTCAATTGCAATCAAATTGCTCAACTCCCTCCGGGCTCCATGGGTTGGCCTTATGTTGGTGAAACCCTCCAACTCTACTCTCAAGACCCAAATCTCTTCTTTGCTACAAAGCAAAAAAGGTCCCTTCTTTCTTCCTTCCTTCCTTCCTTTTTCGATTCAAAATCCCTCGCTAAAAGAATGTTTTTGATAGCCGAAAAACACTCTTTACCGATGGATGTTTTCATCGATAAATAGTTGATTCCCTTTTCTTGCATGGATTTTTGAAATTTAGCAATATTTTTGTTTGTTTTTTTTCCAGATATGGGGAGATATTCAAAACCCACATACTTGGATGTCCTTGTGTGATGTTGGGTAGTCCTGAAGGTGCAAAATTTGTGTTAGTGACACATGCTCACTTGTTCAAGCCCACCTACCCCAAAAGCAAAGAGAGAATGATTGGTCCTTCAGCTCTGTTTTTTCACCAAGGAAATTACCACCATCAACTCAGGAAATTGGTTCAGAGCTCATTATACCCTGACACAATCAAGAAACTCATCCCTGATATTGAATCCATAGCCATCTCTGCCTTGGAATCTTGGTCTTCTGGCTCCCACCTCATGAACACTTTCCTTGAATTGAAAAAGGTAATTAATTGTTTATAAAACACTTTTGATTTAGCTCGTCTGTTATATATTTGTTGGTAATAAAATATCAGTAAAAACTCGAATTTGATCGTTTTCTAGCTCCCATCTCAACTTACTAGAAAAAAATATTTATAAAAATACTTAAGTAAAAGACATTTTGGTAATCGTCCCATTTCTCCTCTATGGTGTGTCATTCGATGGTGGAATTGTGGCGTGACCCTTCTTAAGCATTTATAATATTTTAATTTTTTTGCTGACTATTTGGTTTTTTTTCTTCTTTATTTGTTTTGTGATCCACAGTTGTCTTTTGATGTTGGTGTTCTTTCCATCTTTGGAAATCTGGATAGCAACTACAGAGAACAGCTGAAGGACAATTACCACATTGTTGATAAGGGTTACAATTCATTCCCAACAAGAATTCCAGGAACTTCTTACCAGAAAGCTCTCTCGGTATGACACGTCTGTTTTATAATACATGTCGTTTTAGCTATTATTTTTCATTTCAGCATCATTTTGATATTTTAATCTGACAATTTTTTTTTGTTTGGTTGGTTGATTTTGTCATGATCAGGCAAGGAAAAGACTAAATAGAATCTTGAGTGAGATAATTAGTGAAAGGAGGGAGAAAAGATTGGTAGATAACGACTTGTTGGGTCATTTCTTGAACTTTAGGGATGAAAATGGAAACAATTTGAGTGAGGATCAGATTGCTGACAATATTATAGGAGTGCTTTTTGCTGCTCAGGACACAACAGCTAGTGTCCTCACTTGGATTCTCAAATACCTACATGACGACCAGAAACTCCTAGAAGCTGTTAAGGTACTAACTAATCACAAATTAGTCTAATCACGTGTCTTAAGCTCTTGTTTTTGACTGTAATTAGTGACATTTCTGACTTTTGTAATGACAGGCAGAGCAAATGGGTATACATGAAATGAGTGAGGGAGGGAAAAATCCCTTAACATGGGCACAAACAAGGAATATGCCACTTACACATAAGGTAGGTACTAGATACAAGTATACGTATACGTTCACGAAATTTAAATATCCGAACATTTTATTCGAACGATTCGATGAATTGATAATTTAAATCCAACAGGTTATTTTGGAGAGCTTGAGGATGGCAAGTATTATATCTTTTACTTTCAGGGAAGCTGTTGTTGATGTCGAGTACAAAGGTAAGAAAGAATACAGATAGATCGGAATGTTCTAATTTTCCGCCATTAATGGTGGTAATAGAAAGCTTGTACTCTCCTCTAACACTTTTTTTGTTAAAAAAATGCAACAGGATACTTGATACCAAAGGGGTGGAAGGTAATGCCATTGTTCAGGAACATTCATCACAATCCAGAATTCTTTTCAGACCCTCACATTTTCGACCCATCAAAATTTGAGGTATATAATAACACTGTAACTCTCGAAAGATAAGATTTTAAAATTTATTAAAACTCGATTTGATGGTATTGTGCGAATATGATAGGTCGCCCCGAAACCCAATACCTTTATGCCATTCGGCAGTGGAGTCCATTCTTGCCCTGGAAATGAACTTGCCAAGTTGGAGATGCTCATCTTGATCCACCATCTAGTCACCAAATTCAGGTACATAAATAAAAATCCCATTATTAGTTTCTATCAACAATTCAAATATGACTGGTTCATTAATAATTGTTTGATAAAAAAAAATTGCAGATGGGAAGTGGTGGGATCACAAGATGGGATTCAATATGGGCCGTTTCCTGTACCCCAACAAGGACTTCCGGCAAGGTTTTGGAAACTAGTATCTATTAATAGTAGTAGCCTCTAGCGAGACATGCCCCTTTACTTAAATTCTCAAAAAAAAAACTACCCCCTAACAGAACACCAAATTGTTTTTAATGGGTCTCATCATTTTGGATTGCTCTAATTAATGTAGATCATGTATGAAAAATGAGTTAGAATTCGAATTCGTATTCGTATTTGAGATTTGTAATTTTTTTAATTGGTGTATTTAATAATATAATATAATATTATTAATATATCTTTGTGTATGAAAAATCTACCTCTAACGTTTTTAACTATAAGCTAAAAGAAGAGTGATTGAGACTTTAAACAAAAACGAATATAGTACTTATCAAAATTTCCCCATCCATCATTTTCATCAGCAACTGAATAAGAAGGTAATGGCAACATTTTTTTGTGGCTCACAATGAGCCACGTCATGGTCTGTTAAGTACATTGGGTGAGGGGCAGCCCTTAACTTGCGGGGCAACCCTCATGTTTCGTGGCCACATCTGAGTCATCTGACCCCAACGCTAACAGTACCCATCTTTATTTTATAGCTTTCCACAAATAGTGCCTCCTTAATTTGCCTCTGGCCCCATAAGCAGCAGGCCCAGGCCCAGGCCCACTCACTGAAATAATTTTAGACGGAAAGATGATAATTTTGGAGTTTTTTTCCTAATAATTTTAGGATTGGTTCATTTTGATTATAATAATTTTAGTTCATTTGAAAAGTTATCTAATTCTTTTTTTCTCAACAGAATTGAACCGAATTAATTCTATTATCTTCTATATTTACATCGGGTAGCTTATTCGAATTGGATGAATTTCATTAGGTTATTTTTTCCAATACCCAAAATTCATGATTAAATATCAACAAATTCTATGATAAAATATTCAAAATAAAAAAATTAGTTAAGCATGAAGTAAGTCCCTCTTTATGATTTTTTTCCATGAGTATATATATATTTTTTTTTGAAAGGAAGAAATAATTGGATTAATTCAAATCTACAAGTACAAAAGGTGCGATCACCTCGGGGCATTCCCCTATCCATACATTTCCTAAACCGGAAATCAAAGCCAATTGGCCTAACTCATGTGCTGAGATATTCGTAGACCGTCCTGTATGCGAGAAGGAGCAGCTATGAAAAGTAGAAGCGAGGTGTGCCACCTCTTCCAACACCAATCCCGAGTAACTTAGTGGGAAGTCTCCATTAGTCAGGGCGAGGACGTTCTGCAAGCAGTCAGACTCAACTATAATCTTGTCGTATCCCCATTGGCGAGCCTGTGTTACTGCGTCTCTCAGCGCTAGAGCCTCTGCTGTTCGCGCCTCAGCTCCATGCGGAAGGTAGATTGCTCCTGAGAATACTGTTTCACCCTTTGCATCCCGGGCTATAAATCCCAAGCCAATGCCCGTATTCCCCACCGCTGCATCCGTGTTCACCTTTACCACCCCTGTAGGAGGGGGCATCCATCTCGGGTTGACCGGTTGGGGAGGCGGGGCAGCGGGCCTGCGATGCTGACACCATGCCTCCTGGAAATCAGACAGTAATTTTCCACCCCTAATAACCACCTCTTGGATTGAATCATCACACTGGCGGAAGATCCTGTTATTCCTCGATGCCATAGGGACCACAGGATGGAGATGAGCTTCTCTATATCTGAGTCGTCCAGAGATGTCCGTAGCCCTGCTAGCCAATCCACCCAGCCATCTCCATGCAGCCCCGAAACCCTATCCCAGAACGCAAACTTTCCCCACACTTCCCTGGCAAACGGGCAAGACAACAGCAGATGCGGAGTCGATTCTACCTCCTCGTTGCAGCAGGGGCACACGGGGTCCACCGATACACCCCTCCTAGCTAGATTCACCCTGGTTGGGAGAGAGTTACTTCCCATCCTCCATATGAAGTTTTTGAACTTTGGAGGGATAGAAAGTCCCCATAAGAATTTCCACCAACCTCTACTGGACTCTGGGCACTCCTGCGCAGTAACTGATGTAAGACAGTGGTATCCACTACGAACTGAATACTTCCCATTTGTAGTGCCTTTCCACACAAGAGTATCACTCGCCTCACTCCGACTAAGCGGTAGGCTTAATATTGCTGATATTTCCTGTGGTGGAAAAAGCTGCTCCACAAGGTCTGTCTTCCAGCACCTCCGGTCCCTATCAATAAGCTCAGCCACTGTAGCCTCCTCATCAAGGCCCGTGACCGGTGCTGTGATCATCCCAGTCACTGTTGTCGGAAGCCACGGGACTTTCCAAATCCGTATCCGTTCTCCATTCCCTACCCTCCAGATGCATCCTTTCTGGAGAGTTGATCTTCCTGCCAGAGTGCTACGCCACACGTAACTAGGGCGGGAGCCCATCCCTGCCTCGAGAAAGTCCGAGTGGGGAAAGTAACGTGCTTTCCAGATCTGGGAGAGCAAAGAGTTTGGATTTTTGTGCAGCCGCCACCCTTGTTTGGCTAAAAGAGCAAGATTGAATTCTCTAACCTTCCGGAATCCCAATCCTCCCACCTCCTTCGACCGGCAAAGCTTTTCCCAGGACACCCAGTGCATCTTACGCTCCTCAGAATTACCCCCCCACCAGAATCTTCTTGTCGCCTTTTCTATGTCCTCGCAGATGGAGATTGGGATCTCAAAACAACTCATCATATACGTCGGGATGGACTGGATGACTGATTTAATTAGAACATCTCTCCCTGCCTGGGATAGCTTTTTCTCTTTCCACCCTCCTAGCCTCTTGCAGATCCTGTCACGGATCGGAGCGAACATCTCTTTCTTCGATCGGCCAAAAGACACTGGAAGTCCCAAGTACCTGGCATGGGATTCCGTCTCCACCATTGCTAGTCTTTCTTTTACCAGTATTTTAGCGTCGTGGCCTACGTTCTTGCTGAAGCACACTTCTGATTTAGCTAAATTTACTTTCTGGCCAGAGGATTTCTCGTAGTCCTTCAGAATGGAGCTAATGACTGTAGCCTCTCCTACCTCTGCTTTCGCAAAAATGAGACTGTCATCCGCATAGAACAGATGACTGACCTGTGGGTTGCCCGGGCATACCTTGTATCCATGAATCCTATTGGTCGCGGCTGCATTCTGAAGCATCGCTGAAAGGCCCTCAGCACACAACACAAAGAGATAAGGGGACAACGGATCCCCTTGCCGGAGGCCCCTCCCTGGGTAGAACGTAGGTCCCGGGGCCCCATTAAGGAGGATGACGTAGGAGACCGTTGAGACACATCGCATCACCAAAGATGTCCATCTAGGTGAGAAGCCCATGCGGGTCATGATTGCCTCCAAGAAGTTCCACTCCACTCTGTCATAGGCCTTACTCATATCTAGCTTGACGCTCATCCATCCTGGACCCGAGCATTTTGAGTTCATCCCATGGAAGATCTCTTGGCTATCAGAGCGTTGTCGGTTATGAGTCTGCCTGGGACAAAGGCGCTTTGTTTCTCTGATACTATGCCAGGCAGGATTTGTTTCAGGCGATTTGCAAGAACTTTGGTTATCAGCTTGAAGACTACATTACACAAGCTAATCGGGCGAAACTGGGAGCAATTTGAGGGGTTGGCTATTTTAGGAATAAGGGTGATAAAGGTATGGTTGAGGTAGGCAGGATCTTCCCCATCATTCAGAATTCCAAGGACAGCTTTGCAAACAGGAATTTCTAAAAAAGACCAAAATTTTTGAAAAAACAAAGGAGGCATTCCGTCCGGCCCGGGGGGCCTTCGTAGGATGCATCTGTTTAAGAGCTTTAAAAACTTCATCTTTAGTGAAAATCCGATCAAGATTAAAATTCATGGAGTGGGACACACGGGGGTTTATGGAATGTAGGACATTTGAGGATAGGTCGCTTCCACCAGAAGAGAATAGGGTCTTATAATAATCTAGGACTATCGCCTCTACTTCCTCACGGGACTCCCTCCACCGACCCGACTCATCTTGGATTCTCTCAATTGTATTCTTCTTCTTACGTTGCGAAGCACGGGCATGGAAGAATTTTGTGTTCCTATCTCCCTCTTCGAGCCATAAAACTCGTGACCGTTGTTTCCACATCACCTTATCTCGATGGATGAGCTCCTCAACTACTTTTCCAACTTTCTCAATCTCATCAAGGGTGGAGTCTGAGCTTGGTTGCATCTGGAGCCATCCTAGATGCTCTCTTTTCTGCACAATGGACCTGTGCACATTACCAAAGACCTCCTTACTCCAGCGTGACAACTCTACCCCGCAGCGTACTAATCGGTTATCTAGTGAGTCCCCATTTGCCTGAATCTCTCCTCCATCCCACAACCTTTTAACAAAGTCAAAACATGACTCATCCCTAAGCCAGGCAGCCTCGAAACGAAAGACTTTCCCTCTCGGAGATCTATCAACCCTAGGGGTCAGCTGAATCAGGATAGGGCAGTGGTCAGATCCGAAGCGGGGGAGGTGTTTAACAGTGGCATCGGGGAAGCAACTCATCCACTTCTCATTTGCCGTCCCTCTATCTAGTCTCTCCATGATAGTGCCGTTGCCCCTTTGGTTGTTACACCAGGTGAATTTTGGTCCCGAAAAGCCAAGGTCTATAAGATCACAGTGGTCTAGGGCGCACCAAAATTCATCCATATCATTGAACTGTCTTGTAGAGCCACCAAGTTTCTCATGACCCCACATGACTTCATTAAAATCCCCAACACAAAGCCATGGGAGTGGGCTCATATCTCTTATATCCCTAATCATATCCCATGTCTTATGTTTATCCGCCCTAGTTGGCCAACCATAGATGCCAGTAAACCTCCAAGGGGGGCCGTTTGACAGACCATTAAGGAGTTCAATATCAATACAGTGAGCATCACTACGCAAGACATTAACGGAAATATCATTCCTACACAATAAGGCTAGACCTCCTCTTCTAGTGTCACCCTCACAATCAACGACAAGAACATAAGGAAAAGACCATTTATTATTAAACTTTTCAAATTCGTGCGCGTACAATTTTGTTTCAGACAAGAAAATTAAGCTTG
This sequence comes from Viola odorata, assembly GCA_963691705.1. Taxonomy (NCBI): domain Eukaryota; kingdom Viridiplantae; phylum Streptophyta; class Magnoliopsida; order Malpighiales; family Violaceae; genus Viola; species Viola odorata. The sequence goes on from OY829544.1 coordinate 1,528,266, forward strand.
GAAGCTCTAATCCTAATAACTTCGAAAAGTTAGCACTCGCCTGAGGGTTCCTAAGCCCCCGGCAGTTCCAGAACAGGAGACTCATGGCTCTGGGCGGGGTTGCTCCGCAACCGCCGCCTGACTAGCACCTTCATCGCCATCCCAATGCATGTTGCTTCCCTTCTTGGGCAAAGCGAATGACGGATCCCCGAGTTCTTCATCCTCCCGATCCCCCAAGACTTTCTTTAGCGAGAAACTACAGAGGGGTATAGCCATGTCAGACTCCTCACCTTGCGCTAAATGGTCCACGGATCGTCGCACCTTTTTCCGGGCTGTGCGAATTAATCTGGCCCCCCGCCTTTTCCTTTTGCCGGCCCGACCTGAGGTTATTTCCTCATGCCTCAGTGCCCCCTGGAAGATCTCTTCAGTATTGAGGGAGCCCCAAAAATCTGAAGGGACCTGTGGTAAAGGGCTAAAAAAATCCGGGTCTTCCTCCGGATCCTCTTCTGCCTCGTCGCTCAACGTTGCCCCTCTCAGAAGTCCTAGTGTCAACCCCTCACTAATTCCAGCTGGGCCAACCCTTTTATTTTCAGCATGGGCCAGCGGCCCATCTGCTGCCAAATCCAAGCTCAGCCCCAATTCCTTCCCATCAAAACCCAACCCGTGGCCCATCAGATCCAAGCCCAGCCCGTTACTCTTTTCAGCCAAAAACAGCGCCCTCTCCTTACCAGCCGGACCAGCAGCTGCCTCACCCAAGATGGGCTTCAGCCCACTACGCTGCCCAGCCCCAAACCGCTCCTCCGGCCCACCTAGCCGCACCCAAGTGCCGGCCTGCGCTTCACTCGGTGCCCACGTGTTCAGCCCAAGGCCACGCTCACCCACTGCCACGTTCAAGTCCTCTTCCACTCCGTTAATTAAATTCCCAGAAAATGATTTAATGAATTGGATGAAAGCTAAATCCAATTTAATTAAATCTGACCCACTACCCTGCAACAGCTCCACTAAGTCACTCTCTAAAATAATTTTGGTCATTCTACCCACTATCTCACCCACTAGGGCCTCTTCACCCCTCCCCTGCTCGAGTCCTGTTGTACCCCTCCGAGACTTAGACTCATTAATTAACTCCGGTTTCGACGATCTCGATCTACCACCATACACCATAGGTACTCCTAAGTAATTTCCCATTCTCTTAAGGAAGAAGCGAGTGAATAATAGGCAGAGAGAGAGAAAAAAAGAGAGGTTTGGAGGTAGAAAACGCGAATAAGATATATAATAGCACTTAGTTGTACGTTTAAAAATATCTATAGTCATCAGTTATGGATAGACTACACGGAAGATTTAACAAGGTAGGACTCTATTAAAAGCAATTTACAGAATAAAAAGGGAGGGTAGAAATTGAAGGCAGGGGATTAGATCCGGCGGATGATAAGAATTGGGATTCAATAATTAAATAGCTACCAAATTTAAATCAAGAGGTGAAAGGATCAGAGGATAGCTAGATGGGATAAGAATTGGGATTCAATAATTAAATAGCTACCAAATTTAAATCAAGAGGTGAAAGGATCAGAGGATAACTAGATGGGATTAAGAACCAAATTTTAAATTCAATTCCATGAGTATATATAGTTCTCAATAAATGTTATTTTCACCATTTATAGATTTTTTTAGGTTTGGATCATGTATTTATAAGTTAGTTGGTAAACCTGCTAATTGGATTGGTCAGGTTTGTGCTTAATTTTATTAAGTCTTTTAAAAATTGAGGCGGGCCAGGCCAGGCTAGGCTAGACCTTAAGATGATAAATTTTTACATGGTCAAAGTCTGACTTTTTAACTAAATGGGCTAATCCGTTTAATTTTATATAATCAGAGAAAATGATAACTTCTAATATGATAGTTAGGTTGTGATTAATTTTCTTCGCGTTGAGTTAATTTACTAAAAAAAATAATATTTAAATTCTATATATAACAACCGAACGAACTAATAATATATATTTTTTTAAAATAAAGATGTCAAATCAGTCACGCTACCGTACCGTTGGGCTACTGACGTAACGAGACAACCTTGAAGGCTAAAAGTAAAAACCTTAACAAAAATAGGAATTTTCTGTTGAGCTCAAAGCGGAAGCCCAATACATTTGGGCCAGCCCATCCTTTCTCCTTTCCAAAGAAAGAAGTAGTTGCTGATTCATGCAAAACACACCATCCTTTTACTTTCGCACAAAAAGAGGAAGGTTCTCTTCCTTCTTCTTTTTAACGCACCAAGATCTACCTCTTCTAATAAAATTTTAATTTCGCCATTAATAAGAGTGATTAGCCTCAATAATCTCTTTCTCAGTTGGAGATTAGATCTCTTTTCTTCAGCTTCCATGGAATGTCTGCTCATTAATTAGGATATACGCATTGATTGATTGGATGGTTGAAGTGTGAGATCTCTCCTCGCATGGACACCTCGTTCTTCAGCCACAATGGCTCACCTCATCCATCCCATATCCTCGTCGCTATCTATTTCTCTTTCACCATCTTCGCCGTCAGATTCTTCCTCGACAGATTCCTCTTCCGGGTAAACAAAGATCTTCTTCCTCGTCGCAATGATTTGTTGTTGTTGTTGTTAGTCAAGCGTTTCTGCTGATTAGTTTTAGCTTGTTTTTTTCGTAGAGGTTTGCGGTTCGGTTATTGGATAAGAAAAGGGGTTCATCGAGGATTGATGAAGCTACCAGAGCTACAATTGTAAAATGCACGGAATCTATGTGGAAACTAACTTATTATGCAACTGTTGAAGCTTGTGTTCTCAAATTCGCCTGCAACGAGCCATGGTTTTGGGATACAAAACTGTTTTTCAAAGGCTGGCCGCATCAGGATTTGAAGTAAGTTATCTTTTAGTTAATCTATGAACAAAAAGCAATGAAGACGTTTGGGTCTATTTTCTGTTTGAGGGGAATTCTGAATAATTATCCCAGATTTTTTTCACAATTTGAACATTCTATAATTTGATGAAGAGGGTAGAAAGTTTGGGTTCTGACTTGGATCATTTTTCGCTGTAGGCTTCAGCTGAAGCTTGTTTACATGTGCCAATGTGGGTTCTACATCTATAGTATTGCAGCCTTACTCCTATGGGAAACAAGAAGGAAGGATTTTGCGGTGATGATGTCTCATCATGTAATTACTGTTGCGCTCATTGGATATTCGTACGTTTCAGGGTAATGTTTTACTGTGCCTTTCTTAGAACTACTGTTGTTTTAGGTGGTATAGAATTGAATTTTGTAGTTGTGATGTTTGAATTCTATATATGAGAGTATTTACTCGTAAGAGCTTTTAGTTAAAAAGCATTAAATGGGTGTATTCTCTTCATGTTTGGTTTGGTCGGAACATGATTGTCCATTTACTGCTCTTGAATATAATTTTGTTATTAGTTTTATTGGAATGACCTTTAGGAATTGTAGTTATGTGGTACGGAGACAATTTTTCCCCTTTCTTTTCTTGTCATTTTAATCACTTCTTATTATCATTTGTTGCATGTCCATTTGCTGGATGTGAGGTTTTAGTCCTCTCTGTTTGCTATAGTTAGTTTCACTCGTGCATTTTCCTTGAGGTATGTGGTGTTTACTGGCTTAGATGTATGATACTTTGTAACTTGTTTGGATTAAAAAGTGAAAGCTACCAAGTGGTGTTAAGACTTAAGACCCAACAGTTAGTTTTAGAGAGGATAAAAATAGGGCATGTTTCTTAGATCTACATGCTAGTTATCGCTTATTGCAATTCAGCCCCATGGTTTCATTGAAATTAATAGCATATCATGATTCTTGAGATTGAACCAATTTAATTCAAAACTATCACTTATAGTTAAGTGAGAGTCTCTTCTCCACTTTCCTTAGTTATCAGTATTCTTTCAAATAGCTTTAGAACATTATTTTTATTTTTTAGACACATTGTTGAAGGATCTCTTAACAAGCGCAGTCACACTAATGTTCCTTTATTGGGTAATTGGCTGAGTACCTGTCAGGAATAAATGACAATTGTATTAATTTTTAATTCTGCATTTTTTCCTGTGGCAAGAACTTATAAACTTTCACTTTCAGCTTCTTCCGGATAGGCATTATCATCCTTGCCCTGCATGATGCCAGCGATGTATTCTTAGAAACTGCTAAAATCTATAAGTATTCTGGGAAGGAGCTTGGAGCAAGCGTTTGTTTTGGATTGTTTGCTATTTCATGGCTAATTCTGCGATTAATATTCTTTCCCTTCTGGGTTATCAAAGCTTCAAGGTTAGTCCTCATGGTATTAAGTTCATTTAATTGCCCTCTACAATGGCTCCTTGGTTTCAATTGTTCTCGTGTTGGTTTCTTGCAGCTATGATCTCGTGGGCTACCTGAATTTATCTGATGCCCACCCCAGAGCAGTGTACTATGGTTTCAATTCAATGTTGCTGATGTTACTTGTATTCCACATCTACTGGTGGGTTCTGATTTACTCAATGATAATGAGACAGCTGAGAAATAGAGGAAAAGTGGGTGAAGACATAAGATCTGGTAAGGTTCTATCTATGTCGCACTTTTATTGATCTGTCAGAATTTTTCACTGGGAGAAAGGTTGGAGTACTTTGGATGTGATTGGTTTGTTCTTTTTGTATTCTTCCTCTACCAAACTATGGAACTTAATTATTGAAGTCATTTGATGCATCAGCCCTTAGAAACAGTTAAAACTAATAGCAGTTTGTTTATGGAAATGTATTGTTTCATTCGTACAACCGTCTTTCTTTAGTGGCCTGTAGCATCTTCTTAAGTTGATCCTGCATGTGGATATTCATGTGATTGTAATTTGTAATGAGAATGTATGATACACTTTCAACCACTTCTATAAGTTAATCAAGAACTTCAAGTTTCGTCAACCAGTTGAATATGGTTTGTTTGTAAATCTTTATTTCAAGTGTATCTTTATTATTTTATAAGAGTTATTCACTTCTCTTAATGAAAATGCAGATTCAGAAGATGATGAATAGGTGGATGATGATTTTGTGCAACATTTTTGTTCTCACTGGTGGTTCCCAAGAGATTAGTTTGACAGCATTGTAGGTTTGTTGTCAGTTAATGTGATTGGTTGTTTACCCATGGGGTGAATATTTTCTGTCATTTCCATATTTGAGCAATTTTCTTCATGTGGGAAAAAAAGGAAGTAGATTATCAAGAAGTATCTCTTGATCTCATTTTGGTGTATAAATAACAGTCAATTCCTGTAAAAAAATTGTCTCTTGATAAATCTTTGTTCTAATATTAGTCCATATATTAGAAAGTGGAAAATAGATTCTCATAACAGTTGTTATTTTATTGTAGCTCGTTAGGATTTGCAAATTGTACTTGTTTTCCCTCTTTGCTTTTTCTCTGGTATGGATGTGATCATCTTCCGTGCTGGCCACTGGGTGTACGTACGGTGTGAATGCAACATCAACCGGAGCATTCTCAGGTTTTCAAATAGAAAACATCTCTTGCTGCCAGTCAAAACCCTATTTTCTTTTTCTTTCACAATAGCCATCTGGATTTGGAGATCTGCAAATAAGTATAGGTTGACCTGAACACTAACATTTTCCTTTCCGACTGGCAATCTAGGGTTTATAAGTAATATGGAACTTAGGCATCCAGAAGTTCCAAAATTAGAGATTAGTCATGGGAGGATGATACAAATGAACTAGTCATTAAACCATTATATAACAGTGTCTCAATTACTTCCAAAAACACGTAGTTTAGAACATAAAAAAATGGCAGCTTGTGGTACCTCACTTCCTTTTCTTCTCTTTGCTCTTCTTTTGGTTTCCCCACCAGCTTAGCATATTCCCAGGTTCTGTTCCAGGTACACATTAGTTCTTTGGCTTTATATCGAGTCTAATTATTTTGGGCCTCTTCTGCTTGTCCTCTTTTATCTCTTCCGTATGAGACTAATCCCGTTCGATTGAGAGCTAATTGGGCTCTCCCATTATACTCCAAGCTCGAACTTGAGACCTGGGTTTAGTGTTTGTTATGTGTTAATGTAAATGTATTGTACTTCTTGTGATCAGGGCTTCAACTGGGAATCATGGAAAAAGGGAGGATGGTATAATTCGTTGAGAGCTCTATTCCTGAAATGGCTAATTCTGGAAATACCCATGTTTGGGTTCCTCCATCTTCTCATTCTATTTCAGCTGAAGGTAAACTATAATTTCTCTCCCAAAATTATCATGTTTATGCTATAAAGTTTCAATCTTTATACAAAAATCTAATACCGTTTTCCTAATTTGTATTTCAAGGTTACTTGCCTGGAAGGCTCTATGATCTCAATGCATCTCAGTACGGAAACCAAGCTGAGCTAAAATCTTTGATCAGGGCATTTCATGACAGGGAAATTCGATGCTTAGCAGATATAGTTATAAACCACAGATGTGCAGAGAACAAGATGAAAGAGGAATATGGGGAGTCTTTGAAGGTGGAACTCAGATGATCGCGTCGATTGGATCCCATCTTTCATCTGCAGTGAAAGGAAACCCTGATACAGGAGCTGATTTCAATGCTGCACCTGACATCGATCACATCAACCAACGAGTCCAAAGAGAGTTATTGTAGTTGAAGGTGAGCTCTGGCGGTTGAAGGACTCGAAAGGAAATGCTCCTGGACTGATTGAGATGTTGCCAGGAAAACGGTGTCACTTTATATCGTATACCTTAAAATGCTCCTACCTTCCAAATTGCAGCTTCTGGAAAAGGTTATCCAGTGTGGGAGAAGAAAGAATGATGTGATTACTGATTAGATTCAATAATAAGGGCTCGTAATGCTCGTTCCACTCGTTGTATCAAACAAGAGTTGACTGGCTTAGCTCTAAGGATATCCAATCACCTTTTTTTTTCTTTTCCACAAAATAAAAATTGAAATTTAAAAAACTCAAAATTGAGACCCAACATGTATATTTAAAAAGTCATTCTTTTTTATAAGATCTGATCATACTCGAACGATAATAATTTCTCTAAAAAAAATAAACAAAATACCAGAAAAAATCGAAAAAAATAACCGTCAACTAAAATAAAACACCAATGAATTTAAGCCTTTGACTCTTTAAGCATCACGGCTGAATTATAAACTCACGATATAAACAATAGTTAATGGAATGAATCTGATATTGTTGATTTAAAATTTTAAGGTATAAATCGCTTAAATTCCTTTTTAGAGGAAAAAAGAATAAAAAACTAGGAAGAGATTGGTGACGTATGCTGTACGTCACTCTCTTGGTTTGTGGCGTTTTCATGGTTTCATCATCGTTCCGTCCATTCTGCTTTACTTTGATATTGATATATATATACTCGTATATACAACGGAGTACACGTGGGAGTCAGAAGTTTTCACTCCAGTGCAACTACAGCTGTCTGTCTCCCTCTATCCGCCCATAATCTCTCGTTCAGTCCAGACTAGTCTCCAGACCACAGACCCGTCCGTGTGATGTCCGTAGATTGACCGTAATTCATAAATTTGGCATTTGACTACTTCCAGCAGAATTCATCTGATGTTTTTTTTTATAGAAACAAAAATTGACCTCAATTTTAGTTGATATCCTCTAATAAAAAAATATTTTAATTACCTACTTTTATTTATTCAATTATGTTTATCGATATTAATTTATTTTTATTAATTAAAAATACTGTAATAATTTAAAAGGTGTTAATGTGATAGTAAATATGATGATTTATTTTCATTGAACATACAAATTGATTGATTAATTATTATTATTAGGAAAGAATCATCAAGAATAAAAAAAACAAAGGAAGGGTGAGTCAAACAACATTTGTTATTTAGTAGACTAAAAAAAAGATCTAAAAAACAGCAGGAATAGAATAGTTATAAAGAACCTCAGTTTTTTTTTTTTAACCAATCACTACTTTAAAAAGTATACCAATACTCAATATGTCGTTTATTAAAAGATGTAGGAAGTATGTAGATAATATCTATAAAAGTAATTAATTAATAGTAGTACGTCTATCTAACTCCAAATTAAAAATTACTCCTTTCAAATTTAAATAGATGCCAATTTTTCAATTTTTACAATAATCAAGATAATCATTAAATTACGATTACCGACTAAATCGCAAATTAATCCATATTTTTTTAGCTAGCTCTAGAATTGAATCAACAATAATTTGTACGTATCAAATTTCATGATTTAATAGGTTGACGTGATTCATACATGAGATAGGCAATTTAGTTCGAAAGTCAGGGTGTTAATTTCCACACGTGTTTTTAAATACCTTCATTAGAGAAAAATAAAGAACTTCAAACCCGTGTACAACTTGCGTACACAGCTGTCATGCCATCTCAGCACCCAAACCGTATATAACCCCTCACAGTCTTCTTTTCGACATCAGACCAGACAGACGAAAGCAATCGCTTTTCAGACAAACACCAGAAAAGAAATTCCTCACAAATTAACAAAACATGCACCCTCCGTCCAAGAGGCTTAAACTCGTCGGCGCTCCGTCCATCAACACTTCACTGCCACAGATGATTCTGCCGCCGCAGCGCCCAACACAAGAGCAGGAACTTGCCATCATGGTCGGCGCCTTGAGAAACGTGATCACCGGAGCAACCACGGCCGCCACTCTGCAAGACTTGTTCGCTTTCAGTTTCGCTCCCACATCGCAATTCACCTCCAATTCCGGGAATTTCTTCAACCCATTTCCACCGCCGTCTGATCTCGACACGTGTAATGTGTGCAATATCAGTGGGTGTTTGGGATGCACACTTTTCCCGCCAAATCAAGAAGTTAAGAAGGAAGAACAGAGCAGAAGAGGCAAGAAAACAGGGCCGATTAGAAAGAAATCGACAGGGAAGAAGAATTTCAGAGGAGTGAGACAGAGGCCTTGGGGAAAATGGGCGGCGGAGATTCGGGACCCGCGGCGGGCGCAACGGGTGTGGCTGGGGACGTTTAACACGGCGGAGGAGGCGGCGAGAGCTTATGACAAGGCCGCGATTGATTTCCGTGGGCCCAGAGCAAAGCTCAATTTTCCATTTCCTGAAAACAATTCTAATTTGGAAGAAAGTAAGGAGGAAATTGGGAAAGTGAAGGTGGCCGGGAATGTTGAGAATGCGAATTCTAGCAAGAGAGGAATTGAAATCGAGATGGAGTCAGAAATGGGGAAACAGGAAAATGATTTCTGGGATTCTTTTGGAGAGGATGAGATTCAAAAATGTTTGATGACGATGATGGAATTCGGTGACTCATCATCGGATTCTGCTGGAGCTAGTGCTGCAGCTACTTTTGTGAGCTAATAATTAAGAATTGTTCATAGAGCTTAATTAGCTTGTTAAATATATTTTGGGAATATGTAAACGGTAGAGATATTAGAAAGATTCTTTTTCCTACGTTTTTTCTGTAAGAAAAGAATTAATCATCAATGAATACTCCTAATTATTTCACATTAGATATTTAGATAAAAATTTAATTTTATTCGAATGTTATCAATGCCTATTTGATAAAAAAAAATATAATTACTAATTGTGCTGCAACTTCGTGTAGACAGATTGATCTGCATTTTCATATATAGTTTCTCCATTAAGCGTTCAGTGTTCTAGCAGCAGTAACGGACAGTTGTTTGTTTGGTTATTGGGAAAAAGATTATAAAAGGCTTGAATGTGGGACCCACAGGGGACCCGTCGGCGTGTCACCCAATAACGAGTCGGATAGGGGTGTTTCACCAGACGAAAGGTGGGCCTCTATGTAGTAGGCCCCACTAATTAGTCTCATCTCACTCCCAAGTAGCGTTAAGCCGTTAACCTTGTATATTTGCAACATGTGCGTTTTCTTTCCTCGGACAAAACATTTTTTAATCATGATCATGTTTATTTAACACGTGCGCTAATCATCACGTTTTAACTCTTCCTAACATAGCATGAAGTTAAAACATGGATAAAAGCGGCGAGAATAAGATTTTAATTGATGTGAGTGCGAGTGTGACGATTGCGAATTCTTGGTTATTTTTTTAAAGAAGTTAAGATTACTTTTCGAGTACTACTACTCTTTTCATTTTTATACAATTTTTTTTATTTTTTTATTTTCAAGATCACTTTTGTAATTAATAATAAAATTAACTCTAAATAATTTTGTAGTAAAAATAATAAGAATGCTTTAGTCAAAAATTATAAATAATTATTATCTAATCATTTTTTTGATTATTGTAAAATTTTTAAAAAAGACAGTTATATAAAAAAATATAACTAATACTTGATACCTATTACACTAAAACTACAATTAATTGTAAAAAAATAGCGAATCTCACCCCACCTATCAATTTTTTTCATAAAAAATACTAGTAATAAAGTTGTTAACTACATCACCAATTTTTTTTTCATAATTAAATGAATTAAATAATATATGAAGAATAGAATAATTTAAATTTAAAATTTATTTCAAAATAAATCAAACATCTATAAGTAGGGTATTCTTTTTTTATTAGAAAAATACAAAAAATAAAATTATAATAATTAAAAATATAAAAGTTTATTCTCCCTAGCAAGATCGAACCCATGATCGTTAAGATGACATACACTAACCAATTGAAATTAAATTGCAACCTCGTACTTACGGTATCATTCTTAATTGCTCAGACTCATTAAAAATCTATCTAACAAAGAATATACTAATAACATAGCACGTGAACTTGTAGCTCAACTGGGTAGTGCGCATGATGTTTTTATAATATATGTCATAAGTTCGATTACTTATATTATAAATTTATAATGATGATTAATAATATAATCATTTTTTTAATTATAAAAAATATATATACTACTAACATATACGGTAGCATTCTTTATTTATATTAAAAATCTGTCTTAGTAAGAAGGAGTAGCACCGTCTTTGTAGAAAGAGACATCTCATTGATTAGCATACTACTAACATTTAGAAGGTTAATCACGTGCTTATTATATTTTAATATTAGTTGGTGGAGTAAGTTAACTTAATTATTTAATCGTCAAGGTTTTCTTTATTGCATATTGTTATGACGTGTATGATTTCAATATCAGAATCTCTTTTTTTTAATAAAGATGATTAAAGAGCAGATTATCAGTTAAATTAAATTATTATACTGCTACTAACAAGACAAGAAATTCAACTCATTCTAAGTTAAATGTATGTACTGTCGTACACGGTATAGATCAATAGACTATAAAAATAGATCTTTTATGAAACTTTTTATCATAATTGTAGGATGTATCATAAATAAATATATAGTTTGCAACAAATAGACCCGCACAAATATCTAGTTTGCAACAAATTTTACAATCACAAATTGCAACAGCCCGTGGTGACTACTTCAACTACTGGGTAAAGTCAGGTAAAATATCCACAGTACATAGACCTCAAAAGGAAAAGATGAAGCGCAATACGAGAAACAAACAAGTCGCAGCAGCAGAAGAGAACTGCACAAACCGGAAAAGAAAGGAAGAAAAAGAACCTTTTGAGAATATGTACAAAGATGGTTCAACCTACTGATCGCTTGCCGGAAAGACTAATGGAGCTAACTTTCATTGGAGTTGCTACAACCAATGGAGCTTCTGGTGAATCGGTGAAAGCATAGTTGTCATGCATGAATCGACTTTCAACAATGGACTCATCCTTCAACACGATCTTGTAACAGTAACAACTCTTGAGGCCTTGCTGATTCCGGTAGCATTCATGGGCACTGTTCTTCACCTGCTGCAAATCCCATATCACGCTGAACTTCCCCACAGTAGCAACAAGGTGGCGCTCTTGTTTTCCACTCTCCGTAACCTAAGATGAAGGAATAACATGTGAGATAAATGCAACAATAGAATTAAACTAAATCATTCAGGTTGCTATAGTAGATTAACAATAGTGGATCCAACAACGAGGATTACAGGAAATTCAAATCAAGCCACAAATAAGTGATTAATATGAAAACAAATTAACTTCAAGCCACAGATTCACCTCTAGCCACTAATTTACTTCTGCAATAGGAAAATAGAATCAAAATCAAATTTACATTCATGCATAGAAATTCCAGCCGGCACTATCTTTTTTTATGTTTCAATGATTTGATTAGAAGCATCCTCATCTCAGTCTTTCTAGATGAATCCAACTTTTAATAGTTAATTATCATTCAACTGAAATACAATGGGTTAATTTTTGAAACAATCAGTTGATGACATACCCTGCTTTCAGCGTAATGGTTCACAATGACACTATCTACCTATTTTAAGCAGTGAGATTTTGCCCTAAACTTCACAGAAGAGTATCAGGCCAGCAATGCAGAAGGTGTAGCATGTGAAGTTTATACAATCGAACTAGAGCAGAGAATGCCTTTGTAGGTATGCTTAAATCTTAACAAATACATCTACAATCAAACAAGATTGCCAACTCAAAATCACAGCAACGCAGTACAGAGAATGCATCTAAAAAGGATATACACATGCAATAATCATAGGAAGAAACATTACATAGTAAAGAAAAACAAATGATGCTTACCCAAGAGAAATGACCACCATGAAACTTATTATTGCCACCAGCCAAATGTGAATCCAAAGGAGTCAGCTTCAACAATCTCGGAGCTGGTATCTTATTTCCCATACGACCACCAAATCCCGTCTTAGTCTTGCCATCTTTATCCGTAAACAGAGTGCAGATAAGGACCAAGTATGTATCTGTTGTACCCAACACCCATTTTCCATCATGAGTAACATCGACATTGGTAATAGGAGAACCAAGACCAGGAAAGGCAGTCTTAGCCTGCCTCATTGATGTTTTTGAGTACAACCTAATCTTCCCATCAATTGAACCAACAACAATTGACCCATCTCCAGTACTAGCAAAGCACTGAAAATTAGTTCCTCTAGAGAACTGATGCCCCTGGGTCCAATGCAACACTGGTGAATCGCCACTAGCCATCGCAATATTCTGCACTATCCCAGCCTTATCCCTCATATCCCATTGGCACAACCTGTTATCATCCAACCCCAAAAATGTACTCTCAGAGGGATCCAACTGCGATCCTTTAGTATCGTTGGTTATATCCCTCATTGTAATATCAGCTCCATCTTTCCCAAACTTCCATTCTGTCACGATCTTCCCAGACTCAATATCCAACTGCTGAACCCCTGTTGAATGCGGCTTTCCTTCCTTCAATGGACTCATCAACATCATATTGGTTTCTTCCCTCATCAACAGCCCCTTCTTTGGAGTAGAATTCACCGAACTACCGCCATCAAACTTGACACAAATACCCTTCCCGTGAATCCCCCTCTGATAATTCCTGTAAACTTGAATACCTAAATCATTCACCAGGAAACTATTACCCAGAGCACCTAGAGTCAGGCTCTGCACACCTCCAGTCGCCGTCTCCTCAACCTCCTCCACCAAATCCTTCTCATTTAACCGTGCAGGCGATTGTGTGGGCTCCACACCATCTTCCGCATCCTCCCACATCGAATCATCAGCTGTCTCCGGCCTTACCCACCCCATAAAATCCTTCCCATAGACTTTAAGTTTATTAGCTTCGGTGGCTGTAAGCCCATAAACATTCTCAAACATACAATCCTGAAACTGAGTAATAAATCTCCTATACTCCTCATCAGTAAAAAATTTCAACGCCCAAACACCATTACTCACAAAATCAACACGGCGTTGCTCTCCAAACATCTTCAATTGGATTTCCGTTGAAACCTTAGCCTTCACTTTCGACCCCACTTTCAAAACCCAGAACGAATTCGGGCCGCCATCATCATCATCGTCGTCGCGATCAGAACAATCATCATGGTCAAGGAAGTTGGCTTTGACAAAGGTGCAAGAGGTGCGTTTGTCGGAGAGGACCCATTTGGCAGCAGGAGTGTTGCCGCCGATGTGGAGATAGAGCTTGACGGAGTTGGGGATTTGCTGGGTAGGAGTAGTAGTTTGGGGGTATTTGAGCTTTAGGGATTTGAGTTTGGTGTCGATTTCATCGAGGGTTTTCCTCGCTGATGAAGCGCTCTGTGGTGTTTCCTGGCGCTCTACGGCGTCGTAATGGATTTCATCTTCGTCCTGCTCTTGCTCTTGCTCTTGCTCTTCCTCGTCCGATTGGTATTCCGATTCGGAGTCAGAAAGATCTCTGCCTTCGCGGCTTTGAGAAGTGCCCATGATTTTCGGAGATCACAAGGAGAAGATTTCAAAGAAATTGATAGCGAATTGAAATTTCAGGAATCTAATGAGAGTTTGTGCTGTGATAAGTGATCAGAAATGATTGATTTGATGGTTTGTTTAGCTTTTATAGAGGGTGGTCTGTAACCGGCTATCACCAGTTTCCTGCTTTAGAAAAAAAAGTGGAACGGCATAAAATAATTGGGTTACGGTGCATAATAACACAAATATTTGGGCTACTTACGCTTTTTGTAGTGTAAATAAAACCAACTAATTTCTTTTATTAAAAATATCGCCTGTATCTATCTTTTTATTTTATTTTAATTAGTGTTTATTTATATAATTTGATTGCTGGGATCTATAAATACCAATAAAAAAATATGCACGAATAATTTTTATTTTGTAAATATATGAACTTAAAGTGCTAATTGATGCAAAATGCAACTGACGAGAGATTATTGTGCAATTTTTATAAATGACCTCCTGATTTGTGAGTTTAATTTTTTAAAATAATGTACGTGTAACTTGAAGTGCTCTACTTAAATTGTAGTTGAGTGATATAATAATATATATTTTTGGCGGAGAAAAAAGTAATAGTAGGCAATTATTTAAAGTCATGGACAAAAATCTATTTCAATAGAAAAAAAGGGACAAAAACCTAAAGAAATAGAAATAAAAGGGTCTAAAAGCAAAAATCTCAGTTAGTTTGCTCCCCGGTCCACAACCTGCTATTACCAGTTGTAGTTAGCGTAGAACGAACGTGGCACTTGACATATTTTACTTCGTGCTCAAGAGAATGAAAAGAAAAAGGTTGCCACGTCTTGTCCCGTGTTTGGATCGCGTTACAAGTGAAAACTAAACGCGGTTAAGAAACAGTCACCCTCCATTTGGTTGTTTATTAAGGAAAGAAAAGCCTGTATTGCTAAACGCTTTAGACACATGACATCGTAATATAGCTATTCTCAAAACATTCTACAAATGATTCAACAAGGATTTCCCAAGCATAAATAGAAAGCGATTCTGCCAGTAATAAGTGGTTACGACAAAATCCGTTAAGCGATGATATTTTGTCTGTTTCACAAGGCATCGCATGCAGCAAACTTTTACTGTCAAGCAGCAAGCTTTTACTGTGTACAACGGCAAGGTTCATGTGGAGACCAAGCCAAGGCTTATAAGGGTCTTATCCGATGGAGCATTATGCACATTTATAGAGGCGTTCGCTTGGGACAATCCGTTCTAAGAAGGGCTACAATAGGTTTATGAAGCGAGCCATAGACTATGCTTGTTCAAGGCGTCACAGAATGTGTGTGTTGTGGATTACACACTTTGGCAACCAAAAAAACGCAAGAGATGGCGAGTGTACATTGAGTGTGGAATGACTGGACTTTCTTGGACAAATTGTGTTGAATAAAATTCGAGGGCGAATCTTTCTGAAAAATAAGGGAATGATAGGATCCAAGACTGTCCACGGCGTGATGACGCGCAAAGCAGAAACTGCAGACGAAGTTGGAAGTCGCTCGACGTGATGACGCTGCATCTAGCCGTGAGAATGCCAGTTTTTGCGTCAAAAATAGAAACTTTTAGACTTTCTATTTAATTAGCTATTTTATTAATTAATTAAATTAATTTAGATTTATTTTAATTAATTAATTAGAAGTTCTATTAAGGGAAGGATTTCATGTAGGTTTTCCTATTTAAAAGGCCACCCTCTTAGGTTGTTTTTCAATCAATTAAAAACAAAGGATTTTCTTCTCACCAGCGCACGTTACCTCTCCTTCTTCGTCTCCGTCCGCCACTGTCCCTAAAAGGTATTCGTTCTTCCATTGAAGTTCCAGCTCATCCAATCCAGTTTTTGATTTCGATCTTGCAAAAGTTTTGATTTTGATTTTGATTGAAACTTGAAGCCAACAAAGAAGAGGCAGAGAGAGAGAGAGATGTCAGACCGGCTGACCCGTATAGCAATTGTGAACAACGACAGATGCAAGCCCAATAAGTGTCGTCAGGAATGCAAAAAGAGTTGCCCTGTTGTCAAAACTGGTACACCTCCCCTTCTCTCTCACTTGCTATCTATTTTGATTCTCTGTTTTTATCCCTAATTTTTTATGTTCACTTTTGATTTGGGAATTTGTAATGTTATTGTTGTTGTTGTTATCTTTTGTTGGTTGTATTAGTTGAGTAGATTGTTAGGATCATGTGATCCCTTGTTGGTTTGAATTGTTTACAGCTTGCTCTTTGCTTTCCCTAAAACAGGGAAACTATGTATCGAGGTTTCTTCTGCATCAAAGATTGCTTCCATCTCTGAGGAGTTATGCATTGGATGTGGTATCTGTGTTAAGGTTTGTTATTTAAACTACCAACTCTCGCTAGTACTTCTGCTCTATTAGTCAATTCAAAGTCAACCTCACTAATTATTTATCCTCATCAGAAATGCCCCTTTGATGCAATTGAGATCATCAACTTGCCTAAGGCTTTGGATAAAGATACAACCCATCGTTATGGTTCCAATACCTTCAAATTGCACAGGTCAACATCTTTGGTTCTTCATTCCCTCCCACCTTAACAATTCAAACTGACTGCACTTGCGTTGTAGTTGTTGTTGTTCACCTTTTAGCTAGCTTACTAACCAAGAACCAAAAAAATTACGAACTACAGGCTACCCGTCCCCAGGCCTGGCCAAGTTCTTGGCTTGGTTGGCACAAATGGTATTGGCAAGTCAACTGCTCTCAAGGTTCTGGCTGGAAAGCTCAAACCAAATTTGGGCCGCTTCAATGTAATTATGGAATCCCTTTCTGAATTATCTTACGATTGCAATGTGCATTCATGATGTTTACGTTCTCATTTTCTTTCTTCTACCCTCTGCAGAACCCTCCTGATTGGCAAGAAATTTTGACCTATTTTAGGGGATCTGAGCTGCACAATTATTTTACCCGTATCGTTGAAGAAAATTTGAAGGTACTACTTTTCTACTCAGATTGGACATTCTATGAGGCACGTCTGGTCGCTTCTAAAATATAAAATAAGCAACTTTTGTTTCGTACTTTTAGACTATGTATATTTTATACTCCCTCCTACTGTATTTTTTATATCTGCCGTTCTAGCTGTCTGCACAAGAATTAAGGAGTCTTGTGTTTTTGATGATTTTGCCCCTTGCTCTCTCTCTTATTTACGAGCGTGCCATTGTCTCCATCCTCTCCCCATCCTCACCCTAATCACATTCCCAACAACAGAACATGAGAACAACAACCACACCAAGGTATGCAAATGTCAATCCCTATGTCCATGCCTGTTACTACCACTAACGGTACTAACAGTAACAGTAACCGCCGCTCCTCCACCAAGGACCGCCACACCAAAGTAGAGGACTGCGGCCGGAGGATCCGAATACCCGCTCCCTGTGCTGCTCGGATCTTCCAATTGACCCGGTAACTTGGCCACAAATCTGCCATTTCCGACCTCCGACAACCACCAGTCCCACTAGATCAACCCATCTACTCACTGTCCTTACTAATCTAGCATAAAACTATAATTTTAATAACCCAAAATTAAATCAGATCTGAAGGTGATGGTGGGTGGAAGAGAGGGAGGCATGAAGAACTGAAGTGGAGGTGCAGGTTGTGGTTGGATGAGGAGGGAGGTGGTGGTGGTGGTGGAGAAGGAAGGAGGTGAAGGTAGTGGCTGGAGAAGGAGGAAGGGGATGGTGAATGGAGGAGGAGCGAGGCGATGCGTTTTGGATGACGCGAGGGAAAGGAGAAGGGTAGGTTAGTAAAATCACCCATCAAAAAGTCAAAAAAGTGACGCGACATTTATTTTCCTTCCTTTTTGCAATGGCTAAAACGACACTTAAAACCACTTGGAGGGAGTACCATGCAAGCATTAACTTTCACCCTTTCAAAATGATGGATGCTTCTGACAGCTATGGCTCCATCTACGAATGGTTTTGGTTAAAGCATGTTCATGATATTATCTACCTATGCATTTGTTATTTCACACTTGATGAAATGTTCACGTCATAGGTCTGTTTGGGTATCTTTTGATTAAGTTGCATCTCATTGATTTCCCCTTATGCTAAAGACTTGTCTCATATCCAGGCTCGTATAAAACATCAGTACGTTAATCCCAGTCCAGAAGCACGTCATAGAATTGTGGGACAGGTGCTTGACCAAAATGATGAGAGAGAGGTGAAGGCAGAACTTTGTAGGGATCTTGACCTGAACCAGGTTATTGATCGCAAATTGGGAGATTTATCAGGTGGAGAGCTACAGAGATTTGCTATTGCATCTGTTGCCGTACAAAATGCAGATATATTCATGTTCGACGAACCTTCTAGCTATCTTGATGTCAAACAGAGGCTAAAAGCTGCCCAAGTTGTCCGATCACTGCTCAGACCTAATAGGTTTGACCACGGTCCTCTTACCAAAAAAAATTCCACTGCTCTTATTTACCAGTATTAAGGAATTTTGATCACATCGGTTAACGTCTCTGTTTCAGCTATGTGATTGTGGTGGAGCATGATCTTAGTGTCTTGGATTATTTGTCGGACTTCATTTGCTGCTTGTATGGGAAACCAGGTGCATATGGAGTTGTAACTCTTCCCTTCTCTGTAAGAGAAGGTATTAACATCTTCTTGTCCGGATTTGTTCCTACTGAAAATCTACGTTTCCGGAATGAATCTTTGACGTTCAGGGTATGTTGTTGGTGTTTATGTGTATTTTCTACCTGTGTTAGTCTTCGGCATTGATCATTAAATTTGGCTCGTTTCCTAGGTTGCGGAGACTCCACAGGAGAGTGCTGAGGAGATTGAAACATATGCACGATATAAATACACAACAATGACCAAAACTCAAGGCAATTTTAAACTTAAAGTCATGGAGGGTGAATTTACTGATTCTCAAATTGTTGTGATGCTCGGTGAGAATGGGACAGGGAAGACAACATTTATTCGCATGCTGGTACTTCATTTTCTCTTTTCACCTTTTCTTTTTTATTTATTTTGTGTACCATGAAAATCCTCTTGACTTTCTTGGTTCCTATTGTGTAATTTTGCAGGCTGGTTTACTAAAACCGGATTTGGTGGAAGGATCTGAAGAGGAGATACCTGAGTTTAATGTTTCTTATAAGCCCCAGAAGATCAGTCCAAAGTTTGAACTTAGTGTCAGACAATTGCTCCATCAAAAAATACGTGATTCTTATCAACATCCTCAGTTTGTGTCAGATGTCATGAAGCCACTTCTTATTGAACAATTGATGGACAAAAAAGTAGATAATCTATCTGGTGGAGAACTGCAAAGAGTTGCATTATGTCTCTGTCTTGGAAAGGTAAAGCTTTCTACTTATCTCCTGTAGGAGGGTCATCTACGCTAATAAAACCCTGATATGTAACTGGGCCTATTGTCGATGCTTTACAGTGTCTAGAAGTATACATGTGTTCATTCTGTTGAGTGGAGTAGTGGTTAAAACAGAGCTTGTAGGATGGGGGGTGAGGGATGTTTTTTAGGGGTTTGATTCATTGTTGATGTGGGTGCGGTGCTTTTAGAGTTTCTCAAAACTTTTTGTGCTCAATTCCGGTGCTTAGTTGTGTGTTTGTATCTATACTTCACACTGTTGCTCCAGTTAAGGATTCCGTTGTTGCTTCTACAACTACAGATAGGATCCTGCTTGGCTTAAATTACTCTTCATCTTATTTTTTTTTCATGAATACCTTGCTCTGATGCATTTTTTTTAATATTTTATGCAGCCTGCAGATATTTATTTGATCGATGAACCAAGTGCGTATCTTGACTCTGAGCAGCGTATTGTGGCTTCTAAAGTCATAAAGAGGTTTATCCTCCATGCTAAGAAAACTGCTTTTGTGGTGGAGCATGATTTTATAATGGCAACTTACCTGGCTGATAGGGTTATTGTGTACGAGGGGAATCCATCTGTGGATTGTGTTGCAAATACTCCCCAGTCACTGTTGACTGGAATGAATCTTTTCTTATCTGTAAGTTCAATAAGCCTTCCTCTATTTTAATGATTAAACAGTGTTTGGAAAGCTGAGTTATATAACGGTAGGAGATACAGATTAAGTCATCCACAGATTTGGTTTTAAACATCACTTGAATTATGTTGGGTACGATTATGTCATTGTTGTGTAACCATTAACCGAGTCCTTATTCTTCCACTCATTATCGTCAGATTCCATCTGAATATGACACTTGGGTAAGACAACTAATTACCCGCCATGTCATTTTTGAATAACCACTGCATTTACACCTTTTCCCCCATCTCTTCCTCTATTTTCCCTGATGTTCTCAACATTGTTGATTTCCTTTGATGCAGCATCTGGATATCACATTCAGGCGGGATCCAACTAATTACCGGCCAAGAATCAACAAGTTGGACTCAACTAAGGACGGGGAGCAGAAAGCAGCTGGTTCATACTATTACTTGGATGATTGATGTATTTGCTCACAGTCTTGCATCATCCACTCCTCCGTGCTGACTTTTGTAAGTATGTTTCCTGAGCAGCGTGTTGCTAGGCT
Organism: Viola odorata; assembly: GCA_963691705.1. Classification (NCBI taxonomy): domain Eukaryota; kingdom Viridiplantae; phylum Streptophyta; class Magnoliopsida; order Malpighiales; family Violaceae; genus Viola; species Viola odorata. The sequence continues at coordinate 1,548,905 of OY829544.1, forward strand.
CTGTTTGTTGACCCTTATGGATATTGACTGAAGTTTCTGTTCCCAGTATGACGAAGCTCAGAGCATCAGAGAATCATATGTGATTTCTTGCAAATCATTGAAATGAGCCGAGAAATGGTTGATCCCTTGCCTGGTGAGGAGGAGGCTACTCCGTCTCTATGCTTGAATCAGTCTGCTGGTGTTTTGTGATGCTATTTAATTATATTTTCTGGTGTATTGTGCTTATGGTTCACGATTTTGGTCAAAGGCATTAGGTAAGTGAACCATAATGTTTCGAGAAAATCTATTTGGCGCACTTGCTACATCTGCTGTTGTACTTGACTTAGATTTCTATTAGAGGAAGTATCGAGGAAATGAAACCGGAGCTATTGTATCCGAGTTGGCATTTTGACAGCTGGAGTTATTACTAGCTATTTTTATATAACAGAGTTTTGTGGATGGCAGTTGTATTAGCATTTGCATCAGAGTTTTGTGATTGACACAAGTCACTTTGTTTTGATTCGTAAGTGGCAGAAACCATCTTTACCTCCATTAATAAAAAGGTTTAAGGTCATTTTTGTCCCGTGATTGTCCAATTTTTTTCGATCTGTCTCGAATAGCTTTTTTTATTTGTGCTTTATGAAATCGTACCAGCTCTGTTTGAGGTTAAAAATTACAGCTTTAAAAATGTGTTGTTTGACATTTTTTAGACATTATAAATGGACCTAAAAGTGAAACATAAAGAGGAAACTAAAAGTGACCTTAAGCTTTACTTCCCACGTCGAGCCACTTTGTGTGAGACGATGCATAGGAAATTTTCTAGTGTGCTATTTGGAGTTTTTGCTCTCGCATAAGTGGTGAGATTCTCAAAACGCTGTTAAGAAACAGTCACTCCCCCCACTTGGTTGTTTATTAAGGAAAGAAAAGCCTGTATTGCTAAACGCTTTAGACACATGACATCGTAATATAGCTATTCTCAAAACATTCTACAAATGATTCAGCAAGGATTTCCCAAGCATAAATAGAAAGCGTTTCTGCCAGTAATAAGTGGTTACGACAAAATCCGTTAAGCGATACAACATAGATGATATTTTGTCTGTTTCACAAGGCGTCGCGTGCAGCTATCCGGCAGGTAATGGCGTCTGCAAGATTGGATATCCCTATTTCCGGGCCAGAAATTTTGTAGTGCTGAAAAACATTAAATGTTTCATCATTAGCATTCCTAACTAAAAGCAACACCATGACAGGACAAACAAAGCAGGACCAACTGGGTTACCCAACTGACCTTTTGTATTTGTGCTCGGTTTGCTCTCCCTTCCAACTCTTCCAAATCAATCTCATTTCCGTTGACGAGCTTCTCCACAAGCTTCATCTGATATAGTAACATGACATTATCAGCAATGGCTCATGATACGAGTTACTCAGAATGATACTGGGCTAGAACTAGAAGATTCTTAGCAAAACATCAAAACCTCACGTCGTCAGGAGAAGCATTGAAACGAGCAGCCAAGATGTATGTGGTGCTCTCCGAAATTCCACATCTTTTCAATGATTCAGTAATCTATTTAAAAAGAAAAAAGTCACAAGGTTTAACTTCCCGCAATAGAACAAGCAAAAAAACAGTGATAAGATGATGAAAGATGAGCACATGCTTAGATCCTGAGTAATTGTAGACAAGTTCTGAATGAAGAGTGCGGGTTGTCAATGAATCACGGGACTTAGATACAAGGGTCTTGTGCGCTGCAGCAAGAACAGGAAAAACATCTGGAATCTGGTACAATAAAGAAGTGGCATAAGAACAAAGCTGAACTGAAACACAGAACACTATAAGGACTTTAAGGAAATCAGAAGGAAGTAGGTATTGGGATTTCTGTGGGAAAACATACAAGTGATGCGTTGAGAAAAGCAACTTCTGGTTCCAGTGTTCCTGATTGCATAGCATCTAGAAGTTCCCTGCAGGATAGCAAGTAAATTAAAAGCTAAAGCACATATATGAGGTTCTTGTTTCTTCACAAAATACTACACAATACAGTTGTGCTCAAAAGTTATCGGTTCACTCAGTCTGTAACAGGAGCATGCCTTCAAGTTTGAAGCCAAAAGTTTACTATAATTCTACTAATCATAGTTTCGTTACATGAATTTGACCCTGCTTTGAAGCATTTGTTTGAGAAAACAAAAGCAGAAGCTGGTCAGAAGCTACTTAGGGAATTTATTTCAAAGATCAGCAGCAAGGGTATATACAGTTATGCACTTCCCATCAAGCTTGTGCGGCCAATTAGCCTACATAAAACTGGATAAAAAGAACAAATCCAAAGGAGAAGACTTTATAGGTGAATCGAACTATATACACAAAGCAACAGAAACTTCTACTGGGCATCATACATATTACACAAAATACACAACTTCCCTGGAAAACAAAGAAAATAAGATAAAGATCAGTTTTTTTCCTACAATATTGACAGGAAAGGGCATAGAATGAAGTTATCGAAAAAAAAATTGCAAATGGAATTTTGATTACACTACGCAATCAACTCAGAGAAGAAATATTGGGTGGCATTGCTTCAACTTTCAAAGTCGGGACAACCGGCAAGCTTAATCATTGTTCATCCAAAACTGACCTAATGGTTGTAATCAATATTTACCAATTTCTTTTTCGACTTCTAAATTCAAAAAGAAACCCGGAACCACATCTCCCAGTAACAAAATAAGTGAAAGAAACCCACTAACTTGTTTGCTAGGCTAGCAAACAACTCCATTATCAAAGAATCAACCAGAAAAGAGTAGAAAATTAGGGAGAGGAGAAAGAGAGTTACTTGGAATTGACGACGTCAGTGAAGAGGGAGAGGGAAAGGGTGCCTCCATTGACTTCGAAAACCTTCATCTTGTTCCGTTAATTCTAATTTCTGGACTTTTGTCTCTGCAGTTCCTTAGCTGTGGGAGCTGTGGGAGCTGTGAGATTGAGATTGAGATTGATCTTTGAAAAAAAGAAAAAACGAAAAAACGAAAAAACGAAAAATGACAATAACGCGCCAGGTAGGGGTCGAACCTACGACTTTCTGCTTAGGAAACAGACGCTCTATCCACTGAGCTACAGGCGCTTGGATGTTCAAATCTTTCCTATGATTATATTTCACAAAACATGTAATAAATATAAAATCATCTAAACAAGAACATGGTACGAAATTAATTACTTAACCCAAAATTATATAAGTGAGATAATGATGCTACAGAAAATAAAATTTCTTTGAGCACATTATGTTTTTATTAGAGCTCCGGCCTTTAAAAAGAATAAGTCAACCATATAAATGTCTACTGGATCTCCCCATTATCAAAATTCTATCTTCAAGCATAGCCCTCAATGTGTCAAACTTGAACCAAACATGCCCAACATTGCTCCTCCACCTCTCACTCTCACCCTGAGAAAAAAAAACAGTGAAGAAAGAATCAAACAAAACTTGTCAATTTTCATCTTCCTCCACCCTTACATCATGTCCACCTCCATCTTCCTCCTCTGGCTTGTCAGCATCCCTCTCTTGGCCGATTCAGCCCCTGACCATAGAGGTAATACCCGCTTTTTCAAAAATTATTAGGTGTAGTCAATGCATAAAAGAGTACATGTTCTTCCACCTGTGTAATTGGTTGAAATACATTAGTTTCTTTTGCATCGATACAGACTAGGTCGCATAAAAAAAGTGGACCAATGATTTGTATCTGAACAAATTCTAGTTTCCACATCCAAAAGGTTTGTTTTTTAGACAAACCCCATATGCCATTTTGGAAATAATGTAAACATTTTAACAGGCTAGTCTATAAATTGTGGTGATCACAAGGAGATAACTCAAGGTGGCATCAAATACATCCCAGATGAAGGTTTCATCTCTGTTGGCAACAAGTCAGGCATCAAAACACCAGGGTTATTGCCCGTCTTGTCGACATTGCGATACTTCCCTAATGCTGCAGCAAGAAAGTATTGCTATGTTCTTCCAACTATCAAAGGAGGGAAATATTTGGTAAGAACCATTTACTACTACGGAGGATATGATGGAGGGAAAAAGCCGCCGGTGTTTGATCAGATCATTCAAGGGACTAAATGGAGCACTGTTGATACATCAGATGATTATGCAAAAAACATGACTTCTTATTATGAGATTGTTGTGGTTTCCATGGGAAAAACACTCAAGTGTTTGCCTTGCAAGGAATGAGAATACCACTTCTAGTCCTTTTATATCCGCACTTGAAGTGGATTACCTTGAGACATCAATGTACAATACAACAGATTTCAGAAAGTACGTACTTAGTACTGTTGCGCGACATACTTTTGGTTCTGATGAGATGATTAGGTAAGTAAAACTACATGAAATTTGTTTCTTTTTGTAGTTTCTGATATTAGAAATATAAAATGGTTCTGTTTCTGTTTTGGAATTGTGTGGAATGATAAGTTGTAGGATGTAGACCTAATTCTGATGAGGATTGTTGTAAACTTGAACCTAGTTTTCCAGATGATCAATTCAATCGATTATGGCAACCTTTTGTAGACAAGAACCCTGTTGTCCTGAGCCAAAAGAATGTAACTTCTTCAGAAATTTGGAACTTACCTCCACAGAAAGCATTCACGTCAGCAATCACAGCTAGCAAAGGGAAGTCAGTGAGCATAGAGTGGCCTCCATTTTCGCTCCCGAGTACGAAATACTACATTGCACTCTATTTTCAGGACAACCGGAATTTGAGCCCGTACAGTTGGAGAATCTTTAATGTTTAAATCAATGGGAAGACTTTTTATAAGGATCTTAACGCGACGATGAATGGAGTAACTGTTTATGCATCAGAATGGCCTCTTTTAGGACAAACAAATATTAGCTTGACTCCTGGACATAATGAATCTGTTGGACCGCTGATTAATTGCGGTGAAATCTTTCAGATTTTGCCTTTTGGTGCAAGAACTGTCACCAGAGATGGTAACCACATTAATCTCTACTTCTTTTCTTTCAAATTTCTTGAGTTCCTTTCACAATTTTCTACTTTTTTATTTGTGTTTTTAGTGATGGCAATGGAAGATTTTGCTAGAAGTTTGGACAATCCACCTCCTGATTGGAGTGGTGATCCTTGTTTACCTCATGAACACTCATGGACAGGTGTTAGATGCTCTCAAGATAGACTGGCAAGAATTGTTTCTTTGTAAGTTTACTGTTATTTAACAAACCCTATTACAAATTCCCATTTCCTTCTTCTGTTTGGATAACTTTCCTCATTAACTTGGTTGTTTCTTTTCCCAAATCTCATGAAGAAACCTCACAAACATGGGGATCGTAGGGCGACTACCTTCGAGCATAGGCAATTTAACTGCAATCTCCAACCTGTAAGTAACTAAGATTTTTGACAGATTATCAAAATGCAGACAAGAAAATTCGAATCGGGATGTTACTAACTGACACAAGGGATAATTCTTATCTGCTTACAGTTTGCTTGGAGGGAATAAACTCTCAGGTTTCGTTCCAGACATGAGAAGAATGCAGGAGCTACAAACTCTGTATGTCCCTTAACAAAAACATCTTTTTTCCTTCTATCCATGATCAAATTGTTACTGCTGGTGTTATAATTTTATACTTTGATGCATGATCTTGTACTGAAGACATTTGGAGAACAACCAATTTGAAGGATCAATCCCTCAATCTTTAGGCCACCTCGGGAAGCTTCGCGAATTGTGAGTTTCTTTCGATTGAAGCAATCTAAATATAAAAACATCAAAATGAATTGAGTTTGAGTTTTGAGTTCTTATCTTTCCTCCATTGACAGATTCCTTCAAAATAACAAGTTCAGTGGACAAGTACCAAGCTCCATCCGAGACAAGAAAGAACTAAATCTTGAGTAAGAAGAAGGCTTTTTCACTCTTGGTGTTTTTCAGGATTTCTCAATCTAGTAAAATCTTGAGCTTGTTAACCAATTCTTATTTTTTTCTGATAGGGTGTGAAATGAGCTATAACAAGAACAACAAATTGAAAGAAAGACGTTAGCAAGATGGTCTAAAATATTTTTAACTATCATCGAAAAAACCTGGTTATCTAATTTATTAATTTGAGACAATTTTACTATTTAATTTTTTTTTTATAATTTAGTCATCAAACTTTTTAAAATTAGCCGCATTGACCATCCTATTCAATTTTAACATTAATTTGGACAAAAAATGGTCTAAACTTTTACTAAAGTTTCAAATTTGATCCCTATACTTAAAGTTTGGTCTAAAATATTTTTAAATGTAGAGATTTAGTAAAATTTTGGACAAATTTTAGTCCAAATTAATGTTAAAATTGGATTTGGTATTCAATGCGTCTAATTTCATCAAATTATTCTACTCAGCCTTTGTGATAATTGTTGGAAAAATAAAAATTACTCAATATTTTTTAATGGAATAATGTTGTACATTTTGGGTCTAAGTTCGTACAATTTTTCTTTTCTTTTTCTTTCTCCGAAAGACTTGGATTTGCACACGATAGTTTGAAGGTGGACGTCGTTTTAGTTTCAAAACAAGAACATGGATAAACTGATTATTTCATAACAAAGACACGTCATAAATATTAAAACAGCAAACGCTCATTTCTTCTATTGATTCTCTCCAAATGCTCCCGATAAATCCTACCTCTCTCTTCTTCCCTTCAAGACTCGCCAATCCCCTCCTCCCCTCCACCATTACAACCACCACCACCACCACCAAATCACCTTCTCTGCCCTGCTTCGCCACCGGCGACCTCCCATTTGGCTCCACACTCCCACGGTGGTTCTCGGTCTCTTCTGCTGCAGACGCGGGCAGCATCCGTATCGGGCCGGAACCCGACGGAGTCTCCGCCGGAGATGGTGGCGCCTCAACTCCTGCGCAGAGGCGAGGAGTTGTGGGTAATGGAAGCAGCAATACCAGAGTGAATGCTCGAGAGAGGAAGTGGTCGAGAACTAGAGAAAGCTACTTGGCAGATAACGGGGACGCGCTTCCTCTTCCCATGACTTATCCCGATACTAAACCCGTCCCACCCGACGAGATTGACGAACGGCTAAGGTGCGATCCCGTAATTGAGGTACTAAAAGGTTTAATTTGTGAATTGATACTAATTGACTAATTGAGTATAAAATTAAGCATTTTTAAGTGTGACTGATATAGTTTGATTCTAATTGTGGAGTTGTAGGATTGTAAGACAGTGGTTTATGAATGGACTGGAAAGTGCAGAAGTTGTCAAGGATCAGGATTTGTAAGCTACTACAATAAAAGAGGGAAAGAGACTGTTTGCAAATGCGTACCTTGCCTTGGAATTGGTATTTCCTTTTCCCTGTTTGTTGTTCTTGCTCATTACCTTACTGCTGATATTTTAAATTTAGCATGTGAAGTTGACAAATATGTGTAATAATGTAGTAATACTCATTTAGAAACACAACTGTTGATCTGATAATAGAGTGAACATAATAATAAACTGCAAAATGCATGCAGTGGCGATCTGTTGGGTGCTATGATTTATTCTTTGCTGAAAATGTGAATTTTAAGTCTGTGACATTGTAACTTGAAATACTAATTGGCACTCCCAATAGCAATGCATTCACTTTCCCTGGAACCACTCTTATAAAGGGACTTTATGTCAGTTTGTAAAGGCCTTCTATTGTGTTGGAGCTGAGTCTTGCTAGTTCACTTGATGCGCCCACCAACTTATTTATCCTCTAAGGGCTCACTGGCACAGTTGTGTGATTTAGACCATGATGATTTTCCTTGAATCACATATTATGTTGGAATCATGGTGGATGCTGCTCTGGTATAGGTTTGAAAGTTAGGTCTGTTGTGTTCTTTGTTTGAGAGAACCATAGTGATATACTTGGAAGAGCATATTAGGTAGTAATCATCATGGTGGATTGTGTCCTGGTATAGGGTTCTAAGTTGGAGTTCTGGTATTGCTGGTTAAGCTTATTCCACTGAAGTGGAATTAGTATGTCAAGGTGCTTTCCATTAAAAAACATCAAGCCCACAATAGAAGTATTCATTCATACTTTGATTGAATTGACTAATTACACATATCTGATAGGTTTTTGCTTTACTAGCCTCGTCTCTTTTTTGTTTCCTTTATGACTTAGATAGTGGTGTCTAAAGTTTTGGCTTTTGGTTTATCTTTTTGGAATCAGTGTCTGAATTTGATACGCTCATGGTTCTAAGGATTAGAAAACTTTTGAGCTAGGTAAATGTTAGGTGGCCATGTCATGATTTGCTACTTGTTGAAGAAGAAAAGTATTAGATTTTTTGGCTGTCCACTAAAGATTCTATTTAGGAAAAAGGAAAAGAAAAAGAAAAGCCTTTCATGCATAGGTGCTCTGAAGGTTATGGCTTAGGTGGCTTTTGCAATTGTCCCAAGTTGAGTTTTGGCATTTTCGCCTTTGTGTTGTTATCCCTGCATATGCTTGGTTTTTGTTCTTCCTCCAATTATTAAGTTATTGTAGAATGTTTCTTGTGAGAACTTGGCTTAATTTCAGTCAAGATCATCTTTTCAATGTTGTAAAAAATGGACATCAATATATTCTTTTCTTCTTCTTCATTGCCTATTGTTTTTCAAACTACAACTTGTAGTTAACCCTCATTATTTACATGGTTGCAGGATATGTGCAGAAGATAACTGCTCGGAATAATATTGATGTTATGGAGGATTTGGATACTGAAAAGCCTCCTTGACACGAATCAAATTCTGACTTCTAGGATACCCTTCGTGATTAATTTGACAAAGTTATAGCTTTCCTACAATTGTCAACATTTCTTTGTTAACGATTTATAGAGAATGAAAGAGAAACTTCCTCGAAAGGTAAAATTAGATAGGAGATGCCAGGACTTCATTGTAGCTTTTGGAAAGAATGTATTCTTTTATGATAGCTCTCTTATTTATGCAACCACAGCTTTGTTCCTTGTTTACCTGGTTTATCACTTTAGAATCTTCTGACGCGTTTCCTTGCAAATTGTTCAAGGCATAATGGGTAACTTTTACTTTGTCCAAACTTTATAGATAGAGGAGAATAATCTTTCGGTGCATCCTAAACGATATATAAAATCGTAAGCATTCTTCTTCATAAAGAGAAGCAAGGCCTTGCATCACTGTAGTTTCTGCCTGCTGCAGAATAGGCTAGTTTTGAAATGTCTAACATTAGCTTTCTTGAGTTCCAATACAAGCTATCACAAAACAGATATTTGAGGAAGCCATCGCGGTTGTTCTCCTCCAGGAGCAGACAATCCTCTGGCTTACTGCCTATGTTCCAGCCAAATTTGAAAGAGTTGAGGCAGGTTTTTAACAAATTTGATGCCAACAAAGATGGCAAGATTTCGCAGGAAGAGTACAAGGCCATGCTGAGAGCTCTGCGTCAGGGCAACAAGGCTGGAGAAGTGCAGAAGATATTCCAGATAGTTGATCTGGATGGGGATGGATTCATCGATTTCGAGGAATTCGTGGAAGCGCAGAAGAAGGGAGGAGGGATCAGGACAGCGGACATCGAGAGTGCGTTTCGGACATTTGATGCAAATGGGGATGGGAAGATAAGTGCAGAGGAAGTTATGGAAGTGTTGAGGCGGCTTGGTGAGAGGTGCAGCCTGGAGGATTGCCGGAGAATGGTGAGGGCAGTGGATATGGACGGTGATGGTATGGTTAATATGGATGAGTTTATGACCATGATGACAAAGTCTATGCAACAGGAATAATTAGCTATGCAACAGGAATAATTAGCGTACCTTGCAGTGTTCTTTTATGTGGCTTGGAATCCTTAACTTATGTTATTGTACAAACCAATAAATAGGAAATTAGACTGGTTTCTTTGTATTTACTATTTACTATTCTTTTTTGCTTTTTTGCTTTCTTACTCTTTTACTATGGGTTTTGTCTTTGTTCTTCTTGCTTTCCTCCCTTATTATTGAAACAAAATAATTAACAAATGAAATTCATGACCAAAAATTGACTTTAGCAACAATTAATATACTTAACAAATTACCATTTCGTCCCCCAAGAATGCCGCCATTGTTAATTACCCGCCAAACCAATTTAAAAGGGGGCACCTTCACTACAAAGACTTCCCGAAAAGAAAAAATCCCTTCGATGGAAGAAGACGAACAAGAAAAAGAATTTGAATCTCTTTCCTCGTCGTCGGACACCTCCGATTCCAGCGACGACTACATACTCGACGCCGATGAAGATGTTGACGGCGACATCGAGGATGTTAAGGAAGCTGAACCCCAGCAAGTGGCACCATCGCCGCCGTCCAATCACAGAGACGGAAAATCAAAATGTAGACGCTCTTTTAAGGTACTAAGCATCCCGACATTAAATTTGGGTTTTTATTCCAGCATTTCCAAAAATTAGGGTTTTAAACAGTTTCAGTTTTGAGAAATTAAGCTGCAAAGTTGTGATTAATTACGATGTAACAGAGGGAATCTTGTGGTGAAAAGGCAGTCACTGTTACCGCGAGTGCTCTCAGTGACAGAAGGGGCAGCAATTTGTAGGAAGGCATTTAAGCTGCCGTGCCTGGATGGATCTAATAATGATGGGAACGAGCAGCTTAGTCGGCGTCTGTGGGCCCGCAAGCGGTTTGTTCCTCGGGGTTCTTCTTGGCCTATGCTGGTTGAAGTGACGAATAGGTTAACTGTGCCAAGTACAGTCGAGAAAGATGTGGTGGAGGAAGATGTGTCTCTGCCACCTGGGGTTGAACCTTTGGTGCTTAGGCAACCTGAAGAGAATGAGGACGGAGCTGGGGATTTGAAGCCAATTGCTGTTGATCCCTTGCTTGTTAGGTTTCTTCGACCCCATCAAAGGTTCATATAGTGTAGTGAAGTCTGAATTTAATACGTGAAGAGTGTGAGCTAAATCAGTTTCTTTTGCTTGCAGAGAAGGGGTTCAATTTATGTTTGAATGTGTTTCGGGATTAAGTAGCAGTTCTGATATTAATGGGTGCATTTTGGCGGATGATATGGGGTAAATGCTCTTCTTTTTTTTTTAGATTAAGCTATGCATTTGTTGTTTGTACTTTCCTCTCAGTGTTTTCTTTTCTCATTTCTTTTCAATTTTTCTGTTTTGGTTCTTGCTTTGGCTGTTTGGGAAAGACTTTGCAGTCAATTACATTGCTATATACTCTGCTTGTTCAAGTGTTTGATGGGAAGCCTATGGTTAAGAAGGCTATAATTGTCACCCCGACTAGTCTAGTAAGTAACTGGGAAGCTGAAATAAAGAAGTGGGTCGGAGAAAGAGTGAAGCTTGTTGCTCTCTGCGAAAGCACCAGAGATGATGTTGTATCTGGAATTGATAGTTTCACTAGTCCCCGCAGCTCTTTGCAGGTATAGACTGTATTATCGATCTGGATTTTGTAGAAAGTGGTGCTAATTTTGTCTCTTTCTCATAGGTACTGATTGTTTCATGAGACATTTCGGATACATTCATCAAAATTTAGTCGTAGTGAGTCTTGTGATCTTCTAATCTGTGATGAGGCTCACTGGCTTAAAAATGACCAGACTATCACAAATCGGGTATGCCATGCAGATTCTTGCCTTTGTCCTCATGTTCTTCGTCCTGGTAGTTTTAGTTTGTTCTTTTTTTTCTTCCCTAATATATTTGTGTTACTTTTCTCTGGGCTAGGCACTGACTTCTCTCCCCTGCATGCGTCGTATCTTGTTGTCTGGAACTCCAATGCAGGTATTTGGAGTGTGATATGTATAATATTTTTCCAATACGTCTATGTTGTCATAAACATTCCATGATTGCCTTCTGTTATTTTTTACTTGACAGAATGACCTTGAAGAGTTCTTTGCAATGGTTAACTTTACTAACCCTGGAATTTTGGGTGATGCTGCACATTTTCGTCGTTACTATGAGGTGAGTGGCATTGGCAATTAGATCATATTCCTGCTTGTAGCTGACATACTAATCATCATTCGTGTATAATGTTCAACCCAAAAGGAGTTGCTAATCTAAAAGGAAAAAAAAAACAAAAATTGATCAAGAACTGTTTGAAACATGATTCCTGGTTTTGAATAGAAAATTTGTTCATCTTCTAATGACTAATGGGATGCTTTTAAGGATTATGATACAGTGCTAAGCTGCAAAACTTCAAAATGTAGACTCTTATTACTGATTTCTTATTGTCAAATTGGATCAATTGGTACATGAATTAGTTGAAATCTTGATCACATGGTTTCAAAGCTTCAGCAGATAATATGACGAATTAGAGGCTAACATACATGGCATGTAACCCAATAAGTAAAGAACTGTTCTCCGTGATCTAAAATTAATTATAATTAAAATAGAGATTTTTTGAGTGAGTGAAGTGAGCTCACAGTTTAGATAGATTCCTTGTTAGATTAGGACAAAAACAATGTCAACAAGATGGGAGACCAATAGGGAGACGTGTCTGTCCTATTATACTAAGTTTCTCTCCACTGGACCAATGGAAGTGAGAGACTGTTTCTAAGAGGCATGTTTTCAATCTTTTATTACAATTGTATAATACGAATAAGCCATTTGTACAAAATTCATTTGCTTAATCATTGGACATTTCCATTTGGATGAGGGATTATCCATGTGATCACCAACGTTAATACCCTAATTCATGGATCAAATGGAACCAAAACAAAAAAAGTCTTTCTTATTCTCTTCTTATAATCAATGGTCAAATATTAATCTATAAACTAATTATTTACTTTTCCCTATTTCTTTAAGTATCCTTTCTGCCTTTTCTTTCGAATTATTTTTATACATTATCAGATAAAGATCCACATGGGCCTTCAGGAATGGGTGGTAAAGATTTAGTTGGTAGTGGAGTCTGATGCATAAAGTACATGAATTGCAACTTAAGAAATCAGCACTCTTGAAAAGATGCAAAAAGTGCTTGAATTGTGTGAAAGTTCTCCAAAATTGGCTGGAGAAAATGACTTTACAACTGGTGGATATGTCTAACCTTAATCCTTTGCTTGTTCCTTAATTTTTGAGTAATGGGTAGCTAATGCTCATTGTTTAACAATGAAGGAACTGTAACCTTTTCAAGTGCAATAATTGATGTAGTCAAGGAAATCTTTTGAGAAAAATTAGTGGTCAAATTGATCAGTCCACAGTCCTTTTAGAAAAAGGAAACTAGCATGCATGATTTGCCAACTATAGGCAGAATCTTAGGGTCAAGACTCCCAACAAGATGCATGGCCTTATCTGTTTTGTCAAGCATCACCTTATTTAACAATAATAAGCAATATATTAGTCTTAAACTATCAATAATTGTGGGCATTTAATTTCAGACAGCTGCTTAATGAAATATTTTGGTGTAGAAAAGGTTGTTTATCTTGACCTATTACCACAAACTGACAAATCTAAGTAACATGATGTATACTAAATTCTTGCATAAAACAAAGCTTACCACTATATAAATACAATATACAATTTTGGTACATTTCAGAATCCTATCTGGTTCGAATATAGAGTAGTCGGCTCTCAATAAAATGACCAAATATTACTATAAATACAAGCTCCTCCATGTGGATTTTAAACTCAAAGTGGGTAGGTTTGGTTTCGAGTGTTTGTTTATGGCATGCTTAAACATGTACAACAACGAGCACTCTGGCCATAATTACACTACCTCCATGGATCCAAGAATTTCCTTCTCTAATGATTTTGCAGACACCCAACAAACTAAAAAGTATGAGAATGGGTATAGAGAAGCTCCAGTTTCTATGGATTTTGAATTCTCTGGAGAAGGGTACAACATGATCCCTGCTGATGAGATCTTCTTCAAAGGGGTGATCCTTCCATTGAAGGATAATAGCAGCAGCAACCAGATGAGGAAGATGACTACTTTAAGAGAGGAATTGCTCGCTGACGATGATGAGTTTGATGATGATGCAATGTTGCCCAGTTTACCTAAAAGTTCTTCTGGCTGGTGGAAAGAGAAGTGGGGCCTGAAGAGGAATCCTGTTTTGCCTAGGAAAGAGGAGAGGCATGTTTTTGATTTTGAGGAGGAACTTGGTACTAAGAAAACAGAGGTGAGAATTGCTACAATTTTCCATTTTTCTTGTTTTGTTTTGAATTGATTGACATTTTCTAATTTGGTTTTTTTCTTTGGTGCAGGCAGTGTTTGCTGAAGAAGGGTTCAATTTTGGAGAGAGCCAAGTATGATGGAGAAAGACATGGACAGTTTCAAGGGAGGAATTCACTAATTTCTGCTAAAAGTAATGGATTGAAGTTGAGATTTTGATTTAACTTTAGATTCTTTTTCTGTTTATGGTTTCTTGTTTTTTCTTGTTATTTATCCCAACCAGGACTGTGACATTTTGGCTGTCTTGTTATGTACAAATTGTTGACTAGAATTCTCATATCATGGCAAGTGCTTTATTCTTGATTTGCTGTGATAAGCAAACTAAATGATTTAGATTTATCCCTGCAACTTCGGCTCCCACTCTAGTGGCACCAAACCAATGCTGTGGTAGCCGGTGGAAACCGGAAGTTTCCGATCAGTCCTTGTAACTTGTAAAAGAAAAGTTGAGTCAACCCAATTTTGCAATGTTACAACTTACAAGAGAGTAGAACAACACAATATCTGATACAGATAGCGGTAATGGTAATTTAATGATTTTCAATCAAATTATGTACAACAAATGGAAACGGAATCCACCGTAACTTTAGGCTACAAAGCTACCTGTAACGACGACTGTGCTTCTCTAGTATGAACAAGTAACCACCAAATACGGATGGACTACGATTATGTTGTCCACCTCTACCAATCTCTATGCCTAAAAAAAGCTCACAACCAGCAATTTTACTATTTACAATGCATACAAAACTACTACCATCTTAAGTTTTGTTAAGACGGAGAAAGAATCTGTTCGTGGACGCTTCCACTAACTGTTCATCTGCAACCAAAATACAAGAATAAGATTAATACTACTTCAGTACCTGAGGAACCAAGTATTTAAACTAAAAGAAGCCTAATTTTCACAAACATATCATTGCCCTCAAAGTAATAGGGTTCTTGTTTCTTAATGCAGCAGCTCAATGGTATTCATGTACGTTCCATTTTCAAGCCTAATAATCAACGGAAAATCCACACTTTTTTTCCCCCATTTTTTGTCATGCTTGGACCTTAGAAAGAAACCAAACACATTGCTTCCTATCAGCCTAGAAAAAGAATTGTTCATTATTACATCCTGTTATGGGGCTTTACGAAAGAGTAATTGTCTAAAGCAAGTTCCACTTACATGATACAACTGGATTACAAAGAGAGGTTGCTGATGATCCCTCCTCCCCCCTAGCAAAGAGGAAAGGAAGAATTCTTAGCTCTGTACATGTTTTAGTCACTCGTATTCATGCTGCTGCGTGGGACCCATGTATTTCTCCATCGACTCTTTCTTGCGCTCAGGATCAAGGCTGCAAGTATACTCATCAATGTAAATATATAGGGATGCAGAGAATTACCGCTAACAAACTGAGAAAGAAGAGATCTTATTAAAGCTCAACAAACAATAGTAAATAGAACTGACCTATTTCTAAAACCAAGAAAAGTATAGTGAGCAGCACTTGCGCAAGCAGAAAGTGGTGCTATAGCAGCAGCAGGAACTGCCCTCACGGCAGTCGCCAATGCAGATCCTGCACTAGCTCCACGTTGGTACTTTTTCAATGGTGTTCGCACTAAAGCAGAAGCTGATTTTCCCAGGCCGTCACTAAGGCTCTCATATGCCTGTCAATTTTGAGAGCGCACAACCTCTTAGAAACAAGTAATATACACAACCATATAAACTTTACTCGCTAACACATGTGGATGGATATTGGTCCATTACGTGACAAATTTTGATCTCATCCTTAGTATGGTCCATAAGTCCCTTTACATAATTTAAGTGTTAACTATACAAAACATAAAAAGCAACCTGAGCAAGGCCAAAAAACAGGCCTATTAGCATATTCACCTGTTGTATTCCTTGTTGAGCGTCTTTTGGTTGATTATACCTCACATTTGGTTTACTTTTGCCTTGTATTGACTGTGATACAGATGGAGGAATGCTGCTAAGCATATATTCAGCTTGCAGTAGAATTTCATGAGCTCCAGCTGCCAAATGAACACCAAGTCCTATAGCCTCAAGTGATATGCTTCTAAGAAACGCAATTGTACCTGCAATGAGAATTGCCTCTTATTATCACCAACAATAACTACTTTCATGGAGGTACATTCTTACGGGACCCATAAGTTATCAACTTAAAAAGTCGAACTACTCAAAAAGAATATATTTCCATGGATAATTTGCATTAGACAAAGTTACATGTACGCCAAAAACAAAAGTTGTGATTGCACCACTGAGCTAGATCTTCACCCATTAGAGCAGCATACCAGAGGTTTTATTTCTTAAAATAAAGACCAATGCAAACATGAGCAAAGCAATCGCCCACTATATACAAGTAAAATCTGGAGAGCCACCCAAAAACAAATAAAAATTGCTAAATATATTAAACTGAGAAATTACATTTTCTGGGCCACTAAGGCACTAACACTGTAAAAATCACTAAGGAATGGATCAGTAATAATATAACTCAATGCTGCATGATGAAGAAACCAAACTTTAAAGCTCGATGTTGAAAAAAAATTAAGATAATGGAGTATGAGTTACCTCTTTGCATTCCCTTTATTATTCTCTGATCTTTCCTGTAGCTCTCCACTGGTAAAGTAACAAACTTTGCAGCACCAGCCCCAACAGCAACTAAGGACCGAATAGTAGGAAGGCCTCGCAATATTTTATGCATCTGATTGTAAGAGGGACATAAGTATCAAATAATAAACATGCTAAGGAAACCAATAATCCTATATTTTCTAGATCCAATGGGGAAAGTTGATAAAACCTGATTATGGGAGACCTCCTCCAACCATTCTCCTCCAATTGTTTCACATACACTGCTCCACCCGTAGACACCAACAGCGTGAACATGTTTGAGCTGCAGCTCAACCCCCTGCATAAAATTTATAGTTTTCAAAATACCCAATACACACATAAAATCTAGTATATGGGGGGAAAAATCCCAGAACCAGGTCTCAATTTGGTAAACAGAAAGTTGAGAGGTTCTCACTCACCACAAAATAGTAAGGTTTAGAAGTGTAAATTTTGTAGGTAAAGTAACAAGCCTTAGCAAACCAAATGGAGAAATAGCAAGCCCAAATCTATACCAAGACAACATTTGATTTGTTTTGTATCAAAACAAAGACTAAAGATGATGGTACAACTTAACTCCAACTACAGCCCATTATACTGTAATGCATTCTGATAGAAAAGCCGACCAAGTAAATTGTACAGAATTCAATGGAAAAAAGATCACCTTCCAGGGGACAAGGTTCACAAGTTCCACATACTTCCCACTTCTCAATGCTGCTAGATCAACATGATGGGGACTGTAGTCAACCCGAAGAAGAACAGGCCAGATATCGAACTTCTGAAATACACAGTAGCACAACAGAATTGTTTTTGAGAATTATATGACAATGTTTTAGAGTTAACTATATATGAACCTGATTGACTGTTTATTTACTTGTGGAAGCAAACAAAGAAACTATTACTCTTAAAAATATTATGCACACCATCAGCTCCTTAACCAAGATGGTTTGGAACTTCATACTTCTCCAAGTCTTTTGAGTAACAAAAAAGAACAACCCCAGAACTACAATGTAAGCTAACAAAACATGAACGACTCTATAACCTAACGTGAGAGTCGTCATTTCATGCTCCAAAGTAACCTACAGGTAAAATAACTAGGTCTTTTCAAACAAGTAAAATAACTAGGACTTCGATAAAACAAGAACCAAAATAAGCAACATTGTCCTACTTGGATAAACCCCAAGAAACCTAAGTGCTTGCCTGAAAAAATGGAAGTAAGGCCTCATCCGCAGTTATATGCCCTGCAATACTACTACTCTTCATAGAAGATGGCTTTGAACCACCAGGGCTCTGAAGATCTAGTGATGGTTCGGTTGATGAACTTTTCGACCCAAAGAATCTAATAAGAAAATCAAGCTGGCTTTGATGAAGATGCAGTAGCATAGGAAGAAATGCTATGTGTAACCTGCAATGACAAATGTAGTAATCAAACCTCAGATAAAAGAAATCTGGTAGTTAATGATTAAATGAAGAGGAAGCCCAGAATAAAATACAACAAAGTTTACACCAAAAGGCCTTTACCACAACAAGGCAGAATAGAAAACTAGACTACCTTCAACAATCTAAAAATTGAACAAAAACATGAGGCATACCGGTACTCCTCGAGAGGGATATGAGGATCTGGTCTCACAGCTTCCAAGTCCAGCTTGAAAGCTTTTGAAGAGGATTCCCTCGGACGATCTTTCGAATTATAATATCCTAGTACCTTTCATTTTGAAAAGGAGAAACTATCAAATATTACTTATACAAAGACAGTAATCGAAAATAAGGAATTAGACAGAGTCCATATTTACCAGTTTCCATGGAGCAGCTTTGCTCTTGTCATAAAAGTAAAAATCCTGAACTGAGAGAGCGAGCTTAGATGCACATATTCCATCAATGGGGAAAAGGTCATATTGAAATTGGATCCCCGATAAAGCAAGCTCCAGACAACCAGTTGTATCTCTCCCATGAATATTACCAGAAGGCTTATCAATCTTCCCATAGGAATGCCAATCAGACCCACTGTACATTCTCCAACTCACGTTAATGTTCTCAAAAAGTACACGTCCCGTGGCATTCCCAGAATTTATTGATTTTGGGGGGTCTATAGATGGAAGCTTATCTTCCAAAAACTGATTCATACCAGGTTCACCAAACATTCCAGGAATGTGGTTTTCATCAATACTCAGAGAGGCATCCCCATACCAACCACTATTTCCTCTTCCAATATCTACACCACCAAAACTTCCGGATCTCAGTTTAAGAGTCTCAGATGATGACTGCCTGCCTATAGATAATTCTGATAAAGGGCGTAAATCGGACAAGCAGTAGCTTTCTATAAACTCTGGGAAGGAACCACTTTGTAGAAATGAAGTTTGATTAGTTTCCAGACCTACTGTGGGAACTGACCCTTCAAAAGATATAGCATCAGATAAAAGATCAGGAGTTTCTATACTTAAGCAAGGATCTCCAAGTAGGTTTTCATCAAGTAAAACATGAATTTGAGATTCGTTGGCATCAAACTGGCAGACCTGATTTCCATCCAAGTGAAAGGCGTCCTCACTTATCTCATGCATCAAACCACCTACCTCAACTTCACTCTTTCTATCTAAGCTAGAAACACGTGCTTGAGAACTAGGCGAAAAAGAATCATCATTCCAACCCCTACTTTCATCACTAAATTCATCTCTCTCTTGGGCCTGCTGAATGTTATTCCACCGATTCTGCAAGTGTACAACTGATTCCTCCAGGTCAGGGGCAAAAAGCTGTTGCAGTTGAGCAGCCAAGCGCATCAAACCATAAGTAGTGTCATAACAAGTTCCAACAAAAATGTGGGCTTTTGAACATTCTACCTCCCAGAGAAGGCCATTCTCACAGTTGGTTCTCAAAATTGCTTCGAGAAGCGCTTCTTGAGCAACTTTCACATAACCCATCTCTTGCAGATATTCCACACTATGTGCACCACCAAGATTATCATCCACTGGACACAGAAGAAGCCCCAGATCTTGCACTCTAATTTTGTAATCACTATCTGGTGAATCTTCCACTGTTGAATTGGAAAGAGTCAGGGAAGACGCGGCTAATAGACAAGCAAAATATGGCTCATTGGTTTCCTCTTTGACATGTGAGGAAGTGGACTGAGAAGGAAGGTTTTGTATGGCTGTACTCCTCAAGTAAGGCTCATAGCTTAAGCCAACATCAACCAGCTTAAGAATGAAAGAAGATTTGTGAGCTAAACTCAAATTCTCCTTAGATAAACCATCAGCACTTTCTTTTTCAAGTTTAGAAGAGGGCAAAATGAAAAAGGAGGATATCACGTCCAACCAATCCAAGCGGCCGCCAGCAGCAATAATTGTATCACATGTGAGAGTAATAGATGTGAAATCCTCAAAGCAAATTGGATCCCGGAAGTGTGCAATACCAGAACCAGCCAACCTGGAAGATAACGCATTTGAACCACCTCCATCGCCACGCTTCCTTGCAGAGTTGCTACATGAAATCAGAACAATCTCATGGCCAGGAACCCCTGTGGTGGAACCCCATAATTTACCTTCTCCGTGGGCAAGCCAAAAGAAGTTGGCACCTCTAATACCCCCAATGTCTAAAACAGATAACATGTTGAACTTTCTAATTCTCAATCTCAAAGAGTGCCACGACCCAGGAAGCTCAGTCTGCAATGAACGTTTTATATCCTCCCTTACATCTGGTCTAACTAAAATTTCTACAGATTCACACTCAAGAAGGATTGTGGTTTGAGACACAGAGGATACTTCCACTGCACAGGCTGCATTGCATGCCGCTGACAATGCATTAATAATCTGATCGAACAGGTGGTGCAAATTACTGTACTGGGAACTGCTAAGATGAATAGTGACAGGAAAGAGATGAACATGCAAGAAAAATGAGGAGCTCAAAATCATCTCCCCTCGGGTCTGAGAATTGACGTCTTCTATATCTTCCACAGCAGTTACAGAGGCAAATTCATAACCTTTCACTTTGAATCGTTTTCTGTTCCCGGAATCCTCTGGAGTAACCAATGACTTGGCTTTCTCAGCTATCCAAGGACCAGTCACTGGGCCCTCCTGCCAAATCATACTAACTGTTGACAGACCACCAGCATTGTTGCTGATGCAAAGAATCTTGTGGGCATCAAATTTATGCCTTGGCATGCCAGAGGAGCTCAAGCCAATGTCATGTTCACATGTTGGATTAACCAAGTAAAAATTCATATTGCCAGTGTTTAAAGTCAAAGCAGATGTGCCCCTTGAAGTATGCCTTTTTGGTGGAGCGGCATCTGGCATTGCACTGGTGCCTTCTTTCCCCTTTTCTAAAGTTGATGGCGAAGAGAAATCAATTGCAATAAATTGATCCCAGGAAGAACAGCCTCCAACATCATTGCTGCTACCAAAAGGGAAGCACAGTATGACCCTCGCAGTGGGGAGTGATATATTACCAAGAAATTTCTCTTTTGAAGACAATGTTCCACCATCAGAATGCAAAACTTTCTTCATATTACCTGAAGATGATCCTTCCTTCTCCTTGCCAGATGCAAATCCATTACTCTCGCAATCAAATTCAACAGATTTCATAACATTCTTAAGAAGATCCAATATTGTACTTATTGACCAAAAGTTCACCCAGAGGACAAACGGTGGCAGTTTAAGTGAAAATAATGTTGGCCCAGTTAAACTTCCATCTGATGAATTTGAATTGACTGTTAACCGGAAAGAAGTTGTACTGGAGGTGCTCAGCAATTTGATTTTGGTCACATTTCTAGATTGAGAATCTGGGACAAAAGGCGTATTTGATTCTTCTGTACCAGGATCTTTATTAGAAACAGGAAAGTGAGGAAGAGCAATTTGGACGTCATCTTGCAGGTGTTGAATCAAGAGGGTTTTACAGTTGATAACATTACCATACCCCCTCATGCAAATGTCCATTGTATTTTCATTGCAAGAGTAATCAGCAACCTCAATGTACCTCAATGATCCATCAAACCTCATGTCTTGAGGACATACCTGTTGACCTTATCAAATGTTTCAGGTTAGTGTGCGGGGAGTTTCTTTAAAACCAACAAACAAAGAGCAATAGATTGACACACGGATAAAAAAAGAAAAAGAAAAAGAGAGATGTAAATTCTCCAACAAAAATGTTACCTGCAAAAGAACAAATATGTCTTTGCATTCTGCAACAATGTAATGGACATTTGAACCAAAGCAACTACGGTCGTCCTTGAGATCGTTTAAAGGTTCCTTGTGTTCATCATCAAAGAATAAATTGATAGTGATTCCAGCCAGAGTTGCTTTAAGCGTTGTTTGAACTTGCTGCTGTTCTGGACGTTTTCAAAAAGAAAAATTAATTTACTTTTAGTTCCTATATCGATAAACCATTACACAGAAATTAACAAAGTAAATTAGATAATAGCCACATGGTGTAGGCATCCTAGATTTAAAGAGAGAAAATGGTGAAAAGTGTCCTAACCAGAAGGAATAGGAAGAGATCCAGAAGCGAGAGTGGATGCAGCAGTTAATGCACTCAAAACAGAGCATGTCCAGTTCCACATCCCACTGCTTCCTAGAGCTGATTGTGAGTTTCTCAATCCATCTAAGCATTCAAAAAACTGGTCCACACTGCGAATAGACCCAGAATGAGATGAGGAAAAATTCAGCACTGGTCTTGCTCCATATACATATATAAAGGATCTTGGCATGTGGTTGGTGCCCAAAAATTTTGAAGAGCATTGAATACTATTAATGGGGACAAAACAAACACTAACCTTGCTCCAAGATCAAGCTCCTCTTGAAAATGGTCCAGCCCTTGTTTTTTGACAGAATCTGGCACCCAATTAGGTATAAAATGTGATCCAGGTAGTACCACTTCACTTGTTGGTTCTTGCCTAGCAGAAGACGAAGTAGATGAAAAACTACCATGACTGGGACTGACCTTATCAATAATGGATGATGATGCAAGAAAGTGAGAAGCAGAATTGAAGTATACAGACTCCATAGACTTGTAAAGCACATTACCCCTGCCATGCTTGTGCACATTTTTACAGGCTTCCCACGCATGTACAAACCACGTAATGGTACTTGGCTGAAGTCTTAATTCTACAGGATCAATAGAAACATCTGCATCCACATTGCTAACGTCTAATGAACCATTCTTCCAAGGGATACTAAACTTCAAATTCCCTGAGAATCCACCCTTTTTCCCTGTAATAACAGAGGTTGTGACATTTGACAGGCACTCCCCTGAAAACATTTCACTGAAACTCGAACTCAAGCCACTAGGAGAGCAAGTCTGATCATCAATATCATCTATTTGTAGTAGTTCAAGCGCAGCTCCTTGAAACTTAACGAAATTTGTTAGTCTACTTATCCCCAGAAAGTTCTCAACCCCAGCATTAGAAATCGAATTGGCATCCTCTGAAACACAAGTTCCACATTCAGTTTCCAATATTCTAAGCACCAATGTCCTTCCAGGCTCGCCCTTCTTTTCATCCTTCTCCACGTATGGGTCAAATGCAACAATCAACTTCTTCACTTTCACATGGAAACTCGTCAGGAACCATTTCACCATCTTTGCTATGGTCTTAACACCTTGGTGAACATCACCAGAGGCAGCAGAATTTGGTTTTCCTGAAACATCTTCTTTCACCCTCCACTTCTCACCACAAGCATGTTGGTCACTTTCTTTCCTAACATTACTACTACTATTCATATTACTAACCTCATCACCGCCCTGCAAATTACTCTTTGAATCCAAAGACAGCACGAGCTCCAGCTCGTCAACCTCAACCTCAAAACCCTGCCCTTTCCAAGGCAACTTTACTGATAACGCCCCAACCGATCCTTCTTTCACCATTAAACCCGCAGCACCAAGCTGCCAATTTTTAAAACAAATTAGACTAACACGCACACAATCACACATGCTTGCAAAAAAGCAAAAAAAGAACACCGTAATCCACGTACCTTGGTATTGAGGTAATCGACATTGAGAGCGAGATCATTGAGCTGAATAGTACCGTCGCCGAGCTGGACATCGAGCTGGTCAAGATCAATCTCGTCTAAAATGAATTGCCCTAACTTCTTCTTCAACACGAATTTACAAAGCCTCTTCACCGCCCAACGCGTGAACACAGCCTCCGCAGACTTGGCGAAGTTCCAACTAAACATGGTTGTTTATCTATCTTTTTCTGTACCTGTTGGTGAGTATCAAATTTGCTTCAAATTTGGCGCGGAGTTTGAAGAGAAGGATTGATTAGGGTTTGGTATTTTGCGGAAGGTCGTCGTCGTCGTGGTGGTGATGGAAGGGGAGAGAGGCGGCGGTGCTCTTCCTCCGATTCCATCAAGAGTCGCAAGTCTTGTCCTGGTTTTGGGTTTTTGGAATTTTAGGATAAATAGAGGTCGTTGTTGCGTTTGCAAGGAAAATGATTGATTGATTGATTGATTGATTGATTGATTGATTGATTGATTGATTGGGGTCTTTTTGGTGTTAAGAGTTTTGCTCTGGTTTGTCTCTCTTTCTTATTATTATTGCTTTTTTTTTTTTTTACAGGTTACGTTACCGTGTGCTTGCTAACTTCGGTGTTTTATTGTATCATTTTCGCGCGTTTTCATTTTTCTTGTATTTTTATTTTTATTAGTATAAAAAATTACCACAAATACATTTACTTGATAGTTTATTATAAATGTGAATTTCATTTTCTAAATGTTTTTGTTATGGGAAAAGAAAATAAGAACTGGAAGTACTTTTTAATAAATACTATATGTTAATGCACATAACTTAATTTAATTATAAAAAAAAGGCCAATTTGGAGGCCCATAGAAAAGAGCAGGCCATAAAGATGCGTCTGTCTCACTCTTTGAGGCCCATAGACTTCTCAAGTTGGGCCGAAAACAACGAACTATTTCTTCCTTAGGACTTAGGATAGGATGAGCAAATGCCACGTGTGAAACCGGAAAGTGGATTAACCATAGTTATCAGAACCGGATCGAACAACGAATTGGAAATAAAAAATTTATAGTTCGACCGGGTTCAACTGGATGGGTCAATATTTGTAATGGGTCGGTCCATCAAAATTTCAAAAAAAAGGAATTTTTTTTCTTTTCAAAATGGGTCGTATCAAACGTCGTTTTGTTCTTCTCTTCCTATTTCCTCTCTTTTCTTTATTTCACATTTTTTTTTCATTTTTGGCTGCAAACGCAGCCTTCTCTTCTCTCTTCCTCTTCTTTCTTTTATTCCTTTCCTCTGCACTTTCCTTCTTTATTTATTTTTCTTTTCTATTTTTCTTTTTCTTTTCTTTCTTTCTTTCTTTTTCGTTGGGTTTGGATTGGTTTGGTGGCAATGGTGATGATGTGCGGTCTTGATGGGGCTGTGGCGGTTTAGGTGGTCGATGGTTGTGTGTGGTTTTGATTCGGTTGAGATGGTGGTGGTTTCGACGGTCTAGTTTGGTTGTCCGACGGAGTACGGTCGGGATTTGGGTGATGGGTGATTGAAGCTGTTTCGGGTGAGGAGGTGGCGATGGGTGGCTATTTCGGGTTTGGTCGGAGTGTGTGATCGGCGGGGGAGGGGCTGTTTTGGTGATTGGCTGGCGGTTGGGGCGGGGGAGATTAGGAGGGTGGTTGATTTGATGGAGGAGGTCGATTGCGGGTTTGGCAAAGAGATGAAGATGGAGAAGAAGCATTGAACTAGCCGGTTCGCCGGTTGTGTAAAAACTAGTCAGTTCAACCGATCGAATTCGGTTCGCATGTACATTCTGTCAGATAACTGAATCGAACCGAAAACCTAAAAAACTCGGTTGCACTGGTCGGACCGGCCGGTCCGGTCCGGTTCTAATAACAGTGGGGTTAACAACCACCAACAATAAATGTTCCGCCGACATAGCTGTCTTTTGGTTAAAAGACGCCTTTTAAAAAAAATCATCACCTAAAGATTTCCAAAACGACGTATCCTGGGCCGTCTTTTTCATAAAGACGTCATAAACCTGATTTCAGATTTCTTCCTTTTAAAAGGACCTCCTAAACTTGGTTTCATATTTTTTCCAAAAGGTTGTCCTAAACCTATAGGGCAGCGGGCTCACAAACTTGCCGTCCTCCCGGAAATGACTGTACTGCTACCGCTTTGCGTTTCCACCTGCTAGCGGATATTACAACAAATCACGTCATCTTTCATTACACATTGATCCAGTGTTTTTAGAACCGGACCGATCGGTTCAACCAGGTTTTTTGAATTTTCTGGTTCGATTCATCTATTGGACCGGAAATGCATGTGTGCCGGAAAATTTTATGGGTCAGCCCAAAACGACGCCGTTTTAGTTTTGGTTATTTTTTTTAAAAAATTTGATGGGCCGACCCATTATACGCATAGACCAGCCCATCAGAATTTAAAAACCAGTCGGTTCAATCCGGTTAAATTATCTAAGATTGAACGGTTCGATATGTGTTCGGTTCATAACGGTCCAATAGTTCAATCCGATTTTTTCCAATTGAACCCGGTCGAACCATGAAATTTCATTTCCGGTCCGGTTCCAAAAACTATGCATTGATCTTCTAACCAAAGCGCCATACGACAAAACTCCGTCCCGCCTCCAATGAGATCGGATATGCAGCAGTTCTGTTCCCATTTGAAAGCAAACTAGCACCCCTCTTCCTTTTCCTTTTCTGGGTACTTTTTAAACCTGCAATATTTATTGTCCAAAACTAGCTACAAGGAAAGGGAACCAAAGAAAATGGAAATCAAACCAGGCTTGTCAGCTCTAGTTACCGGCGGTGCGTCCGGCATCGGTAAGCCCATTCCTTTTTCCTTTTCTCATATCTGGGTCTTTCAAATTTGTCGTGTATAGCTTCCCTGCAGTTTTCCGCTTCTGGTGGATGGACGGAAGCTGATAGTAGTAGTCAGTTTTTATTACTGAAAAGTGAACATTAAGTGATGAACTCAATAAAAGTAGCTGATACTGATAGTAATGATCAGTCTTGAGTTGACCTGTTTCAAATTGGATAAAATCTTCTTTTTTCTTTTTCTTTTTCATAATTTGATTTTTATGTATCTCTAGGAAAAGCTATTGCTTTGGCACTTGGAAAGAAGGGGGTATTTGTGACGGTACTTGATTTCTCTGAAGAGAAAGGAAAGGAGGCTGCTGCCTTGATTCAGAAAGCGAATGCTAAGTTCCATCCAAACTTGGATTTTTCATCTTCTCTGTTTATCAGATGCGACGTTACCAATACTGGTCAGTTCTGCAATTCATCAGTGACTGTATGCCAAGTGTTAGATAGAATTGGAGTCGTTCACAGTTTTTGATTTCTCCTTTGTATGAGCAGGAAATTTAGCAGCTGCGTTTGAGAAGCATGTAGCTACCTACGGAGGACTGGATATTTGTGTCAACAGTGCTGGGATTGGTAGTTCCATACCTTTTTTTAAAGATCAAACTGATGGGACTCGTTCATGGAGGCATGTAATTAACGTGAACCTGCTTGCTGTAATTGATTGCACTCAGCGTGCGGTATATGCTCTTATTTCTTTTGGTTTTTCTTCCTTCATTTGATTTCATTTTCTTGGTTTGCCAATGCAATGCTAGGCAATTGAATAATCATCTAGAAACTTTTGGACAGGTAAAAGCTATGCAAGCTGCTAAAAGACCTGGAGTCATTATAAATTTGGGATCCGCTTCAGGTCTTTATCCAATGAACATGGACCCTATCTATGCTGGTTCTAAAGGTGTGCTGCTTTGTGTTAGTTCATGTTGCTCGTTCTCCTTCGAAGTACCAATACCTTTTTGGTCAACTTGTACTTTTGTAATTGATGAATTCTCAACTCAAAGATGCCTACAACTGTATGGTTTATAGTGTCTTATGTGATGTGCTTTTCTCAGGTGGTGTTGTTATGTTCACTAGATCACTTGTTCCATACAAACGTCAAGGTATTCGTGTCAACGTGCTTTGCCCTGAGGTAAAGTTATTGTGTGAAAACTCTGGATTCAAAAGCCTTTTTTCCTCCTCTGGTTTTAGTGGAGTAATTTACCTTAAGGGGTTTACCCAAGTATCCTTTCCCCATCTTTTTTTTCTCTTCTGTTTTTTATCATATAATTGATCATCTTCCTTCTTTGGTTTTGGTTGCATTTCGTTTTTATCTGCCAATTCAACACTATTTCAAACTGTAGCATATTTCATATCAATCTCATAAGTGTTGCTGCATTTGCTAATGCTTGTATTGATCTATTTCATTTGTTGCAAACTGTATGCAGTTTATTAAAACTGACATGGGATCAAAAGTGGGTGCTGGTTTTGTTGATAAGATAGGAGGCTTTGTTCCTATGGAAATGGTAATCAAAGGTATACTTTATGCCATGTCTTTAATGAAATGAAATAGTAGTTGATAAAATTTGGATGATAATGGGATATCGTGTTATTGCCTATACTTGAAATTTGTCAAAGAGTCTTTTCTTAACTTCCTGATTTTCTTCTGGTTTCTACTGGATTTATGCTGTATCCACATCAATAGTCTTGAATATCACTTGTTTCCTCTACCTAATTCTGATATTCGAATATCTACATCTTAGGGGCATTTGAGCTTATCAGTGATGATAGCAAAGCTGGTTCTTGCCTATGGATTACAAATAGACGAGGCTTGGATTATTGGCCCACACCTGCAGAAGAAGAGAAATACTTGGTGCGCTCTTCAGGTTTCAGGAAAACTGTGCCATTCAAAGCGCCACTGAATCTCCAACTTCCTCAGAGTTTTGAGAAAGTGTGAGTAAAAAAAAGCTTCATATTTTATTGTAATGTTTTTGTCATAGAGTTTAGTTCAAACTGAATGTTACATTAGTGAGATGGTAAGTTATACCTTTATCAAGAGGATTACTTACTAATGATATTTAGTTTGTGCTACTCAGAGTTGTTCATACATTGAGCCACAATTTTCGCAATGCTACCCGCATAGTGCGCGCACCATTGCCTTTGCCTCTTGAACCAAATCAAGTCGTCATGAAAGTTATTTATGCTGGTGTAAATGCTAGTGATGTAAGTTCTTGATTCTCTACTTTGAATTAATCTACTGAACCCTGTGGAAAGAATGAAATAGTTGGCTCAAATGTCTCTACTGCATGCTCATGAATAGCTTCATGAAGACTTTTCATAAACTCCTGTTCAGGTGAACTTCAGCTCAGGACGCTATTTCAATGGCAAGAATCAGGACCTTAGCTCCCTTCTGCCATTTGATGCTGGTTTTGAGGTTAACAAAATTCTATATGCAAATTAATCATGTTGAGTTTATTTTGTGGGTGAGCGTGGTGTTGTTTTCAACTACAGTTGTACACTGTTTTGAATTGTGATGTGTATGTGGCGTTCTTTCTTTATTTTTGTTCAGGCAGTGGGAATAATTGCTGCAGTGGGGGAATCTGTCCTTAACTTGAAAGTTGGCACTCCTGCTGCAGTCATGGCTTTTGGGAGTTATGGGGAATTTGTCGTGGTATGTTACTTTAGAAAGCTTTGTTTTTAACTATTAACGGAGTTGCTTCAGTATATGTGCCATAACTATTTTTTCTTGCTCCTTTATCGTGGGATATGTAAGTTTACCCCTTCTGCTATCTAATTTGTGGATTTTGCGCGCAAATTAGGTCCCTGCAAAACATATTCTTCCAGTTCCAAGACCAGATCCTGAAGTTGTCGCCATGCTTACATCAGGGTTGACAGCATCAATTGCTCTAGAAAAGGTTGTGGTCATCATGTGTTAAATTTAGTCTTGTACTTGTCCTCTTTTTATTTTGATTTTTATCCTGTGTTTCAGTAGTAGTTCTTTCTGTCATCTTTTACCACGTTTATCTGTACTCATTCTTTCAGCTGTATCTCCTCTGAAACTATTTTTCTCTTGTGAAACTTTCAGGCAGGAATGGATTCTGGAAAATTAGTTCTTGTCACTGCTGCCGCCGGAGGAACAGGGCAATTTGCTGTTCAGGTTTAATTTTAGCATAAAGATGGTTTTCCATTCTCTGAGATTACTATTTTACCGTCATGTCTTTTCTAGAGGAATGGTCTTTTGTCTGATTCTTATGTATAGTTTGACACGTAACTGATGTTCTATGATAATATATATGTCAACTATATCTCTTATTTGTTGTGTGATTAAATTTTATATCCATTTGCTCTGTGGAAATGAATAAGTTGGGAAGTTCTGCATTTGCAGCTTGCAAAGTTAGCAGGAAAAAAAGTAGTTGCAACATGTGGAGGCAAGGAAAAGGCGATGCTTTTGAAAGAATTGGGAGTTGACAGAGTCATTGATTACAAAACTGAGGATATCAAAACTGTATGTCTTTTCTTTTCAAGGTTTACACCATTTATTTCCTTCTCCTTTAGTGTAACAATGTGCAAGGGTTACGGGGGTGCAAGAAGGTAATGGATTGGTGTCCAGGTCTTGAAATTTATTTGCTTAAGTGATCCAATTCTTTTATTTGTGTCATCTTGTAGCATTATCTACGTTACTCAATGAGCTGGATTTTCAGTGAAAAGGGCAACTAGTTTAACTGTTCATTATTTGAGTTATCACCATTCTCTCCTCAGAAGGCTTTTGAGAGCAATCAGTGCAAAATAAGTTTAGGCATGCAAACTTCTTGTCGTTCATACAATCCACATAGCAAACACCTTTCTAATACAGGGATAAGTTCGTTAAGCTTATTATTTTAGAGTAGTATGTTCCTTTATTTTCTCTTGTCAAATTTTGAATAGTGCGAACTGAAATCTTGTAAAGTCAAATATATTGGTGTGGCATTATCAATAACATGAAAGGCCTTTCTTCCAATAGCAAAGTAAACATCTTACTCAGGGTCCAGATTTTAGGTCTAAACTCTAATACTACACTTGTACAAGTGATGCATATGCTGGACAGGACACCCTTAAACTCTAATACTACCCTTGTACAAGTGACGGATCTGTATTCATTGGCATAGAGTCAAAAGGATTCATTTTTTACTTTTCTTGCAGGTCCTAAAGAAGGAGTTTCCAAAGGGTATTGACATCATATACGAATCAGTTGGTGGTGATATGTTTGATCTATGCCTGAATGCTTTGGCAGTTCATGGGAGACTTATAGTGATTGGAATGATTTCGCAGGTTTGTTTTCCGAAAATCTTTCATATGATTGGTGTTACGGTTGTTGGCCCTCTATTTGGTTGCAGTGCTTGTTATTAGTTAGGTTGCCCATTTCAAATTCCTTCCATTTTTTATATCTGCTGCTTTGGTATGCATTTTTGTGGAGAATGAATACCGACTAATGTGAATGGACATGAATCACTGTGTTCGTAGAAGCTATCATTTTAATTGAGTTTACTGGTTAACCTTATATAACTTCTGCTTGAATTTGATTGCATGGATTGTCCCAGTAAAATTCCTAGGAGTTTGTAAGGTCAAACGTGTTGATGTATCATAAGTGAGCTGATTCATTCTTTTTCAGTATCAAGGAGAGCATGGATGGACGCCAGCAAATTATACTGGACTTTGTGAGAAGATCTTAGCAAAAAGCCAAGCTGTGGTATGTAGCTTTCCGATCGTTTTACTTTGCCTTATTATTCATTCTAGTTAGCTAAGTCTTCCTCCCTCTACTTTGGTTTATGTAATTGATTTGACTCTATGCCAATGAATACAGATCGGCTTTTTCCTACTACAATACGCTCACCTATGGCAACAGCATCTGTACAAACTATATGATGTTTTCTCTACAGGAAAGCTAAAGGTAATTCCTTTTTCCTGTTACTTGCACCCTCTTAGAGTTTTGCTCTTCGTGTTTGCATGTAGATTGGACTGAATCAAACAACTGGTGACGATATTAATGCTTGATAAAAAATGAAATGTCTGATCGATCTCTTGCGTAACTTTAACGTCAAATTTGTAACTGCAAGCAGAATTTGTATGACGAATAGAGGACATCTTCTGATGAGATTAGCTCACTTGCTCTTAATTAAACTGAAACAGGTTTCCATAGACCCAAAACGATTCGTTGGTGTCAATGCTGTGGCTGATGCTGTTGAGCATCTACACTCTGGAAAAAGTGTTGGCAAGGTAATACACCACTATTCTAGCCCTAACATGCTGTCATTAACTACCGTGTTCCGTTGGGAAGATCTTACTTGTAAGGGAATATGGCCTTATATCTTTAACCATTTTTATAGGTTGTTGTTTGCATGGACCCAACCTTCAGCGAACAAATGGCGAAGTTATGATACAAGCATCGGTTATAAAATTCACCTCTGGCATAAAAACATACATGGTTTGGAAATAAAGTTTCACTTGATTGGAAGATTCAGCTATGCTTATGACAGTCATGGAAACTGAAAAAGTATTGCTCAAATGGAGATCACACAAGAAAGCGATGGAGAAGGAGCGTGATGAGACCAGTTATACTCATTTCGACCTGCGGTAGACTGATTCAGCTTTTCCTCTGTATAATAACATTTCTTACCTTAGTGAATAAAATGTCTCTCCTTTATGACATAAGTGAACAGAGAATGGAGCCTGTTTGTACAATATTTATGTGATACTCCCTCCATTTATAGTTTTCTGATGGTGGTAATTAATGGACGTCCTAAAATAAAAAAGTTGCATTTTAGACTGTCATGTCTAGTTTGGTGGTGGTGGGGTTTCGTCAGAAGTAGACCTATTCTACTTGTATACACTCCAAAATGAGAATCCTGCTTCTTTCTGGTTACAAAATGCTGTAATGCAGAGGCAAACAAAGATCTCTGCATTACAAAATGAAACAAATCAATGAAACAAAATGAGAATCCTGCTTCTTTCTGGTTACAAAATGAGAAACTACGCTGCTGCCTTCACGCATGAACAAGAACTACTTCTTGCCTGCCAAAAGCAATGAAACAAATCAAAACCTACAAGTTTAGAGTGGGTTCTGCATTGCTTTCCGTATCGAAGCATATCCATCCATTCAAAGTACTATAATACAGAAGGAGAGAGATTTCTACAGGAATATTTCAATGGGTTGGAAGCATACCTGATCTAGTTCGTTTAGCAGCCGTATCCGCGGGTGGATCTAATTCATGTGCATTAGCTTCATTGTTTTCCTCATCCTCTTTGTCTTCTGCATCATATACCCTAATAACGTACACCTGAGAAAGAAACATTCATGAGAAAGTTCACAAATTTGGAGTACACATGCACAGATACTTATGTATATCAACAGAAAACATAGCCACAAGTGAAACAAATTGAGCACGAATTTGAAGAAGGCGGAGGGATTACATACCTTAAATTGAGTAGGGTTGACTAGCTGGAATACCAAGCAATCACCATCAACTAGTTCATGATCAATTGCAAATCCTCTCCATCCACCACTGAGACCATGTTTTTCAGTTAGGTATTTTGTATCAGATAAATCTCCACTCTCATCCTCCAAAGTAATTGTTTCGTCTTCAAATGGAAGTTTTTTCATACAGAAATGTTTAGGCAGACCCTAAAGAAAACATCATATGAAAATTAATACACTAAATCTGCATTTCATCCATCTATACAGAAACCAGTCTAACAGTCTAACTTACAAGCCAAAACCCTCCAGTCACATGGGATTGCAACATGGGTTTCACAAAACATGGAAGATCAGGCTCCAAACTTGATTCAAGTTGTTGTGCCCTAGAAATTGCATACTGCCTCTCTTCATCAGAAGCATACACGCGATTCAACAGACTTCTTCGGTTGTAACTGTAACCCCAGTAACAACACCAATAATTAAACACTCCATTCTAAAAACAGAACAAGTAAATTGAAAATCATACTTTCAAAAGATATTGACCTTCTGGGTCTTTCCAAAGGTTCCATTGGGACCTGCCAGAAATTGGAACAAAAAACAAAACAAAACTTGATTTTAAGTAAAACCATATCAAGAAATTAACCAGAAAAATAAAAAATTACAGCTTCAAACTTCAAAGATTGAAAATTTTGAGATACTTTTCAGATGGATACACAAACATAAAAAGAAATGAACTTTACTTCTTTATAGCTAACAGGTGGGTTAACGATATCAACAAATCAACCAATGACACTTCAAACTTCAAAGATTGAAACTTTGAAAGCACTCCAGATGGATACACGTATAAAAAGGAATGAACTTTACCTCTTTATAGCTAACTGGTGGTTTGTCGGCGACACGACCGGACCTTCTCACAGGAATGAGCTCCAACGGTAACTTAGGAGTCTTGGGTTTCCCCTGTTTCCGCTGTTCATAATACATAATAAACTCTCCATCACTTCAGATGCAGACCCATCAAGCAAAACCCATGAAAAATCTCTAACTAAAATGTATGAATTTACACTTACAGGAGATGGCTTGGAGATTTTAGAGCTGAGATTGAGAGAGAGGTTTTTCAAGTTAAGTTCTTCCATTCTTTTCTGGTTCTCTTCAACCCTCTTCTTCCTGATTTTCTCGTACAAGAGGTTCGATTTCGCCATTTCTTTTCGTGAAATGAAAGAATGAAGAAGGAAAGATGAAGATTATCAAAATGGGTTTTTCAGTGGGAAGGAAGAAGGAGAAGGTGAAAAGGTTGCTCCTTTTTTTTACAGACTGTTCACTTTTCTATTTTCCTGCTTTGGGATAGTGGACAGTGAGGATTTCGTAATTGGGCGCCATGTTTTAATGTTTCCACTTACCAGTTTGTCTCATGCCTTTGGAATTCAAAATCCTTTTTCCCCATGTCAGCCACAGTAACTCTTAACACCCCCTTTCTAGGGTTTACTTTTTCTGCGAAGGTACTGTGTTGTCTAATCAAAAGTTATCAACTTTCACTTGTTAGTCCACTGAAACGGATATTGGTATCTTAAGGTATTTTCTTTACCCAAATTTGTTTTTTCGAAAGCTGATTCTTTTTTTATTTCCTCGGAGAGACGAAAACTAGACTAAAGCCCACAACTTTATATCTCCAAATAAACTTCAAAGTTCAAACCAATATCATGAGAAGAAAAGAAAAGAAAACTGATAGTAGACACATGGAAATGTATAATTTGAGTTGAAAAGGTACGGCACTTGTAGTTCAGTGTTTATCTCACAAATAGTAAAAATATGAATAATATTTCAAATTAAAATTTCATTTCTGTCTGTTAAAAAAAAAAACTAGAATAAATTAACCATTCAATAGTTTCCATCCTTTTCCTTGTCCTCCTCTGCATGAAAAGTATTCAAGTAGTTCACAAAATATGTACAAACCCTGTTACTCGTAAGGTTAACCTGATGGTAATATCCACTGCTTGCATTCCCTAGTGGGAAATAACCCAAAATACAAAAAAGAACTAGACAGCTGAAGCAAGTGGAATCATACATATTCTCAGAAAGGTCACACCTTAGCCCACAAAATACTGTAAAATTCATAACGTGATAGTTATTTATCACCATGGTGCCTTGGCCATTTCTTGGAACATATGCTCAAAAGTGTCACCATTGACCTCAAAAGACTCAATCTCAGCATCAAGCATGTTCATTGTGTTCTTAACTTCTAAAATCCTTGCCTCAAGACTCCTCATTTCCTCTTCTGCATTAACTCTTTCAACTTTAGCTTCCTTACACCTCTGTGATTTACCAGCTAGGCTCATAAGCTGGCGCAGCCGCGTCAACAAGAACCCAACATTCAATCCCAAGCCTCCAAAGGATACCAAAGTCTTCTCCCAAGTTGGAAAACAATCTCCACATGAATCGATCTTGGAAGCTCTAATGGCATCAGCGATGTTGATAGTCTCAGCAATTATTCCAGTTATCAGTTTACAGTTCAGGCCCTGAAGAAGATGGTCATGGAGAAAGCCATTTTGACTGAGGCAAAGTTCATAATACTTCTTTTGTAGTTGTCTGGAGAGCTCAGCGTTTATAACCAGACCGTTTACGATAATGTCGAAATCATCAAAGCATTTCACAGCTTTAAAATCAATAGGGCACTCTTCTGACAATCTGATCCCATCGGAAATTTCAAAGCCAAGATCCTCACTGTCATTTTCAGAGTGATCTGATATAGAGCTTGTACAATGCATCTTTTTGCTTTCCTTCTGAATGTTTTCTTCATGATCTTCCTCTTCTTCTAAGAGTGGCTGTGAATCCTCATATTTCATTTCTTCATTAGCCATGATCAAAGGAGCTACTTCATTTGTAGTAAAATAACAAAATCAGATTCTGTGAGCAATTAGGACACTTATGATCATAAAGTTAAAGAAAGTGTGAAACGTTTTAAACCACTCACTAGGATTCATTTTTCGCTCAGCAGCATCTAATTTCAAAAGGCCAAGAGCACCATCTACCTCCTCTGAACCATAAACTCTCAGAATGTAGACCTAAAAACGACACAAATTGCAATCAGATATAACAACAAATTGGAAAACAGATTGTGAGCATCATTCGCAAACTAATTGCACATCTAGCCACCAGAATATGCCTTTGAATTTCCAGTTAAAATGACGGCATCCAATTTTCTTGTCTAACATCATAGTGCTCCAGAACATCAAACACTAAGCAACAAGTTAAACTTGTGGCTATTTTTTTTGCTGAGCAATCTTGAAACTTCATTTAGTAAAAACATACCTTTAAATGATTAGCCACAAAACCCTGAAATCTGAAACAAATGTCTTCACATACATTGATAAAAAGGATGATGCACACACCTCACAGAAACAGTTCGAAAGATTACCTTGAATTTGGTTCCCTCAACTAAATGAAAAACCACAACATCTCCCTCAACTAAGTTGTGATCAATCGAGAACCCTCTCCATCCACCACTAAGCCCCGCCTTGTGTGCAAGGTATTTTGATAGAGAAGTTTTCCCATTTTCATCTTCCAAAACAAACATCGTGTCCTCCATCGGCATATGCTTATCACAAAAGTCCTTACCGAGGCCCTATGACCCAAAATAACCCATTAAGATCACTGCATTCATGGATCGAAATTTGATGAGGAAAAGTAAACAAAAACTCTGCATTTGTTTACCAACCAAAACCCTCCAGTAACGTGGGAGGGCTTCATGACCTTTATCATACTAGGGAATTGAGGCGCTAGATTATCTTTAACCTCGCTTGCTCGCAACATAACCTCAGACTTAACTTCATCATTATCATACAGATCATCCATTGTCGCCCTCTTCCGTTTTTGGCTACAAGCAAAAAATGGAGTCAGAATCTAGTGCAGCTATTCCCATATTAGGCAAGATAAAATGAATCAACTCACCATTCAGACTTGATGGGACCATTGTTAGCCACCTGCTCAATAATTCAAAAATACTTGATTAATCAACAATCTTTTTCAATGATGCAAACAAAAAGTGTTAGTAACTACACAACCTCTGTAAAACCCTTGAAGAATACAGTAGCAGAAGAGATATATGTTCAGAACTTTTTTGTTCAAAAGAACACAGAAAGGATCAAAAAAGAAAGCAAGCATAAAAAAGGGTACGAACTTTGCTTAAAGCAACCGACTTCTTGCTCCCCACCGTCTTGGGTGGTCTTTCTCTTCCATTCTGCCAAAAAACAAAAGGAAAACCAAATGAAAAGAATGAAACTTTATGTACATACATAGATACATACATAAATGGGTATTCAAAGATATACAGAGAGGGAAAATGATCGACCTTTGTTTCAAGTCCCTGCGGTACAGTCATGGCTATTGGTGGAAGCAAAGGGAAGAAACGCAGAAGGAGGGAATTATAGAAAGCAAAATAGTAGTAGTGCTGGAAATTTTGGAGAGGTTTTTTTTCTTCTTATAATACAAATTCATTTCATTTGGAAAGTGAGATGAAAGAGGGAAGAGGAAAGGACCGTTCAATTCAAAATTTTGTTTAAAAGTTTGCAGTGGTAATCCCCTAGCTTGTCATTTCTAATCCTCTCAACCTGTTATTTCTTTCTTTTTCAGATATCGAAAAATATACTATTAAATTAAATATACAGTAGGAAAAGATAATCTTTTTATGATACTGTTTAAATATATATATTAATCATTAGATATTTTATAACTACCGATTAAATTGTCCTTATTACATTAATCATTGAGTGATTATTTAGTAATTTTTCGTTAAGATTGTTTAGGAATAATTCTGTCATTATCTACAAACGGTGATTTTAAAAATTGAAATAAGAGAACTAAATGACCAAAGGTCCAAAACCATTTTTAAAAAAATCGACATCTATTTAAATACGGAGAGAATAGGGCTTATAATTAACTAATTTCTAAAACTTAAATAACTCTAAATTTGGGAAATCAAAAAATTAAATGGAAGTTAATACCCTTTGTAGACACTATGTCACGAATTAGACAAGTGTGATGGACTGAGTTCCTTGCAACGAGTCACGAACGAGCTCTTCCCATGAGAAAAAAATACAGCGAGTTTTTAAATGCTAAGAATAATACCTAGAACACTAAATTTTAATATTTTTACTAACCAACCTGACAAACTGATAATAGATGATTTAAGTTTATTGAAGTATCTCTTTATTTATTTAGATAAAGAATTATTTAAGTGACTGTAGAAATATTTTAACAGCCCAGTAAATATACTGGCACAGCCCAGTGGGCTTATTAACCCCAAGGGAGGCTTAGCCACATTTGCTCACCATTCACCTGCAAAGTCTCGATCTCAACATCAAAGCCAGTTCCTCATTCCTCTCACTCCAAAGGACTCTGACTCACTCAAAAAGCTTGCATCTTCTCTTTGATTTAGCATCAGGTCTGTAAGTTGGCCTAACCGCGCAAGCACGAAGCAGACATTCAATCCTAACAGCCCAACAAAACAAAAGTAAGACCAGGACAGTAGATCATGATGCCACTTGAATATTCAGTCAAAATGCCGCAATCTAAACTGTGCTCAAGCATCTGACTCCTAATCATCAAAAGTCAAGCTATAATTCAAATCAGTTGGCAATTGAAATGAAAAGAAAATTACCCAGGAAAACCCTTTTCCATCCAATACTAAAGCTCATTCTTCTCAAAGACACTTTGCTTCTGAACAGGTTCCAGTTTCATCTTCCAAGACCATCATTAGGTCCTGAGGCAAGTTTTTTCATCACAAAATTTCCTGTTCAAGGCCCAAAATCCAAAATGTAAGCCATCAAACATCACTATATATGTGAACCGAACATTATTAAACATGAAATCAACTCGTTATTGAACAAAAACCAAAAATCGATGTTTAGCGTACTAAAACCCTCCTGAAATTTGCGAAGGCCATCAAATTATGCTATCGTGCGCCTAGAAATTCAGGAGCAAAATTGGCTTGTACCTCACTGGCGCGCAAATCACATTCTTCCTCTTCTTCTACTGGGTCTTCCGAAACAGAGTCGTTGTCGCTTTCCGTTTCAATTCCCCACCATCTCTTACATTCTCTTGTTTTTCCTCGCTGGCTTGAGCTTCGAAGAAGAAAACAGTTTGATCACGGACGAAATAAATCAGCAAACAAGTCTTCTGGAGTATTTCTCAGAGCCCAATTTGGGGCGGACGCCGACTGCGGTGTCCGTTTTCTGGAGTATTCTTTCGGAGCCCAATCGCTAGGGCACGGTCCGACACCATTTTTCTTCTCTCGGGATTTCGGTAGCAAATAAATTTCTTGGGCGGGCAAACCATTGTATTAAAATTATGGTTATTTTTTCACGCCAAACATGTTACAGTATTTTTTTCGCACACGAGTAACAAAATTAGGAAAGAATTTTACCCAAAAAAAATTAGGATAGAAAACTTATTTATATAATGTCAAAATAATGTTTACAGAAAAATATAATAGAGTTTGAGTTTTGAGAATATAATTAATTATATCACGAGACACTCATCTTCTTTAAACTCGATAGTGCTCAAATCGAAATCAATCATACGTAATTTCAAAAAGTACTGTTAATCTACTTACCTACTCACAATTAAATAAAAAGCAGTCTTGTGGAAATTTTGTATTGGGAATGAAAAGGCTTGTCGAGAGTTGATCAAAATTCAAAGTCAGTATTATTAGTACTCATTAGATTAGTCTGATTAGATGCGGAGGTTGTGGTGGGGTGGTGAGACTGAATTATTAGTCTGTTTGGTTTTTGTGATTCAACCAAAAGTATGAAAATTTGTTTGGTTCACAACAATCAACGATCGTAAATGAAAAATACTAAAAGTCCAGTATAAGTAGCTAAAATAGGTTCGTTTGAGCTGCACGCTCTCATCATAATTTGCGCCGTTCTTAAGACTTGAACTCTTTATCGTGAATGGCAATCTAATACTTAAAGCTTTTTGCCAAAGATTTAACTCTTCAATCCACAAACTTGTAGCGTGCAGGAAAGCAACCCTACCCAACAGGCGAGAGGTGGCGGGATTCAGAGTCCGGCAAGAGACAAACCTGAAAAATCCCCTCTACTCCAGGACCTCCAGGTTGATCATTCGAAAGAAAATATTTTAACTGGTCTCCACAAAGAAAGAAAGATTACAGCACTGACTACAACAACATTTCAGCAGTCCGCAGCAAAATAATGTACATGATTACAGGATACAACTGAAGTTGCGAAAAAGAAAACACTTAACCGATCCCCCCCTACTAGAACACATGAAGTTGCGATTTGCATACACTTGGCTCAGGGCCAAATTAGTAAAATATTTCTGTTAACACATTCAGTTAGCATGAGAAACCTTGAGCATCATTGAGATTCCTTAAATATCCTGCTGGGAATAGTATTAAGTTCCACAAACTGCTACTCTTACGCTTACCATGGGGCAAGGACCACTTCCTGAAACTTGAGCTCATGCTTCTCAGCATTTGACTTTAGGGCCTCTATCTCACCATCTAGCTTCTCCTTAGTCTCCTTCAATTTCAAAAGCTTCGTTTCGATACTTTTTATCTCTTCATTTACACGAGCTTGCTCATTTCTAGCTTCTCTGGACTCTGATTCCATAGCTGCTTCTGTTTCCAGGACAAGATTCAATAACTTCTTAAGCCGAGTACGGAGAAATCCAACATTCATGCCCAACAGTTCAAATCCTTTCAAGGTCTTGTCCCAAACTGCATAATCAGAACGAGAATTGGAAAGCTTGGAAGATCTAACAGCCATGGAAATCTTGACGGTCTCTATTATTATTTCAGCAGCCAATTTACTATTAAGACTTGCGAGAAGATTGTCATGAAGAAATGAGTTTTGTGAGCAACATAGGTCATAGTATTCAGCCCTATGCTGATTGGAGAGCTCAGAATCTATAGCAGAGCCGTTGACAAGAATTCTGAAATTATCAAAACCGTCTACATCTTCAAAATCATTGGTGGATCCTGAAGATTTGATGACTTCTCGAATTTCAGAGCCATTATCTTCACTTTCACTCTCAGATTGAATTGCTGCATCCACTTTATTGGTTTCCATTACAATCAGGCGCTTCTCTCGATTATTCTCTTCCAAATGGTCTGCTGGAAGAAACGCTAAAGGCTTGGCCTTTTTGTTGCACTCATTATCTCTGTCTGCCAAGTCTGCTATTGCTGCGGGGAAACAGAACAGGAATATAGATCATGTAATTTAACCAATCAGCTAGAAAGTGTAAAACAGGAAAAAGAAGTACAACATACCAGGCTCGATTTGATTTTCATGACCACTTCCTCTGACTACATACACCTGCAAAAAGAAGTGTCAAGCAAATAGCAACTGTGGCAATAGAAATCTACAAAAACGACCAAGTAACTTTTCCAATGCAGTAAAAAAATTGAAGGAAAGACCAACTATAAGTATGCAGAAAGAAGAAAATGAAGGCCTATACCCTCTGAAAACACTAGTGGATCTCTAGGTCATCTATAGATGTGTCAGTATGAAATGCTTAAAGGTTCAATTGAAAAGAAGTCGAGAAAATTTTCAGGTTCTAGATGCTTCTGATGGACATTTTAAAATGATTTGTTCAGAAAAAACTGAATACATGACCATACGAAAAGTTGTACCTTAAACCTTAAAGGCTTGACTAAATGGAAAATGAGAATGTCACCCTCGATTAAGTTGTTTCCAGCACAGAAAGCTTTCCACCCACCACTGAGTGCTGTTCTTTCAGCAATATAATTTGTTATAAACTCTTCCCCATTGTCATTTTGCAAAAAAATTGTTGCATCATTCTTTGGCAAATACAGTTTGCAGAATCGCATTGGAAGATGCTGTAAGAGAAGAAAAATAAAGGTCAGAAAAATACACCTGTCTAAGATATGACATAAGTGTCTTATTCTCAAATTTAGAACAGAATTTTACTTTACCATCCAAAACCCTACAGTCACATTTGAGCGGACCAAAGCTTTTGCAAAGCTAGGGAATGCAGGTTCTAATTTGGACCGAAACTCTTCTGCCCGCTCCATAGGAGAATACCTAGTTTCAACCCTGTCATAGATATCATTATTTGCATCTCTCTTTTGTTTGTGGCTGTAAAAACAAAACAAACATAAATCAGTGTAAGACCATAGTACTCCAAGTTACGAACTGTTCAGCTTAAGCAGAAGGCAGTTAGGTAAGATCCTGACCTTCTTGACTCTCCTGATTTATCATACACCACCTGCTCAAGAAGAAAATAAAAAAAAAAGTTTGTCAGATTATTTTGACAGTCAAATCTATTCCAAATAACAACATTTCATCAGCAGAAAACTAAACTGGAGATTTTAGAGTTAGAAAGACCAATTATGCAGGAACTGAGACCAAGCAGCAAACAAAATTAGTGTAAAAATCAACCAGCTTCTAGTTAGTACATACAGCTCACTGTTGAGTACATAAGTTCAGAATGTGCTATCCTATAATAGTGGTTTACAACCACAGCCCATAAACAGTGCAAGTGAAGCAAAAGTTTGGCAAAACCTTCAATCATTATGCAACATTAACAGATTCAATGGCAGCATAGGTTCAAATTCAACCTGTTGGTTCATGGCAGATTGCAGCTTTTTCAAACA
Organism: Viola odorata; assembly: GCA_963691705.1. Taxonomy (NCBI): domain Eukaryota; kingdom Viridiplantae; phylum Streptophyta; class Magnoliopsida; order Malpighiales; family Violaceae; genus Viola; species Viola odorata. The sequence continues at coordinate 1,591,408 of OY829544.1, forward strand.
TAAAGTGCTCTAAAGAAAAACTTCCAGGACTGGGAATTGTAATTGACATAAAAAGTCATCCAATGAAACACGGCCTGGCATTGTGAGTGTTGTCATTGAACACTAAAGGGTTAATAGGAGCTAAGGTAAAGGTTACTTAGATTTCTTTTTGGCCCAGGTTTAGATGGCAATGGATAGTAACAAGCTCAGAATGGATAGTTCAAATCTGGCTTACAAGTATTTTACCAGCATGGGTTAACTCCTTTCAAAGGGGAAGTATCACGGAGAGTAAAGCATAAACAATTATCGGTTGCAGGTAACAGCCACCATGGAAGCCTGGTGATCTTAAAGTTACCTGAGGCTGTTAGAACTTTTTAAAAAATTGCAGAAACAATTGCCTAAATCTATCATTTCATTCAACAACATTAGTCCAAGAAAGACCCATAAACGAGTAAACAGATGAACAGGAACCGCATAGGAAATGAAGCAATGAAAAGAAAAAACAACCTTTATCAGCCCAAAGACAACCCATTTAGCAAATCATAAGAACCAAGTATACATAGACTTCAATGAGCTCTATTCCTAAAAATAATCAACAGATTACACTTGTTGAGGCAAATGGGACGCAAAATAGGAAAAAGGAGAAGAGCCAGGTCTCACAATTTCAGTCTTGAGGTCAGGTTCTTGAGACTTATCGCGGATCTGGGTCAGCTTAATCTTGTTCCCTTCAAGCTTCCTCAGCTTAATCTGGGCAATGAACAGATTTGCAGAATCAGATATGAAAGATTATTACAAGACTACACAACACAGAATAAGAAGAAGAAGAAGAAGAAGAAGAGGGGTAAAGATGAGACCTTTGGAAAAGTAGAAATGGTGATTTGAGAAGGGGGAGGAGGCTGGTGAGGAGGGGTGGCTTGGCCTTCTTTGGCATCCATGGTAGGTCAGGTGGTGGTGTGCAGTGCAGCCAAAGCAGGAAGGAAGAAGTATTACTATTTGCTGTTGGGGTTCGTAGTTTCTTTTCTTTTCTTTCTCTCTTTCAGATTCCTGTCCTTGATAATGTTTTTTTCTTTCTGCTGTCCAAAAAGGAGAAAAAAAGGAAGTAAACTCTAAACGCAGATATAGGCAGAATAGTTCATGTAATGTTCAGATGAGTCAAAGGTATTTTTTTATTTATTTTTATTTTATTATTTGTTACCAGTAAAATTTTCATGAACAAATAAATGAGAAAAATGCATTTTATGCCTCAGGAAAAAAAATCTCAACTAGAAATAATTTTTATTATCTGAAAGACAAAATAGGAATATATTATTGGAAAAAAATTGAGAATTCTACTCTTAACAAAACCTTGATTAAGAATGAAATCCAAATATATAATGTAAAATAAAAGTTTTTAATTGAATTTTGAATAAAAAAATAAACATGAATTTGATGTATAATATTAATTAGACTTTTTTTCTAAAAATACTATCTATTATTATTCTGGAAAATAATTAATTTACCGATAAATCGTGTTAAATTGTACATTAATTAATAATTTAAATGATTGTTCTACTATCATTAGTTTAGAATTTTACTAAAATTGAATCATTTAAATCACATTACCCACTAATTCTTTCTTCTCTTTATATTTAATCTTCTTAATTAAATTTGTTTTAAATTAGCGAATTAAAAGAAAAGAATGGTAGCATGAATTGAATTAAACTTGAGAGAACAATTTTGATTGGGTAAAAGAAGCAGGAGGAGAGAAAAATATTAGAAAATCATAATTAGGGGTAAGTTAGTAAAAGCACATCACTAATCTCTAATTTCACTATTATATAAAAAAAAATTACTGGTAAATTAATTTGATAAGGTGCGGATGCATTACAGTGTTTCGGTGTCAGGATCTAAGCAGTTGATAGTTGTTTTGTTAGATAGTGATGCAGAGAATGACGTCCGTTTACAGCCCGTTGGTATACGAACATATATCGAGGCACTGACCTGAAAAGAAAAGAAAGGGTCATCATATTCATATTCATACAAACTACAAGGACTATATTGGACTTTCCATAAATAATGATTCTTTCTGCAAGTAAATCTGTCATCAAGCCACAGTTTTACTCATCAGAGTAACCCTACATGATATGATTTCTCAGGTTAGGTATCCATTACACAGTAGGATTATTTTCAAATTAAGTTAGCCCTTAATTATAAATGGCTCGATATTTAATTATTTTTCAAACTTAATTCTGGTTATTTTAGGGATTAATCAAAGTGAATAAGATCTTTATTGGACGGAAGTAATTAAATAGTCAAAACGCTTAGGTACAAACTTCAGTCTCTCGCATTTGATTCTTTTTACATATATTTACAATTACAATGTAAATGAATATACCATACCGTACAGTTTATACATACACTACTATTTACATCTACAAATTGCCATCTCACTTGGCCATTTTGGCGGATCACATAGCATAAACCCTACTTCCAGTCCTGAAAACACCACAGAATCTCAAGCTTTTCCGGCAGGAACTGAAGACAATCGACAATCGACAATCGACAATCTCACCACCCGTTGCACATTCACACCATATCGCACATGAAAGTAGCTCCATTATGTACTTTGACTATACAAGTACTTGTTTTATTCATGCCAAAGGGTAGACTTGAAGCTACTAGAGTAACAGATAACTAATCCAACTACCCAACAAAATTGTCCAGAAGACCTCACCTTGGTCATTTTAGTTCACGACGTTCCTCTTTCTATTGCATCCACGGGAACTAGTTCTCACAAACTCCTTCAAACTTCTGGCGGGTGCGCATAAATGTAAACAATGTTATAATCTTGAGCGACGTATGCGTTTGATACTGTGGAAAGGAGAATGCCTTCGAGCAGAGCCAATAGGTTGGCCATTCAGAGAACCAGAAAATCTGATATCCCAGCCTTCGATATTCTTAGGGACACAACCATCAAAGAGCATTTGCCCAAGAACACTATGTGCACTAATACTTGGAGGGTTTGGTAGATGCATTGATCTTTCTTTCCGTTCATCTTGTAAACGCTCCGACTCTTTATTATTGGAATATTCTACTGAACTTGGTATAAAGAAGTGGTCACCTGGACCAGAAGCAACTCTTCTTAGGCTTTGATTCGAGTTATCCGCTGCTTTCTGGAGATCGCATATTAATTCAGATATCCCATCATGTATACCATCCATGCCAATTCCCTCTCCAAGTTGCTGGATTCTTCGATAAAAAACTATAGGTGCCTTGTCAAGTATGCTGGTCACAGCAGTCCTGTATTGAATGGGATAGTTCTTGTAATGGCCTGAAATGACATCGAATTAATTAGTTCTTTGTGGCATCTCTAAGACAAGATGCAAATTGAACAAATAGAACTTAGAAAAGGAAACAAATATTCAGATGACAACTATAACTCCTAACACGCAGCAGTAGGCTAACAATCTCTTCCCTAAAAGGGTTTGGTGGAATTTCTGAGCACCAAGCCAAATAGAACAATACTTTGATGCATCTCATATTAGGCAGCAGTGGGTTACTCTTCTCCCCTTTAGCCTGTGCTAACTTTAAAAAAAATCTCTCATCTTTGATGAAATAAAACATGTTTCCACTGCAGAACATTAGGTGAAGAAACAGAGATCACAACTACCACCTGCTGGCATCCAGGTCTGCACCATTTGCTTGCAGGAACAGCCCTCAGTTCAAGTTTTGGATAACCATGTCAATTACCCAATCATCACTTTTGGTTGGTAGAGATGTGGAGGCAGCTTAACTGTTTTTTTTCCTTCCTTTTCTTTCCCTGAGATTAGCAACGTTTGCCCCCCAGGAATTTCCAACCCTTGCTTAGGTAGGATACAAAACTCAAGACCAAGCCACCCTTCTTTCCCAAGAGTACAAGTAATAGTAATTAATCTTATAAAAACTAGCATATATTAGTGAATGAATAAGAAAACAGGATAAGAAACAAACCTAGATGAGGTGAACAATTCCACTTCACAAGATTAACATCTCCCCCGAGGTCTTGTAGGCATTTAGCGAATTTGCATATAATTTTATAAGGTGCAAGCTCATCATTCTCCGAGCACAAAATTAGATAAGGAGCTCTCATTTCCTAAGGAAGAAAGAAGAATGTCAAAACTTATTTGATCAAATTTACAGACACAACAATAGGGAGGCTGCCAACAGTTAGAGACTTACAATGGAAGAGTATAGTGCCTGCCAATATTCTTCACGCTGCAACTCAAACCTGGTAAGATATAGGCCATCAAGTCCTGATGTAATGCCTTTTGCAACCCAAGACACAAGCTTAGATGGACCACGCATTTTCTGAATAGCAGGGTGTAGAGCGAATTGGGCACCCAAATCACTCGTAAAGTCTACTGGGCTTGAATCGAAAATATGTCCAGAAACACAGGTTCTAACCAATTGGCCTTCATCCTTTACAGAAAAAAGACAAACACAACACAACACATTAAAACCTCAAAAGAAAAGGTATCCCCTAACTAAAATTCCATCAAAATCAAAATGGTTGACAGAACATACCAGATTGAGATGACCATGACACACTCCTTGAATAATCTGCATTGAGCAAACCAAAACTTCAATAAAATCTCTTTGACCCTCTTGCCCCAGTTAAGGATGCTAATATTTCACAAGATTTACCTGAAAAAACTTGTACATGCAAGCTTTTGGAGCAGCAGAAAACGCTACGAAAACAATCGGACATGGTCTAATCCTCAGCTCCTGAATATGCAGAAAAAACATAAAACCATTAGCTTTACTCAATTGCTCAACCCACTGTTTTCTATTCTCAAAAATCTACTAAGCCAACCTCAACAAGCTCATTTCGAAGCAGATACGCTAGCGACAAGGCACGCTCAGGATAAAATCTGCAGACCAGCAGCTCAATTAACTTGCTTACCAAAAATTATACTGCTAAAATAATATATAATATAATAATAGCTAAAGTAACGACTTACGCGCTGAGGAAATCGGCATGAGACACAAGAGAATTCCATCCGAGAGAGGAATACAAATCCACATAGCTATCTAAATCCTTCTGATGAATCGAAATCCAGGAGAAGATCACCACGATTCCCCTCGATTCACACTCCTTCCTCCCCCAGTAAACGCTGCCTCCGGCCCCACCGCTGCCGCCGAACATTGCGGTTACGGCTGAGGAACTGAAATACCGGGGAAAACGGAAGGGAAATCCTGCGCGTGTGGATTGTGAATTGAATCGTCAGCCGAAATTTGATTTTGTGTACTTTTTGTTTTTTCTCTCTCTAATTCTCTCTAACCACTACCAGTCGTGTCGTGTGTGGTGTATTTATTCTGGTGAATGGTGTGATCCATTTGGTTGATGAGTGTGATCTGGTCAAGCAAAATTAATAAAATAAATTGCCACATCAGACTGACGCATCGCGCGTGTTTTAGGATAAGCTGCACCGGACCATGCCCATGACCAGACGGTGACCGAACCGAAACCTGAACAATAATGCAAACGATCTCATTAAAATAATAAAACAAAATTACTCCCACAAGCTAATTTGATTCATTTTAGTGTCTTAATTTTGTTTGATCCGCTAAAATTGTTTACTTGATTTCTAATTTATTTGGGTTGAAATGGCTAAATCTATCTATTAAAATAATATTTAGAGAGTATATTTTATCCGAAAAATTTAAAAGAAACATGAAGAATTAACTGATTTAAAAGCTAAAATTTGAACTTTTTTATATTCTAAAGTATCAAATTTAAATATTATTTTTAAAAATTGGACAATATTAAAACCATTTTTATTGCAATATCACAGTTCTTTTTTGCTCAAAACCGCTTGTTTTAGACTCCTAATTCACAACAAGGGTGAGCAAAAGGGCTTAGATTTTGCTACTGCTCCTCTTGCTTTGAAGGTCCAGCAGACCATGGTGGGCTTTTAAGTCCATTAGATAAGCCTAAAGCCCATATACAGTTCAGACCCAAAGTAACAGCATCACCGTATAAATGTTTCTTTCTAAATTAAAGAAACTTATTTATTTTTTAATTGGAAGAGTATGTAAGTCGAATCATTATTTAAATAGAGCCGTTGTTTTTTAAAGGAAAAAAATTAGATATTCGAAAAAAGAGAAAAAAAATATAAATTTGAAGAAGAAAGTGTATAAAAATACCACCATATAAGTCGTTCGAAGAGGTGTAACATGATAGGAGTACGGATTAGTCAAATTCGTACTAGTGAACGTTTCAATTTTGGTCTTGTTTTGATATATTTATAGTATTTAAGATAAGGCATAACGTTTATATCGATCAATATTTGACCGGTATAAATTAAGATAGAAAGCGAGATCTCTTGTTTTTAATATAGTATGCCATTTATCTAAATTATCCTCACTAATAAGCAACATTCCATATACCCCACCGCACCTCCCTATCAAGATTAATTAATGTGAATCAGATCCAAAGCCATGCACACCTACCTCTGTAAGCTAACATAGGAGAGGAGACCGCTCACTCCAGCACCGCACGTGCAACCATCTCCCTCTTTGGGTAATGTTTTCCCCCCTCCTTTTTCTTTTAAAGGACAATAATGCACTAGTAAAAATCAGTAATTAAATATAAATTAACCCGAATTTAAATGTTAATTTATTTGCAGAACGATAAGAAAGATTTTCTCTTTTTCTTTCTTTTTTATTTCCGAAACAAGGAGTACAATCAAACCTTTTGTACTTAAAAGGTGAAACTATAAGTGGGATGAGTGGGCTACGTGTTGTTTGGCCACATGCATGTCAATGGCAAGTGCATGTAACACTTTTCTTTTGTTTCCCTCTGCGCCAGTACTACTGTATATATTATTACACACTATAATCTACATCCCATCTCTTCTTCACACACACCTTTATTTACAATGAATAATGGTACTTTATATTGGTTTTTTTTCTTCCGAAAAATCCGACACGAATACGATTAGTTTTGAACAAGTTGAAAAAAGAAACAACTGCCTTTAGAAGCAAGAAATATCCAAATGGTCTGTCCCCAGTACAATACGGCCCATATTGTCAGCTTTTGAAGAAACGCTATATCTCGGGGCATCCGTTTTTCTCAGAGTATGTTTCTTTCACCACATTATATGATCATCACTTGCCACTTGTTAATTAAAGTGAGTTCCATTCCATATTCATTTAACTATTTAAGCAGACCAATGAGAAGAAACATTAGAGGTTCAAATCAGCATAAAATTTCAAAAAAAGTGATGCGATAGCAATGAAATTAACATAAGATGATGCAAGATTTTGATTTTGACACTTTACTTGTCTTCATTCCCCAGAGCATATTGCAGACGTTATTAGTACCCAACAACAACAACACAGGGCAAGGTGTGCGGCCATACATATAGGACATGATGCCTGGAAAACAATCATAACCTGATTTTTGAGAGAATATTCCAAAATTGGAGCTGACGACATAAATAATAATAATAATAAAAAGTAACCATAAAAAGCAGTCCCAGACTTCAAAAGGCACCTTGCCTTTGTTGTATGATCAATGGTCATCATTAAAAACATTTTGTTTATTTTAAAATTATAAAAAAGAAATACCCAATCGAAAGCAGCCAAATGAAAGCTCAAACAAAATCCCCTTTTCAACAACAACAAACATCAATATTCAATACCAATGCCTGCATTTTTTGCAGTCTTCTCTTCTTCCTCCTCCAACAAAGAATCAAGCATCAGTCCAAAAAATAACCGACACAAACACACACGCCATCAATCCACTGTACACTACCGGTCATTTTAAACTTGCCTTTTTTTTATGTTTTCGATTTTCGCTTTTTTCAAAGACCAACCGAAATATTCGATAACGTCAATTATTTTAGATTCATTCGAATGAAGCTGGAAAAACAATGATACCACAAATTTCAATGCAAATTGTTTGTAATTTTCGTTGATTTAAGGAAAAAGAAGAAGACATACGGAGATTTTGCTTCTTAATTCCACAACACGAAAATGGATTTTGATTAATTAAAATTAAAAACTGTACAAGATAACAAACACACCATTAAGAATTCTACGTGCTACCTCGTGTAACCTTATCAAGTCTCTCTCCTTTTCTCTCTCTTCTCTTTCTTTCTTCCTTTCTCGCTCCTCATGGCTTCAAACGAACCCACTGGTATCGACCCTCCAAAGGCGCATCCTTGCCGATGTCATAGTTGTACCTGCAAAATGCCGAAAAAGTTTGTTAGTTAGTTACGCTCTCTCCACCGTCCAAAACAGATCCTCACTGCTAACATACGCCCCGGAAAGTGACACTCCTTATCCTACGCATATGCACTCACTTCTCTTCAAACCGTTTCGGCTCTCCCTTCTCCGCTTCCGCAAAAAACTCGTCAATCTCCTCCTGCGAAGGCATCTTCACCTCCGGCTCCCTGATCCGCTGGAAAGTCTTCGTCGTTACAGCTGGCTTCTCCATCCCGTCCGTGTCTCCGCACACCTCGCTGCAAGGAGTGGTCTCCCTGCTGCTCGATTGAACAGAGAAATTTAAAAAGGGTGATTTAGAAAAAAACCGTCGGAGATAGTTGAAGATGAAAGAAAAAGGAAAGTTAATTAATGAAAGAAGTTATAAATAACCTGAAATTATTGTTGATACACGTTGAGCTTTCCGTTTCGAAACTCTTTACCTGCATTCAATTAATTAAAACGATTAACATTAATGCAAGAATATTAATTTCAGAAACAAGAAACCGAAATTGAAATCAATAAATCAGTAAATCAGTACCGATCCGTTTCTGTTTGTTCACCGAGAAAATTAACGTAGAGGAGGAAGATTTTTTGTTTTGTTTCTGAAACTCTGATTTTGTTTTCTTTTTCTGTACAGAGAGAAACCAAAACAGAGAAAATATATAGTACTAATATGATACGATTTGAATTTCAAAGTTTTTCACACGATTCTTGGCTGAGAAAAATATGAATCGCATGACTACTAAAAACAAGTTTCTCAAAAAATCTTATTTGACTTTCCTTCACTGCCCTCCACTTTCTCAGTAACCAAACAGAAAGAAAAAAAACCTGATATTGAACTGCAAGAAAAAAAAAGTAGAATAAGGAAATTGAACTGATATTTTAATTTTTGGAAGCTAAGAGTGCACCTCCAGATCTAAGAGCCTCAAGCTATCCTTCACAACCTCGCTGGATTCATTGCTGGAGCAGAGAGACGGAGGAGAGTCAGCAGAGTATACATCTCCAGTGAGAAACCTGTGGGAATTCGCTGCAGTTTCAGGAGAAGCAGCTTCTGCCGATGAAGAAATGGCGATTAAACGGTTGAATGACGGTGATGAGTACTTGTTTTCTTCAAAATCAAAATCCATTTTCCGTCTCTTTGTTAGTGTTGTTGCTGTGCTTGAAGATTCCATCACCGCTACACGCTTGCAATTCCTTACGCAATCTCCCATTTTTGTTTTTCCTTTTTTTCTGAATTGCTGTTATGATTTTTTACTATCTTCTCTCTTTCTTCTTATTCTGCGTTTTCGGTTTTTTTGGGCTTGGGAAAGTGGGTGGGATAAAAATAGGAGAAGATGAGGTGAGAGCCGTTGGATAGGATTGACGGGTGAGATCAGTTTTGTTAAGGGTTAATTTATTTTTTATGTGGTCCCCTACTCCGTTGACGTTGGTTTTACGGGACGGTATACCATTCCGTTAACAAGATCTGTCTGTTAGAGAAGAAAGAATCCTTTAGCTTGCCAATCAAACGCCGACGCGTCAAACAAGAACAATTTTTGCAAGCCAGAATTTGTTAGAAAAGTCTGAATTGTAATAATAATAATAATGCATTCACGTTTAAAATTTGGTGAGTTGTGTTGCGAATTATAATAAGAAAAGGGAAAAAAAAGGTTAAATAAAAGCTGTAGAAAGGACGATAATTTTTTGGACCACGAAAAGGTGATGAAAAAAGAGAAACAAAGCTTTATACTAATTTTCAAAGATGCGTCTCTACTTTTATAAAGTTATTATTATTCTGAAAAAATAATTCGAACCAATTTTAATTTTAATAAATTATGAAAACAATATTTTAATTTTAATGGCGCAATAATTTTTCCAGCACCATTCATAGAAGAACAAAAATATTTCTGCTGCTTCTATCAGTATGGTGAAATCAGTTTGAGCATCTTCCGTATAATTTACTTCCAAGAAACGCAAAATCTTGGGGCCTTTAGAGGGCTTTCTTCACTTGAAAATAGTTAGGCCACTCTTTGTTCGCCACTGCAACATCATCTGGCGAAGCCACCGCGACTGTGACACCCTTATCTTTAACAGCATCGACTGCCTCCGCGAATTCCTTGAAGTTCTTCAAACTGTGGGCAAAAGAGGCAAATTGAAATTGAGGATTTGGAAAAGTAGTAAAACATGCCATAGACCACCGAAACAGCCAACAGTCGTGGCATATATGATTGTTTTACAAGAATGCTCCTAGTGAATCTATGCAATGACACTAGTTGTCTTTGAAGGTTCAGTCGACCGTCATTTGAGCATGTGATTGAATTTTCGTAAAGTGTAATATCATTTGGAGCTAGTATTCCCTTCATATCCCTATATTCTATCACATTCTCTATCTATTTTGAACCAACAAAAGTATCATCGAGGTGAAACTATTTGGAATTTGTCAGTGCAAATGGCCTTCGTACATGATGATACGAAGGATAAACACTGCACAAACCAAACAGGTCATGATTTGATCTCGGTATGTAGAAACAAGCAACCATCCAAATTGACGGGTAACACAAATCAGGTTTATGATCTATCCAAGCCAATTTAACTTTCTTGAATTTTTGGGTTTTTCCTTCTATAACAGAGTAATAATAACTTCATTCGCCAGATTTCAGGTAATAACCTAGGTAGTTCAGTTTGCACATTATTTTGTAGGTGGACCATCTGCCCAACTATATAGCTTGTCAATTAATGTTGTCCTTACCTGGTGGATAATATTTCTTCCCGTCTCCTTTGCCTTTCTTCATCTGTGATGCCCAATAAATACCGTAGCATACTGAAAAAGCAATCAGCACAAGTCATTATAACAATGTGTGCATCGTATTTTTCAGGAGAATAATTGATTATAAAAGCAAAAGTTTGTTCACAGTCATTCAAGAGAGTTTCTGCAAGGTAATCAAAATATGCTATCCACTAACCTGCTGTAACCTTTCGCATCTGGTAGCTGGTATGAATCCACGTCTCCAATAGTCCCAATAATTGATTTAGTAAGAGTATCATCATCCATTTCCAACTCACGCAGGAAATCTCCAGTTCCATGATATACATCAAGTGTCTTCAACAAGTTGGGGTCCCGATAGGACAAGTAGGAGAAAACTCCTAAATTTGAAAGAATGGAATAAGATAAACGAGTCAAATTGTTGGCTATTCAAAACAAAAGTAGCACGTTATTGTACCTGACTGAGTATCAAAATCACAAAATCCTCCATATGCTCCACCACTAACACGCACACGATCCCACAACCATGTATTACTAATGTATTTTGAAATAACATAGGCACTCCCATGAAGCTGATAACCAGTCTCGTAAATGTTAGCAGCTTTGCCAACATAATTGACCTGTAAAAGAACAAAATTGATGTGTTTAATTTCAGGACATAACGAAGCAAAAGACAAAATCAGACAACAAAATGACATGTTTCACCTGCGTAGGTATAACAATAGCTTCATTGTCTGCAGGAAGTCGAGCATTCCAAGATGCAGCTTCGACCAAAGATTTGCTAGGAAGCAAATCAAGGAACTTGCTAACATGTTTTTCAGAGTTTGAGAGGTCTTTTCCATCAGCAGTCATGTTTATCAAGCAACCATTCCTCGATAACAAGGATGTACGAATTTCCTCCAAGGACGAAGAAACTCCAGCCCAATCTTGATCAACTCTCTCCTCCAGAGCTTTTAAAAACTCCAGGTAACTATAAGCAGATAAAGAAATTTAAATCCCATCATTTTTCAGATGAATATATCCATGAGATCTTTTTAACACATGGAACTTCCATTATTTCTTCATAAATGGAATTAACCTATGCATGAGAATGCAAATGCTTTACAAGAAAATTAGCAGTTATCACTTTTTTTGAAATTCCTAGAAATATTTCTTTCATAGAACTCAAAATGGAAAAACAGACAGATGAAATTGAACAGTATAAAGATCAGGCCAGGAGTAGAATATTCCAACCTAAAACCACCCATTTGTTCTGAAACCCATCCTGCGACATTTAACTTAGCATCCATCCTTGCAGCCGCAATTCCATGACCACTTCCTCTTAACCGGTTCTGAAAGAACACAGGAAGATTGAGATGAGCTCTCAAAGATAAAATATTCAAGTACATTTCACATTCTTCAATATATACCTCCATTCTTGCTCTACTCTGGGAAACAAACTGCTTAAACCGCTGCTGATCTGTGAATTGGACTTCTTGAAGAACACAGTTAACCTGCAACAATAGACAGCACAGGCAAATCCTTGAGTACTTGAGGCAACTGCTTCTGTAAGGAAGCAAAGAACTTAATGTCGACATGAAGCTATGGCCCAAGGAAACATTGGAACAGTAAAAGGAAGGAAACATGCGTAACATGTCATAGATGGTTGCTAAGAAAGTGCGCTCCCTCAACCAAGAAATTATGGGGTAGGATGAGCCCCAAGATCAAGTAATCCACTGTTCTTGAAAGAGAGGCAACTTTGCTTATAGTCATAACATATGTACTGGAACACAATGATGGCACACAAATCTGGAAAATAATGACAACAATTCAACAGCAAATACCAGGTTAAATAAGTCTTCAGCACGCCCTGCCATGGATTTTCCTCGGACAATTATACGACTACATGGATCCTCCTGGCCTCGAACAGGTGATGTCAATGGATAAACAGATATGCCTCCAGTTTTCCTTCCAATCAACTGATTTAGTTGTACAAAGCTCAAATCTTTTGTACCCATCTCAAGCAGTGACTGACTGTAAAGAAAATCAAGTAAGAAGAGAATGTCAATAAATAATGCACTATATGTGCAGTTTGCATAGCTCTGAAGCCAACCATGGCAAATTTACATTCAATTTTTTTGTCAGAGATTCCATTTATTTTCTAATGAAATGATATCGCAAGTCTGCACTATAGAGGCTGAAACAAGAGTACTAGAATATCAAGGACCTTGTCACACGAGAGGCAAGATTAAGGACGTGATAAAAAAAAACTCCTAAGAAAAGAAAGTGGAAAGAAAGTTTGGAGCTTTAAGAAGATATCTGCAATGGGCTAACAATAACGATGCATGTAGCTGCCTTAAGTAACGACAAAAGAAACAGCACACATGAAAAGAAGGAAACTCACCAGAAAAGTGGCACCAAAGGAAGGAGTTCTTGCTTAAGAGATCTCATATTGAAGACAACTTCTGCATATAGGACATCATTTGTGAAGAGGTCATGCTGCAATATTTCCACTCCATTGATATTCCCAACCTACAGTTAGCATACAAGCTCAATACAGATTGCCATCCAAAATGTTTAGAACAACCACGGAACACTCAAGCACAAAGACTAGAGTTACTAATACCTGTATAGGAACATATGTAGGTTCTTTTGGAATGTCAAGCAGAGAAAGGCTTGGAACACTTCTCAGAGCTTCTGGTGGGTCAGGGGTTTCTTGCTTCAATTTTAGCTCTTGTGTTGCACGTGCTAGTTCAGCAAGATCTTCTTCTGTCAGACTTTCTTTCACTTTCTTCAGGATTTCCTTCTCTGCAGCTTCATCACGAGAAGCTTTCTCTGGATCAGGCTGAAATGAACAGAATGCACATTATCATTCAAATAAGCACCCATACAGGTTTCCGGAAAATATGGCCGCAAACTTTAGCTTATCTACTTACCTGCATTTCTACAGTAACACGATGAGGATTGTTCAAGATGAATTTCTTAATCAGAGGAGAAAAAACAGCTTTCGAGCCCTCCTCAGCTATTCTGGCTTTCAAGGCCTTCAAGGGCTCCTCATATTTTAAGGGCTCAAAGGGATCCATATCATATATCCATTTACCCTATAAGATAAAGCCACATCAACAATGATTACACATGAATAAATGATAGCTGGTTTCTAAGAGATTGAAAGAAAAAGAAAAACTACTAACAATGGATCGAAGCATCAGCGATAAGCCGCGAGGAAATGACCCAGTGTTGTTTTCCCGGAGAGAGAACTCAATTGTATTCATGGATGCCTCCACAGCATCTGTCTCAAAACCTTCCTCCGCTAATTTCTCAAGGGTACTCGTGATCAATTCCTCTACTTTTTGAATATCCTCTTCAGAAACTCCTTTCAACCCAATACTAAATTGAGGCTGAAGAAGTTCATCTTCAACCCCACCGCCAACAATGGCATCTCCCAGGCCACTTTCCAGCAAGATCTTCCTCAAGGGAGAAGCAGGTGTTCCCAACATAAGGTGATCCAAGAACCCGAGTGTAAGCTCAGTTTCCAAGTCTAAGGGCTTATCAGAAAGCAACCAGTTAAGGCAAACCATGTGCTTTTTCTTCAGGTCACCACCATCACCAGCTGGATATTTCTCAACGATCTTAAGTGGTTCTGAGAAAAACTTTTGTGGCTTGACTCTTGACTCCTTTGGAGCAGAACTTGCATCAAACATATCCAGATATTCTGTCAATGAGACATGCTACAACTTAAGTACAAGGTTATCAAACTACTGAACTATACAGTACATATAAAAATAAAAATAAAAACAGGAAACTCATTCAGTACCACTCAAAATGCGTAACCGCTCAGTTGGATGATCATCTCCATAAAACCATATCCTGGAGTTACTGGGGTGGTAGTATTTACGATGAAACTCCTGTATTTTGTTTAGAAAATAAGAGAATTTTAGGTATATTAGCTATAGCCATGAGTAAACTACGAAATCTTTAAATCTTTATATAACTACAAAAGTGAACCTGCATGTGAAATGCATACATGAACTAACTCACAGGCAGGCAAGACAGTACAGTTTCACCATCAGATATTTGACGTTTGAAAAACAAGCATACATAAGTTTTCTAAATTGAAATTCAAAGGATAAAAGGATGAAAGAGAAATAAATTGTATTTTAATCAAATTAAATTTACTCACCGCTTAGCAAGCCTAAGAGATGGAGACAAACCTCAATTCTCTAACACTTTTCAGCTTGAATGCGAATGCAGAATAACAGTTTTTGAGAATTCAATTCAGATAGTACCAAGAAGAAACCAAAAAAAAAATGGTTGAATTCACTAGACTAGTAATATTCAACTTCATCAGTTAATGCTGATTATTTCACCTGTTCCCTTCACCCTATCAAAGGAGCAACATGAACCATTTCTAAATCAAACCCTTGCAGACTAAACTAAAACACCATTTTCAACTCCATATAAACAACTTACCTTAAATTCCTCAAAAGTCAGTTTAGGAATAACTGTTGGATCACCTCCACTGTCCACACCATAGGCATTGTCTGGGAAAAGTGCCTACACAGAAGTTACAAGAACAGTTACCACTATTTGAGCAGAAGCATTTCAACATAAACAACTAAGTTACCATGCAGAAGCCATTCAATCAAGGTAAACTGGTTTCCAGAATGTACATGATGGTCGTTATGTTATGTCAACAATCACACAACAGAATCTGTAAGGGCTACATGCCATTAATGAAAACGAAAAAATATATATATAAACAGGGCACTGAACTACAGAAGCAATAATAGTCTCAGCCAATAGTTGGCCAACAAACTGCGTGACTATAATTAGTAGAGTGAACTGAGGAACACCTAGTTGCACGCAGGAAAAGAGAACAAAAGTATTAAATAGGCGTGTGTTTGTGTCTCAAATCTCAATGTTGTTAGGGCTTAGATATATAGGTGTTTACCGTGTTTTATAGGGTGCAATCGACATGACAGTGATGCAGTTTTACTATCACCATTGATGCCAAGAGAAATGAAAACTTGCCTGTTGTGTGGTCCGACCTAATATATTGTCAGGCTGGGAGTAGACACCCTTCATCTCATTAAAAACAACACCTGAAATTTTCAATAAGAAAAATCATAAGCGAAAAAACAATAAATCCCTGGTCCTCTGCTATCAGTAATTATACCAATTCCCAAATTTCCAAAAACAGCAAATAAAATCACCCCAACAGAACAGCACAATGTGCTAATATAAAGGATGTTAACCAAAAGGAACCTTTATAAGTTATCTCTTCTTCAGGATTGTTCAGCTCATAATGCCATCCCTCCTGTTGAAAAGTTTGGTGATCCTCCACACACTTGGGGAAGAAAACAGCGTCCAAGTAGACATCAACTAAATTATAGAAATCCTGTTTTGAAAATAATCCAGGCTTATTAAGCGCCAAAATGAATTGGGAAAACAAATCCAAATTAAGAATCACTCTAATATGCAATCATTAAATCAGTCCCACCTTTGTGTTAGTGGAAGCAACAGGATAGCAAGTCCTATCAGGATAGGTAAACGCATTCAAGAAAGTGTTCAAACTTCCTTTCAATAACTCAACGAATGGTTCTTTCAAGGGATACTTTCTTGACCCACACAGCACACTGTGCTCCAATATGTGTGGAATGCCAGTTGAATCATCCCTGCATCACACCACATGCATATTCAGATATCAGAACCGCAACTCCAACTCAAAAAGCAAAGCAACCGATTACTAACCGAAACTTAAAAAAAAAACAAATCAATTGACTTACGGAGGCGTGCGAAAAACAATGCCGAAAACTTTATTCTCATCATCATTTGAAACAGACATGACTTCCGCTCCAGTCTTCTTGTGCTTAAACAAAATAGCTTTTGATTTACACTCTCCAATGAATTGCTCCGATACCTTCTCAAACCCAAGCTTCTCAGCAACCTCATCCGGAACGGTAACAACATCTGCATCATCCGCCACGTCATCATTACATTAATTGTTGTTTCACAAACTTTAATTTAGAGCGAAAAAAAGAAGCATGGCTCACCTGGAGAGAATGGAGCAGATGGAGTGGCGATAGCGTGAGTGGAGAGTGAAGAGAAGTGCTTGGTGAAGCGAAGAGGATAAGAATATGATGAAGACGCAGCGGGAGGGAGTGATCGGAGGTGGCGGCGGAGAAGGGAGCGTTTGGTGAGGGCGGTGATTGGACGGTGGAGATTGCGAGGAGTGGACAGTGAGGATAAGGAGCGAGACTGTGATGGTAGAGCGGAGAGGAAGCGGGGGAGTTTACGAGAGAAGAAGAATCTGTTGCCGGAAAGGGAAGAAGGAGAGGAAAGAGTGCGGAGGAGAGCAGAAGTCTCCATGGCCGCAGGAGGAGGAGGAGCAAATGGATTGGTAGCTTGAGCCGTTGTGGCGTCGTGGGGTTTGGGGGGTTTTGGCGTGTTGGGAGGGAAAAATAAAAGTTATCAGAAATTGGTGTGTAAGCATGGATTTTTCTTGATCAGAAAAAATTGGGGAGAATTTATATGAAATTATGAGAGAGCAAATAATGCTTGTCGCTTGCGTGGATAATTGGCAATCTTTGGATCTCTTTTTTCCAGTTTCAACAAAATAAATTAAATATTTTTACAGTTTACCCATATTTTCCTTTTATGTTATGTTTAAAAAAAATTACAAAATGTTACTAATCAATAATCACTATAATAAATAAATTACAAAAGTTCCAATTTTCAGAAAACTTGAGAAGGAAAAAGGATTTTGTGTTTAGAGTGAGTAATTTTCTCATTCGGATAATGAAAAAAAAAAGTCTTGTTTCTAATTTAACACATAAATTGGAGATGCCCAGATATTTGTTTTTTAATTTTGGAACATTTTCTTCCCTAAAACGATACACGCGTTTCTGCAGAACTATTGTTTAAATGAATTTTTGTTTAACTCAAATTTACCCTCATCTCTAAATTACATTTTCATATTAGCCTCTTTATATACTCTTCTTCTTGTCTACTAACCCTAGCTCTGTCACTGCGCCTCTCTGCTCCACCATCATAGCAACCACTGCATTACTCTATGGGAGGCATACCTCCTCAGCTCCGGCAATCAAATTTACCATTAAAAAGGTTACGTTCGATTCCAATTTCCATTCTTAATACCCTTTCTTAGTTTTTCTGCCGTGTATTTATCTCCAATGTTGGCGTTACATGGCTGCTCTCTCCTCCCTCTCTTTTTTTTTTTTCTTCTTCATCAATGAAACGTTGAGTCAGAGCATTTCGACTCATCCGAACACATTTTCTAGTTTTTAAATTTTTTTTTTTTTATGAGCACGATTTTCAATTTTCTATTAAAAAATATATATATATATTTCAGAAAATTAAAAATAGAAAAAAGGAGACAGTTTTCAAAAAAGGTCAATAGTTTTTTTTTTAAAAACAAAGAAAATGTTACTGGGCGAGTCAAAAGGTTTCTGAAGGGCCCAAAACGCAGCCCAATCACCACCTATTGCTCTTGTTGCTTGGTCCAGCAGGGACGAAATTTGGCGGGAACATCCGCCAAATTTAGCGAACAAATTTTGTTTCTTTTCATTTCGGAATTTAATAAATGTCGTTTTATCGGTGCGGAATTAAAATCCTACCTTCTGGACTGACCAAAAAAACGTGATTTTGCTGGGTTTTGGCGATTGGCTTGCCCTGATACGATTGGGTGCGATGATCCGAAATTGTTGGGTGAGATGGGTTGCAGGAAAGTGCTTGTGATTGTTGCAGCGAAGGATGTGTTGAGAGACAGGGGATGGTGTTATTATGAGAAGTTAGGGAAGAGTGGATGGAATGGAGAGGTGGAGATTATGGAGGCAAAAGATGACGATCATGTGTTCCATTTGTTCAATCCGAATTGTGAAAATGCTGGAATATATGCTCAACAAATTTGCTTCCTTACCTGAAGTAGGATAATCATGCATAATCAAGTTTTTTGTTTATTTTTTTCCGCTCGAGTTTTAAATAGTCACTATAAAATATAGTGTTTGGAATGTAGACAAATAACTATTATTTACACTCTTAAAGTTTTATTAAATGTTAATTTTTAAAAAAATATTTTTGGTTATTTAGTTGTGGTATTTCAATTGTCACTTTCAGACAATAACAGAATTAACCATAAATAATTTTAAATTAAAAATTAACTAATTAATAATCATAAGTTCAGTTTAATTAATATTTATATAATAATTATTTTAATTATTATAAAAATTGAAAAGCCGACCTGTTTGGGGAGTAAATTGATAGAATGCTTGCTTGATTTTGTTTAAGAAATTGAAGACAATCAATAACCCGAACCCCCCCCCCCCCCCCCTAACAATGCATCCATACACTATGAAATTGAAGACAATCAATAATCCGAACTACCCCCACCTAACAATTCATCCAAATCATAAATGCCATCTAGATTCATAAATGTCACCCCTTTCCAGTTGCTGAAAAACTTAAAATTGGTGTCTATTTCAACAGCCTAAACAGTTAGTCCATACTGGTATCATCAATCATCATCCCTCTCCTTCGAATGACAACATTTTCAAGCATGGCGGAAATTGCAGTAGATCTAACTCCATTCCTTCGTTTGTTCAAAGATGGCTCCGTCCAGAGACTAATGGGCAATGAAACCATCCCTCCTTCATTAGACCCCAAAACCAACGTCGATTCCAAAGATGTTGTTTACTCACCAGAAAATAAACTATCTTGCAGACTCTACCTCCCTAAAAACACAAACCCAGATCAGAAACTCCCTCTCCTTTTGTATTTCCATGGCGGAGGATTCTGCATCGAATCCTCATCCTCTGTTTCCTACCATTCCTTTCTGAACACCTTAGTTGCAGAGGCAGATGTGATTGCGGTTTCTGTTGACTACCGCCTAGCCCCAGAAAACCCAATTCCTATCCCGTATGATGATTCCTGGGCTGCTCTCAAATGGGTTTCTTCCCATGTCAATGGAGATGGAGAAGAAGAGTGGCTAAACACTCATGCTGATTTTGGTAAGGTGTTTTTTGCAGGTGACAGTGCTGGTGCTAACATTTCACACCACATGGCGATTAGGGTTGGTGATGAGAAATTGATTGGGGTAAATCTGGTAGGGATTGTTCTTGCGCATCCATATTTTTGGGGGAAAGACCCAATTGGGAATGAGCCAAAAGAATTGGAGAAGAGGGCATTGGCATCTGGCTTGTGGAAATTGGCATATCCTGCAACAGATGGTGACGATGTTTTCATCAATCCGCTTGATGATCCGAAATTTGAGAGATTAGGGTGTGAGAAAGTTCTTGTTTGTGTTGCTGAGAAGGATGTTTTGAGAGAGAGGGGCTGGCATTATTGTGACAAGTTGGGGAAGAAGAGTGGATGGGAAGGGAGAGTTGAGTTCTTTGAGACGAAAGAAGAGGGTCATGTTTTCCATTTGTTCAATCCGAATTCTGAAAATGCAAAAGCTATGCTGCACAAAATTGCATCTTTCTTGAAACAACAGGATGCGTAAAAGAAATCAGAATGCTACATCTTGCAGTTGTAATCTTCTATTTTTTCTTTTCTTTTCGTTTTTTTAAAGGTTTCCGATGTCTGGTATGAATACCAATTGACTCCAGATCTTGAGCTCCATTAAGCATTAGGTATGTGCAAACTGATAGAAATTTGGGGACCAATTTTTTTCCCTTCTTTTTCGGCTTTATAATTTTGTTTGACCCGCGGAACTAAAACCCAAGCTTTTGGATTGACCAAGGACGCGATGGCATAAAAAACTGTAGGAGTACTTGCCTTGAACTAATTGTCAGCCGCCATTTCATAATCCCAGCAAGAATGCAAACAACACAGAAGTTATTTCCAATGACAAGGACAAGATTTTCTTTGTAAGGAGAATGCAAATTTCAAATTCGTAAGCATAGTTTGTGTTCCAATAATACTTCCTCTGTCCCTGATTGTTTGTCTTCCTCGCATCCCAATATTCAGTAGGGAACGCATATCGAGGAGGCCGGATGAGGCACTATTTGACCTCAAAAAAATTCGAATTTTTTTTTGAACGTCGTACTTCCCAGAAAAAATTAGGGGCAAAATTGTCTCAAATAGTGAGTCTACTGGCCGTTTTAAGATACATGCCAAACAGTAAAAGCAAAAGCTAAAACGACATTCATTGAGGGACGGAGGGAGTACTAAATAAGTCACCCCGACATCCCGAATTAACATCACATGTTGATAAATAAATGGGTGGCAGGTTTCATCAAATGGAAAACATTGTCTTCTTCTTTAGCCTCCATAGCAGAGAGTGCTCTGTTCTTGGGACTGGTTTCTTTTATGAAGAAGATGGATTTGATATAAAAAGAAATGGGATATTATTAGTTATATAGCATCTTTTTTGGTAGTGAGGAGAGGAGGAGAGTAAGTGAGAGTTATTGTTTCAAACATTTGCTTACTTTCGTTCTTGATAGTAGTTCTGCTCACGTAAGTGATGATGGCAGAAAATCCAGAAATGCTCAACTCAGAGTCGGTGTCTAAGTCAGAGTCACGCTTTACCAATACAGATCTTACGAACCTTTCTGGTTTCTTGCAAGAGATTATCTACTTCTTTAAATTCCTTTTAAAATGCGTCAGTATTTCTTGTCATTGTTATATCAATGGAGGGATTGTTGTAAAGTGCCCGGTTTACTTGATTATTATAATAATAATTGAATCGGACTATAATTGAGTCCTTATGTAATGCCCCACCCACTCCTCTTAAATGGTCATTTTCAGAAGAAAAAAAAAAAAATCAACACTTCTCTAGATCGTCTGCTGGCAGCTTCAGCTTAGGATCCTGCAACCCACCCTTTGATGTGCTCATGTACAGCTACATCTCATCATCCTCCATCCCCAAAAAAACAGATGGATCATAATCATCCCAACGAATTTCACCCCGGGTGACCCCTCACGACTCCAAGTAGTTAGACATATTTGCTCCACACCACTATCCCCGCCCATGAAAAACCGGGTAAAATCCGCATGATTGTTCAACCAAGGCTCGAGCCCGTTACTGTCAGCATGACTCAACATGCATTGAAGGCCGACCCATTCATTGTAGTAAGCACCGGGTATGGGCTTTGATAATACAAATATAGCACTTTCGACCTTTCATCATTAATGGAGGGTTTTCGATATATGTGTAGGTTCCGGTATCTGACCACACTCGATAACCACTATGTGACCTTTCAACGCCGCTCGGATCGTCATTGCTTTCTTAGAGTCCACCTGGACCCTTCCTTGAACATTACTAGTCCAGCCGAAACGCAAACACTCCCTCATCCCTAGCAAGGAAAGCAAGCCCCACCCCAGATTGCCCAATTGCTACATCATTATTAACCTTTAGGCTCGGGACTAGTGGGCTCGAAGCCCGCCGGAGCTTTTCTGTACTTTGTCAGAAGCTTAACCCTTCTAACTAGGACATTCTAGGGAGATTATTCCAGATGTTTCTTCGAAATTCATAACGACCACATCAATGAAATAAATTGTTGATATTCCCCCTTTGTCCATCAGTGAGCTAACTCAGACCAACCATTACTTAAATGCCTGCCCACACCCCCAAAAAATTTATCACAAAAGATCACGCCAGTGCAAACTTGGGCGGCGAATGGGCAAGACAACCAACATGTGAACAACAATTAGGCCCCGTTTACTTGCAGTATATGTTCAATTTGAAAATTTGCTGTTTTTCTGAATTTCGAGAACTTTATTTTCATTCTGAAAACTAGAAAACGTGTTTACTTCGCACGATTTTCCTGATCGGAAAAACTGGAAAACCTGTTTACTTCGCACGCTGGTTTTATTTTCCTGATTTGAAAAACTGAAAAACGCGTTTACTGTGCACTAATTTCCAAATTTTTGAAAAATAAAAAATAATTGCTTATTATTCATGTTTCTACCTGAAAATAAAATACATATAAAATAGTCTTATTGTTCATTGCTTAAATATTAAAAAAAATGACATTAAAAACATACTCCATTTGGCCCGTTAATTCCTCATACTCTAGCCATTATTATGATGAGCCCATAATTGATTTGCAATATCTTCTCTAACAGCATTCATTTGTTGTAAACGGGACATATTCACTTGAATACCTTCTTGCAGCTCGCCATCTTCGTCCCCATCACAGTTCTCTAGACCATCCATACCATATTCTGTGAATAATCGATCAGGACTGAAATTGGGCTCAAAATAGCCCAGCATCATAATTAAAATTAAATCTGACTTTTTGATAAATTTACTATTTTTTTATTTAATGTGTTTTCTATTAGTGCATAACGTTGAGGTGTTAAAAAAAGAAAATAATTAAATAGATTAATGTTAGTTTTTATTTTTGCGTTGTTTAGTAATTAATTATAAAAATGAATTAATTAAATTGTCAATTATGTTTGAGTAAAAGAAATTATTTTTAAAGGAAAAAGAGGGCAGATGGGCTTGCCCAAGCCAAGGCCCATCTGCAAAGCCAAAGAAAGGGACGAGCTTGGCCCGTCACCTTTCATTCTTCTTCTTCCTTGCGCCGGAGCCACCGACCGGTGACCAAGGTCCGGTCAATTTCGGTCTATCAAAATTTCGAGAAGACCAAAATATTCGTAAAATTAATGTCGATCCACCCGTTCGAACCAAAAATCCGATTACTCAACACACAGGATTTAATTTCAAAAATACGTTAATTTGAAAAATTAATTCAAAACATGAAATTGGAGCAAACCATTAATCAATTTACGAAATTGAAAGCATGTAATTAATCTAGAGATTAAAGACTAAATATTTCACAACAGATTCATCATCAATTTGTTCTAAAATGCAAGCAATTGAATTAAGTAGAAAATATAGAAAACTCTAATTTACCATTGTGCCATTATAATTAATTTGGTACGAGTTACTGTTCACCTTCTTCCTCCTCCCTCCGTTCATCTTCTTCCTCCTCTTCTTCTTCTTCTTCTTCCTCCTCCTCCTCCTCCTCCTCCTCCCCCTCCTCTTGTTCAACTTGTTCGACTTGTTCGACTTTTGGTTGCAGAAGCTCCTCTGGCTGATTTTGTTCTTCTTGCTCGGCATGTTCCACTTTAGGTGCCACAGGCTGATTTTATGGCTGAGCTTGTCTCTTAGCGGCTGAGCTTGCTTCGGTGACGTTGGTATTGTTCTTTCGCGATGGCAGCGCAGCAGCTCGAAGATGGTGCAGCTTGGTGTGGCGCGGCTGGTCGGGGCTGTTTGGGTGCGGCTGAGGTGGGGCGCTGACGTGGTGGCGACTGGAGGAAGAGGGTAGCGCAGCGACGTGGTGGTGACAGGAGGAAGAGGGTAGCGCAGCGACGAAGGAGGACAGTGCAGCAACGTGAAGAAGGTTGCAGGGGTATTTCCGTGATTTTGAAAAATTCATTAATGCTTCAGTTTGAAAACCGCGTGTATTCAATCTGAAGCAGCCAAGGCAAAAAAAGTTAGAAAAATAGAGAACAACTTTTTTGTTGTTTTCAAAATTTGTTCATCGTTTTTCAAACAGAGTATTTTCGTTTTCATTTAGAAAATGAAAACAACGCCAAGTAAACACGTTTTCTGAAAATTCTCCCAGTTTTCAAAAAACTGGAGAATTTTCGGGAGAATCCTGCGAAGTAAACGGGGCCTTAGTTTCTAATTTGAGTTTTCCTTTTTTTTTGGAAAAGTACGACCTGTTATCTTAGTGCTTGGGAAAATATGAGGCCCCGTTTACTTCGCAGGATTCTCCCGAAAATTCTCCAGTTTTTTGAAAACTGGGAGAATTTTCAGAAAACGTGTTTACTTGGCGTTGTGTTCATTTTCTAAATGAAAACGAAAATACTCTGTTTGAAAAACGATGAACAAATTTTGAAAACAACAAAAAAGTTGTTCTCTATTTTTCTAACTTTTTTTGCCTTGGCTGCTTCAGATTGAATACACGCGGTTTTCAAACTGAAGCATTAATGAATTTTTCAAAATCACAGAAATACCCCTGCAACCTTCTTCACGTTGCTGCACTGTCCTCCTTCGTCGCTGCGCTACCCTCTTCCTCCTGTCACCACCACGTCGCTGCGCTACCCTCTTCCTCCAGTCGCCACCACGTCAGCGCTCCACCTCAGCCGCACCCAAACAGCCCCGACCAGCCGCGCCACACCAAGCTGCACCATCTTCGAGCTGCTGCGCTGCCATCGCGAAAGAACAATACCAACGTCACCGAAGCAAGCTCAGCCGCTAAGAGACAAGCTCAGCCATAAAATCAGCCTGTGGCACCTAAAGTGGAACATGCCGAGCAAGAAGAACAAAATCAGCCAGAGGAGCTTCTGCAACCAAAAGTCGAACAAGTCGAACAAGTTGAACAAGAGGAGGGGGAGGAGGAGGAGGAGGAGGAGGAAGAAGAAGAAGAAGAGGAGGAAGAAGATGAACGGAGGGAGGAGGAAGAAGGTGAACAGTAACTTGTACCAAATTAATTATAATGGCACAATGGTAAATTAGAGTTTTCTATATTTTCTACTTAATTCAATTGCTTGCATTTTAGAACAAATTGATAATGAATCTATTGTGAAATATTTAGTCTTTAATCTCTAGATTAATTACATGCTTTCAATTTCGTAAATTGATTAATGGTTTGCTCCAATTTCATGTTTTGAATTAATTTGTCAAATTAACGTATTTTTGAAATTAAATCCTGTGTGTTGAGTAATCGGATTTTTGGTTCGAACGGGTGGATCGACATTAATTTTACGAATATTTTGGTCTTCTCGAAATTTTGATAGACCGAAATTGACCGGACCTTGGTCACCGGTCGGTGGCTCCGGCGCAAGGAAGAAGAAGAATGAAAGGTGACGGGCCAAGCCCGTCCCTTTCTTTGGCTTTGCAGATGGGCCTTGGCTTGGGCAAGCCCATCTGCCCTCTTTTTCCTTTAAAAATAATTTCTTTTACTCAAACATAATTGACAATTTAATTAATTCATTTTTATAATTAATTACTAAACAACGCAAAAATAAAAACTAACATTAATCTATTTAATTATTTTCTTTTTTTAACACCTCAACGTTATGCACTAATAGAAAACACATTAAATAAAAAAATAGTAAATTTATCAAAAAGTCAGATTTAATTTTAATTATGATGCTGGGCTATTTTGAGCCCAATTTCAGTCCCGATCGATTATTCACAGAATATGGTATGGATGGTCTAGAGAACTGTGATGGGGACGAAGATGGCGAGCTGCAAGAAGGTATTCAAGTGAATATGTCCCGTTTACAACAAATGAATGCTGTTAGAGAAGATATTGCAAATCAATTATGGGCTCATCATAATAATGGCTAGAGTATGAGGAATTAACGGGCCAAATGGAGTATGTTTTTAATGTCATTTTTTTTAATATTTAAGCAATGAACAATAAGACTATTTTATATGTATTTTATTTTCAGGTAGAAACATGAATAATAAGCAATTATTTTTTATTTTTCAAAAATTTGGAAATTAGTGCACAGTAAACGCGTTTTTCAGTTTTTCAAATCAGGAAAATAAAACCAGCGTGCGAAGTAAACAGGTTTTCCAGTTTTTCCGATCAGGAAAATCGTGCGAAGTAAACACGTTTTCTAGTTTTCAGAATGAAAATAAAGTTCTCGAAATTCAGAAAAATAACAAATTTTCAAATTGAACATATACTGCAAGTAAACGGGGCCTGAGTTTTTTTCCATAAAATAATTATGTATTTAGAATTTTAGTAGTAGTGAAGGAACTGCTTTTTGGATAGTTATGGGCCTTACGACCCGACCCATTCAGGTTTCTGTTGACTGAAAGAAAATCGGAAATTCGCTATTGGCTCAAGTGGTATGACATCATTGTGATCCGGCCCGTTAAGGTTTCTATTCCTTAAAGAGGAAAGGTTAAAAAAAGGTGGCTCATGCAGGTTTCGAACCTGCGACCTTCGCGTTATTAGCACGACGCTCTAACCAACTGAGCTAATAGGCCATGTTGATATCTTTTCATGGAATAATAACTAAAATAGTAATAACTAATTTTGTGAGGTTGTTCCACTCTTTGGAGCCCAAACCCAGACAACCCGCTTAACCGGCTCCTCTCCGGTATTGCAACCGTTAATCTCATCTACATCTCTGATGCAACCATTCACAATGATACCTGCCCACCCCATATTTTGAGCCAATTGTCCCAAATGCCCTCCCACCAAAGCACATCTCATCATGCTCGCCCACGATCAACGACGAGCACTCTTCCTTCACCTCTACTTTCTATAAGATCCCTAACCAAAACATTATCCTCAAACGCCTTCAGAGTCACCACTGGCCAAACGTGCTGCATTCGAGTCACAAGCTTCAGCTGTTGCTATAGCAGCCATGGTTTTCCCTGCAGATACAAACTCAAATGTGTTACCAAGCTGCAAGTGTGGAAATAAGCTCATGAAAAAGATTGCCATGACTTCCAAAATTACTAGTTTGCTTTATTCAGATACAGAGAAAGGGGAAGATCCCCAGTCAAATTCTTGCAAGAATTGATTTTCAATAAACTGAGAATTCCCGTCATCAAATATGAACATTGATCCAAATTTCAACACCCATGTCAAAATAAACCTCAACTTAACCCTAGAAACTACAGAAGTCAAAATCACTTCTATTGTGAGCACAGATACAATAACCCTAGAAAATTAGAAACAACAAGCGAGAATGAAGAGGGAAGGGGAATTCACTTCTATTGAGAGCACAGATACAATCCATTTTCACACCCGACCAGACCCACCAAGGAAATTGTGCGAATAAATTAATAAATAATGTGCGAAATGGAAGATGCAAACCAGAGCTTATCGGAAGCGGCGAAACTGGCAATAAGGGAAGCAAAGCACACTTATTTGCACCGACGATGATGACATCATCCTAACTTGTGGCAGCAAACTTCTCCACATCTCCAAACTTCTGAGTGCCACCATCCTCATCTCATTCTCACTCACTCATTTAGAAGATACATAAGGTGTTAACAGTTTGAGGTGAGAGAAAGGGAGGAAAAGAAAGAGAGAAAACTAACTGAATTCTGTTATTAAATTAAAAAATTCCATTTATTGTTTCTTCAAAGCAGGAGGATTTCAATCAGAAGAAGGAGAAGCAACAGGTGATGCAGATGAAGAACATCTTTTCCAGACTCTGTCATTCCTTTCCCAAGCCAGGGCTTCATGTTTCTTGTTCTGGGGGATCAGGAGTATGTTCCTGAGCAATCCATCTGTGCATTTCTTTCCTACTTCATTCAGGATTCCGCAGCACTCATCGCTGATGAATCTCTTGTCAAAAATGCCGTAAAAGATCTCTGGACCGCACTTTTCGCCTAATTGGTCGGCGCAGTTCTCCAAATAGCTGTAATAACCTGGATATGGCTCCGGTGGCATAGCTGGCTCAGGTTGGTTGTATTCAGGTGCATATGTTACATGTCCCATTGGTGGCAGAGTTGGACTATAACTTATTTCTTCAGAAATAACTCTGCTCAGCACCGGAGAAACTATGACGAAAAAGGAGACCAAAAGGGGAAGAATGAAAGATTTTGCCATTGTTAGAGGAGCCTAGAAGATAAGAAAACTTTGAATTTTGAGAGTTAATTCAATTTTGGAATGATGATTGAGAGCTTGAGTGATGTTACTTTGTACTAGTAGAGTGAAGCAGAAGCTGCAGAACTGAAACGTGTCTGTTTTCTAACCTGTTATGTAATTAATTGAACTTTTTATGATTTCAGTTCAGAAAATGTATGGTTTTTATTAATTGATTTAACAAAAACCATAAAAGAGATAGTAAATGCCATTACTTGATAACTTATTTCATACCATTTCTTCAATTTCAAGGCAAGAAATTTACCGTCTCTGATGCATAAAAAACAGGTTATCTTATTATATTGTAGACTCGAACATGAATTTGTGCTCATATTTTGCCACCAATGACAACCAGTGAGCTACATGCGTGCTCAGATCATCCTCCTATCTTGAATCTTGATTGATGAAATGAAGAGATTTGAGAAGAGATTTGATTCTGGTGAAAATATGACATCTTTGGATTTGACTTGGGTTTTTGGGTCTAGAGATGGAGGAACGATCTCTGTGCCTTTGGGTCTTTTGACATGTCCATCTTTGTAGATTATGAGGAAAGGTGAGTAGTCGTAAGCAATCTGATCGGATGGTTGCAAGGTAGAATCCATGGAGGAGCGGATTGGAAATTTGGGTCTGGCAAAAGAGTGGGTGATGGATGGGAAAATGGTGGGATGAGGAGAGGGGAAGGGGGTAAGGAGACGCATGTGTGACTCCTAGTTGCTCTTTCTGGGTCAGATTTTTCCTGATGACAAAGATGCAAAACTGTGGAATTCTTTATGATTTTATAGTCCAGTAGAATCAAGTAAGTTGAATTTTACTACTTTCAATTCTTGGTTGAAAGATTTGGAGTGAACATTAGAAGAAACAAATTCCAATAATTAGAAATTGGGGAGTTTATTATAGGCTGCAAAATTCCAATTTGGCAGAAAGAAAAGGACTGAGGTTTATGGTCTTTAATCTTTATGATTTGTGTCATTTTGTTTGAATAACTCATGGTTTTGAAAGTCACGTTATTGAATGATCAAAGCCAAAATGATTGCTCCCAAGAAGAAAGGAAGATCAAAGCTTCATTAAAATCACAACAGCATAACATTCATTCACCCCCTCTCCCTACTTTCAGCAGAAACAAAGCTCTTCTACTCATCTTTGATGAAATCCACCAGTTTCTTCATGAATGGCTCAATATTTTCACTCTTGGGATTAAAGATATAAAAAACATGGCCTTCCCCTTTCGTTTCATACAACTCCACACTCCCTTCCCACCCATATTTCCTCTTGGTCTCAAAATACATCACTCCTCTGTCTCTGCTACACAAACCAGAATCTTCTCGCACTTCAATTTCAACAGATCCGGATCCACAGCCGGGTTCAATATCGGGTCATCATCTGTGCCGGAGCTTGTTGGGCAGATGCACTGGTAATACTCGAGCGGCCATCTTACTTACTATGCGGCCATCTTTGTATACTTTGAAAAATGGTGGGAAATCCTTGGATATTTCGGAATTGTTGGGAATAATCGGATCCATTAGGAATTGGGAGAAATGGGTGAAAAGAAAACAGCAGGGAAAAAAAGATTATAATAAAAAACAGGAAAAACCAGCACTTGTGTAATGGTGATTTTGTGGACCCAATTAGGATTTTCAGGCTCAAGCCCAGACTTTCTTTATAGATCCGTTGGGCTTTAATTACTGATATTATTACATTTATTCTCTCTTTTTCTTTTTTCTTTTTCCTTTTTCCTTTTTTGGGGAGGAAATAAATTATCATGTTCAAATATTGTGTTTTATTTTTATTGTTTAATTAAATTAGACTTAAGTTAAGTCAACTAATTTATTTTAGTTATAAATAAATTAAAGTTGTAAAAATCAGACTGATCTGGTAAAGATTGGATCTTTAGATTATGTGATTAATGATTGATTGGGTGATTATAACTTTATTTATTATTTATTTTATTGTCGGCAATTTGAATAAGACAGACAGATTTTTTTTTATTCAATTTAAATTAGAAAAAAATGAAAAACCAAGAAATATACTCCCTTCGTCCTTTAATGTTTGACTCTTACTATTCATGCACGCATATCGAGGAGGCCGGATGATACACTATTTGACCTAAAAAATTCCGAACTCTTTTCTTGAACGTACGTTGGACAAAAAGTACGGAATTTTTTGAGGTCAAATAGTACGTCATTCGATTTCCTCGATATACGTGCATGAAACGTCAATATTTAAAGGACGGAGAGAGTATATTTTATCTTTTACTCTTTTGGATGATGAGCTAATTATTAAATTAAATTAGACTTAAGTTGGCCTAATTGCTTTAGTTATAAATTAAAATTGTCAAATTTACTTTATCTTATACTCTCTCTTTAGATTTTAATAAAGTTCGTTTTGAGTTCCGGTACGTTTCTTAATAAAATGATTGGTTTAAAGCTACTAAGGTTGTTTGTGATCTTCCCATCGTTTATCGGCTTTTCTATTTACAATAATTTTAATTATACAATTGTGTAAAATTACAATAAAAGAAAAATAGAACGATTAACAGAAAAAAAATTACTTTAAGAAAGGAAAAATAATATATATTTTTAACCCCAAAATTTTAAACTTCAGTAGAAGAATACCAAATTTGCACCCATCATCATCACAGCATAGGTCAAAAAGCCTCTTTAAATCGTGATTAATTTAAAAGACACGTCATCGTCATCTGATTATAAAAAGTTAACTAGACTTGACTCCGTCACTCAATTCATCCAAAAATTCCAATTCCAATTCCAAACATAAAACGGTTGCCGTTTTTAGACAAACAGCAACCTTGCTCCTCCTCCTCCACCTCTAGTAGTCTCCTCCGTTTTTGGTCAGTAAATCTCTGCAAATCAGAAGCAGAATTTTTTGAAGAAAATTCAACTAATTAAAACGAAAAAGGAAGCGTGCAACGGTCTAAAGCATAGATAATAAGCATAAAACACAATCATCTCGTTCTTCACGAGAAAAGGCCCATCCTTTTCTCTCTCTATTTATTAATGGTTTTTTAAAACAAAAAACTCAGAGGTAAAGTTTCATTTTTGAAGGAGATGATAGTATAAAAAGTGGGAATCTTCACTGCCAAATGTCTCCTTTTTCTCTCCCCTTTTGAGCTCACCAAACCATGGCTGACGATCACAACTGCTTCTTCTTCTCTAAGGTTCGTTTCATCACCAAGCCGTTACATGCATTTTCTTTCACTGTTTCGTTATCTGCTTCGTGTATTGCACTTTTTTTAGTGATCTGGGTTTTGTTTGGACATGCATTTCTCTACAGTAGCAAACCCAGATTGCTTCTGTTATGGGTATTGCTCTTTTTAGTAGATTGCTTCTGATTGCTGCAAATGAGCTGCTTGCGTTTAATGGGAAATGTTTAATAATGTGCGTTTATTGGACATTATCAGTAATATTAGGTTTTGTAGCTCAACTAGACGGAAAACTTTGTTGGCTGGTTGTTTACATGAATACCCATTTCATGCTTTCTTTAATTCTCTACTCTAACCCATCTCCGCATTGGTTATATCAGTTTGTTATGTGGTCAATTGCAAGTTTTAACATATGGGTCATTTGTGCATTTCAGGATTGTTTATTGATAAAAGTTCCTAAGAAGTCTCCCTTGCTGCTAAGGATGGTTGTCTTGGTGTTTGCAATGGTTTTTGGTGTATATATATGTGCAATCTGCCTTAAGCAAATTGGTATACGCAACACTTCTGGACTTTGGGAGATTGAAAGGATGGAAAAGCCATGCCCAGAACCAAATATTGAGCCATGGGAAATTCCATATGTTCACTACCCAAAGCCCAAGACTTATAGCAGGTGAGACATTGTGCATGATATGCAATTAACTCTTGTTTTAAACTGTATTTGAGATTTAGTGATGCATTTGATCTTTCGTTGGATTACAGGGCTGAATGTCAGTGTACTCCTGTGCGGTATTTTGCTATCCTGTCAATGCAGAGATCTGGAAGTGGGTGGTTTGAAACTTTGTTAAATAACCATACTAACATAAGCTCAAATGGGGAGATTTTCTCAGTTAAAGTTAGGAGGAGTAATGTCTCAACGATCGTTGATACTTTGGACAAAATTTACAATTTGGACTGGTTCAGTAGTGCTTCAAAGAATGAGTGTACTTCTGCAGTTGGTTTAAAGTGGATGCTTAACCAGGTAAGAGTGCTATCCTTGAAATATTCTTCTACATATTTGTTTTTAGTACCTTAAAGATTTTTTAGATGAGAAGCCAGGCTATACATCTTAGCAATTTTATCTGTGTACCAACATCTTATATACAGGGAAGTAGTCACCTGCTAGATTTGGTCATATGTTTGTGTTTCATATGGAGCAACTGCCTTTAATCAAAACTTCAACATAGCCTTAGGGCCAATGTAATACTCTTTGGTGGACATGAGATTAAACATTAAGAAATTTCCATTCACTTTCTATTCTCTATCATTAGCCAAATAAGATACTTTGATTACAAAAAAAACATTGTCCTTCACGCTTCCTGCATTTCTCCTTGTCAGGTTAAGGGTCAAACTTCTAAATGTGTACTTGTACGATTTAGATGTGTGCTCAATGAGTATACTTCATTACGAGGTCAGTACCTTCAGCGAGGCATGTTTATAATGTATAGCAGCTTTGTCCAAAATGAGCTTGGAACTATTGCTTGGGATATTTGTTTGATTAGATAGAACTTGTAGACTTATCTATACTGATTGGTAGTTCGGTACAATATCTGAAACAAGAGAGCGACCGCTAGGGGCATTGATGTGTCTCGAGTCCTTTATAAAGCAATTTAGCTAGAACTACATGAGTGCCCACCTCCCATGTACTAAGCAGATCTCATTCCCCCATCCATGCTGTATTTTATTTCTTATTGTGCTTGTATTACAGATCTATCCTATGTTCTTTGTAGTCGAATGGGGGATATGAGTACTAAACTGGCATGTTTCTGCCCAATGGGAGAATTCACACAATCAGTGATTCATTTGTTTTAGAATTTATTTATTAAAGCTTAATTGGCATTTGGCAGTATAGTTGTGCAACTTAGTGCACGTTCTTCTCTGTAGTATTTTCCATAACTCTCTTGTTTTGTTATTTCAAGTTTTATTTTTTTCTCTTTCTCTGTCCCCATTTTCTGATCTCATTCCATAACAAATAATATAGGGTGTTATTCAACATCATGGAGAAATAGTAGAGTATTTCAAAACCAGGGGTGTCTCAGCTATCTTTCTCTTCAGGAGAAATCTGTTGCGCAGGATGATTTCGATACTGGCCAATTTGCATGATCGAGATAATAAGCTGTTAAATGGGACTCACAAGTCTCATGTTCACTCACCTCATGAGGTCAGCCCCTTTCTCCCTCGCCATTCTCTTAGTGCATTCACATAATTTGTATCTATTTTTGAGATTTCTCTTAACAATTGATGGTTTCCAGGCAGAGATACTAGCTAAATATAAGCCTACCATCAACACAACGCTGCTGCTACCCAGTCTGAATCAAGTGGCAGATACAACTGCAAAAGCTTTAGAGCATTTCAAGAGCACACGGCACATTATTGTCTACTATGAGGATATAGTGAAGAACCGGACTGTAAGCCAAACTGTTGAACATCTAGTTTAGATATATTTTGATAATCCATAATGCCTTTGGTGAAGAGATGTGCACTAAAGTAAATATGTTTCTCTCTTGCAGAAATTATTAGAAGTTCAAGATTTTCTCAAGGTTCCTCATAGGGATCTTAAGAGTCGTCAAGTAAAGATACACAAAGGATCCTTATCCAACCTGGTTGAGAACTGGGATGAGGTCCAAAATGCTCTCAAAGGAACAAACTACGAATCCTTCCTTAATGGAGAGTTTTGAAAGTAAAGCTAGTGACAGGATGTACATAGCAACTTCTGTTATTTCGTCTAAGCCCAGATGGGGCTGACAAGAGTTCTTCCACTCTGTTGAAATTTTGGCTGCAACACAAGTATCTTGCTCTTCAAACTCCCATGTCCCTTTTTTCTGCTTCTAATAGCCTAGTCAATATTCCATTCATTCTTTCCTTTTGTTCATCTGGAGAGTTATTGTAAAACAGTCAACGAAAGATAGATGTAGCTGTTTCACTTTGCATTTTCTTATCGATACGTGCTGACTGCAGATTTTGAGAAGAAAGCAACAGGTACCCATGTTCATGTTCTGGAGTTCTTGTTCAATGCTTTTCTCCTGCAATGCAATACGTTGGCTAGTGATTGCCTTGACTCTCAGGATAATCATATATGTAAAACATTTATTTCCAGTGAAGTGGAGGTTTTATTCCTGACTGTATTAGGAATGGAAAGGATTTGTGGACAAAGAGGTGGCAACAAGCAAACTTTGGCGTTGGTGGTGGGCAAAGAGTGTAAGAAAAGACGAATCACATGCACGTTATATGGCGGTCATGAACAGAACAGTACTTATATACATTGTTTTTTGGGTGGTGCTGCTGCTGCTGCTGCTGTTGGATTGGATACATTCATTTATTCATTTTTCATTCTACTTTCACTAGATTTTTCCTCTTTAGCTATGATTTTCGTCCACCCTTTCGGCTAGTAGGTCCCAAAATTTTAATGCGCCTGCGGTGGAACTTATTACTGTTCTCCTTTCAAAGATTTCTACAGTATTTGTTCTATTTAAGCTTCTTTTATTTTAAAAAAATGAAAATAAAGTGATAATATTATATTCCGTGTTGTGTCCGAGTAAGATTAATCCTTTGTCAAAAGAATTAAAAGAAGCTATGATCGGTACGCGTATTACACAAGATACATATGAGGTGTTTGACGAAAGGCAAGCCCATGCCTTCGAAAAGATGAAACCGATTCCTGTGGAGGGAACAGTGAGTATCGATTTCACCAACCTTGCGAATTACTAGAAAAAAGAAGTACTAAATAGAAGTTTGGGAGTGACAAGATTGACCAAAACCAACATGAGAATCCTACGTGGGGTGGGACCTAAAGATACGGGCCGGGTCAAACCCGGCCCAGCTACTCTAGGTGGTCAAAGGATGTTTGCGAACAAACCAGCTGGGTCGGTCGGGTCGTTGGTGGCCTCAACTCGTTTCAGCAAAAGTCAAACCCACCTGTTTTAATCTGTAACCTATGATAAAATTAAACACATTAGTTGATACAAAACTTTAATTAAACTAATCATGTGCCAGATTAATTGACATTAAATACATTAATCATCCATATTAAATACAAAAGGATTAGTAATGAGAAGCACCAACAAGCTCCACATATTGTTTCTTACTACAAATGTGGATGTGAAGACTTGGTCTTATTGGAGATTTTAGTTTTAAAACTGAGTTGGGATTTTAGATTTTGTGACAGTAAATACTAAACACTCTCGTTTAAGTTTTAACCACTAACTAATTTAATTTCTCCATAAAATAAAAAACCACCGAAAGATAGCAACTTGCAAAACCAAAACAATTCCCCTGCAACTTGTTCACTATCCTAACTCTTATTAAAACACAGCTGTTCACATCAACGCACTCCACGTCAGCAATCTGGGCCCACAGTGCGTGGGTCCCCACTCGTCATGAACGGCAAGTGGTCGTTGCAACCGAGGTAGGGTCCAAGGGGACTTAACCTTTAAGTCTAAAACCCTAACCAAATCGAAGAAAATAAAAATAAAAAAAGTAAAATGCTTATTACAAATATTCATTTCGATCCTTATAGTTTATAAGTTTCCAGTATCATCTGTTAAATTCAATAGTTTATTGCACTATTTTTTTGCTCGCTCTAGTAAATTAATTAAACTTCTTGTAAATTTGATTTTTTAACTTACCATACATCGACTTCACGAGCTATCATATAAAAGTATATGTCCTATAGAATTTTTTATATTATTGGAGCAACCTATCTTTTTTCCCTTTGAAGTCTATGAAAAGAGATATCTTTTACTACTTTGGGTAAAAAAAATGAAAACTTTCTTTCTAATATAACGATTAAAAGAATCTCTCTTAAAATTCTAATAAATAATAATTTTATAAGTACATAAAATTTTAAAATTTTATTAATTGGTTGATCAATGTAGTTAATTCATATGAGTGGTTCATCATTTTCATTTGAATAAAAATTGTCGATTCAATCATTGTAATAAACAACAGTTTATTAGAAATTTACATGGATGATATTGAGAAAAATAAATAACAAAGATAGGAGTGAAATATTTTGCAACCATTAAGGATCAAATTGTATATTACCATAACAATAGGAAAGAACACGGGACGAACAGATCCAGAACAGAAAACAACACAAAGCGCCACCCTTTAAAGCTTCGCTTCTCCTCTCTCTCTCTCTCTCTCTCTCTCTCTCTCTCTCCTTGCCCATTCTCTCCTTAGAGAGTAGAGAGAATTAAAACAAAAACAAAAAAAAGAGAAGAAAAGGAAATAAGTCTAGATTTTAGACTCTAGAGATATAGATCAGTGGACATTATTTATTCAGATCAAGCTAAGATGCAGCAAAGCAACGGTACAGATATGAACACATCCGTGCAGCAGCAACAGCATCATGGTCATCCGCAACAACAGCAGTGGGTCCCACATATGCCTCAACAGCAGCAGCCATGGATGGCAGCAACTTACCCAGCTGCAGCTATGGTGATGATGCAGCAGCAGATGATGTATCCTCAGCACTACCCGCCTCATTACATGGCTTACTATCAGCAGCAGCAGCAACAGCAACAGCAGCAATACCAAAAGCAGCCGCAGCAGCACCAAAACCAACAACCGTATCAAAAGCAGTACCAAAAGCAGGTGGTGCCTACCGAGGATTCAAAGACTCTATGGGTTGGCGACTTGCTTGTTTGGATGGATGAGACTTATCTCCATAATTGTTTTTCCCATACAGGAGAGGTATATGGTGTTTTTCTGTTAACTGTTTGATAAAAAGTCAGCTCCTTTTTTTGCTTCGCATCTGGATTTGTGGAGATTTATTGTTTTGAGATTTGGGTTTTCACGGGTTTAAGCATTAGTTGAATTTCAGATCATGAACAAGTTTCAACTTTTTAAATCCACGTGTTCGTGATTTGGATTGTCAAAGTGCAGATCATGGTGCAAATTGTTGAAGCACGTTTTTCTTTCTATTTTAGGAATAAAGGGAATCTACTTCATTTGTGTCCTTGTAACTGTACCAGCTATTCGTGTCTCGTTCTTTGAGGGAATTTGGTTACGCAATTAATGTTTGCATAGCTTTTGAGTTGAAGTGTCCATGCCATTTTTGCTTGTCAGTGACAAAGATCTGATGTAGGTGCCACTTAGAAAGTCATGGCCTTTAATATACCCTGCTGAGTGCCGAGTGGTGAGTGCATCAGGCATTGTTGTATATATTATGTGCATTTCTTAATGGCACAAAATGTTCATTTTTGCCAGCATATGCTGTCTTAATTGAATCACTGTCAATTTTGAGTGCTGGAGATGAATCATCCAGTTAACTATCTATGCTTTTGACTGGAGCTGTTCATGTGTTAAATTTTTCCTTGTGGAAATGTTGTTTAGTAGTCTCTTGTTGAAATGTTCGCATCTACAAACTTGCAGGTTTCATCCGTAAAGATTATTCGCAATAAGCTAACTGGTCAGCCAGAGGGGTATGGATTTATCGAGTTTCAATCACATGCAACAGCCGAGAAAGTCTTGCAGAATTATAGCGGTTCTATGATGCCAAATGCTGAACAACCCTTCCGCCTCAACTGGGCGAGTTTTGCTGCTGATAGACGACCAGAATCTGGTTCTGATCTATCCATATTTGTAGGAGATTTGGCTGCAGATGTCACTGACGCTATGTTGCAGGAAACCTTTGCCAGCAAATTCTCCTCTGTTAAGGGAGCAAAAGTTGTTACTGATCCAAACACTGGCCGTACAAAGGGTTATGGTTTTGTAAGGTTTGCTGATGAAAATGAGAGGTCAAGGGCCATGACAGAGATGAATGGAGTTTACTGCTCAAGTCGGCCCATGCGCATAGGTGTTGCAACCCCCAAAAAGTTTCAACAGTATTCTTCACAAGGTATATTTACCAATAGTCTACTCACTACGCAGTGCATTATTAAAGAAGGAATTGGAGGCCTAACGTTATTTTCTGTTATTTGCTTTCAGTTCTTCTTAAAAATGTTGCATGCCTATATGTTGCGGTCCTAATTTTACAGTAATGCATATTCTTTATTCTCATTTCCCCCCTATTCCTAATTTTCTAATATGGATTCATCAATGAATATGATCAAACTTTTCAACTTGTTTTGATTTTAATTTTTAAATTTTGCTCTTTTTTTCTTCATAAATGACATTATGGATAGGATGCTCCATTACGTGTCTGTCTTATGGTCTTGGGTGTAGTTGGCTAGGTGCCACTGTGTTGTTCAAGTGCATTGCATGTCATCCATTTTTCTCTTTAGGGGAATTATTGTGAGTTGGTGCAAATAATTAAAGGAGTGTAGATGGTTTGGAAATGTTTAACATTGCATTATTTAACCAATAGATGGTTTTCTTGTTTTCCCTCTAATTTTATGACGTGCTGGATTTTTGCAAGTCCTGCTTCGGTTGGTTGTTTTTTGTCCTGTATGTGCTTAGGCTTTATGCATGGTGTATCTTAGTTTGTAAGAGCTTTCTGCTGAGCTAGGAACCAGTAATGTCTGTTCTTGAAGCTCTATATTTGGAATTAGAAAAACCAAGTAACTTCTTATATGTTATGCAAGTGCCTTTCATGCTACTTTTATCTTGGAAAATTCCTGCTTTTCCTCTGTATTGTTCAGCCAGTGTTTCCTGACACCTTATAATGACTGTTTTCACAGTTAATGTTTCAGTTTTCAGGCACTTGCATGTATCTTTTGCACTTTGATCTCTGCTAAATGTCTTTTGTTCTGGACTCCTTGTATTGTCAACATTGTCACCATTGGTTTTATTAACACAGTCCATTCCAGTGCAGTCCAGAGGCTAGTATAGAATAGGGTGCCAGTGTTGTAAAGCATATTACTCAAAGTATTCATGATACTCGACCCTGTCTAGCAGAAAAAGTTCAAGTGTTGTAAAGCATTATATGCTACTAATAATTTAAATTTTGATTTATAAATAGTTTTATTTTTTAATCTTAGCTTTGGTTTTGGCTGGTGGACCTGGATCAAATGGCTCTCTGTCTCAAGGATCACATTCTGATGGAGAAGCGAATAATACAACTGTGAGTTACGTTTTTCCTTGCTGCAATCACTGTTTACAATACTTTCCTGATTCGTGTAATGTTGCAGATATTTGTGGGAGGGATTGATTCTGACATCAGTGATGAGGATCTGAAGCAGCCCTTTTCAGAATTTGGTGAAGTCGTGTCTGTGAAAATACCGGCTGGCAAAGGATGTGCATTTGTGCAGTTTGCTATCAGGCATGCTCCCCTTAATTTCTTTCCATGTTTTAGCAATTGGTTGCCATGAGTAAGCAATCATCTTTATTTTTGTAGCTATGTAATGACTCCACTCTATTGTCTCTGATTTCAGAAAGGATGCTGAGGAGGCACTGCAGAGCTTGAATGGGACAGTGATTGGCAAGCAGACGGTTCGCCTTTCTTGGGGTCGCAGCCCAGCAAACAAGCAGGTAAATTGGCTTGGCTATAAAGTATGTAGTAAAGCTTGATACCTAAAGGGGAGATGCTTGAATATAGTTTATCACCCTCTTTCCCTTGTTTTTGCACCGAGGATATATATGAATTGACTCGGCAATGTGTGGCATGAAATTTATGAGCTGCATGTCTTTATCTCTACTGCCTAATATAATCCCGCACTGCGACGGTTTGGCCTCATTATGCGATCTCATCATTCACTATATAGCTTTTCTTGTATGTTAACTTCCATTGTCCTTGATTGTTTAACAGTGGAGAGGGGATCGTAGTAACCAGTGGAATGGGGGGTATTCTGGAGGGCAAGGATACGGTGGTGGGTATGGATATTCTATGCCACCGAATCAAAGTGCTGGCATATATGCCGCCGCTGCTTCTGGGGCTTCTTAACTAAGGTATGGCGATTACCAACAGCCTACAGGTTGTAATCTGAAGTCTGAAATTGTACGAGAGGCTTTATATGTAGTCTTCAAAACAATGATTGAAAGGTGGATGGCGCTGAATTCATGGCTATATCCTGTACCTTTGGAGAATTTTGTAGCTTGCTTGAATTTTTTATTTCATGGAGTTGTGTTAGGGTTTATGTATCGTTAAATTACTAGATTTTGAGGTTTTCGTAGTGGGCGGGAATGATATTCATTTGTTGAGAAACCTCCAAAACAAAATGGAATGACGAGAGAAATTTTGCATACTTTTTTTTACCCGATAGGAAAAGATTTTGCATGCTTGTTTGTTCTGCTAACAAGTAAATTAATCCTAGTGAGTCGTAGGATCATTTGTGCCCATCTTTTGTTTGTGAACTTCATTGAGAACAGAACTAGCGGTACAAATGATCCGAGTTGAGCTCAAAGTTCAGGCTCGGTTGAAGTCTGACTCGAGCGTGACCTGTTTATTTATCACATGTGCTATTAAACGAGCATAAGCAAGCTTTTTGGTCTCTTAAGTCTAGTTAATTTTAATATATGTATTTCTTAAATAAACCTAATTGAATCTTGTGATCTTAAAAAATTATATTGTACAATGTAATGAAAAACTATACAATGATGAATGTTAATCGAGACAATGACTGAACTTCGGTTACAGACTGATGGACTTCAACGAGCAAGGCCATGAACCCAATCGGTCCGAGTTTGATTAACTCGAAACTTTCACGAGCTTTATCGGGTGAGCTTTTTAGGTTTTGAGTAACTCACGAACAGTTTCGTAGATTTTCATAGCTGATGAGAACCATGCATCGAATCATGACGTGCGGT
Organism: Viola odorata; assembly: GCA_963691705.1. NCBI lineage: Eukaryota > Viridiplantae > Streptophyta > Magnoliopsida > Malpighiales > Violaceae > Viola > Viola odorata. The sequence continues at coordinate 1,632,809 of OY829544.1, forward strand.
GGTGAGGTTAAGATATTTTTATTTAATTTGAGATTGAGAACATGATGGCCATAAATCTTTGAAAACTACTGGAATGTTTTTAAAGTCGTATTTAGAAGATGCACATTGCGGCAACATTTTTGGCTCAACTCGCACCAACCATTTTTCCTCAACTCTCTCTTAAATTAAATTAGACACGTACTAATCAACTGTGCCGATTTTTAGAAAATGTAATTATACTAATTAAGTACTTGTCTTAGGCCTTAGGGTCAAATTCATCATCCCATTAGATGTCATCAATGGAAAATGAAATTAATAATTTATACATTAACAGTCACGCCCGCCCACAAACTATATAATTTTCTTAATTAATAATGCAAAACGTCAGCGCTAATTTTTTATTTATTTATTTTAATTTGAAACCAATGTCAACTATATATATATATATATATATTAGAACAATAATTTCGATAAAATAAATATAATTTGTAAGGAGTTGTTTTAAACATGGGGAAAATAATATATCCCTACATATATTAATACCATATATGGCGGCATTAATTAGTTAATTAAGCCTGCTTATTATAGAATTAACCGCCTCAAATTCGAGTTTTAAAAATATACTGAAAGTGAGATTAATCAGAACCATCATACTTAGAGCTCGAATTTGATATCTCTGATTAGGTTAATACAAAGAGTTTAATGGACCTATTTCTATTCATTTTTTTTTTTGGGTTTCTAGGATTCATAATAATAAACAGTAACAGTGAACACTGAACAGGTGTTATGACTCCAAGTGCGCTTATTACTCTGCATAATCATCAAAAATCAAAATAGTCATAAACCATAATTAATCTCACAGTTTTACCAACCAGCATTTTGATATCTACGACCGTACAATCTTTTGACCACTTTCAAACATTGCAAATTAACAATCCAATCAATGAGTGGCAATAATAATATTTCAAAAGAAAGTGGAGAGTAGTTTATAGTGATTTTATCTACTAAAAAAATGAAAGAAAATAACATAAGTTACCTAATTAACTTGATAGCGACTTAAATTAATTTCGGATAGTAAAAAAAAACAGTTTGATCTTATAAATCAAATTAGATTTATTGATTGAGCGATTCAATTAATCGTGAGAAATCTAAACTACTTTATCCAGTAAATAAACTCAAGCTGTATATCATCATTTATGAGAAACCAATGAGTTATGACAAATTGCATTAAATTAACCAGGGAATTAGAAGATGAAAATTATAAAGCCGCCTTTCAAAAAATTTTAACTTCATATTCTAGTCAAAACCTCCTCTCCTCTCCTCTGTTTCCTTCCTCCTTCCTCCTCCTCCTCCCCTGTCGTCACTCCTGTTTTTCCTCCAACCATAAAAACTGCACAATTCAACCATTTCCCATCTACGCAACCCAAAAAGCTCACATCTTTCTCCATAACGACACAAAACTATCTATGGAGATGATGGAAGTGGTGATACCTGTTGCTCCTGTGGACTTCAATTTCGACAGCACTTGTTCTTCTCCATACATGACTGCTCCTTCTAGCCCTCATCGTTTCGGAAACAATTTCTTCTTCAGCGCACCAACTAGCCCATCTCGCATTTCTTCGTTCTACCGCGAACTAAACAATTCTCCTTCCATTTCTTCTTCCTCTCCTGCTAGAGTCCCTTTTGATTGGGAAGAAAAGCCTGGAACTCCTAAATCAAGAAAAGCAACCCAACAAGATCAAGAAAATGGAGATTTTGAGTTTGATTTCAGTGGTCAGTTAGAAAGAAGTTCTCTATCAGCTGATGAGCTCTTTGATGGAGGAAAGATCAAACCTTTAAAACCCCCACCTGGGTATGACCCATCAGGCTCATCCTCTGTTTCTTCTCCAAGATCATCACCAAAATCAAGAACCAAATATTTTGATCCGTTTCAAGCAGCTATTGAAGAGATGAAAACACAAGAATTTCCACGCGAGAGAGAAAGAATTGCTCGTTCTTCAAACTCGATTCGTAAAGGAAGCAGATCTTTGTCCCCATTACGAGTATCAGATATCATGTTCTGTCCTCAAGAAAATTCTTCCCCAAATCCAAATCTTACAACCAATTCAACAACAACAACAACAACAACAACAACAGAAACAAGTAGTAGTGATAAAAGTGGTCAATCCTCGTCTTATACAGCTTCTTTCCTGTCAGCAATTTCATTCTCAAAGTCAAAAGGGTATTACAGGAAATGGAAGCTTAAGGATTTCTTGTTGTTCAGAAGTGCATCTGAAGGCAGAGCAACGATCAAAGATCCAAGAACAGCTTATGCAGTTTTGTCCAAGAAACAAGAATCGATGGATGATGTCAAGAATTCGAGTTTTCGTTCCACGGACAGCAGCATAGGAAGTTCAAGAAGATCTAATAAATCCTCTGTTGTTTCAGCTCATGAATTGCATTACACAGTAAACAGAGCAGTTTCAGAGGAGATGAAAAGGAAAACCTTTTTGCCTTACAAGCGAGGGCTATTAGGATGCTTGGGGTTCAATCCTGGTATGCAGGATTTAGCCAGAAGAGTTGGGTCTTTGCCACGTGGATGATCCAGATTTCCTCATTCTGTTTCTCCAATTTGTTGAGCTTTTTACTTTCTGTTTGAATTGTAGAATCATATTATATTTGTTGCGTCACAATCTATGAGATGAAGGAAAAATGATAATAGTATTAAAAAAACATTGATGTAAAGTATTACGAAACTTGCACAGTTTACTTCTGGTTGGATGTATCCAAGATTGGTTGAATGAAGTTCTTGTACTTATCTTGTAATTTGGCATCACCATTTGTACATCTCCTGCTGCTTAACATCTTTGACACCGACTAATTTGACTCGGTATATCCAGCATTAGTTTTGGTAATTTCGGCTGACTAGTCCAGGTAGATTCGGAATCGGAGATAAATGTGGTTTAACAGTATGATTTATTGATTTTGCATTTTTACAGCTACATCTTACGAAAGTTAAGCGTGTTTTAGAATGATAAGAGAAAGTGGAATAGCCGGAAAAATATTTTCTTTTCGTTTTAAAAAAAAAGACCAGCACACATGGGATGGAAAGGGGTTCCCATAACATAATCATTAGCTTCGTGAATGGTTACCATCATTATGTTCTATAAACAGTGTAAAGATTGCTTTTGTTGCACCGGTAGTCAAACGGAGAAACTTCATTGGTGTAAGTATTTCGATACTTTCACTTTTCAAGCGAGACACACCACTTGGTTGAGCATTTTTACCGCTTAATGGGACAACTGAATGCGAACCTGATCGAATTAGGGATGCCTTTCCGGCAATTTATTACATGGTCTGCTCATCAGAACAAAGAATGCAATCATGAAACCGTTGTGCAAGAACACCTTTTCCGTAAATTGCTTTAGGCGCTAATTAATCACCTATCTAGTACTGTAACCAGGTGTAATGTTGTACTTAAAGTTTCAAACAAAACATTAAACTGGAATTTGCAGGAGGAGAATTGAGAGACAGATCATTTACATATTCTACAGGATTTTGCTTTAATAAGGTAGTAAGTACTCCTGCTGTTGGAAAAAGAGGGGGAGCGGGAGCTGGTATGCAAGCAAACCCAACTTTATTAAAAGAGGCTTAAAGGCTATATTTCTGTTGATTTTCAAAGAAGCGGGAGCCACGTCCTCCCTTCATGTTCGAATTTCGAGTCCGAGAAAAATATGCTAGGAAACCTGACCATATTCGAACAAAATTAATCTATTTTTTTTTTCCTTTTCGTTTTTATTCTTTATTCTTATTGGAGGTTGTTGGTTGGATAGAAAAATATGTTGAGAAAGTAAGCAGTTTTCCAGAAAAGAAACACTGTATACAATGGATGCTATAATGGGTGAAATTGTTAATGACCATACAAATACTCAAAAAACTTGTCTCATTTATGATAATATGATCATGGCAATGATGATGGTGATTTTAATGATGCCAGCTGTTGCTATGTCATTGCATGGTTGTTGGTGATAATGATGCTATCTGTAGTCCCTCAACTCAAAAAATTTAGTTTTCAGAAAGAACTCAATTTTGTATGTTCAAGTTTTCTTTTGGCAAATTATTCGCCGTAAACACTTTATCTTTTAATACGCTAACCTGATGTGAACAAAAATAATTCGAATCCAATGAATTTAGGAATTCTAAGCTTGTTTCCTATGCCTTACTTACTGATATAATTTTGTTTGGCAGGCATGTTGCTGGATACTGCCTATCTTTCTCATCTTATTCATCTTTTTGTTTGGTTTGTATGCTGATTTTGCCTTGACATCAACTGCACTCTTCTTACACATTTGCTCAGAGTCAGGACTTAGTTTCTGATGATTTTCTCTACCAAAAAGGGCCACCTAAGAATAAATATGCTACATACTTTTCTAGGGTTTTTCTTTATGATCAGGTCAGGAGACAGGAGGTGTGCTTTGAGGTGGACCATCCATCAATTTGCTGGCATCTTCATCACTCTAAGTTAACAAAACTTTTATACATTACACTGCTCTCATCATTATTATGACCATACAACATTTCAACAAAAACTTACAGATGTTAGTTTTTCAGTACTTTCTGTTTTATGGGTGCTTGAAAAACCATTTTTCAGATGATTTTTTTATGTGTCTCCTAATTTTTCAAGGTCATTTGCCAGAAATCTTTTGGAAATGCTGCAGAAAGCTCGAGTAGATGTAGCAGTAATGTTATCAGACAATGTATGACTTTCAGAAAACAAAACTTGACTCACTTTTATGGTCATAGTTTTGGTATATAAAGATAGAGTTCATCTTGCTTAACAAAGGAAAACATCTTGATTACGTTTCTTGCCGAAATCAATATCCTTAATTGGGACTCGAGTTGGAGTCTCACGCCTGCCGCCTATAGAAAATATCATTGATTCGGCTTGAAGTTAAGCCCTCTTGACTGCCAGAGCTTGATTCAATTTTGAAAAGAGTTAAGAAGAAAGACGAGTCAAAGCTCAAAAGTGGGTTGTTGTTGAAGATGACTATGACCATAAGAGAGCAGAGACTCTATTGAGAAGTTAATTTATTTCAGTAAACACAAGTTACTAATCTAATTATTTATCTAAAGAAGAAATTGAAGAAGAAAAAAGTTATCATGAATTCTAATCCGCCTCTGGCTCTTGTTGTTGGTAGTTGAAACTTAAAACTCTGCAAATGAAAAAAGCTAGCAGAAAGCTTAGAAATCTTGCATTTACTCTCAAGAAATGCCATTTTTGTGAAAGGTTAGATAGGGAGCGGCATTTACACTTTCTTTCCGACAAGAGAGTGGCATTAGCACGGTGCCGTGACGTAAAAACTCTTCTATCTTTTCTCTAGTCTCTAGTCTCTAGTCCCTAGTCAGGTAAAAACCACCAAATGCAACCGACGAAGTGGTTAGTGTTCATCTCTTACTGGACCAACCCAAAGATTAGTCATGGTCGGAATAAATATGTTTCGACCTAAAGAAGGCTACAGTCGGTGCAGCCGGTTTCACCACGTGGTCAGGTCAACCACAAAGCTCACTGTCAACGACGTCTCCAGCACTGATCATACTTAGGTCACAGACAGCCGGTTTCTATGACTTTAGATGTCGACTAATAAGACAATTATCGACATGGGAGTAGGAATGAAAAGTGCACGTTTGCTCCTACCAACTTTCAATTTTCTGCATTTAAGAAGCAAACCGTGTTCACACCAAGGTCGTAGACTGGTAGTGGTACTGGAAGAACTAGATTTGGTGTAAAAGTAGGTTGCTAAGAAATTGCCACATGTCACAATCACATGCGCATGTGCTCAATCAGTTCTTAAACAAAAATATTGAAATCATGCAAGGTATGTGACAACATTTAAAATCATCAAAAGAAATTCTTTTTTAAAAACTGAAGGTAATCCACAATTATCCCTAACTCAAGACTAACCCTGTTCATATCCCGATCGAACTAAACAGTCCCTACTGGACTGGAATAATGAAGGTAGTATACTATTGCACAGGTGTAGTATTTCTAAGGATCCAGTGCATTAAATTAGCAAATCAATCAATTTCATGCTTCAGCACTATTTTTCCTCCTTTTAAGTTTTATAAGGATACAGAGCATTCAACTTATCCTCAATACCTTCACTTATTTGGAAAGCAGGACTAAACAGAACAACCGGAGAAACAATGTTTCATTGCCCAATATCACTTCTCGTCCAAATTGTACATGTGCGAATGCGACGCATTGCCTTTCATCCCACAACTCAGAAGGAACAACGGATGCTCTTAACAAATGGCAGCCTGTTGCAACACAAGAACTAGGCAGATTACAATGTCCCAGTTTCTCAACGCTAAGTAGATCAACAGCAAGCGTATTATGACTCCTATCACTGTCTCTTCCCATCATTGAGAAATTCCATGCAGAGTTTCCTGCTTCTGCCAATCGTCATATACCAACAGATAGTTTCCCCTATCTGCATAAAAATGCAAAATGAAACAGAAACATCATTTATTTGGAGTTCTTATCATGATAACATACTCTCTCACATGGAGTTCTCTAAACCATGATAATATGTCCTTTCACGTGGAGTTATCTAAAAGTGATCTAAACAAGAGTAACATTTCAAATTTCCGTGTTAAATTATTTCATCCAAAATTAACAGGATAGTGAAAAGAACTTTTGCCCAGTTAAGTACGAACTCTCTATACCAAGCAAACATTTTCTCACTACAAACCAAATAAGGCAGCATCAGTATCCAGCAGCCAATCAAAATATTGCCTTTAGGGTGTATCATAGCTGCAAACTGGGTAATAGAAATGGTAGGGCCTAGGCCAAACATGAAATTTTTACTTGGGAACTATGGTAGGCTGGTGCACCAGGATCTGACTTGCTCGCTAATGTTAAGACGATTTTCCCTAGTCATGGGGGTCAAGTACCATATGTTCTCGTGTTAAACTGTGGGGCTGAGATACATAAACATAAAGCAAAGAGTTCAAGTAAAACATCTAGAATTTTGTTGTTGTTTAGCTACCAATCACAAGGTGAGAATTCAATGTAAAACTAGCAGAATAGCAGCTCACCAACATAAATTGGTGATTATTGGATAAATTATTGACAATTCATGCAAACAATATTGGAATTCTAAGCCAAATAGAAAGTGTGGTATAAGGAGAGGCCAGTGGAGACTGAAAATGATATGTATGTATCTGGTGTATTAATGATCAATGAACATGCCAAATGCATACCGCTAATTTTGAGATGATGAAAGGTACCGGCTAAGACAGCTGCAAATCAATGTTTGTATAGGCCAAGCAATGATTTCTCCCTTTCCTCAACTCTCTTCTTAGCAGCCTCCCTTGCTTTAAGTGCAGCTTTCTCTTCTGCAGACATGACTTTTGGTTTCTGATCTTGCCTCTTCCTCTTGTTAACAGCAACTGCTGAAGGAGCACCTTTAACAGATCTTATAGGGTTTAACGAGGCTGAAACTAGTGGGCCAGATGGAGGCCCATTTTGAATGGCATTTTTGTTTTCCTTTACTGAAGCTGAAGCCAATGCTGATTTTCTCAAAATGGATTCTTTATGCTTGGAATTTGATGAAACTTGAATATTAGCATATGCCTCTTCCTGTGTAACCCACTTGCCTACAGCAACAAACTTCAACTTAATAACATGTAATTCAAAAGGATAAAGATAAGAAAAAAAGTAGAATAAGAAAAAAATTCATAGGGATGTGATCCAACCTATTGTATCGGAATAGTAAAAGCCAGATTTCGGATTATAGTGCAAACCATTGCTTTGATTGTAGTAGTAGCCTAAAGCACTTTCATACTCCCACTCTGTCACCATTCAGAGCTGTATCAGTTTGAACGCAAAAACAATCAAGAGAACAAAAATTAAACCACCAACAGAGAAATGGGCATAAGAAGGATCACAAGCAAAGCTTCCTTGCCACGAGTTTCTTAAAAAATAAAAGAGCATTCTCATCAATTGGATCTACCAGCCAACATAGATTTTTATTACAAATTGCACACTCCTATACGAGGTAGTGAAACTTTCTAAACCTTTTACACCGAACGTCAGCCTCCCCCATGCAACCTTAGATCATACAATTACAATTCTAATTACATAAGTCTACCATAAATCCCACAAACCAGAAAACCTAGAAACACTAATTCCTTAGTTCATCCTGACAAAAATACACTTAAGACTATCTTGATTTCAGTGTAAAGCCCCTTAAGAAACTGCACTAACAACATATCAAAACGAATTCTTCAACAAGGAAGCAGTGATTGCAAATTGTGTACACTTTCCCTCGTCATCTTCATTAATGTCCAGCGTGCGAGCACTACTCGCCTTCTTAATACTTGCCACATCCTTCTGATAGCTCTGCTTAGCTTTCTGTCAACACAGCAACCAAAGCACATGCTAACACTTAAACTAAAAATCTAGTTTGATATCAGTATAGAAAGATCAACTGTGGAAGACTTACCGCTTCGATTTGCTCGAGGGCGCGTTCGGTTTCTTTCTGCTGTTTCTCCTTGGCAATGTTGTCTTTTCGCACGGATTCAAGTCTCTGGGTAACATTATCTTTGTGGCGCTGGCCCAGCTCGTGGTTGCGTATACTGGTAGGGTTGTTGGATATGTAGATTTTGCACAAGTCGCACCATTTGTTGCCTTGGCTAACCCAGTACTGCAATTGCAGTAGAAATCATCAATCAAACGAGAAAGAAAGAAAACAAAAACCCATAAATCAAGGAGAAAAGGTTTCTGATAAATCACGTACCTCTGACATGTTGTTGATTCAATTGGGGAAATTAACAGGAGAAACTAGTGAATCTCGATTGTTATAAACACTAAAATCTTAAATCTGAGAACCCTGCTATTCGTTGTCGTTTCAGGCTTTCGAATAGGTCCGTCAAACAGAGAGAGCTGCGAAACAGGTAAAAGGAAAGGTTGCACAACCGAACCGGTTTCTTAATTTGTTTTATTTTTCCCTTTCCCGCTTATATTTTTCCATTTTACCAACGGTTTTTATTACATTTATAATCTTTTCACTTAATTGTTTATTTATATTTATATTAGACTATTAGTCATAAACCACGAACACTCTTTGTTAGTTAGTTTTTTTATTAATTATCGTTACAATACTAAAAATTTATAATCTATTTCATAAAAATAGCATATATTAACCAGTTAAACTATAACCTCATATTCATTTTTCTTAATTTTTTTTCTCAACTAACAACTAAGTAATTGTTTAATTTTCATTTTCATTTTTTTTAATTTTTTTATATTTTTTTTGAAAAATTATACTGAAACAATAATTAAATTTCGTATGTTAAATTTGGTAATTCTTTAAACTCATTTAATGTAAATTCCTTTTTTACCAAAAATAAAAAAATATAAATTCTTTTCGAACTTTTATGATATAGTGAAAAATTATCTTCAATACTTAGAAATAATCTTAATTTAAAAGTCACATAGTAAATAATAAAATAAAATTCTAAAATAACATTTAATTTTGGACGTTGATAAAATATTTTATAATTATTATATATTTATAATTTACATTATATTTATTTTGTAAAAAAATTAAAATCTAGTATACTAATAATATATAAAAATTGGACCTTATAAGTGGAAACTTGGGAGAAAAAAAGAAGGAAAAAGATTTACAACAAAAACGCCGTGATAACATTTCAGTTGACTTTACCGGAACTTAGTTAAAAATTCTACTAAAGATTCCGAAACCGAAAACCCAATACCGTCGTCCCCTTCACTCCTTCTCCGTCATCTTCCCCAATTCCACTCCCCAAAACCCTAATTCCATCCCACCATCACCACCACAACCACCGCCACCATGGATGACTCCTTCTTGCTAATGCTCTCAAATCTCCTCCACCTCCACAATTCCTTAGACCCAGCAACCTCCCTCCTCTCATCTTCCGCCACTCCTTCCGTCTCTTCCCCTTCCCTCTCCTCCCCTTCCTCCCCTGCCTCCCTCCTCTCCTCCTCCGCCGCCCCTCTCCTCTTCTTCACGCTCGCCTCCGTCCTCTCCTTCCTCGCCTCTTCAAAACCTCTCAAACAAAAAACCTCCTCCGCCGGCCCCAATCAACACCCTAATAACCCCAATTCCGCCCCTGCATCCACCTCCGACAACACTGCCCAACCCGACAACTCTGCTTACTCCGTCGCTGCTTTCCGCGCTTTCTCCACCGAACGCATATGGTCTTTGGAAGCCCCACTTCGCGATGCGCAATGGCGGTCCTTTTACGGCTTGTCCCACCCGGTTTTCATCACTGTTGTTGAGAAATTGAAACCCCATATCGCCGCTTCTAATCTGTCTCTGCCCTCTGATTATGCTGTGGCTATGGTTCTGTCCAGATTAGCTCATGGGTACTCCGCCAAGACAATGGCTTCGCGGTATTCTCTTGAACCATATTTGATTTCTAAGATTACTAATATGGTTACCCGATTGTTGGCTACTAAGCTCTATCCGGAATTTATTAAGATTCCGATTAGTAAGCGGAGATTGATTGAGACTACTCAGGCTTTTGAGGAACTAACTTCATTGCCTAATATGTGTGGTGCGATTGATGGGAGTGCAATTAAGCTTCATAGTGTCCCAAATGACGGAAGTAGGGGAGCTTCCTATAAATGTCGATACGGGTATCCTTCCGTTTTATTGCAGGTGGTGGCAGATCATAAGAAGTTGTTTTGGGATGTGTGTGTTAAGGCACCAGGGAGTAACGACGATGCTGCTCATTTGAGGGATAGTTTGCTATATAATAGGCTTGTTTCTGGTGATGTTTCGTGGGAAAAGGTGATTAATGTTAGGGGTCACCATGTGAGGCCCTATATAGTTGGGGATTGGTGTTATCCTTTGTTGACGTTTCTGATGACACCCTTTTCGCCGAATGGCTCAGGGACACCGGCTCAGAATCTGTTTGACGGGATGCTGATGAAGGGCAGGTCGGTTGTGGTGGAGGCTATTGGGTTGTTGAAAGGAAGGTGGAAAATCTTACAGGATTTGAATGTGGGTGTTAACCATGCCCCACAGACGATTGTTGCTTGTTGTGTGTTGCATAACTTATGCCAAATTGCGAGGGAACCAGAGCCTGAGCTTTGGAAGGAGCCAGATGAGTGTGGGGCACCAGCGAGGGTGCTCGATAATGAGAAATCGTTTCATTATTTCGGGGATAGCTTGAGGCAGGCATTGGCTGATGATTTGCACCAAAGGCTTTCCTCGAGATAGATGTAGCGCTTGGAGGAGAGGAAGATTTCGGAAGTTACTTCCTTTCTAAAGGATAAGTTAACAGTGATCCTAACTTGCTTTAGCTGATTGTGCACGTCCTTCCAGCTTGCTATTTTAGATGTAGAGTTGATCGGGTAGCGGAGCCCTTTCGTAGTCAATTCTATGTATTTAGATGTGGCAAGCTCACTTGGAAATGGATTTTGTAATCCCAGATAATCCTGAGTTGCGAATTGGTGAATGAATTGCTTATTTGACTGAACGATTTTTTTGTTCTTTTTGGTGCTATGTATGATACACTATCATCTAATCTATGAAATTAGAAAACCATCTTTTTGGCTAGAGTAGGGGAATGATTGGTTTCAATTAATTAACACAATGGTACAAGACTAGAATCTTAAAAATGGAATTCCAATCTGTAACTAGAAGACGGTACTCTGTTACATCTTACAGTTAACAAGGACAAACTGATTGTTCTTAGCCACTTGACTAAACGGTAAGCATCCAATTACATAGAAACAACAGCTTCTAAAACAGCCATCAGATCAGACAGCATCACCATTGACAACGTTTGAACTGCCGAAAGATCAATCTCCTTAGAGGTTCAACTATGGTCCTAAAGCAATAGGAGCTTTGTCGAACCTCCAAAGGAGGAGCGCCAAATTTCTGCATAGTGGTCTAGCACCATTTTCTTACCATGTGGAACGACATCAAATGTTATAGCAACCTGGCAACTACAAAAAACCTTTTCTCGACGTAGTTGCTAGCTGCATCATTGAACTGGCAGTAACTGTAATAGAGATTAGAAGGAAGCTAGGACAATAGTTCACAGATATTCATTTCCCAAGAGACGGTGGAAGTAAAAAGGTTGCATGCATCATTGTCCACAGGACACATAATCCCCAAAAAGATCAAACGGTAGTTGAGAATTCTGACAGTGGAACGGCACCTGTAAAGCCAATTATCCCTAGCTGTACAGTTCACGCCCAATCCCCTCAAAATCCCCATGACTGCCTATCCCACTCTTGGATATCTATGAATGCTTTTGCCATCGGCTGCAGTGTTACTCCAGGTATGTGATGCAGGGAAACAAAGGTGTTCAATCTTGATGTGAGCATATTCTGGGTCTGATGCAAAGCATCCCTGTCAATAAGGCACCCGCATGCCATCTTGTTTTCGGATAAAAGTAAAGCCAAGGGAATTCCCACTTTTAGCTGTTCACGCCCTCCACAGGACAGGATATTCTCAGTGAACAACAAGAGGTTGAATTATCCATATATAAATAGAACATCTCTCAACACTGGGCAGAGGCCCCACTACTCGGAAGAAGGCCATCCCTGGCCATTTCAGTAAGCAAATCGAACACAACATCCATGTTTCCTTCTTTGTGGTTGACCTCAACTAGTATTTTAGCACGCTCGGCATCCGTTAGGTTGCAATTTCTCAATATGATTCCAATGACTTGATTCAATTCGTTCTCCATCCCCTCATTGAATAGTGCTTTAGACAGAACAATAACTGTCACAGTATGAGGAAAGAAACCAAACTGAACCATCTCCTTGTACAAGTTATAGGCCTTCTGAACATTTCCTCCTTTGCAATGACCATGTATAATAACATTGTAAACCGCTTCATTTGGCTTGTGGTTTCCTTTAACCATTGATTCAAAAGCTTGATCTGCTTCATTCATCAAACCCTTCATACAAAACCCCTTTATAAGAGCCACCACACTCTTAAATTCAATATTACTGCAGTTTTCTATCAGTGTATTATAAGTCACCTGATCAGGGACATTTTCATCATGAAACAACTTGAGCAGAAGCTTTCTTGCTTCCCTATTTCGAGCTTGCTTATTAAGTCCGTTAATAAGCACACTATAGGTAACAACATCAGGTTGGAAGCCCTTTTTTATCATTTGATCATGCCAATGCATGGCCTTGCTCAAATCTCCTTCTTTACAATAAGCATTGATCAGGCTGGTATAAGTAAATTCATCGGGAGGTAGACCCATATTCAACATCTCTCGAAACAAATCAGAAGCTTCAACAAGTCTTCTCTGCTCACAGAGACCTTGAATAAGGGATGAGTATGTTATGGAATCTGCTGAAAAACCTTTCTCGAGCATTGCTGCCTTCATTTGAAATGCCCTGTCCAACTCTTGATTTCGAGAAAATCCAGCTATAATAGTACCATAACTCACAACATTCGGAGGCAAACCTTTTCTCTCCATTTCTCGTAACACTCCTAGGGCCTCTTCCATTTTCCCCAAAATACAATGACCATTGATAAGGGCGTTGTATGTCACAATTGAAGGTGAGAATCCGCAACTAGTCATGTTGTTCAAAAGCCGGTAAGCCTCATTCAGACATCCTTGCTGTGAAAATCCATTGATTAATGTTGTGTAGGTTTTCTCATTTGGCTTGAGTCCTCTAACATGCATCTGATCAAAAAACTCCATTGCTCGTTTCAAATTTCCAGCCCTACACATACTATTTATCAATGAAGTATACGTAACAACATTAGGTGACAATCCATTCCTCACCATCTCTGCGTGCAAAACAAGAGCTTGGTAAAAATTACCCTCCTTACAGTAACCAGTCGCAAGTGTATTATACGTAACCTCATCAGGAGCAAAACCCCTCCTTCTCATCTCTGCAAGAAATTCAATCGCCTCCTTCATCCTCCCTTCTCTACACAACCCATTAATTAAAATATTGAATGTAATCAAATTCGGCACCATACCCTTTAACACCATTGAACTGAGCAATTCAATTGCCTCATCAACTTTCTTCAACTTACAATAGGCATCAATTACTGTATTATACGTAACCACATTAGGCAACCTCCCACTACCCTCCATTTCCTTAAAAAACTGTAAACCCATGTCCAAATTCCCTGCCGCACAAAAACCCCTAATCAAAATATTATAACTATACACATTCAAAGAAACCCCACTTGTTATCATTTCCCTATATACCTCCTTAGCAAACCCAACAGGTTTTCTACAACGAATTATCGAATCCAAAATCGCATTATATGCCAAAACACCGGGCATAAACCCATCAGACTTGGCTAAATTAACAATCTTTAAAGCCTTATCAATGTAATTTACATGGGAATAAGATTTTACCACCAAGTCAAAAACAGCAGAGCTTGAATTGCACAAATGATAGGAGTCTTTAAGGCATTGAAAGACGGCGCTGCCATTATCATCTGGTGTGTTTACTGCTACATCTTGAGCTAGCGTTTGCCCTTCTTTGAAGATTTTGAACCTGGTTAGAATATGAAGGGTCATGCATTTGCAATGGATGGTGAAGAATTGATGGGGATGAGCCCACCTGAGGAATCTGAGGATTAGGGGTTTGTTCTGTTGGCATTTGTTGAGTAAAACTGAAGCTGCTTCAGGGGTAAATTCGGAAACTATGGAGTGGAGATGGTATGGATGGCGTTCAAGGAGAGTTATGGCTCTGTCTGCTAAAAGTTCGTGGGTAGGAGATGGAATGGAAGAGAAAGAACGGTAAATTTGGGGTTTTAGCAGGGGCATCTTTGGAAATCGAATGAAGAAAACGGGTGCGAAGAGAAAATATGCTCTTTCTTCTTTTCCGTGGAGTTTGTTCATTGCTGGATTTTTCTTCCATTATTGTGTGAAAGAGACGAAAAAACCAAAATAGGGTATAAAGTAAAAGGAGGGTTTTTCTTATATCATTATGTAAATGACATGTAGTTCGGATTGAATTTATCTCATAATTAAAACGACATGCTTCTTGTTGCAACCTGTGAGTTTTTTAGTATGGATTTATATATATAGAAAACGAGGGCTTAACACCTTACAATGTGAGGGAAGGAGCAACCTAACCGGTAAGCTAACAGGTATATCAGTATACTACAACATTTGAGCTGAATAGGAGAATCCCAAATTTTAGTATGGATTTTACTTGGTTTAAGTTCATACGTAAAAAATAAAAATAATTAAAGAGACATTTGAGGTTTCTTTTGTAAAACATATTTACTCCATGAAGTTAGTATTTGTTAATTCTGGCATAATCCAATCCTTCACTTCGTTAAACTAATATAAAAAGTTGGTCGTTTTTCAATAGACTTTGGGTTCGAGTTTCATTTTCGTACTTAAAAATAAGAGTTGGGATAACCTAGCATGGAGAATTACCTAAAAGAACATAGAATTTGGATAGCCAATAAATGTACATGTATAAAACCGCAAGGTACGAGAAAATGTCATTGCTGTCGTTCAAACGCAACAAAAGGAGATTATCATTGCCAGTTTCGGCAAAACCTAAACTAATTCTTTACACTATAACACTGATGATTTTTCAAGGTTTCGAATGAACCAATGACAAACTCTGAATGGTTCAATCAGAACAACTACGGAGAATGAAGGCTTTTACAGCCACCGACAGGTTCGGTGCATTGGAGTTGTATCCCGTGCATTTTGTTTCCTCGAGAAGCATAGAAGCATCAGCGCGTCCAATGACACACAGGCATGTATGTAGCCTTCACTGTGCCTTCGTAATGGTTCGGCTAGACGTACCATGCAACAATTTTACAAACCCATGAAAGCTTAGCTTCCCATCAGTGTGCCTTATCCATTCATTAAGAACGGCATGAACTGGAATGGAGGGGCCAAGCCCAAGTTCCTGAAACAACATTGCATACTTGTTTAGGGAAGTGATAATCAAGTTTGGTTCTACAACTACTCAAATTCTCAAGCATTTGGTAGGAAACCTAAATGTCAACACGGACATTTTTCTAAACCTAATGTTCAATCCCAAAAGGCCTATATGATTAGACAACCTTGATAGACAAAAATCCAAAAAGGAACCCAACCAGTCAAAGAGTAGACGATACAAAACGCACGGCGACGATAAGAAAATTAATCAAACTTGCTTCACATGATCCTCACTGTTCTTCCCCTGTTTGTTATCAACCACACGAGACTCTCCACAAGGGCATTATTGGCGGCATCTGGCATGCTAATATGCTCTCTCTGGTTTAATGGTCTCACATTTTATACCGATGGCTATAGATCATATATATCAAGTCTGGTGGTTTTTTTGTTGTTGATCAGATCAAGTCTGGTGCAGTTAGGTGTTGTGTTATAAGCATGCAAGAGGATTTCAGAAACCGGGGAAATTATAAGAAATTAAATAGCATGAGAGAGCATGCAAACTTACTGAAGCAAGCTCCTCAATGACAATAGCCCTGTTACCATCCTTCTCAAAAAAATCGTATGCACAACGAGCTTGCTGTTTCCAATGATCAAGAGCCTCCATCTGATGGACACTTAATGAAGCTGCACAAAATTCTTCGAAATCCATTCTTCTGTACTGAAGAGCATTTAGCTGTCAAAAGGAAATTAAGAGAGTACATATAAAATTAGAAAACTATGACATACATGTAGCATAAAGATAGTAATAAGTTGGGAACTTCAGTTCTTACAGATGCGAGACAATCAGGGATGCGAGAATCCTTCATTGCATCTGTTGCAATTTTCATCAAGGCCTGCACAAATAAAAGGAACACCACAAACTTAATTTCATGAAGTTGTGACATAAAGAGAGAGTGAAAGAGTGAGAAACTAACCATCCTGCAATTTTCCAAGGTCATGCAGCCACTTTTGTTTGGCACTAATAATGCAAACTGCGCCTTCATATAAAATAGTTCCTCGACAGTCAAAGTCTTGGACAATGCCTTTTCAAGTACACAAAAAAACAGGACAAAGAAAAGAGTTAGAAGATTAGCAACAAAAGCTTAATGCTCATAATCAGGAAATACCATGGTTTTCCTAGGTCTTATTATTTGAGTCGACATAAAAGAAGAAAAAGGGTCGGAGTGCAAACCCTTAAAGCAGCCTTGCGCAAAGATGATGACCGCATGTATGCCTTCATTAGTTTGAATATGGAAAAATCAAGAGGTACTTTTACATCATTATAGTTGCGGATCCAAGGATGGCCTACAAAACAAGGATTAATATGGAAACTCAAATAACAGTGGTAAATACCTTGAAATATGAGCATTAGAAAATTAAAAGAAAGTGAAGTACTCACTCAAAGCCTGAGCAGCCGTCATTCGTCTCCTGGGGTCCTTGTTCAACAGACGTTTGACAAAGTCCTTAGCTTCTGGAGATAAGGACGGCCAAGGTGCGTCATCAAAATTTGGGTCAGCTTTCAAGACTGCCCGAAAAATTCCCGACTCAGTCCGCGCCCAAAATGGACGACTTCCACAGAGCAGAATATAAGTTATCACACCTACACTCCATACATCAGCCTCTGTGCCGTAGGACCTATGTAGAACTTCAGGCGAAACATAGTACGCACTTCCTACAATATCATTGAGTCTTTCTTCTGCAAACCATAATAGGCATCAAAAACCACCAAAATGCAAACACCGATGGGAACAAAAACAGATTATCAACTCAATTGACACTGGGAAAAGAGGACAGACCTGGTCTGACAAAATCGGATAAGCCAAAGTCTATGACTTTCAACTGAGAGTTCTCATCCTTGGAAGTATACAGAAAGTTCTGGTCAAGTGAATAATAAGAATTAATAATAGTAGCCAACAGATACTCATGAACTACTTATGATGGAAAGAAAACAAGCAGCATGATTAAACAGGTAATTATCAAGCACAGCACATCTCATCCTACATGCCCTTTGCTCATGCGACATCAACCAGGCCTGTGGATTCCATTCTTTAAATGCATTGCTTCGCTCCTCTTTTACTTTCTCTGTACATAATTTTAAACAGACTGCCCTGCTCATCGACAAAAAAAAAACAGATAACCGGAAAGGCCAGGGCCAAAGCTATACTCAAATGCAACAAAATCATGAAACCTAACACAATGAACCAAGGCTGACTAGCAGGATATATAATTGCTTTGTAATGCAAACATGAGGAAGCAACATATAGGTGTAAACCAGTTTCTTCCAGAACTGGATACTACAAAGGAGAGTGGGTACTACCCACCCTTCCTTAGATTTTCCCAAACAGCCACACCAGATCAAACAAAAACCTCTTAAATGGTTATCCCTAGTTCAAAGTCCTCAATACCCTTTTTTGGGACTAGTGCAAGTGCAGATGCACATGATTCTCCAATGAGATAACAACAAAATGAAAGAAAAGAAAGGCCAATAAGTTTCACCTCTGGTTTGAGATCCCGGTGCACTACACCCTGTATATGACAAAAAGCAACAACATTTAATATCTGCACCATAACAGCCTTTGCATCATCTTCCGTGTATTTCCCACCCCTTAAAGTGTAACAGAAAAGCTAGTTAGAAACCACAATGGTCCTCACAGAAGCTTTAATGCAGAATTTTGACTAGAATCACCTTGCAAGTATTCTATCCAGAAGCTCCCCTCCTTCACATAACCTGAAATGACCATATAACCAATCAACTTCTATGATGGCAAATGTCTCATAAAGCTCACCAAGAATGCTCAATACATCCATATTAACAAGACCGAAGATGTCATATTCTCATATTAGTAAACTCAACCATGAACAGTATCAATGCATGTGTATTGTTCAGCAGGTATGTATGAGTTTGACCTCAAGCAATTAATAGTAGCACACAGCATGAAGATGACACAATTGCAATAGGGAAGTGCATTTTGCTTACTCCATTACTATAAAGACATTATCAGGGTCTTCAAATGCATCGTAGAACTCCACCAAATTGTTATGTCCTGCCAACGCCCTCAATATTTTCACCTCCCTTCTCACATCCTCCACTGAAATAGCTGTTGTCATCTGGCAATATTCGATGCATTAGAGTATGATCGGTATGCATAAAAAACCAACAACGAGACTAATATTAGTGAAGGGTTTTAGATTATAATAATAATAATAATTATAATACTTTATTAGGAAGTGGGTTGAATATACAGTTGAGATTAACTCCGTACTATCACTGCGAATACCTTATGTTTTAATAGTCCCCACTCACCACAGATAAATATAAATGTAAAAAAAAAAGATTTGGCAATTGTCATTGGTCAATACGCCAAACACAAAGTTCAAACCTGAGACGACACAGTAGTTCTTTCTTGCCATTGACCAAAAAAGAAGAGAATAAACAATAGGAGTAAGTAAACATCTTCCATCATTTTTATGTCTATCACATTCAAAACCCTAATTAAGTAATGCCCAATTGGTGATTTAAAGCTACACCTTCCCTTCCCTTGTTCATAACACCAACTTGAGTTTGAGTTTCACCTAACAGTGGTTGCTAAAATGCTAACAATGTAAGCTATTAGTGCGTAAGATTTGTTAATTATAGTTGATCAGTAAAGAAATGCTATTATTATTACTCAAGAAAAAGGGACAAATTAAATAAATACACGAAATCCAGATTAATTTTTTTTTCTTTCTGACGAACCTTGGACTTAGGGATGACTTTAACGGCGACTCGCTGGCCTTTCCGGTCACCCTTTTTGAACTTAGCAGAGCAAGTATACCCAAAATGCCCTCGCCCCACTTCCTCTCCAACCTCCAATCTACTCCTAAGCTCTTTAGAAAATCCAAATCGTTTGTCCAACTTAACCGCCTCTTCCTCCTCCTCCTCACCATCTTCTTCTCCTTCTTTTCCCTCTTCCGGAACTGCCCCTTTCTTGGTGTTCTTCTTCTTATTGGTGTTGCTCCTTCTCAAAACTGCCCTAATGTGTTTGGCCGGTGACGGAGGAGGGAAGGGTCGTTTGAAGAGACGGAATGGGGTCGCCGGAGCTGACGTGGCCGAAGGGGATTGGCGGGTTTTGAGGAAGTAGGAAGGGGAAGGAGTGTAGAAAGGGAAGAAAGGGGAGTGGTGGGGTTTTGGGGTGGAGGAGGGGAGTGGGGAAGGAGGGGTAATTTGGTCATTTTGATCTGGGTGTGGTGGTGCTGGGGTTTGCTGCTGCTCCTGGATTTCTCTTGGTGCATATGGATTGGCTTTGGGTGGTTTTGAGGAGCAAGCACCCATCTTTCCTCTTAAATTCTTCCTTCTTCTGGTGGCAGCAGAGATGGGCGGCTAAGGCATTGCCGCGGCAGCAGCAGCGGGTGGTGGTGGTGGAAAGAAGGAAGCTAAGCTAAGGTAGCTACTGCTCTGCTACTATACCGCTACAGAGTTGAGCTGGACATAACAAGGCTTACATGGCAGGCACATGCCTTCTTCTTTCATCATTGTCTCGTCTCTCCATTTCTTTTCTTTTCTTTCTTTAATTTCTAACATTTTTTCCTGTCTCACAAATGGACACTTTCCTCTTTAATTTTGTTTACTGTTTGGCATCTAGTGCATGTTTTTAAGGAAAAACTATACAACATTTCTTATATTTTGTCTAGTTAAATTATCTGATTAGGCTAATATACGATTGATAATATGGAGCATTTTCGACCTTTCATACTTTTCATACCCAGTAGTTATTAAAGAATATATCTCGATATGTCATGACTATGAAGCTATTGGTATCACAAGGTAACACCTTATTTTCTATTCATTTATATCTATCGGGTAACCTAACTATGAAGCTATTGGTATCACAAGGTAACACCTTATTTTCTATTTATTTATATCTATCGGGTAACCTAACGGATAAAGGTTAAAATTATCGGTCATGCTAAACAAAGTTAGTGACCATTTGACACTTGACAATCTGTCACATCAAATTAAGATTACATCGTGTACTCCTACGTGAGAAAGAGTATAAATAACCCTTCTCATTTATTTCAGGAGACATGCAATTACAAATTTTGACCGACCAACAAACAATCTTACTACTAAACAGACCATCGTCCGTTAACCTCCCGATAGTTATATTTCTACATACTTTACTAATTTGATTATCGGAATATCTACACCGGAAAACTCATCCGGCTCTTTACAGGCGATCATGGAGCAAAGACCACCATCTACCTTACATCGATGATCAGTAGGATTAGTGATTCATCCTCACCCCGATTCAGGCTTATCAACGATGGTTTATTTGGTCGGTTAGATAATTTAATTATATGTCAAAATGAAACATAAAAATAATAAAACTTTTTTTATTTTAAGGACGCTTGGAACGTTTCGAATGAGTGGATATTGTATTAATAATAAGAAATACTAATGATCGGTATGAATTTTGAGCATAACTATTTCGTGCAGAGTTTAACTTTGTTGAATTCAATCTGATTTAATCACACGGTCAATTAAGACATACTTAAAGTAACATTTCATGCATAATTGTTTTTATTTTCTAATAAAAATTATACATTTATTATGCAAATAATTTAAACTTTAATTTATTTCGGTCGTTGATTTGATCTAAATATACGTGTCGTTTCTGTGTTTGCATTGAATTTCGGGGAATGCTTTTTCATCAAATTACGCCACTTTATTACAGACACCTATCGACGTGTTTTGATACTTTGCTACTCCCTCCGGTCTGAAATGTATGACATTTTAACATTTGCTTTTACTGTTCCAGAACATATCTTAAGACGGTCGGAACAGTCACTATTTGAGACAATTTTGCTTCGAATTTTTTCTCGGAAGTACGTTAAAGATTAACGTACGTTCGAAAAAAAGTACGGATTTTTTTTGGGTCAAATAGTACCTCATCCTACCTCCTCAATATGCATTCCCTACTGAATATTGAGATGCAAGAAAGTCATACATTTCAGACTAGAGGGAGTACTTTAAAATTGTTTGAAAATATTAATCAATAATATACTCCAATTTTGCTATTTTTTCACAAATTCATGCTTCATTACAGTATTACAAAGTATTGCGATAACTTTTACATGCTATTAATATAAGTTTTTCATCAATGTTTGAATCAACACATCAAATCAAATGTATCCAATAATTAACGTTTGAATTGAAACAATGATTTGACCTAAGAAATCATGTCTTATTTGAATCATAAATTAATGTTGTTTAGGTGAAACATTCGTGGCATTGTCAGAGTGTAATCATCTATACACCTCATATCATATGATTAGATGGCTATTAACAATTAATGATTTAATGATATGATTAAGCAACGGTGCATACTGCGCCATCAGAAGCAGTGGAACCTGTTGGCATAAAGATACAGACAAGCAGAGCTTACCGATTGCATATCGGAGTAGTTCTTATCCTTTTGCAACTATGAAAACAATCTTTTTTGTTTTTTCAGAACTGTTTGTTTCTGGGGAATCTATGACAGGAAAACGGATTAGAATTATAAGAAATCAGTCCTTGTCATGATTTAATAAATTTGTACTTAATTTGTAGTTTTTTGTTTGACATCTAACTTATAAAGTTGAAAAAATAAAAATAAAAATTGAAAAAATAAAAAATCCTTACTTAAGGGGCAGGGATTATACGAATACTTAATTTATGATAAAATTAATGTTATTAGTTATTAATTAAGTTGGGTGAAGTAACCTTTTTCATAAAATGTAGAAAAACTAACATTAAAACAGTCGTTTTGTTTTAACGATTTTTCTTCAACTGATAAATTAACACCGTTAATGAAATTCACAAATGATTATTGAAAAGTGAGTGGCCTCGTGATAAATTTGATAAAAACATGTAAGGGTGGAGTCTCAGTACAGTTCCCATTATTCTCTCTATAGTAGAAATGATTTTGAGGTTTTTTTTTTTTTGGCGATCATTGCCTTGGTTAGTGCCCCACTTTCTCATAAAAGATGTTCTGACATTCCCGACTGTAACTTGATTCCTAAATTTTGGCAGGTGGGGCTTTCATCATTGTTAATCACACCTACATATCTAACATGCATACTCCAATTTCTCTAAAGCTTACCATGTAGCAGACCTGAATGCCAGGAATGGCAATGGGGCGGACCGAGCTAGATTCTCTTGGCTGCCCCTTCTAGTTTTGGCCTGTACCTAACCTTAACTACAACCCGTGGGTACTATCTCTTACCCAGCCGTTACACCCTTTGACGAGTAGGGTGGGTACAAGATAGTACACACGGTTGGGGATTAGCTCTTGTTCCTTTCGCCAAATTGTTCGTCTCCTCCCAGACTAAACTATATCACCCCTACCAAAAGCCCCGCTAGTCTTAGCCTCTTAGGATACCTTGATCGTGCAAATTTAGCACTAGTAGTTCTCATAATTTGAGTGCTGCCAGCATTTAAATAACATAATAGTGATCAAGGGAAAACTGCATTGAAATAAACGAGAAATATACCAGGCTACCTACCTGAAGGCTGAAGCTGCATGTTCTGAGGTAAGAGAAAGATGGGAGTCAGACGAGTTGGACAGTAGCAACACCTAAATATGTGATGAAACATTGACGAACATGGTTTGCTTAAACCATTTTTGAACCTCCATCAAGATGAAAAAGAAGACGAGCAGAGGACTGAGCTTAGCAAATTGACAACTATCTGGAATGAGAGCCACACAAAAGGATTATGTCTGAAGTTAAATGCCTCCAGGTATTGTAGGGGCCGTCCAAGCTCTCTGGTGGAGTTGAATGACAGTTGGTAGAGCACTTATAGCGATCCAAGCTCACATGATGCTTCACATAGATGTGAATCCAAGACCTTCAGATATATTTCGATCAATTTAAGGCTAATAACAGAAGTTCCTCAAATTTTGTAGAAGCAAGGACTGTAATAGTTATATTACTACAATGCCAAGATGCAGATCGCAAGAGATTAAGCTTCCTGTAGCAGCTGGTATGTGACCAGTGAGGGTTAGGTCAACGCGTGAGGAGACAATATCGCTGGATGCCAAGATCATGGCAGTGAAAGGAGTTGCTGAGACTATTGCTTACTAACGTAAGGATTTTTAGAAATCTCCAGTTCTATATTGAAAAAGGACACATCAGCCATGGTTACTTCTTAGCAATTGGAGCCCCAGAATATCTCCTCGCATTCAACTCTCCTCTGTAACAGTAACAGATCTTCCACAAATCTAGCAAAACTAAGAGATCTCATATTTGACCAAATTTTTGTGGTGCAACACCACAAAATTTATTGTCGTCAAGGCAACATGCATATGCTCTATGCCATACAGTCAAGTGTTGATGACTATATTGGGTAAAAAGAGTAATATATATTATCTATGTAAAAAAAATGGCCAAATCAGAAAGATGAAAAGTACTGAGTTCGGCATGATTGGTCATTAGTCCGCAAATTGAGTTATTCCGAAGATTGAACTTAATCATGCTTGAAAATATAAAAACTTGAGATTTTGAAGTGTACCTGTGAAATAACAATGAGACGGATCAAATTGGATTGATCCCATCTGGTGATATTCTCCATACACATACTAAAACTAGCCATTACTGGTATCAGATGCCTCGTCGGTGTTGATGATTGGATTGTCTCTGGAACTTGATCAAGCAAACCATTTATCTCATGCAGGAATTCACCTTTCGCTCGGTTTGTCTTCCCTCTAACAACCACAGCAGTTCCATCTTGTAAGGACACTAAAACTAGTAACAGAAAGAAAATATTGTCAACAGCATTCATCGAATAATGAACTTTTAGCCCCTTTAGATTCTCTATCTTGTTTTTGGTTGGTGGTATCAGAATAATAAAGCTAAAAGCTAAAGCTCATGGAGTGAGGCATATCAACCCAGCAAAACAGCTTGCAAACACTGCATGATTAAGTAGAACTGTGAATGAGATGAGTAACTGATGCAAGTTTGAGCATTAGACGCCAAAACCACCATACACCACTGCCAGCCCCCTGGGTCAGTCTGAGAAGAAAAATTACAGACTCAGTCCATGCCCGAAAAGGACAACTTCTGCACAGTAGGCTATCGGCTATCACACCTAAACTCCATACATCAGCCTCTGTGCTATATGACGCAGAACTTCAGGTGCAACATAGTAAGCACTTTCTACGATATCATTGAGTCTTTCTTCTGCAAACCATAATAGGCAAAAAAAACCACCAAAATGCAAACACTAAGTGGTATAAAATACAGATTATCAACTCAATTTCCTCTGGAAAAGATGACAAAATCGGACAAGCCAAAGTCTATGACTTTCAACTGAGAGTTCTCATCATTGGAAGTATTCAGAAAGTCTGGTCAAGTGAAGACATAAGAATTAGAAATGGTAGCCAAAAGTACCAGCAACATGATTGAACAGGTAACTATCAAGCACAACACGTCTCATGCTATGTTACCTTTGCACATGCAACCAGGTCTGTGGATTCATTTCTTTAAATATCATGCTCTTACCTCCCCTCTTTTTTTCTCTCTGTTATACATGATTTGAAACAGGCCATCATGTTTATCAAAGGGAAAAAAACAGACAATGGGAAAGGCCAGGGCCAAAGCTACACACAAAGCTTCAATGGTTGGCCTAAAAGTCACATAGCAAGTAACAAAAGCCTGAAACCTAACACTATGAACCAAGACTGACTAGCAGAATATATAATTGCTTTATAGTACAAACGTGAGGAAGCAACAAACACAAGTAGAAAAACCTCTTAAATGGTTATCCCCAGTTCAAAGTTCTCAATGGTTATCCCTGATTTTTTTTATGCACATGAGTCTCTGAGAAGCAAAAGTAAGAGAGAAAAGAAAGGCGAATAAGTTTCGCATCTGATTTGAGATCTCGGTGCACTACACCCTGTAAATGACAAAAGGCAACAACCTATAATATCTGCACCATGCTGATGTGTTTTCATAAATAGAAAACATGCGTCTACACAACAATGAAAACGAAGAGGAATACCAGATTAAGCCCTGCCTTAGCAATCGGAGAGAAGAAAGAAGCCTTCTTCACTGACGGGAATACGAAACCCTAAATCGACGATGCTGGTTTTCAATTAAAGAAAACGAAACAACGGAAGTCCCAAAATCGACAGTGACGGGTTATGATTTATGATCGTAGGTTCGCTATCTTTATAGCAAAAGATAGGAAGAAGAGGCGGTGGTGTAGGGTTTCGTTATTCAAAATCCTGAAGGCTGTAGGAGTAGAACCGCCTAAGGAGTCGTTGTTGTGTAACTTGTGTTGGCGCGGAGTAGCTTCGATCGCACGCCTACGCGATATTTTATAATTTGCATTTAAGGTTTATTAGTTGGTTTTTGCTTCGATCTTACGCCGTCTTTTATAACCAAAAGTAATATTATATTGTTAAATGAAGAGATAATTATGTAACATTTTTAGTTATTTGGAAAGAATAGAATATTTTTATTTTGACATTAATTACTGTGATATTTTTCATTTAATTTTATTTGATTAAAATAATATTAAATAATACACATACTCATGTAGTTTAACTAATTAGTGCATGTCGTTTTTATAACGTAAGCAATGGATTTAATTCCTAGTATTATAATGATGCTTGATAATATAACCAATTTTTTTTATACACTAATATCTAATTTAGCATGGTTTTATTTTTTACTATTTAAATTTAAAC
This sequence comes from Viola odorata, assembly GCA_963691705.1. Lineage (NCBI taxonomy): Eukaryota > Viridiplantae > Streptophyta > Magnoliopsida > Malpighiales > Violaceae > Viola > Viola odorata. The sequence continues at coordinate 1,659,409 of OY829544.1, forward strand.
ATATATACTCTATTAATGGAAATCGAATAACTCTGTGGAAACAAATAAATATATAAAAAATAGAATAAGGAAAATTATGTTTATTTGATGTGGAAAAAATTAAATTAAAACTGAATTTATTATCAAGATCCTTTTTTTCAATAATAAATTAAAATAATTAAATGTGTTAGAGAGTTAGTTTGTTGAAAGTTTGATTCTTTTAAAAAAAACTAATTACAACCTAATGAACTAATTAAATGATTAGAAAACCTTAAAACTATTTAAAATCTAACTATCTTAAATGATAATTAGTTAATTAATCCAATAATTAAAATCTGATATAATTTTTTAACTAGAAACTAATTATTTGGTTAAATCTAAGTAATGTCATAGATAGGGTTTGAAGTTCGAATTATATTATCTACACTCCTATTTATCACAAAAAAAACAAGTAATGTCAGAATTAATTGATAATTTTTCCTTTACATATTGAGTTATTGAGTTAAATTGTGTATATTTACCAAAGTCAGGTTTGTTTTTTCTTTTCTATTTTTGCTCTTGTTTTATAACATTCCAATCACAGAACAATACGAATGATTGTAGGCACGTTCATTTTCCACAAGACTCTGAATCACATTGGAACCACTTCTTTTGAATTTCCATATGTCGATTGCCCCAATTCAAGTAGCTGCAACCGGCATGTAAAGTTATTTGGTCTGGATGTGGTGGTCTGCAATTCGCAAGGAGTTGGGATGGTAGAAAATACCTCCCTGCTGATATCAAACCGAATAATGCGCACTTGTGTATAGACACGAATCATACGATAGTTACCAGCATTCCTTTGGTGGCCAACTGATAGCCAGTGGAGTGCATCTTCCCAAAACAATGCGCCTTGTGAATCCAATGGTAGGAAATTTCGGCAGGGTGGGGTAATTTGTCGCCATGAAGTTTCCCCCAGAGTAATGATATCACACTCGCAATGTTTGGTATTACCGTCACCACCAGCTGGAATGTAATAAGGCGAACCACGTTGCACTGGTTGGTCGAAGGATCAAAACCCAACCCTACTTGATTCTCAAACCCTCATCTGCTTCTGTTTCTGGCAAAACAACTTGTTCCTTTGTGATTGGATTGCAGATGATGGTGGGATATAGACCCTTTTTTGGAGCCAAACAGATAAGGCCGTTACAGGAGGATATAATCCTGATGGTGGTGCCCTTACTCCTTACTAATAATTTCTCCAAGGAAATCTTGTAGGCAATGCTGTATTTTCGCTTAGCAATGTCCACTACAAGAGCGCCTTCAGAGGAACCCTAGAAAGAATTTCCGGTATAAGGTCGCTTGGAATAACCATGGTTCACTTCTCCTTCGCTTGGTTTCTGTTAGGAGAAAAAAAAAATAGGAACAAATTAATACAATCAACTCAACTAATCATCCAAAATTCAATTCCACAACAAGCAGGTCTATTGCACAACCTGAATTTAACCAAACCATGCAAGAGAATGGGATCTAATTTTGATACGCATAAACAGAACCAAGGTAAAGCTTAGTCGCTACCTCTTTCAATTCTAACTGATTAATTACACGGGTCTCCTATGAATGTCAGCCGTAAGACCTTTAAAATCAACAAATCAAAATTGCAGGATCAACCCAACTCTGAACGGATTTTAAGATAGCAATAATCATAAGATAATAGTAATAATAATAATACCCGAAGAGTGAACTGTGTATACGTAGATAAGAGTGATTATTTTAGCTTTTGGATAGAGCTTTAATAATGTCATAACTCAGTAACGATAGAATTTTAAATAGGCTGGAATTGAATATTAAAAGTAGACACAGAAAGAAACTTGGCCAGCTAAATAATTTAATAGGCGTCGCCAAAAAAACAGGCACATGACCCATTCAGCACCACCTTTCATATCAAACCAAGCATGCAGTGTGTGCGCATCAAATTAGAATATATGGAGAAATTTACCAAATATCAACTCAACGTACCGCTGCTTATCTATCAAGATTCAACCATGACCCTTGCTGAAATTTCTAAACAAGACAAACATTTGGATCCTCTTCATCAGAGTCAAATTCAACCTGGCATCATAAATAACCAGGTTAGATAAATACAATACTTAAAAGCAACAGAAAAAAACTCAAATCAGTTTTGTTTTTAAGGCTGTGATAATGCAAAATGGAAATATTTCATTGACATAATGATTTGATTAACTTAAGAACTTCCAACATGCAACCACAAAACCACAATGCAGAACCAACAACAAACAGAGAGATAGCCAGCATACAGTTGTCATAAAGTCAATGATAATTCTGAATACAAAGGGAAGAACATTACATTCTCATCTCGAAGCCACTTCCCATGACCATCCCGCTTCCAGCCTGCCGCTGTAAACTTGAGTTCTCTTTATCGATGCGCTCTTAAATCCAACTGCTGTTGTGCAAGCAACTTGTCATCTACTTTAACTTCAGGACAGGAGATACTATCACTGGAATGAGTTGTCACATTCGTGGCATGCTCTTTCATTAGCTTTGCATCAAAATTTTGGTTTCCTGAATGCTGCTGGGAAGGTCCCTTACCAAGTACCTCCGAAGCTTCCTTCCATGTCTGCTTAATTAATGGATTACTCGCCACCCTAAGTTTATTGGATTCTGCAGAACCCACCGAGGAGTCTGATAAAGTTAACCGCTTATTTATCTCCTCTCGTCTCATCAATTCCCTTTCCTTCAACCTCGACTCTGCAGCTTTATGACGTGATCCCTTTCTATGCATCTGAAAATTAAAATCCAACAACCAGATAACCAAATTCAAAAGAAGGATCCCTGATTGAGTCATGTGAAACGATAAACTGAATGCAGAAACACCCATTTAAAGAATAATACAGGAAACAATATGAGCAGCAAAATAATTAAGTTATAATGCAACTAATTTCTTATAATTTACCATTGCATTCGAGGAAAATCTACCTCTACTCGTATCTAATTATTCCACTTTGCAATAGCTGCAGAGTACAAAGTGACAACTCCTTCAAAACCAAGAACTAAAGTACTTAAGCTTAAATACAATTTGTTAGGTCAGTTAGCTGACACTAATATCCTGAATCATCACTACATGGGTTATCGTTAAACACGACCACCTAACTAATGCAGGTGTCTCTATCATTTTCAAGCAAACTAATTCTTAAATTTTAAAATCTTACTAAATCGGCGATGACTAAACAAGATATGACATAACCGGAAAAGGTAGAAATAGATAGAAAAGGAAGTTGCTTACAGAGAGCATGAGAGGGGTATCAAGGACCGGATTGTGAGGACAAACAAGACATGCGTATTTGCTGCTTGACAGCTTCTTATAGGAAGATCGATCATCTACGCCTTCAACCAACATCTCATCCACTCTTCTCTTCCTGTGTTGTGCTTCTCTTGCCCAGCTGTCGCCTCCATACACACTCATCTTTGTTCCTCTGTTCGTTCTCCCCCCTTCTGCTCCACCCTCCGATCAAGTTTTTTTTCCAAATTGCTCCACAGTCGACCCTGCTATTCCGCTTTCAAATCTTTTAATTCTTTGACTCTAAAAGCAAATCATTTTGGGCTTCCCGCAGCCCAGTTGAACAAGGCTCCGAGTTTTTTTTATATTATTATTAAAAAAACAGTTTTTTTCAAAAGTTGTCTTTATTCTCTTTAAATTTCTTTTTTAAATAAAATTAGAAATAAACCATATTAAAACACAGTAATGTTATAAAAAAAAAAAACAAGTCTCTTGTTTATTAGCAAATGTAGAAGTATTTTCATCTTATTGATGATGTTACAAAATTACATGGAAAAAAAAACAAACGATAACATCTTTGTTTGGATCACATTTCCCTCTTTTATTTTTCTCAAAATTAAATAATAGTAAGAATTACTAGAACACAACAGAAATTATGAAACGAACTACAAGTCAGCTGAGACTGGATGGAGGAACTGGGCTGGGCTGGGCCCTGATCCTTAGAAGATTGGAAAGCCCATAATCTACTACTTCCAAGGACGAAACATGGGCATGACGACGAACTTCATGGTGCCATTGTTGCAATGGAAGCCAGCACCTCCACCGCAAGCAAAGTAGTGTGGCTGCCACCTCTTCAACACAAACTCAAACCCGCCTCCTCCTCCCTGCGTCTCGTTCGCCACCAATTTTGCCTTGCTCAGGTCACATTTGTTGTAGCTCCATATATTTGGCAACAAATATACACTGTGTGGGTGTGTGTTGTTGTCACTCGGTGGATCGTACTTGAACACTACATCATCGAATAGAAAAATACATTTGTTAAAAATTTTAGGGTAAATTATATAAAAAATCCTATAGTTTATAAAATATTTCACTTAATTTTTTATAATTTAAAATTTTGCTAGTAGAAAAGTTAAATATTGTAATTTTTAGAAAACTATAGAGTTTACATTATAAACTTTTAAATTATAGAGTTTTCTCAAAGTTATCAGTCACCTTTTTTTTAGTAATAAACTGAATTAGTTTTAATTAACCCAAATGTGTGAATCATGTGTTTTTTACCACAACAAAAAATGACACGAGTAATTTATTAGTATGTCGAGCTCAAGCATTTCTAATGGACAATGAGTTACTGGGTGGGCTTTTCGGCCCGAAAAAAAGAAGAAGAGTGTGGGTTTACCTAGAGTGTCGTTGAGGTAAAATGGGCCATTTTTAAAAGCCCAATCGATGTAGTTTACGCCGAAAGTCCACTTTTGAGAGTCGCCGCCGATGATGATTCTTTTGGAGGCCGTGTGTGTGGAATTAAAGCGGCAGGGTGGTGGTGTCGGGGTTGGTGGTGGGCGTTTGGCATTCCACCAGTCGGAGTGGTTGAACCCGTAATGCCACTGCCAGTTGGCCATGCTGGTTGCCCATAAAGAAGCACTAATCAACAAAACAAGTGCGTGCGCATAACTAAGTCTAAGGCTAAGACCACCACCCTCCATTTTTTCTTGAAATGCAAAGTTTAAAGAGAGAGAGATGGGTTTTTTTTTCGAGTGTCCGACTCCAAACCCAAATTTATGAAATGAAAAGAAACTGAGGTGAAATGGTTGTTGTGAAAATATGAGTTTGATGGGTATGTTTATATAGAGGAGTAGATGGTGATTGGTGCAAAACGACCAGATTGACCCTTTTTTTTGTTGTTTTCTTGATTTTGGTGGGGAAGGGATGGTAAACACTAAACACGATTTTGTTTTATTCCTCTACCGATTATAGATTAATATAAGTTGATTTTGTGCTAATTAAAAAAGTCTAAGTCTTCCACTTATGTTACTGCGTGTCATGTGAATGTGTCATTTCTGAAGCCAGAAAAAATTTGACCAAGTCTTACTCGTATGTGCTACAATAAGATCTGCGCTTTTAACTGAAATCGGTTGACGAAATTTGAATAATGAAGGACGCATAAATGATGCAGCGATGACGATTAATTTTTAGCAAACAACAAATTAACCTTCTAGTTAAAATTTCCAGAAAAAATAACATTATTATGTTTATTTTGTACTTAAAAATCATAAAAGGAAGTAAAAAAAATTATTACTTTATCATTTTTCTATATTTGTATCTTGGTTATCTTATTCATAATTTATCTTTACTATTCAACCTTCAGAATATATGTGCTCTGTCCTCACTCTTTTATTTTTTTTGACTAATAAGTTTATTTTGTGGCTACACATAACCTTCATATTAAATTTTTTGATTATTATAACAATGTAATTTTCTTTTCAGGAAGATAGTAAATGTGTTTGAATTATATCACCAAGGTAAAAAATTATACTGGTGGCCAATATACGTAATAATCTTCCTCAAATAATAGAAGATAGGCTTGAATTATATTATCCGGTGAAAAATCACATCAAGGTCAAGGTATAATGTACTCCCTCCGTCTTTTATTAAACGACTTTTACTATTTATGCACGCATGTTGAGGAGGTCGGATGACTTACTATTTGAGACAATTTTGCCCCGAATTTTTTCTCGGACGTACGTTAAGGATTAATGTACGCTCAAAAAAAAGTACGAAATTTTTTGGGGTCAAATAGTACGTCATCCGGCCTCCTCGATATGCGTATCTACAGTGCGGACGTCATTTAATATAATCCGGAGGGAGTAATATTCTTTTAGAAAAAAATTAAAATACTTCTAAACTTCATTAAAACAAATGAATTTTTTAGCCCTAAAGTATAACTCTTTATTTAATCTAATCTCTAAATTATAAAATTATTTAATCAGGTCTTTAAATTAGAACACTTATTTTAATTTAATCCCTAGCTGAGGGTGATGACGTAGCGCTTTGTAACATGCCACGAGTTTTTTTTTTGAATTTTTGATTTATTTTCTCAAACTTAAAAATGATTTAAAAAATATATCATAAATTTTTTAAAAAATTTAAAAATGTACCAAAACTTTAAAAAAGAATCTGAAACATAAAAAGAGAAATTCTAGAAAAAATTTAAAAATTAAATATTAAAAAATATGGAACTAAAAAAATAACATATAAAAAAGTGTAAAAAAAATGGGAACTAAAACTAAGAGAGAAGGGAACAAGTTTTTAATGCTAGTACGAAGAAACAAATATATAATTTAAAAAAGAAATTAACTTTCCTTCTATCAAAGAATCACTCTCCCACCTCCTAGCCAATGAATCACTTTCCCCCATTTTTTAGAAAATCTAAAGAGTCAAAAAAAGTTGGATTCCGGAAGAGAGTGATTCATTGTCGCAACCAAACGCAATAAAGCTCGAAATCTCAAATTTTCGAGTCACTTTCCTTTTTAATTTCGTCAACCATACACTACCTAATTTGAAGATGATTTTTTTATTTTTTTATTTTTGTTTGCAATTGATTTACTTATTTTATGCACTACATACAAATTAAAAGCAAGTGGGTAGTTTTCTTTCAAAAATAAATAAATAAATAATAATAATTCAGCAGCAGGCTCAGCAATTCCATCCACAGTACAATATGCAAAATCGTACACTTGCGAGCTCATAAACCAAAATTGTTCCTTTTTCAGATGAATATTAATCACATCGGAACCACTTCTTTTGAATTTCCATACACACAATGATAATACAAATAAATATACAAGGGGCAATATGAACATTGCACCATATAGAGAGTCTCAGTAAATGAACATCTCGGTATGTATCCTGCATGAACATCTCGATATATATCCCGGTATGTATCCTCCATGAACATCCTGGTATGTATCCTCACCCGGTAACCAAGACTACGAGTACCTTCTTCACCAAGTAAGTGTACTGTACTGTTTATACGATATATTAGGATAAACTATCGAGAAAGGGGGACAGGTATCAGTAACAGTGACACGTGTCCATGGCGACTCGCTCATAGGACGAGGCTATAAATACCTCCTCTCGCCTCCTATTTACGCACACACACATACAGAAATACTGCCCACACAGCTACTCATCTATCGGAGTCCTACCCCTCATCCGATAGTTTCCCTCATTACTCATTTTCACCATGCATACTGACTTGATCGTCGGAGTCTCTATGCCGTAGACCCCCTCCGACGCTTTATAAGTGGCGTAGGAACAGTAAGATCGTCCACGTCAGCTTGTCAGTATACAAAATCATCTTCACTCTAGATCGAGGATCATCACAGAGCCCCCATGTTCCTTCAAATCTACAAGGGAGAGCAAGCCTTCAAATCAAGTAGCTGCAACCGGCATGTAAAGTTATTTGGTCTGGATGTGGTGGTCTGTAATTCGCAAGGAGTTGGGATGGTAGAAAATACCTCCCTGCTGATATCAAACCGAATAACGCACACTTGTGTATAGACACGAATCATACGTAAGTTACCAACATTCCTTTGGGGGCCAACTGATTGCCAGTGTAGTGCATCTTCTCAAAACAATGCGCCTTGTGAATCCAATGGTAGGAAATTTTGGCAGGGTGGAGTAATCTCTCTCCATGAGGTTTCCCTGAGAGTAATGATATCACACTTGCAACGTTTGGTATCGTTTATCACCTGGAAACTTGAATATTAAAATCAGACCCCAGAAAGAAACTTGGGCGTCGCCAGGAAACAGGAACATGACCTATTCAGCACCATCTTTCATATTGAACTAACCACTAAGCATTCGGTGTCTGCGCATCACGTCACAATATGTCTGATTGATTAATGGCTTTCTTTGCATCTGCATATGAACATTCCACAACCAGATAACCATTCCTTTTGACTATGGATCATCTAACACAAATCTCCTGAATCTCCTTTAAATGGGTTACCATTAAATCCAAGCAATTAATCTTTCATTTTAAATCATTAGCTGATTATATAAACGGCGATAACTAAACAAGAGATCACATAATCAGAAAAGAAAGGACGTGTGGGGTACTGCTTACAGAAAAAAGTAGTGTGAAAAAATCTTTTAAAAGTAACATATTTAGGATTTATGAAAGAAAAAAACAAATATAGATTATGGTCAGGTGGTAAACAATTTAATTACCACCCGAACAAGAAAAAAAACATAAACATTCTCATTACAATTTCTCTCAAATTCATTAAAATTAGTGTTAATTTTATAGATCAAAATTCTCTACAATAACAGTAACTGACTAATCTATGAAAAAGAAGTTGCAAAAAATATAGACAATTTTTCATAATATCCTCAATCTTCTCATGCTTTTAGCAGAAGCTTTAGAAACAATAAGGCCCACTCCTAAGCACACAACCCAAATCCCGACATCAATGGCCCAGCTCATTCCTTCCAAATCAGGCCCATAACTTTCTACCAATTCTCCACCGTCCAATAAACCGTGATCCTCCTCCTCCTCCTGATCATCCTTACACTCAAACCAACATCCATCGTCCGATTCATCATCAACCTCTGGGATCACCTCCAGCCTCTTCTCTGCCCTCCTCCTCCTCCCTCCAATCACCACCCTCTCGATCAACGTCGGAGCTCCCTCCACCGCCACGCACACGTCCGCCACCGCCACGTCTTCACAAACGCCAGCACTCCCACCGACCAAAACCTTCCACTCCTCCTCCTCATCCTTACCAAAAACCCCCTCCAAAATCTTATCTTCTCTCAAGTAAACCTCGAATCGGACCCCTTCGCCTGCCCGAACGCGCTCCCTTGACCCGAACATCACCACTTCCTCCTCCTCCTCCGCCTGAACAACCCGATATAGCGTCAAAAACGCGTCGGAATCGGATTTCACCTTCGACCCATCAATTAAAAGCTGGGATCCGTTATTGCGCGGAAGATAACGGAGAGTAAGCGACTCCGGTAAGAGCTTCTTTGACTTTTTCAACCCAGATAAGAAGCGAACGTGAAAAGATTTGATGCACACACGGCGTCGTCTCTGATCAATCAACTGTACTGCGGGGAAATCCGTCGTCCGGCACATCTCGGCGGCGGCTGTACAATTAAAATATTATAATTATAATCAAAAAAAAAAGTTGGGTCTTCGTTTTGAAGAGTTCAACGGATGTGACTTGTGAGAAGTAATATATATTGGAAATTTGGGAGAAGGAAGGAGAACATATGGCGGCGACCAAGATTCAGGGGGTGGAGGGCACGCGGTTTTTGTTGCTGACGTGGACTGGGAGACAAAACCTTTGTTGGTTTTAGTGATTAATAGTCTCTACTCTACAACAAGTCTCCTTTTCATGTTTGAGTCACCTCAAGAGATTATAATCTGTGTCCTTACAGTAAGTGGACTATGTGTGTGAAATGGAAACTCTCACTACCCCTATTTTATTTTATTTTATTTAAATAATCACACGAACCCTGACTATTTCTTGAGTTAATAATATTTTTCATTTTTTTATTTGTTAAAATTGTTTAATTTTGTCCTTCTACTATACTTATGTACATAAATAAATGTTTTTTTATTTTCTAAAACAGAACATTTTTCGTATTTCATATATTATCTTTGCTTATGTGAACAAAACAGTATAATAGGAAGAATAAAATATTATTAAACCAAACCCGTCTTACTCCGCGTCGGACGCGTTATGCACTTGCTGCAGTAGCAAAATTCAAAATTCAATTAAGGCAAAAGAAACTGCTTCAAAGCCCTCACCTCCTTCTTCTTCCCTCTTTCCTCTCTCTGCAATTTCTGAGTACTGTATTTCTTATGGGATCCAAATCAATTTCAACAATTTCAAAGATTGATAGTCGAGAGATCTTGAATCGAAAGCGCTTGGAAATTTCATGAATTTCGTACAATCTCTGGGATCCAAATCATTTTTCCTGTTATTATTCGGTTGAAAGCAAAGTCTTAGGAAATGTGAAACCTTCCCGACTCATATTGATGTTACAAAATTACATAAAATAACAAAAACATTTTGGATCACATCAGCGGATCAATTGTGACCACGGTAATAAAATTATCGAACCACTAAATTGTAACGTGATTAACACTCATTAATTAAGGATTAATTGTAATGGGCTGGGCTGGGCTGGGCTGGGATGGGCCTTGACCCATAGAAGGTTGGAAAATCCACAAATCTACTACTTTCAACGACGAATCAAGGGCATGACAATGAACTTCATGGTGCCATTGTTGCAGTGGAAACCAGCACCTCCACCGCAAGCAAAGTAGTGGGGCCGCCATTTCTTCAACACAAACTTAAACCCTCCTGCTCCTCCCTGGGTCTCGTTCGCCACCAATTTCGCCTTGCTCATGTCACATTTGTTGTAGCTCCGTACATTTGGCAGCAGATAAACACTGTGTGGATGTATGTTGGTATTACTGGGGCGATCGTACTTGAATACTACAACAACATCAAACACATAATACATCCGTTTAAAACAACAAGCGCACCAGTCACCCACAATTTTTTTTTAAGATGTAGCATCATTTATTAGTATCTCGAGCATTTTTATAAACGATGGTTTATTAGGTGCACTTATCGGTCAAAAAAAACTGAGAATTATGGGCTTACCTAGGGTGTCGTTCAGGTAAAATGGGCCATTCTTGAAGGCCCATTCAGTGTAGTTAATGCCGAAGGTCCACTTCTGAGAGTAGCCACCGACAATAATTTTCTTGGAGGCTGTGGAGTTAAGGCGGCAGGGCAGGGGTGGTGGTGGGCGTTTGGCATTCCCCCGATCACCGTAATGCCACTGCCAATTGGCCATGGTGGTTGCACACAAAGAAGCACTAATCAACAACACAAGTGCCTGTGCATAACTAAGCCTAAGACTAAGACTACCCTCCATTTTTCTTGAAATGCAAAGTTTAAAGAGAGAAATTGGAAATTGATGTCAAATGGTTGTTGTGAAAATATGAGTTTGATGGGCATGTTTATATAGAGGGGAGGAAATGGTGCAAAATGACCAGATTGACCTTTTTTGTTTGTTTTCTTGATTTGGGTTTAGTCATTAGTGGGAGATGGGAAACACGGTTTTTGTTTTATTGTAGTACCAATTATTAATTAATTATAAAGTCTTCCACTCATGAATATCTATTTATCTTCTATTTATTTATTTATTTCATTTTTTTTGTCTTCACATGTTTACATTTTTTCATCCCATGTCACCAAATAAGTAAGCAACGAACACATGTTCTTTTGTTAAATGGTATTTCTCAAACAAATTTCCTAGCATATTAAAATATTTACTTCATAACAAATTAATACTGTATCAATGTATTTTCAATTCGATTCTAATTTTTTATATTTTTCAAATAATACATTTCTTTTATGTTTTATAATTATACTCCCTCCGTCCATTTTTAATGGACGTGTACTGTTCCGGCAAGCATTTTAAAGAAGCCGGATGACACTATTTGACCCAAAAAAAATCCACTTTTTTTTTTGAACGTACGTCCGAGAAAAAATTCGGGGCAAAATTGTCTCAAATAATGAGTCATCCGACCTCTTTAATATGCGTACCTAAAATTAAAATGACAGTTATTTATGGACGGAAGGAGTATAACTAGTGTTTTGCCAATTTGAAAGGGATCTGCTTGAGTTACCAAAGCCAAATTAAAGTGTCTATACTAAGTGCACTAAGCTAAAAGGTTGGTATTTTAATGACACTTGCCTTCTCAATTCTCAAGCAAATAGGAGTCAACCAAAATATAATTATCGTTTTCTACAAAAAAAATCTCTAAAGCCAGAAAAAAATTGACCAATGCTACAATCACTGCGGTTTTAACTGAAATCTATTGTTGACAAAATCTGAACAAAGGAAAAGAGTGCTCTCTCGTCTTGAAGTCTAAGCATTCCTGGTTCTACCTAAAATTTGGAACGTCATCCATACGCACCCATGATGCAGCCATGCTGACTAATTTTGCAAACAATTAACCGTCTTATTTAACTTAACGTATGAGATATTCCCTCCGTTTTTTTAAATGACTCTTATTATTTAGGTACGCATATTGAGGAAGTCAGATAACTTACTATTTGACTTCAAATTATCTGACTTCAAAAAATTTCGTAATTTTTTTCAAACGTACATTAATCCTTAACGTACGTCCACGAAAAAATTTGGGATAAAATTGTCTCAAATAGTAAGTCATCCGGACTCCTTGATATACGTGCCCAAATAGTAAAAATCGTTTAATGGCAAACGGAGGGAGTATAATTCAGTGATACTATCTCTACGGAATAAGAATGATTTTTTAATTTTACTTAAACATCGAAATAATGGTTAAAAGTAAGATTAATTTACTACTAATAGTACTCTACCTAGGTTTTGGAGTTGGGCGTAAATCGAAATGTCTTATGGAATGACAAATCACTAATGCTTCGGTCTCAAGAAATGATCTAAATATGGCCCAATAGCATCTTCTTTCCAATTGTTCATCAAAGCACAATACCATTCGGTAGATGAAAAGGAGCAAAAATGGTTAACTTTTTCCATTGCTTCCTCCACCATAAATGTTGTTTCTTTTTATCCGAAATTGTCAATCGTAAAAATAACCCACCCACATGAATATCTATTATTCGGTATTTTTTTGTATAAAAATCTGACATTTATATATTATTAATAATAATACCGGAGCGGTAGTAAATACCTCTTAATAAACCTACCATTCTTTCGCTGGCAGGAGGGACACAATGTGATGGGGGGACGGAGAAGTGGAATGGGTGCATCATAACTAAAAAAAAAGATTGCTCTTGGCTTGCTTGTGAAGTTGTCATCAAATCACCTTTGCCGATCGAAACAAAGAAAATTGAAATGCCGATATTCGACTTTAATAAGGCAAAATCAGAGAGGATCTCAACTATTAGGACCCAACCCAAACAAGTAAGGCCTTTAGGGAGCTATTACCCCACTCCAAGGGTTAAAAAGCTACACCTCCATGCAATAGTTAACTCACCCTGTGTCTCTAATAAAACCAGAGAAAAGTGAATGGAAAAAGAAAGTTCCCAAGCCTTAGTTCACGTAAACAATAAAGATAAGTAGTATCTATCGTAAACTCTCTTCATATCGAATGATCTTTGTTGGAAAACAACAAGGTTCCTCTATAGCCAAATGAACCAGACGACTACATAAAATAGAGGTATCCAAATAATTTGTTGCTATTTAATCTTTATCTCTACGACCACCAAAAGTCATCCAACTAGAAAATAGGGAATGGTTAATAAGTCAGGCGAGCTCTTGCTTAATCTTGTTTCCTCTAAACTTACACTAATCTTTACTATAAAAAAAAAAGTTAAAGAAAGAAGAAAAGAGCTTGGACTTTGCTGAAGCCCAATAGTATTGGGCCTAATGACTCAAGCGTTTTCCTAGTCTCTTTTGGAGACAGGCCAGCTTTCTCCACGCCAGGCCTGGATCCATCTTACTAAAAAAATGTCAAATACTAGAAGCCAGTGGCTAAAATGTAAAATCGCATAATTAAATTTTAATTAATTAGTAATTAGTTTCTGAATTTGATGTTCTTCTAGGAAGTTTCCAGGAACGAGTCATATAATTATCCAGTGATTTGCTCCTTATAAGGAAATAAATAACTTTTTAGTAGTAAATACTAAAAACAAAAACAAAGACGGAAATGGAAGAAGAAGCAAGGAGTGCGTGAGGGCAAGAAAGGAGATAAGCAGCATCACTCGTAGCGGCAGCTTGAGGGCGCGCAACGGTCGCGTCAAAATTTCCGGAGATGACCAAACACAAACCCTCCTCCTCCTCCTTCTCCTCTGACCGACTCTATCGATGACCATAAGACCTTCATACTACCGGCAAACAACGCCATGGACACCATGGAAAACCCTAACCACCACCGCCACCGCGGCGAACTTGTCCGCGACGGCCCTCCTCTCGACGATTGCTGTCCCATCTGTTTTGGCAACTTCACTATCCCTTGCAGGTCCAGTTGCGGTCACTGGTATTGCGGTCCGTACCTTTCCCTTCTCTCCTCTGTTCGTTCTTCCTTGTTGATTCTTTAAGCTCTATTTTTCTGATGATCTTTCTTGTTTTCTGCTTAGGAAGTTGTATCCTGCAGTATTGGAGCCACTGTGCAGTGACCAGGCCTTGCAAATGCCCAATGTGCACGCGTGGAATTACCAAGTTGACACCAGAAGCTTCTCTACATGACCGGAATGAAGTGGATGTTGTTAGGGTTTTGGGAGAAGTTGCCGAGTATAACTGTCTCTTTATTGGAGGGATGCGCGGCGTAGTTCAGGTCCATTTTCTTGTTACTTATCTATTTCTAGCTTTCCTGTGTGTTCTTTCTCTGGTGGTGTTATTTTTGTTGCCATGTTCATGTGTATGCTTAGCCATGTGATATGTTAAGCAGATGAGATAAAATAGAACAACATTGGGGTGTTTCCAATGTTCAAAGAGGAGCTGAGTTCTCTTACAACTCTTACTATGTGATTTACAGTTTTTGCTAAAAGATTTAGATACTTGATATTTTCACAGAAAGTGCGTCGATCAGCATTGTTCCTCAAGAGTATGTTTCTGCGATTGATGGATCCTGGTACACCAGCTGCTGATTTCTTCTTTGTATCGCTGTAAGTCCATGCACCAGTTAACGAGGGTGTTTCTTGCTTTTGGTTTCCATTTTATCCGAAGGCTTATTTATCAATTTATGTGCCATGCCAGATTTGGTTGCTATGATCTTACCACTTAAAATTGATATTTTTTTTGTTCAGTGGGTTTATGTCGAATTGAAGAGTTGGCTCTTGAAGATTTTCACAAAAGTCTCCCGGAGCTTAGTTTCCATTGCTCATCTTGATGTTTGTTCCACTTGAAATTTATCAGTGTGTTTTGAGAGAAATCTTTGCCTGTGTTGGGATCACAGAGATAATGAAATCTTTTAGCTGTCTATGGAGGTCTAGATTTTATAAGTTGAATGTATTTTGTAGCTTTGAGATATCCATGGATGCTTGCTGGTAGTGGTAGATTGGGATTGCATGTTGTGGTAGCTCATATGGAGGTCTGGCCGTTAACTAGGCATATTTTGAAAGGAGGCACTGAACACCAGGGTCTGCTTATGGTTTGCTAAAAACAGGACAATCGAATTACCTAGATTCTCTTAACTTGCGATATGGTTTGCTAAAAACAGGACAATCGAATTACCTCGATTCTCTTAACTTGCGATGGTGTTACTGTCAGCTAGGCTTGTGATCTCATTCTAAGTGTGTGGGCAGGTATCAATATCATGAGGAATTTAGGTGTTTTTGTAGATGATAAGTGATAACTCAACTTATGGTCAGAATGGGAACTAGGGAAACGAGAGAAATTTAATTAGGGAAAGGAGGAATGGAAAAGAATGTAAATACTTTTTTTTATTTCTTTTATATGGGTGCCATCCTAAGGAGAGAGAAAATGAGAGAAAAATGATGAGTAAATTTACTTTTATATCTAATTAATCAACATTAAAGAGATGAAATTTGAAAGGTTAAAATAGAAACATATGAATTAAAATTTTAATTTCCTTCCATTTCCTCCCAAATAAGAGAGGAAATATTTTTTAAGTTTGGAGGGAAATTAAGCTCTAAAATTTTCCTTCCATTCTCTTCCTTTTCACTCTTTTTTCTCTTTTTCCATCGCTCACTTTTATTTCCATACAAATAAATTTTAATAAAATTTTATTCTCTTTCTTTTCCTTTCCCTCATCCCATACATAAGCATTAGTGTTGTTGTGTTAAATCAATTAGTAGCAACAGGGGAAATGATAATTTAATTCATGTCGACTATTGTAAAATTGCATTCCATTGGCCTTTGACTATTCTCTGCTTCAGTGATTAATATTTTTTTACAATTATCCGCAGCAAATGGCTCACCAAGAAACTACTTAGTGCCCCTTTGGGGTTGAGGTTCTACTCCCAAAGGGCTTTTCAAAAATCACTTTTCCATTTTAAGGTGTTTGGTAAATACCTTTGTCACTGGGCTTCTCAAGAAGCCCAGTTCAAACCAAGGCATAAAGCTAGCTGCACGGGCTGGAGCAAATTGCTCCAGTGCAGCTGCGTTTGCACCACTTTTCCTTTTCTTTTCTTTTTTTCATTTTAATTTCATTTTTTTAGTTTATACAATAGAACAAAATAAATTAAAAACTATCACAATAAAATCTTCATTTCAAGATAAATAATTCTAGATCCACTTTTCCTATTTTTATTAATTTTTTTAAAATGAGTTTTTACCCTTTATGGTCATTTTACATTCTAACCATAATTTTAACCGCAATTTTTACCAAACACCATAAAACAACTTCTCGTTTCCCACCGCATTTTTCCAGAAGTACTTTCCACACAGCACTTTTCCAGAATCACTTTTCCAACTAGAACCGGAACGCCAAACAGGCCCTTACTCTATCTATGGTTTTGTATGGATTTCTGTTTCATATTGAATTTTAGCTTCAAATATGGCTTATCATCTTTGTTTGTTGGTCCTCCATGCTTGGAGCTTAAAAGTTTGGTTACATGTGGCTTTTATGATTGGGTGTTTTCTCTTCTCTGTGATTCTCGTTCTGATTTAGACTGATGGTTGGTGTTCGACAGGAGATCTGTCAGGAGTTCCTCAATTGGTTGACTATGCTGTTAGTATTTTGGTTATCATTCTACGGGTTGTAGGCACCTACCGCAGACGTCGACTCTGAGAGTGTTTCAGCGAAATCATTGTAATAGCAGTTTCAGTATGTATATATATATAGCTGTTGTAGGACGGATGCGGAAAGGAGATCTATTAACAAATGTGTGGCAGAAGTTTAGATGGTAAAAATTGGTCCACACCAATCTTTGTGTTGCTGAGGTATTTTAGTAGTACTAGAGCAGATGCTCTTGTACATATAGAATTTTACAAGTGGCTTTGACCAATCCTGTTTGGCAAGCACCGCAAGAAATGAGCATGTAAAAAGCTTATGGTCTGTTTCCTTTCTTGCTGAATGGAATTAACCCCCTTATCACCACCACATTTAAAGTAAACTACTAGTTGTTGATTAAAATTAGATGAAAGTAATGGTTTTTTGAATTTTTTTGTGATGCAGTTTATAACATTTGGTTTTGCTTGAACCCCATTGTATTTCGTATGGAAGGAAGCTATTGGTATGCATGAATGCAAGAGCTTGTGCAAAAGGGCAGCAGCGAGCTTGTGCTCATTTTCGTTTATAATTTAAGTTTCCAATACGGTGGAGGAGTAGAGAAGAAGAAATGGAAGAAAAAAAGAAAAGAAAGTGAAAATGAGATTTATTTTAGGTTTTGAGCTTTAACTTGGATGGAGTTTAGAAAGAGACAAAGGCCAAATGATAAAAGCAGTTTTCCCTCTTCTTGTAATTGTAAGGTGACCACGCCCTTTTGAAAAGTGACATTAAAGGGGAAAGGAAACCATCACCAATAAATTCAATTCAATTCAATTGAAGGCATAAAATCAAAATGTTACGTTTGACGCAATTAATTACCAATATTGCTTAAAGTGGACGAGGGGTATGCAGCGGCGGTGATTACTATGGAGGAGTAGAGAAGAAGAAGGAGAGAAGAAGAAATGGGAGAAAAAGGAGAAAAGAGAGTGAAAATGAGATTTATTTTGGGTTTTGGGTTTTAACTTGGATGAGGCCTAATAGATAAATAGTACTCCGAATTAAGAAATAGAAAATTTTAATCATTTTTTTTTTCCTTTAAAACTTAATTAGTAATTCCTCCCAAGTTTTTCTAATGCCTTCATATTTAAAATAAAAAGAAAAAGAAAAGATGAGTAATTAATTGCGTCAAACCCTTCATTTTTTTCTAATTCCTCCCTATTCTTTTCACTATCATACCCCTCATCCACTTTAAGCAATATTGGTAATTAATTGCGTCAAACGTAACATTTTGATTTTATGCCTTCAATTGAATTGAATTGACCGGTGATGGTTTCCTTTCCCCTTTAATGTCACTTTTCAAAGGGGCGTGGTCGCCTTGCCTTACAATTACAAGAAGAGGGAAAACTGCTTTTATCATTTGTCCTTTTGTCTCTTTCTAAACTTCAGAATCCTATAGAGTACTATTTATCTACTGGGCCTCATCCAAGTTAAAGCTCAAAAAAATTCTAATAGATAGATAGTCATGAATGAGTCATGGAATCTTGAATGATGGGAAGACCCTGACTACCTCAACCATACCTTTATCACCCTTATTCCTAAAATAGCCAACCCCTCACTTTGCTCCCAGTTTCGCCCGATAAGCTTGTGTAATGTCGTTTTCAAGCTGATAACTAAGGTTCTTGCGAATCGCCTGAAACAAATTCTGCCTAACATAGTATCAGAGAATCAGAGTGCTTTCGTTCCCGGTAGACTTATTACAGATAATGTCCTGATTGCCCAGGAGATTTTCCATGGGATGAATACTAAAAGTTCTGAACCAGGATGGATGAGCGTTAAGTTGGATATGAGTAAGGCCTATGACAGAGTTGAGTGGAATTTTTTGGAGGCGATCATGTCCCGTATGGGGTTCTCATCTCGTTGGACATCGCTGGTCATGCGTTGCATTACATCGGTCTCATATGCCATCCTCCTAAACGGAACATATAGTCCTACGTTCTTCCCAGAAAGGGGCCTTCGGCAGGGGGACCCTCTGTCCCCTTATTTGTTCCTTCTATGCACAGAGGGCCTCTCGGCGATGCTCCAAGCTGCAGCTTCGGCTAACATGATTCATGGTTACAAGATCTGTCGAGGTAGCCCAGAGGTCAGCCACTTGTTCTATGCGGACGATAGTCTCATCTTTGCAAAGGCAAATGAGGATGAGGCAGGGGTCATTAGTTCGATTCTGAAAGAACATGAAGAGGCCTCTGGTCAGAAGGTCAACTTGGACAAATCGGCGGTATGCTTCAGCAAGAATGTAGGCCAAGATGCTAGAACGCGAGTTACAGGGCGACTGGAATGGTGGGAACGGATTCTCATGAGAAGTATTTAGGGCTTCCAGTCTCTTTTGGTCGAGCTAAGAAAGGTATGTTCGTATCGATTCGAGATAGGGTCTGCAAGAGACTAGGGGGGTGGAAGGAGAAGAAATTATCCCAGGCAGGGAGGGAAGTATTGATTAAATCGGTCATCCAATCCATCCCAACATATATGATGAGCTGCTTTGAAATTCCAATCTCCATATGTGAAGAGCTAGAGAAGGCTACTAGAAGATTCTGGTGGGGGGAAACGCGGATAAAAGCAAGATGCACCGGGTTTCTTGGGAAAAGTTATGTAGATCTAAGGAGGTGGGAGGCTTGGGTTTTAGGAAAGTTCGGGATTTCAATCTAGCACTGCTTGCTAAGCAAGGTTGGCGCTTGCATAAACACCCGAACTCTTTGCTCTCTCAGATCTGGAAAGCTAGATATTACCCCCACTCAGACTTCCTAGAGGCGGGGGTGGGATATCGCCCTAGTTATGTTTGGCGGAGCATCCTGGCTGGGAGAGAGGTCCTGCAGAAAGGTTGCTTCTGGCGGGTGGGGAATGGGGAGCGGATACGAATTTGGAAGGTTCCATGGCTCCCATCGGTTGCAAACGGTATGATCTCAGCGCCGGTGTCGGTTCTGGCCGAGGAGGCAACAGTCGCCGAGCTAATTGACCGGGATCGGCGGTGCTGGAAAACTGACCTTGTGGAGCAACTCTTTCTACCGCAAGAGGTATCGGAAATATTAAGCCTACCGCTTAGTCGGGATGAGGCGAATGATACTCTAGTGTGGAGGGGCACTACAAATGGGAGGTATTCTGTCCGTAGTGGGTACCATAGTCTAACGTCGATGACTACCCAGGATGATCAGGGCTCGACTAGAGGCTGGTGGAAATATCTATGGGGTTTAACTCTCCCTCCAAAGTTTAAAAACTTCAGATGGAGGCTGGGTAATAGATCCCTTCCGACCAGAGTAAACCTGGGAAGGAGAGGATTAATGGTGGATCCAGTGTGCCCCTGTTGTAACGAGGAGGTTGAGTCAACTTCACATTTGTTGTTGTCTTGTCCTTTCGCGGTTGGGGTGTGGGCGAAATTTGACTTTTGGGGTAGAGTTCTAGGGCTTCAAGGAGATAATTGGGTTGAGTGGCTAGCAGCAACCAGGGCGTCTTTGGACGAGTCGAATCTCGAAAAATTGATCTCTACCATTTGGTCGTTGTGGACTTCAAGGAACAACATAATTTTCTGCCAACGTGACGAATCAGCCCAGGATGTGGTCATTAGGGGAGGGAAGTTGTTGACAGATTTTAAGGAGGCTTGGCGTCCGCCACAGAAGTCTTCTTCCCCTACATGCCAACACATCGATCCGAAGTGGTTGCCTCCCCCACCAAGGGTGGTAAAGGTCAACACAGATGCAACCATCGGGAGTTCGAGGATTGGCCTGGGTTTTATAGCTCGAGACGGAAGGGGTGGCCCGATCTTCTCAGGGGCTATTTTTCTCCCTCACAAGACCGACGCGCCAACAGCGGAGGCTCTAGCGCTTAGAGATGCTATTACGCAGGCTAGGCAATGGGGGTGTGAAAGGGTCATCATTGAGTAGGACTGCCTGCAGAACATCTTGGCCCTGACCAACGGAGAGCTCCCTGTAAACTATACGGGCTTGGTACTGGAGGAAGTGGCACGGATGGCGTCTATGTTTCGCAGTTGCTCCTTTACGCACACAAAGCGGACCACGAATGTTCCCGCACATGAGTTGAGCCAATTGGCTTTGATTTCCGGTTTAGGAAATGTATGGATAAGGGAATGCCCCGAGACGATCGCGCATTTTGTACTTGCAGATTTAAATTAATCCGATCATATCTTCCCTTAAAAAAAAAAAATTAGAATTTAGTTAATTAAGTTGATGTTTCCATAAAGGGAAAATGCCAAAAACGGTACCTGTACGTTGGGCTTTCGACTAATTTGGCACCTGTACCTTTTTTTGGTTTTAAAAGGTACTCGTACGCAACTAATTGATCACATTTGGTACCTGCGGCCGTTTCCGTCACCAATCTGCCGTTATCTTGTCTACGTGGCATGCCACGTCATCCATTTAGACTGACATCGCTTACCTGGCACGCCACGTAGACAGATCCGACCCGAATCGTTGGTGGGTGGGTCGGGTAGGATTCTAGCAGCAGCAAACGACGTCGAAAGGCATCCGAGTGGAGGAGCCATCACAAACCCAAATTCCATTCCCTGCCAAATCCAAATTCCATCCCAATTAGCCAAATCCAGGCGGCCATCACAAATCATCCCTCTACCAAAAATAAATTCCATCCCTCTGCCAAATTAAAATCAATCCCTGCACCAAATAAAAACTGATCACAATTCCCCTGCAAATTCAATCTGAATCCCTCTGCCAAAATTAATTCCCAATCCGAATCCTCTGCCCAATAAATCCAATCCCTGCCAAATTCAATTAAAATCCCTCTCTGCCAAAAATCCGAATCAAACCTTCTGCAAGAATCTAATTAAAAACCAATCCCTCTCCTCAATTACCAAACCCGAAACTAAACCACTGCCACCCGAACCAAATCTCCTCCACTGCTCGCCGTTGCCGCTGCCCACCGCCGGCCATCTCATCACCGCTGTTCGCCGCACCAACCGCCGCCGCTTCACCCTCCGTCACCCTCAACCGCAGCAGCCGCCAGTGCCTCCGCCAGCCAACATCAACCGAAACCAAATCCCACCTCCGGCCAACCAAAACCCAGTCAACATCAACCGAAACAAATCCCACAGCCGATCCAACCCAACACCGCCAGCACCAACGCAAACCAATTAAACTAACCCAAACCAATCAAATCACCCAAACCCCAAATTAAATCCCAGCCACAATGACTCAGCCACAACCACCCAACCGCCGTCGCCGCTGCTCCTCCAGCACTGCCGCGCCATCACAACCGCGCTCAATCTCGTCCTCGGCCTCCAGCACCATCGCCGTGCTTTCCCGGTTGAAGAAGAAAAGGAGAAATAAAGAGAGAATAAGGAAAAGAAAAAAGAATAAATAAGATTGGGAGAGTGACGACCTAAAAGGAAGGAAAGCGTGGATTTTGATGGGGGAATTTAGGGTTAGGTCTGGTTTGAGAGAAGGGAAGTGTTGGATGAATGAGGGAGATGGGAAAAATGCAAGCGGGTTTCACTTAGATGGGAACAATGCAAACGACGTCGTTTGCTGCTGCTAGAATTCTACCCGACCCACCCACCAACGATTCGGGTCGGATCCGTCTACGTGGCGTGCCAAGTAAGCGATGTCAGTCTAAATGGATGACGTGGCATGCCACGTAGACAAGATAACGGCAGATTGGTGACGGAAACGGCCGCAGGTACCAAATGTGATCAATTAGTTGCGTACGAATACCTTTTAAAACCAAAAAAAGGTACAGGTGCCAAATTAGTCGAAAGCCCAACGTACAGGTACCTTTCTTGGTATTTTCCCTTTCCATAAACTTTCAGGATTGAAATGATACAATTATCCAGTGATAACTCCATAAGAAGTAAACAACAAAAACGGAAGGGCCAAACCAAAAAGAAACAAAATTAAGAGAAAGAAGCAAGGAATGCGTGAAGGCAAGAAAGAAATGAGCAGCAGTAGTAGTAGCAGCAACTTGAGGGCGCGCAACCGTCGCTTCAACATTTCCGGAGACCAAATACAAACCACACCTCCTCCTCCTCCCCTAACCGACTCCATTGATGACCATACAACCTTCGTACCGGCAAACAACGTCATAGACATCATGGAAAACCCTAACTACGGCAGCCGCCGCCGCGAACTTGTCCACGACGGCCCTCCTCTCGACGATTGTTGTCCCATCTGTTTTGGCAACTTCACTATCCCTTGCAAGTCCAGTTGCGGCCACTGGTATTGCGGTCCGTTACATTTCCGTTCTCTCCTCTCTTTCCTCCTTGTTGATTCTTACTGTCTTTTTACTTTCTTAGTCTGTAATGATCTTTAATTCTGTCTTCTTTGCGCTCAGGAAGTTGTATTCTGCGGTATTGGAGCTATTGTGCAATAACCATGCCTTGTAAATGCCCGAAGTGCACTCGTAGAATTACCAAATTGACACCAGAGGCTTCTTTACTTGACCAGAAAGAAGAGGATGTTGTTAGGGTTTTGGGGCAAGTTGCGGAGTATAACTGTCTCTTTGTTGGAGGGATGCGCGGCCTAGTTCAGGTCCATTTTCTTGTCACTTATCTGTTTTTAGCTTTTCTGTGTGTTCTTTCTATGGTGTTGTTGTTGCCATGTTCATGTGTGTGCTTAGCCAAGTGAAATGTTAAGAAGATACAAAAAATTGATTAAATCATCACCATATACAAAAGAGGAGCTGAGTTCTGTTTCATCTCTTACAATATGATTTGCAGTTTTTGCTAAAAGATTCTATATTCTTGATATTTTTCACAGAAAGTGCGACGATCACCATTGTTCCTCAAGAGGTTTTTTCTGCGATTGATGGATCCTGATATTACAGTTGCTGATTTCTTCTTCCTATTAAGAATCATGCGTTGTTTTGCTGTAAGCCCATACACCAGTTAACACTTAGCAAGGATGTTTCTTTCTTATTCTTTTTAATTTACCCAAGGGTTCATTTATCGATTTATGTGGCTGGTACCTATGCCGGATTTGGCTGCTATGTTCTTACCACGCTTTTTTTATTATTATTATTCCTGTGGGTTTATTTTGAATTCAATAGTTGGATCTTGAAAATTTCCACAAAAATTCTCTTCGAGCAGAATTGCCATTGCTCATCTTGATGTTTGGTCCTCAAGAAATACTTTAGTGTGTTTCGAAAGAAATCTGTGTCGGGAACACAGAGGAGCTGTGGAAAATGAATTTGTTAGATATCTGTTTCTGTATCATTTTACTTCATCTAAGAACCTGAGGTCTACATCTTATATGGTGGATGAATTTTGTAGCTGTGACATCCATGGATGCTAGCTGGTAGTGGTAGATTGGGTATGGGATGTTGTGGAAGGTCATATGGAGAGGTCTGGCAGTTAATTGGGCATATTTTGAAAGGAGGCACTGAACACCACGGTCTGCTTATAGTTTGCTAAAAACAGGACACTCGAATCCCTTCGATTCTCTTAGTTTTGTTGATGATAACTCA
Source organism: Viola odorata (assembly GCA_963691705.1). Taxonomy (NCBI): domain Eukaryota; kingdom Viridiplantae; phylum Streptophyta; class Magnoliopsida; order Malpighiales; family Violaceae; genus Viola; species Viola odorata. The sequence continues at coordinate 1,683,843 of OY829544.1, forward strand.
ACTTAGTTTTGTTGTGCCAATCAATTAGGAAAGCTTTATTTATGGGCCTTTGACTATTTTCTGCTTCAATGATTTAATATTTTCACAACTTTCTGTAATAGATGGCTGACAAAGAAAGGACTTGCACTGTGGTTTTGTATGAGTTGCTGTTTCATTTTTGAAGTGTAGCTTCATGGTGTTTTTTTGGTCTCCATCGGTCTTCCCTTGTAACTCTTGTCATCTTTCTCTGCAGGAGTTACTAGGTGTGCTGTACATTGCTTTTTCATTCAACTTCATTCCTACAGGCATGTTGTTTCCTTGGAAAACTCTATTACTCGCACTACAATTTATTGCCAGACCCTGGAAAACAACCTATATGTCACACTCCCTGGTGGTAGATATTGTTATACTAGGATTTTTGACCTTTTTGCTTGTACAAGGTTCCATATTGGTTAGGTCAGAATTCTGATGCTAAATGAGGTCTGTTCTTTGTTGCTCCTCCATGCTTGAAGCTTAAACTGTTAATAAAAGATCGGTTATCTGAGAAAGACTAGAAATGTCTCTTTTATGATTAGGGTTATTTTCTCTGTGATTCTTGTTCTGATTTAGATTGGTGGTTGGTGTTCTACAGGAGGTTTGGAAGTTACTGGATTGTTTGAGTGTGCTGCTATTATTTTGGTTATCATCCTACGGCTAGTAGGCATCTACCGCAGACATCGACTCCGACAGCATGTGAGGGAAATGGCTGCTGCGAACCCATTGTTGGAATGAAGTGCTACTGTCTTAACAGCATTTATAGTGTATATATGTAGCCTGTTGTAAGACTTAAAGCGATCTGTTAACAGACGATGACAGGAAGTTCAGACGGTAAAAATAGGTCCACACGAATCCTAGTGTTACTGAGGTATATGAGTAGTTAGTATCTATGTGAGCTGCTGCTTCCCACAAGTGGCTTTGACCAATCCTTCTTTCTGTGTGGCAAACACTGCAAAAATATGAGCATGTAAAAAGCTTATGATCTGTTTCCTTTCATGATTAACTGAAATAACCCCCTTAGTCATGTGGTTCTTAAATTAGCCTGGTGATGGACGCATTCTGCGATAATTACAAGTTCATTTTCACCCACTTTTGTTTCCTGCTATGGCGTCCGATGTTATATCGTTCCTGGCTTCCCGCCTTTATAAATTTATATACCGTTAATGAAGTCGAAGCAACCAAGTTCAGGAAGCAGTTATAGAAGAAAACGACGTGTCAGCCATTCTGTACATCAAGTCAACTAACTTGAAAATGAAAGATTAACCGACATGTCGTTCTTGTTTTGAATAAAACTTTTCCTTCCAAACCAAAGAGTATATAAAAAAAAATCAAAAATCGCAAAGCAGACTGCAAAGTGCAAACTACTCGCACTCCAGTCTCCTCCACGCCGATTTCTGATTTCCCGGACACAGAGAGAGATCGGAATCAATGGGCCCACCAAGCAAGAGTCTTCGTTCGATCTCGCAAGAAGCATTCGATGAGGTAGTAAAGGAGAACATGGAAGATCTGGGCATGGAACCAGCCGAGGCACTTCAAGACTCCATCGACACGCTCACTCTTCAAGGCGTGGATCTTTCTGGGATTGTCACTTGTGTTCCTGGAGAATCCGCTAATAATCCTCTGTTGCAGTGTTTAGACTCATTGAAGAAGCTGGATTCCGGCGACTTGGATGGAGAGGCGGCAGAAATGGCGGGTCTGTTTAATAAGCTTGCAAAATTGCTATCTGAAGAAACCGGGAATCCAGCAATAGCAGTTAAAAACGGAGGAGTCCAGTTGGTTTGCTCTCTCTGTTCTAAATTGCCAACTGGGTCCCACCAAGCGCTTGCCCCTGGTTTTAACGCATTGGCATTGATGCTTCATGGTATGTCTAGTATGTATTAATCAGAAGATTGGATACGCATAGTGTCATTGTTGCTAGGATAGAAGTAGATATTCTTAATCCGTTTGCTTATTGTTATTATTTTCTTTTGTTTTTTTGATAATGGATAGATTTGCAAAGTACGGAGATGGTTAGGTCTAGTGGTGTACCAGCAATGGTGGTTAGAGTGTTAAGAGGTCGGAGTGAAAATGTGGAGATTTTGAGTAGTGGGTTTGCTGTTGTTGCTGCGGCTGCGACTGGGAATGAGGTTTTGAAGGAGTTGTTTATGGAATTGAAAATCGATGAGCTTATTCTGCAAGTATTGAGTGGGAAGAGCAAAAGCAATGTGCAGAGCTTATATGATGCTATTAACTCCTGATGATAATCGGGTTGTGGCATCCCAAGTAAGTACATTATGGTTACAAAATGTATTAGCTATGTAAGCTGTTTTAGTTTTATCAATAAATTTTAAGTAACGTTTGTGTTAGCTTTCTAAGCTGTTGTAGCTGTATCGATGAATTTTATGAACTTTTGTTTCATGCTTTTTTTTTTTTTGCTTGCATCAAATGTTTGCTTGCTACACCTTGACACCAAGGGCTTTCCATAAGGTAATGTCTGTTTACAAATTTCAGGTCTATGGTTACGCTCGAAGATTTGCAAAGATTGGGATTGCTACTACTCTTGTGGAGTCACTACAGGCAGGACTTGCATCGCCTGGTTTAGTTTCAGCAAGCATAGCTTTGAGGGCTATATCTGTCAATGTAAGTTTATCAGAATGTATTGTGATTTGCTGTTATCTTGCTGCTAAATACATGACATGCCTTTCTCAACTTTTACAGCATTTTGAGCCTTTAACATATGCTTTTTAATTATATCAAGTCATTGTGGAAGTTGTGATCTTGTGATGGCATCATGTATTAAAGACCTGAGTTATGGTGTTGTTGGCTACTTTGAATACTGTCTAGGAAGCGCCTCTGCTTCATGTTTTCCAGGTTAGGTTTGCCATTTACTTATTCTAAACTACACAAACATGTGAGCAAATACTCGTCTAAGAGTGATGTTTGATCTCACTCTCCATGTTTTTAACTTGAGTCATAATTCTTCCACAATGAGTTAAAATATTGACTGTTTAGTTTGACGTTTGAATAATGTTATTATGCATACTAAGATATGCACTATAAATGTAGGCAATTATAGTTCTATTGTTCTTCATTTCTGGTTGCAGGATGAAATATGCAAGTCTATTGCTGAAGCTGGTGGCATCGATGTGATTCTGAGATGTATTGATGATAGCGGTGAACAAGGCAATAAAACTGTAGCTAAAACATGTTGTTCTTTGTTATCCAAGGTATGGAGAGAGAACTATTATTATGAAGAGATTTAATGCCTTCATTTCTTTAGACTTTACATTTTTATGCCATCCCTCAATCCTTTTGAAAAATTAGCTCAAAAGATTTGCTTCTCTTTTCGGTTTTAATTTGTGTTGTGTAAAATGGTCTTGGTTCTTATATCTAGACTTCTAAACACATCAGTACATCTAATTTCTGAAGTCTAGAGCTTCAAGTCTCTTTACTTATTTTCCTTGGAATGTTTTTTTTTTTTGTCACAGTTGGTAGGAAGTGACTCAAATAAATGTGCTATTATTGAGAAGGGTGGTATGAACAAGCAAGGTTTTCTGATGACCCTTCTGTCCTGCAAGATGTAAGAAATAAGAAAGTTAACCCTGCCATCTTGATTACAACTTGCTTTGGATCAGTCCCAATAACTTTTCTTCTGTACGCTTGGGAATTGAACCGTATATATTGATGTCATATCGTTATTCATTATTTTCATAATGGTTCAGGTTATGTCCATCTTTACAGTCCTTTCCTTAAGGTCACCAGATAATGCAGCACGTGCGATTGAAGCTGGAGCTGGCGACTTTGCCATCCAAGCTATGCAGAGGTTTTCGAATGCACCACTATTACAGAAGAACTCCTGTTTCATGATCCGGAATCTTGTTGCCAGGAATCAAGAGAACAAGTACGTTGTCCTTTTTTTGGTTTCCTTCTCCAGCATTTATGGTCCGTTCCTTGAAACTAAACAGCCTCATGTTGCAGAACTCTCCTTCTCAATCTTGGTATTGAGAGCATCATTAGGAAGGCTAAGGAAAACCATGAAACGTGCAAGGATGCCGCTACGGACGCTGAGAGATTTGGGCCTTGATAATTATAATTCTTAGATCATATCACAACATAGATAACAACTTTTGCAAGTGTTTCATTTTCTGTTTAGAGCGGGTCCTGGATTCTGGAGACAACCCGATCCAACTCGGGTTGGACCGGTCTACCGTATTCTAAAACCGTTTTTGCTGGTAGAGGCATACAAGATTTTCCTTTAGCTGACAAAAAGAGGGACACAGTTGGTAATCCATCCTGAACAGTGGCCCAAATGAAAATTACCAAAAATTCAAATCCATTTTTGTAAACATCTTGCCCAATTAAACTGTAAAACAAAACAAAAGGCAACAAGTTTATGTCCATGAAAGAGTAATTCTTGTTTTGTTTTTTTTTTCTTCATTTAACAAGTTTATGTCCATGAAAGAGTAATTCTTGATTTGTTTTTTTTTTCTTCATTTGTCTCAAATGTTTCATTATAAATTCCTCGTCGGAAACTATGGTAAAAGTAAGAATTGGCTCAGGCTCCATATTTGTACACTTGATTCCCAGTTTCCTTGCCGCTATACCCAACAAAACCTGAAAAAAAGAGGGTAAATCACAAAATCTGTAGCCAACATGTCCTTTGGAAAAAGACCATAACTTTTCTATTTTCTGATTAGGGATGTAAGTGGGGAAGTAATGAATGGCTATTGAAACATCTTCTTAAACCGCTCTTTCTCCCGATCACTTCTATCATTGATCTGCAAGGAATTTGAACCATTTATTTACAATCCAGCTGAGCTAGGGAGAAAAGTTTCACATCATGAGCTTTTAATTCGCGAACACTAACCTTTTTTCTAGCAGCTTTAAGCTCATTTCTTATCCCAACTGAAACACAGAAGATACCAAGTAAGCAATCGCAAAGATTTTGGACATTGTAAAAACCTCTCATTTGTCGGCAAACAAGGTTGTTCGGGATCATACTAACCATCATTTGGTTCCAACAGCAATGCCTTCTTGAAACTTTCAACGGCGGCATCAACATCATTTAGAGCATTGTATGCCTAACAAACACCAGACAAGAAAAAAGGACTGTTTAGAAAAAACCAACATGATCAAAACATACGACATGTTTGCACCAATTTTGTGCAAATGTGAGTGAATAATTTGATTAACAGTCATCTAGAGATAGAGATCGATACTAAATGGAGGACTCTAACCTGTCCCTGACGAAAAAATGCTTTCACATTGTTATCTGCGTCACGTATTGCAAAGTCTGCATCTAGTAACGCTCCCTTGGGATCGTCCAACTTTAGCTTACTAGCCTGAAGCATCAAACAAAAAGAGCCTTAAAGCTGATAGTCTGTCGTATGCAAGACAATCAAAGGAAAGGGAGAAGGGGGGAACAAGAAACTTACAGAGCAGTTTGTGAATATTTGTGACTTTGCCTTCCTCAAAGCTGAACTGATCTCTGTATAAATGAACAATGCCAAACTGCAGAGTAAGCTCAATGACATTGGTGCTTGATAGCACTGAAAAGACGAATGGATATCTTGAAGAGAAATTATCACCTTCATCAATTCCATCTTTCTCCCAGCAGATGTCCAGATAACGTAGCGCCTTGCGATACTTTCTGAGAGCCATTTTGTAGTCTTGCTTCTGCAGTCGAATAATAAGTAAGCATTTCATCAAAACAAGATAATCAGGGAAATCTGCAAACAGAAAAAATCAAATCTATTGATGGAAAACTTCTTTGTGACACCAGTCTGATACCGATAATTCTTCTATTTGTGGTGATATAGATGGTAAAAGGCTTTTCTAGCATGAAAATTGATATATGAAGTTGAAATGCAAAGGGAATCACCTTAAAATGTTGATTTCCATAAGTTTTAATAGATTCAGCAGCATCCATCCACCAAGAAAGTTCACTAGGCTTGTCATCAAGGTCAGCTGGCCAGTCAGGATAAGTATCACCATCCTTGAACATATTACAAATCCCATCATCTCCCCCGTCCGGAATCTCTCCACAATCAGTAATCACGATATCAAGAGTGGGACGATCATCGTCACCAGTTGAAACATGCTCGATTGAGCGAACCACTCCCATTCCTTTCACAACTTTCCCAAATACAACATGCTTGCCATCAAGATGCGGAGTTCTGGTTGTTGTGATAAAAAACTGCGAACCATTGGTGTTAGGACCAGAGTTGGCCATTGATAATATCCCTTTCCTCTCATGTTTCAACTCGAAATTCTCATCCTCAAATTTCAACCCGTAGATAGACTCCCCTCCAGTACCATCCCCTGCAGATATATCTCCACCTTGCGCCATAAAACCTTTGACAATGCGATGAAAACGACATCCCTGAAAATCACAAACATAAGTTCCAATTACAGATCAACTAACAAGATTAGACTTACTTACACTAAGACCTAAAATAGCAATGCATTTCAAATAAAACTAACATTTTTTTTTTATCAAATCGATGTACTTATTAGCAAGCAAATAAGAACAATCAAGCATCTATAATCACTAAACAGATATCAAAACCAAGACATACCACTCCAAGAGAGTGATAATTGAAAAAAAACGGAACTTTTTGACTATCCTTGCTCACATGAAGGATTTATGGGAAAACCAAACTGAAATTTCATTGAAAATTGGAACCAAGAATTCACTAAACACTGTTAATTAGATTGAAAAAAGAAGAGGAAATTACTACTACTAGGAACAAACATAAACCATGATTAAAAGAGAAAAGTAGATTAATGAAGAAACATGTATAGTAATTATAAACATGAAAAAGAAAAAGAAAAGGACCCTTTTGACAGAAAAATAAGGAAGTAAGGACCTTGTAATGGAGAGGGGCAGCAGTGTTGGGGCCAATGCCTTTCTCGCCGGTGCAGAGAGCTCTGAAATTCTCGGCAGTCTTGGGAACGACGTCGTTGAATAGCTCAACGACAATCCTTCCTTCTAGTTCACCTGCAATACTAATATCCAAGAAACACCTCCCTCTCCTCATCTTCTTCCTCCTCTCAACTGCAAAACTCAACAGTGAACAGTCAACTCCTTTTGGTTTTCCCTCCTCTCTTTTCTCTCCCTATAAAATTATTTATTTATTTATATTATGGATCGGGTATCTCTAGAGACTTCTTTGTTACGTATGAACAGAAATTGTCGTATGCATTAACTAAGTAAGTAATTAATTAAATAATTGGGGAGTTTTTGCAATCTCCAAAAGATGAAAAACCTCTTCTTCTTCCCTCCTTGTTATATGCGACAAGAGTCACAAGACAACAATATACCTAATGGTTTTAGACCTCTGTTTGTCTCCCTTGATTAATTAAAGGGAAAAAAAGAGACAAAAACCAATATTTAAAGGAAATTATGAGATAACCATTAAACAGAATTCCAAAATTCAGAGGCTACACTATGTGTACACCATAATGTAGGATGATGACACGTGTTCAAAAGTGTCAAGAATAGTGGTATTCTAATACTATTTGAGGCACGTGTCATCATCCTAAATCATAATGTAGGTAGATCATGATCTACTCAAGTTTTTTCCACTATTGATTTCATTCTGTATATAGCTGTCGACTTTGTGGTTTTCAAGAATTACTGTAAAAGTTGTACAACAACAACAAAAAGAAAGAAACACAGTGACGAGTTGAAAAGGAAAGATGGGATTTGGGGGAAGGATGATAGCACCTTTTCCTGTACGGTGTCGTCTACAAAACATGTGCGCATAATTTCTTCCATCCCTGTTTCTCTGCCCAGGATTTCCTCATTTCGCCGTTACTATTCCTACAGCTTTTAATAATTATCATTATAGTACATGAATCCAACTCAATCTATTCTTTTGATAAGTAGGTCCATTGCGTTAGGCTACAAGCACAAACAGAACAATGCTAGTGGCCGACATGGCATGGCGACTGACGGAGCAAGGGCTACAAGCTGTAGTGACAACACTTTGGAACACATTTTTTTGAGAGGATTTTCTTCAAATTCCAACTAACACTCAGACTCATTACATGTTTGTAATTAGGACTTTCTTCCAAATTGTGATCAACTGACATGTCAACATTACCGATATGATCTAATATCAATTTAGGCTTCTTTTTGGATAAGTTAAATTTTGTTAGCGAAGCTATACAAAGTGTGCGCGGCGTTTATATGAGTAAGAATATTTTGATTTGTCAATGGAAAATAAATGGTGGATAGCACTCAATAATAAGATAACATTGCTAATTTATTTTAAAAATGGTGGAGCTATGACGCCATTACCAAAGAGGCCAACCTCTCCTTATTATAATACTATTATATAGTAGTATTGTATATTAGACAATAAAGCGTAAAAAAGTTCCGTATGATTTGTTAAAATTGACAAATGTGAGATTCTATTTGATTTATTTGAAAAAATGTGAGTGATTTTATGGTTTTTTTTTTCTTCTTAACATTCCTAATTTCGAGCTAAGTCAGGTTAGCTGTTTAGCCCAATTAGAAGGAGCTTCCGACGGAGTCAAGCTGGTCTTTATTTTGTATTACTGTGTTCTCACTAATCAAAGATTAACTCTGAAGGAAAAGTTTTATCATCTTTCAAAATTCTATTTGATTCGAGTTTAAAATAATCGGCACCTATTATAATTACATGTACTAACCGCTAATCTATGAGGGTGTGGTGAGTACTACTCACAATCTCATAAAATCCTGAAAAAACAAACCAACCAACCAACCAATGAACAGAGAGACAGTTTTGATCACTTCACTTTCGTTCTTTCTTGATTCGGACAATTCATTCTGGCGTTTGGCAATGGTGGCTCGGACAAAAGCTGCCCGCGTCACATGCCTTTTCTTTGATTTCGGGTCGGATCTAAAATTTCACCTTCATCGCCTATAAAAGAATTTAATATAGAGGTTGTTGTGGATGAGTCAATTCTTAAAATTTAAATTTTAAAAACACGAACTAAAAAACTAAATCATATGTAATTATTTTATTAATTCGTCGATCTAATTAGACACGTTTAACTGAAAAATTTAAATTATTATACATTCTTTCTTTCATTTTCCTTCTTTCTTTTCCCCATAAATAGTTGTATTATTTTTTCGAACGAAATTCATACTTTTTTTAGAAATTGTCGGCGAGTGTATTCAATGGTGCTAAGCCCAAAAATAGTAATGATACTCTTTGATAAAAAAATTCATACCAAAAAGAAGGTAGACGTGCCAAGGACTGTTTGAGAAAAGAAGAAGAATAGAAAAAAGGCTTTCCCACTTTGAAAGGTTTAGAGATGAGAAGGATTCAAGTAACTCCCAATCACGGTAAAATGAATAATGTACAATCTCAAAGCACAAGATTAAGCAATACTACCCCACTATTCTCATGAAAAATCCAAGAACTAAAAATATGCTAATTAACTGACTAGTAATTCAAATCAAAAATCAAGATTGGCCACTACTCTCATGAGGTTTATGTACGGTTTGCTCTGCCTCTTCCTCCTGCCCCTGTTCTTCTTGTTCTTCTTTGATTTCTTGATGGCCTTCCACCACCGCCGCCGGCACTGCAACTGGAATCGCTGCGGGTCGGGTTGGTGGCGGGTCGACCCGGCCATCAAGGCAAGAGGAGCATTTGCTCTGCACCCAACTTTCAAAATCATAGTCTCCATGACCAAAGATCCGACCGCCGGTACAAAGCCTACCAATCATTCCGGCAACGACTCCTAGGATTGTGATCACTGCAAGAACTGCTATCACGGATCCAACCGACCCGTGACCCGTGTGGGAAGAGTAGGCCTGCTCTGTCACTGCCAGAGGTAGTGGTTGTTGTTGCTGCTGTTGGTCTAATGGTGTAGACATCTTTCAGAAACAGGATTTTTGAGGGGTTTTAGGACTTAATCAGTTTTGCTTGAAAGTAAGAAATGGTGGTGAAAATGGTAACTTAGCTATCTAGGATCCTGAAGATGCAAGAAATTGAAGACTTTGTAGTCTTAGAAGTGAAGAAAAACGAAAAGTATGACAAAATAAAAGTGTTTGCTGCTGATAATCTTTTTAGGGGGAAAAAAAGAGAAAAGTTCTGATCTTTTAAGTTAAATTACTGTTTATTGAAAGAGAGGGATGTAATGTGAATGATCTAAATGGCGGAAAAGATGGTAAAGTTCAAATAAGGAAAACAAAAAATGTTTGAGTGGAGACCAAAACCCAAGGAAAAAAAAAACAGGCTTTTGAAAACTGGGAGGAGCTTTTGTTACCATCTTTTCTGGGATTGAAGCAAGAATTCATGAAAAACTGGTTTGACATAGTTTTAAAAGTAAAAGGTGCTGCCCCAATGTCCAAACTGTTTTTCTTTTTTTCTTTTGTTTCTGTTGTCGTGAATAGAAATTGCAAGTTAAAGGACTCAAATTTATATGGAGGCCGCGGCAAGACTTTGAGACTCGAACATAGAGAATCTAATCTGAACTGAAAGCAGAGAGGTATGTCTACCAGTGATGATGGTAGGTCATGCATGATAGTTGATGATACAATACAATAGTAATATTTTGCAGATCCAAATTCCATAAAGTTCTTGAAAAGATAGAGAGAGAGAGAAGAAGAAGAAGAAGAAAGAAAAGTGATGTTTAGAGACAAGGACAGTGCTCAACAGTGTTCTGCAAACAATTTTTTGTCAAGCATTTACCAGCTTTTCTCATCTTTATGGTCATTTCTTGAATCCAAACACTCTTTGTCAGCTTTTCTTTTTCCTTTGAGGTGAGGAGCTGTAATCAACTTAACATTTTCTCAATACTATTTTATATCATTTTCAATCCTATTGTTTTATTTTATTCACCTTTCTTTAAGAAAAAAAGTCTTTATTATAAAAAGACTAATAAGCATCCACTGCAGAAACAACAACCTTAGTTAAGATAAACATCCTAGATAATTAGGTCCAAGTAGTGGCTAATCGAGGTTTTACAAGAACGCCAACTTAGTTAATAGACCCACATTTCTTTCTAATCTGTCCATTAGTCCCAGTAAGTATTCCAAGATTGCCAAGTTTCACCATTGATGCTGCAAAATCAGTGGAGAAAAGATTAGGGTTGTTGCCATATGCATTAACCAATGGAGCAGTCTTAGGATCATTCATCAGGGCTTGATCCGATTCGAGTAGGCCAGTGTTTTTCACAATGTTTCTGAAATATACGTTGTCAAAACTCGAAACACTCGTGTCGAGAGAGGCAAGAACAGTGTTTGATGCAGCCTTGTTTGGACATATGCTTTGCAAGGATGCTACTGCAGAGGAATCCAAGTTAGGATCAGGTTTTCCTGAACCTCTGAAGTTAAAAAGCCTCCTCTTGAAAGTGAAGCATTGAGCAAATCCTATTGTGTGTGCTCCTGTTACAGAAAAAAAGAGACTAAAATCATTTCCTTTTCCGAATCAACTCAGGATTAAATTGTCGATCAATAATCGGAAAGAAAATAAGAAGATAATAATAACAAGAACCTGAGAGGGCTACAACATCTTTAAAGTCAAGACCCTTTGATGTGAACTTTGCAGTGATGTTTTCTAATGGCTCAATTGGTGATGGCACTTGATCATTAGCTGCTTGTTGGCTAGCGGTTAATCCATCTCTTCTGCCTAATGAAACAGCCCACGTCGGTCCTCCTGACTGAACCCAAAACAAAAGAGAGGAGAGAAAGAAGAACAAATTTAATCAGAACAAAGAATTGTATGAATAAAGCTGATAGATTTTTCCTATAACAGATATGGAAGTGTAATTACCACTACAACGGCTGCCCTGGCTGCAAGAGTCAGTATGTCGACACATGAAACAGTTGATGGGCAAGCCTTTTCAACTTCTGCTTTGATAGCATCGATGACTTCATATCCTCTAACTGAATTACGATTTGGTAACGCATTCTTTTCACCTATGAAATCATCAGTGTCATCGAGGAGTATTGATGCATCACAACCCTGCAGAAAAAAGAGGGGCCTTCAGTATTTGGCAAGAACATCAGGATTATAACAGGAAACCTGGCTATCTGCATTTCAGAAGAACTTCAGAATTTTAACAGTTTCAGGAAATTTAAGAACATCAGGATTATAACAGGAAACCAGTATGAAGGAGCTTAAGAAGTCTTGAACTAATCAACTCCTACTCAAGGTTGTTACATACAGGTTCTAATGTGATTTATCAGGAAAATAGATTGTCCTGCTAATGCGCGGAAACAACAGACAAGAGTTTTGTACATTTACGATACAGTCATGGAAGTGCAAGCGAAGGAGGGAAGCAGCAATCCTGGTTTCATTCTTGTAAGCTTGCCAGACTCCACCCCAAACAATCATATCCAAATGCGGGCAGGAATTGCGGTAGTAGTAGCTATCGCCATTAGAATAACCTGAGGGTGGAGAAGGGTTAGGCCAGGGATAGTTAGAATAACCTGAAGGCGGAGAAGGGTTGGGCCAGGGATAGTTATAGTTAGCCTGAGAGTTATAAGATGAAGGAAAAGGAGTGACCAAGGGAAGCAAAGGGATACAGAGTAGAATTATGGCCAAGTATGAGAAGAGTTTATGACCCATTTTGCTGATATAAGATTATGAACAAGTTAGCTGTGTAATGCTGATTCTGATGAGCTCTGATGGGGGGTGGACCTTGTTGCCTTTTTATATTGCTAAGAAAAGGTAAGTGGCAGTTGTGAATGGTTCGACACTTCTACCTTTTAAATGCGAGATCGCTAGTTTAACCTTTTGTATCCGGTAATTACTTGTTCTTAACATTTTACTTTTATTAATGTAGCGATTCTCTGGGAATAAAATAAGTTATAGAACAGTTGGTAATTGTGATTGGGATATAAAAACCTTATCAAGTGGCTAAACCACCACTGGAGGAGTGAGACAAAATTAGTTCCTAGTTGATGAACAGCCCCTAATGGCATCTGACGTCTAAAGATCACTGGTAATGAACTTGTACAATTTACCACTTTGACACTTTTATTTGCCATGGAAACTACAAAAAGTGTTAGAATGTGCAACTAAAATGACTATAAACATATCTTAATCTGACGTATCGTAGAAATATCGAACCAATAATTACTTACTTTAAAATTTAGAGTGTTAAACAATTCAAACTAATCACTTATTATCCAAGCGAAACTAAAAAATATGATGAATTAAAAACTAAATTAGATCAGGTGTTTAAAATTAACTCCAACTATAGTTCTTTCTTAAACTTATGGAATTGAATGTGGGGAAAGATTATTTTTATACACACGTGATTGAAAAGAAATAAAGGGTACTGTGACTAGGATCTCATGTTGATGAGGAATTAGAGAGTGAGCTCTAAGCAAAGTCAACAAGTGAAGAAGATAAACATAACGGGAATATATTTACATCTGATTAATCTTTTTTGTTGCGGTGGATTACAGGTGTCAAACTACAAAACGAAAAAGATAATTCATATTAGCACTCTAATTAAGTAGTGTGTTATAGTGTGATTAGGAACATAATTTATTATGGCAGATAATGGCATTAGTAAAAAGTTGCTGCTGGTGCACCACTATCGTCGATTCACCAACTGGTTCGTTGAATATTACCATCTTCAGGGAGAAACAAGAAAGATAGCCCAATGAATGCAATGGAGATCATAAGCCCATCCAAGCCCAGATTGGAAACGAAAAGGAAATTAAAATACGGATGACAAAATAGTGAATTCCAAGTTCCATCCGAATTTTTATTGGTGACCTAACCAAAAAATGTTTTAGGCCCCGTTTACCGCAGAGAATTCCCCAGGAAATTCTCCAGTTTTTTGAAAACTGGAGTTTTTTTTCGAAAACGCGTTTACTTCGCTCTATTTTCGTTTTTGTTTTCGAAATGAAAATTTTCGGAATAAAAACCTATGGGTAAGTTTTGAAAAGTTTATTTTCTTTGCTTTAACAAAACCAATTTTCAGAATGGAAAACTCGGTTTTCAAACTGAGAATTAAATGAAACTTTCAATAATACCATTCTACCCCTCACTCAACGCAGCCTTCTTCATCTTCTTCTCATCTTGCCCTTCCTCACGCAGCCGCTCCTCTTCTTCTCCTCCAATCGCCTCCGTCCGACTCTTCTCGCTCTCGGCCTTCTTCCCTAACCGCTTCTCACTCCGACGGCGACTCTCGGGTGGGAAAATCTCGAGCTCAGTGGTGACTTTGTGTTTGGGTAGGAAGCAGAAGCGTTGTGATGCAGAAAATGACGCAAGGATGGTTTTCGGGCGGGAATGAAGAGGATGGGCAGCTGAAGCCCGCATCCTCGCTTTTGGCAGATTGGAATTCACATGCAGCGTCGTCCACGAGTGACCACGAGTGACGAGTCCGCCACCGGATTGGGCCTCGGCTTTGATCTAGAATCCGCCGTTCGCTCGGCAAACGATAGCGTCTCTGGCACCTTCAGTGTGTAAGCTACCAGGCCCTTCCCTTTGGCATCATTTCATTTTGTCTATGAGTTTGAATTTCCTAAACGGGTATGATTTATTTTGGCATTTGAGGTGGTGGGCTATGAGTGCTTATTGTAGTATCTGTGTTTTTAGGCACTTTGTGATTGAACGGAATTGATAGCTGCTTGAATTGATCCTAACGGGGTAAAGTAGCTAGTGCAAATACTTCGAACTTGTCCTTGTTGGCTCAAGATGAAATTGATACTTGTAAGTGCTGGTTTAACTTCATTTGTACCTCTTTCTTGCTTTAAGTTGTGTTGAATGTTCTGTTTTCATGCATTAAGACAGGTTTTGGCATTATGGAATTCAGTGGAATTTGTTGCCTACTTGTAGATATGTGGTTTTACCTAGGTGAGATATAAAAAGAAATTGAGTTTGTATTTGTGGTGGTTTTTGCAGTTCACAAGCAGAGGGACATTATTCCACTGGATGTAGATGGTGATGTTGAGGGATTAAGTGATGATGATGAGCTTCCAGTTTTAGATGATGAGGTTTTAGTTTCCCTTCACTGATAAATATTGTAAATGCTAGATCGTTTTGCTTTTTTCATTTTTTAAAAGTCAATTCATGTTTTGAACCAGATTTTTTTTGGTTTATATCCAATTTGAAAAGGTTTGTCAGGATTTATTTCTCAATCTATTTGGGAATGAAGAATGTAAGGGCTTTGTTTCTCTGAATTATTAGGCTGAAGCTTTTCATTCCCATTATTGTCTGTTAAAGGAACTTTAAACTATTTTTATTAACGTTTTGCATTCTTCCATCTTTTGCCTTATTTTATATAATATTGGTTACAGGCTATTAATGACAATTATGAAGATGAAGAAGAAGGTGAAGATGATGAGGATGGCGACATCCCAGACAAGGGATTAGCTGCAAAAAGTAAGAAAAACATTGTGATGCCTCTTTTATTCATTTGTATTCAGTCTGCCATTCTGTCCAAATCAGAGCACCAAAAGAAGTAATTGTGAGCTGTTTATTGGGCATTTGTCTTTGGAATTGTTTTGCTTTGTATAACATAGAGTTTGTCTTTTGAATTTGGCTCATGTCTATCGGGTCACATGTTGGCCCACATATGGGAGCTTTAGGATGTAAATTTTGGGTCACTACTAAAGAAAACTTTTTGATACCTTCATCGATATATTGTTTTCACTGAACTTATTGGTTGCTTAGTCAAAACAGTCAAGTCTTTTCATCCTGAATAAGTTGTATAGACTTATCAAAATGAAAAGAATATTTTGATAGAAGAATACTTGCTTATTATCTTTCGTGGAGTTTGAAGTTTATGATAGTTTGTTGGAAAGATGATAGCTTTGATCCGGAATACTGGTTGGATTCCCTAGGTTGAATTGAGTATATCGATGGTTTCATTTGATCTCAAGTCATGACTGTAGTGTTTGTTCTTTGACTATTTTATCTGTGAGGTAATAAAAACATTTGTTGTTCTCTAATGCTCAATCTTCAGGCGTGGAATCCTTCGATATTGATATGGAGCAGCAAAAAGTGACGGTTAAAGGAAATGTGCAGCCGGATGCTGTGTTCCAGGTTGTTTCAAAAACTGGGAAGCTTCTGGGAGGCAGCGCCACCTACCGAAACCGAAACAAAGCCTGCTGAAACTGTTGCTGCTGCTTAATATTTCAGCAACAGAAACTAGCAACATGGTCTGTTAAACTTACCATTGTTATGATTTGGGTTGTGAGAATTTAAGGACACTTGTGCTTGTAAGTGACAACAATAATCTCTTATGTTTTTGTTTTATATTAAATAGAAACTGGGTATGCGATTATGGTACAATTCTCTACAAATGGCATGTTCCTGCCTTCCTTTCCTCTACCGATTTTATTGTTCTTTTTCTATAGAATTTTTACAATGGGCAGGACAGGTATCGAGAATTCAAAATGAACATTGAATTAGGCTTTAATATATACCTTAGCTTTTGTGGAAATCAAACACTATTTTCCTTGAGGAAGATTAATCAGAAGCTTGTCAAGGTGGTCTTGTAATGTAGCAGAGTCATCTTGGATCACCTGTAAAAATATGAATGAGTGTCGGATAACTCATACAGTTTACATTTGTCATGTATGATAAAGATAAGTGCATCACATTGCTACCGTATAAAAGAATTTAGTAAAGTCGGAGAATTTGTGCAATGTGAACTAGTTCTAGAAAAGAAGTAATAAATTAATAATACTAACTAATTAATGAATTTTGATAAGTTAATTAGCCACTAATTAAGTTAAATACATAGAGAATATTTCACTTAACACCTGTTTTGTTATGTTCCTAATAAGTAATAAAATAATAATATTAACTAATTAGTAGATTGCTTTTATTTTCATGTAGGAATATGAATTACAATATTTAAATGCAATATTAGAAGATTGATATTATATTTAATAAGTTTTTCCTTTTTAAAATGACTATTAAATTTCCAAATGATTTCTTCTTTTCATTACAAATATTTTCGGTTTTTCACAAAAAATGAAAACGCGCGAAGTAAATACGTTTTCCAGTTTTCAGATCAGGAAATTCTTACATTCAGTGCGAAGTAAACGCGTTCTCCAGTTTTTCTGATCAGGAAACAAGCGCGAAGTAAACGCGTTTTCCAGTTTTCAGAATGAAAACAAAATTTTCGAAATTCAGAAAAACAGCAAATTTTCAAATTAAAAATTCTCCCAGGTAAACAGTAGCTTCTCAAACTCTACAGGATGTAGAGAAGCTAATTGTATACAAACATTCATAATAATAATGGGCAACTAAATCCAGATCAAAATTCCAAAAAAAAGAAAGAAGAACAAGAACATAAAAACCAGACATGTAATTATGTAATGTAATTTATTCCACAAGGGAACTGGCGACAGCAGAAGCAACTAATGTCTTGCCTCGACCCAATCCGAATCCTTTTGTCCCATCAGGCATTCTTGGACCCTTTGATCCATGTTTTGGCGCAGATGCTGCTTCACTTTGGAGTCCAGATTGTGGTGTTGCTGACAGCAGTCCCCGGCCTCCGCCGCCGCGGCCCCTCCCCTTCCCACGCACTCTCCCACCACCACCACTTGCTTTCTTTGACCCTCCTGAACTTCCTTCATGCTGCACAACAATTTTCTTCCAATTCCATGTCAGCTCATTTTAATTAAAACACATAACATAACCTTTTTTTATATATTTCCTTTTCCGGCTACATAACAGAGTAAAAGTTCTAGTAACTTACATTGTTGTCATTTGCAGATTCTGAATTGTGTACTGGTGAGGTTTCTTCACTTGATGCAGGAATTTGGGTTTCGTCCTCTTCCAAATAGCTATCAAATTCAGGCTTTCTTATCTTCAGGACAGATTTTGGCTGCAACAGTGACACATATGACAGAATTAAGTCTATAGCTATGCTGAACGAGATTAATCTTATGCTCGAAAAAGAGCTAAGAGGACATCTAGAGAGACCGAAGAAAAATTAAGACTTACGGAGCATCTAAGCAGCAACCTTACTCGAAGGCCTTTTCGCCAATTCCTCTCATCATTCAACTTCTCAACCTGATGAAATCATACTTATCAACCTCTCAATTTCAATTCAAGAGGGGAAAAAAGGAGGAAAATGGAGGCAATTTATTGCTTCAGGACTGATTCTATTTCTAGCTAGAAGTGTTGAAAGAGTAATAGCATATATACCGCTTTCTCAGCAACTTCTGGTGCCTCGAACTCCACAAGAGCATGCAGCTTCAGGAAAAATAAAAACAACAAACGTGAAATCATAAGAAATTCTTCCCTCTTTCGATATTGCTTCTTGGTTCGTAAACAAGATAAGGGCAAGTTGATGATTAGTACCTTGTTGCTGGTGAAGAAATCAGTAAATTTAGGTCTGGAAGAATTGGATTCTTGGGGATGACATATTCTGATAGTTTTCACACTGTTCAGATTTATTGCAAATCATGGTCCATTAGTATATGCAGAAAACATGACAAGTACCAAAACAATAGCAATAGATACAAAAAGATGTAAAGAGTTAAAGATTTCAACCTTCCAACAACACTAAATATTTTCTCCACATTCTGATGAGAGTGATCTTCAGGCAAATTCTCCACCACAACGGTACGAGCCTGGAAGGTGAAATGAAAGTGTTCTTAGCATTTGACAGAAAAGTGTCAGATAGGATTTGTCAGCGAAAAAGTTATTATACCTGCAAATCTTCTTTGTCTTTTTCAGTGAAAGGGATTTTACGTTTCACCTTCTTGCCATCTTCAGTCACAACCTTTAAAATTAAAACCCATTAACCAAATTGCATCAAACATCACAATTTAAGGCCGTGATTGATCTAAGACTGCAAAAAGCGGGATAATTTGTGTAGAGAACTTACAAGTTTAGAAGAGGATTGGAGTGCTTGAGCTAGCAAATGGTTGTTGTTTATGAGAGATTTCATTTTCTTAGTTGAAGCAATGACAGATATTGGAACTGAGCCACACAAAAACATGAAAATATATATATAAGTTCAGAAAAAACAAAGTCTTTTCAAGTGTATAGATAAAAAAGTAAAAATAAAAAATACTTACCATAACCCTCAGGGTCTTTACCAATGTGCTTGGACATGGATTCATTTGCCAGAAGACTCATGTCACTGAATTGGTATTCCACCTGTTTTATGCACAGAAACAAACACGGAGTATTAATGAATAACACTCTGCAGCCTGTGACAGACTAAATCAGAAAAAGAACAGTTAATCATGCTGCTGATCAGTGAGGTTTGATCCATTCTGAGTATTCAATTTGATAACTTTGTAGTAATGATTGAATTGATGTCCATTGTAGGAACAATGCTAAGAAGTGCGGACAAGATTTGTCCTAATCGACCCACCAAGTGGGATGTACTTCAAAACCTAAAATGTTACACTTTCTTTAAGCAGACAAATTTTCCCAAATTGGGTTTCACCCAACAATTTTAGATCTGACCATGAAATTCCAATTTAAAGAGAAAGAAAAAGGGATCGTCTTTAACAAATTAAACCAACCTGCTTGATGATCTTTTGGCGAAGATCGTCGGTGAGGACCTGGGTATTCTTATTGGCACAATTAGGCAATGCAAGATTCGGATTGGAGATCAAATAGGTAGCGGGGTCTTGGTCCCCAACGATGAACCAATCAGACCCGGCAGTAGCACCCAGATAATGAATACATGGATAGAAATAGCCAGAGATAGGGACCTGGGTCTGGCTGCTACTAGTTGTTGTGGTTCTTGATCTGGGCACGAATTCGGGCGCCTGTGCATTGAATTTGAACGACACATCTTGGCTACTACTATTAGTAGTAGTATTATGGACACTACTTGATTTTGTTGTTATTGCTTCTTTCAATTGAATTCTATCACATTTTACAGAAGATATAACATCTTCTTCAATCTTCTTCTCCTCACCACGATGTGATTGTGCCATCTTTTTTCTTTTTTCTTTTTTTGTGGAGAAAATTTGGATAAAATGGGGTTAAATTTTGTAAAGGGTTTCTTGTATGATCTCTTTCTCCCTAAAGTTTAGTAACTGAATTGTGTTTGGTGTGATATTGAATCCACTTTTGGCGCCCAAATAGTGGCAGAAGACTTTATTTATTCATTACACAAGAGCGTCCGTTTTGGGGTTGACCAGTTTTCTGAGGTTTGGGTTTTGCTAAATTACCATAAATAAATTGTCTCCAATCGTTCCCTACGACTTTGCTGAGGCATAAAATTATATCACTAATGAATCGATCCGATACGAATAAAAATTAATCATATAGTTCATGAGATGAGAGTTTATAACGTGTATTCGTTGTACAAGACAATACGTAATTTATATATAAATTAAAACTCATTATTTTACTATGAACTGCAAAATATAGAATGCCCTTAAATATTATTTTGATTAACAAATCACAATTTTAAAAAATATAATACTACTTATGAAAATGAGCAGATGCGGTAACCTTGGGCTCTTGATTTCGTTCTCCGGTTAAGGGCTTCGGCCCATTATCAGTCCCGTAGGCCAGCTCTCTTCTTGAAAGGAACAAAATTATTTAAGGAGTAAGTATGTTGGGCTGGACTTAACATTGGGCCTTTCAGGCAGGAATTAAATTAAATTTTGAAGCATCATCATATATTTTTCTTGGATAGGTAGGTGAACAAAGAACAGTGAGCAGTGAACGCCAATCATACATAATCATTAAGATTCCGATAGCCATGCGAAACGACCAGTCAAACTAGTAAAGAGCAAGATTGTTTTAAAAAATCATATATATTAAGCTGCATTTTTTTTACCTTTCCAATACTTTAAGTGTCATTTTGAAATAGGAATTGTTTTCTTTAATTAATAATTTAGAGTAGGGACCATTTTGTACACATTTTTAACCTAAGGAGCAGCCCCAAAAATAGAAGTCCATTCATTGGATTTGAAAAATCTAATTAATTATTCTGGTAAAATAGGATTAGGGTTTTAATCTTTAATTTAATCTAATCTAGTTTAATGAGAGGGTTAGCCGTCATTTTCACCAAATAATATTTTTATTTTCATACCTCCATTAATTATTTCTTGTCCATAAGATTCTCTCTATTATTTTGCTTGTGAAGGTGATTGTTTTGTCATGGAATGGACTGATTGTGTTCTTGTTGAGTGGGATATGACTGAGTTAGGTGGCGGGATCAAATTAGGGTTTCATCTGAAATATGTAATTTAATTACGAATCGATAAAGATGGTGTTGTTAAAAACTGTTTCAACCAATTAACAACGAGCGTCGTCAAAACCATACCAATAATATTCTGGGTAAGATGATAAGCATGGATCTTGTTTGTCATCTTGTACTCCCAAAACAATATCCACCGTCCATCCTCAATTTTAATAAAAACGTCTCTCTCAATTCACGCCTACGACACACATCATGTCCATTTATTGGGTTTTCAAAAGAAATGAATTGATGGAGTTTCAGGATAATTTTTAAAATTGAAAATATATTCTGTCAAAGAGTCAAAACCAAAATTGAAAATGAAAGCTTCTTAAATTCTTCTTCTTCTTTTTTTGGAGGCAGGCAAAACGCACAAAGGAATCAGAATCTTCGCAACAGTTTCCTAAATCATTCTGGAAAATTTGTTGCCATGTTTTTTTCTGTCTCATGATGTGATTTTTCTCAAGAAATCCACCGGCTTTCATCATTTTCCTTTGGAAAATCAGAGAGGAGCCTTTTACAGGTCTCAGATTAAAAGTAAGACGGTTCACGACGGGCACTGGTTATGTTGGAGCAGTAAGGTGCTCTTATCCATTCTAACTAAAATCTTTGATTCAAGTTTTAAAATAGAGAAAATTGTGCTGGATAATCATTCTTTTTTAGTACTCGTATATTCGAACAAGATTAGTTTCTTCCATAGTTCGAGAGAGAGGGCACAGGAAGACTGAAAAAGTAAAATGGTCTATAATGTCAAGTAATCAGGGAGAGATCCATTGCCAGTAAGGAGAGTATCACAAAGGGTTAACTAAATTAAATATCACTGCTACTTGTATTTAACAGGTAGAAAATGACACAATTAACCATTTGTACCTAAACTTCCAAATGTTGGCCTCAAATTATCCAACCATGAAGAATTTGAAATCCTTATACTCAGCTTGAAAAGCTTAGCATACAGGAGTTTCTAACAAATGACATTAGGAAAATTCAAAGGCATTTTTTCTCTTCCAGTTCCATGAACAACACATGGTTCTCAGAATTCCCATACCGATCCGGAGAGAAATACAAAACTAAATTTCAAGATGGAAGTCTCCAAGCTAATCCTGCAAAAAATTTGACAGCCTCTCACAATACTCAAGATCCCTCTCGATTATGTAATAATATGTAGTATTATTTTTATAAGTCGCATAATCCTCCCATGTATACTTTTCTTTTATCTGCAAAAATTCATGGTGGATATACTCTATATATCACCATCTTTTCCTGATCTGTGAATATGACTCTTCCAGCTGCTATAACCCTCGGATTTTGCATCCTCATCATCTTCCATGCTGTCTCCGCCGGTAGTGGAGGTCCCTCCGGTATGTCCGACTAGCTGTAAGGGACCTTGAGGAGAGCCAGACTGGGAACTGGTCTTTGTGGGGTCACCATACTGATCTTGGCCCATCCATAAACCCCCCAAAACAACTACTGATTGGTTTGCAGGGGTGGTGGTAGAAGGCGATGTCCTTCTTGTATGAAGCCGGTATTTCTGCAGTGGACCAGAAAGATTCCTTAATCAATATCTAAAATCAAAACATAAAACTTCAGACATGTCATTTGATAATATTGCAAGAGTGTTTCCACTAAAAAATTGGGTAATGAACCCCTAGAATCACAAAAAGATCAAGGTTGAAAGTTGAAACTCACTTGCAAATGGCTCTTCACTTCATCATTGGTCAATCCATCAACTTGCATTAGTTCTCTAATCTGCTTTGGAGTAGCTGCTGCAAAAGAAATCCAGAAAATTTAAAAATTGGGCGCTCCAAAATGGAATCAAATTGCAAAAGTTCAACACGTCGAACAGAAACGAAAAAGGATCGCTCAATTCTAGTTCTACACTTAAAAAGATTCACTCACTTGAGACATACTATACCCTGCTTCTCCCCAAGTTCCTGACCAACTTATGTTACTATACAGCAAACTCTTTCTATCTTCTCTTCTTGAAACTAAACATATATTGAGAGATCACGTTACTACAGAGACAGATTACCATCCACTTCTGCAAAGTCCCATCATTTTAATTTCAGCAAACTAGACAACTTCAAGTTATGCACTATCCAAATCTCAAACCAAAAGGCTAAATCACCAATTCACCATCAATGTCTTAATTGTAATAAAGTTAAACTCATTAGCTAACCTTGAGACCCTCCAAGTTGCTGTAAAGCATTGACAAACCGCCGGTGAAGGTCTGGTGACCAGCACCTCCTCTGTTTCCTTGAACTGGACTGCTGAGGTGGTTGTGGCCCGTTCCTCAAATCTGAGTGCGAATTGGGAGCAGAAGTAGAAACTACTCTATGACAGCTTGTTCTTGAATCTGTAGAGCTAGATTCCTCTTTTAAGTTCTTGATTCCAGGAGTAAGTAGAGAGAGACCAGGAATAGGCAATTCCTCTCTATTATTATCCTCCTTCCTTGGTAAACCAGAGTAAGCTTTAAATGGAAAAAAGGATCTAGCTGCACTCCTGCTTTTATAGGCCTCTAATGTATCCCCATTTGCATACTGGTTTTCTTTCTTATTTGTCTATACAAAAACAACAAAATAGAAGAAGAAAATTAGCTTCCACTTTCACTCATGTTTCAAGGTTTCAAATAGAAACACATCACATTATCAACATTCAATTATCATGCTTGTTTAATCATTAATTTTATTGTACCTTAGGTTCTGGTTTTAGATTTTGTTTTTTATCAAAGCCAGAACCATTATCAGTGCTCCACAGCTGAAATGAACTCATCCAATGTTTCTTGTCTCTAGAATCTTTTTCGTTTCTAATTGACCTCATATCCTCACGATCATCATCATCACAGTTTCTCTTCAATGGAATGAATTCTTCTAACACTGGTTTACTACTTGATGCTTCACATTGCCTTGCTTCCTCCCTCAAAATCCGAATTGCTGCAAAAGCAGAAAATATGCGGTAAACAAAACAAGCTATCATTCCCATCATTCATCATTCATCATATAAACAATCAAAACAACCAGAACAACCCATCTCATACTTCAGTTCCGTTTCATCAAAATCATCAGAAATCAAAAACCCAGTTCTCAAAAAACTTTCTTTTCAATGATAAAAACTACAAACCAAAACACACCCATCAATCTAAATCAAAGAAAATCATCCAAACCAATTCATTTTACATGATCAAAACCTCAGACACGGACAATAAAGATAAAAAATGATACCAAAAATGAAGGCAACCAACCATCATTCAAGAGGAGCATACACAAAGGTAGCTCCCGTTTAAAAGCATCGATCTTTCTTAGCTCCTCCTCTAATTCGTTCAAAAAGCTATCAACTTTAGAAGCCTTCTGCGCAACATCTCCGATCATCGAAACCTCTTTTAACAAATCAGTGATGGTTTTCGGCACAAACATTTTATTTGGCCTAAAATCCAAGCTCAGTTCAGGTGAAAGAAGCGAACCCATTTGCTCTGCTGCTTTTCTTTGATTCCCAACAAACAAAAACCAGCTTTTACCTTCCCTATCTTTTATTTTTTTCTTCAGAAAAAGTTTGTGAAATGAAACGAGTGAGAGATGGAGAAGAAACGGTGAGATCTACGTGTATGTGTATATATAGAACAGAACAGAGAGATGAAAATGTGTGTTGTTGTTGCTGTGTGTGCTGAGAAAAAAAAAATATTCCCAAGAGAATAGAAGGGTCTTTTTCCTTAGGGATATTTTGGTAAATAACTTGAGAGAATTGAAAGAAAAGAAAGGAAATCGCATAAGTGCAAGTAACGTGAAGATTCTGTTGGCGTTTTTTGGGTTGCAACTTACAAGCCCCTTTATCGCGTCGTCGCATATTTTCTTTTTTCCCATTCATCTTCATTGACCATGTAATTAAAGAAGAAAAACCAGTTTAAATATATATATTTTTAAAAATCTTTTTAATAGCTTTCCGATTAATCTCATTTAAGCATTGTTGATCCCGGACATGATGACTCTCCCATCATAATTTCTTTCATTTTCTAAACTCAAATTCGAAACCTGAGTAAATATTAATAGATAATTTTTTTACCACTTATCCATCATTAACTACAAACAATGTCGATGTTCTAGTGTGTTTTGAAATTTACAATGACTCAAAACTATTATAAAAAGAAAACAATATATGGTATTATTATTTTTTATCATGATACAGTTTTGATTGTGTGAAAGAGTGAAAATCAAAACCAGAATTTGTTCAATGGTAGAATAAAAAGAAGAAGATACGAATCAAATGCAATGACCATCCCAGAAATTTCTTCTCACCCTTCTTATTAAGATTTTACAAGCATTTTCCGAGTTGTCCTTTTTGAATGGACTGTAAAATTCTCAACATTTAAAAAAGCAAAATTAAGAGATTGTTGGTATGAGTAATTTAACAGCCGCTTAATTACGTAGCAGAACACCGATATGTATTTTTTTTACAGACAAAACAAACATTTTTATCAAACTATTCGCACGGATACTGTATATCCTGTACATTATAGTCACTTTACCTATTTTTTAATACATAGGTCATGTGGAACAACAAAGAATTGGTCAATTTTTGACTTGTTAAAAGAATTCTGTTTTCACTCTATTGTTTGTCTAGCACACCAAGATAATGAGAGTTTAAATTTACAGTCAAATGAAGTAAAATAATACCAGCTTAAAATAAAATGTTCTTATCTGTTATTTAAAAAATAAGAGTACTAAATCATAGTATAAAATAACCGCACGTTGATGTTGATGGGCATGTAGCTCGAATCTAAGTTCGAACTTTACCTTCACCTATAAACAAAAACCAACTGTTGATTAAATTAATAATCTTCTAAATTTCTAATAATAATAAAAATATTTAATTGGTGGTAGATAGATAGGGTCAAGATTCTTCCATTACTGCTGTTTGGCTTTGTCGCCTTTTTCTTTTCTTTTTCTCAAATTTCGAAGGGAATCACTACTTTTTGTCCCACACAGGCTTAATTGGTGGATTAGAAAAAAAATGATCTTTTGCTGATTCCATAGTCCAAGCTTCCATATGCCTAGTCTTCTCCAACGCTCGACACGCCATCCATGGAATCTGGCTTGGGTTCTTGCTTTGCCTCAAACGACAACTTGGTCCTTTTCATTTTCTCTCTTTTTCTTTTTCCTCTCAAATTATTCCATCCATTATAAACTTCCTTTCGAAAAAATGCTACTTATAAGTATTATACTCCTTTCATACTCAAATTAACGACGTTTAAGAGTCAGGTATGAGATTTAAAGTGATAATTAGTATGAGTATTTTTAATATTAAATGATTATCTCTATTTTTATGAGCCTGGAGGGAGTATTATTTCCTAGTGTTTAGAATCTCAACGACGATGAGCGATTGATGTGGGTGATTTGATAATTTTATCTCTTAAGTAAAGTCGCAAGTTTAATGAAGAAATTACATGCTATAAGAACTTTACCTTTTAGTAGGTCAATCATATGCAAATATAATTAGTCATAATTCAATGGGTTTAGGAAAATTTGTTGTTCATATCTTAAAAAAAATGTGGCCATGTTTAACCCTTATACACTATCAGAAGAAAAAAAAAGTAATTTGTATGAGTTATTTTTTCATTAGAAAGTAAGTAAATAATTATTTTAAAAGTTAATGATAAATTGATTTTGGGAAGTTAAAATTCATGAAGAAAAACAAATTTAAAGTAATTTAATTATAACTAAAAGAATAGTCACCTGAAAAGCTCAAAATTGTAATACAGTTGGTTAGTATATAATTTTTTCTAAAGATAAATTATAAATTCAATTCATGATGAGACGAGGTCGGAATGAAAGGACGAAATTGAAACCCGGAATAAGTTAAAAGAAACCGGGTCCGTTTGCGTATAGTATCGGGCAATCCGTTCCCCACCTGGGTGGGTAGATTAGATTCCATTTCAAGACAGGGACAGTTTAGTACATGTGAGTGCAACTATTTAATAATCCCCCCAATGGAAAACTGTGCCGACTGCAGACTTGTCAAAATCCCAATCCTTGACATTTAATCAGAGAGGAGGAATCTTGGGTATTTGTGCGGAGTAGACGACGATGCTCCATCTTCTTTTTTTGGTTTGCAATCACATCTTATAAAAAAAGGACAAGCTTTTACAGCCATTAGATTCCATTCCATGTTTCTCTCTTCCATAGAACTTAGAATCTCTTCTATTCCTATCTATCCCTCAAATTCATTCAAACTACCGGGCATTTTAATATTTTACCTTTCTTAATTTAGATAAGTGGGTATGAAACTATCACTTATTTATACAAAAAATAGTTGGTTCCATATGAATCTACAAAAACTAATTATGATATTATATAAGTATTATACCTTTTAATAAACTAGCCGATGCGACAGACATAATTTTATGTTTATATTGATGATTAATGTCTTAAGGTCTGCTTAGGATAGTTTCGTAACAAATTATGTTTTCTTTAAAATCTTATCTAATGGTCAAAATAATTTTTCCCCGAATCTCCTGTCGGATGCTTGTAATCAAAGAATCTTAAATTTTTGTATCTTAAGTTACCAATTCTACCCTTTATTTATTCATTATTATATTCTTGGATTTAGGATCTTGAAGGCAATGTTAAACTAACAAACCAACAAATTGTGTTAGTATTAATTAGCTCTTAATTATCATAGTTCAACCAAGTCATTAATTAATAAAACCCATCACATTTCTTATTTCATGCAATGTATCTTTTTTCTAAATCTGTCAAATTAATAAAATCTCGTTATATAATTTTTTGGTATTTGTTGAGAGGGGTATTTTAGTCAATGACTAATTCGTGTGAGGGTTTAATAAATTAATCAATTAATAATGTTTGTTTTTGGTGCGGTCAAAGAGAATGAGATTCTCTTAATTCTGCATCTAATCCATGATGGCATGGAATTCAAGCCAGCGAGGTCATAAGATTGATTATATAGAGGGCATCGTACGTGTCTCCCATCCCACCTACCATTAATTAGTTGAATTAAAAGAATGTTTTTATCTTTAGATAATTTAATCATGAAAGTTTTAGTTAATAATTTAATCATTTATATTAAAAAATTTACTCATTTTATTATTCTCATTAATCATTTTTCCTTAATAATAAATGTTAAATTAGTAACGTAAAGTTAGATAAAAAGTCACCTAAAAGTAGTGAAACGTTCCTTGAGGTACCACTAAATTAAACCGGTTTTCGAGATCTAACACGATGGAGTATGAATTAGTCTAGGCCAAAAAGAGATCTGAAACACTACATCATATAAAAAAAATAAATAGTGAAATATTATTTAATTTAAAACAAGCAAAACTACTTAAAATGTAATTTAATTTGAAATGAAAAAAATTACGAATAGCTCGGAACTTGTCATAACTAGAATAAAAGAAAAGGAAATGAAAAGAAATGTTTGGTCAAATTCAAGAAAAGGATAAATAAAAGGGAAAGTGTGGAATTTACTCTTGGAAAGAGGAAGGAAGGGATCAAACCATTTTTTAACTTTAGGAATTAGGAATTAGGAATTTAAGACCAAAAGCAAAGGAAAGCATCTCGATCGATCGGTTGAGTTTGAGTGGAACCCTCAAGAATCCAAGAAATGGTATCTGTTGCTATCTATTATAGAGATGTTCATCCATACTAGCCTCGGATTTTTTGGGGCAATTAGATAGGATTTTGGATTTTAAGAAGAATTTAAATTTATGAGGGGTAAATATAAAAGACTAAAGTAAAAATAATATAATTTTAGGGACTATATGAATAAGCAGAAAAAATTGAGGCTAGATATATGAAAGATTAGTGAAAAAATGGAACTTTAAGGAGAGAATAAAAAAATTTAAGGGACAAATAAAAAGGATTAATATAAAAAGAATTAAACATTAAGGATTATTATAGAATAACTGAAAAGTTTACAAACCTCCACCTTTGACGACACCTTAAAAAGCTACATTTTGTTCGATCTTTCGAGTAATTTATCTATACAATTTCAGTATAATTCTACTATTAAATGAAAAATTATATATTAAGTTTGAGCTGCTCAATTTTTCACATGAATTAACGATAAATGAATTTTATATCACTTAATCAGAAATAACATTGGTTATATATTAAATAGTTTATATAATCTAAACATTTTCGTTAAATAATTTAGAATTAGAAGGTCAATATGGTATAAAATAATTGATCTATTGTTGAATTAACTATAGTCAAGATATTCATGCTAAGACTAAGAGATCATAAAAAGTTAATTATATCATCATTTAAGTATGACTTGATATGTATATATATATATTTTTAAACATGATTTTGACTTTATAACAAGTAATGTTTGATTGATTTATTTATTTTTATTCTTGGAACGTGTTTAACTAATAAGTTAAAGAGAGCGGATGCTTACTTTAACAACCATATATGTGTATATATATATATATATAGCTCTTAATTACTACTCACTCCGTCCATTTTTAATGGACGTTTTGACTTTGGGTACGTATTTTAAGGAGGTCGGATGACTCACTATTTGACCCCAAAAAATTTCGTACCTTTTTTCGAACGTACGTTAATCTTTAACGTACGTCCGAGAAAAAATTCGGGACAAAATTGTCTCAAATAGTGAGTCACTCGGCCTCCTTAAAATGTGTGCCCAAAGTCAAAGCGACAGTTATTTATGGACGGAGTACTTCTTTAGTACAGGAGCAATGAAGTATATATGTTTGCATGACATGTTCAATAATTTTTAACAATTAAGTTTAATTAAAGTTTCGAGTTCAAGTCTTGGCAATAGAGAAAAAAATGTCGAGACAGTCACCATTTTTTAAAAACCCAACAGAATTCGAACGAGATTAATTTCAGTTAAAAGGATATACAAAGATAAAAAATAACACCAAATTAATCATTATTATGGTAAATGGCAGTCCAAGAAATGATGGGTAGATTGAACTATTTTAGTGGTGGATATTTTTAAATTTACTCGAGTTAGGTACTATAAAATAAAATATTAATTAATCTATATTAAATTCGAACTAATGATTTCTTACTTAAGGAGTGAGAATGCGTATCCAACCATTTCCTATTAGACAACCTCTCGGTTATAAAAATTGCTGGTCCGGTTTTAAATGTAAGGGCAAATAATAATAAAGAGTTGAATAGGAGGGCTAAAATGGTCACTAAATGGCAATAGTGCTTCGTCCACTACATTAAGAGGCTTTTGTAAGGTTGCCTTAAATTTCCATAAGATTCACTGAATGGAGCAATCTCCTCTTCACTTTCAAACAAGAAATGTATCAAAATCAACATAGATAGATAGATAGATACCCTTAAATATAAGGGCGCTTTCGAACAAGACATAGCCCAATCCTTATCAATCCCCAACGGCATCTTTCACGTGATGCAATTGCTCATGTTCATGGCAATTGCATTTTTGGTGACCCTTATTTGAAGGGTATCTTTTGTCTCCATTAAATCTTCTCTCTTTTGCCCTAGTCTAGATGGAATCTTTTGTAATAATGGAGATGGGCAAATTTAACATTTTGTATGTACCTTTCTTCCAAGGCTGTTTTTGTCATTTTGAGTTTTTTTTTGGGGTCTATTCCCAGACAGCAGTAGTATTAGTAGCAGTTGTTGAGAGTAGCATTATTGTTTGCTCATGCTTTGTCCTTGCGAGAATTCCACGTACTAATGAATATGGTTCACATGTTGGTGCATATTTGCTCATTTATATCTTTGATTAACAACAGATATTTTAAATTAAAACCTCAATCTCAATAGAAACAACAACAATATTTGACATATGTGAAAACTCGATTAATAAAACATGTCATAAATTCACAATCTGAAAGTAACCCATCTCAGATTGGAAGGTTTTAATTAAAACTCATTGATAAAGAACAAAGCAAAATAAATGATCGGGTCCAAAACCACGAGAGAGAGTACGTTGGAGTGAGAATGTGAGGCGAGGGTGCGAAGGTCGGAAAGAGAAGGGCAGCCGCAGGAGAGAGCAGAGGGTCGGAGTGAGAAGGGCAGAGAAGGTGAAGGTCGGAGTGAGAAAGGCAGTCGGCGAGGGAGTGAAGGTGAAGGCCGCATTCGTGAGGGAGAGGGAGAGAAGGTAAGGAATGAGACAGAGCAGTCGCGAGGAGGGAGAGAAGGTGTGAAATGAAAAAGGGTAATTTTGAAAAGAGTACATTCCTATAACAATACCATATCATTCAGTGTCTCTAATTCCCTTCATCTGTTCCTTTCATTTAGCATTTCTCTAGACATTAACCTTTAGCATGCAGCTTGCAAGTTGCAAGGACATAAAATAAAACTCATTTTTTTTGCTTTTTCCCCACGTCACTTTAGTTAAAGGAATTGTTCCATCACAAAAAGGAAAAGAAATGAATCATAATATGGAGAGAAAGTAAATACATGTCGCTACGTAATTTAGAAGTTAATCAACAAACAGAAAATAAGAAAATGATTGGTACAAAACTAAAATTAAATCCGAAAACTAACGGATATTTTATTACTTTAATTTATAGTCAATCTTTTAGAACCGCCAAGAATAATAAATCTGTCCGTCAATTAATGTCAACACGTGGACACAGCAAGGACAGGCGCGTGGTAGCGACGCGATGGATAGGAGAAGTGGGAACAGCGGGGAATCGATTCGCCGCATACGAGGGCGGTGCTTCGAAGTTCGAACATCTAAATAAATGGCGGGTCCCATCGTCATAGATTCCTTCTTTTGTTTGTTTGACATTTTTGA
Organism: Viola odorata; assembly: GCA_963691705.1. NCBI lineage: Eukaryota > Viridiplantae > Streptophyta > Magnoliopsida > Malpighiales > Violaceae > Viola > Viola odorata. The sequence goes on from OY829544.1 coordinate 1,715,727, forward strand.
TGATCTTTTCCCGAATTAACCAAAATAAACATATAAACAAAATTCTGTCTGTCTTATACCCAAAGTCTCTCCTCCGTACTGTTTTGATCTTTTTCCTAATACCAATAGTTTCCCCTCTCCATCTCCACAACCTTTTCATCTGTTTCTGACCCAACAATTTCTCAGAAATCTAAAACTTAAACCCACAAGGCCACAACACTTCGTTCTTTTAACCAAAAGCCCCTCGAAAACGCTAATTAATTTTATCGTCATTGTATTTTCCGTTGACACATTCAGATATTTAAATCTTCCTTGTCTTTAAATCTTTGCCCTCAAAAAAAAGACTAAAAGGATCCATCTTGAAAACCATGCCAGTCAACATAGAATTCACGTGAATACATCGTCAACAAGCGAATATACGTTCTCTCTACACCTAAAAGTACAAAGAACGGACTGACGTTTGCGCAAATTTTCAATCTTTTATGACAAATGTTATAAAACATTTAAGAAAAGGGCGCAACGTGAATTGATGAGACCCATTTCATACTCATCCTACAAACTACATAGTTGGCATAATTCCTGTTAGGAAAAAGTTAAAAAATAACACGATGTATTTATATTGATTAACTCATTTGGCACCTCTATTTGTAAAGTGGTTTAAAAGGCACCTGCACTTAAAAGATATGACACATTTGACATTCGTCACTCACGCCGTCGGCCCTCCACCGTTAACTGCTGATGTAGCATGACACATGACTTGACACGTCATCAACATGATGACGGACATGTCAAGCCACGTCAGCAAATTCAACCCGAATCACGATGGAACGGATCATCTATTCGGTTGGCGAATGACGCGTCATTCAATGTAGGCTACACGTCGTTCGTGTGGCTTGCCAATCTAATTAGACGACATGTCGTCTATTGCGTATGATAAGTTCACACTTGTCTGCCGGTAACGCGTCGTTCGTTGATTTAGTGAGCGACGCGTTGTCCGAATTAACCAAATCCATTCAATCCCAAATAACCAAATCCGTTCAATCCAACCTTCTGTCGAGTCCATTCAATCCCAATAAACAACATCCATGAATCCCCTCACTCTCTCAATACCAAATTAATTCCAATTCCAATCCTCTGCCTCAATTAATTCCAATTCCAAATCTCCTCCCAAATTAATTCCAATTCCAATTCCAATTCCAATCCCCTTGCAATCAATTAAACTCATCTAAATCACTACAACTATCTTTGCCAAAAAAATCCGAACATAATCAGCATCAGAGCCTTTCCCAAATTAAAACCAAATTCAATTAAATCACAAAAGCCCAATCTGCCAAATTAAAAAGCCATCTTTCCAAATTAATTAAGCCATTTCCTCTACCGAATCGATTCCCAAAAAAAATCCAATTTCTCACCCTCTCCTTGATTGAATTTCTCACCCTCTTAATCACCAACCAAATCTCGGCCTCCACCACCAAAATCAATCACTATCACAAACCCAAAATCAATCACCATCACGAGCTCAAAATCCGACCGGCCAACCACCACTGCCAACAACACCCATCCTCACCACACACATCACAACCCAATCTACCACTAAACTGGACCACCTCACCGCGAAACCAAAACCAAAACCAGCCCCGACCATACACCACCTCAAAAACAACCATCTTGAGGTTGGGGATCATGACCTAGGAAGTCTATGGTTATGAAAAAGGTGAGGATTGCAAAGAAATGAAGTTGTTCAAATGCGGACATAATTTTTTATTTCCTGGTTCTATGTGTCAAGGAAGAAGTTGTTTCCAAAAAGAAATAAAGAAGAAAAGTGCAGATGAAAGGAATAAAAGAAAGAAGAAGAAGAGAGAAGACAAGGCTACGTTTGCAGCCAAAAATGAAAAAAAGGATGAAATAAAGAAAAGAGAGAAAATAGGAAGAGAAGAACAAAAGGAGTGAACGACACGAACAAAAATGAACTACGCATCGTTCACTTTTGTCTAACGAATCATCGTTCAAACACTTTAACGACACATCGTTTGATAGTCTATTTTAAAAAAGGAAAAAAATTCGAATTGGGTTTGTTGACGTGGCATAACACGTCATCATGTTGATGATGTTGATGACGTGGCATGCCACGTCAGCAGTTAACGGTGGAGGGCCGACGATGTGAGTAACGAGTGCCAAATGCTAAATGTGTCATATCTTTCAAGTGCAAGTGCCTTTTAAACCACTTTACAAATAGAAATGTCAAATGAGTCAATCAATACAAGTGCAGGTGCCATTTTTGGACTTTTCCCATTCCTCTTACCCACTTGTCAACCAAACAAACTAGAAAGAAAAGTAGGTGGGATGTTGGTTTTTTCATCCTCTACCATCAACAACCTCCTCTTTCTACCAAAAAAAACCATTTTTTTTTTGCGTTTTCAACTCCATTACTAACAATAGCAGGTCTGGAGGAAAAAAAATGAATTCAACACTCTAATTGTCGAATTCTAAAGGACCAAAAATCTAGGGTAGGTTCGACTATGTTGCCCCTGCATCATCACAGTGCACAAGAAACTTGTTTTGCTTGTAATATGGGCCAACCTAGAAAACAAATAGAATCAGGGATATGGAATAGAAGATAGAATACTAATATTTTTCCAAAAAAAGAAATTATTTCGATAATTTAAAACTACATGTGTGTACAGGTTACCGCATCAAAATGAGATTAGTGACTTCAACTCGAGAAAAATTGCCTTCTACTGGCTTTACTCTATGTATACACAAGCAACTCACTGTTCTGTCTTGATAAAATGAGCAGTCAAGAGCTTGCTGCTTCAGAAGCCGTCAAAGGTGTCGCGCCTCAAATTGTTCTTTTAGCTTTGACATCGCAAATGATTCTCCCCTTATTGGATAAATCCTTTTCAAGAAATCAGAGAGAACTTAGAGTAAGACAAAAATCCAAGCACCTGGTTTATATCACATTGTAAATTATGTGTTTGGTGACTACATAAAGATCATTAGTCTTTTCAAGGGAGTTGAATAACAAGAATAAATGGATAGCGACTTCATGATTGAATTGTTTTAACAAAATATCAGTCTTCAATGGTCACAATAAGGCTTTGAAAGAAAAAGGAGGCAGCATACCTGCAGATCATTCTGTTTTATGTATTCTCACATTCCTTCTGCCGTTTTCCCTTTGGCTCTGGTTCATCAGAACCTGAACAATATGGTAATATCAAGTTTATCACTAATTGGTCTATAAGATTTTCCTTTTTAAGCACACTGATTCAGAGTTACTTGTCTCACCGTCTTCTCTTTCTTGCTTAACCCCCCTTTCTTCTTGTAAAGAGTTGTCTTTAGCTACATGCAATACAAGATACTTTACTGAAACGACCTTAATGCTCTAGAAATTTTCAACAAGAGAAATGAAAGTCCAATTTAATGTGAATAATATGAAAGAACACTTAAACAGACATTTAGAAAATATACAAATGTCCAATCAGATCACGGATCATTCCCCCCCCAAGAAAATAAAGTGTACTCAAATGGAACCTCATTGCTCAAATAAAGTAGAGTTCATGAACTTTTGGGCATGTTCTGCCCTGGGAAATGAATGAGGACACCTAACTATTTTGAGTTTACAGTTTTAGTAGAGATAACAAGACTGTTTATCAGCCCAACAATGTAAAGGGTGCCCATTAATAAAGACAACTTCCTTAGAAATTTAAAAGAGAAATTGTAAAATGCTGATATAAAATGGCAAAAGGCAAACAAGAACCATAAAGCTTGTAGCAATAGCAACTTCAGAATCCTCAGTTTGCATGAACTTCTGAATGACAGCAGATATAATAGTCATAACATATAAAACCTGGAAGGAAGTTATCAAAGTGGACTAGCTAGAAATAATGGTGTCTATATTTAGTACTAACTCGGATGGTGGTAGGTGCCCTACATTACCTGCAGTCCTATTCTGGACCAATATGCAGGTGATGTGACAGGGGTATGCCTTCATTCGATTAAGTTTCAATGTGTTGCCTTATTCAGTATTCACAATAAAGCCATCAAATTACCTTCTAGAAAAAGGTTATGGCCAGGAAATTAAAAACTTCAGTAGCTCTACTATTGGACATGCAGTGTTGCAGACTCCAAATGCTTTTACTGATCTAAGTTTCAACGCCTTAAACAATTGACTCGTCATTATTTAGGATAGGGAACTGAACAAATTCGATGCATTGCCAGTAAGCAATATGAATTTAACTTTCACCTTCAAGAGGACCTATAAAAACAAACCTTTTTTAAGATGGCAATAATGAAAATCTGAAGCTGGAAGTTTTGTTACATGACAAAGCCACTATTAACTTTTTTCAAAAAGACCTATTATAACTATTCTTTTTGTATCTAAATGCTGGACGTTGCCCATTTCAATACAAATTACATACGAAGTAAATATTCAGCCAGAGCAAGTCAAGGTCACACAAATAACTCACTCTGCTACTATTATTTTCCACCAAGCAATATCACTGAGACCCTTCTTAAAATTAAACACAGCAGATTCTTCATTATCCATCCCAGCCCTTCTAAATGCGAAGCAAAACAATTATGGAAACAGGATGTATATCAACCAAAATACATATATCCTACTTAAAGTGGAAAAAACTAATATAGACCAATTCTGATCTAATATAGAAGAATTTAATGTCATCTAAAAATGAAGTAGCAAACCTTTTTGGGCAATAAAAACCAATTATCTGGCTTAACATAACTATAAACTGTAAAAAAAGAGTTCATTAAACATATACCTTCTGCTCCATTCAAGGGCAATATGTGCTTGGACAATGCTTTATTCATTTGAAACATGTCAACCGAGTCAACATAGAAAAGAGTACGTAATCGTTCATCACATAATATAGTTCTTTTGTTCTTTGGATCTTGCAAATTGTTCTCCCGGATATAGGCCCAAAGCTTCTTCACAACCTAAAGACAAAATGTGAAGGGAGAAAAGTATGTGATGACTTCAAACTAGGCCACAGCCTGAACAATAATTTTAAGTGTTCTACATTATTGAAATGCCAATATCAGGCATCTATTAACACCTCTGGTCTGGCCAATTCAGACACTCCCATGACGTCTTGCAGTTGTGGAGAAAGGCTACACAATTTATTGAAGCCACCACCTCTTTTCTTAACCTCTCCATCCACCTTGGTAGACCTACTACATAAGAATCTAGTTTAGACATTAACACTGATGGACTTCCTTTCATAATGTTCTAATACATTTGTATTATTCTTGTATCCACGAAAGTCGATATGAGCAACTTCTAGCATGTCCAGCAGGGAAACATTTAGGTTTCAGAATACTATTGGACAGTCACAAATATGAAGTTAAATAGACACAGAAAAGAGACCTACCCTCCTTTCTTTCTCCGCCCATTACTTTCTTTCTTTACATCCTTCTCTCTTTTCTTATCTCTCTTTTCATTTTCTTCTCCCTCGTCCTCTTGGTCATCATCTTCTTCCACAGCGTTGTCTCCAACTGAATCAGAATCATCGCCATCTTCAGGTTTCACTTTCGGCTTCCCAGTTTCTGATAGTACGTTAAATGTAAGCATTAGTAGATCAGCCAAATTCTTATATAATAGAACTTTAGGATGATGTCGCTAAGGTAGGTAATTAAGAAGATTACAGTATACCGTTAAACGAAATAAAGCTGAAGTTCAACGTGGAAGCCTGTTTGTGGTAGTTGAACTTGAAATTGCAGAAAATATAAACATCCTAAAGTAATCCAAATGCTGGGGGGGAGAGAGATTAGCTTTAATGTAAAACAAAGTGCACACCAAAGAGAACAAATACAATTAACTTGCGAGCACCAATCTTTTAAATACCAAGCACACCTTTTCAACATTAAAAAAACATTAACATAAAATTCTTTTTTAATCCATTCACCAAATTTACAAGAATCCGAGTACAAGATATATACTAACAACAGGTTTCCTCTCTTCCCTAGTAAATTGAGTGTTAGAATTCTTCGAATAGGTAATGTTCATATTTCTTGTTTTCATGGGAAGGAGAAGATCTAAACTACATCACGAAAGTAATGAAGACTAATAGAAAGACCATTCTTAAGCACAAGGAACCGCTCTCCATCATTCATTGACTTACAAAAAAACAGAATTCATGGTCACAGAACTGAACTTGAAAATTCTGTGTGAGTAAATACTTATATTTTTCATTCCCATGAGACGACCCTAAACTGAATTCTTTAAAATAAGAATACCACCACATGGTAGAAATAAAAGCATAAAACAGTAAGAGAAAATACCATCTAATGGCCAAATGTGCTTGGTCAGGGCTTTATTCATTTGAAACATATTGATTGACTTCACACGAAAAACCGCATTCAAGGCTTCATCGCATATTATAGTCCTCCGGTTCTTTGGATCCTGCAAATCCTTCTCTCTAATGTAGCTCCAAAGCCTCTTAACAACCTACAATAACACAACAAACAGAAATCATCAATAAGCTGCAGTCTTCAAACACACACACAGAAACTAACAACTGGAAACAAATCATCTAACTCGCAAATATACCTGAGGTCTTGCTAGTTCAGCCACTCCAAATAACTCTTGAAGCTGTGGCGACAAACTACATAACTTGTTGAATCCACCTCTCTTTTTCGTAACTTCTTTCTCTTCCTCTTTTGACCTAATAAAACAAAATAACATAACATAATGACATCTAAAAATCTCATTTCCTGATTAAATTTATTTTGTAGACATTGTTATGAACAGAAAGGAAAGGAAAAAGGCTATAAAACGATTAATAACTACCTTTCTTCCCCGTCCTCTCCCTCTCCCTCTCCCTCTTGTTCTTTTTCTTCTGGGCCATCCAAAACGACGTCGTTGTCATTTTCTGTTTCGTCTTCTTCATTTCTTGTTCCATTCTCTTGTTTCTCTCCTTCTTCGTCCGGTTGAGATGGTGTGTTGAGGAAAACATCGATTTGTTCGCTGATGAAGACTTTCCGGTCAGATAAATCAGCGCCGAAGTCCTCTTCCAGTTGGCGGCGGATGCTGCCGGGGGTTGCGGTGTCAAGGTCCGAATTCTGGAGTATGTCTCGGAGCCGAGCCACTAAGTCCGAGTCCGATACCATTTGTTTGTCTTGGGATTCCGGTAAGCAACGAAGACGTCGAGCTTCTTGGAGGTGGTTTTTCCGGAGAGCGGAATTTTATTTTATTATTTATTTTTTCGGTTTTTTCTTGTGTATGCGAGATGGCGTTCGTTCATGCAGGTAGCGAATGAGAAATAAGAAATGGAGATTAGTGTAGGGGCAAAACTGGAAGTTAAGTGAACCCAACGACGCCGTTTATGTGTGGTGAGTTAAAACGTTTACGCCAGGTATCTGAGCAAATCTACTTTCTCGTGCACTGTTTCGTGGTGTGGAATAAATATTCAGATTTCATGTACTAACAATAAATATTTAGATTTTATAGTGATTCGTTACTTTTTATCTTTTTAATTTGTATGACCATTAAGGTAACGAGTATTTGATTTTGATCGGGACAATAAATGAGTCGAGCATAGTTTTGTTGTATGCAAGTTTAATATCAAATGATAAACAAGTCGACTCTTCAACGAGCCTGAATCTCATATTATGTAATAGAACAAACTCATAACTTACCTCGGAAAAAGAACATATATTTACTAACCGAGTTACAACTTTTGTGCAACATAATTACTTTGTTTGGAAATCAAGTTCTACTTATGTTTAGTGGTTTGGCACTTAAAAGAAATGGGAAAGCATTTTTTTAGGACATGGAAAATAAAATAAATAATACATTTTACAGGGTAATACTGTATTTGAGATGTTAACTTTTTTAAAAATAATTTCCTGAGACAATTAATTACTAGTATGTAAATCAACAAAGATAAAAGAAATATATTCCTTTTTTATATTCACGAGGATTAGAATTATGAATTATGAACTATGAATATACATACATGATCTTTATCCCCTGATTACATATCCTCAAATGACTTGCAAAAGAAGGTATCTTCTAAGGCAGAACTGTTTTTTAGGAATTTTTAATCAACCAGTTCAATGGGAGAAAAGCTTTTACACTATCAACATTCAACAACATCGACATGTACAACTACGAAGTTAAGAAAGGCACCGGGAGCACCTCAAATGAACTGATGACGAACATGGCATCCGATGAATAAAATCCAAGCTCCATGAACCTCTGGATTTAGCATTCCCGTTTCTGGGTAGCACTCTGGCTTTTTTTCAATCTTTGGTTAGCTGAGGAAATCCTATTGAAGGAGAAGCTGAATCTCACAGCTAAGGCTTCACCCGTAACAGAACTAGGAATCTTCCTTGTCACTGCATTCATGTCTCTTCGTCAAAATCAGACCCACTATCAAAGTTTACAGTTTCCCCGTCAGTTGCATCACCGTTTGCATCACCAGGGTTTAGATGATCTTTTAATTCATTTAAAATGTAAGGCTCGATCAGCTGCCAGAAACGTGTGGAATCAGTCCCCAGAAAACCTATCCAAAATACTCTCCCCTTTCTCTTTACCCTGCAATCCAGTGATTTTGCTTTCAACATTTTGACAACCTTTCCTACACCATCGGTACTTCCCTTTACCTTCAGCAAAATATCCCCTGACGGTGTTCTGTAACCACCATACATATACCAGTACGCAAGGACACGTGGTGATAGCCACCGATGAATTAGCTTTGGTATCGCAAGGCGGCCTTTCGGCCAAAACTGGTCAGCATAGAAGGCAAAACAAGTGTGTGTGATGGTAGAGAATCTGTCAGGTATATCATCGCTACCATCAGTAGGTTTAAAAGTTGGGTGCACCCACTCATGGTACCGGTCATGTAAGTGTCTCCTCAACACAGAATGTACGCTGGAATCCTCATCGAAGTCAAACTGAATCATGTGTTTCTTCCTCGCTCCATCTGATACAATTTGCAAACCACCCAACAGCAAGCCCACTAAAATTTCTCTTTGCTCTGGGCTCAACTTGAGGCTTACAGGCCTCTTCACAACTTTTCGCCTCAAGCTCAGGGCATAGTCAAGTATTTCTATCAATGGCGAATCAACATCATATTTCTTTTGGCTCATTAGACCGTATACCTTCTCTACCTTCACATGGTCTCCAGCAGAGAGGTAACCACTTAGAATGGTATTACAGGATCTGGCGTTAACACCAACTGCTTCATTGCCACACATCTGGTTGAAGATCTCCTCTGCGATGTCAAGCTTACCAACTTTGACCAAAGAATCCAAGTATATGTTGTAAACAGTTCGGTTGGGACGACATTTCTCGAGGCACTCAGAAAAGGCAGACTCTAGCTTCTCGTGCATGCCTAGATTGAGGTACATATTCATTAGATCAACAAAAGATGGTAATGGTGATTTCATGTCACTCTTAACAAACTCTTGCATAAGTGATTCTGCTAGGTCGACCTCTTGAGCCTTACACAAGACCTCTGTGATTTTATGATATGCTGCAACACTGGTGGAGCTTAATCGCTCCTGCATCTCCCTGAAAACATCCAAACATTTCATTGGTTCTCCAGCCTTTGAAAAGACTTCCATTCTATACACATAAACTTGACATGATAGACCACCATCAATGCCGACGAGTTTCTGCCAAGTTCTCTCTGCTTCCTCCAGATCACCATCCTTGGAACAAGCTCTCAAGATGGACACAAGAACTTCCTGGCCCTCCTCTATTCTTGCTTGCTTCATCTCTTTCCTCAGTTCTATAATCCTCTCTTTATCTATGGTATCCTGATGGCTATGAAGCCAAATTAGGCCACCAAAAATATCCTTTTGTATCTCAAGTCCTAATGTCACCAAGTTATGATAAATAAACTCAGCCTGTTTAAGATAATGCTTAGATGTACTCTCTGGTTTGCTTACAAGAGCTCTGAAGAGAGCATTATGCAAGGTTAACCGTGGGCGATGACCTCCCAACTGAATCATACGATTGTAAATGCTACATGCTTCATCCAGACTACCTTGAACTGGTGCACTAAGATATGCAATAACAAGAATATGAAAAGTGGATTCGCTCGGAACACGCCCCTGACTGACTATGTCGTCAAATATCTCCCTGCATTTAGCATACTTTCTCTCCTTGCCCATGTAATCTGCCAGCTTTGTGGCCAGGGCAAAATCAAAACGATACCAGGACTGCTGTATCATCCATTTATACACCTATTGCCAAAGAAAACAGGCAAAAATTAAAATGCTACAAAACCCTATCTAAATAAATTCTTTCTAAATAGAAGATAAGGTTTTAACAATTCAATCTGAAGAACTACAGGCATAGTGTTTCTCGCAAAGAAGAGAAAATCACAATCATGACCCATTACTACTAAAAACAATGCATATTAAAACAAACTAGTTAAAACAAAAATGTAGAGAAGATGACACCTTGAAGCCAGCCTCATTTTCACGAATGCGTGTGCAGTGAACAACAACATAGGTGGCATCCTCCTGCCTCATCCACTTTCTCTGAGCATTGAGAATTCTCACCAAAGTTCCTGACTTGTGCGCCGGCAGTTCCTTACACAGCCAAGCCAATTTCGCCCTCCTCCATTGCTCCGGCAACTCTCCCAAATCCTTCACTTCAACCGTCGGCGTATCCAAATTCTTCATATCCCCACCAGCCCCCGAAAACCCGGGATGATAGTCTTCATCAAATTTAAAAGTATCAGCTTCATTCTCACCGGAGAGGTCCGACTTGTCTTCTAAGTATTCGACGAAAGTACCCAGACATTTTACGCGAGGAAATGAGCGGGACTTTTCATGGGTTTTGGTGGCAGGGAAGCGGAGAAGACGGCTGTGGTGGTAGGAGAGTGAGATTGGGAGGGAGCGGGAGAAGAGCGGTGAGCGAACAGGAAAACAGAGGTTTACTGTATTGGGGTTTAAGAGGAGATCAGTCTGAACGGTGAGGATAAGAGAAGAAGAGAGGTCGTGGGCAGCAGCGGTTAGGAACATGCCTTTTGACTTTGCCGGTAACGGGGGTGGTGTTTAATGCGGCGGTGGATGCAGCATGTCACAGCCTCAAGAAGCTCAGCAGGACACGTAGCTGAGGAAGAAAAGACGGGAGAAGGAGTAACAGAAATGCCAGCTCAGCAGACAGTTATAAACAAGTAGCCAACTTGTTATAACTGTTGCAACTTGTTGGAATTAGTTAGAGTTAGTTAACTACTCTAGTTAAATAGTTAATCATGTCAGTTAGCTAGCTTAGTTAGAATCAGAAGTATAAATAGGCAGAAAAGAAAATAAACAGGCAGCTTTGTATTTTGCAATCAATTTGTACACTTTTATTCAATGAATACAATACATTGTTTTGGCTCAATGAGTCAGTGAATCAAAGCTCTATCATTCCATCTACAAGTCCTACCTACCTTCATCTCCAAGTCTTCCGTTGTAATCATCTCCTTCTACCTTCTCTCATTCCTCCATTGTTGATCAGTCAAGCTTTTCTCTTCTGGTTTGTTCTTGTCAAGGCCTAGACTTGGATTGGCCCGTGACACAGCAGGGGAGGGAGAGGCGATGAGGTTTGAGAACGGAGACTCGGGTCGCAATTCTGGTTAGGAGCAAACAACACTCTTCAACCAGTAATGGATTTTCACTGGCCTGGCCTTGAGTGTAAAACTCGCTTGCCATATGTCGTCAATCCTGTAATTTACACACTCATCTTTTGTTTGATTCTCTTTGTCGGCCAAATTCATCTTTTGAGTTTGAGTGGTGTTTCATTTTTGGAGTCCACTACCAATTGGGCCTGGAAGATAAAAACATAATGAAACAAGCCCATTAAATATTCGAGGGGTGAATTGATGTGCTACTTGCACCAACCACCAACTATTTAGTACAAGAACTAATGCTGTACTACTTAAACTTAAGTTATAAATGCAGTTTTTTTCCAAGGAGAGTTGACACTAAAACCTGTGCCCAATAGTTCTGTACTATTCGTATCAACCAAAAAGTATATTATTATTATTATTATCTATCGGAACTAATCTCGTTTAAATATTATTAAACCATAAATAAAATGACTCTCTTAATGTGATATTATATTCCATTATCGAATTTAAAATCGTAAATAACGATGAATGAAGCTTCTTACCACGTAACCACAACGATGTACTCCCTCCAAATTTGCAGAGGGAGTATTATTTGAGTTATTTTGCTGTCCCAATTAATCGGTGTCGGAAGTCGGTAAGAGTAGCTTTTCTGTCAACGTTTACCATAGCCATCCCAATCAATGCTTGCTCGTGCTCGGCCATATGTGTTTTTACACTAGCTTTAACGCTTCGTTTTCTTTTTTTTCTTCCGTTATGTTCATTTTGTATCTTCATGTTATTCTATTTAATTAATTTAGCAATAAGGGTCTACTTAATTTGCCTTTTTTTGACGAATCAAAAAAATGATTTTAATAGGGGGAGGAAAACAAAAAAGGAAAGAAAAGTCTCCTCGTGACGTGTGAAGCACTGAACCTTATCCAAATAAAAGCCCATATCTGTAATTCCACGTCAGCGAAGGTTCCGACAAACAAACCTATAAAAATAGAAATATCAGGGTTATTTCCGTCATTACAAAAACCTTCAACGGTTTTGGACAAAAAGGAAAAGGAGGAGAAAAACCAAGAACGAAGATACTAATTCGTTATTGACTGTTGATAATTTGGTATCATTTTTTTTCAAAGATAATCTGTTTTCTACTCAATTTTCACCCAATTCCCCATTTTTATAAATTGAACAACTGCCTAAAAATAAAAAAAATGGAGTATAGTTTCGAGTCACTAAACATTAGATAAAGCGAAGAAAAAAAAGCAGAGCAATAAACTAAAAGCGTGGAGTGTGGAACTGTAAGTTAAAAAGAAAAAGAAAGCAAAAGTTCATCACGAGGAGCTATCCATCCATCCATGTCTATCTCTGCAACTCCCATTCTCTGGTGTGCCATCAAAAACCCTAATAAATAATCAATTAATAATTAAGAAAAAAAAAACCCATATGGGTATGGGTGGGTGAGGATTTCACGAGCTGGGTTAGTTCAAAAAACCAAACTTTTTCCTTTTTTTCGTTGTTGGGTTTTGGGTTTGCTTCACCAATCCAATCCTGTGGTTCTGCTCTTGCCAGTTGCCGCACCAAAATCCCACACAGCTTTCTCTCTTTGGGGAATTTGATAATAATGTGAGTGATCTGTTTTGGTTGCCTCTTTTCTTCCCTTTATTTATAGAGTGAGAGAGAAGAAAGACATGGATCGAAGACCGATGACGGGTGGGCCTGGTATGGATTTGCCGATTATGCACGACGGTGACCGGTACGAGCTTGTCCGAGATATCGGGTCTGGGAATTTCGGGGTAGCTAGGTTGATGAGGGATAAGCAGACTGATGAACTTGTTGCTGTCAAGTATATCGAGAGAGGTGAGAAGGTTAGTGCTTTGTCCTTTATCTTTCTTTATTTTTCTCACTTCGATTAACAAATTAACTATTTATTTGTAAAATTTCCCTTCTGGCTTTTCAAATTAAGCTACTGATTGTTTAGCTCAGCTTGTTTTCCCTCTTTTCGACTTCATTTCTATGGACTCTTCTATACCAATTAAGGTTTATGATACATTTTAACGAATGTCTGTCTTATGATTGGTGTTGAGCTGTGATAAAACCAAAACTTGTTATGATCAGTTACAAGAGTGCCAGAATTGGAATAGCTCGCCGCAGTAAGTTCAGTTCTATCTTAGCTGTAATCACTGATATACATTTTTCCTTGCTCTGGTAACAGATAGATGAAAATGTGCAAAGGGAAATTATTAACCACAGGTCGCTGAGGCACCCCAACATTGTCAGATTCAAAGAGGTTTGTCAATCCCTGCACTTTATTATGATTCTACTTTGCATGGGATGTTTTTCATTCAATACCTTATTACTTGGATGATGTAACGGTAGGTCATTTTAACGCCAACACATCTGGCTATCGTGATGGAATATGCTTCTGGTGGGGAGCTCTTTGAGCGGATATGCAATGCAGGTCGCTTTAGTGAGGATGAGGTTTGTATAAACAACATTTATTTTGCATTATGCCTTATAATTTTTATCTGTTCATTCTTATCTTATTGTAGTTGTTTATGATGTAGGCACGCTTTTTCTTCCAACAACTTATATCAGGAGTTAGCTACTGTCATGCAATGGTTGGTACACCAAGTTTTCTACTTTTGATTTTTATATCTACTTCGTAAAGAAAAAAAAGTTTAATTATTTCTTCTTATTTACTCCTTTTGAAGCAAGTATGCCATCGTGACCTGAAATTGGAGAACACATTGTTGGATGGAAGTCCAGCACCCCGTCTTAAGATTTGTGATTTTGGTTACTCCAAGGTAATGCGATCCAATAGTTTCATTCTGAAGTTTACAAATGGTCGTATGTTTGTATTGTTACTATCAGTGAGCTACAGATCCATTTTGGAATTTATGTGCTATTTTTGTATAACACAAAGTTTATGCTCGGCCATGAGCTGCTTTTTTTGCGTTCATTACTTTTTCAAATACCTTTGTTTTCACGCCGGTGATTGCTCATGTACTTGCATATTGTTGTCTTCATTTTCCTTTAACAGTCCTCAGTGCTGCATTCACAACCAAAATCTACCGTTGGAACCCCTGCATACATTGCCCCTGAAGTGTTACTTAAGAAGGAATATGATGGCAAGGTAATAACTGCCTACTAGATTGAGCTGTAGAATAATGTTTGTGAGACTTACATGTATTATCTTGGTTTGTCTTTGTAAGTCCCCAATGTCATTACTTTGCCTTTGTCTGCATGTTAGCTATGCAAGTCAAGTTCTAAAATGTGACTAATGAATCAAATAACCTTACCCCTCTGTTTACTCTTTGTTCTCAATTGTAGTTTTATTTACTCACTATATTTATCCCTTCTCTCCGTAATAGTTGTTTCCTCTTACTCCAGTCTGTTCTTGGTAGTAATAGACAATGATGATGTATAAGTTGCAGTTAGAATAGGTCTAATATTTTGAGATGCAATTCCCTGTTTCAGATAGCAGATGTATGGTCTTGCGGAGTTACTTTATATGTTATGTTGGTGGGAGCATACCCTTTTGAGGACCCTGATGAGCCAAAGAATTTCCGCAAGACGATACATGTAATTGACCACTCCTTTTCTAGCTTAATGAATGCTGATTTACTGAGACGCCTCACTAAAATATTTTGTTTTTTTCTTGCAGCGAATCTTGAATGTCCAATACTCGATCCCTGATTACGTGCACATATCTCCAGAGTGTCGGCATCTGATCTCGAGAATTTTTGTAGCTGACCCTGCAAAGGTCAGCTATTTTTGGTACCTGAGATATATTTATGACTATATAATGATCACCAATTTATGCTCGGGAAGTACTGTGTTTTTTGCTATCTTATCGACATTGTATTGTGGTGAAGATTAACTAATTTGTATTTACCTTTGCAACAGAGGATAACCATTCCTGAAATCAGGAATCACGAATGGTTCCTAAAGAATCTTCCAGCAGATCTCGTGGATGAAATGAACAACCAGTTTGAAGAGCCTGATCAACCGATGCAGGGCATTGATGAGATCATGCAAATAATCGCGGAAGCCACCATACCTGCAGCCGGCGCCCCTAGTCTCAACCAATATCTGCACGGCAGCCTGGATCTTGATGACGACATGGATGAGGATCTGGAGACCGATCCTGACCTTGACATTGATAGCAGTGGAGAGATAGTATATGCGATGTGAATGCCAATAGGGTACGCATATTTCTTTTCGAACACACCCTGCTAAGCAAGTATGAAACTGAAAGTACAAACAAAGGAAGGATGAAGGTTCCACTGTTGCGTGGTTAGAGATTTCTAATTTTCAGATGAGAATCTGTTTGCATGCTTGTGTCATTGTGATCATCACGTCCCGATAGAGGAGCGCGTTATTCTGTATTGTGTTTTTTCCACTTGTACGTGGTTATATATGTAAAATGTGTACTCTCAACGCAATAATACCGATTAAAGTCTCAAATGTTGTATCAGTAATTCATGGTTCTCTATAATGTTGTGTCCCCAGACTCTGTTTATGGATTGAATATTCGTGGCTGATTTAGATAATCTATGATGTATCAGAAAAAAAGGAAAAGGAAAAGGAAAAGGAAAAAATCACCCCTTAAAAAAGTTGAATACTTGTGATGAAAGATTAACTAGTGCCTAATTATACAGGATCTTCCATGATTTACTCCAATTTTTTTTTTAAGGTGTTTTTGTATTTTACATAATGTTAGAATTTAACATTATTGGGTTTTGAAAAAAGGATAACTTTCCTAAAATAGTTTGTTTCATTTACTATTATATTCGAACTCAAGATATAAGTTGATTACAATCGATGTTCTTGTCCCTGGAACGCAACAAATATTCTTTTGCAAACAGCTTTAACCAGAAAAAAGTGTTCTTTTTATACTGCTGGTGTTCACTTATAGAAGTTTGCTATAGAGAGAGGCAACATTTTGTGGATATCTTAAATGCAATATTATTTAAAAAGGTTATGGCTTAGGAAGCAAGTCTGGGTGGTGCAGTTGGTTATGACGTTAGTCTCACATAAAAAAGGTCGCCAGTTCGAACTCGTGCTGAGACAGTAATTTTTTGTGATTGCCTGACATTTAAAACAAGCTCAGAATATTAAAAAACTGGACTTGAACCCGACGTGAATCGAACACGCAACCTTCTGATCTGGAGTCAGACGCGCTACCATTGCGCCACGGATCCTACTGGATGACTATGTGGTGGATTTTATCTCAAGTAAGAAACATCATAGAGAGAGAGTATGATATCCTGTAATCTTTTATAATACCTAGTAGTAGTGAACAATAATAATATAGGAATACACATCGTTCAAATTGAGCCACAGAAAAACCGTTCATGGGCATATGCTACTATAAAACCTGCAAGCCGACCTGAATGAAGGGCCAGTTAGGAAGAACAAAATCTAGTCAGGTGAAGGCAATGTAGTATACAAGGGCATATAGGATTCTCATGATCAAAAAAAGCACATGATTGGAAAAGACGTTAAAATGAAGCAGCTTTAAACATCCCGGCCGTTAGCTTTGAGAAGGAACTTCTTCCTGAGCAGAAGGATTCGAACCATTGGCTGTATTTGTACCATCATGAATTTCAGCTCCATATGCTGACGATGACTGCGGAGGAGGAGGCTCATTGCTTGGTGCTTGTGACTGGGACTGTCCCTCAACACGTGGTGGCTGTCCATGTCCATAGGTGAGATTCTGACTCCCATGAGCAGCATAATTTGCAGGTGGAGGGGTTAGCTGAAGAGGATATCCACCTTGTCCATAAACTGGTTGAGTGGCTCCATATGCACTTTGAGGATAACCTGATTGATCATATCCCGTCTGATATGCTGGTTGGCCGGCGTAGCTTGAAGGAGCCCAGTATGCTTGTGGGGTGTTCACTGGTTGACTGTAAGGATATGGTGGATATGCGCGAACTTGTGAAGTTGGTTGGGAAGAAATAGCTGCATCCATACCATAACTTGTAGTTGCATATGAGTTTTCAGTTGCTGGAATTTGACTAGAGATGTTCTGCCCGTAGTTTGTTGGCTGCTGTCCAGAAGCTTGATCATAATTGTTGCCAGCAACAGGCGTCTGGCTGTACCCATAGCCGGGATTAAGTGAAGCTGAGCTCATTTGAGGTTGTTGTCCGTAGTAACCGTACCCAGCAGTTACTTGCGAAGGAGTTTCGGAAATGGCTGATGCATTTGACTGATCCCAAGCTGGTTGTTGGCTGGTGTAGTTACTATAATATTGCGTGTACCCATATTGGGGCTGCTGTTGCGTTTGAGGTTGCCCTTGCTGGCTCCAATTAGTGGGGGCAGTATAAGCTTGTTGGGAATAGGTACTGGGTACAGAAGGAGTTATGATACGCTTCTGCAAAGAAACCAAAATACAACAAACTCTAACGAAGGAAACATCTTGTTGCACATAAAGCTTAAATCATATGCCTGTAAGAAAAGACCCTAGCTACTACAGTAGCTTTAGGTAAGTTTACTCACAGCAATTTCACATTCCTTTATTTAGCCTTGGGAAGTATTCCCGAAATTGGTAAGGTCAAGTATACTTTACCATTTGACTATGTTACATCTCAAAATTCTCTACGAGCTATTCTGGTATTAAATCAATGTATACTTTTCTACTCCAAGGCAGCTTCATTTTTTTGGCCTTCATGTTACTGTAAATGTAAGGAAAAGTTCCAAGAAACACACTCATGACTCATTCCAATTCCGTCCAACCAAAATCATAAATATTTACTGATCTTGTAGTATACAGCATAATATAACACGAGTAGGAATTTTACTAATGCAAGACTTACTCCACTGATTACTTCATTAACCAATTCTTTCGCTGCTTCAATTTGTTCTGTAGTGCCATTTATATAAACCGTTCTCTCTGTAGCTGTGTCACCTGGAGGTAGGTGAAGGGGAATTATCTGAAGAAAGAAAACACCATATCATGCCAAATACAAGCAAAAGGACACACAATAAAAAAAACATTGAAGCACAACACGCGGGGATATTGAGAATAATAGACAGGATTTCATAGTCCAATGCATTGCTAAAGCAGATGTAAAGCAAACATGAACTGAAAATTAGTCGACTAAGTATATAAGAACTTATAGTTCCTTTATCTCTCTACGTAACTTGCCATTCTTCTTACCAACACAATGATCTTTATGACACCAAGCATACATTTCTTTTCCTTTGACAAATAGGAGATGCAATAAAACTAAACATCCCTTCCCTAAAGCAATGAGAGCACTTCAAATCCTAGAACAGATTCAGTTCACATCTACTGTAAACCTATAATTACCATTATCAAGACCACAAAAATTCACAAGACTCCTGCACTGCCACATTATGTATTGAAAAAGATAAACAATTTGTTAATGTGCGTTCTTTTCTCCAATTGTGATTTTAGTCCTCCATATAGCCATTACCATACCTGCATGCGGCCCCCAGATTTTCCTTGCATGTATTTAATGGTTTCGCCACCCTTGCCAATAAGCAATCCAACCTACAACCATGAATAATACACAATCCAGCAAAATTAATCCAATTCCTTATACATAACTCCACCTTTAAGAGAATAAAATCACTAGATTCACCTTATCATTAGGAACTGTCACTGCATACTGTTCACCTCCACCAGATTGCTTTGTACTTAACCCTTGAGCCACAGATGAACCAGACCCTCCTGCATCACCCTGTTTCAAATAGTTCAGAAATCCACAATTATAGCAGGGTTCCCCCCCCCCATGCAGACTACTTTCAAGAGCTAAAACACAACTTGGGTTTAACTTACCTCCCATATGACATCATTAATAAGCTGTTCAGCCCTGCTAATCTGATCTGAAGTACCCATCAACTCGACAACCCTCGTCAATGAATGAGGATCTACTTCATGGTCCTTTGCGATTTGAATTTTTGCTCCTGACTGCAGCTGATTATACTTAATAGTCTCCCCTCCTTTCCCTATAACCACTCCCACCTGTTGCACACATCCAAAATTTAGACACAAAAACCAGCCACCGAGCACAGTGTAGACACACAATGCCGTCATGATTACCTTCCCATTCGGAATACTAATTCTCTTACTCGTCGTAGCTTCCACTCCATAATGCTGACTTGCAACTGAAACAAACAAAACCCTAACTAATTTAGGGGAAGGATAACCCAGAACCATTCTAATTCCTCTATCAACCACTAATTTAGAACTCAGAACACAACCAAACATGGTCTTAAACACGCCAATTTATTAACGAAAATATGCAGAAATTCGAGAAGAGAAGAAAAACGTTGTTACCCGGGAAAGAGGGGTTAGGGAAGGGATTTGGATGCGAAGAGAAAGAATCGTTCTGCTCGATACGCTGCCGTTTGGGTTCGGCATCGTTGACGAGACGTGACGCAAGCTGTTGTGCTTTCTGCTTGGCGAGTTCCAACGAGTCTAGTAGCTTTCTCTTGTTGATGTCAGTAGAGAGCTGATTTAGCTGCTCGTCTTGTTCTCTTTCCGGTTGTTGTTCACCCATGACGACGAACTTGGAAAGCGAGGGCGGTAATGTTGAGGCGGCGACACCGAAATTCGGCGGCCGAATTTTTTTAGCGGAGGGAGGAGGAGGAGGACTGACAGGAATGAGAACGTAGGAGGGAGGGGACTTCAAATCGATTATACAGAGACTACCCGCGAACGGCGCGTTTGCTGCCCGGATTCGGACTTTTGACTGATTTTTGTTTCGGCCGTCTCTTTTAAGCCTTTAAACGACGTCGTTTAATACTGAAGTATAAAAAACACGAGTACATTAAAAAAAAAAAACCAATGCAAAAGCAAATATATGGAATTTATGAACAATTCAAAACAAGACAAGTAAGCTCATAAAATCTCAACTCAGTTGATAAAATTTGTTTGACATTCTAAAAAGGATAAAAAATAATGATGACTAAACTCTATAACTGAGGAGTAACAAAATTTCCTTGCATTCCTTCTTGTACTCTTACAGCACAACATAAATAAGAACAACATGTCCATGAGAGGCCTCGCAATCCGAAGTAAGGAAATTAGAGCTTATTCGTTCTCAACATCATTGCTATTTACTGGATCACTGTGCAAGGTTGCTCCAGAGGTCGTTCTGGGTCTCCTATACCATGTAAATGCAAACCATAGAGTGCTCCATAAGATCCCATTGGCGAAGTGTGGAATGAATATGCGCCCCCAATAAGGGTAATATGGTCCCGGATATTTGATCAGTGAGGAGAGCAATGCAATCAGTATTAGATGCCAGGGAACTTCAGCATCCTGCAAATCACAACAACAAAAGATGAGAGTTGCATCAGTGAAACTTTCGAGTAGAATTAGTCTAACAGAAGAACACGTTAAAATAGATGGCTCAAACAACGACGAGTTTATCTACCTTGAGAAGTGGAGATAGTTCCAAGGCAGTTTCTTGCAGTACAACTCCAACTGCTAAACCAATGAGGAGAGGAAAAGGGACAAGGAACAATCTCCTTTGATGTGCACAATAAGACATTTCACTAAGGGAGGACACAAACAGTAAAGGTACACACAAGTATTTGACAACCGTCACAACAAGATCAACGAAAAGCTGAGTGAAGTTCCCCAATGTTCTATTCCAAGGGAAGCTCTTGACTGGTTGAGGAGCACCGTCCCAGACTTTTTTCGCCTTTTTAATTAGATGGTCAAGGTTTAACTTCTCAGGCTCACCTGACTGCCCAGCAGCCATATTAACTGCACAAGAGATATTGACCCGGGATTTGTGAAAGATCCCATTCCCTTTTATGCTCAAACTGCAGCTGGGTGAATTAGAAGATCGAGACAGTCCCTGCTACAAGGCAATGATGGTTATGGTTTGCAGATGGCACACATATATAGTTTTCAGATGTAATGAGTTTGAAGTGAGATGTTTTCAAGACATCATAAGGATTTGCCAAATCTGTTAAATCAGAACAGGTTAGATTCAAAAGACACACACACATCAATGATTCAAGCTGCATTCTCTCAGCAAGTTGCATTATCACATAGAAACTGGTAATGTTCTGCATCCAACATAAAACACAGAAACATCATGCAGGCCAAAATAAAGCATGAAAGCAATGCCTATAACCTACACCAAATTCACTTCCTAGAAAATGAAAAACCATTACTATAAAAAAGAAACATCAACCAAAAGCCTGTCTCTGGTCCTTAATCCTAAAAAAAGCTTAAATATCAATTTTAAGCATGTGAGGAAAATTGAGCACTAAAAAGTTAAACTCTATACTGACAAACTGCCAAATGAGCAGCAAGAAATGTCCCAAATAACCAATTAAACCTTTGTCATCCACAGATATGAGCATTCCAGCTCAAGTTTAAACAACCCATGTCCTAAATCCCCTCATCCTGCCAATCAAACACATCTACAGAGGAGCAAGAAATCTAAAAATCATCGAAACACCCATATTGTTACATGCCATAAAAGGAAAATAAACTCACATGAAGAAGCTTACTTGGAATCTCTGGACGAACGGAGAGCGAGACCTGACAGCTATCTTAGTCGAGGTTTGGAGATGAGAGGGCGCACATATGAAGTGCGAGGGATAAGCAGTCGTCATTTCTGTTCTTCTTTTTATAAAAAAAATTTAATTAACGGTATGATGTTCAGCCCATACACAATGCAGTTTTAAGGGTGTTTCAAATTGCAGCAGGGAACGGAGGATAAGACGATGCGAATGTTAGATTTTTCTGCGAATTTACGGAACGATTGTAGTTCTTCTTCCACGAAGGGTTTAAGGAGAAGAGGGCCGGAGGCAGGATTTGGTAATAGCGACACGTCATTCGTGGAAGTAGAGCGACAGTAACGGCTGACGCGTTGACGATATTACATAATCGTGAATGACAGGTCGTTCAACCCATCTTAAAAAACACTAGTTTTTCTAGTCTACCGGAATGTCCTCTAGTCGTATAAATCACAGTTCTATTATAATTAAATAAAAAAGCATTTTGTTAACGAGTGTGATATCAGTAGCTTAGTTACTAGCTGAAACTTACAAGTATTGATTAGTGTTCTCTGCAATTAAGAGAAGCATGAATTTAAACTAATAAAGTCTGGATTGTAGATTGACATCAAAATAATTTACCATTTTGGCACACCATTGCACTTGCACCAAATTAAAGAACAGAGTGAAAAGAGTGCATATACAACAGGTTCAGGAAAAAAACCCGAAATGAGGTTGTAATTCATCCTCGAAAACTCTTATACACTTGATACACAAATTCTTAACAGATGTAGAAGACCAACATCTGTCCATCACACTTATTAGAAGGACTTTCTTGGATAGTTTATTGCACTTTTGAGTTTGTAGGAATTTCCAGAAACAAGCTACGTTCTGCTGTTATCTGCAATAACCCGTGAAGTAGCTAATCGAAATGACAGAACGAAAAATGGATGAGAACTCTAGTCGGAGGAATCACACGTTTTCTGGACAAGGGAATAAAGTTTGTCAAGGAAACAAGGGCAGGTAGCTAAGTCCTGTATTTTCTGGAAAACCCATCATTATGTTTAAGTTTTGTAGGGCTTGACCAGAAGCTCCCTTCATGACATTGTCAATCTGTGCAAGGGTTAGGCGATTAGCAAGCAATGATACACGTAAATAGTAACAACCAGCTAACAAATTTGAAGAAAGTTAAGCATAGTAAGGAACATGGTACATACAACTGATACGATGATTGCTCTACCAGAAATTCGATCTGGAAAGACATTTATATAACAGTAATTAGAACCTCGAACATCATGAGTGCGAGGGACAACTCCTTTCTCCAATAATTTTACAAATTCTTCATCCTGCAATAAGTTTAAAACAGAGAATGGATGATTCAGATATGGCAAGACAACAAACAAAAATTCTCCAAGCCAACAAGCTTAAGTATTATCAAAGAAAGACTGCCTCTAAATGCAGATGAAAGGCCAAATGCATATTTTACAGGCTGTTACCAAAGAAATGCAGTACAAAGTGAATGTGCCAGAACTAATTTTGGGTATTTCCACTTGAGCACTTAGATCAAATCAAATTGTGAATTTACTGATGGTTTACACCATTGAGCACTTTAAAAACTAAAACTAATAGGAATGGTAAGGGGAAACAAGTCTATAACCCATGAACACAGGCACAAGGACTGCTCTAGGGATCAGAACTTAAAAGGTATACCTCAAAGGAAATCTTCAATTTCTGAAACAAATCCTCAGTTGTCACTCCTGGAGCCATTTCCACATATATAGTTGATTGCATACCACGGCTCTAAAACAAATCATTAAGTACTTGATTCTTCCACAGAAAAGAGAATGTAGGGAAAGCAGGATTACATCAAATATACAAGTAATGTAACTGTTACCATTGGCATTAAGTGGGGGGTGAAACTGACAGTAACTTTAGACTGAGCAGCATCAGCTAATCCCTGTTCAATTTCTGGTACTGCATTCAAAACAAGAATCCATATCAGAGAATCAAAGAAGAACACATGAAAAGCAAAGATTTGCATAGTCAAGACTTAATTATGTCTCAAGCTGCATAGCATCACAACTTTTTGGTAATAAAGATGTACCATGACGATGTCTTGTAACGCCATAAGACATGATCCCTTCAGTTATTTCAGTGTACAGATTTGCCACCTTTGCACCACGGCCTGCTCAATGTGACAAGAAATCACAAGGTGCAGAAGAAAATGGGATAAGAAGTAGAAATATAAAAAGATGCAGAAACTCATACCTGCTCCACTTACACCAGATTTTGCGTCAATAATTATATTTTTACTTTCAATAAGATTTGCCTGCAAAATCAGGAAATCACTAGGCAATGAACATGAAATACTCAAAGAAAATATTATCTTGCAAATGTTAATACTTAACAGCCACATAAATTTAGTCTTACTTTGGTACCAATTGTTGATTAATCTTCCAACTTTTTATTTCCTTAAAATCAATATAAACTGAATTATGCATATGAAGTAAATTTAATTACAACACAAACCTTAATCAAGGGAACGAGTGGAAGTTGAATTGAAGTTGGATAACAACCAGGATTAGCAACTAAATGTGCGTTTTTTATTTCCTCCCTAAAAAACTCTGTCAAGCCATAAACAGCTTCTTTCTGGATCCACATGAACAGAAGTTCATCAGCATACAGAACTTTGCTCTCAAAAAGACAATAAACAGTCGATAGCACCTCTGTCCCAAATGGCTATCAACACTCCCACAAAGGAGGGTGAATGAAAACTTAGTGGAGAAGACTGTATGCTATGGAAGAGATTAAGCCAAAAGCCTCACCTGCAAATCAGGTGCTCTGTGAGGTTGCCCATACCATTCTTCATACTCAGAAATATCTCGTAACCGGAAGTCCTGTAAAATTATCAGATGCATAAAGTTCCAGGAAGATGCTGTAAACATGACATCAAAATAATGTACTTATGAATCTTGGTTGAAGCATACAGCAGAAAGATCAACAATCTTTAATCCCTTGGGAAGACCCTTGATGATGTCCTGCAAAAAATGGCAAGTCGGTTAGGTGTCAAATGAGACGGACATCATGAACAGATTTCCATTCCATAAGGAATGCCCAGCTGATCATTGAAATCTACTAGTTAAATGGATTAGATCTAACATGAGAAACTAAGTACCTGTGTGGTTCCATGTGGCAAACAACAGAATACAGCATCCACATTAGAAAAATTTGCATCACCAGTAGAAACCAAAACTGGAAGCTCCTGCCAACATCAATTGTTTCAGTTAAGAAGACAACTCTAGAGCTCAATCGCCTAATTACCAACCATGAAGACTCATACCTTTTGAGTAACAAAGTGGGGAAACACTGATTCAATTGTCTTTCCAGCATTTCTATCAGCAGTCATCACACTAATCCCAAAAAATGGATGGTTGGCCAGAAGCCGAATAATCTTCCAGCAAAGATTAAACAAAAAAGAATAATTTTTAAGCATATTTATCAAGTTAATAAAAACAAATCACATGAAATAAATAATCAGAATCACAAACCTCAGCACCAGTGTACCCGCTAGCACCAAGTAGCGCGACCCGAACTTCCTTCTCCTGCTTGGAGTTGGAAATCTTCAGGCCTTTAGGCGACATTGCCGCAGATCGTTGTCCCCCACCTCCAACATATAGCTTGCTCCTTCCTTTTCGGTTCTTCAATTTCGAAAATCTCACTTCACCACCCTGAAAAAAATTCAACTTAATTGCTGTAACAACAATAATTTAATTTGAATAAGAAGAAGAAGCAATCACGACCCATCAGGTAACCACTAACCTTCCACAAGCAAGGTCTGTCGAAGCAGGTGGAGTTGAAAGTAGCGGAACTCATGTGATATAAAATACTGCACCAAAACAAAGGAGAGAGAGAGAGAGAGAGTGAGCGAATGTGTTTTTGGCTGATTTCGAAGAAAGGAGAAGCATTGTATAGACCATAGATACCTTTGATTTTGGGATGTGAGACTTGGGAACTGGAGAAGGAACAGCAAGCAAGCGACTTGAGCCGAAGCAAATGTTTTACGTAAACAAATTGGGGATTTTGTTTTTGAGAATTAAAACTTCGCTCTATTTTTCCTGTTTCTTGGGCTGGGCCCTTGCGTTTTAAAAGGGCTGCGGTCAGATTTGGTTTGTCGAAGGGCAGAACCGTAGAACCAAAAACTACGGTCAACAACAATCCGAAGATTTGGTGTGTTTATTGGGAAAATGACGTTTTTTTTCCATGAATACCAGCCTCTTAAATGAAACAAAACTAATGTATTATTTGCTTTAATGGGATGACTCTCTGGATTTCTCAATCGACAATGACTCGTATTATTTGCTTTAATGGTATGGCTCTCTGGATTTCTCAATCGACAATGACTCAAATGGCAAAGTTGTCATAACAGGAAATATTGATTTCTATTGAAATGAATATTTACGTAGAAACGTTGATGGAAAAGGGAAGAGAATTGACATGCAGCTCTTGAGAAAAGAATTGATATACAGCTTAGACTAGACAAAAAACTATAATAATTTAAACCCCAACAAAAAAAACGAAAAAGAACATATATGGATGATGAAAGGGGTGCTGTGCTATCGATCTAAGGCTGAAAGAAATGGAGACTGTATCCTTCTTGGACTCTGACAGTTCTCATCTGTTGAAGTTTGAGGTATCAACTCTGACAATCGTGATCTTTCACTGCTGATTTGATTCTGCAAATGTACATGGAACTTTGATCAGTTTCCTTCACAAGACAAAATGATAAATACTAATGCATTTGAGAATTCAAAACCTTCAATGTCAGATCGCGCACTTCGCTTTCCAATGAAGTCAGTCTATCTTTCAGGTGCTGAAGGGCATCTTCAGCATCGCATTGTGTAATGTTGGATACATGTTTCGTTATTCCGGCTGCCTGAAAGTTTGATACAAATGTGTTGCTGTAACAACTTAATTAATCATAACTTATTTGCTGAATAGAAGTGTGCACATACCTTCAAAACGCTCGTACACAGGCCGAGTAACTTCTGTGCTAATTGCACCCGGTCATCCTCGGTTTCCTGTGTGGATGATAGATATTGTCAAAATTCTATGGTTAAATGATTTCTAATCAAAAGATTAGTATGGATGAATGCATAGTTACAGGTTTCACTTGTTGCACTAACCTTCAGTTTGTTAGTCAATCGTTGTTCCTCCTCAAAGTTTATGTAAGGGCTTTTCCCACAGGACGATCGATAGTGTGCTAGCTCTTCCCTCACTCGTGTGAAATTGACCTCCACTCGTCGCAGCTTGGCACTGAGGTCCTCGTTCTGAAGTTTAAGCAAATTGTTCTCTTCCTGTTTACATCATAATAATCCGCCTTAGGATAACTTGGGAGAGTAGAAAATAAAGAAACTACAGACAATATGCATGTGATAGTCAGAATGCACTAAAGTTCGGCAGATTTTGGATGTTAGATAATTTATTTTTAAAAGTTGTCTGATAATATCCTGCCTTGATTTTTGCATGATGATGAATGCGCTGATGAAGGTTTTGCTGGCCAGACAGTTTCTTTATTTCTCCTTCTAGTTCCAGTACTCTCTTCTTATGATTTACATTCTCCATCTGTAGAAAGTGAAGAAAGTAAGGAAAAAATGAAGGGGTTGCCCGAAGATAGCTTCCTAGGATTCTATCTAATCCTCTGAAAGAACATCTGAACATCAGATTTAGATATTTAAATTTTAACCTTCAACATCTCATTCTCAGTTTTAAGTAGCTGATCTCGTTGACGAAGCTTTTCTAATGCTATTTGTGCAGCGACCATCTCAGCCTGTTTCCTGTCAATTTCCTCCAGCCATCTAGAAAAGGTTTAGGAGGATGTATTAATCTAACATGCAAAATACCTGACATTTATCAGTCAATTCTGTCATCTTTTAATCAGAAGAAGCTTACCCTTGCCTCTCCTCAATAAATTCATTCAGCTGCTGCTTAAGCTTGGTGACCTCATTTGCCTGTATGTGTACAGAAATAAGATCACAGAAATAATAAAAGATATTAGCCCCCAGTATCAGACTGTCCAAGAAATACCTTTGCTCGAGGCTCCAAGCTATTCAATTGAGCTTTCTCAGCTATCTTCTGCACTTGTTGATTATCTAACAATGACTGCCAATAACAAAGGGAAATAAAGACGCAGACAAAAATAATTGAGCACTTAATAGTAGAACATAGCTTTTTGTCAATTTATATAGGACCGTAATCATATTTGGAGCAGGATGTCAGCACTGATTGTAGCAACCAGCCACAATACTTAATCAGAGGAGTAAAGCCATGTAAATTTACCACATAATTTGTCATGTCCAATTTTACTCCCAGCAAATCTCGAATTACATCATGTGTCATGCTCTCAGCAGAAGCTAATCTGGCATTCAGTGCAAAAATCTGGAAAAATAGCAGCATATTTAGTGACAACTTAAACAAAATGTGAGCATGCAACTGAATGAACATTTGCCAGGTAACCCAAACCTCTTTCTGTCGATTTACAGCTAAAGATTCTAGCTCTTCAATATGGAGCTTTGCAGCAGTAAGCTCCTCATCCTTCTCAGTTTTTATTTGCTGTCCCATGCCCAAACCAATGCATTTGAAAGGGGAACTCGAACCTCTTGACTTTGCTGCATTTTTCTCAGACTTGTTTGAAGAAGAGTTAGTGCTACTGCTGTGGCAGAGATGGCCTTCAGGTTTTACTTGTTCAATCATGCCTTCCAATGCCTTGAACTGTTTTCAAAAATCCTTAGTTTGTAAGTTTGAGGAAATTTACTAGCTTAGAACAGGAAAATCTTGTAAACTTGGCCTACCTTCTGCTTGTATTCACTAGCTTGGGCTTCTGCATGCAAATTGAGCTCGGAGATATGTGCCCTGAACTGAGCAATCTACTCAATGGTAACACAACGGAGTAAATTCAAATGCCGAACCATATTAGAGACCATTGGGGACATTTTCTTCTAGAGAAAATGGTTTGACCATTATACATCTGGGACTAGTTAACTATATATAAAAGGAGTAGAAATTCACCTCAGCATCCTTATCAGCCATATCCTGCTCAAGGATCTGTATATCCTTCAAGGCTTGTTCAAGGCATTTCTCTTTCTCATCCAAATGCCTATGCATGATTAGAATATCACATATTAGCAATTTGAAAGATTTTCATTTGACCAAAATCTAAAAGATAAAAGTTGAATAAGCGATCTCCACCTTTTCATGTCGTCATCAGCACTTCTAATACTATGCATCTGATGATTCAAAGTATTGAGCTCCCCTTCTAGGTCTTCCCTCTCTAACCTTTGACGTTCAGCTTCTCCTTTAAGAATGTCAACCTAGTAATTCAACATGCATCAGACACCTTGATCCCAAAAAGTTAAGCCCATGTATGTCAATTAGATTCGGCAAAACTAACCTTGCTTTCCAGTACATTTATAGTGCATTCTAGCTCCTCAACAGATCGCTCCAGGAGCTTTATCTCTGCTTCTTTGTCTTCAGCGTAGATCTTTCTGGATTCAGCTATCTGGCATACATATTACAACTCAGAAATATGAAGCATAACGCTATCAAGTAATTGCATCAGCAAATGTGTGTAGTGTCAGAAAGTACCTGTTGGGCCTCTGCTGCAATAGCTTCATTTTCTTCAGCCCGAGCCAAAGCATTTTTTAGCTTTTCTTTCAAACCATGCATCTCCAAGTGGAGCTGATCTCTCTCAATGCCGAGTTCAGTAAGATTTTTCCTCAAGGATTCAATTGAATTACTTGATTGACCAAGAGAATTACACATGTGAGAGTGTTCCCTCTCTAAGCTATCAGTCAAATGCTTTCTTTCAATTAGTTCATCCTCAAGAGAGCGTTTTTCGGTCAAGGCTCTTTCCAATTGAGATTTCAGCTCCTGATTTTCACAAGAACGTTTTTTTAAAGACTCCCTCTCCCTTGCCAATTCCAATTCCAGAGTGGATATCATGACTGTCTTGACCTCCAAATCAGATTCAAGCACTTGACAGTGAGTAACAAGTTCATCAAGCTCATCTGATTTCAGAACAAGCTCATCTTCTAAAGCCTCCAAAGACACCATCATTTCCTCCAGCTTATCCTTTTGATCCTTGGTGTTAGAAGAAGATTCTTGCAGGAGGCTTAGATCAAACAACAACCCTTTTAGAATGTCTTCCTTCCTTGATAACTCAGCCTGGAGATATGTGTTGTTACATATCAATTCTTTAGCACGGGACTCCAAATCTTGGAGAACTAGGTTGTTTTCTGCCTTCAACTTGCAGTTTTCACTTTTAAGTAAGTTGTTTTCCTCTTCCAAGTGACTCATTCTTCTGAGCTCTTCATCTTTTATGCCTAGGTCACTTTTAAGTTTTCTTAATGAATTTTCCAACATGCAAACATCGTCCTGTAACTTTAGCTTTTGCTGATCAACAGAAGTAATACAGTTGGAGACATTGTCAAAAGCTACTTGTTTGGTCCTCAAATCCTTTTCATGTCTCTCACATTCAACTTCAAGAGCTTGAACCTGGCTCAAGAGAGTTGCCTTAGTTTCCAAAGCTTCACCAAGTTCATTTTTCAACATCTCATTGGCTTCAGAAATATCCTTGAGTAATTGACTTCTCACCTCAAGCGTCCTGTTTACTTCATCCAACTCTGAAACTTTTAAAAGGCTCAGGTTCAGCTTTGACAATAGATGCTCAGCCTCTCTCTGACCTTCTTCAGCTTCTTTATGTAGAAGAGAAACCTGAGCTTCCTTAGCTATTAAATCTTGTTCTTTCAACTCTCGATCTACCATCAGAAGAATCATTTCTTTCTTCACATTCTCAAGAAGAGCTCCACATCTGATATACTCCGTCTCTGCTATGGTTTTTTGGTGGTTATTCAACCTCAAATCATTTTGAAGTTTTTTGCACCTGGTGTCAAGCATTTGTATACATTTTGATAGTCTTGAGTTAGTCTCCATAACTTCAGCGGTTTCTTCCCTCATTAAATCTTCTTCCAAAGCTTTGTTTACTTCATTCATTTTTGCAACTCTTAAATTGCTCTGGTTCAACATCGACAACAAATTTTCCCTCCCACTCTGTAATTGCTCAACCTCTCTCCGGAGAAGAGCAAGCTCGGCTTCCTGGCTCATAAGGACTTGTTCTTTCAGCTCTGCATCTATGATTGAACAGATCGTTTCTTTCTTTAAATTCTCCAGGACAGAGTGATGCTCTCTCTCTTCCACCACTTTTTGGAACATGATTTCCTCTAGCCGTGATGCCAGGATGAATGATTCAAATTCTCTTGAGCACAAATTCAACATGAAAAGCTCAGCTTGAGTATTTAGGAGATTATCTTTATCCTTCAGCGCCTTCTCTTGGTCAACAAGGGACTCAATGACATTAGAGTTAGTTACATCCAACTCCTTCATTAGAGTAGTAAGCTGAGATCCCATATAATTAGATCTTTGTAACATCAGCTCCTCCTGAAGCTGAAGGTCTAAGATCTTTTTATCGAACGTTGTCAGCTTGAGACCCAGCTGCCCTGTTTCTTCCTCTTTCCTTGAGATCCGATCAAAACTGTTCTTGATGTCAGCCAAAAGTTTCCCTTGTAGAGATCTACACATTTGAAGCTCTCTTCCTGATTTAGAATTGTGCTCTCTCAGATCAGCTATCAGAGAGTTTGATTCACACAAGCCATGTTGAAGCAAGCCATTTTCAGCATTAAGCCCTGTCACTGTTTCCAGCAAGATGCCCATATGGCAAAGGTGTAGCACTGAGATAGCAGAATCCTTGACAATTATCTCAGACCAGATATCTTCAAGCCACGACCTTACCAACTTTCGAGAGTCTAAGATGAGAGTCTTCAAGCATTTGAAATCACCCATCATGGACAAGAAATTTTCCTTGAAAGTGGTTTGGAGTTGTGCCTTTACAGCTTCCATTTCCACAATAAGGTCCCGCATTTCTGACAAGCTTAAGCCAAACTGCTTCTCGAGTTCTTCATATTGCTGTTCCTTGAGAAGGTTGCTGGACTGCAAACTCTGAACCTCATTACTCAGTGTATCCCGCTCGTTGGTTAAAGCAATTCCTATTTCCTTCAGCCTTTTCATATCAAGCTTCATTGTTTCATTAGCTATCATCAATCCATTGATCATGATATCAGCTTCTTTCATGGTATCTTGTGCTTCTTCAAGTTTGGCATAAATACAATAAGCCTCCGCTGCATTCTGGGCTGCAGTTATCTTTGCATCACCAACTTCCAACTCAAGCAACTGTAAAATAATTATTAGAAGGAATGTATATTTGTGAGAATTATGGGAATGAAATAATAACATGGATGAACGGAAAAATTAAAACTACAGAAGCATAATAACAATGCTCCATGAATCAAAAAAACTAGGTAGGTTACCTCCTTTGTTTGGCCCCAACAATTTGCTGCTTCTTGGACAACTTTTTCAGAGGCTTTCAGCCTGCTGCTTACATTGGTCATCTTGGTCTCAAATTGGTTTTCAAAGTTACTAATAGCTCCTTGTAATGCAAGTATCTGGGTTGTGAGGCATTTCATGTTTTCTTGATTCTGTTTCTCAGACATTGAGATTTCTTCCTTCTCTTTCTGTAGTTTAGCCATCTCCACTTGAACCGCTTTCAAACTTTCAAGCGCAAACTCTATTTCCATTTTCAGAAGACCAATGGTGACATCTCTATCACATGTGTTGTTAGGAGTCCCTTGGAATTTCTGATCACTTAAAGAGCTGCCAGAGCTCCTTCCTAAAGCATTGGCCATCAAGTCCAGTCCACCATCTGTCTGCAAAAATGTTTAGATACAGCAATTACTAAACTAAATAGCTTTTAAAAACAATTAAGGCATACAAAATTGAATTAACCCAATCTGTGCACGAAAGTAAAAAACTTTTTATCTTACACATCCGGTGCTTCTACTAGTAGGTGAAGAAGCTCCCTCCACTTCATTTGTTTCCTGAATGTTATCATCCTTTGCATACATGTTCATGGATGACCTAAGCATGGATACTCCAGTTTTCAGCTCAGCAACTTTCTCCGTTGCCATCCAAATGTCAGTCTTTTCAAAATCTTCAAGCTTTTCTTGAATGGCACAAGTGCGTTTCTCCTCCTCAGAAAGCCTTTGTCGAAGTTCAGTGCAAGTTTCCTCAAACTCTACCAGCTCCATTTTTAGAGACCCAATATCCTTCTCTGCTTCTTTAATAGCACCAGCCTGGTTTTCAAGAAGGACTTCCTTATTATTCAACTCATTGAGATTAATAAGATTCACTTCTGACATCCTGCTGACAACCACAAAAGCAACTGTTGCACAAAGTGAAGCTCTATTAGCTTGTTGTTCTGCTAGCTTCAATTTGGCAGCAAGCTCAGTAATGGTCGACATTTTTGCTTGCAACTGAGACTTCAAGAGGAAGTTTTCTCTCTCCTTTTCATAGCATTCTTGCTGGTGTGCTTCATTGATGACCATTGCTGCCCCTCTCAAAGACTTAAGCATGGACTCCACATCACATCTTTTATTGTTTGCCTCCTCTAAATATTTACCAAGTTCGTCAATCAGTAGCTCCTTTTCAGAGACTGATCTAATTAACTTCCCAACTTGTTCAGAGATCCAAATCCTCTTCTGTGGAAAGGAACTGGAGATCAGATCAGCCTGATCAGAGGCTTCTGTAAGTGCTTCTTGCCCATCAGCAAGGACTACTTCCATCTCACAGGCCAAGAATTCCCATTCATCAGATAATTTTTTCAGTGCACTATCTTTCTCCTTAAGCTCTCCATATAATCTCTCATTATCTTCATTTAAGAGGAAGAACTTTTCCTGTAGCTCCTTTAATTCAGTTTCCATAAGCATCACATCATCTTTAGCCTTCATCTCTTTCAAATTGCAATCTTGGACCTGCTGCTGAAGAATGGATAGTTCTTCCTGCATGCAGACAATAACCTCAGCAGTCTCGCCTTCAGCCTGGCGGCGAATTACATCCATCTCTTCTTCATTAGAAGCCTGAGATACATGATCATCTTTGTACCACATATTCAATCTCTTTGCCATATCAAGGGAATCTTGCATCCTCTTCAATTTTCTCTGCAAGGTGTAGTTCTCACTTCCTGAATTATTAGACGGAAGATCTCTCAAATCTACTCCAGAAAGTTCCTCCCTCAAGGCAATTGTCTCAAGCTCCTTGTCATTCAGAAGATTCATGTAACGACTGTTTATTTTTCTTAGATCATCCAGCTCATTTATCGCAAGTATTTGTTGGGATTCCAGGGCATCAACAACTGACTTTACCTCCTTCAGTTCAAGAGTTGCACCTTCATGCTGCTTGCTTAAAAATATAAATTCTTCTTTCATCAAATCAAGATCTCTATTTGAGCAAATCGCCCTTTCCTCCACTTCTGCATGAGCCATTCTTTCTTCTTTGAGAATAATCTTCAATATGTCCAATTCCAACTGCAAACCCAAGATTTCTTCTGTATGTTTCATCTCTGAAGTGGCGTGGGAGTTCTCCACCTTTTTTTGAACTCCTTCCAGTATGCAGTGCTCAAAAGTTGGAGGTTCCAAGTCCTGAAATCCAGATTTATTATAGCTGATGAATATGCTCTGTTGAATATCATAGCAGTAAAGATGGACAGCTACCAAGTTGGACAGCAGCCAACTTGGACAGCAGCCAAACTGGACAACATTTCCAGTCATAGATTTACAGCAGCCTACCCATGTTGAATGCATGGATTGCATTCATACATGGTGGCTGATTTAGTTGACAATTTCCAGTCATAGATTTACAGCAGCTCATCCATGTTGAATGCATGGACTGCATTCATACATGGTGACTGAACTCACAATAGTGCAGCCAAATTGTGTATATATACTCTATGTAATTACTTGTATCATTTTAAGATTAAGAGACTCAATAAAATCCTCTTCTAAAAATCTTCATGGTAGCGGAGCAAGTGCTATTTTTTGGAGATTGAGTTCCTTTTCTCTCCAAGCACTATCGATTCAAATTTTTCTTTTGTTCTTTTTCTGCTCATTATTGAAAGATGGCAGATGATAAGAAAACTTCAGTCACTAGTTCTGACAACCCCTCCTTGCAAATCAGTCAAGTAAAGCTTGATGGCACCATCAACTACCTTGCATGGTCAAGGTCTTGCTTATTGTTCATCAAAGCTAGAGGATTGCAAGGCTACATTACTGGTACTAAAAAGAAACCAGCAGAAACAGATCCCATCTTTAATCGTTGGGATTCGGAAAACTCACTTGTGATGGCATGGCTTCTCAACTCAATGCAGCCGCCTATTTCCAAAACATATTTGTTGCTCGACTCAGCAGAAAAAATATGGGATGCCGCTGCTATTACCTACTCGCAAGTAGGGAATGATGCCCAAATCTTTGAGATTCGGAGCAAAGTCCATGGCACGAAGCAAGGTGAGATGACAATTTCTCAGTATTATTCTGAACTCCGTGGCTTATGGCAGGAGCTGGATTATTATCAAGACTTCCAAGCTGATTGT
Organism: Viola odorata; assembly: GCA_963691705.1. Lineage (NCBI taxonomy): Eukaryota > Viridiplantae > Streptophyta > Magnoliopsida > Malpighiales > Violaceae > Viola > Viola odorata. Next base: position 1,751,304 of record OY829544.1, read on the forward strand.
TCTGGAGACGCAGCCAAATTTCAGAAGATGATTGAGAAGGAACGGGTCTATGATTTCCTAGCTGGGTTGAACAATGAGTATGATCAAACCCGAGCTAATGTCCTTGGTAAAATCCCGTTTCCTTCTATTGAGGCAGCATATTCCCAGATTCAGCAAGAAGAAAGCAGAAGAAGCGTAATGCTCTATACAACACCAGTTGAAAAGGCGGGTTTGACTGCTACTGGTCATTATGAGCAACCTAAGGTGAATCCTTCTGAAAGGGATAATCTTCGTTGTGATTACTGTGGAAAACCAAGACACACAAAGGAGATGTGTTGGAAATTACATGGGCGACCCAACAACGGTCGAGGAGGAAAACGAGTCACTACAACAAGGGCACGTGCAAATCTGTCAGAAAACGTCGAGTTATCTACAGACACTACTCCTAATGAGATTTTTTCATCTGATGAAATCCAACATCTCAAGCGTTTGTTGTCGCAAGTTGAATCTTCCTCTGACGCAAAATCTAATCTTGTGAAGTCAGGTAATGCTTCCAACCTTAAAACTAATCCTTGGATTGTTGATTCTGGTGCGAATAGACACATGACAGGCTGCTCTAAGAAACTCCTTAACTATACTCCTTCCAATCAAAATGACAATGTCCGAATAGCCGATGGCTCAGTGATTCCTATTTCTGGAACAGGTTCCATTCTTTGTACTCCCAACATAAAGCTATCTTCTGTACTCCATGTTCCTAAATCCCCTGTTAATCTCTTATCTGTCAGTTCCATTACCAAAGCTCTAAACTGTAAAATTGAATTTTTTCCTGATTATTGTCTCTTTCAGGATCTTCAAACAGGGAAGATGATTGGTAGTGGTAGATTGCATGATGGCTTATACATGTTGGAGGACGGTACAAATTCAGTTCTGGCCTATTTTGGGGGAAATAAGGATGTTAACCAGGAAATAATACAGTGGCATAGACGGTTAGGGCATCCCTCCTTTTTTGTCTTAGCAAAATTATATCCTGATTTGTTTTTAAAGACTCAGTTTGATTCTCTATTTTGTGATGCGTGTGAATTTGCCAAGCATACTAGAAACTCTTATCCCTTAAGTAACAACAAAAGCACTGTTCCCTTTATGACTATCCACTCTGATGTTTGGGGACCCACTCAGACTGTCTCCTTGTCTGGCAGTCGATGGTTTGTCACCTTTATTGATTGTTGCACAAGGATGACTTGGGTATATTTAATAAAAGCCAAAAGTGATGTTTTTTCGTGTTTTCAGTCCTTCCATAAAATGGTTTGTAATCAATTTGATACAAAGATAAAAATTTTAAGGACTGATAATGGCACAGAATACATGGATAGTAAATTTGGGCAGTACTTGGACCTCAATGGTATAATTCATCAAACTAGTTGTCCTTACACTAGTGCTCAGAATGGGGTGGCTGAACGAAAAAATAGGCATCTGTTGGAAGTTGCTAGATCACTTATGTTTACTATGAATTTGCCAAAAATGTATTGGGGGGATGCAATTCTAGTAGCTGCTTATCTTATCAATAGAATGCCTCTAAAAGCACTCAACTTTAAAAGTCCCTTGGAAATCTTACTAGGAAAAAATAGCTACACCATTCCTCCAAAAGTTTTTGGGTGTGTCTGTTTTGTTCATTGCAGGACAACTACGAAACTAGACCAAAGAGCAAAAAAATGTGTATTCCTTGGGTATTCTTCAACCCAAAAAGGTTATAAATGTTATCATCCTCCTTCTCGAAAATACTTTGTTAGTATGGATGTCACTTTTAGAGAAACTGAACCCTACTTCAACCCATCCCAATCACCTCTTCAGGAGGAGAGTAATGATGAAGAAGAGGTGATACCTAGTTCTGTAACGCTTCAGGATCTTACCCCAATGGATAATTCTAATTCTGAAGAGAGAGTTGAAGGAGAAACAAGTAGACAGGGGGAGAAAATTAGTAGATTGGACAAGCCTGATTTGTTGAGATACTCGAGGAGAGACAAGACAACAGAAGCCATCATGCAACCTACTTCTGATCATGAATCAATCTCTGTTGGTGAGTTACCTTTTGATGATTTAGATAAACCTATTTCCCAAAGAAAAGGTGTCAGAGCTTGTACTAAACATCCCATCTCTAATTTTATCTCTTATGATTCCTTGTCACCCAGCTATAGAGTTTTTGCCTTGTCCCTGTCTATTCCACAGGATTGGAAGGAAGCTTTCAAAGACTCCCAATGGAAAGAAGCAATGGTGGAGGAAATGAAAGCTTTGGCAAAAAATGAGACTTGGGAACTTATCACTCCTCCACATGGAAAGAAACTGGTTGGCTGTAGATGGGTATTCACTGTGAAACACAAGGCTGATGGTTCCGTCGAAAGGTTTAAAGCTAGACTAGTAGCCAAGGGATTCACTCAAACCTATGGAGTGGACTACCAGGAGACGTTTGCCCCTGTAGCAAAGATGAACACAATCAGGATCTTACTTTCTTGTGCTGCCAACCTCGACTGGGATTTACTGCAGTTTGATGTAAAAAATGCATTCCTCCATGGTGACCTAGAGGAAGAAGTGTATATGGAGATTCCTCCTGGATTTGATGATGAAAGAGCGCAAGGAAAGGTTTGCAGACTAAAGAAAGCACTCTATGGGCTAAAGCAATCTCCCAGAGCTTGGTTCGATAGATTCAGCAAAGCAATGTTCTCATTCAATTATCAACAAAGCAATGCAGATCATACCTTATTTTTCAAACATAATAAGGGTAAGATCACTCTCCTCATAGTTTATGTTGATGATATAGTGATGACAGGAGATGACAGGGAAGAAATGACTCATTTGAAGAAGCTTCTTTCCAAGGAGTTTGAGATCAAGGATCTAGGAAAACTACAATATTTTTTGGGAATTGAAGTTGCCAGATCTAATAAAGGCATATTCATTTCTCAAAGAAAGTATATTCTAGATCTATTGGCAGAAACTGGTATGTTGGGATGTAAACCCATAGAATCTCCTATTGAGAGCAACCATAAGCTGCAAGCAAAGACTGGTGATTCAGTTGATATGGAAAGATATCAGAGATTAGTGGGTAGATTGATTTATCTATCGCATACTAGACCAGATATAGCGTATGCAGTTAGCCTAGTGTGCAAATTTATGCACGATCCACGGGAGCCTCACCTACAGGCAGTCTTTCGCATTCTGCAATATCTCAAGTCAGCCCCTGGCAAAGGCCTACTCTTCTCCAAACATGGTCATCTTCGAATTGAAGCCTTTACAGATGCAGATTGGGCTGGATCTCCAGATGATAGGAGGTCCACCTCTGGTTACTGCACCTTTGTTGGAGGAAACCTAGTCACTTGGAGAAGCAAGAAGCAAAGTGTAGTTGCTCGATCAAGTGCTGAAGCAGAATACAGAGCAATGGCACAAGGTGTGTGTGAGCTGCTATGGTTACAAAAATTATTGAAGGAATTAAACTTGTCAGCAGACAAATTATCCTTGTTTTGTGACAACAAAGCTGCCATCAGTATAGCCCAGAATCCAGTTCAACATGATCGGACAAAACACATTGAGATTGATCGACACTTCATCAAGGAGAAATTGGTTGATGGTGTCTTGAGCTTATCTCATGTAAGGTCTGAAAAACAACTCGCTGATGTGTTCACTAAGGGACTCAACAAGAAGACCTATCACACGTTGATTTGCAAGTTGGGCATGTGTGATATCTATGCACCAACTTGAGGGGGAGTGTTGAATATCATAGCAGTAAAGATGGACAGCTACCAAGTTGGACAGCAGCCAACTTGGACAGCAGCCAAACTGGACAACATTTCCAGTCATAGATTTACAGCAGCCTACCCATGTTGAATGCATGGATTGCATTCATACATGGTGGCTGATTTAGTTGACAATTTCCAGTCATAGATTTACAGCAGCTCATTCATGTTGAATGCATGGACTGCATTCATACATGGTGACTGAACTCACAATAGTGCAGCCAAATTGTGTATATATACTCTATGTAATTACTTGTATCATTTTAAGATTAAGAGACTCAATAAAATCCTCTTCTAAAAATCTTCATGCTCCAATGCATGCAGCATATTGTAATAAAAGAGTGCAAAGTAGAAAAATTACAATTTTGTGCATATCCAACTGAGATGCAGGCTAGTCATATCATATGTGCTAATAATATTAAAGACATCACTTTTCTGTAAGGCACCTTATGACATTTCTTTTTTCCCCCATCATAATTGAACACTAGATAAGTAGTACTATAATTTTTCTGAAAGTCAATATACCTTCATTGTTGTAGTGTTGTGATTTTGGTCATGCCTCATAGATTTGAGATCGTCTAACATGAGGTGTAGGTCATTTATTTCCCTGCAAAAGGAAGGAGGACAAAAAAATCGTTAGAGGACCAGAATCGTAGCTACAAAACTGCAACGATAAAGCAATTCTTGGTTTATACTAGGACTAGATTTCAAACACAGTTCCAAATGCGACCTTAGATTCTTACCTACTTAATCTTTGGTTCTCCTCTAGGCAAGAATTTAGGTTGTGCTTGCACTCCTCCAACTCATTCAGTGTGTTCTTTAACTGGAAAAAATGAAAAACATGAAAGAAAAAAAGAATGTGACAGATGAATAAGGATGATGAGTGTGAAATAGATGAATAAAGCACAAAAATATTTCAATTCTTGTTAATAGAGGGCAAAGCAACCTCCAAGTTGAAAGAATTTTTTTCCTTGCTGATGGTCATGGTGTCCTGCGTCAAAGGCAAAAAAGGGGTATAATCTTATGTAAGAAGATAAATGTGTCAGAATAGCTTGGAATTACATCAAAATGTCAGCACCATGTTAGGTTGTAGAAAGTTAGATGTAGAACTTCCATTTTCCTAGTGTAAGTTTAATTCCACCTCTTTTCCCTCCCAATCAAAAATAAAACCATATTATACGGATTGCAGATTGTTTTATCCAAGAAGAAGATACGTTGAGAAAGGAAAACTAGGTAGACTGAAGCAGGTAATGCACGTCACGGACCTGAGGTTGGTCACTTGTAACTGGATGATTATGCTGCATAGATTTCACATCGAGAATTTGAAGTAGCTGCATTTAAAAGGAAACAGGAGTACTTCAAATTAAGGTATCTCTACACAGCTCATCAAACAAAACTGAAATGCATTTTAGCATAAACTTCACACAACCTGCTGCCGAAGGTTTGAGATCTCATCCAATAGTAACTCTCTCTCCCCTTCTTCATAGAATTCTTGAAATCTACAATTTCCATAGTTAGTAAATAGTAGATTGGCTGTCCCTCAAAGAACTATGAACTAAAGATAAACAAAAATAATACCTTCTAATCTGGTCCAAAAGCCTTATATTCTCCAATGCAAAGCGAGTTACTTCAGGGTTTTTGTCAACTTTAGCTTGAAGCAACTGAATCTCTTCATAGAGAGCTTTGTTCTCTTCCAGTAAATAAGTGTCCTGTGGTAATGAGCCACTAACAAGTGACTCCATTCTCTGAATCTTGTCTTCTCGGAATCTGAGCATCATTTTTGAGCTCCTTGTGTCTTCCTCTCTTTGACGAACCTGAGATGCAGTTATTGTTCAGAACTGAAATTTTAAAGGAGCAAACACGATGAAACTGCAAAAAACAAAGACATGATATAAGAATAGAAGCAAGTACCAAACGATTCTGATGCTCAATTTCAGCTTCAAGTTTCTTGATAGAAGTCTCTGCCATCTGTTCTCTTCTCAGTGCACCAGCAAGGGTGGTCTCCAAGGATTTCAACTGTTTCAGAATCATTTTCAGTACTAAACATGATTTCTGGATATAAAACATTGGTTTGAGGGAAAACTATGCGTAGCAAATGGTTTCAAATTAAGTTAGAACTGTTATGATAGGAACTCTCCTAATGATCATCTAACTCAATCAGATTGTTCAGTTATTGCAGGCTGTGACTAGGAAATACAAACGTGTCCTTCCCATGTCAAATTGAAGGCAGCAACAGTTTAATTAATCAAAAAACGAGCATAAAGACATAAGGATGATTATCATTCTTTGTACAGCTGCAAGAAAAACAATTCTGTTTATGTAAAATTGTTATGTTTGCCACACTACTGAATTGTTAGCAGCGTTTAATGATCTAGCATACCTGCTTAGTAGACATTCTAACAATGCCTTTGGATTCAAATCCAAGCAAATCATCAACGTGCTGTTGATCCGTTTGGTGAATGTTTTTCACTGAAGCATTATCATGTGCTTGTGGTGCATCTTTGGCAGTCGAACCAAATGACAGAGACCTGGAGACATTCTGAAGCTTTAGAGCAAATAGCTCCTCCTGTTTAAAGAATCCAATGATTTTTAGTTGCAATTATTTGACATTCAACAATTACAAAGAAACAGTTAAAGAACAATGGCGTCCAATTTAACAAACCTTCAATAGTTGTATTTGTTGCTGTAGGGCAATGATATCCCCAGTAGAATCTTCATTAACCACAGCCTATACCATGACCAAAAAAAATCCGTTAAGCATTTAAAATGCCTGATGTCCAAAGAGAAAGTCAACTGTAGTGTATCCATAATTGAAAAATGCTTACATTATTTTGAATGAGTTTTGCTCGCTGAGCAAACTTTAAAGTGTTTAGTGTTTCAACTGCACAGCTGCAGAAGACAAATGTTAAAGGACTGTGGGACCTAGTGACTGCCAGGTTAAAATAACAGCATAACAGCTAGAAAGTATGAACCAACCAGATAGAAGGACTGACGTTAGCGATGATCATTGTTTTCGAGTTTCCACCAAGAGAGTCCTACATTACAATTAGATTAAGCCTTCGAGTTTAACTTGGTTAGACAAGGTATTAATAAAGAAAGAAGCATGGATTGGTATTGACCTGAAGAAGGAAAGTTAACCTCGAATCCCTGTAAGGAACGTGCCTCTGCTTTCCATGAGCGACATCCACCAGAATCATAATTACATGACTGCAAATGAAGTTACACCATTATATAGAGAGAAAGCAGTAGATAAAACAAGTTAGAGAACATAACAAGAAGATAACTTCTGGAGAAATTTGGTAATGTTCGCAGTACCCCAACGTGGATAGTGATTTGTTAATACTTGCAGCTTCCTTCAAACGCTCACCTTCAGCACCTGAACTTTTTTGTCTGCGGTTGATAGTTAATTCCACAATCAGGCATTGCATAATTCAAGTATCCAAAATACATACAATTTCATCAATCCATAAATGCAATGTGCTTACCTTTCTGAACCAGCCAGGTCAACCAAGTTTAGTCTTGCAAACCTTAGGTTAGTTGTGGAATCTTTCTCCCACCTACTCTCAATTACACACGTAAAGACACTATGCGAGCGACTGCTCTCTCTGTTCATATTTGTCGCCGCAACTCTTCTATTTTGAGAGCCCTGCATGTAAAAAATTATTTATATAGAAAGAAACAGTACAGAGGTTGGTGATGAGTATCAAAAGACTTTGAATTGCCAACATACACAAATAATGATTAGGGGAGGCTGACCTGAGTCAAAAGCTTCAGGATATCGCTCACTGTTTGAACTTCAAATTCTGACAGATTTTCCACGTAGACACCTTGCTTGACATCCTCCCGCAACTACAAGTAGACAAAAGCATGTGTGAAAGCATCTCAAAATAGTCCAAGGCTATTTCAGTTTTAAACCAATAGAACTTACAAGCAAGTTGGTAGATGAAGGATCTAAGAGATCTGTGATCTGTTCATTGTAAATCTCTAAGAAAGAGCACTTGCAGTTGTATTTTAGCCTTTCATCCCTGCGACTTTCCTCTTCCTGCAATAACAAAAAGGATTTTTCATTTTGGTCTTTGGCAACAATGAAAGTTTGACAAAGGTGAAAGAGAATATGCAGAAGAATGCCATCATGCCCTTATGATTAAACTAGTAAGTAGCGGCCACTAGGTACCATTATTACAATAGTAGCTACACAACTCAAAACAAATGAACTGCCAGCAAAGAAAAATGGTAGATATGCAAACATACAATGGAAGATATTCACAAGACCAAAAAAGAGCAAAATTTTACAGCTTGGATCCTTGCAAACAAGAATTCAAATATCCTTGGTGTCATTCCACGATGTGGGCTGGGCTTGAATTCTAAACCATCAATGTCGCCAAGCATAGTGTAAGTCTTCCCACTTCCCGTCTGCAAGATAAAGCTCATCCTTACTAGTTGATTTATTTGAAACATAAAGTTTGTGGATTTTGGATGTAAAAGAGAGTCATCTATATCAGTGATTGTTATGCTGTTTTAGTATATTACCTGACCATAAGCAAACATACAGCTATTGTAGCCAGACAAGCAATTCTCCACCATTGGAAGACCAGCCATCCTAAAAAGCGTTTCCTGCAGAAATTCAAAACATCCTTAGCTCACAAAAGCAGTAATTGACGTATTTATTTATTTTCCTCATGCCTGATTGTACCTGATCTACAGTTTCACAAGCAACATGATCGAACGTGAAACGACTTTCGGGCTGCCCAATCCAAGTAATACTTTGAGCACTCTCTTGCTTCAAACACCTATTATAACCATGCATACTCCTCTCCATATCGTTAAGCGGGCGCACTCGTATAAGAACCTACACAAACTCTGCACTCATCAGCATGACATTGCCACATCTCAAATTGCTCAAGCACCATCGCAGTTACTTAAATTAAATTCCTATTAAGCACTATATATACCTGTACATTATGATCCATCCAAAATGAGGGATCCTCTTTCATATCAAAATGAGGCACTTCAACAGTGTTAACCACAATGCCTCCACCCGAACCACCAACCCCTCTATACAATGCGCCAACGTTCCCTTTATAATTACTAACATTATTACTGTTGTTCCCATCACTAGCTTTACTGCGAAGCCCTAAACTCACTGGTTTAGAAACACTCTTACTCGGCGTACTCTGCGTGGAATTAGCCTCCGAAATCCCAGAATTACCCCTGGCAACAGTCCTAGTAATCCTTGGATTTGGAGTCATGCTTTGCGGACCACCCCCTCGAGGATGTTGAGCTACTTCATCGCGCGATTCGTTCCATCCAAACCTGTGTTTCAACGAGAAACCGTGTTTGTCAGGAGTGCGGAGGGGCAATGGTGGATCAGAGGGTTTGGGTTTGGGTTTCGTAGGTGTTTTATCAAAGAATTTCGTGGTTGGTTCTTGGATTGTGTTGAGTGGAGGCCTAGAAGATGAGGAAGAAGAGTCCAAGCTACTCGCGTGGCTCGACATTGAATCCCTGGGATTTGCAGGGACATTCTCGATTTCCTCATTCTGCTTGTTGGCGTTCCTCCGCATAAACTTGAAATCTCTCAACATTCTTCCAAAAGAGAACACACAACAATTACAAAATCATCTCAAAAACGCAAAAAGAAATGATATAAAGAGCTGAAATGAGTTCCAATCGCAGCGAGCTGACATTACAAATTGAGATATACCTGAAAGCAGAATTGAAGAAGAGGATATGCAGATTTCGAGTCAGCGAGAGAGATGAGAAGCTCCTTTTACTGGATCTGATTCAAGGAAGCTGAGTTGAGTTCATAATTGGGTTTTTTTTCAGGTGGAAAGAAAAGACTTGAGAAGTGTGAGCTAGAACTTAGGAGCTAGTGAGTGTTTGAAAGTTTTGAACTTGAAGAAGGGGTAATTTTGAGATGGACGGCTGAGATGGGAGTTGGGTTTGGAAAGAGTTGGATGTTGTCGGGGTTAGCAATAGCGCGGTTTGGGGATTTGAAATACTTGGGCTGTTTCGGTTAAAAGAGGGAAATTTTGGGGTGGGAATATAATTATGTTTTAGTTTTTAAATTGCAACGGCCATTTCTTTTTCTTTAAACGGGGATTCGCATCGGGTCCGGGTGGAAACTGTAAAGCGATCATTATTATTATTCAAGGAAGTATTTTTATCTTCTTTTTTTTAAAACAGTAACTCGCGGGCTTTTCCAGCCCGATAGTTCTGAGCTCGGTTAAATCCTAAGAGGTGCAATTTGGGCTTTGTGTCAAATTGGGCCAAGCTTTCTTTTTTAAAAGGTTGGCCCAGTTGACATTCTTTTTATATATTTTTTGTGTAACTCATTTTTTGTAATTAGTTTAAAATATATATATTTAGTTTGAAATTATAATTTTTTCTTTATATATAAAGTTCTTTATTATTAGTATGTCAACATGATGTGCACTTAATTTGAAAAAAGTATGAGAAATATTATATTTTTTAATATTTGCACTTCTATTAAGTTCATCTTTTAGTAATTCAAATAAATAACCAAAAAGTCACATGAATTATCACCTCTTCTTCTTCTTCTTTTCTTTTTTTTTTAACCTGGTGATTTTTGTGAGATCTTCTTCCGCCATGTTACGTTGACAGTAGAAACATTTCTTAAAAAAAGAACACGATATCTGATTTCATGGGGGAAAGACGTGCATTCCTCCGTTCATCATATTCCAAGGGGCTTGGATCGCGATCACTTGCTTGTTTGTTTGTTTCCAGTTGCAACTTGTAATGCCATGCTCATCTAAACATCCCACTAATCCAATGTTTCAATTGTCGTAGCATATTTCCCCAGGCCAAAAGGTACATCTTTCATTTTTCATCCGATTTCAGAAAACAAAAAAACTTGTTTTTGGTACGTCCTTTTCTTTCTCTCTCTCGTTTTTCACATTACTACTGTCGTTGATAGATTATTAATTTCTTTGCAGTATATATATACACGTACACAAGAAAAAGTGAAAACAGCGACTTGGGTGGTCACCAAAAACAAAACAAAACAAAACAAATTAAAGACGATGATCCATAGAATAGAGATGTGTATTTCATTGATAAAAATGGGGGTCGAATTTCTGATGGTGGTAGCTCAGGCGATCGGAAATGCTGTACATCAAAATATGCGCGGCGCTAGTTCTTCAAGTCTTGTACATCTACTCCACTCTTCTCCTTCCTACTCCGCTCCCTTCCCGTTCATCGGATTCCTTCCATGATTCATTTTCCGGCTTACTTATTAGGCAACCGACCTGTACAGCTGCTTTTGATTATGTTTTGCGGTTCGTTAATTTTATTTGTTTGTTTGTTTTTTCTCTTTAGGTTGTGAGGGGTTAATGACCCCCTTTGTATTTTTTTTTTTTTTTTTACGAGGTGAAACTCAAATTTGAGTTTTTTTTTATATTGAAAATTAAATTTTATAGACATTTCTTTCTTTTTTTGTTACTATGTATGTTAGAGCAAAATGATCTGTAAATTCAGTTTATGAGTAAACTTTTTTGTTCGGTCCTGGACTACGTGATTCATCGTTTTTCTCTCGATTGTAGTTTATGTGGGTAATTTTTGCATTCTCAAGAGTAAAATTTGGTTTCTTTTTTATTATTATTAAATATTAATTAACAATTAATAATTAATAATTAATAGTTAATAGTATGACGGGAAGAAGAAAGAGGAACAAAATTATCTAAATTTGACATTAAAAAATGGTAGTACATATTAATGATTGGTACTATTAAAATGACTTCATATAATAAAAGGAATAAAATATGACACCCTTCAATTATTTCTATTAGGGTGTCCATCGGACGGTAGATCGATATACCGTCCGAAATATTTCGGTATTCGGTATACCGAACCGTCCAAAAAAATTACCATACCGTACCAAATTATATTTCGGTACCATACCAAAATACCTTTGGTACGGTATTTCGGTATGCCAAAATACCGAATAATTTATTAAGCAATGACAATTTTCAGTTTTTCCTGAATTTTCAATCTAAAACCGTACTTAAATAATTAATTCCAACAGTACATAAAATAAAATATTGCATGAAAATAGCTCTTTCAAGAACATCTCTATTGTTGTAGTATCATTGAAGATGCAACAGAATCACATGTATAAATTTTTCAACAACCAAACTAATTGTTTTGCTGCAGAATCCAAACAATTCCCACCAATTTCTTACATTAGAAGCAAATGTCAGTCAAAAGAACAACACTTTTTGATGAAGAAGCAAACATAAAGCAGAATAACTTGTACTACATAGTTATGACTTATGAAGATTTTCTATTTGTAAGAAACTGCAACACCATCCATCCATAGCTCAAACTAACAAAGGTTGTAACAGCAGAGGTAGTCTAAGCAGCTCTCTGAGCAATCAAAACAGCATGAACAACTGCAAAAACCCATCAACACAATTTTACCAAAAAAGGAAAAGACTTTAATTACCAAAATTCATCAACAAGAAACCCAGAAAAGAATAATCTATACCTTTTGGGGCACTAATACTTCTTCCCCTTCTTAAGCATATCGCAAAACAAAATATTCATCAAAGTATTCCTAATAATTCCCCCATTGAACAAACAAAGCCTAGTTGCCCATATCTACATCATTTTATATTAATTTAAGTACCATCCATCCATCTTAATTATATATATATAATGCTGGCAAAATATTAAAACTGTATTTCTACTGAAACTTTGAATGCAAAATGCATGGAATTATAACTGAAACAAGGAGAGAAGAATATCTCCTGAGATCACTGAGATGTTTGCCTTTTACGAGGGCATCCCCCAAAATTATTTACATGAATCAGCTACACAAGAGAAGGTCCAATCATTGCTGCAGAGATAAAAACTCCCACAGAGATTTGTTTTGGAAACAACTCCATGGCTTGAGCGATTGCAAAGCCACCATAGCTATGCCCAACAAGTATGACTCTTTCATGTGGAAGAAGCGATGCCATGAAATCAACCAACGGTCGAAAATAATCAGAAATTGATAAGACGGTGGTACTCTGTTGTTGTCGGTCAATCCCAGATGCAGCAAGATCAATGGCGGTGACATTGTAGCCAGATGATCTCAGGAGTAGTACAATTTTGTACCATGACCACGCACCATGGCACGCGCCATGTACCAGCACAAACTTCTTGCTGCTGCTGCTGCTCGGCGACTGATCAGACTTTATCATCTGTAACCAGCCATACGGTTGATCATTATGAGATGATGCATTAACAACTTCTTCTCTACCATTGATTTGGTAAATCAGGAGGATAAAGATGAGAAAGGAAATATTGGATAAGCTCTTTCTGCCCACCATGTTTTTCTTCCTAGGCAAATTGAGAGGATAGGAATAGGACTTAACACCTTATCTTATTCAAGTGTTCTCTCCTCCTTTTATAATAAAATAAGGAATGAAAAAAAAAAAGTTAAGCTCATAGATCTATTCCTGCTCCACTAAATTAAACTCAATTGATTTAATAAAAATTCCTAACAAGAATTTTAAATTTTAGATTTTCAGATCAATCAACCACAATGGTAGCAAACAGACTTTATTTCAGGGGAAAGGAAAGTTACATTCAAACTTTTCAAACTAATAAGAAGCTCCACGCAAATCAAACCATAGAATGAAGAGTACTGATCAAGACGAAGTTGAATATTTCAAATCGAATCTGGAAAGCTTAATCCAAAAGGGTGTAACTTCTCCTTAGTGATCTGATCAAGACTCGCAGCCATGTCAGGTGTGAGATGATTCTCCCAATCTCCAACCTCACCTTTCCTGAAGAAATGAGCATTTTTTAGAAGAGAAAAATATGTACTAGTATTATTATTCTTCTCGTCTACCCCTAACTTGTGGAGAACTCTTGATTTGTTATTGTTCTTGTTCACCTCCAAATTGCTCATATTTTTGAAACTACACAGCCGAACAATTTCTTCCACAACACCCTCGCGCTCTTCCGGCGACGAAAAGGGCTTACCGAGAAACTCAGCCAATCTCTTAACATGAACTGAGGGTGCCCTTTTCATGTCCTCATATTTCAAGAACAGAACTTTCTCCGGCGCCACCAAACTTGCTTTCCAATACTCCAAGACGTGACCCCAAAAGGGTCCGTAAAACGATTTGCCATCGCAGAACAATTGGAATGCTTCTTGCAGCGAAAAGGGTGGCACTTCTTCAGACCTAAATGACTCAAGGAAGTGCCATGTGGAAACAAAAACATCTTTTGGGTCACGGCAGATGTAAACAAACCGGGCGGAGCCGGAGGAAAGTACAGGGCTTGGAAATAGAGAGTAAGGGATGTGAGTTGCGAAGATGCGAGGGGAGGGCATTGTTTCAAGAAGAGGGATTGATTCATTTTTAGGAATGAATATTTCTAAGTGTTGGACCAAATCATGTGGGTTACTGGTGAGCAAAGGGTGTGATGAGGAGGCAGGATAGACGGAGGTGCGGTTTACGACAGCGAAAATGAGAGCTTTGAGCCATGTGGTGCCGCATTTGGGAGTGCTTGCCAAGATGATCATATCTGTGTCTGGTTTATGCCAAAAGGTGTCGTCTTGGATGAAGATGGCACCGTTTAAAGATACCGGAGGCAGCCAGAAGCCATGAAAATGAAAGAGATGCTGATTCCATAAGCCTCTCTCTTTGGGTATGGTTAGGATTGTCTCATAGAACTTATCAGTGAGGATTTTACGTCTCTCTTGTAGCTCAGGTTGTGCTGCCATGGGTAATAAATACTAATATGCCATGACTCATATAAATAGGTTAGACTTTACACAAGCCCTGTTTGTACCGTTAATTAGATAGATTTTTCGACTTGATTTAAAAAAAAAAAAGATTTTCAGATCAAATTAACAATTGAAAAATAAAATTGATTTAAAAAAAAAAACCTTTTAAAAATTCATTGTGTTTGTAATTAGCAGTTGGCAATGACCAAGAATGTAAACGCCTTGATCAATTTAATTAGTCTAATGTCACCTATCAATTGTTTGGTGAAATGTCTTCATTGTCATTTATTTGTGGAATGAATTGCATGGGGTTCTCCCCCTCAATTATTGATACTTTTCACGTACAATTATTTTGATACAGAGCATACAAAAAATGTCAGGCCTGTTTACCAATGAAGATTTTCCTCCATTTTTTATTTCTAGTTTTCTAAAATCTCTCTTTTTCCTTTTCCAATAGAAAATTAAAAATCGTGTTTATTTCGTATTGAATGTAAAAAAAACTGAGGATCAAGGTCGAAAGATTCTTAGAGTGGAAGAGAATGAGATGTTTAAGGGGAGGAAGAAGTGAAGAAGATGGATGAGGATTTTCACACGCCGTGAGGAGGAGAAGAAGGGCAAACGTGGGTTTAATAAAAAATCATTAAAGTGTAAATTGGAAAAATGTGTTTTAAATGGGTTTAATTAAGCATGCACCTAAACTAATAAAGTTCCTTCTAAAATTTATCCCACCACTACCTAAATTTATAGATATTTCAATATTCAAAATTTGAAACCTTCTAATATGTAACCACCAACCCTAACGTGTAGCTTCCTTATTGGTTAATGTGAGTGAGTTAACAGAATAACATGACACACCAAATGTACTCTATATTATTATTTACTCACCCACCGACACACAAAACGTACGGTGCTGTGAAAACCTCAAGAAGAAACCATTTTGTTAAAGAGAGAGAAGAAAGGAAATGTCATCATCATCAGTACTTTCTCGAAAAATTGAGAAGATGAGAAAGTTTGTGTGACAGCTTCTTGGCTTGTTAAGCAGCTTCCCTTGTCAGGATATCAGGTCATCGGAACAGTTAGAGATCCAGGTTTTTAATTATTACAAATAATTTTAGCGCCTACTTTTTTTCAAAGTTTCTCAAACAGCACAATGCATTGATACACTAAATCTTAAATTGTACTGCTATTGACACATTTTTTCTCAATTAATCTTCTCGTTCAAATTTTGGCCTATTTTTAAAAAATAAAAACAAATTCAACTAATCAATTAAAAATTGTGTAGGGAATGAGAAGAAAGTAGCCCATTTGTGGAGGTTAGAAGGTGCGAAGGACAGACTCCGGTTGGTGAAGGGTGATTTAGCGGTAGAGGGAAGCTTCGATGAGGCAATAACAGGATGCGATGGTGTTTTTCACCTTGCTTCCCCTGTAGTCATGCCTTCCTCTGATCCTGATGCAGAAATCTTGAAACCAGCAGTTGAAGGCACTTTGAATGTGTTGCGTTCTTGCAAGAAGAACCCTTCGTTGAAACGAGTCGTCCTCACTTCTTCCTCATCCAGCGACAGACTAAGGGATGATTTCGATCCCAAATGCCCCTTTGATGAATCTTCTTGGAGCTCAGTTGAATTCTGCCAGAGACTCTAGGTACACGTATATATATTTTATAAAAATAATCTTCTTTTGCATTAATATAAATAAATGTTTAAATCTAAATTTAAATCTCAACTCCACTGATAAAAAATAAAAAGTTATTATATTTATATAGAAAGAGCAACATTTTCTTAGTCTAATTTACTTGAATGACTATGCTCATTTACTCGCGACTAATCTTTTCTTTCTGTATTAGGTTGGTTATTGAAAGAGAGTGTCAACGCAATTGAGCTGGGCCGAACCGGGCCTCTACTGGGATGTGGGCTAACGATGAAGAGAATGATGATTTATCGGCCCAAACTTAACATGTGCTTTGTAATTTTATTTTTATTTTGTTAAAGTGGAAAAAATATTTACATGAATCAGCTACACAAGAAGTGAGGTGTAATGTAAATTCCTATTTTTTTCCACATGAGACTCATGAGAAACTCAACAAACGAATAGACACAAATAATAAATAAATAAAACTCTTTCTTAATTGTATACATCAACCATATTTTGAAGCGATTCTGAGCAAATGAGCCGAAAGCTCCATTGGTTTAGACATCATGACCATATGATCCGATCCAAATATTTCTTCCACTTCATCTGGTGGATTAGTTTGGATCATCCATTCTTCAAAATCTTTATTTAAAATGATGTCTTTTTCCGATTTGATGTAAACTCTTTTTAACCACTCCATTTCTCTCTTTTGTTACTACTATTTCCTTTGACATGTCTTCTATCCCAAACCGACCTTGTGGTCTGAACAGCATCGTTGCTAGCGTCCAGTCCTGCATGCAACAAAAGAAAAAAGATTAAAAAGTAATAGCAGAGAGTAGAGGTTGGGTTCGAATTTTACTTCGGATTGTTAAAAATAATCGAAAAATTGTACTCTGATTTACCTCCGTTGGGCTTTGGGGATATAAATAAATTGATGCGAAGATGGGCCCAACGCAACTGCCAATTAGAGTGCCGTTGCTGTCGCGTACATACCAGCTATCTAGAGCAGGAGGTCGCGGTCTTTTTGAATGCTTTATTTATTTATTTAATTTCACAAAAAAAAAGTAATTAAAATAAATTTATCAGCCACACGTTCAATAAAGTAAAAAGAGAGAGATTTAACGTTAAGAGAAGATCTTGATCATAGGTAGTAACGTTAAGAGAAGGTCCAATCATTGCTGCAGAGATAAAAACTCCCACAGAGATTTGTTTTGGAAACAACTCCATGGCTTGAGAGATTGCAAAGCCACCATAGCTATGCCCAACAAGTATGACTCTTTCATGTGGAAGAAGCGATGCCATGAAATCAACCAACGGTCGAAAATAATCAGAAATTGATCGGACGGTGGTAATCTGTTGTCGGTCAATCCCAGATGCAGCAAGATCAATGGCGGTGACATTGTAGCCAGATGATTTCAGGAGGGAAAAAATTTGAGTAGATTATGATCTACCTACATCATGATCTAGGATGATGACACGTGCCCCAAATAGTGCTAGAATACCACTATTCTTGACACTTTTGGATACGTGTCATCATCGTAGGTAGATCATGATCTACTCAAATTTTACTCATCTCAGGAGTGGTACAATTCGTACCATGACCACGCACCATGGCGCGCGCCATGTACCAGCACAAACTTCTTGCTGCTGCTGCTGCTCGGCGACTGATCAGACTTTATCATCTGTAACCAGCCATACGGTTGATCATGATGAGATGATGAATTAACAACTTCTTCTCTACCATTGATTTGGTTAATCAGGAGGATAAAGACGAGAAAGGAAATATTGGATAAGCTCTTTCTGCCCACCATGTTTTGAGAGGATAGGAATAGGACTCAACACCTTATCTTATTCAAGTGTTCTCTCCTCTGTTTATAATAAAATAAGGAATGAAAAAAGTAGTAGTTAAGCTCGTTAGCTCGAAAAGACAAAAAGGTAAGAGTGGAATGAAGTGCACGGAGAGTCCACTTGTTATGGGCCTAACACCTAATGCGTTATGCACCCAGTCCTCTCCTCATTGACGATGCTCTCCCTTGCACATGCATTGCTTTAGAGTTGTTTATTACCCCCTCCTAAACTTTTTAACTATCGTTTTATTATGAATTCTTACTGTTTATAATACTTATCATTTTATCTTTTCCAAAGTATATATTTGTGTAAATGACAAAAACGAATTTATGTATCAACGCAATTTGATGATGGTGTGGTAATTTGAGTGAAAATTATGAGTAAAAATAAAACAATGTGGAATAAAATAAGATCAAAAATTATTATTTTAAATTTACTACTATTTCAAAATAACAGTTAAAAAATTCCGGAAGGAATAAAATACTAAACTTATTTTGATTTTTTTAGAAGGGAAAAGAGGCTTAAACCTTTACCTAACGAGCAAATCAAAAATCTTCTCAATCTTCTAGCAATAAAGGAGAGAGAAATAATATGGTATTTCTTTTTTAATTTTTTTATAAAAAAAATTCCAAATAATATTACAGATCTAACAAAAGTAGAGTCGTTTATTAGTTAGCAACTAGTGATAAAATATCAGTAGAGATTCAAGTTCAAATCTCATTTCGCCTGTAAAACATAAATAATTAATAATAGCAGAGTCGCATCTCGCAATTTCTTAATTCGATCACAAGGGTCAGTATCAATGATTGAGGCGGAGATAAGGTGTATGATTGAAAGCCTGAAACAACATCAATCAACCACAATGGTAGCAAACAGACTTTATTGCAGGGGAAAGGAAAGTTACATTCAAACTTTTCAAACTAATAAGAAGCTCCACGCAAATCAAACCATAAAATGAAGAGTACTGATCAAGACGAAGTTGAATATTTCAAATCGAATCTGGAAAGCTTAATCCAAAAGGGTGTAACTTCTCCTTAGTGATCTGATCAAGACGCGCAGCCATGTCAGGTGTGAGATGATTCTCCCAATCTCCAACCTCACCTTTCCTGAAGAAATGAGCGTTTTTTAGAAGAGATAAATGTGAAATAGTATTATTATTCTTCTCGTCTACCCCTAACTTGCGGAGAAATCTTGATTTGTTATTGTTGTTGTTCACCTCCAAATTGCTCAGATTTTTGAAACTACACAGCCGAACAATTTCTTCCACAACACCCTCGCGCTCTTCCTGCGATGAAAAGGGCTTACCGAGAAACTCAGCCAATCTCTTAACATGAACTGAGGGTGCCCTTTTCATGTCCTCATATTTCAAGAACAGAACTTTCTCCGGCGCCTCCAAACTTGCTATCCAATACTCCAAGACGTGACCCCAAAAGGGTCCGTAAAACGATTTGCCATCGCAGAACAATTGGAATGCTTCTTGCAGCGAAAAGGGTGGCACTTCTTCAGGCCTAAATGACTCAAGGAAGTGCCATGTGGAAACAAAAACATCTTTTGGGTCACGGCAGATGTAAAAAAACCGGGCGGAGCCGGAGGAAAGTACAGGGCTTGGAAATAGAGAGTAAGGGATGTGAGTTGCGAAGATGCGAGGGTAGGGCATTGTTTCAAGAAGAGGGATTGATTCATTTTTAGGAATGAATGTTTCTATGTGTGGGACCAAATCATGTGGATTACTGGTGAGCAAAGGGTGTGATGAGGAGGCAGGATAGACGGAGGTGCGGTTTACGACGGCGAAAATGAGAGCTTTGAGCCAAGTGGTGCCGCATTTGGGAGTGCTTGCCAACATGATCATATCTGTGTCTGGTTTATGCCAAAAGGTGTCGTCTTGGATGAAGATGGCACCGTTTAAAGATAGCTGAGGCAGCCAGAAGCCATGAAAATGAAAGAGATGGTGATTCCATAAGCCTCTCTCTTTGGGTATGGTTAGGATTGTCTCATTGAACTTATCAGTGAGGATTTTATGTCTCTCTTCTCGCTCACGTTGTTCTGCCATGGGTAAGAAATACTAATATGCCATGACTCATATAAATAGGTTAGACTTTACACAAGCCCGGTTTATACCGTTCATTAGAC
Organism: Viola odorata; assembly: GCA_963691705.1. Lineage (NCBI taxonomy): Eukaryota > Viridiplantae > Streptophyta > Magnoliopsida > Malpighiales > Violaceae > Viola > Viola odorata. The sequence goes on from OY829544.1 coordinate 1,771,410, forward strand.
AGATTTGCCTTAAGAAACATCCGATATGCCTTAAGAAACAGCATATTAGAAGACCATTACGAACTCTTTGCAATAAAAGAAAAAGGCAGCAGGATAATAAGTAGAACAAATGTTTCGATGAAAAGAAAAGTAGTTTACTACCAACAATGAAAATCTGGAATCAATTCTCGAGTTACCAAGAAACAACTACTCTCAGTTTATAGGAGAAACCACGGGCTTGTTTACTAACAGAGAATTATCACCTTTTTCTGTTTCTAATTTTTTGAAAATCTCTATTTTTTTTTCCAATAGAAAACTCGAAATCGTTTTTATTTCGTACTAAATGTAAAATTTTCTAAATTTTTAAAACTGGAAACGTGTTTACTTAATTTTAATTTTCAAAATTTTGAAAAACGAAAACTACAATTTCATTCCGAAATTAACTTGAGATCAAGATACAGAAGGGACAACAAGATAATATTTTGACAATTAATCGAGTTAAAACAACAATAAAATTCAAATTCAACCTGTATACAAATATAAAGTAGTGCTATACTGCCACCAAAATACAATAAGATGAACTCTTTTGTACAAAAAGAGTTCCATCATCCCACTTTAAAAACATGGTTACATAGAGTAGTGTTATACTTATACTGCCACTTTTCTACCTATCATCAACTTTAACAGCTGCATTCGCCAGGTCTTGGATTTCATTCTTGCTCTTTATAACGATCCACTTCTTGGTATTGAAGTCAAGTCTGTCCAAGTCTTGTGCAATTTCCAGGAATTTCTCTTGAAATTTCCTCTTTCTTTTTTCCTTTCCTTTCCCTCGGTAAATTTTTCCTATTTTCCTTTGTGCATTTTAGTTTTCATAGAGAGCATTAGGGTCCTGATTTGTGAGGGGTTAATGACCTTTTTTTTTTTTCTGATAGACGAGGTGAAACTCAAATTCGAATTTTTTTCTATATTGAAAATTAAATTTTATAGACATTTCATTCTTTTTTTGTTATTATGTATGTTAGAGCTAAATGATCTGTAAATTCAGTTTATGAGTAAATTTTTTGTTCTGTCCCGGACTACGTGATTCATCGTTTTTCTCTCGATTGTAGTTTATGTGGGAAATTTTTGCATTCTCAATAGTAAAATTTGGTTACTTTTATTATTATTATTAATTATTAATTAATAATTAATATGAGAGGAAGAAGAAAGAGGGGAAAAAATTATCTAAATTTGATATTAAAAAATGGTAGTACACATTGATGATTGGTAACATTAATAATAAAAGGAATAAAATATGACACCCTTCAATTATTTCTGCCTCAGAGTCTAATGCAATGCAGGCAGTAGACTCTTCAGCTGGTTTATTATCATTTGGGTAAAAGTTGAAAAACAATCCTGAACTTTAAAGTTTTATTTAATCGCAACCCTGAACTTTTATTTTGTTAAATTACAACCCTGGTCAAACACGAATTGTTTAAGTTACTCCCTACCGTGACAGAAATCAGACGTGGCACCGTTGACCGGCGTTATGTGCCACGTCACGGTGCCATGTCACGGTGCCACGTCAGCGTCTCCTGCCATGTCTTGTTTGACCAGGGTTGTAATTAAACAAAATAAAAGTCCAGGGTTGCGATTAAATAAAACTTTAAAGTTCAGGGTTATTTTTCATCTTTTACCCATTAATTAACAGTGTTTTTTATATATTTTAAGGTCTTTTTGGTTTCGGAAGATCTCGAGCCGAATTTTATTTTAGATAGAGAGGAGATAATTTAGAGGGAGATTTTGATAACCGAATTTCGCGAAATTAATTATTATTATGTAATATTTATTTTATTTAAAAGCTCTAATTAAATTCCTAATTTCTAATTATATATATATGCAGTATCATCTTAATTTTAAAAAATGATTATAACAGTAGTAAGGATTAATACCTAATTAATAAAATATACTATAATTAGTAACATTTAATTATAAAGTTACATTTAATTTAGTTTATTATTAATTTTGAATAAGGATTAAATAATTGATAAAAATATGATATACGGGTAAAAGCTGAAAAACAACCCTGAACTTTAACGTTTTATTTAATCACAACCCTGAACTTTTATTTTGTTTAATTACAACCCTAGTCAAACGTCGGTCTACGGTGCCACGTGGCACCGTGACGTTGACGTGGCACCATGACGTGGTACATAACGTCGGTCAACGGTGTCACGTCTGATTTCTATCATGGTAGGGGGTAACTTAAACAATTCGTGTTTGACCAGGGTTATAATTTAACAAAATAAAAATTCAGAGTTGCGATTAAATAAAACTTTTAAAATTCAGAGTTGTTTTTCAGCTTTTACCCATTATCATTTACATCATTTGTCATAAGCGTTCCACTCTGAGGCTGCCATAACTGTGGTGCAACATATGCAGTGGCCTACAAGAGTTGACTTTGAGGCATTAGAAACCAAAAAGTAAGAGAAACAATGACTAATAGAGAAGAGACTTGAACATCAAAAACACGAGCATAACCTTTCCTGATGGATTTCTTTCATTGCGCTGCCACTTCCAAAGCTTGTGAACAGCATTAGAGGCCAGGGCCAATAGGGCTAGGCCAGAGTTAGTATAGATCAGACGTACGACCTGCAATCACTAACCCATTAGACAATATAGGGGAAGCTGATACATGTCCATGTGTTTAGATGTTTGCACATCCACTTGGTTCTTGTGTCTGCATGCGTGTCAGTGTATTTAAGAGAGAGAGGGAGAGATGTATCTACAGCATCTTAGAAATTAGAATGTGAGAGAGAGGGAGATGTATGTACAGCATCTTAGGAGTTAGAACAACCCTATTTCTGCGTTATTTAAAGAAATCATAATCTTCGGGATCTCCTTTCTATTTTTCTAAGAAAAAAGTGGTTGGGTCGGTTTTAAATAATTATATCGGCATTGAGTTAATTGATTATTTTATTAGTAGCAAAAATATCAATAGAGGTTTAAATTTAAACTTAAATTTTAACTCCACCGATAAAAAATAAAAAGTTATTATATTTATATAGGAAGAGAAACATTTTTTTAGTCTAATTTACTTGAAGGACTATGCTCATTTACTCGCGACTAATCTTTTCTTTTTGTATCGGGTTGGTTATTGAAAGAGAATCTTAACAATATGTAAATTCTACATATACGATAAGAATTGAATATATGATCTTTTGTATAAAATGTCAATTCATTCATACCAACACACCTGATATAAAAAGAAAAAAGCATTTTTGAATTTCTAACCAGATCAGATTAGTTTTTGAGAAACCTAAAAGTGTATCTAATTATCTAGTATAATTTTGTTGTTCTTTGCTTTTTATTTATTTTAATTTAAGTAAGATAGGAGGCCTCCATTATAAGCATCCACTGGACCTAATAATACTGTTCAGGCACACCAGGTGACAATTGACATCTTTTTAGAAAGCTAAATCACCAAAAAAAAAATCCCGATGCTTGGATCTATTTTTAAAAGATCAGGTTAAATTAAAATATTTAGTAATCATCATCGATACTTGTGACAATTCATCATGGCACAATATCAAATCCGTAAAAGATCAGGATTGAGATGATTATAAACTAAAAATATTTGTCATTTTCTGTATGGCTCAAAACTGAAATAATGGACGATAAATATATACAGTGACCATAAATAGTAGTCGCGAAAGAAAAAAGAAGCTACTTACTAGCTCAACGTATTGGGCCATAAAACGGCCGCATGAGCTGTGTACTAACGGGAGATGTTGGATGTCAAAGCAATTGGGCTGGCCGGGCCTCTGCTGGGATGTGGGCTAAGGATGAAGAGATTGATGATTTATTGGCCCATACATAACATGTGCTTTGTATTTTTTTTTTCCTTTTTTTGTTAAACTGGAAAATTTATTTACATGAATCAGCTACACAAGAGAAGGTCCAATCATTGCTGCAGAGATAAAAACTCCCACAGAGATTTGTTTTGGAAACAACTCCATGGCTTGAGAGATTGCAAAGCCACCATAGCTATGCCCAACAAGTATGACTCTTTCATGTGGAAGAAGCGATGCATTGAAATCAACCAACGGTCGAAAATAATCAGAAATTGATCGGACGGTGGTAATCTGTTGTCGGTCAATCCCAGATGCAGCAAGATCAATGGCGGTGACATTGTAGCCAGATGATCTCAGGAGTGGTATAATTTTGTACCATGACCACGCACCATGGCACGCGCCATGTACCAGCACAAACTTCTTGCTGCTGCTGCTGCTCGGCGACTGATCAGACTTTATCATCTGTAACCAGCCATACGGTGGATCATGATGAGATGATGAATTAACAACTTCTTCTCTACCATTGATTTGGTTAATCAGGAGGATAAAGATGAGAAAGGAAATATTGGATAAGGTCTTTTTGCCCACCATGTTTTTCTTCCTAGGCAAATTGAGAGGATAGGAATAGGACTCAACACCTTATCTTATTCAAGTGTTCTCTCCTCTGTTTATAATAAAATAAGGAATGAAAAAAGAAGTAGTTAAGCTCGTTAGCTCGAAAAGACAAAAAGGTAAGAGTGCAATGAAGTGCACGGAGAGTCCACCTGTTATGGGCCTAACACCTAATGCGTTATGCACCCAGTCCTCTCCTCATTGACGATGCTCTCCCTTGCAGACGCATTGCTTTACGGTTGTTTATTACCCCCTCTGAAACTTTTTAACTGTCGTTTTTTTACGAATTCTTACTGTTTATAATACTTATTATTTTATCTTTTTTGAAAAATATATTTGTGCAAATGACAAAAAAAATTATACATCAACCCAATTTGATGATAGTGTGATAATTTAAATGGAAATTAAGAGTAAAAATTAATCAATGTGGAATAAAATAAGATTAAATATCATTGTTTTAAATTTTCTACTCTTTCAAATTGACAGTTAAAAAGTTCCGGAGGGAGTAAAATACTAAACTTATTTTGTTTTTTTAAGAAGCGAAAAGAGGCTTAAACCTTTACCTAACGAACAAAAGAAAAATCTACTCGATCTTCTAGCAATAAAGGAGAGAGAAATAATATGGTATTTCTTTCGGTATTACTTTTTTATTTTTTTCTTTAAAAATTTTCAAGTAGTATTACAGATCTAACAAAAGCAAAGTCGCTCATTAGTTATAATATCAATAGAGATTTCTCATCTCGCCTGGAAAAAATAAACAATCAATAATAGCGGATTCGCATCTCGCAATTTCTTAATTCGATCACTAGGGTCAGTTCTTTCGGTTATACTAAAAAAATATTTTCTAACAATAATTGTACAAATATTGAAAAGTATCAATGATTGAGGCGGAGATAAGGTGTATGATTGAAAGCCTGAAACAACATCAATCAACCACAATGGTAGCAAATAGACTTTATTGCAGGGGAAAGGAAAGTTACATTCAAACTTTTCAAACTAATAAGAAGCTCCACGCAAATCAAACCATAAAATGAAGAGTACTGATCAAGACGAAGTTGAATATTTCAAATCGAATCTGGAAAGCTTAATCCAAAAGGGTGTAACTTCTCCTTAGTGATCTGATCAAGACGCGCAGCCATGTCAGGTGTGAGATGCTTCTCCCAATCTCCAACCTCACCTTTCCTGAAGAAATGAGCATTTTTTAGAAGAGATACATTTGTACTAGTATTATTATTCTTCTCGTCTACCCCTAACTTGAGGAGAAATCTTGGTTTGTTATTGTTCTTGTTCACCTCCAAATTGCTCAGATTTTTGAAACTACACAGCCGAACAATTTCTTCCACAACACCCTCGCGCTCTTCCTGCGACGAAAAGGGCATACCGAGAAACTCAGCCAATCTCTTAACATGAACTGAGGGTGCCCTTTTCATGTCCTCATATTTCAAGAACAGAACTTTCTCCGGCGCCTCCAAACTTGCTTTCCAATACTCCAAGACGTGACCCCAAAAGGGTCCGAAAACCGATTTGCCATCGCAGAACAATTGGAATGCTTCTTGCAGCGAAAAGGGTGGCACTTCTTCAGGCCTAAATGACTCAACGTAGTGCCATGTGGAAACAAAAACATCTTTTGGGTCACGGCAGATGTAAACAAACCGGGCAGAACCGGAGGAAAGTACAGGGCTTGGAAATAGAGAGTAAGGGATGTGAGTTGAGAAGATGCGAGGGTAGGGCATTGTTTCAAGAAGAGGGATTGATTCATTTTTAGGAATGAATGTTTCTATGTGTTGGACCAAATCATGTGGGTTACTGGTGAGCAAAGGGTGTGATGAGGAAGCAGGATAGACAGAGGTACGGTTTACGACGGCGAAAATGAGAGCTTTGAGCCAAGTGGTGCCGCATTTGGGAGTGCTTGCCAACATGATCATATCTGTGTCTGGTTTATGCCAAAAGGTGTCGTCTTGGATGAAGATGGCACCGTTTAAAGATAGCGGAGGCACCCAGAAACCATGAAAATGAAAGAGATGGTGATTCCATAAGCCTCTCTCTTTGGGTATGGTTAGGATTGTCTCATTGAACTTATCAGTGAGGATTTTATGTCTCTCTTCTCGCTCAGGTTGTGCTGCCATGGGTAAGAAATACTAATATGCCATGACTCATATAAATAGGTTTTATACCGTTCATTAGATAGATTTTTCGACTTGATATTTTAAAAAGAGATTTTCAGATCAAATTAACAATTGAAAAATAAATTTGATTTAAAAAAAAAAACCTTTTAAAAATTCATTGTGTTTGTAATTAGCAGCTGGCAATGACCTACCAATTGTTTGGTGTCAATTATTGATACTTTTCAATATTTGTACAATTATTTGATACAGCGCATACGAATAATGTTAGAGATTGGAATAGAAGTTTTTGATTTCCTTGTGCAGGATCCAACTTTGATGGCTGCTTCCTACAAGCCTGATGATGAGTGGATCAACCAATGGCCTGATAATGTCCTGCTCTACTGTTTTTTATACGTGCAAAGTTGGGACTTGAACTCGATTAAGAATCTATGATTGTGGTCGTGCTATGTTTCCTCACTTTTAGCTCCCGGTAAACAAATGAAATTGCAACTTGCAAAATTTGAAAAGGGAAAATTTAAAATTAGTTGATGGACTTGAAAAATAATTAAACTTGGAACTGAAAAAAACTATGATGCACATCAAAGCAATTCTGGGTAAGAGGCAGGGAAGAGAGATTGCACAAGATTGTTGCGATTAAGAACGCGATAGGCAGAGAAGGTTGAAGACGAAGTCCAGGAGACGACTGGTTGAAAGAACAAGGGAGGAACGCCAGCGAATGAAAGAAGTAAAGGTTACTCTCTCCTCTGCAACTGCGAGGCTAGCGAGAGGAGAGTCCAATTGTGCTATCCTGTGGCTGCGAGGCGATGAAGGAAGAAAGGACAACCGGTTGTGGCGGGCTGACTCCCCCTCAGAAGCAAGGTCAGTGACTTATTTTTTCTCTTTTCCCACTTCAATCACAACGAAACAAGTGGTCCTACGATATTTAATTCGATTAGGATTTTGAATAAACAAATATACATTGTGTTTTCTTCCTCTTCTCATCTTTTGATGTTGTCTCTCTGTCTTATTATGCGGTTTAGATATTTTGAGTTGTTTTGTTTGATGGTTTAGGTATTTTTTTTTTACTTGTGGTCCTGCTATTTTTAAGAGTTTATAAAAGATTTGAATAAATGCATAAATATTGCTTTCACGTTTACTAATAATGTAGTGCAATTCTATGACAAGATTCATTTTAATATGAAAATCTTCATAGGTGGAATATGGATTTTAATTCCAAAGTTGACATATATAAATGCAATGGAAGAAAGTATCTTGATTGAATATGATGAGCTGACAATGACATAACTATAAATATTCATAGCAATATTCTTGCCTATCCAAAAAGTTTATCTACTGACTAGTGACTACTGAAAATTTGCCGATGAGGAGTTCTACATACACTGTACATGGACAGGCTTCTAATCATTATAGGTGGTTCTACCTACCAATATACTTAACTTGTCCCTTGAATAATTGCTTGAAATAATTAATATTTTTTATTTATAAGATAATTTTCTAAAAGATTAGGTACAAAATGATGGTTTAAAATCCACACCAACTTCGAGCCCACGTCATGGACATGCTTCTTTCTAATCATTATAGGTGCTTTTTCGTTTGTCGAATAGACTTATAGATCGATCAATCTAAGTAACGGTTGGTACTGATACTAACTCACATTTTACACCCTATTATCAATAATGCTGCTTTACAAAATATCAAAGAGGGAGTGTGATACGATCCAGCGTTTCCTTCCGCACGATGCGGCCCAGCAACGCCCTGCCACCCACGCTCCCCCACGACGCAGCCCACAACGGTTCCCTCCGCATGACCAGGCCCACGCCTGCACCTGGTAGCCTACGCATGCAGACCAGCTGGCAGCAGCTCATTGGCCAACACCAGGCCTTGCTCCACACGTCCAGCGCCCACGTCGTCCACACAATCCAGTAGTGAGGGCTGAATTAATTCCAAGGCTTGGAATTTGGCAGCTATAAATAGATGTGTTTATTTTCCTTTAACACTCGTTTTTTAATCATTGATAATTATCATGCTTTAAGCCAATTTTAGTTTAATTAATTCTTGTAATTTCTTACTTTCTTTCCCTAAATTTCTTGTAAACTTTCGATCTTAAGCTAGCAAATTCATTGCAAGTTTGAGTTCGATATTTCAAGTATATTCAATATAGAAAGGTTGCTCGTTCTTTGTTAACGAGAGGGTTTTCTTGAATTTACTTGTTCATATTATCATCCATATTTCACTTCTAAAATTCCCGATTCAAGAACCATTAATCTTGAATTAAAATTCCCTTATTTTTCCATACACCTTTCTAAAATTCATACATCTTTCCATTACAAATTCCTGCTGCGCCTAACTCCTGAAGTCATCAATCCTTCATCCATCAATCATCCGAGCCATCCCCAATCGAGACTAGTTCCTTGCAATTCAACATCGAAGAATCCTAACAGACTCTTATGCTCTTTCCCACATCAAAATAAGTAGTTGGAGTAATTCTTGTATATTCTTTTGATGTCACCTCATCTATTCTTTGAATGTTAACTCGAACCTTGAATGTCAATTCATGTCTCAGTCTACTCACATGAATGTAGAATCCATCAATACAACCCCAACATGCAGTTGACAACTTCTAATAATTGGGGGTTAATGAAGTTAAAAAAAAGACCAGGTATACTATTGATACATACTGCTAAAACTCATCAAAAACCACCGATTATTGAAAAAAGAAAAAAGCATTTTTGAATTTCTAACCAGAATGGTAACAAACAGACTTTATTTCAGGGGAAAGAAAAGTTACATTCAAACTTTTCAAACTAATAAGAAGCTCCACGCAAATCAAACCATAAAATGAAGAGTACTGATCAAGACGAAGTTGAATATTTCAAATCGAATCTGGAAAGCTTAATCCAAAAGGGTGTAACTTCTCCTTAGTGATCTGATCAAGACGCGCAGCCATGTCAGGTGTGAGATGCTTCTCCCAATCTCCAACCTCACCTTTCCTGAAGAAATGAGCATTTTTTAGAAGAGATACATTTGTACTAGTATTATTATTCTTCTCGTCTACCCCTAACTTGAGGAGAAATCTTGGTTTGTTATTGTTCTTGTTCACCTCCAAATTGCTCAGATTTTTGAAACTACACAGCCGAACAATTTCTTCCACAACACCCTCGCGCTCTTCCTGCGACGAAAAGGGCATACCGAGAAACTCAGCCAATCTCTTAACATGAACTGAGGGTGCCCTTTTCATGTCCTCATATTTCAAGAACAGAACTTTCTCCGGCGCCTCCAAACTTGCTTTCCAATACTCCAAGACGTGACCCCAAAAGGGTCCGAAAACCGATTTGCCATCGCAGAACAATTGGAATGCTTCTTGCAGCGAAAAGGGTGGCACTTCTTCAGGCCTAAATGACTCAACGTAGTGCCATGTGGAAACAAAAACATCTTTTGGGTCACGGCAGATGTAAACAAACCGGGCAGAACCGGAGGAAAGTACAGGGCTTGGAAATAGAGAGTAAGGGATGTGAGTTGAGAAGATGCGAGGGTAGGGCATTGTTTCAAGAAGAGGGATTGATTCATTTTTAGGAATGAATGTTTCTATGTGTTGGACCAAATCATGTGGGTTACTGGTGAGCAAAGGGTGTGATGAGGAAGCAGGATAGACAGAGGTACGGTTTACGACGGCGAAAATGAGAGCTTTGAGCCAAGTGGTGCCGCATTTGGGAGTGCTTGCCAACATGATCATATCTGTGTCTGGTTTATGCCAAAAGGTGTCGTCTTGGATGAAGATGGCACCGTTTAAAGATAGCGGAGGCACCCAGAAACCATGAAAATGAAAGAGATGGTGATTCCATAAGCCTCTCTCTTTGGGTATGGTTAGGATTGTCTCATTGAACTTATCAGTGAGGATTTTATGTCTCTCTTCTCGCTCAGGTTGTGCTGCCATGGGTAAGAAATACTAATATGCCATGACTCATATAAATAGGTTAGACTTTACACAAGCCCGGTTTATACCGTTCATTAGACAGATTTTTCGACTTGATTTTTTTAAAAAGAGATTTTCAGATCAAATTAACAATTGAAAAATAAAATTGATTTTAGAAAAAAACTTTTAAAAATTCATTGTGTTTGTAATTAGCAGTTGGCAATGACCAAGAATGTAAACGCGTTGATCAATTTAATTAGTGGAATGTCACCTACCAATTGTGTAATGAATTGCATGAGGTTCTCCGCCTCAATTATTGATACTTTTCAATATTTGTACAATTATTTTGATACAGATCATACCAATAATGTTAGAGATTGGAAAAGAAGTTTTTGATTTTCTTGTGCAGGATCCAACTTTAATGGCTGCTTCCTACAAGCCTGATGATGAGTGGATCAACCAATGGCCTGATAATGTCCTGCTCTACTGTTTTTTATACGTGCAGAGTTGGGACTTGAACTCGATTAAGAAGCTATGATTGTGGTCGTGCTATGTTTCCTCACTTTTAGCTCCCGGAAATAAATGAAATTGCAATCTGCAAAAATTTAAAAGGAAAAATTTAAAATTAGTTGATGGACTTGAAAAATAATTAAACTTGGAACTGAAAAAAAACTATGATGCACATCAAATCAATACTGGGTAGGAGGCAGGGAAGAGAGATTGCACAAGATTGTCGCGATTAAGAACGCGATAGGCAAAGAAGGTTGAAGAAGAAGTCCAGGAGACGACTGGTTGAAAGAACAGAGGAGGAACGCCAGCGAATGAAAGAAGTAAAGGTTACTGATAACGTTCTTGTCGAGGGCACGATCAAACAAATAATTACAACTTATCACATGTAACAAAATAGATTGAAGACAGTGGCAAGATGATCGATCCACAGAGATTGGTGAAGACTTACACTAGACAAGGCCAGATTATAAAATAAAACAATAAAAGAAACAAAACATAATTCAAGGGCTGGATGGAGAGAAACTAATTTAAGGTCTTGAATGGATTCAAGGTGTCGCACCGTCGCGAGCGAAATTTGGGACGAACAAAAACACATACCATGAAGTCGCCACCCTATTTTCTAAGGTTTAGGAGAACCTAAAAAAGTCCGTAAAAAGGAAGAAAAAAAAATAAAAACTAAGGCACAAAAGAAAGGGTCTAAACCCGAGAACGATGGTTCGGGGTCGTATTATGGACTCGGGAAGGTGTTAGGCACCCGAGTCTCATCCTAAAAAAGGTTACCGGTTCTAAAAAGAGGTGTTTAAAAATCATGTTGAAAGCAAATAATTTGGCCCTCAGAGGGGAATCGCCGCTTTAGTTCTTAAATCGGTTTGATTGATTTTATCCTAATTAGTTGCCGAGTTGTTAAAAGAAAATAAACATTTTAATCCTCTAAAAGATAAAAAGGTTGGTTGCGCACCTATTCCGGTTATATTTAGTCGAGTTCAAAATTAGTCCGATTGCATGCAAAAGTAGGTGAGATTACAACCCTTTTGTTAATCTTTACTAAAGCGACGACCTTAGTGAACAACGACGGATCACTATCATCATCGGGCAAATGCATATGATTAAAGCCTATTTACTAGGTGATTCTAAGCACACATAGACTAGCAAAGTACCGTTTTGAGTGAATGCGAAAAACACGTTGAAAAGAGAAAAACCGGGAAGTGGGGTCGAAGCCGCACACATAACACATTCGTCAATATAGCATAAATTGAAAAACATTCATGGGGTCGAAGCCGCACACGAAACACATTCATCAAAATAAAGCGTAAATTCGTGGGGACAAAGCCGCACACGAAACAAGCATAAAATAAAGCACATTCATTGGTATAAGCATCATGCAAACGGATTAGTTTGAATTCTAACAATCGCACATTAAAATACATTTATTCAAAATAAAAAAGGGAAAAAGGAAAACATACCTGGAGAGCTTTACCTGCAGATCAAGGATTAGTGGCAACAATTAATAATAAAATAGATAAATACTGCAAATAAATATTACAAATTAATTACAAATTTCCAAATAAATAAATACAACAATTAAATTCTCCATTCGAGCTTCGCAATTGGGAATGACGCATCAAACTCCTCGTTGAACTCCATCAAACTCGTTGGGCATCATCACGACGAGCGTGCAAATAAAACATACGAACAAAATAGCCAAATAAACACGCATTAGTAAGGGATTCACAAATAAATTTCAAATGATCAAATATCAGTAAGAATGAGATCACCTTACCCATTAAAATTGGCGTAGCATCCGATCGAGATGATAATCGTGAATTCGGTACCTGCAAAAGTGAAGAACAAGTTAATACACGATTTTAATTAAAAGGGCTTGTGCCGTAGCCCATTCCTTTTATTTTTTCTTTCATGGGCCGTAACCCATTTTCTCCTTTTTTGCTCTTTGGGCCGCAGCCCATGCTTTCTTTTCTCTCTTTGGTTGGGCCGAAGCCCAACCCTCTCATTTTCCTTGTCAAAACGACAAGGCTCTCCTCTTCTCCTCTATTTCTCTCTTTTTTCATTTTTAGGGCTGCACGCAGCCCTCTTCTCTTCTTCCTTATTCTTTATTTTTCTTCTTTCTTTTCTTCTGTTATCTCCGGTCAGGAAGCGAGCAGTGGTGGTTTGGTGACGTGCGCGGCTACAAGCGACGACAGCGACGGTGGCGAGGTGAGGCGGTGGGCGGAGGCTCCGGTTGGCAGCGGCGGCGAGGGAGGAACGGCCGTGAGCCGCAGCGACGGTGAGGTGAGTTTGCTTGGTTCTGGGTCGGTTAAATGGTGGTGGCAGTGTGGCTGTGTGGATCGGGTTTGGGTTTAATTGGATCGGGGAGCGGGTTTGGTTGGATGCGGTGGTTGGCAGTGAGGAGAGTGATGTGGGTTGATTTGGTTTTGGGTGTTGATTCGGTTATGGTGTAGGTGTTGGCTGGCGGTCGGATTCGGCAATGGTCCGGTGAGGTGGGTGACTGGTTGTGGTGGCTGTTAGTGAGGAGAGTGATGCGGCGGCGTTGGCAGTGGGGTTCAGGTTGAGATTGAATTAATTTGGGGGGATAATGGAATTAATTGATTTGGTGTGGGGATTGGATTTTGGATTTGCAGGGATTGAATTTGATTTAGTGCAGGGATTGATTCGGGTTTTAATTTAGCAGAGGGATTCGGATTTAATTTGGGCAGAAGGATCGGAAGGGATTGGGATTTAACTCGGCCGAGGGATGATTGTTTGGTGGATTTGTGATGGTTTGAGGCGGTGGCGGCTGCTGCGGTTGGGGGTGACGGAGGTACGGTGGCTGTTTGGCTTTGGCTGTTGGCAGCTGCGATGGGTGATGGATTTGGATTTAATTTCGGGTTGCGTTAGAGGAAATTGGTTTGAGAAGGTTCATAGCCGGAGATGGGTTTGGTCGATTTGGGTGTGTGATCGAAGAGGAATTGAAATGAGGGAGAGGATTCTTCTTTCTGATTTGGCAGAGAGCTTCCTTCTTAAAAGGAAATGGTGGGTTGATTAATTGAGGAGGATCGGTTCGTATCAAATCTTTGAAAAAAATGGTAGAAGTTGGTATGTCTTTGAAAAAATAGGAAAGGGAGCGGGTGTGATGATTGCGGCCGAAAGTGAGAATTTATTTTATTTGATTCGAGCCAATAGCTCGAGAAATTTTTATTTTAAACTGTCAAAAGTTCGAATGAAAAATAAAATACGTACAAAATAAAATAAAATGACATGAAACAAAATAAAACAAGATAATAAATAGTAAATAAACGGAAATAATAATAATAAAAATAAGATCAAAATTGAGCGAAAAAATGAACGATTTAAATTAATCGTGTCAAAATTTGGGCATCAACACAAGGTCTTGAATGGAAGAACAAAAACACAAAAAGTAACACTCGGGGGGGGGGGGGGGGGGGGTTTACATGACTAAAACAAGTCAGCCAAGAGAGATTGGGAGCTAAAAATTCTAATTAAGAAAGCAGTGTTCGGGGTCTCGAATGTCACGTTTGGGGTCCCGAATGATAAAATAAAGCAAATCAGCAAATAATTTTTAAACACAAATAATCAGATAGAGAAGGATCTTAGCAAAGGGTGTTCTTGGGTTGCATTCGGGGTCCCGATTGTCATCAGAAGTGACATAGGGACCAGATTCCTCGGATATCCCCTACTTTTCTCTTAAGAGAAACTACCCCCCGTTTCCACATATGAGGTAGTCTTGACAGTTTGCCATCCCTCCAGGCACGAATGCGGGAGGGTCATACTCAAACTGCCCATGAAGATAAGAAAAGACAGATCTAGAGCTAAAAGTCCCTCAGTTTGTCAGGCTCGTGACCTCGCTCTAATCAATTACTCACCCTATTTATTCGAGACCACTTCAGCGCAGTCAAGACTAAACAGATGCCTACTTGTTCCATGCAATTTTCCTTCCGTATTCATCACAAAGATGGCAACATTCACACAAAATAATGATCAGTTGATCAAGCTTCAAATTATTTCATGCGAAGATGTAATTAAAACGACAAGTAATTGAATATGGCAGCAAGAATATATTAAGCACATTAAGGCCTCGAATCTGCCCTTGCAACCCTTGAATCACCCTTGCTAAGAACTAAAGATTTAGCTACTCATGCTTGAAGATGAACAAATAACAATTAAAGAAAGCATAACAAGTAAATAAATAGATTAAGGGAAGAAGACTTGTTACTAAAAACATTTGAAGCCCGACGGCAAGGATGAAGGAAGCTAACAAGAACTAGAGAGATAAACTAGAAAGAAGTCTAAGAGTGTTCTTCCTAAAAACTACATGATCATGGATGATCCAAGATACCCTAAACTCTTCCTATCATCCTCTACTTAAACTAGAAAATACAATCACAAAATATCTTCTGCCCAACTAAGGAACAAAATGCATTTAAAGAAAGCCTATTACAATGGATCTATGCTCCCTAAAGCAAAAAGCTGAAAAAGCTGAAAGCTGATTTTCTTGGTCTTTGACTAGCTTTTGCAGGTCTGGAATGGGCTCAAGGGCTGAAATGGTTAGAGCGGTAGGTATTTGGTGGTCAGTGCAGACTGTCGGAACAGTGTTAGAGGAGGCACATGGAAGCTCTAGCAAGAGGACACGTGGAAATGTCGTTCTTTGCCCTTCGGGGTCCCTAATGGAGAATCCGACTCGGGACCTTGAACGCTGCTTTGGGCTCGGGACCTCGACTCTGGTCTTGAAGCTCAAAACTGCACAAAATGCTCCAAAAATGCATCTTTTTGCATAAACTCCCATTTTAGGCCTACATCTGCAATAGTAATGAAAACAAGGGTAAATTAGTATAATCATGCCTTAAATGGGTGAGAAAATGGGGAGAAAATCGTGCATAAAAACATGCTATCAAATAATCCCCACACTGCCCAATGCTCGCCCTCGAGCATTCACAAAATTTAAAACAGTCCCAAAACAGAACAGACACACCAAACCATAGCACAGAGAATAAACATGTTACTTTCAAGATTCGGGACCCCGAATGAAAACAGACTCCGCCTAGATACACCTGCATCAAATCAGAAGGGTAACGACCTTTAAGAAGAGACTTTTCCACATCAGCCTATTCACCAGCAGTCCTCACATGGATCGGTGTTTGCACTCACACTCGTAAACAGGGCTAGGTGTTTAAACACTCAAGTATGCAAAAAAAACGTAGCACAAAACCAAGTTTGCATATCAATCCGAGTACATTAGACACATGCATAGGCAATCTAGCAATCAAAGACTCCGCATCGGGGGCAAGAAGGGGAAGCAAAGAAAATAAATGATAAGAAGAAATAGAAGAAGCATAATGAGAAGAAAAAGTGGAGAAGAGGGAGAGTAAGGAAGTGAAATAAGAAGGTGGTGAAACCAGCTCAAACCTGGAACGCTCCCTTGGTAGGAAAGAATCAAAACGGTGAGACAATGTTGCTGAGGGCGAAAGCTAGACTAGGCTTTTCTTCTTCGAGGGGGATCTTTGCTTTCTTCACTCGGGGCCTTGGCTCGGGACCTTGAATGAACGCTGACTGTTGATTTTCCTCTTCTTCATGAAATTTGGTCTCTTCTCTCTCTCTTTTATTTATATTTCTGTTTTTTTTTTTTGAGAGAGAGACCTGAATTGAGGATCGAGACCTTGTTCTTCGGGGCTGGATATTCTGATTTCACTTCCCCACACTTGTGTTTTGCTGTGGGTGGGAAGTGATTTCTCGTTCTGTTCTGCCCTTGATTTCTTTGTTTAGCTTTGAGGTCTTGAATTTGTGCCAGCATTCAGGGTCTTGAATTTGGGGGATCCCCACACTTTGCTTTTGCTGCTTCTAGTCTAGCCCTCGATGGTGCTCCCAACAACATTGCTTCACCTACCAAGAGAAAGATCAAGGGAAATTCAAATGGTTAGAATTGGAGAGGAAAGAAGGGATTCGGGGTCAAGAAGGAAAAACAGAATAGAGAAAAAAACTGAGAGAGAACAAATTGATGCGAAGACTTAATCTTTTTGCTGTTTTCCTATGTCTAAATGTGTCTATACCCATGGATATCATGCAAGCCCAGCCAGTACCTAGTCATGCATCTATCACTCAAACAATAAATGAAGGCTCAAATGCTCACAAGGTGCTGATTCTTGACTACTGGTGTCTAGGTCTTGAAGCGGATATAAGGCATAACAGGCAAAGAATGAATCATTCGGGACCTTGACTACAGACAACATTTTTATTCTATGTGCGCAAGTCAGGTGTGTGTCCATCATTGGAGAGTTTTCAAAAACTAGGCAGCAAATAAAGATAAAAATCCGAAAAAATATTCGGGACCTTGAAACATGCAGTCAAGCAAAGTAAACAAATAAGGCAGATAAAACCCTCCCCACACTTAGGCAACACATTGTCCTCAATGTGAAGAAGGAGACAAAAAGATAGCAGTTCAAACTAAAGCATAAAGAGAAATTGTTCAACATAAAATATAAGATAAGCCCATGCAGGGGCAAATGGATAGATTGTTCGGGGTCTCGAATCGAAGATGGGGGAAGATTGCGCCAGTGTTGGCTTCGGGGTCCTAAAGTGGAAACAGGTGTCGGGGTCTCGAATGACGGATTCCACATGGCGCGCTAGGAGAGGACGGGAAGTTCCTGAAAAAGCTGATACCCGACACCTGTACAAATCAGAGAAAAAAAGTGAGATTTTTTTTTTTGATTTTTTTTTTTTTTGAATTTGAAAAAATGGGGGAAAGAAGGCAAAATAAAAGGAATTAATGGGGTTTGAAAAATGAGGGGACATGAGAATTAAATGAGGATGGAAGGAGACAAAAGTAATTAAAGCTACCATAGGGAACGTAAAAAGCTAAATTAAATGGGGAATTAATGGGGTTTGAAAAAGGAGGGGACAAGAGATAAATGAGGAGGGAAGGAGACAAAGCTAATTAAAACTACATAGGGAATATAAGAAGTGTGCATAAAGAATAAAAAAGCTAAGTTTGACTTGGAATTGAAAAATTGAAAAATTAAAAGGAAAGGAGGAAAGAGGGTTAGGAATCCGTGGGATTTCCCCATACTTGGCCTTGATTATAGTCGGGGCCTCGACTCTTCAAGTTTCCTTCAACCAATTCTACTAAATGCTTTCCATCCTCTTAGTTTGATGTGAATTATCGCATGGAGTGGATTGTATTTTAGCAAAGCATCTTGCATGTGGCCATGGTATGAGTCAAATGTTAATTTGGGCTCCTGCAAAATTAAGAGGAAAAAATTGTTATGAGTGGAAGGTGATTCAAGAAAATGATCAATATAATCAAAAAGTTTCAAAATCTCCCTTTCACCCATAACGGCTTTAGATCGAGGGCACGATGAAAAGCTCAAGTCCTCAATTATCTTCTCCTCAATCTCACTTAAATCCTCATCCTCAATGACGCGGCCTGTCAATCTCTGGACCTCCTGAAGGGTTCGCGGCGATACCATATCATGGATAGCCTTGATCTTTGACGGGTTTGGCTGGATGCCCTTTTGGCTCACCACGTACCCGAGGAATTTTCCCACCTGAAATGCAAACGCGCACTTGCGGGGATTTAGCTTTATTTGGTACTTTCTCAGCGTGTCAAACACTTCCTGTAAATCGGCCAGATGGTCACCGAAACTTCGGCTCTTGACCAGTACATCGTCTACGTATGCTTCTACGTTTCTCCCGATTTGCTTTTCAAACACTTTGTTGGCCATACGCTGGAAAGTCGCCCCTGCGTTCTTCAGACCAAACGACATCGCCGTGTAGCAATAAGTGGCCTTCGAGGTCATAAATGTCGTCTTTTCCTCATCCTCGATGAGGAGGCAGGATAGAAGGAGGTGCGGTTTACGACGGCGAAAATGAGAGCTTTGAGCCAGATGGTGCCGCATTTGGGAGTGCTTGACAGGATGATCATATCTGTGTCTGGTTTATGCCAAAAGGTGTCGTCTTGGACGAAGATGGCACCCTTTACAGCTAGCGGAGGCAGCCAGAAGCCATGAAAATGAAAGAGATGCTGATTCCATAAGCCTCTCTCTTTGGATATGGTTAGGATTGTCTCATTGAACTTGTCAGTGAGGATTTTATGTCTCTTTTCTCGCTCCGGTTGTGATGCCATGGGTAAGAAATACTAATATGCCATGACTCATAAATAGGTTAGACTGTACACAAGCCCGGTTTATACCGTTCATTAGATAGATTTTTCGACTTGATTTTTTTAAAAGAGATTTTCAGATCAAATTAACAATTGAAAAATAAAATTTATTTTAAAAAAAAACTTTTAAAAATTCATTGTGTTTGTAATCCAACTTTGATAGCTACTTCCTACAAGCCTGATGATGAGTGGATCAACCAATGGCCTGAGTACCCTCCTAATATAAGGTAATGGCCTGAGTACCCTCCTTTCCCGTTCATCGGATTCCTTCCATGATTCATTTTCCGGCTTACTGATCAGGCAACCGACCTGTACAGCTGCTTTTGATTATTTTTTGCGGTTCGTTAATTTTATTTATTTGTTTGTTTTTCTCTTTAGGGTCCTGATTTATGAGGGGTTAATGACCTTCTTTGTATTTTCTTTTTCTTTTTCTGATACGAGGTGAAACTCAAATTCGGATTTTTTTATTGAAAATTGAATTTTATAGATATTTCTCTTTTTTTGTTATTATGTATTGAAGCCCAAGCAGAAGCATCATCACCTACCAGACAACCACCTACTGCGCCAGCATCCAAGCCACCTACCGCACATACAAGCCACCTACGGCACCAACAATTATTTATAGTTTGTATAAATAGAGTGCATGTACATGTAATCTAAATCAATCAACTATCATTAATATAGTCTTTGTATATGGCTCCGAGAACCAACTTTCAATTTCTACATTTCTCATATTCTGCTATTGATAAATCCATTATACTGTTTATTAATTATCGAATTTCTATATGGTAACGGAGCTACTTTCTAACGAGTTTATAAAAAATATTTACATGAATCAGCTATACATCAAAATCTTTATTTAACATGATGTCTTTTTCCGATTTGATGTAAACTCTGGAAAAAGACTTTTATTTCAGGGGAAAGGAAAGTTACATTCAAACTTTTCAAACTAATAAGAAGCTCCACGCAAATCAAACCATAGAATGAAGAGTACTGATCAAGACGAAGTTGAATAATTCAAATCGAATCTGAAAAGCTTAATCCAAAAGGGTGTAACTTCTCCTTAGTGATCTGATCAAGACGCGCAGCCATGTCAGGTGTGAGATGATTCTACCAATCTCCAACCTCACCTTTCCTTAAGAAATGAGCATTTTTTAGAAGATATAATTGTGAACTAGTATTATTATTCTTCTCGTCTACCCCTAATTTGCCGAGATATCTTGATTTGTTATTGTTCTTGTTCACCTCCAAATTGCTCAGATATTTGAAACTACACAGCCGAACAATTTCTTCCACAACACCCTCGCGCTCTTCCTGCGACGAAAAGGGCTTACCGAGAAACTCAGCCAATCTCTTAACATGAACTGAGGGTGCCCTTTTCATGTCCTCATATTTCAAGAACAGAACTTTCTCCGGCGCCTCCAAACTTGCTTTCCAATACTCCAAGACGTAACCCCAAAAGGGTCCGTAAAACGATATGCCAATTGAAAAATAGATTTTCAGATCAAATTAACATACGATTTTTCGACTTGATTTTTTAAAAAGAGATTTTCAGATCAAATTAACAATTGAAAAATAAAATTGATTTTTAAAAAAAAACTTTTAAAAATTCATTGTGTTTGTAATTAGCAGTTGGCAATGACCTACCAATTGTTTGGTGTTCATTGTCATTTATTTGTGGAATGAATTGCATGGGGTTCTCCCTCTCAACTATTGATACAGTTATTTTGATACAGAGCATACCAAAAATGTTAAGAGATTGGAAAATAAGTTTTCGATTTCCCTGTGCAGGATCCAACTTTGATGGCTGCTTCCTACAAGCCTGATGATGAGTGGATCAACCAATGGCCTGAGTACCCTCCTAATATAAGGTAATGTCCTGCTCTACTGTTTTTTATACGTGCATAGTTGGGGCTCGAACTCAATTTAGAAACTATAATTGTAGTCGTCCTATGATTCAAAATGATTGTGGTCGTGCTATGTTTCCTCACTTTTGGCTCTTTGTAAACAAATGAAATTGCGACTTGCAAAAATTTAAAAGAAAAAATTTAAAATTAGTTGATGGACTTGAAAAATAATTAAACTAAAAACTGAAAAAAACTCTAGTGCACATCAAATCAATACTAGATAAGAGGTAGGGAAGAGAGATTGCACAAGATTGCCGCGATTAAAAACGCGATAGGTAGAGAAGGTTGAAGACAAAGTCCAGGAGATGACTAGTTGAAGGAAAAAGGGAGGAATGCCAACAAACGAAAGAAGTAAAGGTTACTCTCTCCTCTGCCACTGCGAGGCGAGCGAAGGGAGGGAACCAATTGTTCTATCTTGTGGTTGCGAGGCGACGAAGGAAAAAAGAACCATCGGTTGTGGCGGGCTGACTCCCCCTCAGAAGCAAGGTCAGTGATTTGTCTTTTCTCTCATCTTTTCTCTTTTCTCACCTCAATGACAACGAAACAAGTGATCCTGCTATATTTAATTCGATAAGGGTTTGTTTATTCAAAACCCTTATCGAATTAAATATAGCAGGATCACTTGCGGTTTAGGTACTTTAGTGGTCTGTTTGACAAACTGAAAAGCTTTTTACCATTTGCTGTTGTGGTCCTGCTATTTTTTAAAGTTTGTAAAAGATTTGAATAAATGCATAAATATTGCTTTCACATTTACTAATAATGTAGTGCAATCTCATGACATGATACATTTTAATGTGAAAATCTTCATGGATGGAACATGGATCCTACTTCCAAAGTTGACATATATAGATGCAGTGGAGGAAAGTTTCTTGATTGAACATGATGAATTGACAATAGCAGACATAATTGATAGAGTGTTACGGAAAAGATACCTTAATGCTCTACATTATGATTGTAAATATTCATGGGAAGAAATGGAGGAAAGCATCAAGAGTTTGAGGAAGGAGAAACATATGAAGAGAATCATTACAGAGATGCTAATAAATGGTGAGGATACACTTGAAATGTATGTGGCACATGGCATCAGCACCCCCATATTTGTTGAGAATCTTGACAGTAGTAATGAAGAGATGAGATATGCAGGTTCTGCTACTGCAAGAGTTGATGATACGTATGCAGGTTCTGCTGCTGAAGATGAAGTAGGGAGTATTCTTTTATTGCTAACCTTTGAAAATGGAGATAACAATGAATCGGTGGGTGGAGATTAAGTCGTGGTGAAAAGTTGTGATGATAATTCAAATTGTGATAGGGTTGGTGCAACTGCTACAGAGTGTGATGAGAGGATTGAAATAGAAGGATTGGAAGAGATAGACCATGAGAATGGGCCTAACCATACAAGTCATGGGCCTACAGCTAGACCCAATTCAGATCAAGATGGGCCTGGTTACAGTAACTTTAGTTTGAATGGGTTTGAAAATGAAGCTACTGAGGAGAGCCGAGGTATAAGGCCATCAATTGAGACAGTCTCAAGGACGGCAGAGTATAATGTTTCAAGTACCAAATACTTTATTCTACATTACTTTCATATCACAGGACTAAAATGCCAAATACATTTTTAATGTATAACAAGTGCACTATCTAATTTGTCTTTTGAGTGTCATATCCTGAAATGATAGATTTGGATGTTTTCCACATCAAGCTTCTTGAAATTACTTTGCTTCCTAGTAGCCAGAAATTTCCCCCAGTTATATGGCCTATATTTTGCTGGATTTTGCTCAGTCATCAATTCCTCCAAGGGTTTGACCTTGGTGTAATGTGCTGGCCCAAAGAAATATGGAATTGAAAACCTTTCCATATCGGAATTGACCATCACTCGATGCTCCACACTTTCGTAAGCATCATTGCTCCAAACCTGAAGAACCCCAAAACAAAGAAGTCAGGTAAGCCAACACACACTTTTCTGAATTTTTACATTTTTTAAAATAGATTTTTTTTAGAATTTTTACATTTTTTTGGATTTTTAGGTTTATTATTTTTTTTGTGAATTTTTAGATTTTTTATTAATTTTTACATTTTTAAAAAGAAAATTAGATGTTTTTTGTGAATTTTTATATTTTTAAAAAAAATTTAAATATTTTTTCTGGATTTTTACATTTTTATAATTTTTATATATTTTTTAGATTTTTTTTGAAATTTTATATATTTTTGAATTTTTTTATCAAAGTTAACGGTCAACAGTAACGGTCTGTTAGTTTGACTAACGGTTAGACCGAGGTTTTGTCGTTGACTCTTAGTACAGGGGAGGTGTATTAGACGTTTTGAATGTCAGGGGTAGTTTCTGGTTTTCGCGATTAGTATAGGGGTGCTTTATGCTATTTCTCCATTTTAAATTTGATTTAGGACGCCCTTTTGAGAAGGACGTGGAATTTAAACTATGGTTTAGGACGTCCCTCGAAAAGGACGGTAATAGGCGCGTCGTTTTGAAAAAAATTGACGATACGCATTTAAAAAAATAAATATCAATTCAATCATGAAAAATCAGAAAAATTACCTGAGATTAGTGGGGTAATCAGGCCATTGATTGAACCATTTGGTCACTTCTTCATCATCAGGTTTGTAAGAAGCAGCCATCAAAGTTGGATCTTCAACATGAAAATCAAAAACTTCTTTCCAATCCCTAACATTTTTGGTATGCTCTGTATCATAATAACCTAATGGCCTCTTCTCATCTCTTCTTACCTTCATCTTCTCCTCTGCAGATTGCCCAAAAAACTCTCTTGCTGAATTGTCCATCTTTTC
Organism: Viola odorata; assembly: GCA_963691705.1. Lineage (NCBI taxonomy): Eukaryota > Viridiplantae > Streptophyta > Magnoliopsida > Malpighiales > Violaceae > Viola > Viola odorata. The sequence goes on from OY829544.1 coordinate 1,795,256, forward strand.
TCGTTTCTCGAGCGGAACTCCATGATTAATTACTTGAAAAAAACCCCAATTCTTGCAAGCATCTCTTATCTCCTTGATCAGATTCTTGAGTGATTTAGGGTTTGCATCTTGAATTGTTGTAGATGCTATCGTGGAGAGATCAATCAAGGGTATCCCTTCAGCTTCTATGATTTTCAGTTTTGGCCTGTGCTCTAATTCTTGAATGAAAACTGGATCAACGTTAACCTCTCCCATGATTGATAGATTTTTTTCCTCTCTATTGATTTGTTTGTTGTAGATGGGATTCCTGCAGAGATTGAACCTGGACATGATATAGTGAACGGTTAGGAAGTGGAGAATGAGGTAAATGCTGACGGTATTGTTTTTGGAAGGTTGTGATTAGGTGAAAATTAGTGACGTCTAATCCTCTTTTCTGCTTCTATACCCATCTAGTAACGTCACGATTACACCCTCACTCGGGGATCGCTGCTCTCTCCCTTCGTGAACACAGAATGCTCAAACAAGATCGATATCGTTAGTAGGCACAATATTTTTCAGGATAAAGAAGAAAAAAGAATTTTTTGAAGAGAGGATAGTTTAGTTAAGTATGGGGTTAAAGAAATAAAAACGTCCAACACGAGTTAAAATTTATTTTGATCATCTTTTCTCGCATCTCCGGCACGCCATGATTGATCACCTGAAAAAAAAAACCATTTCTTGCATGCATCTCCTACCTCCTTCACCACACCCTTAAGTGCTTCATCGTCATCATCATTAGGTGAGCTTATTATGTTGAGATCAATTATGGGTATACCTTCATCTTCAACGATTTCCAGCTTTGGCCTGTGCTCACAGTTTTCAATGAAGGCTAGATCAACCTCCATGATATATCTTTTCTTTTGTCTTTTGATTTGAAAGGAAAATGAACAACAGGCTAAGGGTAATATAGAAGTTAGAGTAAAACTGATGCAGTAATGAATCTGGACTGTGTTAGAAATTAGTGTTAGAATATTTATATTATACACAAACAACTAGAATCCAATGTATTAATCATAGCTACAATAGGCAGCAACAAACATTCCGGCCAAAGTTTGTACAAGCACATCAAACTATAAAATCATAGGACTAATCAGTCTAAAACCATTATTCAGTGGCCTTAAAATGATCGATTTGGATGTTTTCAACATCGCGTTTCTTAAAATCACTACGGTTTCTACTAGTGAAAAACTTTCCCCAGTTGAATTCCTTGTATTTAGCAGGGTTCTGATCGTTTACTATCTCATCCAATGGCTTAATTTGGGCATAGTGGGAAGGAAAGAAGAAAAGTGGTACGGAAAACCGTTCCTTCTTGGAGTTCACCACCACCCTATGCTCCGCACTCCAAAACAAGTCATTGCTCCAAACCTGCATGTAAACATGGAAACATGGATCAAGGTTATCAATTCTACTTTTCCACAGTAATGACCATTTCACGGTTTGTTGATGCTGACTCTAAGTAATAAGATTCTGTCTGGCTTTGTTTTAATAAATCTTTGAGAATGATATCAATAACAGTTAACTGAAAATGCAAGCATATTCGTATTGCTAACAAAAACAAGCCATTCTTCTTCTTATATCCCCAAGACCCATGTCAAGGGCTATCAACATCAAGTGCTAATTGAAAGCATCAACTTAGCAAATACGCATTTAAAAGAAGAAGGTTTATCGTGATTCCAGTAGGCAGCACACAACAATCTATAATGAAGCCAAACAGGAATAAACAGAAAAGACAGTCTAGGCTACCGAATTATTGAACAATTAGATGTGACTTTGTAGTCCCATCAAGCATATTTCCATTCCCAGAAAAATTGAAAGACAGGGCAACGAATTAGAGTTTTAACTTAAGGTTGCATTGGTGCTAATTAAGCAGCAGAACAATCCTCCCATCATGGCACAAAATCATCTTCATCAATTTGCAATAAAAAACTTTTACCCACCAAATGCAACTTATTGACAACAAATCATGGTAATGCATTAGATTCAGAAGTTGTTACCTCCATGCAATTCCCTATATTGATGATGAAGGCATCTGGAGTTGGCTTAACAGGAATCCATTCTCCATCTGATCTTCGGCCTACTTGCAGCCCACCAACATCATCTTGAGCAAGGATGGTTAGGGCACCGCCATCCTTGTGCCTACCCACACCAAGTGCTAGGTGGGGTGCAGGGCAAGGAGGATAGTAATTGAACCTAGCAAAGCTTATTTGGTCTTTGAAATATCCACTTAACCGATCTGCCGGTAACCCCAAGCTCAAAGAAATGAGCTCCAACAACTTGAAAGCCAGCTTTTCTACTTGCCTAACATACTCTGCGCATACCTCTCTGGACAAGAATGAAATCGAATAAGTAAAGTAAACGAGCACCAGAAAAATCTCATCTCAACCATCATCTAACATATGGAACACATTATCTAGGATTCAAACTATATAACTAGACCATATATTTCATTCATTCAAGTCCTTCCTCACTTACTGCTACCACTAACATTATTAACTGTAGTACTTATAAGAAAAAAAAGTACCCAAAAGAACAAATTCAATCCAATTTTAATTGAGCATGAAAAATTGAAACGAAACCTGAACTCTGGAGGGGAGCGAGGCCATTGATTAGTCAAAGTCCTTAGCTCTTCATCATGAGGATCTTCAGATGCAGGAATCAGAGTTGGGTCCTTCACCAAGAAATCAAAAACCTCTTTCCAGTCTCTAACATTCTTAGTATGCTCACCATCATGAAACCCCATTGGATTCACCTCATCCCTCTTCACCTTCATTTTCTCCTCAATTGGCTGATGAAAGAAGTCTTTCATCACCTTCTCCATCAGTTGGCGCAGTTCTGATGGAACCCCATGATTGATCACTTGGAAAAAACCCCACTTCTTGCACGCTTCTCCAATTGCAGAAACCACTTGTTTTTCGTCATCAGGGCTTGAAACCGAGAGATCAATAACCGGGATTCCTTCGGCTTCTTCAATGGTATTAAACTTGGGCCTGCACTCAACATCTTGGATAAAAGCTGGGTCGATTTCTCCCATGGCCACAATAATTTGGAAAAAAGTTGTGAACTTTTGGGCTTTATCTACTGACTAGTGACTACTGGAAATTTGCCGATGAGGAGTTCTACATACATTGTACATGGACAGGCTTCTAATCATTATAGGTGGTTTTCCGGCTATTTTACAGACAGGGACTGCCTACCAATATACTTAACTTGTCCTATTAAAATGTTGAATAATTGCTTGAAATAATTAATATTTTTTATTTATAAGATAATTTTCTGAAAGATTAGGTATAAAATGATGGTTTAGAATCCACACCAACTCCGAGCCCACGTGGTAACTTTTCGTTTATCGAATAGACTTGCAGATCGATCAATCTAAGTAACGATTGGTACTGATATTAACTCACATTTTATACCCTATTATCAATAATGCTGCTTTACAAAATATCAAAGAGGGAGTGACTCTTATGCTCTTTCCCACATCAAAATAAGTAGTTGGAGTAATTCTTATATATTCTTTTGATGTCACCTCATCTATTCTTTGAATGTTAACTCGAACCTTGAATGTCAATTCATGTCTCAGTCTACTCACATGAATGTAGAATCCATCAATACAACCCCAACATGCAGTTGACAACTAATAATTGGGGGTTAATGAAGTTAAAAAAAGACCAGGTATACTATTGACACATACTGCTAAAACTCATCAAAAACCACCGAAATCCGAAGCCAAACACCCACTTTTCCCTCCTGAGTATCGCGATTTTGGACATGCAAATAAAAGGTGTTCAATATTACCCTTTTGGCATGGGAAATGAATCCAAAAACTAAAAAATGAACCGACTATTTAGCATTTACAGATGAAACTATAAAGATTTTTTGGACCTGAGATGGAAAGAAATGATTTCAGGCAACAGGCATACAGGTGGAAATGACTACATATGATAAGTATTGAATCCCATCCTGTATTTTGGCCACTGCTATGGTCTGATCACTTTGGAGAAGCTCCGAGAAGGTCTTGGCTTTTTCCTGGATTGATGTTTGAGGAAGATTTTCATGTGAATCGGCGGTGGCAGCCTTTATGGCAGCTATATACGCCTCAGCAACATCCGATATGCCTTAAGAAACAGCATATCAGAAGACCATTATGAACTCTTTGCAATAAAAGAAAAAGGCAGCAGGATAATAAGTGGAACAAATGTATCGATGAAAAGAAAAGTAGTTTACTACCAACAATGAAAATCTGGAATCAATTCTCGCGTTACCAAGAAACAGCTACTCTCAGTTTATACGAGAAACCAAGCTTGCGCTTTGGGTCGAAGCCCCAAATGCCAAAAACGCTTTAGTGCGCTTTGAGCTCTCAACAACACTGGTGGTCCTATTTATCTACATGCATGCATGCTCCTTCTCTAAATTGGATTCTATATTACTGTAGACAGCAATATTCAACACTCCAGATGGACAAACTTCTGGATTCAAAACCCCATGTAATCTTAAATTGAACAACTTTCAGTAAGTTTGACAACAGCATGAAAAGTATGTTAGTGTCACCTATAAAATATGATGTCCCATGTAAAGTGAGGTCAGATTGATATTGCTTGCAGTTCACTAAACAAGAGACCAATACGTAACAAGCGAAGAACACTATAAACAAACCTGTGATAAAGCTGTTGGAAACAGCTTCCAAATATCCTGTCATCGATTGAGCATTTGCTCGGATAACCTTTGCTTTCTCAATGGGATCTTCAGGCCAGTCAATTTTCACTACATCGTCATCTGCATCTTCTTCAACTTTGTTAGAATTGGATATGATGGATTTACCCAGCATCTGAAGATGAGACACAGCAGAACAGCACATTTCAGAGAGCCTCTGCATAGACATGTAAATTTAATTATTATTTGATCTACTCCAAGTAAAAAACTATGTGAATAAGAAAAATAAAACAATAGAAGTCTCATCAAATCTATCAAATTTTCCATACATGAACTCCCTCTGAGTGAAGAGATTCTAGCCTGCCAGCAGTTTTTTGTATCATATCAGTCGCAGCTAGTCCTGATAAAGCACCAGTGAAGCTGCAAATGTTGGGAAAAACTATTACAACAAATGTAAAATGAGATAGGGTTAAGGAGAGCAGTCGCTTTTCTATCACTCTTAGGTGGCTGAGAAATAGTGAATGAGGATAACATTTCAAGAAACATGAGTAAATTGGAAGGTTGAGATTGATATTGAATGGAAGTGAATGTTTAGCCACAAAGATCTCAAGGGGAAGTTTATGTTGCAAGATAAAGAAGCTCATAAAGCCACAGAAGTAGTGCACTTGAGCAGAGAAACGGAATTAAGCCCAAAAGCAGGTCACAGTAAATTTATATGTCATGGAACTGAGTATCTTGTACGAGAAGCAGATCACCTTGCAGCCATGTTTGCAGCCTTGCTGACACTTGAGTCATGTAAGGTTTTGATCTCATTGCTATTTCCATCACTCCCGGTCTCAATTTTTTTCCCTTTACTTGACTCTGCATCATCCCTATTGATTTCATTGAATAAATCAAAAACTTGCTGAACTAGTTTAAGTTTTCCATCATATGCAGACTTCTGTTCTGGTGATAGTTTTGCTTTTCTCCTGTTAAATATGAGAGCATAATCGTTTGACAGTGCCTCAAGTTCCTGACAGCATCAACACCTCAACAATTTCAATCTCATGATGACAGTTCGAATAAAGAAATTTCATAGAAAAAGATAAGATAACGACCTCCAACTGTTCTGGACCTCCATATATGTAGAAGGATCTATCAAATGTCACTTCCTCTAGTAACTGATCCTCATCAGCTTCTTGGTGAGAGCCTTTTGAATTTTTCTCAACTTCTATACCAGTCTCTGCGATAAGTAAATCCATAGTCTCCTTCCCTACATATTCAAGCACTTGCATCCCCTTTACTGTAAATGCCTTTCCAGACTGCAATATGATGGCAATAATAATTACAATAGCTAAACTAATGAGCAACATGATGGCAATAATAAGTAAACTAGCAAAATTCATGAGCAACATAATGTGATCCATTCAAACCTCTAGGATTGATTGAGGAGCGGCCCCTCCTGGTACAGCACCATGTTGAATTGATTGCTCAAGCCTAAGGAAAGAAAAATAAGAAAAGCCATAAAAAAAAGCGCAACTGAGAGAGTTTCCCTTTGGTCAAACAAAAGTGTAAGACTAAGAACAATGAACTATTTGAACTAAAAGCAATCAGATTAGTGCAAGAAGATCGCAGCATAGTTTCTGAAACCACAGCCACTAGTACTACATACATAAAAGGTGTAGTAACTTGCTTAAATGTTCCAGGAGCAGTGAATCAGATGGCTCTGTGTGGCCTGTTTCTTCAAAATACTCCCTAAAATTCACTTGTTCAAGTACAACCCTATAGCACAATTGCAAATGTACTTTTAATTTATCCTTTTATCATGTTCCACAATGGTACTTAAAGTATAAAACTTTACAACATAGTCTTTCACATAATAAATATAACCTTCTTCTAAAGTTTTTCTTTTCCATTTTACTGATGGGATCATCTTGTGGAAGAAAATTTTGTTTCAAAACCACAAGTATACTTAACATAAACTATTTGAACTAAAAGCAATCAGATTCACATTCCAAAAGAAATTATCCAATTGAGAATTCCTCATCCCAACTCCAACTTTTCAATATTAATGCACTTCTCAATTCCCGCACTTGGTTTCACTTCTTAAATGAGCATAATAGCATGAAGGTTTCATGTTCATGTATGGTCATATTAACTACCTCCTCTTAACCACACAAAAACACTTCCAAACGTAAATAAACAAGTCCAAGACCAGTGTCACACTTACTTTTGAACAATGTCGGAACCACCCCTCCATGCATTGCCTAAGGCTTGCCACGCTCCTGATGCCAAATTCTCCACAGAATGATCAAGCACTTTCAAACCCTACAACCATTCAAAATTATTTGCAGTTAGTTTACTTTCAACTACCCATTAGCTACAACAAACGCAGAAATCAAAACAAAGAAGATGAAGCAGAAAACTTGCCTGGCCAAGTACAGAATCCTGGCTTGCCTTTTCCAATTTCTCCAAAGCAGATTTCCTCCGCCTCTCATCCTCACCATCTTCTTCCTTATCAGATATCCCTCCTCGCTCTTCCTCCTCTTCCTTGGACGATGACTCAGATTCCTCGTCGCCAACATTTTGTATATCCGTAAGGCTCTGTGCAGCTTTTCCCGCAACCTCGACTGCCTGCATCCAGAAATGTCGTTAAACATCAAATCGCCACTAAACCCAGATCCATCGCGACCATAAAAACGACCAACAAAATCCAAATCCCTAACATTTTTCACCAGAAAGGAAAGAACTTACATTGCGAGAAATTTCTTCAGCGGCCTTTTGGAGATCTGAGAGGACAGAAAAAGGAGAGAAACCCCACCCACCCCATCCCCCACCTCCTCCTCCTCCACCAGCAGAGGTTTTTGCTTCTTCTTGCTTGGGCTCCTCCTTTGATGACTTGTTGTCCTCTTCCATTATGAAAAGTACAAAGCTTTTTCTTATTTGGGTTGGGTCTTCTTGACAATAATAAAGTTTGGGACTTTAGCCTGTTTTTTCTTCTTGAAGCGTCACTCTTTCTGTTCTAGGCACGGAAGTAGACTGAAAAACTCTGCAATCCATGTGACGCAGCGTGTCATAAAAGGAATTGGATTCGAAACGATGTCGTTTGGTGTAAAATTCATTAACTTTAAAGATTTGAAGTACATCTTTATCTTCTTTTCTTTAAAGTTTAAAGTACTACAGCAAGGGTTTTGGAGATTATTTTTTAAATTTATTTGTTCAAGGAGTAGTTTTTTTTTTCATTTATTTGCAAAATAAACCATATGTACATGTATAATATGATGCTATAATGTTTTCTTTTATTAAATACGAGTAAATGAGATGATTCTCCCAAGGATTTTTGCGGAAAAAACCGTGAAAAGGAAAGGGAGAATTCTCGTCACCAAACAGGAATTTTATCTTGATCACCATGAGAATACCTGAAACGAAATTTCCTGCAAACTATTTTTCTTCATTGGCATTTCTCACTGTTCTGGGCATCATTTATGCAGCAACTAAATTCATCTGCACCAATGTCTTAAAACTGAGGAATACGTCCAGCAATGGAAAAACCAACAACATAACTCCTGTCTCATTGTTACAGGTCAAGGTTTCCTTGCCTACTAGGTTGATTCATCAGAGTTAGCTCGACTCCCAAAAACAAGACTTGGGGAAGGAACATTAGGGACTTTGTTTAAAGCTGTTCTTGACTGCGGATCTATCGTCACTATCTGAAAAATCCAAGACGGGCTGGTGAGAGCAGATGATCTTGAATTTGGGATCAACTTCTTTTCAGGAATTCACAGTCCTCTGCTCTTGCCAATACAGTTCAGTTTCTGGTATGGTGGAGAAGCCTCTGTTCTATACGAGTACTTTTGCTTGGGAAGCTTAGAAGAGCTCCTAAATGGTAGCTATGATTTCATTTCTGTGTTGTTTCCTTTTCTTAAGATCACTGGACGCCTATCCTCGGTTTAAATCGTTAGATTCAATGTGCGAATTCTACTCAGTGAGATCCATAACTAGAATCTTGGAAGTTTTTCTACCATTTATGATTCATCGAGGCATGATGATGAATGTTAGAAACTTAACCTGTCATAAGTTGCTAATTCAGGTAGTGAAGGAATCCAGTTCACTCAATTAAGTTGGCAAATTCGAAAGCAAATAGCAAAATGTGCAGCTTGCGGCGACCATCATCATCAGAAGAAACCCTGGCAGAGTTGCACCTGAACTAATAACACACAACCAAAGTTTCACAAAAATGTTAACATCCAAGTCTGATGTTTACAGCATTGGAATTCTACTACTAGAGCTTATTACCGGGTTAAGACCTAGTGTGTTCAACTTGGAAGAACTTACGCAAGAAAAGAAGAAAAATGGAAGATTGAAAGATTTATGTGACGAGAGAATGAGAGAATGAGAGAAGAGAGTGGCGATGGCCTGATTGGAATTGCTCTGCAATGCACTTCACACCAACCCAACAACAGGCCTTCAATGGAAAAGGTGGTACAGATGCTACTGGGATTGAAAGATTAGGATCTTTTCATTCTCATCTTCTTTTTCCTACTCAATGCATGTTGGTTTAACCAGGAAATGCAATTGTCTTTTGAACCAATTACATCGTACAATGACATAATGTCTACAAAATGAGTAAACTACTAAGCTGGCTAATTTCATCATCAAAAGCAATCTGCTACTACTAACAAAGGAAGTAAAAACAAAATCCAACAGCCAAATCTATGATAAATGATCACTTTGGTATAGTGGCTAGTAAAAGTGGTTTATATATATTCACAAAATTTTGAGATACTAAATGCTGGAAACAGAATTCCAAGCATATATAGAAAAAGACAGAATCTGAAGTCACACAAGCAATACATGACAGCAATCTGATCAAAAATCCAACATACCAAAATCAACCAGCAACTTATACTATCTCCCTATACAAACAGAGGATCTCAACATACATCACTACATGCATCAATCTGTTTCATGATCAGGAGCAGGGGAGTACCAAGCAGGAAAGGTTCCTTTATTTCTAAGCATTCTGGTGAATGGCGAATCCGGCATTCTAGCACTCTCTTCCTCTTCAAGCTCGTCCTGTGATTTCGGCAACCCATCTGGAATTGGACAAAGTCTCTCTTTTTCTTGCTTCAAGGATGACTCTGCCAAACTGAAACTATTCTTCTTTTCTTTGTGCATTGATGCAATCCCGTGTAGGCATCCGATTAAAGACTTCACCCCACCAACTTGAAGAATCAGTTTCTCTACTTCCCCTTTTGGAGACTCTCTCTGAAGCAAAATACAAAAAAAGATTATTACTTTCAGTTCAATCCAGCGCGTGGAACTCACAAGCTAAAATCCATATTTACCCTAGAGAAATCAGTGAACTACCATTTTCCAGATTCTTATCCCCAATTCATGGTTGGAGTGGATTTTGAAATTAAACAAAATTACTGAGCAAAGATTCGATCTTTTCAAGTTTTATGCCACTCCAAAAGTAAACCAATCAAGGAATATTTGATTCAGTTTCTCAATTCTCATGGGTGGAGTGGATTTTGAAATTAAACAAAATAACACATCAAAGACTCGATCTTTTCAAGTTCTTATCCACTTGTAAACTAAACCAATCAGGAAACATTTGATTTGATGGACTTAGTGTATAAAAATTAGTGTGATCAATCGCAGACTGACCCTTTTTTAATACTAATAAAATGACTCACTTCAAGATCTTTCAGCTCGAAATAGGCTTGCCAGCAGCTATAAGACTCATCGCCTCCTTCGATGGTGGAACAGTAATCTGTATAAACAAGAAACAGAGCTAATAGTAAGATCTATTGCTCTAATCTCAAAAGAGAGAGAGAGAGGACAATTAATAAAACTTGTAACAGATTATACTACCGGCGAGTTCATTCTCGGACTTTTCGATCAAGGGCGGTTCTTTGACGGCACGTTCGAACTTGGTTCGGCTGAAAGGTTCGAGCTTTGGGATATAAGCGCTGCTTCTTGAAGGAGACGAAGAAGTGGAACAAGTGATTGTGGAAACAGTTTTCTTGGATAAGGTTGAGTGATGTAAATCTCTGGTTTCGGCGACCAAAGGAGGGAGACAAGAACGGACCAGGACTGATTTTATCATTGTATCCAAACAAACACAGATTAGTTTCTGATACCTCGGCTCTCTGGTTTTGGATCGCAGAGAGAAAATATTGATTGATTGGTTCAAAATATCAGATGAGCGTTGGATATATTTAAGCACGAAAAAGTGCAGTGATGATGGGCCCAGAAAAAAAGTGGATAAGGATTGGATATTTTTTTTAATAATACAAATTTACCGTCAGGGTATTATCCGGAACCTGCCCATTGTTTTTCATTTTGGTCGAAACAAACAGCCCAACGGCCAACGTTAAACAATCAAACTCTTTTTCAATTTCCAAATTATTTTCATGGTTTAGATATTTTCTTCTTGCCACTTGTTTTTGATATTTCTTGTTTTTAAATGCTATGGATTTGCTTAACCCTCTTTTAGGGTATCAGGCCCAAACCAATAACTGGTCCAAGACTCCAAGTACTAACATTTCTTTCCTTCATGCCTATAAGTATTTAGGTTTTGTAGAGTGTAATGTAATGTAACCCGGTAAGCTTTTTTCCCTTTATTTTTTTCTAAAAAAATTGTCAATCAAGACTTATTAAACTTCGATTAAAATTTCAAGTTTGAATCTAAAAAATGAAATAAATCGTGTTACGAAAATATTAGAATTAATAGTATTCAAACAAGATTAAACCGAGAGTAAATTAAGAAAGGAAATGTGACTATAAAATTCATTACACTTTTCCAATAAACTTTGCCAGAAGGCCCATGGGCTACATTTTCGTTTCTCATTTATCAGGACAAAATGTTTTTTCTTCTTTTGTTTTGTTTTGGTTTTATTTGCCTCTTCCAAGGCCCAAGCCCAACCTCTCCCGGACAGATGGAGAACTCTCAACGTGGCCAGCTTGGCAGTAAATTGTAAGTGCTGGCACAGACTCCACGAAGAGATTCCCACCTTAAATGCAAGTGCTTTTTTTTTCTTAATTCAAATTAGCTTTAAAAATAAAAAAAACAAGGACCCGTTTTTCTTAATGGATTTTGTCTTGCATAAATTATTATTATTTGTGGGATGACCAAAAAAAAAAAGAAAATATTTACGGGATGACGTGGTAGCTATGGAAGAAATTGGGAAAAGTCAGAAATTGGCACCTGCACTTGTATTGATTGACTAATTTGGCACCTCATTCGTAAAAACGATTTAAAAGACACCTCCACTTGACTAATATGACACTTTTGACACTCGTCATTGACGCCGTCCGTCCTCCACCGTTAACGGCTGACGTGTCATGCCACGTGGTATGACACGTCATCAACATGATGACGTGGCATGCCACGTCTGAAAAAAATATAATTAATTTTAAAAAAATCATAAAAAATTATAATTAATTTTAAAAATTCAAAAAAAAAAATATAATTAATTATAAAAATTCAGAAAAATAATGTAATTAATTTTAAAAATAAAGAAAATTTAATTTAATTAATTATAAAAATTATAAAAAATACTTTAATTAATTTTAAAAATTCAAAAAAATAATATAATTAATTTTAAAATTTCAAAAAAATAATATTATTAATTTTAAAAATTCAAAAAAATAATGTAATTAATTTTTAAAAAAATTAAAAATAATATAATTAATTCAAAAAATACTTTAATTAATTTTAAAAAATTAGAAAAATAATTTAATTAATTTTAAAAATCTAGAAAAATACTGTGATTAATTTTAAAAACGCAGAAATATAATTAGTTTTCATGACTAGTGGCTGGAAACGCCGGAATTGGAGTGGGAACACCATCCCCCACTGCCGATTCGGCAAACCCAAACATAAACTAAATATGAAGATCTACCCAGGAAATTAATAATTTTCATGACCAACGGCTGGAAAACCAAGCCCGTTGTCGCAGATCTAGCGCACCACCACCACACCACCGCCACAATAGATTTGGCGCCAAAATTGGAGTGGGAACACCATCCCCAATGTTAGTATGTAGCCTAATTAGTGGAATGCTAGTTCTATTCCCATAAATTGTCATTTCCTCTCCTTAAGGATTGTCTGATTCGGAGGGTCAAAATCACCTCTGTAAAACTCCAGCGGGCTTGGTTTTCCAGCCGCTGGTCATGAAAATTATTAATTTCCTGGGTAGATCTTCATATTTAGTTTATGTTTGGGTTTGCCGAATCGGCAGTGGGGGATGGTGTTCCCACTCCAATTCCGGCGTTTCCAGCCACTAGTCATGAAAACTAATTACATTTCTGCGTTTTTAAAATTAATCACAGTATTTTTCTAGATTTTAAAAATTAATTAAATCATTTTTCTAATTTTTTAAAATTAATTAAAGTATTTTTTGAATTTTTTGAATTAATTATGTTATTTTTAATTTTTTAAAAAATTAATTACATTATTTTTAAAAAAAATTTAAATTAATAATATTATTTTTCTGAATTTTTAAAATTAATAATATTATTTTTCTGAATTTTTAAAATTAATTATATTATTTTTCTGAATTTTTAAAATTAATTAAAGTATTTTTTATAATTTTTATAATTAATTAAATTAAATTTTCTTAATTTTTAAAATTAATTACATTATTTTTCTGAATTTTTATAATTAATTATATAATTTTTTTGAATTTTTAAAATTAATTATATTTTTTTATGATTTTTTTAAAATTAATTATATTTTTTTCAGGCGTGGCATGCCACGTCATCATGTTGATGACGTGTCATACCACGTGGCATGACACGTCAGCAGTTAACGGTGGAGGACGGACGGCGTCAATGACGAGTGTCAAAAGTGTCATATTAGTCAAGTGGAGGTGCCTTTTAAATCGTTTTTACGAAGGAGGCGCCAAATTAGTCAATCAATGCAAGTGCAGGTGCCAATTTCTGACTTTTCCCGAAGAAATTGTAGGAAGCATCGACAAAACGACACCGCAGGATGTGTCAGCATAAACCCGTTTGTTGCCCAGGAGAAACGACACTCGCTTTTTTGTTCTCCTCCTTCATCGATGTAGAGTAGAAGCACGCAACAAATTCCAGACGTGGAATCATATAAAAATCAAATTTCCACCGCACAATATATTATTTTTCAGACACAAAAAAAGCGAGCTACAATCGAAATTTTACAGAATCTCAAGAATAGAAAGAAAGCCAAATGAAAGCCATGGAAACAATACATGATCTGATCGAAGAAGCTAAACTGCGAGCAGTTTGGTGGGCACTCTGCATCTTCTCCGTCACTTACTTCTTATCACGTAAGCTCAATCCCTCAATTCGCCTCCAATTCCTGTTTTTTCTTCTTAAATTTGTAAGGTAGGGTTTTGTGCAGGTGCAAAAGTTAGAGTTCGAGCTGTGTGTTTATTGATTCTGGTTGCTTTCTTTGCAGATACAAGTTCGTCAATGTGGATGAATTTACCAATTGCTGTACTGTCTGTTTCCGCTTTACGCATTTTATTGAATGAGGTGGAGTTCAGCTGGAAATCTCAGCGGCTTGTTCGTCCGCCATCTTACTTGTCTCATTTGGCGAAGAAGCAGTTGTCATTGAATGATTGGCGGCTTTCTTTCGCTCTGCCTCCGCCTAAATGGAAGAGGAAAATCGATTCTCCGGTCGTGGAGGCTGCTGCCACTGAGTTTATTGACAAGATAATAAAGGATTTTGTGGTGGATTTATGGTATTCAGCAATAACTCCAGATAAGGAATCCCCTGAGCTTATGCGTGCTGTGATTATGGATGCTATTGGTGAGATTTCGGGAAGGGTTAAGGAGATTAACCTAGTTGACTTGCTAACGAGGTAACATCTTTTTCTAATCTTGATAGTTTAGAGTGAAAATAACTGGGTAATGTATAGGCTTAATGTTTACATGGGTGGCTAATGTTGCAGGGATGTAGTTGATTTAATAGGAGATCACTTGGACCTTTTTAGAAGAAATCTAGCCGCTATAGGTGCTGATGTAATGGCAACACTTTCTACTGAGGAGAGAGATGAAAGGTTGAAACACCATCTGATGGACTCCAAGGAGCTTCATCCTGCATTAGTTTCTCCTGAGAGTGAGTACAAGGTGTGAGTGGAGGGTTCCCATGCAAATGCTTTTCTTGGCTTTTGGATACTTCTGCATGCATTTTAGTCATCTAATGCTTTTTCTTTTTTTGCCTTTTTCTCCTTTTTCTGGGAAACCTATTTCTACCCAAAAAAAAGGTTCTTCAGCGGTTAATTGGTGGAGTTTTAGCCCTAGTACTAAGACCTCGAGAAGCTCAATCGCCCCTAGTTAGAGCTATTGCTCGAGAGCTTGTAACTTGCTTGGTAATGCAGCCTGTCATGAATCTTGCAAGCCCTGCGTAAGTGTTGGTTGTTTCCTTCAATATTTCAGTGTTTTTTTTTCCCACTTTATTTGCCCTGCACTACATAACTCTCTTTCTGGAATGAAGCTTTCATTGCCATTCTTGTTTCCTTGTTCATGATTCTTGTGGGATGTGGATGCTTTCAATTCATTTTTTTTTTTTGTTATACTCCATGTAAGATAAATTGTTCAAAGTTTATGTGCAATTGTGCTAATTCCTTGGTTGTAACCAGGTATATCAATCAGTTGATTGAATGTATTTTGCTTGCTATTGGAGATGATGGTCCGAAGGATATAGACGTAGACAAGTCTGTAGGTGGTATGCCCAATGGTGATTCTATCCCGTGCAAGGATTCTTCCTCAAGTAGTTCAAGGACTGATACTTTTGACAACTTAAAAGACCATCAGGGAACAGATATGACTTTGGCAAAAACCAATAATCATCGTGACACAGCTGTGAGCTTATACCAACAAGAGCCTACACAGCCACATCATGCTGACTGGGCAAGAATGCTGGAGGCAGCAACCCAGAGAAGAACTGAAGTTCTTGCACCTGAAAATCTTGAAAACATGTGGACCAAAGGAAGAAATTACAAAAGGAAAGAGAATAAGAAAGCTAAACCTCCTGTAGCAAATAGTTCTTCACATGCTACTACTTCGCGGAAAGAAATATTACCTAACAGCACTGGGACTTCTACTGTAATGGGGGTGAAGGCTATGGTGCAGGTAGCACCTCAATTAAGTGTAGGTAATCTAGTAAGCAGTGAGAACAAAAATGTTGTACGGTTTATCCAGCAGGAATACAATGAGGCTTTGCCTTCTAATGTTGGTGATGAGTTGGAGAATAGAAGTAATCTCACTTCAAATGAAAATAAAGGTCGACTTAAGAGATCCAATAGCACTTCTGCACTGAAACTCCTAACTGACAGAAAAATGGCATTTTCTGGAGATGATGAAGGACCCATTATTTCAGAATTCTACAGCCCAGATTTTAACAGGCATAGTGAATACCATGTTGTGAATAAGTCCTCGGATTTAGTACTGTGTAAGGAGGGACCTTTTACTCCCAAGCTCAAATGCCGGGTGGGTGCAGCCTTCAGTTTCTGTAACATGCAGATTTAGAATATTAATAATGAAATGATGAATAGGGTCCATAAGCAATTTAGCATTCAGAAAAGAGTCATTTCTTGGACTTTGCTTTGTTTTTAATAGGATGCTTCATTTAACTCTTATTATTTTATGCCATCTCTCTACAGGTTGTAGGAGCTTACTTTGAGAAACTTGGGTCGAAGTCTTTTGCAGTTTATTCAATTGCAGTGACGGATGCAGAAAACAGAACTTGGTTTGTTAAAAGAAGGTTTGTTTCTCATCTGTCGTAGGATGCTAGTTTTGCAAATCTCCTTTCTTGTTGACCTAATCAAGATCGTGAGAGCCTTGTTAGGAGTGTTGCTGGAGTTTTTTGAAAACTCAATTTTAGTTGTTATGATATTTATTCTACTTTTTCTTTCCATAGGTACCGGAATTTTGAGAGATTGCATAGACATCTTAAAGAGATACCAAATTACACACTAAACTTGCCTCCCAAAAGGATATTCTCGTCAAGCACCGAAGATGCTTTTGTTCATCAACGTTGTATTCAGCTTGATAAATATCTTCAAGTATTGTCTTGTACTTGATCTGCTTCCTCTTTCGGACATTTATTACTTTTCCAGTTTTCTAATTATTTGATGTTTCTCAGGATCTCTTATCTATAGCTAACGTTGCTGAACAGCATGAAGTATGGGACTTTTTAAGTGTTTCCTCAAAGGTGTGAGCTATTTTGATGTTTTAGTAGGTCATATTTGCCTTTTTTTGGGATTACCTTCTTTAACTATTCATTATTAAACTAAGATCTTCTAAAGTTATCTCTTTCTTTTTGTCCTTTATAGAATTATTCTTTTGGGAAATCACCTTCAGTAATGAGAACTCTTGCAGGTTAGTAATATTCTTCATTGTGACAGCCTCATAGCAATTGATTTAAGACCACCGCCCCAATTCCTTATTTTGTCCTAATAACCATTGTAGAGCAAGGTCCAACTCAAAATATCTAGTGTGAACTCTAAATTTAGAATCAAGTCCAACAATTTTGACCACACAGCCAATTGTCTGACAAGCTCCATGTCCAAACCAACTCAGTCCGATAACCATAGGATCTTCTTTCTAAAGCATCCTAACATGCATTGCGATCTCAAAGTGAGCTATTATAGGCTTATTGACATGTGCATACATGCATGCACTTTAACAAAAAATCTTGGCTGCTTTTACTGCGTGTTTTTTTAGAGGCTGGATTCCTTAAAGGCAATGCATATATCTTGGATTGACTTGAATGCCTGAACATGAACCAAGTGCTTATTTGTTTTGTTTTTTGTTTCCCCTTGCATTTGTATTGAAGACTATGGTATGACATGGGTTTCGGCCTTGGCTCATTATCCAAGAGAACGGCATATATTTAAGAATCCTTATCACCCATTATGAGTTGTGAGCCACACTAGCATCTTTTCATTATGGATTGTTATGGAATGCTATGAGCTTTACTTACCTCCTATCACATGTTCCTAGACATTTCCCCTTGTAACTTTTGTTTTAAATTTATACAGTCAATGTGGATGATGCTGTGGATGATATTGTGCGGCAATTCAAAGGGGTTTCAGATGGCTTAATGCGTAAAGTTGTCGGTTCATCCTCCCTTGATGAATCCAGTTTTTCAGTCTATAGTGGGAACTTGTCTTGGCATGGAGAAAGCATTTCAAGGCAAGAAACCTTGGAAACATTGAATAGCTTCTCTGACAATGAAGAAATCCATAATCATGAACACCATGATCAGGTGGAAGTATCCAGTGCACCAGCTAGTGGTTCACATTCAGATAATGAGTTAAACTCAAAGGCTGTTCCTCCTTGGAACATCAAACTCAATGAGGAGTCTGCAGACAGAACTTTGGAAAAGAAACACGACTTAGAGGGGAATTCTGAACAGATTAATCAGGGGAGTTTTGCAGCATCAAATTCTACGGTAGCCTTCAATACTTTGGAAGATCCCTATGGGATGCCCCCTGAGGTATTTTATTGTTTCTTTGGAAAAAGTTTTTCTGCATGATGTTTGGCTATAAGTCATGCCTTCTAAATTATACGTTTGGCTGATTGAGAAGATAACTTGTTATTAATAAAATTTAACATTTTTCAAAGCTACCGAAGGAATACAGTTGTTCATTGCATTTTTATAGTGCGACTGTTCACGTGGTCAAACTCAGTTAATGTTGGTTCTTGTTAATTTGAGATTAGTTCATTATAGCTATACATATCTCTTGCTTATATTATTATAGCCGCCTTAAGTTAACTTTACTGTGCACATTCAATCCAGTGATACATGTTGGAGCTCCTTTAGATACTTTAACTACTGTGTGTTTATCTTGCAGTGGACTCCTCCCAATGTAAGTGTACCTCTGCTAAATCTAGTTGATAATGTATTCCAGCTTAAGAGAAGAGGGTGGTTGAGGTGAGCTACTTTTTCAGCAATCCATTTTGAATCCATCAATTTCCAGGGAGTCATGAGTATGCTCATACCAGTCCCTGTCCTCTCTCCTTGCTTCCCTTTTGTATTAAATGTTGCTTTAGAATGTACGAAATGAGAATTTGCTCAAATAGAGAACCAGTCACATATATCAGGAGAAGAATTGGTAACAAGTGATATTTAATAATGCAGGAGGCAGGTATTTTGGATATCAAAGCAAATCCTTCAGCTAATAATGGAAGATGCTATTGATGACTGGCTGTTGAGACAGATTTATTTGCTTCGGAGGGAGGACACCATTGCTGAAGGGATCCGATGGTTGAATAATGTAAGAACTCAACCAGTTATTTATGTAGCTGTGGTATAGTTTTTTCTTTGGTATAACAAGAGTTGAGCCCATTAAGTACCTTACGTACCAGTTATTGAGAAGACGGCATTAGTTCTCTTATATTTGTTGAGGAGTCCTGGCCTGGACTGTGTATTCTGATATGATGTCTGCTGATGTTGTCATTTTTACAAACTGTCTAACAATTTTCTACTGTTTTGGCAATTGGTTACTCCTAGTTTCTCTGGCCTGGCGGCACATTCTTTACAAGAGTAGGTACTGCACAAAGGCAAGATGATAATACTTCCCTAGATCTGAACCGTTTTCAGCTAGGCCAATTCAGTGGCAGTAACATCTCTAAAAAAGGTTCCTTTGAAGAACAGCTTGAGTCCACTCGTAGAGCAAGTGATATCAAGAAAATGTTGTTTGGTGCGTATAATTATCTTAAACTCTTGACAGTTCAATGATCTGGGGCTGTTTCACTCTCAATATTGGAATGTTGTTTTGCCTTCTATCTTAGCAAACAGTTTATATAATATTCCAAGATAACTTAGGCCTTTATATATTTGTGGGTTTTGACTATCTCATTCATCTTTCAATAAAAACATGAATTTTGGATCTGCTACCTACATTAAGCTTTTTGATTTAAGTTTAATAGTTATGTGACAAAGCTTCCCTTCTCCTATCAGATGGCGCTCCGGCAACCTTAGTCAGCTTGATAGGGAGTAAGCAGTACAAGCGTTGTGCAAGAGACATTTTCTATTTCACTCAGGTATAAAACCTTTCTATGGTGTGATTTTTGTTGGCCATTGTATTTCTACGCCATTTTCATTGGAACCAACAGTTGTGAGTTCTCTACGACTGCAGTCTACGATCTGTATGAAACAACTTGCATATGGGGCACTGGAACTAGTACTGCTATCAGTTTTCCCTGAGCTCCAGGATCTTGTACTTGATCTTAACGAGAAGATGCGGGTTCTACCTGCGTAACAAACACATGAGTTTATCTCCTCCTCCTTACTTGGCCAGTCATGAAGATAAACAAAGTCAGAGTCAGTTCCAAGAGTGGCCGGTTCACAAGTGTCCATCTTTTGCACGGTCAGTCTCAATGGTTTGTGACATTCTTTTTTCCATCACAACGAGCAACCCTTTACATATCAAGCTTCCCAACTGTACAAAGTTGCAAATATAGAGCTTGTACAGGACTTTTTGTTGTTGTTGTATATTCCTTCTGCATAGTGCCCCTTCAGCTTCAAGTGCAGGGATTTTGGGTTGGTGTACTTTAGTCAAAAGTGTCAGTGATATCATTTGTTCATTCATCTTAGGTACAAAAAAAGTCATAAATGGTTTTGAGATTTGAGTTCAAAATTCATTGATTGAAAGTGTTCCCGTGCCTGTATCTGTTTCTCTCGAATCACGAACGCTGAACAGTTTCATGCTAAACAAGATGAGTAACTACATCATTGATCCGTCGGCTTTTAAATCGATCCCTTCATTCCCTTACGATATCATACATTGCCCTTATATTTTTTCTATGAATGGAAGTTTGATCCATTAGTTTTGCCTCGTTTTTTTCCTTTTCTTTTCACTAGCCTTTGGATTTATTTGTGTTGGAGGGAAAAAGGAAAATAATTCAAACTGGAACTCGCAATTCTGCTTTTGTCATCACACGACTGAATATATTTGCCTGTTACAATAGTTTTTAGTTGCATCTTTGATCATTGGATCTTAATCTGAAATTCTGAATCCGTTTAGAATTTACGGGCTGAGATCGACCAGGGGGGCATTATCCAAGCCCAGAATGGTTCATTGCACCTTTTTTTTTCTCTAACCGCGCAACCCGGTACGGGCATTCTCTTTTCCCTCCCAAGTCCCAACGTTTCATTTCTGGCCAAACAAAGACAAACCAGCCATGGTGTCAACAAGGAGGGGGCGCGCGGGAGGACAACCAACCATCACCGCCGCCGCGGATGACACCGCGGAGAACAAGATCATCAACAACATTGAGACGAAGAAGAAAGCAGGAAAGACCGCGCGGGAGGAAACCACTGGGAGTCCATGTCCAGATTATGAGCAGATCCGGCAGCAGAGAACCAGAGAGAATCTTGGAAGATGCAGAAGCTGGTTATTTTAAACCTTTCAGTTCAACTCAAACCCAAATCTGGCAGCGGTAGACCCAGAAAACCCTTGATCCTTCCTCTACCCCTAAGCATAAACCCCGCTCCATTGGGAGGCCCAGGAAAACCCTTACAAATGGTTCCCTCCTATCCCTACCAATAAACCCCAAAATAGGATTTTGCCCCAGCGATGTTCCTCGAGGTGAATTTACACTATTACCTTTTCTATTGTTTGGTTTTGACTTCTTATTAATTATAATAATTATGTTCAGGTTGAAGGGTTTGACTCCTGTTAACTACTCAGATGTTCCTGACAATGGTGCCAACTGCCAACAACATGGAGGATGAGAATATTGAGGAAGAGACAGGTAACATGGGTTTGCAAGAAGTTAATGAGTCATAACTATAGATAAAGCTGAAGCATAGAGTTGTGTAAGGATGAGACCTGTAGATGCTGCTACTTTTGTTAGCCAGTAAAGGCTACTGAACCTGTTCTTTAGGATACAATGAGGCCGCGATGACATTAATTTTTTTGTGAACTTGCTTTTGTCAAGTAATTGTGGTAGAGCTATTTGTAAGTGGATTCTTAGAAGAATTCAGAATCTTAGATGCATACTTATCTCTGTTTATATAATGACAATGCTGCTTTTGAAACAACCTGAACTTCGATCGATTATATCTTTGGTTTTGAGCATAACAGGATAGCACCTATTACATGGAAAATGCTGCTTTTGAAACAACCTGAACTTCGATCGATTATATCTTTTGTTTCGAGCATAACAGGATAGCACCTTTTACATTACAATTCTCTAAAAGTTGTGAAGTTGAAATACTTCTGTGCGCCATATGTTGTATTTCCCTTTTTACTACTGCAGACAAATTAACCATCTGTGTTTTCAGCTAGGAAGTTGTCACAAGTACAAATATGATTACCTCATATGGTATCTTATGGAATCCTAGACGCAACTGGTTTACAAAAGGCCACCAAGTGGGTTGAGGATAGATCCACGCAGGTCGGAATACAGGGCATAGAGAGAATACTGTCTGATATTCGACACCTCGTACCATGAATTGAGTGCTTCAAGATTCTTATCGGTACCCGAGAATGCCAACTGTATTCCCGGATTACAATCAGCAGAACCCTCCTGGCCTCTACATCTTGATCTTGGTATTGCACAATCTTGGCCACCGAGACAGGTAAAGTCCTTAGGACATGATTGACACCCGAATTTTTTCCAGAACAAGTTTACAAGGGTACCCTTTTGGAATTCAAGGACCTGGTGATGGAATAACAGACAAATTTCAATGTTGGTATTCAAGAAAAATACATGGAAAGAGAAGCAACATCACAATTCAGTAGAACATTTACCAAAGTGAAACTAGTTATAATCATGTTATTGTCAGTGATCATCACTGGCATTGATCTTGCAGCATATTTCCTTCCAGCAAATGCCACCATGTACCCTCCAGACATTGCCTGATCAGACATTAATGTTTCAATTCTTGATGTGTGCATAAAAGAAGCATTAAAAGAAGAGAAGAGAACCCTTTTAACATACCAGATCGAAGGTGGTTTTATTAATGGTGAGCAGAGAAAGCTCGTCGACCTTTGGCCGGAACACAGCGAGTTGTGCTTTTTTCGCGGCCAGGGGAAGACGGGTATCACAGGGTGAAAGCTGAACCTGATTGAGGAAGAAAGAATCCTTGTCTGAAAAGGCGAGACCGAATGAGAAACCATCTGATCTTTGTACTTTGGCATCTAAACAAGGGTCGAAAACATCGTTGGTATCAGCTGCATTAACAGCTACAATCATCATAATCATCGTCATCATTACAATCGCCATCTTTGCAGGTAATTCTTGGATCATCATCATCTTATTTTTCCTCGGAAGGTTTTTGTACATCATCAAGAAAAAACCTACCAGGGTATAAATGTTGAATGAAATTGCTTTTTTTTTAAAGATAAAAAGCACCAATATAATTGAAAAATGGTAAAGGAATTAAAAAAGTTATGATCATATAATTAAATGATTGTGAACTGGGGTAGGAAGGATTTAAGGATGGGAATGATTAGGATTTGGAAGGTATAGGAGGAAATTAATCAGTAGATGTGTTAGCACTCAGCCGAGCTGCGTGTCGTGCAGTTTTGAATGTGAAAGAATTGTATATTTATGGAATTGGTAGCTTTTATTTTACATGACGTTTTCAAGGAAAACACAGCTATAGACGACGCGTAAGGCGGTTACTCCGAGGCAAACCAAGTGGATCATGTCCCTTTTCACCCTTTTTACTAATTCGCCTTATGTTTTATAATTTACTTTTTACTCCCTCTATTTTTTAATAATCAAATTTACTAAAAAATAATTTTCTAAATAATTATCGTATTTATTTATTTAGATGGTTAATTAGTAATTTTTATTTTCTCACCTTTAATTATATAATGATCAACTCCCAATTAATTTCTTCATTTATAGGAATAATTTTGTCAAAAATTAAAAATATAACTGAAATTATTCATTTTATATTCAATTTAGGTAAAATCTCACGGTAAAAGTTTTTTTTACAATTTTTTAGCGCAATTGTATACTTAAAACAATTACATACTTAAAACTCGAATTAAAACGATATATTATGGTAAAACAAACCGCTAGGAGTTGATCAATACGGCTGTGGTTGTGGGTCTCTCCTTTCCTCTTTTATTTTAAAAAAACCTTGCCCAACACGAATGGAATAAGGGATCTCCTTATTTCAGAAAATGGTAGGGTCACTCTTGTTCTTTTGACTCAGTAACAGTCCACTGAGTCGAAACCCAGGTGAGTCAGTGAGTCGCTTCCCCTGACCCAAAAAGGACCCTTTTCTTTTTAAAGAACGACGAAAGAAAACGACCCTTTGTTTTGTATATAAAACTTCTTTAGAAGGAAAAAGAAATTATGTTTAGAGATTGGACCCTAGTTGCTCGATTTTTTATTTTATTTTTATTCCATCATATAATTTAGTTCGAGTATTGTCAAATTTTTTATATTTTTAAAATTTAAATTCGAGATCATAATTAATGACGACGAATCCTTTACTATTGGACCACACCATATTGATTCCTTGCTTAAGTTCTTACAAAAAAAACTAAAAATACACCGTGGAGATTCCTCAGGGAGCCAATGGCTTGTTTGGCAAATTGTTTAGTGCTTCCACCTAAACATAATTGGAGTTGTGCGGTGGTGGTGGTGGCGGCGGTGGTTGTGGTTGAATTTAAAAGAGTTGTGTTTGTCCCTGTTCTTCTGTGAGTGGTTGGTCAAAACATGCATACAAAATTGAATAAACAAACAAATATTACTTTCTATAAAGCGATTTTTTTTCTTTCCAAATTCGATTTGATAAAGAATTTAAAACAAAAAATTTAACACATTATTCAATGGTTGTCTCGGGACAATAAAGTACTATATAAACTACCATTAATAACTCATATTCAAATCGTACCTCTACGGTTATACTTATATATAAAAAAAGAATCTAAAAGAAACTTTTCTTTATAAAAAAAGATAGACAATTTTTATCAGGTAATTTAAAAAAAACATGCATACAAAATATAACTTTTTAAGAAAATCTCCTAATTCTTCACCGATTTAATAGCTTTCATAAAGCGATTTTTTTTCTTTCCAAATTCGCTTTGATAAAGAATTTAAAACAAAAAATTTAACACATTATTCAATGGTTGTCTCGGGACAATAAAGTACTATATAAACTACCATTAATAACTCATATTCAAATCGTACCTCTACGGTTATACTTATATATAAAAAAAGAATCTAAAAGAAACTTTTCTTTATAAAAAAAGATAGACAATTTTTATCAGGTAATTTAAAAAAAACATGCATACAAAATATAACTTTTTAAGAAAATCTCCTAATTCTTCACCGATTTAATAGCTTTCATAAAGCGATTTTTTTTCTTTCCAAATTCGCTTTGATAAAGAATTTAAAACAAAAAATTTAACACATTATTCAATGGTTGTCTCGGGACAATAAAGTACTATATAAACTACCATTAATAACTCATATTCAAATCGTACCTCTACGGTTATACTTATATATAAAAAAAGAATCTAAAAGAAACTTTTCTTTATAAAAAAAGATAGACAATTTTTATCAGGTAATTTAAAAAAAACTAAATACGTACGAACTACATTAATCGTTCTACTTTAAATAATGACAGAAAAATTAGGAAGTAATTTACCTGACAAAAATGTGATTAATAAACATTGTAATTTAGAATTTTAGATGTTTTAATAACTTTTTTCAAGAATTTATGGGATAGCTATTATTAGCCAATAATTTTGTGGAAGAACAAAGTACAATCAAAGTACAGAAGCGAGAGATATTTCAACTCACTCATTAGTTATTGTTGTCCTCTGTAAACCAAAAAAACGGAAAGGAATATTTTTTCCAGTTCCATTTAATTTGAACACATATGGTAAAATTCAAAAATACTCAAATGAGATTAATTTACCGACATTGGAAAAAAAATTACACAACTACTTATCAAAGCACTTCGGTTCGAATAATAAAAGAACTAAATTTATTCATAACCCGGTGAACTAATAATACTTATATTTAAACCTAAAATAATATTAAAAGATTTTTTCTAAAGTAAAAAGAAATATAAACTTTGAATTCTAATCCACCAAAAATAAATTTTGAGAATAATAATAACAGAAGTATCAACTTAACACTAAGATTTTTACCGAAAAATATGACAATATATTATCGTGATTTATCAATTATTTATTAATATTTATCTCTTAATTATTTTAATAAATAACTATCGAGCTTATAGAAGTTTTTTTTCCTTTAAAGAAGTCAAAATAATCGTCAATCACGTAGCGAGTTGATACAACAACAATAAATAGGGTCAAAATGGTAATTTTAATGGTCATTAATTATTATTAAGAAAAAAACAGAAACCCTACCAGAGACCAATGACCATGCCATTATTGCACTCATAACTCGGTGACGCAATTCCAACCGAGTTTAGCTCTGAGTTGCACCGGGTTGGCCCTACTGAGTTTCTGAGTATATAGCAAACTCGTTCAATTTTTAGGTCAAGTTGAGTTTTTTAAAAGGCTTAAACGCACTGTTTGACTAAGAAACAGCAGTGAAGAAGAGGGAGAGAAAGAGAGAAGAGAAGCAGTAGATCTGGAAAGAAAGAGAGGAATTGTCTTTCAATTCAATTAGGTCTTATCATTTTATTATGATCTAATTGACTCTGATTCTCTCACATACCACCACTCAAACAAAATCCACGCATCATCAACGTAAAAACCCACCTGGGAAACCATGCATAGGCCTTATTTCCACAAGCTAATTCTGTCCAGCACCATTCGTGAAAAGAGACTGGTAACCCAAAAGATTCTTTCTTTCGCTACTTCTTTTCTCCGTTCATTTATGTGTTTTTGATTATCTGTCTGTGAATTTTGTGAGGGGTTTTTAGTGTGAATTCAAGAATTTGGTTCTGGTGAAGTTTGACAACTTGGGACAATTTTGTTTAGTGGATGTGAGGATTGAATTGGGCGTTGAGGATTTTCAAGATTGGTTTTCTGTCCTGATTGTTTGGACTGTGTTTTTCGTGGGTTTCGATCAGAAGTTTGATTCTTTTAGTTTTTGTTTTTGGATGTTGATTTCTCTGGATCAGTGTCTCCATTAGCTTAATATGATACTTCCGAATTATCTGTTATTAGTTTTTAAGTTTTATGTTGAACTTCAGGTTATTGTATATAATTTCAGAATGAGTTTGTGGAACAAAATTTATTTCGGAGGAAAAAATAAATTATGCTATGGTATTGTGAAACGAACGAACACTTGGCATACTGCTGTTGTAACTTTGAATTATTTATATTTTTGACAACTACTATATAGTGTAATTTACCTAAGTTTGTAATTGATTCATGTTGCATGACAAGAGTTGATATCTGAATTGGTAGTGTTGTAATCAGTTCTGTTGTGAACGGATCCTTTTAAATGTCTCGTAAACGTCTTCATCTGATTTGTCTCATAACTCCACATTTCAAAAATTGTAACCCTTATAAGAACTGGTAGTATGTAGGATTTGAAGGACATCTTGTGGGAAGAAATGGGGATAGTGCAAAGCTTTTTATGTTAAATTAGCATAAACGTACTTTGTCTTGTATCTCTTACTTTGTAGCATGGATCTCATTCAGGGAATGAATTACTCATAATGAGTATTGAGAGGATCATATGTGTTTGAGCTTCCACGTTATTTTTTGCTCTTGAGAATTACCAGTATGCTGTGTGGTAAAAGATTGACACTTGTAGCAACAATCAACTTTGTTTGGATGTGCTAACAATTATGCCTATAAAACAATGTGGTATTTACACACACTCACTTCATGTATTAGTTGCATGCACATTTTCCATTGAACTGTGCTCTTACACTTGGTTATCATATCTGCAATAGTGCATTATGGTAATTAAAGATCTTAGTCTCCTCAGTTTTCTTTTGCAGAGGATTCCGGATGATTTTGCCAAGAGATTTGGAAATGAGCTCTCTGCATCTGTGAAGCTCATTGTTCCTGGTGGTCATATGTCCCGAGTGACGGTAGTAAAAGTTGATGAAACATTTTGGTTTCATGATGGATGGCAGCTATTTGTTGAACGTTACTCTATCCGTGCTGGGTACTTCTTGGTCTTCAGATACGAGGGAAATGCACTTTTCAATGTTCATATATTCAACTTACCTGCATCTGAGATAAACTATCATTCTAATGCTCTTAGTGGCAAAAGATATCTTATATTTGAAGAATTGGAAGAAAATGACACTTTAGAAAACCTGGGTTCTGCACATTCTCAAATGATGATCAACAAAGGTTATAGTCCTCCAGCACTTCAGAATTTGTTCAGTGGGTCTAAACTTAATAACTGTGTAAATTGGAGTGCTGAAGACAACATGCACCTAGCAAGGGCTGCTAATATTGCCCATATGGCCAATCAACCAGCTCGAAATGTAGCTGTTCAGATGGGTGCATCAGAGATGAAACATTCTGAAGATGACATCAAATTTTCTACCCCAGAAGTAGAAGCACCAAAACCTAAAAAACGAGGAAGGAAAAAGCTGAAAGTTGATCCTAGTAAGATCTTTGAGCTTTTATGTTATTTTCTTGCTTGTATGCTGTGATAGTTGCAGATGCTCATATGGTCGTTGTTTGTGACTTGATGTAGACGAACAGCTCCCAGGTCAGAATGAAGATGAATCTGATATGCGCTTTAGATTTTATGAAAGTGCTTCGGCAAGAAAGAGAACTGTGACGGCTGAAGAACGGGAAAGAGCTATGAATGCAGCCAAAGCATTTGAGCCGCCGGAAAATCCTTACTGTAGGGTTGTCTTGCGACCATCTTACTTGTACAGGGGTTGCATTATGGTGAGTTATTAAGTTTGATGTGCTTTACTATTTTTTTTTTCAATTTCCAGTATGATGTAATGTGGGAGATGCAACTCCTTTTCTTGGTGCAGTATTTACCATCCAGCTTTGCCGAGAAGAATCTAAACGGGGTATCAGGATTCATAAAACTTCAGTTGTCGGATGGTAAACAGTGGCCCGTTCGATGCCTTTACAGAGGAGGCAGAGCTAAATTTAGCCAAGGATGGTATGAATTCACATTGGAGAATGGTTTGGGAGAAGGAGATGTTTGTGTCTTTGAGCTGCTGAAATCAAGGGATGTTGTGCTGAAAGTCACTGTATTTCGCGTTGTTGACAGTGCTGGACTCATGAACCGGCCTTGACATTAAGACGATAGCTCAGTTAGACTAGATAGACATGGTGGTTGGTGATTTTGGAATTGAGACCTTTTAAGTAACTATTGCTTGTTGGTCTATTATTATGCTGGTTTCTTCCCATGTTATTTAGATATTGTTTGATGTCTATAACTTTTCCGAGTAAATTAGTGGTTTTTCAACTGTTTAGTTTGTAGCTATTCACTGTAAATAATACTTGGATTAAGTTGACCAGGCAAACTGATCGTAGGATTAGGGAGAGGAATAATAATAATAATAATAATAATAATAATAATAATAATAATAATAATAATAATAATAATAATAATAATAATAATAATAATAATAATAATAATAATAATAATAATAATAATAATAATAATAATAATAATAATAATAATAATAATAATAATAATAATAATAATAATAATAATAATAATAATAATAATAATAATAATAATAATAATAATAATAATAATAATAATAATAATAATAATAATAATAATAATAATAATAATAATAATAATAATAATAATAATAATAATAATAATAATAATAATAATAATAATAATAATAATAATAATAATAATAATAATAATAATAATAATAATAATAATAATAATAATAATAATAATAATAATAATAATAATAATAATAATAATAATAATAATAATAATAATAATAATAATAATAATAATAATAATAATAATAATAATAATAATAATAATAATAATAATAATAATAATAATAATAATAATAATAATAATAATAATAATAATAATAATAATAATAATAATAATAATAATAATAATAATAATAATAATAATAATAATAATAATAATAATAATAATAATAATAATAATAATAATAATAATAATAATAATAATAATAATAATAATAATAATAATAATAATAATAATAATAATAATAATAATAATAATAATAATAATAATAATAATAATAATAATAATAATAATAATAATAATAATAATAATAATAATAATAATAATAATAATAATAATAATAATAATAATAATAATAATAATAATAATAATAATAATAATAATAATAATAATAATAATAATAATAATAATAATAATAATAATAATAATAATAATAATAATAATAATAATAATAATAATAATAATAATAATAATAATAATAATAATAATAATAATAATAATAATAATAATAATAATAATAATAATAATAATAATAATAATAATAATAATAATAATAATAATAATAATAATAATAATAATAATAATAATAATAATAATAATAATAATAATAATAATAATAATAATAATAATAATAATAATAATAATAATAATAATAATAATAATAATAATAATAATAATAATAATAATAATAATAATAATAATAATAATAATAATAATAATAATAATAATAATAATAATAATAATAATAATAATAATAATAATAATAATAATAATAATAATAATAATAATAATAATAATAATAATAATAATAATAATAATAATAATAATAATAATAATAATAATAAT
This sequence comes from Viola odorata, assembly GCA_963691705.1. Classification (NCBI taxonomy): domain Eukaryota; kingdom Viridiplantae; phylum Streptophyta; class Magnoliopsida; order Malpighiales; family Violaceae; genus Viola; species Viola odorata. Next base: position 1,825,604 of record OY829544.1, read on the forward strand.
AATAATAATAATAATAATAATAATAATAATAATAATAATAATAATAATAATAATAATAATAATAATAATAATAATAATAATCATAATAATGATAATAATAATAATAATAATAATAATAATGATAATAATAATAATGATAATAATAATAATAATAATAATAATAATGATAATAATAATAATAATGATAATAATAATAATAATAATAATAATAATAATAATAATAATAATAATAATAATAATAATAATAATAATAATAATAATAATAATAATAATAATAATAATAATAATAATAATAATAATAATAATAATAATAATAATAATAATAATAATAATAATAATAATAATAATAATAATAATAATAATAATAATAATAATAATAATAATAATAATAATAATAATAATAATAATAATAATAATAATAATAATAATAATAATAATAATAATAATAATAATAATAATAATAATAATAATAATAATAATAATAATAATAATAATAATAATAATAATAATAATAATAATAATAATAATAATAATAATAATAATAATAATAATAATAATAATAATAATAATAATAATAATAATAATAATAATAATAATAATAATAATAATAATAATAATAATAATAATAATAATAATAATAATAATAATAATAATAATAATAATAATAATAATAATAATAATAATAATAATAATAATAATAATAATCTATACTATATAAAAAGCACGAAGGGCCTTATTTCCTTAAATTACTATGATAGCCTTTAATTATTAAAAAATTTAAGGGTGTAATAGTCTTTTAATTTTTAAAATTACCTACCTATTAAAATTATTTATTATTCAACTACTTATTTAATTAATTAACTTAGCTATTAAAGTATTAAAGTTCGTATAAGCTTCTTCCACCTTCCAATCCTACAAGCTTCTGCATCCATCGATATTGATGACTCTTGGTGAGCAAGAGTAATCGGCTGAAGCAGTTTCCTAGCCAGAAACCCAAGGGGCTAAAAGGTGAAAAGTAAAAACGTCTTCCCAAAACATTTAACTGTAACTGATGGATATTAGAAGGAAAGGTTTCATCAAGTGTTGATAGGATTGGGCAGTTCCAGGTCTACAATTTTGAAGGTAAAGTGTAACAGACATGGCAAGGGCCTAAGATTATGGAGCTTTCATGGACAAGTTTGTTTGTTAATTTAGTGATTTATTTATATGATTTATCCCTTCCAGAGGAGATTGCAGGCCGGAGATATCTATAGAATCCCAGCTGGTTCAGCTTTTTACTTGGTCAATCCAAACGAGGGGCAGAGACTTCATGCCATTTGCAGCATTGATCTATCTGAAAGCTTGGGTTTGAGTCTTTTCAGGGTAATATATATGTTTTTCTGATGTTTAGTTGGGTCCAAGTATGGTGTTACAGTCTTACAAATGAACTATCCATTGATTTGCAGCCTTTCTTCATTGGTGGAGGAACTTATCCAACATCTGTTCTTGCTGGGTTTGAACCACGAACACTTGCTACTGCCTTCAATGTAAGATGGTTGCTTTGGTTGTCTATATATACTGGCTTGAATTGATCGATCACAAGAATTATCTCTGTAGTTATTGGCAACTGTTCAACCTTCCTAAACCATGTCATTGGTAGTTTGCTTATCTCTGTAGTTGATTGGGTGCTTTGGTTGTCTATAGATATTGGCTTGAATTGATCGATCACAAGAATTATCTCTGTAGTTATTGGCAACTGTTCAACCTTCCTAAACCATGTCATTGGTAGTTTGCCACTGAATTCATGATCTCTAAATATAATTGATGACATCACCAGCTTACTTTGAATGACACGACATTTGATGAAATTCTGTAATAACTTCTACCAGCTTGGATGGAAATCAAAAGACATACAGAATTTCAAAAGAAGCGAAGCATCGATTTTACAAATTCATAAGGTACGAACTTTAATACTTTCTGGTAATTGATTTCATCTTTATTTTTTCATTAAGATCAATGAATCGAACTTGTAGTTTATTTCTAATTTATAATACATGTTTTTATTGATTTATGGAATTCAAGACATCAAATTTATAAGCATAATTAAAAAGAACGGAAATTATAAGCAAATTTGCCTACGAGCCTCGGGTGACCCAGGATCGTACCAATATTCCCCAGCATTATGCTTTTGACTTCTGAAACTTGAGCCTTCACCTTTATTAGCTTCCCTATCTCCTCCGTATGATCAATAATATACTTCATGTGCTCTTTCATAATTGGCCTGCAATTAGATTCATGCTACCTTAGTTCCAATTTCAAAGAACCAAAATTGTGGTTAAACTCAAGACACAAGTTTTTGTTCTGGCACCATATATACACTCTGCCTGCTTTACCACCCCCATATTTTTTCTTGAAGTCTGCTTTCATGCGTTCCAAAAATGCGATGGAGATCTGCTTTACAGCCACAGTTGATGAATGTATTAGAACATTGATTTCCGTCACATTACCATTTATCACACACAACATATAATTTATAGTTGATGCCTTAGACCATCCAAAAACTAATTTTCAAGAGAGCTGCAAATACGAACCAAAATAGAATTTTGAAGGCAATGCTATTGTAAGATACTAAATCCTGAACCTGAATGTTGTTTAACATGGCATCACTGAACAAAAAAGAGTTGTTTTTTTATTATTATTATTGAAATAGATTTATGTCACTAATAGCTTTTTAGTAGTATAATATTTAACATGCGAATTGTGTTTTCGTCTTCACAGATCCGTCGTGTTTCTGGTAGCAGTTTGCTTGGCAATTCCTCCAATTACCAATCGAGTTGTGGTATGAATTATATATTTATTATATAAATCTTATATTTAATTAATTTGAGTACTTATTAAAGTCACAATTCATTTTTATTGTCAAAATTTAGGGATTGCTTTCAAATTTTTTCCTTTAAGCACAATAGAATACATATTGTATATTTATTATATATATCTTATATTTAATTAATTTGAGTCTTATATATATGTATTTATGATTGCCGAAATTGTTTAAACCATCATCATTATTTTTTTCTGATTTATCTTATAATAAAGGTGGAACTTGCCATCTAACTTAAATTAGTTATTTGCAATTTTCATGCTTTGAACATCTTTCGTTAAATGACAACATCATTCCACCAGATTTTATATTTTCGTGCTATTTCAACCTTTTCCTTTAAACATAATAGATCCATATATGTATATTTATACAATTTCATACACTATTTAATAAATTACTTAAATTACCACTTACTTGCAAATTCATGTTTTAAATTTATTTCAATTGTAGGAAAATGTCTACAAACAAAAGAAAAGCGGCCAATGGTTTGATGGTACCACATGCTAAAAGAAGAGAACGAAATTGGTTGCTTAAAGCTCAATCATTTCTTTATGAATATCAAGGTATGTGATTATTTAATATTTTAAAATTAATAATTTGATTCAATGTTTGATTTGATGGTGTCAAATATTTTATGTGATTAATTAATAATTTGAGTCAATGTTTAAAATTATTCTCAGTGACTAATACTAGAATATATTTGTTTTAATTCGGAGTGACTAATACTAAACTATATAATAAATCTTTTATTTGTTTTAATGTGTAGGACATATAGAAGTTGAACCATCTATTTCACCTCTACATACTTTAAAAGATGTTCCCAGTTGTAACTATTGTGGTGCAAAAAGATTTCAATTCGAGCCACCAACATTTTGTTGTCAAAATGGACAAGTTAAATTGGCGCATACACATTATGATGATGATTTGCTGGAACTTTATACGTCACAATCGGAAGAAGCGAAAGAGTTTCGTAGAAAGATTAGAAAATATAATAGTATATTTGGGTTTACATCATTTGGTGTAAAGTATGACAAAGAACTTGCTTCATCGAGGAAAGGAGTTTATACCTTTAAAGCTCAAGGTCAGGCATACCACAACCTTCCCGGATTGGTGCCTGCAGAGAATAATCCAGTCTATTTTCAACTTTATTTTTATGATACTGATAATGAGCTACACAATAGGATGAGAATTATGGAAAATGCTAACTTGGATGAAAGCATTATGAAAAAATTGATGAAGATTTTGGAAAACAACCCATATGCTAAATTTTTGAAAGGCTTCAAAGATATTTCCTCACTTGACGATTTACAAATCCATATCAACACAAGTGTTAATATTGATCAAAGAGTTTATAACTCACCTTCTGTTGATCAAGTTGCTGCTATATGGATTGAAGGAAATAATTCTAATGTTCCATTTGAAAGAGATATAGTTGTTCATGCACATTCGGGACAGAGCCATAGAATTAAACATTACTTTAGTTGTTATGATCCTCTCCAATACCCACTTTTATGCCCTAAAGGAGAAGTTGGTTGGCATCAGAATATTTACAAACAATGCAGAAGGTCTTCCATTACTAACACAACAACTACAGAAGACTTTTCAACTATTTTGACATTTACCTCTGCAGAAAATATTTTTGATCAAGAAAAGTATCTATTTTTTTCACATGTCTTTTCGAATTTTCACATGATTTTTTTAACATATAGGTGTGCATAGACCTACAATATCAAAAGTATCGTGTAGAGAGTACTATTGTTACAAGCTTCAAATTAGAGCTTTCATACAATCGATACTTTTACTATCTGGTAGACTATTCCAACAATATGTTGTAGATATGTACATTAAATTGGAGACAACCAGACTTGATTTCTTCCGTCATCAGCAAGCAAAAATCCGATCTGAATTGTACCAAGGTATTGCTGATAGTGTCATGTCAGGAGAAACTAGAGGAAGTGAAGTGGGAAAAAGGTTAATCCTTCCTGCCTCTTTTGTTGGAGGGCCACGAGATATGCGACGACGATATCTTGATTCGATATCATTGGTCCAGCATTTTGGGAAGCCTGATTTGTTTATTACTATGACATGTAATCCAGATTGGAAAGAGATTCAAGATCAGCTTACAGAAGGGGAACTTGCACAAGACCGTCCTGATTTAGTTGCAAGGGTCTTTCGAGCAAAAGTTCAAGATCTCAAAGATCAAGTTATCAAGAAACAAGTATTTGGAAAAGTAGCTGCACATGTTCATGTTATTGAATTTCAAAAAAGGGGAATGCCACACGTTCATATGTTAGTCATACTCGAAGAAGGTTTCAAAATTGTTTATTCTGATCAGTTTGACAAATTTGTTTGTGCTGAAATACCAGATGAGGATGAAGAACCTTTACTTTTTCAATTAGTGACCAAACATATGATGCATGGTCCATGTGGAGAAAGTAATAAAAAATGTGGTTGTATGGAAAATGGAAAATGCAGATTTCACTATCCACGAGGTTTTTCTTCTACAACTGTGGCTGGAAAAGATGGTTATCCAATATATCAAAGAAGAGACAATGGGCGAAAAACAATTAAGAAGAACAAAGAGCTTGATAACCGATGGGTAGTGCCGTATAACTCTTACTTGCTTACAAGATATGGTTGCCACATAAATGTTGAGATCTGCTCCAGCATTAAATCAGTGAAATATCTTTATAAGTATGTATACAAAGGGCATGACAAAATATCTGTATACATTGCATCAAATGATGGGAATAATTTGGTTGATGAGATAGAACAATTTCAAGATGGGAGATTTGTCTCTCCACAAGAAGCTGCATGGAGGATATATGAATTCAATTTAAATGAGATGAATCCTCCGGTGATAAATTTGCAATTACATTTGCCTAATAAACAGGCTGTCTATTATTGGGAGAATCAAAATTTGCAAGAAGTGGTGCTTTGGGAGCATGTATCGAAGACAATGCTTACAGAATTCTTTACAACATGTTCTGAGAATCCAAATGCAAGACAATATTTATACAGGCAAGAAAAAACTTTATTCTTAAAATTTTATTTCTTTACTTATTTATTTTTCAATGTCACTATTAGTATATATATATATTATTTATTTATATATGTAGATATAATACATTAATTAATGTTTCAATATGATATCTTTCACATAATTATTTCTTATATTTTTACTACAGGGAATTTCCTGTGCATTTTGTCTGGCAATCTAAAGAAAAAATATGGAAAAAAAGAGAATCAACGAGGGGTGTGATTGGCCGTGTAAATACTGCAAATCCAAAAGAAGGAGAAAGGTATTTTCTAAGGTTATTATTGAATCATATTAGAGGGCCAAAATCTTTTGAAGATTTATTGACAGTAAATGAAGTTATATGCAAAACATTCAAACAATCAGCACAAAAGAGAGGACTTCTTGAATCTGACGAGAGTATATCAGCGTGTTTAAGTGAAGCAGTTATGTTTAAAATGCCATTGGAGTTACGCAGACTATTTGCTACTATTTTGGTGTATTGTCAGGTAATTTTCAAATTAAGTCACTAAAAAAATTAAATTTAGTAGAATTTACTATCCTCACTTTTAGATCTTTTAAATCCATTTTTTTCGTATAGCTTATATTTTGTCAAATGCCTTTTTAATTTATAAAAGAATGCATATTTTTATTTATGTTTATATTAATTTAAGCCATTTTTTATTAACGTTTACATTTTTTTATTTAATTTATTATCAGCCTGAAGATGTAAGGAAGTTATGGGATCTCTATTGTGATGCATTATCCGAAGACTATAAAAGAACCCATCGAAATTCAAGCGTAGATGAGGTATTAGCATTAACACTCAAGAGTATTAATTTTTATTTAGAAAGTATGGGGAAAAGTGTTAAGGACTATGATTTACCTACATTAAAGGAAATGAGTTTGAAACATGATTCAACATTGCCAAAGGAGATTGCAGATGAATTATCCATTAAAGTCACATTGGAAGATATAGAGACACAATCAAAGTTAAATCCAGAACAAGAAGAGGCTTATAAGGCAATTATAGAAAAAGTTGATTCAAATTCCAGTGGGGTATTTTTTGTCGATGGACCAGTAGGAACAGGAAAAACATATTTATACAAAGCATTGCTTGCTAATGTTCGATCACGTGGGATGATTGGACTTGCAACTGCGACATGTGGGGTTGCTGCTGCAATCATGTCAGGAGGTTGTACTGCTCATTCACGATTTGGTATCCCTATAGATGTTCATGAATCAAGTGAAAGCAACTATTCAAAACAAGAACCCAAGGCTCAATTAATAAAAAGGGCAAGACTTATTCTGTGGGATGAAGCTCCAATGGCAAAACGTTGCGCAATAGAGATGGTTGATCGATTCTTAAGGGATATAATGAACAACAATGAACTATTTGGTGGTAAAGTTGTGGTTTTTGGAGGTGATTTCAGACAAGTACTACCTGTAGTACCACGAGGGACAAGATCAAAAACTGTGGGAGCAAGTTTGGTAAGATCATACTTATGGCACCATATGAGAAGACTGAAATTATCTAGAAATATGAGGGCTAGCTCAGATTTAGAATTCAACAAACTTTTACTCAGAATAGGAAATGGAGAAGAGCCAACAATAGATGATGACATGATATCTTTACCAGAAGAGATGATAATTAAGTATGACAACTGTGAATCTTCCATTAACCGTTTGATTGACAATGTCTACCCCTCACTTCGAGAAAATGCAACATTACCTGAGTACATAACAAATCGTGCTATACTGGCTACCAAGAATGAATATGTTGATGAGTTGAATAATAGAATGATATCATTATTCCCCGGAAATGGCACAATATTTAAGAGTTTTGATATCGCATCTGATGATGAAAACAATTGTTACCAAGAAGAATTCCTAAATACATTGATGCCAAATGGATTGCCGCCACATATACTAGAACTCAAGAAGAATTGCCCTATAATGTTGCTGCGGAATCTAGATCCACCAAATGGATTATGCAATGGGACTAGAATGGTTTGTCGAGGATTTGAACGCAATGTCATACATGCAGAAATAACAGTTGGCCAACATGCAGGTAAACGTGTTTTTTTGCCAAGAATACCTTTGTCACCGGCAGAAGCTGGAACATATCCATTTAAATTTGTTCGAAAGCAATTTCCTGTGCGACTTTGTTTCTCCATGACGATAAATAAAGCTCAAGGGCAGACAATACCAAATGTAGGAGTTTACTTGCCTGAAGATGTCTTCTCGCATGGACAGTTATATGTGGCGCTATCAAGAGGAGTTTCAATGTCAACTACTAAGCTTTTAGTCAAGACAGACAACCTTAAAAAAAAAAGACAGGCTTATGTTAAAAATGTGGTGTATAAAGAAGTACTAACAAGTTGATAACATGAACTGCTTGAGCCAAGTGGTAAGTAAATTCTTCTCTTTTAAATAACGTCTTTTCTTTTATCTGTTTGATGGGGAACTGGGGAATGTGCATGTTTGTCAATAACAGGCACTGATTGCTGCATAACTTTTAGATAGTATTTCAAAGTGGTCTTCAACAATTTGGTATGCTTTGTTGCATAACAAGGCACTGTGCACAGTGTAGTTTTTCTAACCATTGTGAAAAATATCCTTGGATTCCATGAATGTCTGCTCCACATATCGTGGAGATTTCCCCCCTCATGTTCTAAATTTGTATCATAAATGTCATAGTAAATTTCCTATATTTTTAATTGGTTTGAATCAACATCACCCTTAACAAATTAATCAGTATATTTTAAAAAATTAAAATAATTAGTGATTGATAAAATAATTAAATAACTTAATAATATTTTTATCATTTTTTAATTTTCTAACTATTAAAAAGACCAAAATTGTAACTTTATTACAGGCTTATATTGTAAATTTCAAGACTATTGGGTTCAAAGTGGAAGATTTTGTATACTTTAGGGTTTCTTTATGTAATTTACCTAAAAATATATTTAATTTTTTAATCAATAAAGTTAATAATTTTTTTATTATTATATAATAAATAAATAAAATATTACAAAATAAATATTTTGAGTATATGCTTAATGATTACGTAAATGTATTTTATTGATATTTTTATATAGTTTTTTAGATAAAAACTAGATAATGTTTTCAATTTCAAGCTAAACAATAACAACACAGACTTTAAAATAAAAAAATTATATCTTTTCTATATGGAAAAAGTGGAAAGAAAATCGAATATGCTACATTCGTTAGTCTTTTAGAAAATTACACGGGAGTAGCTTATAATAATATTTTAAAATAACACTAATAATAAGTTAACAAACTTATAAATTAATTTTTCAATTAAGTAATACAATTTTATTTCTATTATTAAATGACCATTTATTTAATTAATAACGAATTATTATATATGTATCTTTTAGTAAGAATTTGAAATTAGTAAAAAACTTATCATAAAAAAATATACTTAATATTGTGAGTTAAAAAAGTTAGCAAAAATAAATTATATTTGTATAAACTATATATATTTAAATGACTTAATATTAAATTTATGAATAATGAGTGTATTTTAAATTAATTCTTTATACTTTAAATTTATATTAAATATTTTTTTATAATATGAAAAATGAAAGAAGGTGATTTTCTATTATGAAATATTCACATTATAATATTAAATTATAATTAAAAAAATTATTTAAATAATTTAATAATTGAAATGCTAAAATACAAAAGAGAAAGATAATTTATTGAAGAACCAAAATATGTTAAATACTGAAGCTATTTTCATATGAAATTATTATTGTGAACTTTTACTTTTATATATTTTTTAAATTTATCATTCTTTGTGAAATTGGCATGGGTGATAAAAATATTTCCTTCGTTGATTACCAACCAGTTCCTCACTACATTCAAAAAAGTTGTGACAGATCAATCTATGCAATGTACTGGTGGAGCTACAATGTGAGAAATATCCTTAAAAGTATGGAATTGGAAAATAGTCACAATGAGTAAAATATAAGTTAATCTACTTTTAAATGTAAATTATTTGTTAAATATAAAAAAACATATCTTAATCTATTTTTAAATGTAAATTATTTTAATTATTATTATATTAATTTAAAAATGATATTCTTTATTCGAGTTAATGTTTTTTTTTAAATTTAATTTAGTAAAATGATTGATTTTAAAAGTATTAATGAAACATAAACTAGATAAAAGTGACAAATAAATGGTAATATTTATAATTTTTCTAACATAAATTATATAGTAAAATAAAAAACAATATTTATGAAAATAATTGAGAAGTTTATTTACAACTATTGACAATATTATCCATATATTATCAAAATAATATAAATTAGTTTTATTTTTATGAAAGAAATATTATATATTGTACATAAATATTTTCTACATGGCTTAATAGTATTTATTTTATTTTAATTATTTAACTATAATTTTAAGGCAGTACATGGTTTCTTTTTTCACAAAGAAAATATTTTAAAATTGAAATAGTTACTATTTTATAAGTTATCATTATACCTAAAATAATTAAATAAATATTTATCGTAAACTTATTAAATAAAAAATTAAATCTCTTAAATTTATTATCACCCTAATCTAATAAAAAATATTTTAAAATTGAAATAGTTTATTTATTTATAATAATAATAATAGTTTATGAAAATAATTGAGAAGTTTATTTACAACTATTGACGATATTATCCATATATTATCAAAATAATTTACATTAGTTTTATTTTTATGAAAGAGTTATTATATATTGTACATAAATATTTTCTACATGGGTTAATAATATTTATTTTATTTTAATTATTTAACTATAATTTTAAGGCAGTACATGGTTTCTTTTTTCACAAACAAAATATTTTAAAATTGAAATAGTTACTATTTTATAAGTTATCATTATACCTAAAATAATTAAAGAAATATTTATCGTAAACTTATTAAATAAAAAATTAAATCTCTTAAAGTTATTATCACCCTAATATAATAAAAAATATTTTAAAATTGAAATAGTTTATTATTTATAATAATAATAATAGTTTATGATATTATTATTATTTATTTATAATAAAATAACAAAATTCTCCCTTTTATTAAATTATAATCACAATTATTTTTAGACTTTTTTTTTAATTTTAAATGTAAATTATTTGTTAAATATAAAAAAACATATCTTAATCTATTTTTAAATGTAAATTATTTTAATTATTATTATATTAATTTCAAAGGATTGATTTTAAAAGGATTGATTTTAAATTATTATTAAATTATTTTAAAAGGATTGATTTTAAAAGTATTAATGAAACATAAACTAGATAAAAGTGACAAATAAATGGTAATATTTATAATTTTTCTAACATAAATTATATGGTAAAATAAAGAACAATATTTATGAAAATAATTGAGAAGTTTATTTACAACTATTGACAATATTATCCATATATTATCAAAATAATATAAATTAGTTTTATTTTTATGAAAGAAATATTATATATTGTACATAAATATTTTCTACATGGGTCAATAGTATTTATTTTATTTTAATTATTTAACTATAATTTTAAGGCAGTACATGGTTTATTTTTTCACAAAGAAAATATTTTAAAATTGAAATAGTTACTATTTTATAAGTTATCATTATACCTAAAATAATTAAATAAATATTTATCATAAACTTATTAAATAAAAAATTAAATCTCTTAAAGTTATTATCACCCTAATCTAATAAAAAATATTTTAAAATTGAAATAGTTTATTTATTTATAATAATAATAATAGTTTATGAAAATAATTGAGAAGTTTATTTACAACTATTGACGATATTATCCATATATTATCAAAATAATTTACATTAGTTTTATTTTTATGAAAGAGTTATTATATATTGTACATAAATATTTTCTACATGGGTTAATAGTATTTATTTTATTTTAATTATTTAACTTTAATTTTAAGGCAGTACATGGTTTATTTTTTCACAAAGAAAATATTTTAAAATTGAAATAGTTACTATTTTATAAGTTATCATTATACCTAAAATAATTAAATAAATATTTATCGTAAACTTATTAAATAAAAAATTAAATCTCTTAAAGTTATTATCACCCTAATCTAATTAAAAATATTTTAAAATTGAAATAGTTTATTTATTTATAATAATAATAATAGTTTATGATATTATTATTATTTATTTATAATAAAATAACAAAATTATCCCTTTTATTAAATTATAATCACAATTATTTTTAGACTTTTTTTTTTTATTATTATTATTTTAAAAATGTTGTTATTTTATATTTGATGTGTTTTCATTATTAGAATAAGAACTAGAAAAAAAATGAGAGAAGAAAAAAAAACAAAGTGGAAAGTGATGATTCTTTTTAGTTAAAAATAAAAAAATTATAAAAAATATGTAAAATAAACAAGAAATTATCTTGCCTCAATAAAATATAAAAAAACTATGAAATTCTTTTTATAATGAATTATTCTTAAAAATATATATATACACAAATATTAAATTATTGAAGTTTGATTTCGTAAAATTTGTAATGATAAGGAATTATTTTTCCTTAGCTAATTATGTGATTTTTTTTCATACATAAACATGGAGAAAAATAGTTTGTACATTTACTTAAATCATAATTTTTAATTAAATATTAAACTTAATTTTTTTTATTGAATTTGAATCTTTAAAGAAAAATTCATTAGTGGTTGTTTTTAAATAATTACATACTTATTTACAATATTTGGAAAACTTAGATAAAAATAATATGGAACATCATTTTAAATATTTAAATTTTAATTTATAAAAGTAATTTACTTAATTGAATTAAAATTGTTTTAATTCTAAGTGCTTAAAATTAATTATTTCAGAATTAATACAAGATTTTTTTGTCGACACTAGAACATCAATAAAAATACAAATATACTGCCTACAATATAGATTAAGTACCATAGTAAAAATTTATGTTAATCTTATTTTTGGAGACATATTAAAAAAATTATATTATACCACAAATATATTTGTGTAAAATACTTTTTTGTACATAAATATTATATTTTAATATTATCAAATAAATTTCGCACGTGCAACGCCACGTGCCTACAAATTTAAATCGAGTTAGAAACAGTATTCTCATCTTCTCCATTCCCATAATCTTCCTTTATGCATTCAAAAATGTACAGCGCTACAGCCCAACAAATTTGGTATTGAGAGATTACGGCATTTTTATTTGGAGAATATTAACTATTTTGTTTAACAATCTAAAGAAAACGAACACTACCTTAAAGAAATGAGAAGCGTAACAAAGTGCAGTACAAATGATAATAACTTAATAGATATTAAATTATAATTAACAAGTCCAATCAAACTAATAAATACTATTATATATAGGAATTGAATTCCAAATTAATCAAATAACTTAATAGATAGGTTTTAAATACTATTATATAAAAGTCTATTATACAAATTATATATTAAATACTATTATATGTATAATTAATTCTTTATTGAAAATAACCTTCATTCTAATCAAATGAAAATAACCTTCATTCTTTATTATAAGAATTATAGACGTTTGTTATTAGTATATTTATATATAAGAATTTTGAGATTACATTATAATATTAAGAATCCTACACATTACTAGGCTTCTTATCTCAATTATTCTAGAGTTTTAAAATTATTTAATCACGATAATATTAAAAATTTAGAAGCCTATTAGAAGTTTATTAGAAGTAAGATTTCGAGTATAATATAACTACTAAAATCCTACACATGTGTACCTATATATACAAGTATAATTTAACTTAATATTTCATAAACAACCTTCTTTAACAATTACAAAGGTATGGATCCAATGACTATATCATAAAATATTCTCTCATCATATATTTCTTAATCTATTGACATGTTCTACAGTTCTCTTGATTCCTTTAGAATACATTTTCTACATCCTATTTTTGTTGCTTTGGATTACAGGTATAAAGCTCATAGTTTTTTTATTTAAAATTTAGATTAAACTGATCCAAGTTCCAATCTACAGTTCTCTTAGAATAGATTTTCTACATCCTGTTTTTGTTGCTTTGGATTACAGGTATAAAGCTCATAATTTTTTTATTTAAAATTTAGATTAAAGTTCCAATGTTGAAGTCTTAATAAGTAGGAGTAGTACTGTAATAGAAAATTGAAATTAAGTTTACCATGCGGTTCAGTTCAGCGGTTGTTGCCCGCTCTAGGCTTTGCGTTCAATTTACAAATTATGCGATTTTAATTAACTATAGCATTTCCATAGTTTTGTTTTAACTGGACACTGTCTCTTCCTCAATCCTCACAGATCTTCTGCAAGTAAGGGTTGGGCAACACGTGCTAACTACCTAATTGGAAGTTGTCGCGTAAGTTGTTATCTCCTTTGGATTACAGGTATACAGCTCATAATTTATTTATTTAAAATTTACAAATTCCAATTAAATAAATCAAATTCCTTGACATTTTGACAATCCACATTTAGAATCCTTTTTATTATTAAAAATATTAATAATTTCTTTTTTGAATTTTGAAAACAATTTCTTTTCTCTTTAGATGACAAGAACGAGCGAAAAGATGCAACTATCCCAAGAAGAAAAAGCATGCACGTATATAAGAGACCTTAAAGATCAACAAATTGAATTTCGTCTGGAACTTTTAGTTATCCGAAAAGGTCAAGTCGAAAACTACAATGATAAAATGGGCACCTCAGAAAAATTAGGACTGATCTTAATAGATCGTGAGGTATAAATTAAGGTATTATATTAATAATTATTTTTCCCTTTACTGAATATTTAATATTATTTATAATATTAAATTTGGCTTTTGTTTAGAGGGTTTGAATACTTTGCTTTCTAAAATATTAAAGTTTTGCGGTGTTACATGTTCTATATATAACCTATTTATATGCATCTTAGAAAGTTTACCCTACATGTTGTCTTTATTATGATCTTTTAATAAACAATCATATTTTTCATCAACAATTAACTTTTTATTATGATCTTTTAATAAACAATCATATTTGAATATTTTCCTTTCTAAAATATTAAAGCTTTGCGGTGTTACATATTCCATATATAACCTATTTATATGCATCTTAGAAAGTTTACCCTACATGTTGTCTTTATTATGATCTTTTATTAAACAATCATATTTTTCATCAACAATTGACTTCTGTTTACAGTTGACTTATTAAATTATATATATATTATATCAGGGAACAAAAGTTCAAGCAATGATTTTCAAGCAAGCGGTGCAAAAGCTGAACGATACCTTAAAAAAGGGATGCACATATGTTATTACCAATGGAGTTGCCAAGAAACCAAATCCAAATTACTCGAATATTAACCTCGACGTTGAACTCATTCTGACAAACTCAACCATGGTGCAAAAATCGGCAATCTCTATCCCCCTTGATGTTATTAATTATGAA
This sequence comes from Viola odorata, assembly GCA_963691705.1. Classification (NCBI taxonomy): domain Eukaryota; kingdom Viridiplantae; phylum Streptophyta; class Magnoliopsida; order Malpighiales; family Violaceae; genus Viola; species Viola odorata. The sequence goes on from OY829544.1 coordinate 1,840,944, forward strand.
TTCATGGACTTTCAGGATCTTCCTCATTGTGACCAAAGCAAACGAATCGGTAAGCAACTAAATTTATAAAACATTGTAATCATTATTTTAAATTGATGCCTTTTCTAATACTCATATTCTAATTTCAATTATTTTAATGATAGATATTATTGGTTTCGTCATTAGCGCAAAACCATTCAATGGCAAATTTCGAGAAATTCTATTAATGAACAAAAGGTAATATATTTATTTTTTAATGTTCAATTACAATTTTTTCTATATATAAAATCAAATAATTGCAATTTGGTTTAACAATATTTAAACTTTTAAAATCAGAGGTGAAGAGTTGAAATTAATCTTGTGGGGAGACTTATCTGAAAAGGAAGGAGAAACCCTTTATGAAATAAAAGATGAAAAGCCTATCATTGCCTTATCAAACGGAATGATATCAAAATATCAAGGTAAGTCTGAGTCAATTTTTATCTAATATCTAATAATAATAAAAATGCACATAACATGACCTATATACAATTACTCAAATTAGGAATTTTACAAGTATCAAGTACAAGAACGACAATAGTGATGATCAATCCCATAACATATGAGACAGATGAAATCCAGCAATGGTAAGTATATATGTATATATATGAAATATAATATAAGATTATTTTACCATTATCTATTGTTTAAGCTATTTTTTTTTTCATATAACCTTACAAATATTTATACATTACAGCTTGACCTATACTCAACAAGAAGACACCCAGAAGATAATCAAATCACCTTCAAAGAGAATGGACAATGAAACCAAAGCAACTGTAGAACAAATTGCGAACGAAATTGCATCACCAAAACAACAGGTACCAACCACAAAGCAAAAATATTAGTTATGAGTATAAATCAAAAAACTAACATTAACTTCTATTATTACTTTGCAGTCTTTCTATGTCCTAACAACAACTATTACCATTACAATAACGACAAAAAAATTAGTTATGAGTATAAATCAAAAAACTAACATTAACTTCTATTATTACTTTGCAGTCTTTCTATGTCCTAACAGCAACTATTACCGAAGTGATTAATAAAAGACAACCTTGGTATGAATCATGTAAAAAGTGCTGGAAGAAAGTATTTTACATGGGTGAGGGTCAAGCAACATGCGACAGGTGTAACAATTACGTTGAGACAATTCCAAGGTAATTCCAAACAAATTACAAATTGTATTATGTTAAACATAAAATAAGATGACTAAGATTCAACTAACAATTTCAGGTACATGCTGAGATTACAAGTTAATGACGGTGAGAATGAAGCAACAATTGTTCTTTTTGATGAGACAGAAACACTAATAGGTTGTGACATCAAGGAATACAAAGAATCAGTTGACGATAAGGTAATTTTTTTAGAATAGTGATAGTAAATTAATTTTATTACATAAAAAATACTAATATTATTTTCAATGTAACAGGAAAAAGAGAAGTCGCCACACTATTAGAAAAATGATATCTTGCAAAGACAAGGAATTTGATTTCTTAGTCAAGGTTAACGAAAAAAATGAGAGCGAACGACAGAAAAATATATTTATCGCTGAAGAGGTTCGTGCAACTAAAAAGACGACAACAACTGAAGAACAAAATAATGAAGATGAGGAGTCATTGGCGGTAGTTTGGAAAAGAAGCCACAAAAATAAACTTCAGTTGAATACTGCAACAGAAAGAAAAGGTGAACAATACGAAAAGGATGAAAGCAAGAATAACAAGATGAAAAAAAAGGGAGGCTAATCAAGAAGATCAAAGAAGAAGATGATCAACAACAAGCTAAAAAATCAGCCAAGCAGAAAAAGAAAAGAGACAAAAAACAAGATGAGGAAGTAATTATTTTGCCCACACCGATACTCATTGACGAAGAAGCTGAAGGCAAAAAAGAGATAAGGAAGGGAACAAGACTCAAGAACAAGAACAAGAAATTTGATGAATTATATGAGTATGAGCCCATAATCAAAAAAATCAAGCAAGAAAAATTGTAAAATTGCTTTATAATTAATAATTATTATTAGTTTGCTTAACAATTTATATGGTTGGTTATAATACTTTAGAACAATATTTAAATACTATTAGGCTATATTTTCTATTAATACTTATTATTAGTATATTTAATAATTTATATGTTTGATTATATGACCTTAGAATAATATTTAAATACTATTAAGCTATATCTTCTATTAATACTTATTATTAATATGCTTACTTTAGAACAATATTTAAATAGCGGCTTATATTTTTTAAATGACCAAAATTAATTTATAAATAATATATATATTAAATAGTTTAATTTCATATAAAAAATTACCGCGTGCCCAACTACCTAGTAATAATAATAATAATAATAATAATAATAATAATAATAATAATAATAATAATAATAATCGTGTTATTTTTCCACGATAATCTAGGAAGATTCTGAACTGCTGTCGTGGATGGGAGAGGAAGAGAAGGAAGATACAGGACGGCGGAGGAAGAAGCTGATGATAATGCGGAGCTAAAGAAAGAGTCTGCGGCGAAGAAGAAGAGGAAGAAGAAAGAGAACGCCGGATTAGTATTATCATCAGAACAAGGTACGACTGGTAAAATTGTGGGTAATTATACTAAAGTGAAGGTGTCGATGCATGTAAGGTTGATTCAGGAGAAAATCGCGATACGGAAAGAGAAGGAAGAGAGAGCGGCGAAGGAGGAAGAGAGGAGAAGGAAGGAGGAAGAAGAACGGATTTAGACTTGAAGAAATCCAGAGGCGAGAAGAAAAAGAGAAGTAAGAAGAGGGAGAAAGAAAAAGAGAAACGATTGAAGAAGAAGCAAGAAAAGAAGATAAGGATGAGAAACTGGCGCTGGATACTAGAAAGGGAGCGACTTCTTGCAAGTGTGAACAAAACCCAGATCAGTTCTAGGGTTAGTGAAAGTAACAATGTTGAGAAAAAATCAAATTTGAAGAAATTAAAGAATGTGTGAAAGATTCGGTTTTGAAATCTGGTTCCAAGCATGGTGATGATGGGAACCTGCGGTCTCTGATTTGTTGTATCTTGGGTCATGTCGATTCAGGTAAAACAAAGCTTCTTGATTGTATTAGGGGCACTAATGTTCAGGAAGGTGAAGCTGGGAGGATTACCCAACAGATTGGGGCAACTTATTTCCCTGCAGAGAACATAAGGGAGAGGACTAAGAGTTGAAAGCTGATGCAAGACTTAGGGTTCCTGGCTTGCTTGTGATTGATACTCTGGACCCTGGTCATCAATTTTTTGCTAATCTTAGGTCAAGTGGTTCTGGTTTATGTGATATTTGCAGTCTTGGTTGTTGGCATGATAGATGGGTTGAAGCCGCAATCAGTTGAGTCAATCAATCTGTTGAGGAAGAGGGGTACCAAATTCATTGTTGCATTGAACAAGAGGGGTACCGAATATGGATGGTGATGGTAAACCTGTTGTTCATGCCAAGAAAGGAGAGAAGGTGTCTGTCAAGATTGTTGGGTACAATTCTGATGAGCGGCAGAAAATGTTTGAGGTTGAAGATCGACTTGTTAGCCAGTTTTGGTCCATGGACGATTTTGTTAATAGGAAGGATCTATCAGAAGATGAGTAGTGGATCCTGGTTAGCAAATTGAATCTGAAATCCTGAGAATACAGTAGGCTTAATTACTTGTTTACCCTTCATCTGTTGTTTTGTTGTTTTCATTTCCCGGTCAGAATACTAAATCTAGGATTTCGACCTGATCCATTGAATAAATGTTGTGCTTGAACATTTTTTTTTATATTATGATTTTTTTTTTATATTGGTGTGATTAGGATTTTTAATGATCTATGAAATATTTCCTTAATATTTTTAGTAATGGTTCACTGTTTTAATAATCTTTAATTTTTGTGTTTAATATTCTGTCTAATATTTTTATTAATTTACTAGTATTATTACAGACTAAATTAACAAAAAATTAATTAAAAAACAAGTCATGCTTCTTAGTAATCCCACTTAACTTTTTTAGCAAAAGACTAATTATATAAATTATAGACCGAATATATCTAATAAAATTAGGTATAAACGACTTTTTCATAAGCAGATGTAATCAGAAGTTACAAAGTACGAGTTATTTTTTGTCACTGATGAACCCACCACAAGATTCCAAAAAGGTTAAAATCAAGAGGGGACTTTATAATTTTTTACTTTATAGACCTAACAGCTGATCGTAACCGTTGATTCGCGTTCTCATTCTCGTAGGAGAGTGCACCTTTGAACAAGCACTTTTCTTTTGTGGTCAGTGGTCTATGGCACTTTTCTCATTTCTACTCCCTCCGTCCCCAAAAAGATGTCTTTCTCGCATCCCAATATCCAGTAGGGAACGCATATCGAGGAGGCCGGATGAGGCACTATTTGACCCCAAAAAATTCTGTACTTTTTTTCGAACATACGTTAATCCTTAACGTACTTTCGAGAAAAAATTCGGGGCAAAATTGTCTCAAATAGTGACTGTTCCGGCCGTCTTAAGATACGTTCCGAAACAGTAAAAACAAATGCTAAAACGACATCCTTTTGGGGATGGAGGGAGTATAATACAGTAGTTGCATAGAAATCAACGAAATTACTATTTATTTTTATATATTATGGTCTCATTTTAAAGATTTTTCTGGCAAACTGATAAAACCATCAATGTCAAAGACGGTGGGGTCAGATGGGTGTAGTTTTCCGGCGAGAAGAAGGTCTTGCATGTTCCACAAGTTGATGGTTGCTTCTATTCTTCAAGACAAGAAGCTGGTACGTACTTTACCTTCATTTTCTCTCTTTGCTGCTCTGTGTTTTGTTGCAGAGAAAATGAAATACAGTACTGTTTTGATGAAATCCCCATTTAGAAATTCGTTGTATGTGGTGAAATTTTAGACTGATAGGAGTGAAATTTAACTTGGCAAAAACCACGATACAAAATTTTGGACTGAATTGGGTATTGGGTACATTTGATTTTGGTATGATTTTTCTTGTTGATTCTAGGCATTTTGATCCACATATGAAAAATGGTAACTTTTGTATGATTGATGATAAAAAAAAGATGTGGAAATGATCAAACTTTGTTTGATTTTTGTGTGGCAACAGAAGATACCTGAGAAGTTTATCAAGAAGTATGGGAATGAGCTCTCTTCAACTGCGACGATCACTGTACCGAACGGCCATATCTGGCTCGTAGAGCTGCAAGAAGTTGACAACAAGCTATGGTTTCAAAAGGGTTGGCATGAATTTGTAGAACATTACTCTATCAATATTGGGTACTTTTTAGTCTTCAGATACGAAGGGAAATCAAATTTCAATGTGAACGTGTTCAACTTGGCGATTTCCGAGATAAATTATCCATTGATTAGTCCTCCCGGTGGTGTGCAAGAACCCGATAGTGATTATAAAAGTCTAGTACTCTATAAGGAAGATAATTTGCAAGACGTAGCTGTCACTGAAATCTTCAGTCCAGGCCTTGGATGCCTTACTTCTGTTTCATCAGGAAACGAGATTGGTGATGAGTACATCTATTACAATTGGCCTGAGTTTAGCTACCATGGGACTAATACAGGGAAGCAGTTTAATGGCAGTGAGCTTATGAGTCTCACGGATGATATTGGCTTGCTCGGTCAGGCAGAACGAGGACCTAAAAGGAGGAGGAGGAGAAGACGGAAATCTGAAATCAGTAACGTCCTATGAAGTCTGTTTCCTCTTAATGCTATAGGTGAATTATTGCCTCTTTTTTTCACTTTTTCTTCACTGAAAATGCAGATAGAAGTGAGACTTTTGCCATAGACCACAAAAAACATATCTCCAATGTTTATTCAAGGAGGTGGAGAGATGTAACAGACGAAGAGAAGGACCAAACAATCCGTGCTGCTCACATGTTCAAATCCCATAATCCGTTTTTCAGGGTCACATTGCGGCCATCCTATGTCTATAGGGGATTTCTCCTGGTGAGCCCTCGAACTTGTAGGTTTGGCTTATTACATCATAGATTATTATTACTTTGAATAAGGTTTTGAAGTTTTGGTTAATGCAGCATGTCCCCACGAGTTTTGCTCGGGTTTATTTGAGAAACGTCGCAGGGCTCATCACGCTTGAAGGTTTAGATGGAAAACAATGGCAGGTTCGATGCGTTTACAAGGACAGGAAGGCTTGTTTTACCCAAGGCTGGCCAGGATTTGTATGGGAAAACAAGTTGGAAGAGGATGATGTTTGTGTATTCGAGTTGATGGATGCTAAAGACATTGTTCTAAAAGTTACCGTCTTTCGGGTCCTTGAAGATGCAGCACCGGTTGCTACTTACCGACTTGATGGTGGTGGAATCAATGTCAGATAAAAACTTGCAAAAATCTATCAGGTTGCAGCAACTATTATACCAGTCTTGTTAGTGGTTCCATGTTTAAGTGGTGGATTAGTGATAAAACTGCTCTGCATTTTGCAATTTGTGAATATTAAACAATTCGAGCATCATGTGTTAAATATGTTCTCAGTGATTAATGTTCCAGCTTTAACATAAGCTTGTAGTTATGCTTCTGCTCCCAATCCATCATCCACCATTAACATCTTAAGCATTTTATTCCTAGAATAAAATGATTTTTTTAATGCAATTTCATCAAAATTGAATAAATCTTAATTTCTTAACACTCTATCACGATAACAGATCCATGTTCAATAATATGGTCAAACGATCTTGAAGTCCATATCCATATATATAATCATGATTTTCTCTTTATTTCTACTTTCTAGCTTATGTTTCAAGGTCGAGATCAGATTCTTGGTAAACTTTGCATATACATTCTTCTACTTCTGCTTCCAATCCTGTAACCCCTACCAAAAGGAAAACTTTATAACTCGACATATTTTTTCTTAGGCATAAAATGTGCTTTATTTTGAATATTTTTTCTATTATTTTTTTCTTTTTATACGGAGTATTATAATGGAACACGTGAGCACATGAAGTTTGAGAGTTTGCCACCTGGATTGTGAAAAGAGTAAAGTTCTTGCGTTGTCTAAAGTTGAAACAGGCGGAGAGTGAGTTTAGTCAGCCACCATAGCTGTTGCCTGTTGGTTCTTTCTACGAAATCAAATGGCTCGCGGACGGAAAGCCCAAGTAGGATCAAGCTGTAGTCAACGCCGGCGCCGGCGGTCTTTTTCTCCTGTTGCCGAGACCAGACATTTCTTCAAGATAATTCTTCCGAGTACATTGCATGACAAGAAGCTGGTAATTCAATCATATGATCAGATCAATTAGTAACTCTATTTATTTCATGCATGCATTCAACTATAGTTGATTGATTTCTTTAAACATAATCTTTGATTTCTGTGATTCTGGTCACCTAATTAACTTAGTTTTTTATGACATTCAGAGGATTCCATATAAATTTGCAGCCAACTTTGGTGATGATCTTTCTAGGGTTGCGAGAGTTGTTGATCCCAATGGTCGTGTTTGGAAAATTGGATTAAGAAGAGCTCAAAACAACATTTGGTTTCATGGCGGTTGGCAAAAATTTGTAGAGCATCATTCAATCCATCACGGGTATGTTCTAGTTTTTAGGTATAGAGGGTCCTCCAATTTCAGCGTTCTCATATTTGATCGGACTGCTTGTGAGATTCAATGTCAGGGGCCTCTTAATTTTGGTGAGAAAAGCTCATCTTTCCATGAAAATGAAGAGGGAGATGATGTCCCTGTTGAAACCATGGGTCCCAAGACTTCATCTTTAGATTGTAGTGGGGCTGATGATTCGAAGAGCGGAGGCTTTAGTATTGGTGGTGCGAATAAAGGGGAATCTAGTAAAAAACATAATCTTTGGACACGGACGGATCAGGGGATGGAGAAGAGGCAGAGATCAGGCATAAATTCCCACTGGGAAAGCCCTAATACTGAGCACCGAAATGACAAGAGGAGCAAAAAATGTGTTGAGGAAGAGAATGTTGCGATGATAGATTCAGATGGTGCTGATGAAAATGAAGGCCTGGAGAAAGGTAGTTTCAAGACTAATTTTTTATGGGTTTTTTTGTAATTAGTCTGATGGTCTTTGTAAAGATGTGTTTATGCGATTTGTATTTATAATTAGCGGATGCATTTGATTGCAGGAGGTGACGAGGAAATTGCAGAATGCGAGGAATATTTAGATGTTCATTCTGGTGGATTCGCGAGTGCAATGCAGCATAGCAAGAGAGCAATTCATGCTGCCAGGATGTTCAGGCCTAAATGTCCTTCTTTCATGGTTCTTATGAGGCCGTATAATGATCAAAAAGTGGTAAGCCTTCGTTATTGATTTGGAAATTTTAAGTTTCACAATGTAGTTTCAATTCAATTCCGTGACAATTTTTGGGCAGTCTGTGCCTGCTGAATTTGCTAGAAGGTATATGGAAGAGGTTTCTCAGCACATTAGAGTTCATGTTTCTGATGGGCGAGAGTGGCCTGTTCGAATCAGTAAGCCTGACCAGAGGACACTGACTTTGGCAAAGGGTTGGAATGGATTTTTCCGGGAAAACAATTTAGAGGAAGGAGATGTGTGCGTCTTTGAGCTGATCAGGGACAAGAAACTTTCGCTGAAAGTTACAATATTTCGCACAGTTGAAGATGATGGACCTATAAGCCAACTTTTTTCCTAGAAGCATTCAATCGGTACCTCTCCATTTGTTTTTTTGCATGATATGTAGTATGATTATATGATCTTGAATTGTGCAATGGGATGCAGTCGTGAAATGTCAATGTTTCGGCGAGTCCGAACTAGTGGCATTAACTTTTCTGATTTCTCTCACTTGCAGATGGCCAATTTGGCTCTTTTGTGAGCAGCTCCGAGGAATGTAGATGAAGACCTCAACCCAAAGATCCTGGTACTCAATTTTTGTGTTTTATTATGTAGCTGGCAAATGAAGTTATCAGTTATGTATGTAGCTGTAACGGATTCTCCACTTCAATCGGTTTTCGTTTCTCCTTTTTTTTTTCTTTTTTTTTTTCAATACAAACTTTCATTAACAAAAGACTTGTAGAATAATAACAGTTGCACAAATTGCAATATATTCTAGGACATGAAAAATTACTAATAAACTGCTACATAAGAATATAACTTTTACTTAAATGATCTGATCCAGGCGCACAGCCATGTCACTATGTGCCTGTTTGGCATTCTGGTTTGGTACCAGAAAGTTGGTTACCAAAACCAGAATGCCAATATTTGTGTTTGGTAATCAAAATTTTAAACCAACTTCTAAAAAAGTTGGTTTAAAAAACCAAAGAAAATGGGGTAGAAGTCACCGGATGTGAAGGGTCCAGTTGACAGAACCATTGGTTTGAAGAAAACACGGAACCGAGAAACCATTTTAATGAATTTTCCTAAACCCAAAAATACCCTCATCTCTTATGCCCACGATTGCAAGATTTTTCATTTGAGCCCTAATTCATCTTCTCTTCGCCTCACGCAGCCGCTCCTTCATCCCGTGGCCGATCTTCTTCTTCTTCGCCGTTGTAGCAGCCTCACGCCGGCCTTCTTCCTCCAGCCGATCTCCTCCATCCGATCTCCTTCCTCTCCATCCAAAGTCGTCCTCTCCCTCGACCCCCTCAGCCCGATTTCCTTGTTTTCTCCATCCCGATCCGACCCCTCTTCTCTTCAGGTTTGTATCCGAAATCCGGATCCCGATTTCCTTGTTTTTTAATGTTTTGCAATACACACTATTAACTCTTGATATGGGTGCTTGTTGATGTATTTGTTTGTCTTTTAATTCTAATGATTTTGATTATTGTGTTGCTGGCCAGAATTTTTGGGGTTTTTTCTGGATTAATAGTTTGATAAATTTGGGATTTTTTGCTCGATAATGATATAGCTTGTGAAACATGCTTTGAAAGCCACTATTGATGTTGCTCGATAATGGTTCTTTGTTATTCAGAGTCTGCATTTGTACTGAAATGCTTCCGTTATTTAATTTTTCTGTCATCTTGGTTTGATAAGGTCTATTAATTATGCAAATGGGCAAGTATTAATGAAAATCATCCTCTCCCATCCTTATATTGCTTCCTATATAATTTGTACTCTCTCCATAATCATGTTTCCATGTATTGTTGTTGTGAAGGGAGTTTATTGAATGGACATTTCCTTCACCTTGTTATTCCTACATAATTCAAGTCACCTGAACCGTCGTTCTGGAGTTCCAATTACTTGGAATTTCTGTCCCTGTAATTTTGGTGTTAGCATTTTATTAATAGAAAGCGACATCCTTGGAGTTTTTTTTTATACATAGGCTAACACCATGAGATTGTTTTCTGGTTGCTGTCTGTAAATAAACAACGGTAATTATTACAAGCTGAAAACAGCGGGATTCTCATGTATTTTGTTGTCTTTGTTCTGAAAAAAAGGAAAAAAATCAGAAGTAAATAAATTGTTAGGCTCATGTGATTGATAGCACCAGTGATTCAATAGATGGTTGATGGTTAATATGTATGATGTGGAAACTAGGCCAGTGAAGGAAGGGTTTATTGTTTTTGTTTTCTTCACATTAGAGAAAGGGTGTTGTAGAGGCTTCAACAATTAAGTATTCAGGTGATTTCAAATTTGAGGTCTATAACTGACTGAAACTTCACATAAATCCTTTTTTATTGGAATCACTTGTGTTTTCAACTTTCATTTGAAGTCTTTTTTGTTTGGTTTCCCTTTTCATCAGAGAAGAAAATGGGGGTAGGTTTTTGAAATGTGAATTTGTGAAGTGCTATCTGTCTGCGGTGATGCATAAGTTATCTTCAGTTCTTCCTACTATATAAAACTGGTATATAGCTATGAAAGTTGCTGGCAAATATGATGCCCATGAGATGGCATTTATGATAGCATGTGCAGGTGCTGCAGAACAAGCGATGATCAGAATTGATTTCTATACGAGTATCTAGACCACGTTGACATTTATCATGAATCAAAAGTTGGTTAGGTGTTACTTGGGCTAACAGTGCACTAGATTAAAGTAACAAATAGTGTTGAAGGCAGAATCAGTGGCATTGCATTTATTCTTTTTCTAGTGATTTATTTTTTGATCAAGCATCGTCATGGACGGAATTATTGTAAAATTATTCATTCAAATAAATTCATTTGTTTGGACCGGTGACTATATATCTTGTATACGCAGTGTGATTGGTCATGCTTTACATACACAGCTCCATCCTCTCGGAAAGAAACAGCCACTGCTTCCCTTGTTTGGCTGGTGAATATCTGATGGTGATATATATTTAATATACTTTTTTTCCTTTTTGAGTTAAGGAAACTATATTATTTTAGGGATTAGAGCTGTAGAATTTTACGATGAGAATGGATTGAAATCGCCAATATTGTATTGTGGTTTTTTCTACTGGTTAAATAAACAAGGCCTACGGCAATTTTGGCAAATTTGTAAATTAATATATTTTACTTCACTAAAAACATAAATATTTTTTTTCATAGGATCAAATTGTAAATTAGAGGCACTAACTTCAATTTAGCTCTTTTATTTAACAACTTTATTATAACAAATCCAAAAATTGTAGCATAATTTTTTATCATAAATAAAATGTTACTTATTTGTTTACCAAAATATATTGATTAAAAATATCTATATAGAGTTTACAAAACTTTTAATATAATGCTTTAAACCATGGTATTAATAATTTATATTTTTTATGACATTAATAAATTTAATTTATTTATGATATTAGATAAATATTAAATTATAAATAAATTGATTAAAAACATATAAAGATACTAAAAATATTAATTCTAACACTTGAAATGAATTATGCCTTTTATGGTCATTTTACATTCCAACCATAGTTTTAAAACAGTTTTTACCAAACACCAGAAACAACTTCTGGGTTTCCCCACACAACTTTTAACAAACATTTACCAAACAGCAAACTCTGTTCTGAAAAAGTCAGAAACTGACTTTTTTCCACTCAACTTTTTTCCACTCAACTTTTTTCCACCAAACCGGAATTCCAAACAGGCCCATGTCAGGTGGGCTTATGCAAAGCTTATTCCAAAAGGATGTAGCTTTTCCTTTGTGATCTGATCGGGTGTGATGATTCTCCCAATCTCCGACTAAACCTATCCGGAAGAAATGGGAATTTTTTATGACATAGTTTGAACTACATTTGCTCTTTTGTTAACCTCGAAATTGCTCAAATTTTGGAAACTACAGAGCCTATAACAATTTCTTCAGCCACACCCTCGCTCTCTTCCTGGGACGAAAAGGGCTTACCAAGAAACTCGCCCAATCTATTAACATGAACTAAAGGCGCCTTTTTCATGTCCCCAAAAGGGTCCGAATTCCGTCGCAGAACAATTGGAATGCTTCTTGCAGCAAAATGGGTGGCAGTTCTTTGGGTCTCAAATTCAATGACTTAATGAAAAGCCATTTGGAAACAAGAACATCTTATGGGTCACGGCAAATGTAAACAAACCGGGAGCCGGAGGAAAGTACAGGCTCTGGAAATAAAGAGTAAGGGACGTGGGTATCGAAGATGCGAGGGGAAGGCATTGTTTCAAGAAGATGAATTGACTCGTCTTGGGAAATGAGTATCTCCAAAAATGGAACCAAATCATGTGGGTTAGTGGTGATCAGAGGGCGTGAGGCAGTATCTAGTGGTGCCGCATTTTGGAGAGGTTGCCAAGATGATATCCGTCGGTTTATGCCAAAAGGTGTGATCTTGAACGAAAACGACACCCTTGACAGAACATGAAGGAACCCAGAAGCCAGTCTTTTTCTTTGAGTAGAGTTGGCATTGTTTCATCGTACTTGTTCGTGAAAATTTTGTTTCTCTTCTTGCTCAGATTGTGCCATGGGAACAAAATTGTTTCTCCTATTTTCCATTTCTTGCTGCTGATACGAGTTTATGCAGCTATGGATTTATTACTGATGTACTTTTGCGTAGTTGCAATTATTATAACCGAAGCCAATATCGTCGTCTTACTGTTGTCGCCGTAGACTGTATGTAGACGCTAAGAACAATTATTATATACCTGTCCTTTCCTTTCAATTAAAACGGCAGGCCGGCCAGCATTTGGAAACTCAACTGAGGAAGCGCCGGCACTAGTTGCTAATGATTGCTTGTTATGTCACGCATGACAATTTGTTGGAGTAACAAAAGAGTTTTATTTGAGTTAGCTAGTACATTGGGTTCACGCATTGTTATCATGGATCTCATTAGGTTGGTTTTCTGATAAATAACGTGATTTTCTATTTAGACTAAAAAAATAATAATAAATTTAAAGAAAAAATCTACGTCATCAATTAACGCTAATAATGTGTCATTTAAACACCAAAAAATCTGATATGTCAGAGGTAAAAAATTACAAAAGGTTAGCAAAGTGCATAATAAATTAATTTCACTTCAGAGTGCATAGTCTATACTATCATTAACTCTAATCACAATGTAAAAGGATCAAATCAACCAAGTGTTTAAGAAGCCTTGACCACACCCCAACCAATGCTTTCTCACAGGATGTTTTTACTTTATCACTTGGGCCTTTTAGAATGGCCCAGGAAACAAGACCCAGTCAAAGTGTGGCCCAGTCAAAAGGTCAATATCAAAGAGGATAAAAAAGTTTGACTTTTTTACTGTTCTTCTTCAGTTCTCATGTCGACAATGAATATGAGATTGTTGTTTACCTTTTTCTCTGATTTAATTTGATTTTGGAAGAGGAGAGCAGGACCCAACACGTCAAAACAAGAATGTAGCATGATGCGCCACCTGGATAACCTATTAGTACATATAAAAGCAGAGGCAAGGGTGTTGTTCGTCTTCTCACAATGCTAAAACTCAATGGCTCGCCGGAGTATAGCCGGACCAAGTGGGTTTCGCCGGCGGAGCCCACAACCTCCGGCAGAAAGGCCATTGCAGCATTTCGTCAGGATAATCCAACGGAGTAACTTGCAAGACAAGAAGCTGGTACTTTTCATATCATTCTCTGTCTATCTATTTACCTCTTCCCCTTGAATATTGCTCTTGTAAACTGTAATTTGGGTTTACTCTTTTCAGCTATTTTGTTCTTGATTGCTTATTTAATTAGATTATTGCATGTAGATTATTCTGTAAAGGGTTTGCTCTTGAACTGTCTAGTGTCTACCACTGTAGTTGTTCTGTTGTTAATGGTCTTGAAATTAATCTGATAGACTTTAATTACTCCTCAAAATTAGAAAGAAATAATACTTTTGATATACTCTTCAAGAAATCTAATGCATTAATTTGTAGAAGAACATTAGTGGAAATGGAATGTCATCAATTTAAGGGCTAAAGAGAATCACTTCAATTTGAGGAAATGTTGTTGCTTCATAGATAGTTGCCTAATGATCAATTGATTTACCTGCAGAGGCTTCCAAAGAACTTTGTCAAGAAATATGGGGATGAACTTTGTGAAGAAGCTGAAGTTGTTGGTCCTCAGGGCCGTTCTTGGCGAATGCGACTGACCAGAGATGAGAACCGCATTTGGTTTGATGGTGGCTGGGGAGCGTTTATGAAGCATCATTCGATCAATGAGGGGTATCTTTTTGTCTTCAGGTATAAGGGTTCCTCCAATTTCAGTGTTCTCATCTTTGATAGGACTGGTTGTGAAATTCAGTGTTCAAGCTCTGGACCTACAAGTGGTGATGATATTAGAAGCGGCGAGAGTGGCTCTTTACATGACGATTCTGATGAATTTTTTGAAATTTTGGATCCCAAAATCTCGACTTCCCATGGTGGAGCATTAAAAAATGGTGTTTGTTATGAAGATGGAAGTAAAGGAGAATGTAGTAAAAGGAAGGATCCATTGTCAAAGAAGACGAAATTGCTTAGTGGGAGGGTTGGTTCACAGGAGAACCCAAGTTTGGATCACAGAAACGGCAGAAGGAGCGAAAAACGTGTTAAGGAAGTGAAGCTTGATATGAAGGATTCAGATGATTCCAATGAATCAAGAAAAGGAATGTTGGGCAAACATGGAATGTCTAGCTCACCTGCTGCATTGTTTAATGAAACCAAGAAGAAAGGTAGTTTTAAGCTACAATTCCTAGGCTTTTTATATTACTTTGCATTATGAGTTTTATTTGTTTGATTCGTAGATCCATCGAGTGAAGAAGAAAATGAGAAACCTGAGGAATACATAGAAACCACAGTGAGTGGATTCTCAAAGGCATCCCCAAAAAGCAAGAGTGCAATTCATGCTGCCAGAATGTTGAAGCCTAAAAATCCCTCTTTCATGGTTTTGTTGAGGCCCCACCATTTTTACAACAATCATGTGGTAAGGCGTCATACAATTTTGACAGTGCTCACTGTCTGTGAGGAGTATTATCTCATATTTTAAATTTTCTTGTTTTTGCAGAATGTGCCTGCTGGTTTTGCTACTAAGTATATGACTGGAGCTCATAAGTATGTTAGACTTCAGATTTCTGATGGGAGACAGTGGCCGCTGAGGGTTATTAGGACGGAGCGTAACCATACATCTTTAGGAAAGGGATGGCATGAATTTTTCAGGGAAAACGATTTGCAGGAAGGAGACGTCTGCGTCTTCGAGTTGATCAAGAACAAGACTTTAGTGCTTGAAGTTTCGATATTCCGTGCGGTTGAAGATAGTTCCACTTGAATTGACACTATGTAAATAAGCAACTGTTTGATTGCTTAGGCTTCATCTCCACCTACACTATCAGGTAAATATATTCTGATTATGATCGTTTCAACAACTTAGAATTGATGATTTTGCTCTCACCAACGATTCATCTTTTTCGTATGCAGCGGAAATGGGTTGTAGAAAGAAGCAGTCCACAAAAACTATGTCAATAGCAGGGAATGATAAATTCTGGCTTGTCCTTTTTCTGTATACTAGGTAGTTGGGGCACGTGCGTTGCACGTGCGGCAATCTTTTATATAAAATTAAATTATTTAATATATATATTATTTATAAATTAATTTTGGTCATTTGAAATATATAAAGCCACTATTTAAATATTGTTCTAAAGTTATATAATTGAACATATAAATTATTTAGCATATTAATAATAAGTATTAATAGAAAATATAGCTTAATAGTATTTAAATATTGTTCTAAGGTCATATAATCGAACATATAAATTATTAAGCATACTAATAATAAGTATTAATAGAAGATATAGCTTAATAATATTTAAATATTATTCTAAAGTATTATAACCAACCATATAAATTGTTAAACACACTAATAATAATTATTAATTATAAAGCGTTTTTACAATTTTTCTTGCTTGATCTTTTTTATTATGGGCGCATACTCATATGATTCATCAAATTTCTTGTTTTTGAGTCTTGTTCCCTTCCTTGTCCCTTTTTTGCCTTCAGCTTCATCGTCAATGAGTATCGGTGTGGGCAAAATAATTACTTCCTCATCTTGTTTTTTGTCTCTTTTCTTTTTCTGCTTGGCTGATTTTTTAGCTTGTTGTTGATCATCTTCTTCTTTGATCTTCTTGATTAGCCTCCCTCTTTTTTTCATCTTGTTATTCTTGCTTTCATCCTTGTCGTATTGTTCATCTTTTTTTCCTGTTGCAGTATTCAACTGAAGTTTATTTTTCTGGCTCCTTTTCCAAACTACCGCCAATGACTCCTCATCTTCATTATTTTGTCCTTCAGTTGTTGTCCTCTTTTTAGTTGCACGAACCTCTTCAGCGATAAATATATTTCTCTGTCGTTCGCTGTCATTTTTTTCATTGACCTTGACTAAGAAATCAAATTCCTTGTCCTTGCAAGATATCATTTCTCTATAGTATGGCGACTTCTCTTTTTCCTGTTACATTGAGAATAATATTAGTATTTTTTATGTAATAAAATTAATTTACTATCATTATTTTAAAAAAATTACCTTGTCGTCAACTGATTCTTTGTATTTTTTGATGCCACAACCTATTAGTGTTTCTGTCTCATCAAAAAGAACAATTGTTGCTTCATTCTCACCATCATTAACTTGTAATCTCAGCATGTACCTGCCGTTGTTAGTTGAATCTTAGTCATCTTGTTTTATGTTTAACATAATACAATTTGTAATTTGTTTAGAATTACCTTGGAATTGTCTCAACGTAATTGTTACACCTGTCGCATGTTGCTTGACCCTCACCCATGTAAAATACTTTCTTCCAGCACTTTTTACATGATTCATACCAAGGTTGTCTTTTATTAATCACTTCGGTAATAGTTGCTGTTAGGACATAGAAAGACTGCAAAGTAATAATAAAAGTTAATGTTAGTTTTTTGATTTATACTCATAACTAAATTTTTTGCTTTGTGGTTGGTACCTGTTGTTTTGATGATGCAATTTCGTTCGCAATTTGTTCTACAGTTGCTTTGGTCGCATTGTCCATTCTCTTTGAAGGTGATTTGATTATGTTCTGGGTGTCTTCTTGTTGAGTATAGGTCAAACTGTAATGTATAAATATTATTAAGGTTACATGGAAAAAATAGTAACTTAAACAATAGATAATGGTAAAATAATCTTATATTATATTTCATATATATACATATATACTTACCATTCCTGGATTTCATCCGTTTCATATGTTATGGGATTGATCATCACTATTGTCGTTCTTGTACTTGATACTTGTAAAATTCCTGATTTGAGCAATTGTGTATAGGTCATACTATTTACGTTTTTATTATTATTAGATATTAGATAAAAATTGACTCAAAGATATATTTTATAAACTTACCTTGATATTTTGATATCATTCCGTTTGATAAGGCAATGATAGGCTTTTCATCTTTTATTTCATAAAGGGTTTCTCCTTCCTTTTCAGCTAAGTCGCCCCACAAGATCAATTTCAACTCTTCACCTCTAATTTTAAAATGTTAAATAAATATTGTTAAACAAAATTGCAATTATTTGATTTTATATATAGAAAAAATTGTAATTGAACATTATAAAATAAATATATTACCTTTTGTTCATTAATAGAATTTCTCGAAATTTTCCATTGAATGGTTTTGCGCTAATGACGAAACCAATAATATCTATCATTAAAATAATTGAAATTAGAATATGAATATTAAAAAAAGCATCACTTTAAAATAATGATTACAATGTTTTATAAATTTTGTTACTTACCGATTCGTTTGCTTTGGTCACAATGAGGAAGATCTTGAAAGTCCATGAATTCATAGTTAATAACATCAAGGGGGATAGGGATTGACGATTCTTGCACCATGGTTGAGTTTGTCAGAATGAGTTCAATGTCGAGGTTAATATTCGAGTAATTTGGATTTGGTTTCTTGGCAACTCCATTGGTAATAACATATGTGCATCCCTTTTCTAAGTTATCCTTGAGCTTTTGCACCGCTTGCTTGAAAATCATTGCTTGAACTTTTGTTCCCTGATATAATATATATAATTTAATATTATAAATAATATTAAATATACAGTAAAGGAAAAAATAATTATTAATGTAATGTTTTAATTTATACCTCACGATCTATTAAGATCAGTCCTAATTTTTCTGAGGTGCCCATACCATTTTATCATTGTAGTTTTCGATTTGACCTTTTCGGATAACTAAAAGTTCCAGACGAAATTCAGTTTGTTGATCTTGCAGGTCTCTTATATATGTGCATGCTTTTTCTTCTTGAGATAGTTGCATCTTTTCGCTCGTTCTTGTCATCTAAAGAAAAAAGAAATTGTTTTCAAAATTCAAAAAAGAAATTATTAGTATTTTTAATAATAAAAAAGATTCTAAATGTGGATTGTCAAAGTGTCAAGGAATTTGATTTATTTAATTGAAATTTGCATCAGCTTAATTTAAATTTTAAATAAATAAATTATGAGTTTTATACCTGTAATCCAAAGCAGATAATAACGAACAAATTGGAGGATCGATTTCTACAGATTGAGAGAAATCCCAAGCAGGGCGTTAAATCATTAATCAACTAATTAATCAATCAATTAACTAATTTCTAATTAAAAAAGTAATCGAAGAATAGAAATATTTATTGGTTTAATTACCTTGTACTTTAGCTGCTGCTGCTACAACAACTTCTTTAAATTTTTCGATAGCTGACTGCTAATTATAATTTGCAATTCCTTCAACACCAAGCTGCCCGCCTAAATATAAATATCTGTATAATTAAATCAAAAATTTGTTAGAATGGAAAAGGAATTTGAGGATAAAATTTGTTAGAATGCATCTGCTGCATTCTTGAACAGATTAGAGATGAGATTTTATGGTTTCAGTTAACGAAATAAAACTAAAAGAAACAAACACCAGGCATATTCAAATGAATCAGGATTTCTGTTTCCGACATGACCAAATTACCAATTGTCAAACAAAGTGGTCAACAAATATCCAACAAATCTATTCTATAGGAATCAAGAGAACCGTAGAATATGTTAATAGATTAAGAAATATATGAGGAGAGAATATTTTATGATATAGTCATTGGATCCATACCTTTGTAATCGTTAAAAACGGTTGTTTATGAAATATTAAGTTAAATTATACTTGTATATATAGGTACACATGTGTAGGATTTTGGTAGTTATATTATACTCGAAATCTTACTTCTAATAGAAGTAGAGTTTTCAAATTATTTAATCACAATAATATTAACAATTTAGAAACCTATTAGAAGTCTATTAGAAGTAAGATTTCGAGTATAATATAACTACTAATAAAGAATTAAGGTTATTTTCACCTAATAATAAACCAATAAACATAAATATATAGCTTATTATTTATTTATTAGTAATAAAAAATTATAAATTTGGATTCGAATTAATTATACAAAAAAAATAGACTTTTAATAAAATTAACTCGTGCCTTGTGATTAAAGTTGCTAGCTAGGGTGGTCCGACCTAACACCGTAGGAACAATTAATTTATCTAATTTATAGTTTTTTAATATATAATTTGTATAATAGACTTTTATATAACAGTATTTAAAACCTATGTATTAAGTAATTTTATTAATTTGGAATTCAATTCCTATATATAATAGTATTTATTAGTTTGATTGAACCTAGGTTATTTTGGCACGTGGCGTTGTACGTATGAAATTTATTTGAAAATATTAAAATATAATATTTATGTACAAAAGAGTATTTCACACAAATATATTTTTGGTATAATATAATTTTTTTAATAATCTTTCCGAAAATAGGATTAACATAAGATGTTCTAATGCAGGTGTCGATGGAAAAATCTTGTATTAATTCTGAAATAATTCAATTTAAGCTCTTAGAATTAAAACAATTTTAACTCAATTAAATAAATTACTTTTATAAATTCAAATTTAAATGTTTAAAATGATGTTTCATATTATTTTTATTTAAGTTCTCCAAGTATTTTAAATAATTATGTAATTATTTAAAAACAACCACTAATGAATTTTTCTCTAAAGATTCAAACTCAATAAAAAATTAAGTTTAATATTTAATTAAAAATTATGATTTAATTAAATTTACAATCTATTTTTCTTCATGTTTATGTATGAAAAAAAATCACATAATTAGTTAAGGAAAAATAATTCCTAATCATTAAAAATTTTACGAAATCAAACTAATTTAATATTTGTGTATATATATTTTTTAAGAATAATACGTTATAAAAAGGATTTTATAGTTTTTTTATTGAAAAATAGAACATGATTTTTTATTTAATTGTTTTAATTATATCAACTTCTTCAATATTCGTCACTCGCATTAAAGATCCATGAGTGAAATCTTCTCTGTATCAATCCCTTTACTAAATTAAAATAATAAAATAAAAAAAATATTAACTCTAATAAAGAATATTATTTTTAAAATAATATAATAATACTTAAAATAATTTAGATTTAAAAATAGATTAAATATATTTTTTATATTTAACAAATAATTTACAATTAAAAATAGATTAACTTATATTTTACTCAAATTTTTTGTTAATTATAATTTAATATTATAATGTGAATATTACACAATATAAAATCACCTTATTTCATTTTTAATACTATCAAAAAAATATTTAATATAAATTTAAAGTCTAAAGAATTAATTTAATATACACTCATTATTCATAACTTTAATAAAAAGTCATTTTTAAAAAAAATATAGTTCATACAAATATAATTTATTTTTTCTAACTTTTTTCACTCACAGTACTAAGTATATTTTTCTATGATAAATTATTTACTAATTTGAAATTCTTAGTAAATGTTATGTATATAATAATTCTTTATTAATTACATAAATGGTCAATTAATAATAAATATAAAAGTGCATTACTTAATTGAAAAATTAATTTATAAGTTTGTTCACTTTCTAATTTAATATTATTAATTATTTTAAAATATTATTTTAGCTTGAAATTGAAAACATCATCTAGTTTTTATCTAAAAAATATATAAAAATCTCAAGAAAATACATTTACGTAATCATTATAAATATACTCAAAATATTTATTTTGTAACATTTTTTTTATTTATTATATAATAATAAAAAAATTATTAACTTTATTGATTAAAAATTTAAATATAATTTAATATTATGATTTGAAAACCTTCTTTCATTTTTCATAATATCAAAAAAAATAATTATGATAAATATGTGATTAAATATGTGATTCAAGACAATCCATAAGATTAGAATCCAGGTTAATTATCAAATAAATAAAATCCTAAATATATTGTTCTTTTTAATATTTATACTTGCTTGAAGAATTAAATTTAAATGCGATATCGATAAAAAGAACCATAAGATTAGAATCCAGGTTAATTATCAAATAAATAAAATCCTAAATATATTGTTCTTTTTAATATTTATAGTTGCTTGAAGAATTAAATTTAAATGCAATATCAATAAAAAGAAAAAAGTTGATAAGGACTAAAGTTGCTTGCTTTGGTTAAAGGGCTGGCTAATACACCTCAAAGATTCATGAAAGAATTAAAAATGGCATTTGCAGTTGTGTGCTAATGACAGTTCAATGGAACAGCTTCTGCAAATCAAGATCAAGAAATGTTGTTTGAAACGCTTTTATATTACATGGAACTTACATCTGGTCTGATGGTTGGTACAGACATGGCACTTCAGAAATCAGACCAGCCAAGTATGTATAGCCTACCAATGGCTTGAACTTTAGATTTGTCCCTCGTGGCGTGTTCCGGGTCCTCCCAGTGTTAAGACCATGCCTTGAAGATCACTTTTCAGCTTTGGCTCTTTGGATAAAGAAGGAGGCGTTAGTTTCTGCCATTCCATATGATTTGATTTTGGAAATGGCTGGACAGTATTAAAGAAATGTGGCATTGTTCCAGGAGCTGATGTTGCTTGAAGAATTAAATTTAAGAGAATTAAGAACATTAATCAGAAGAATAAATAGACAGGAAGTTTCATTATTAAAAAGGACTGGAAACAACTTTAGCAACAATTTAGCTTGTTAGTACTTCTTTATACACCACATTTTTAACATAAGCTCGTCTTTTTTTTTTAAGGCCGTCTGTCTTGACTAAAAGCTTAGTAGTTGACATTGAAACTCCTCTTGATAGCGCCACATATAACTGTCCATGCGAGAAGACATCTTCAGGCAAGTAAACTCCTACATTTGGTATTGTCTGCCCTTGAGCTTTATTTATCGTCATGGAGAAACAAAGTCGCACGGGAAATTGCTTTCGAACAAATTTAAATGGATATGTTCCAGCTTCTGCCGGTGACAAAGGTATTCTTGGCAAAAAAACACGTTTACCTGCATGTTGGCCAACTGTTATTTCTGCATGTATGACATTGCGTTCAAATCCTCGACAAACCATTCTAGTCCCATTGCATAATCCATTTGGTGGATCTAGATTCCGCAGCAACATTATGGGGCAATTCTTCTTGAGTTCTAGTATATGTGGCGGCAATCCATTTGGCATCAATGTATTTAGAAATTCTTCTTGATAACAATTGTTTTCATCATCAGATGCGATATCAAAGCTCTGAAATATTGTGCCATTTCCGGGGAATAATGAGATCATTCTATTATTCAACTCATCAACATATTCATTCTTGGTAGCCAGTATAGCACGATTTGTTATGTACTCAGGTAATGTTGCATTTTCTCGAAGTGAGGGGTAGACACTGTCAATCAAACGGTTAATGGAACATTCATAGTTGTCATACTTAATTATCATCTCTTCCGGTAAAGATATCATGTCACCATCTATTGTTGGCTCTTCTCCATTTCCTATTCTGAGTAAAAGTTTGCTGAATTCTAAATCTGAGCTAGCCCTCATATTTCTAGATAATTTCAGTCTTCTCATATGGTGCCATAAGTATGACCTTACCAAACTTGCTCCCACAGTTTCTGATCTTGTCCCTCGTGGTACTACAGGTAGTACTTGCCGAAAATCACCTCCAAAAACTACAACTTTACCACCAAATAGTTCATTATTGTTCATTATATCCCTTAAGAATCGATCAACCATCTCTATTGCGCATCGTTTTGCCATTGGAGCTTCATCCCACAGAATAAGTCTTGCCCTTTTTATTAATTGAGCCTTGGGTTCTTGTTTTGAATAGTTGCTTTCACTTGATTCATGAACATCTATAGGGATACCAAATCGTGAATGAGCAGTACAACCTCCTGACATGATTGCAGCAGCAACCCCACATGTCGCAGTTGCAAGTCCAATCATCCCCCGTGATCGAACATTAGCTAGCAATGCTTTGTATAAATATGTTTTTCCTGTTCCTCCTGGTCCATCGACAAAAAATACTCCACTGGAATTTGAATCAACTTTTTCTATAATTGCCTTAAAAGCCTCTTCTTGTTCTGGATTTAACTTTGATTGTGTCTCTATATCTTCCAATGTGACTTTAATGGACAATTCATCTGCAATCTCCTTTGGCAATGTCGAATCATGTTCCAAACTTATCTTCTTTAATGTAGGTAAATCATAGTCCTTAACACTTTTCCCCATACTTTCTAAATAAAAATTAATACTCTTGAGTGTTAATGCTAATACCTCCTCTGTGCTTGAATTTCGATGGGTTCTTTTATAGTCTTCGGATAATGCATCAAAATAGAGATCCCATAACTTCCTTACATCTTCAGGCTGATAATAAATTAAATAAAAAATGTAAACGTTAATGAAAAATGGCTTAAATTAATATAAACATAAATAAAAATATTCGGGGAACAACGCAGTTGGTTTAGAACTCTTGTTGCATCTTAATCTTAATATTTATAAATTAAAAAAGGCATTTGACAAAATATAGGCTATACGGAAAAAATGGATTTAAAAGATGTAAAAGTGAGGATAGTAAATTCTACTAAATTTAGTTTTTTAGTGACTTAATTTGAAAATTACCTGACAATACACCAAAATAGTAGCGAATAGTCTGCGTAACTCCAATGGCATTTTAAACATAACTGCTTCACTTAGACACGCTGATATACTCTCGTCAGATTCAAGAAGTCCTCTCTTTTGTGCTGATTGTTTGAATGTTTTGCATATAACTTCATTTACTGTCAATAAATCTTCAAAAGATTTTGGCCCTCTAACATGATTCAATAATAACCTTAGAAAATACCTTTCTCCTTCTTTTGGATTTGCAGTATTTACACGGCCAATCACACCCCTCGTTGATTCTCTTTTTTTCCATGCTTTTTCTTTAGATTGCCAGACAAAATGCACAGGAAATTCCCTGTAGTAAAAATATAAGAAATAATTATGTGAAAGATATCATACTGGAACATTAATTAATGTACTATATCTACAAATATAAATAAATAATATAATATATATATATATGTACTAATAGCGACATTGGAAAATAAATAAGTAAAGAAATAAAATTTTAAAAATAAAGTTTTTTCTTGCCTGTATAAATATTGTCTTGCATTTGGATTCTCAGAACATGTTGTAAAAAATTCTGTAAGCATTGTCTTCGATACATGCTCCCAACGTACCACTTCTTCCAAATTTTGATTCTCCCAATAATAGACAGCCTGTTTATTAGGCAAATGTAATTGCAAATTTATCACCGGAGGATTCATCTCATTTAAATTGAATTCATATATCCTCCATGCAGCTTCTTGTGGAGAGACAAATCTACCATCTTGAAATTGTTCTATCTCATCGACCAAATTATTCCCATCATTTGATGCAATGTATACAGATATTTTTTCATGCCCTTTGTATACGTACTTATAAAGATATTTCACTGATTTAATGCTGGAGCAGATCTCAACATTTATGTGGCAACCATATCTTGTAAGCAAATAAGAGTTATACGGCACTACCCATCGGTTATCAAGCTCTTTGTTCTTCTTAATTGTTTTTCGCCCATTGTCTCTTCTTTGATATATTGGATAACCATCTTTTCCAGCCACAGTTGTAGAAGAAAAACCTCGTGGATAGTGAAATCTGCATTTTCCATTTTCCATACAACCACATTTTTTATTACTTTCTCCACATGGACCATGCATCATATGTTTGGTCACTAATTGAAAAAGTAAAGGTTCTTCATCCTCATCTGGTATTTCAGCACAAACAAATTTGTCAAACTGATCAGAACAAACAATTTTGAAACCTTCTTCGAGTATGACTAACATATGAACGTGTGGCATTCCCCTTTTCTGAAATTCAATAACATGAACATGTGCAGCTACTTTTCCAAATACTTGTTTCTTGATAACTTGATCTTTGAGATCTTGAACTTTTGCTCGAAAGACTCTTGCAACTAAATCAGGACGGTCTTGTGCAAGTTCCCCTTCTGTAAGCTGATCTTGAATCTCTTTCCAATCTGGATTACATGTCATAGTAATAAACAAATCAGGCTTCCCAAAATGCTGGACCAATGATATCGAATCAAGATATCGTCGTCGCATATCTCGTGGCCCTCCAACAAAAGAGGCAGGAAGGATTAACCTTTTTCCCACTTCACTTCCTCTAGTTTCTCCTGACATGACACTATCAGCAATACCTTGATACAATTCAGATCGGATTTTTGCTTGCTGATGACGGAAAAAATCAAGTCTGGTAGTCTCCAATTTAATATACATGTCTACAACATATTGTTGGAATAGTCTACCAGATAGTAAAAGTATCGATTGTATGAAAGCTCTGATTTGAAGCTTGTAACAATAGTACTCTCTACACGATACTTTTGATATTGTAGGTCTATGCACACCTATATGTTAAAAAAATCATGTGAAAATTCTAAAGGACATGTGATAAAAAATAGAGCTAAAAATAGAAATAATATTGTATTAATTAAAAGCTTACCTTCTGTTTCTTGTTCAAAAATATTTTCTGCAGAGGTAAATGTCAGAATAGTTGAAATGTCTTCTGTAGTTGTTGTATTAGTATTGGAAGACCTTCTGCATTGTTTGTAAATATTCTGATGCCAACCAACTTCTCCTTTAGGGTATAAAAGTGGGTATTGGAGAGGATCATAACAACTAAAGTAATGTTTAATTCTGTGGCTCTGTCCCGAATGTGCATGAACAACTATATCTCTTTCAAATGGAACATTAGAATTATTTCCTTCAATCCATATAGCAGTAACTTGATCAACAGAAGGTGAGTTATAAACTCTTTGATCAATATTAACACTTGTGTTGATATGGATTTGTAAATAGTCAAGTGAGGAAATATCTTTGAAGCCTTTCAAAAATTTAGCATATGGGTTGTTTTCCAAAATCTTCATCAATTTCTTCATAATGCTTTCATCCAAGTTAGCATTCTCCATAATTTTCATCCTATTGTGTAGCTCATTATCAGTATCATAAAAATAAAGTTGAAAATACACTGGATTATTCTCTGCAGGCACCAATCCGGGAAGGTTGTGGTATGTCTGACCTTGAGCTTTAAAGGTATAAACTCCTTTCCTCGATGAAGCAAGTTCTTTGTCATATTTTACACCAAATGATGTAAACCCAAATATACTATTATATTTTCTAATCTTTCTACGAAACTCTTTCGCTTCTTCCGATTGTGACGTATAAAGTTCTAGCAAATCATCATCATAATGTGTATGCGCCAATTTAACTTGTCCATTTTGACAACAAAATGTTGGTGGCTCGAACTGAAATCTTTTTGCACCACAATAGTTACAACTGGGAACATCCTTTAATGTATGTAGAGGTGAAATAGATGGTTCAACTTCTATATGTCCTACATATTAAAACAAATAAAAGATTTATTATATAGTTTAATATTAGTCATTCCGAATTAAAACAAATAAAAGATTTATTATATAGTCTATTTGACACTATCAAATCAAACACTGAATCCAATTATTAATTTAAAAATATTAAATAATCACATACCTTCATATTCATAAAGAAATGATTGAGCTTTAAGCAACCAATTTCGTTCTCTTTTTTTAACATGTGGCACCATCAAACCATTGGTCGCTTTTCTTTTGTTTGTAGACATTTTCCTACAATTGAAATAAATTTAAAACATGAATTTGCAAATAAGTGGTAATTTAAGTAATTTATTAAATAGTGTATGAAATTGTATAAATATACATATATGGATTGAACTAAATAAATGCAATATGGATCTATTTTATAGTTGAAATAGCACGAATCAAAACAACAACAGCAATGAGAATTACTTTTTTTTTTATCTCATGCTTATACCCTCATTCATCACACCACAATATAATATTGTGGCACCATTATCAAATAAATGGAATGAAATAAATAAACAGTAAATTTTATTAAAGAAGTGCGGGGCAGACCAGTTCTCAATAAATCAATCAAAGCAGGTATCGTACTGGCATCTTCAAAGCATGAAAATAGCAAATAACTAATTTAAGTTGGATGTACAGGACTCAAATTAATTAAATATAAGATTTATATAATAAATATATAATTCATACCATAGGATCTATTGTTCTTAAAGGAAAAGGTTGAAAGCATAACGATAAAAAGTAGTTTCAACTTAGTTTATTTTAGTTACCAAAGTTGTTATAATAGACAAACTCAATCCCTAAATTTTGACAATAAAAATGAATCCAAACGATGCAATGATTACCCATAACATGCGCATTTGAAACATAAAAAAGAAGAAGGTTGAGTGTTGACAGCAAAATAAGTTACTAACCTTGAAATCGAACAAAACCTTGGGCTGAATAGATCACTCAAGCTAGCTGCATAGTTGTCGACCATTGACAGAGATGAGAATGTATCAAGCTCATTCTTTGTGACTTTAATAAGTACTCAAATTAATTAAATATAAAATTTATATAATAAATATATAATTCATACCACAACTCGATTGGTAATCGGAGGCATTGCGAAGCAAGCTGCTACCAAAAACACGACGGATCTATGAAGACGAAAACACAATTAGCATGTTAAATATATTACTAAAAAGCTATTCGTGACATAAATCTATTTCAATATTAATTATTCAAACCGCAACAACAAAGTTAAGAATCACTTTCTAATTAAAGAAGTAATCGAAGAATAAATAAATATTTATTGGTTTAATTACCTTGTACACCTAATGCTTCTCCTGATATTAGGTGTGCTACAGATCCCTCCACCGCCAGCAAAAAGCACCAGAGTGGTTCTTTTAGAACCCTTAGCTCTCCTAATCCAAGACTCCAAATGTAGCAAACTTGGAGGATGGAAAGAAGTCAAGTAAGGCACAGCTAACTCCTGCCAAGCCCACGGCCTTGATTCCACAATCAACGATGTAAGATTATAAAACTCAGGCAATTCAAGAAAAAAAGTACCCCAAATTGGAGGATCGATTTCTACAGATTGAGAGAAATCCCAAGCAGGGCGTTAAATCATTAATCAACTAATTAATCAATCAATTAACTAATTTCTAATTAAAGAAGTAATCGAAGAATAGAAATATTTATTGGTTTAACTTCTTTAAATTTTCTCGATAGGTGACTGCTAATTATAATTTGCAATTCCTTCAACACCAAGCTGCCCACCTAAATATCTGTATAATTAAATCATTAATCAACTAATTAATCACCCCAAATTAGAGGATCGATTTCTACAGATTGAGAGAAATCCCAAGCAGGGCGTTAAATCATTAATCAACTAATTAATCAATCAATTAACTAATTTCTAATTAAAGAAGTAATCAAAGAATAGAAATATTTATTGGTTTAATTACCTTGTAACTAAAATGGTTTAATTAACGTATAGCCGCATAGCCGCAGAAGAAGATGAAGATGAAGAAGAGGTTGTAGGGTTTAATAGGGTTAATTAATTAAATAAGTGATTGAGTAATAGATTTATTCAATTTTAATAGGTAGATAATTTTAAAAATTAAAAGACTATTATTAAAAATTAAAAGACTATTATACCCTTAATTTTTTTAATAATTAAAGGGTATCATAGTAATTTAAAGAAATAAGCCCCTTCGTGTTTTTATATAGTATAGATATAAAAGGCAAATGAAGTTATGGAGTTATGTGTATATGGCTGTGTCATGGGCTTCTGGTATCTGTGGGTCTCTCTTCACCTAATGGTTTACTTTAATTTTAGGTACCTCATGGAATTCATTTCCAATGTGTTGGACTCTTTTCCGGTAGATTTCAGGTCATTTGGAGGAATTGAATTCCAAGATGTATTTTATACCCCTACCAATACTAACTAAGTCGAGCCACCCACATTTATAGGGTCTGAATATGCTCGAACGAAATTAAATTTCGTGCGGAGGAAAAACAAGGATGGAGATAAAAGTAATTTTTTAAAAAATGCTCTCTAAAAACAGAAACTTGGGTAATAATGCAATAATTATTCTAATAAAACACTTTTTTAACGAATTTGCAAAATTGATATTTATTTTCCAAAATGAACCATCACTACATATTTAGAAATTGCAAAAATACTTTCCCATTTGGGTTTTTTTAGACTAATCCGGTCATTTTAATGCAACAGCATGGTTCTGGCCCATTATGCCAGTAAATGGGCCTAGTATCAGTTTACATTCCATTTCTACTTTTTACAAGAGAAAAAAACAAGAAAAGAAAAGCAAAGAGAGAGTTTGACCTTTGACCTGAAATTGTTTACCCTGTTCTTTGTTCTCGTGTTGGATTTTGGAAGACGAGCAGTGACGGAGAGAACCCAACACGTGAGCACAAGAAGGAGTACGATGCGCCACCTGGATTTTCGAAAAAAGAAAATTAAAATTGTTCAGTATTGGATGGGATGGGAGATAAATGCAGATGCAACGGGTTTGTCTTGATAGAGCTAAATCAATGGCTCGCCGGAGTTAGTGGTGGGCGTCGCCGGCGGAGCCCACATCGTCCAGCTGAGAGAACATTTGAGCATTTCGTCAAGATAATCCTCCCCACTACTTTGCAAGACAAGAAGCTGGTATATATACTTGATTCCCATTTTGTACCTCGCTTTTCTTGCATGTATTAGGTAAGTATTCTGATCAATGGGTATGCTACTATGTATGACATCTATGACCTGTTTTTCCTTTTCTATGTTTGATTCGGAGTAGAATCCTAAAATTTATGGCATTTCAAAATCAGAATTTGGGTTTTCGGAATCAGAATTTTGTTGCTTTTGTTGATTGTATTGATGGGATACCAGCCGCATTAGATTTTGTTGTCTTGTAAGGAGTTCATAGAAGAATATTGATGGGATGTCATGAATTTTGCTGCATTTATTGATGGGATGTCAGTCATGGTTGCCTAATCATTCGTAGTCCATCTTAATTATGATTGAATTTGTAACTAAGAAGTCATGTAAACTACCTGCAGAGGATTCCAAAGAAATTTTCCAAGAAGTTTGGGGATGAACTTTCTGAAGTAGCTGAAGTTGTTGGTCCCAATGGCCGTGCTTGGCGAGTGCGATTGACGAAGGCTCAGAACCACATTTGGTTTGATGGTGGTTGGGAAGCATTTCTGAAGCATCATTCGATCGATGAGGGGTATCTTTTTGTCTTCAGGTATACGGGTTCGTCCAATTTCAGTGTTCTCATCTTTGATAGGACTGGTTGTGAAATTCAGTGTTCAAGCTCTGGACCTACAAGTGGTGATGATATTAGCAGTGGCGAGAGTGGTTCTTTACATGACGATTCTGATGATGACGATGACGACGACGGTGTTGAAATTTTGGATCGCAAAATCTCATTTTCCCCTGATGGGGCGTTAAAAACTGGACTTTATGATGAAGGTGAAAGTAGAGGGGAATCTAGCAAAAGGCATGAACCATTATCAAAGAAGAATGGGGCAATGAGGTCTCATAATAGGAAGGCTGGTTCGCAGGAGATCCCAAGTTTTGGTGGCACAAGTCGCAAAAAGAGTGACAAATGCGTCAAGGAAGAGCATCGGGAGTTGACAGATTCAGATGATGATTTGAATGAATCAAGCAAAGGGATGTTGAACAAACAAGGAGCTTCTAACTCACAGGCTGCATTGTTTAATAAAACCAAGAAGAAAGGTAGTTATAAACTAAAATATGTAGCTTCTTTCATTACTCGAAAAATTGCACTATGTGATATTTGTTTGACTCCTAGGTCCGTCCATTAAGTGAAGAAGATGAGTTATTACCAAAACCCAAAGACTACATGGAAACAATTGCTAGCGGATTTGCAAAGGCATCCAAGAAAAGCAAGATGGCAATTCACGTTGCCAGAATGTTCAAGCCTGAATGCCCCCCTTTCATGGTTTTGTTGAGACCGTATAATTTCAATGGCAGTCATGTGGTAAGCCAGTCATGTGAGCTCATAATGGTAATGGCGCCTGTGTATGGATTATCTCATATTTTCATCTGTTCATGTTTTTTTTTGCAGTATGTGCCTGATGGATTTGCTAGTGAGTATCTGAGTGGAGCTTCTACGTATGTTAGACTTCAGGTTTCTGACGGAAGACAGTGGCCTCAACGTATTGTTAGGACTCAACACTCAACAGGGCCATACATACTTAAGAAAGGGATGGCGTGAATTTTCCACGGAGCAACAATTTACAGGACGGAGATGTGTGTCTTTGAGCTGATCAATAGCAAGAAGTACGCGCTTAAAGTTTCGATATTTCGTGTAGTTGAAGATTAGGTAGTTTATTATGTCTATACAAGGATTAGAACTACTTGATTTCGATTAGTTTGTTTATATTCTTCTGTGTTCGTTTGCAAATTGACATCTTCACTACTATTTTTGCAGCAGGACGGCATGTAGGGAGCGGACTGAACTGAACTGACCAGGACACGAGAAAGTTTTGGTAGTGTTTTCTGTGTTTTGTAATGTATAGTAAATCAATGGTAGATGGAATTTTCGGTGAGGAATGTTCTTGGGAACAGTACACTCCAGCTAAATGCATGTGTTGCTATGTATGATAAGGTTCTTTACAGGATTATCTAGTTCTCAACAATAGTCTCTAACCTATCTTGTTGTGTGATAAGATCCGAGATAGATAAGTGATTAATGCAAGTAGTTCAATACATTTAAAGAAAAACAAACGATACTTTAAGTAAAATTTTCCTTAATAAACAATTATAATACACGGCGGAGAAAAAAATAAAAATAAAAATAAAAAACAATTCTGTTTCCTGATCAGTCAGTGATTATGCTGCACGTAATGGCAACGGGATGGATAGTGTATTGTCAAATCAAAACTTGAAAAATAAGGATTTAATAATTAAAAAATAACTTCCAAGAAATTGAACTAGTAGTCTAGAGTCGGGTACAGCCCAATTTCACTTTTACCCCTCCCCTGTTATTTCTCTTCCCGGCGAGGAAACCGAAACCTCCTTCTTCCCTGTCTTCCATGCTCTAAAACCTCTAACTTAAGGTAAAACCCTTAACTTTAATTTTGCATCCTCATTTTTCTTCTCTTTTTCAATGATGATAATTGAGTCCACAAAAGAAGACGTCTCTATTCAATTTTTGTGAGATTCGTATTAATTTTATTTTATTTTGTTGAAGAAATTTTACGTATTTTTATTTTTTTAATTAATAATATTCAAATGCTTTTCATAATTGATTGATACTGGTTTGACACGTCGCCTGAAATCCCCCTTCTAACCGCTAATCAATCAAATTCTTGTTTGTTGTTGTTGTTCGATTTGGATGGACTTCATGGGACACTACATTACAGTACAACATGAAGTAGAATTCTAAAAAGATTAAAATTTCTACAATAAATTGTTGACTAGGCTGGCTGAGTGAGTTAGCACGAGGTTTCTGAAATAAAGATTGGAACTTTCGAAAACTGGCCTATGAAAACTGTGTAATTACTTGTGTTTTTTGCTTTTCTAATATTAGGGTTTATCGTTAAATGACAGCAGTAGCATAGCATGGAATCTAATCCCAGGAGGGCTTTTCACGACTGGCGGCATTTTCTCGTTATAGTTATTCAAGCTTCAATCGATGACAAGAAGCTGGTAAGATTGACCTAGAATTCACAATGCTGCAATAGATTTCAAAATTTTGGTGAAAGATGTTGTTGAACCAGTATTTAAATGTTACATTATGTTGTGGTGTTTTGATTCTGTTTGCATTGACTAGGGTGTGTAATTTTGCAGGGAATTCCTTTTCAGTTTGCTAAAAGATATGGTGATGAACTATCAGATGTAGTGTCAATTTCTATTCCCAATGGTCGCGTATGGAAATTAGGAATAGGAAAGAACAATAAAAGTATGTGGTTGGACAATGGCTGGCCTGAGTTCGTTGAATTTCATTCAATCCGTCGTGGAAACACATTAATCTTCAAATATAATGGCGCATCTTGTTTTGATGTTCGTATTTATAACACCACTGCTTGTGAAATCGAATATCAATGTAATGAAGCAAGTAGCAGCAAGAAGATCTTGTCTCAATGTCTGGACGACATGGAAGATGATAGCTCTGTTGAGATCTTGGGTTCTTCACCATGCCTAAGAAAAGGCAAATCAAGGCACAGAGAAAATCTTGTGTCACAGAAACAATTGCCAAAATCTTCACAGGTTGGAGTAGGAATAAACAAACGTCGCAAAATTGCTGATGTGGGGAGCCCAAATATACCACAGAATGAGACAATAGGCAGCAAACCTATGACAGAAAAGGTGGGTTTCATAGCTGTAGATGATGGCGGAGACTTGAGGCCAGGTCAATCAAAATTGGTTGACAATGATTTGTCACATTCAAGCAAGGACAAGAATAAGTTGAAAACCAAGAGTGGTAAGCTCTTCCCCACTTTGAAACTCTTTTCGTTCGTGATAGTGTATTCTTTGACTAATTTTGTTATTTGAAATGTATTATTAACTTGCAGATGAGGAGTTGGAGAAAGAGGCAAGAATTGTCTCTGGTAGACATGGTCATGGAACATATTTAAGTACTTCAGAGGAAGCAGAGAATGCAATCCAGGGTGCTAAAATGTTCAAACCAACAGGCCCTTCTTTTACATTGGTTGTGCGATCATACAACATAACTCATCATATAGGAGTAAGTCTTGTATCGAAAATATGCTAAATGGAGTTTCTTAATTTCATCTTGAGTTATAATTTTCTTGTCTTGGGCAGTATGTACCATTGAAATTCTCAAATCATCTAAAATATTCGAAGTTCCTTGAAGTCCAACTCCAAGTTTCTGATGGAAGTGTGTGGTCTGTCCGGGCTGTTGTGAGAAGAAACTCTAGGGGAGGCTTGAACTTATCGGCAGGATTTTCTGACTTTGTTAAAGATAACAATTTGGAGGAAGGCGATGCCATTGTCTTTGAATTGATTGCATCGGTGCCTGTTGTACTGAAAGCATCTATATTCCGTGTGTCTGATTTTCGATCTGGCCAAGGAATTACCAAGAATCAGGAACGTGCTGGTTCAATGGAGAGGTCATCAAATTCTGGGAACAACAAGAGCGGAAAAGAGAAGGCGGGGATAGCAAATCAGGTTGATGAAAATAAACTGGGAAAAGTCAAATTGAAGAAATATGGAATGTCAAGCAAGAGTAGATTTGGTAAACTTTGATTCTTACTGTTTTTGAGTTTCTGTATACTTTTCATAATATGATGCCAATGCAAACCTATTCTGTCTTTCGATTTGAGTGCAGACGAACGCAAGTATGGAGGCAGAAAAGTATGTACTGGTAAAAGGTTTGATATTGCAGTTGAAAAGGCATCCCTGGAAACCAAGAGAGCATTCAATGCTGCTAAGAAGTTAAAACTTAAAAATCCTTCTTTCATGTTGATGTTGCATGCAACAAATTTTCATAAAAAATGTTTGGTGAGACAGTTTCTTTTGCATACGTGCCCATGAGATTTCGAGTTTGTTTCCGAACATGCTTAGTTATCATTACTATTCTGTCACTGCAGTATGTGCCTGCTAAATTCTGTAAGAAGTACCTGTCCAAGGAGTATGACCATATTAAAGTTCAAGATTCTAAAGGAAGAGAATGGCTCTTTGAAATTATACCCAGAAAGAATACTGGTCTAAATTTAATGGCAGGATGGACTGAATTTTCAGTGGACAATGATTTGGAAGAAGGGGATGTCATTGTCTTTGAATTGATTGTACCAGAGCGTATGATACTGAAAGCATCTATATTCCGCGCATCATCTTTTCTATCTGGCCAAGAAATTACCAAGAATCAGGAAAATGCTTATTCAATGGAGAGGTCGGCAAGTTCTGGAATCAAGAAGAGTAGCAAAAAGCAGGTGGAGACGACAAATTTGGATGATGAAAAACCATTGGAGAAAGTAAAATTGGAGAAATATGGAATGTCAAGCAATAGTGAATCGGGTAAACTTTGATCCTCTTGTGCCTTTTTGAATTTTTGTATACTTACCATCAGGGAACCTATTCTCTCTTTCTGTTTGAGTGCAGATGAACCTGAGTATGAAGATCAAAAAGTATATACCAGTAAAAAAATTGACAAGGCAGTTGCAAAGGCATCCCCAGGAACCAAGAGAGCCTTGAATGCTGCTCATAAGCTCAAGTCCAAGAGTCCTTCCTTCATGTTGATAATGCAGGCATCAGCTTTTCGTAATAGACGTTTGGTCAGTAGCTTTCTTTTTGAGTATGTGCCCGTGAGGTTTAGTGTTGGTCCCCAGAACATGGTTAGTTATTATTATTCTTTTGTCACTGCAGTATGTGCCGATTGAATTTTGTGAGAGGTATCTGTCAAGGGGCTCTGAACACATTGAAGTTAAGGATTCTAATGGAAGAGGATGGTCGTTTCAAACATTACCTCAAACGAATGGCGGTTTATTTTTAACCGCAGGATGGACCAAATTTACGGCGGACAACGATTTGGAAGTAGGAGATGTCTGTGTGTTTGAGCTGATCAAGTCGTCAAAGGAAGTTGTGCTGAAAGTTTCAGTATTTCATGCATCTGAAGAGTAAACTTTACTACACTCATGCTCAAAATTGATGGTAGCTGATGTCTATTTTGATTGTTTTGTTTTAGTTAGTTGATGTAACTTGGAAATGCCAAATTTCAGGAGATTTGATTCTGTACTAGACATTTGGTAGTAAATATAGCAAATGAATAGCTCATCTCCTTGCAGTTTGAATATGCAAACTCCTAATTCATAACTATTGAGTTTGTAGGTGAATAGTACTTCTGCAGACACAGAATCGAAAAAGAAAAAGAAAATTTTCCGAGCTCATGTCCCATTAGAATTATATTTCTCTTGTTACGTTCCTTAATATAAAAGTTAAATCATTTATATTTTTAGTTTGTTTAAAAAGAAAGAAAGTAGAAAAGAAAGGCTAATTGGATTGTAATAATATGTTTTTCCTTTTCTTTTCTTGCATGGATGATGGATATGATAAGAATCCATGATTCAACAAAAACAGATAAGTTTCTTAATAATTTAGGAAAATTGCAATTTTTTCTTAATTTTAGGGAACAAATACAAAATCTAAATCAAGTCAATAAGATAAAGGGACTAGTTAGTAACTAGTCTAAGTCTTATCGTGGGCGTGGGCTGATCATATATAAAGAAAACTTTGTATCTTTTGTCGTACACTAACATTAAAGTCGCCAGTAATATATAATTTCTCCAAAATTGGACGCATCTACTAGGTCAACCAGAATCAAACGAGATAAGAGCGGGGAGATTCCATAGTCCACTACTCCGCCCTTGAAGGGAGTACTAAAAATTACTCTGTTTCAGCTTTTCAGGAATGCAAAACCCTTCAGGACTCGAAAGCTGCGATCTTTTCTATCTTCTCCATCAAAAGGAAGTAACTTTCTGTCCGCGATTGATTTTTCACGAGTACCCAAGTCGATTAATAGCGTCAAGATGCGTTGCACGAACGCAGAATCCTCTGCCAAGAAGGATTCGCAGAGTTTCTTCAAGATTATTCTTCAGTCCACATTAGATCGCAAGAAACTGGTAATATTTTACACAAAACCCTTGCTTCCTTTACTTTGCGTTTTTGTATGAGTGGGATTCTTTGATGACCCTGTTACAGTTTTTTCTCGAAATAGAGAAAACGGAACTCTGTTAATGCCTGTTCCTGATAACAGTAGGAATCTAAGTGTGTTTTGATTGCTTATTTTGTTATTCGATTCGAGCAACTGCAGGGGATTCCTAACGCGTTTGCGAAGCGATATGGTCTAGAACTTGCTGATGTTGCTACAATTACTCTTTCAAATGGTAAAGTTTGGAAATTGGTATTAACTAAGACCGATGGGAATATTTTGTTTGACAATGGTTTTCCAGAGTTTGTGGAGCATCATTCGATTTGTGACGGGCATTTTTTAATATTCAATTACAAGGGCATGTCCTGTTTTAATGTTATGATATTTGACAAGACTGCTTGTGAAGTTCAATATCCATGTAATGGAGCAAAGCCTGGTGGGACAAAGGCTGTGGCGTTAGGAAGCAGTGCTCATTATCACAAGATGGAGGAGGGGATGATGATAGATCTTGGGTTCTAACTCGTACCCAAGAAAAAACGGAATTGAGCCACGAGCAAGATTCTTCATCAGATGGAAGACCTTTCTTGGTGGACACAAAATGTGGGATTAAGTTTCGAACAAGGGCTAAAAAGCGTGAGGCGTGTGAGGTGGACTTAGATGATGCAGACAAAGGTTACTCGTCCAAGCGCAAGTGTAAGCCTGAAATTGAAGTTCTTACCTTTGTGCATAATACATGTGTGGCAGATGCTGTAATGTTGCTCTTTTTGTCCCTTTTTAATGGCTGTACTAAATGCAGGTAAAGTAGAGATGTCAGATGGACTTGAAGAGGAGATGCATGTTCCTAGAAAATATACAAAGTGGTCTGAAGGAAAAGATAGAGCAGTCCTCCTTGCCAAAAAATTAAAGCCTGAAAATCCTCATTTTATGTTTGTGGTGCGACCATATAGCCACACCGCGGTCAGTTTTCGATATAAATTATCTTAAGATGATTTCGTTTTGCTCTTCAATTTTGCATTAGAACATACTGATGTTTGTACTTGTTCTTGGTTTCTGCAGTATGTGCCTGCCAGTTTTGAACACAAACATCTGAAGGGAAGAGTTTCTAATGGTAGGCATATTAGAGTTCAGGATTCTGGTGGAAGAGAGTGGTCTGTCCGAGTCCATCGGCCAGGACCTTCTAAAGCCTTGGAGCTAGCAGCTGGATGGCTTAACTTTGCCACGGACAAGTATCTCAAGAAAGGAGACATCTGTGTTTTTGAGTTGATCAATTCCAAGAATGTTGTCCTGAAAGCATCGATAATTCGTGCATCTTCTCCCCACCTTGGTCCTGAATTTAGCAAGCGTCATAAAGTAGTTGCTCCAGAAGAGGAGACACCATATTTTGATAATCGATCAAGGATCAAGAGATCCCCGTCGGAAGAGCTGCCGGATGGAATAATAATTTTAGATGATGAGAAAGAATTAGAGAAGATTCCATCAAGAAAAAATGGAAAGCCAAACAACATTAGAGGTAAGCTTTCCAATTTATTCCATAGTTGAATAATCTCATGCATCTAGTTTTCATTAGATAAATCTAATAACTGCAGATGAACAACAACATAAGGATTCAGGAATCGTTACCACTCACATGTTCGATAGCCAACTTGCTAAGGCATCTAAAGCAATCAAAAAGCCGTACGAAGCTGCCAAAATGTTCAAGTCCAGCAATCCTTCTTTTCTAATTATCTTGAAGCCTTATAATTTTAGGTCATATACTTTGGTAAGCCTATTCGGTTAGGGAGTTTTGTTACATTTTTCTTGAATGCTGCTGCATAGTTATAATTCTTCCTGGTATATTACTGTGCAGACCCTGATATATTACTGTGCAGACCGTACCATCTCAATTCGCGCTCAAGCACCTGTCTGAAGCTTCTGATGGGGTTAAGATTCAGCTTCCTGATAAAAGAGAATTTCACTACGCAACCAAGTGGAGAGGTGCTGCAACTTTGTTCTTGAATGTGCACTGGAAATTTGGAATGACTTTAGGTGGGGAAATGACTTGGTGGAAGGTGATGTTTGTGTCTTTGAGCTAATCACCAGCAAAAGAGACCATGCCCTGAAAATTCACATATTCAATGCATTGCCTAGAGAAGAAAGCTCGTAAAGTAGAATGAAACGTATAACATAAATATAAATAAGAAAAAAGAATAAAAAATTAAATTAGCAATATTTAAATTATGAATCTACAATCTATTAAAATCTATATAAATATTGTAGAAATTTAATTTAAAATTAATAATAAATATATACAATTACAAACAATCCAGTTAAGATTTAAGATTTCTTTTCCTTCATATTTTTCGATCCGACGGTCCAGATTGGTTCACCAAAAGATGATCTAAACTTGTGGCCACTCTCAACTCATGGGCTTCTTTTTCATTTTTTTTGGGTTAGCATTTTAGAGGTGGAGAAGCTTTCCTTACGAAAAAAACAAAGCCCATCTAATCTTCTCTTTCAACCATCCATCTCCTCCTCACCTTATCCACTCTCCATTTCCATCCACTACAAAATTTTCCAGACCAAACATTTCCAAGAATCAGTAAAACCAGACCAAAACACCAACAAGAACACCAGAAAATTCAGAAATCTCTGGTTTTCAGTCATGGCAACAGCATCAGCAACTCTGTCTCCTGGAACATTTACTGCCGCTGCCACTATTACCAGCCCCAACAAGAAGAAGATGAGTCCTAATGTTGTTCAGTCCATCACAGGACTGAACTCTTTTGGTGGACTAAAAGCTAACAACAGTTTGACTTCACTAGGTCAGCCAATCACCACTCAGCAATCTTTTGCAAAGTTGGCTATGTCAATGAGAGGCAAAAACAGAGGAGGTGGTGGTGGTCTGTCTTCAACCTGCAGTGTTGCTGGAGAAATATTTCAGATTGCAGCAATCATGAATGGACTTACTCTTGTCGGAGTCGCGGTTGGGTTCGTTCTTCTTCGAATCGAAGCTTTCATCGAAGAAAGTGAAGCTGAAGCTTGAATCACACCATCTCTTTGAAGATGATTTTCTTGGTTTTCCTGTGACCAAGGTTGTATCTTTCTTTTCATTTTGTAATTCACTCACGTAGAAGTGTATTGTGTTGTTTTTCTGGGTATGGACAGAATGAAAAGTTACTGGAAAAAATTTGGGAGACAATATTTGCACTTTTGTTTTGTTATTTGGTTAATTATTTGCAATCTTGATGGGCTAAATGCCATTACTTATTCATATACAAATCACATGTTTCACATCACAAATTAGGCAAGAAGCTTGGAAGTTAGAGACATCCTTTAAACAACACCAAGCAAACATCAGTTTTAGTGCTATCAAATTCTCTTCAAAAGCTGCCCGCCGCAGCTAAAACTACTGTAATTAAAGTCGCAACATGAATGGTCTCATACCCCAACTCGTATCGTATGCTCCATAAATCAAGGATCAGCTTGTTTGAAGAAATCATTGGTTACAGGGATGTCTGTACCTTTGCTGTGAAGTCGCTCATATTCGGTAGAATGAATCCTTGGGATGCACTTTCGAGCTAATTTCAGGCAAACGCATCCTGTGAACAACAAAATCCCGAAAAGTATCCAGCTGAATTGCAAGTTGGCCAGTGCCTTTGCCCGTAATTCTGCATCAGGAGATCCACAACTGACAGCTCCATGCATGTCAGTGGTGTTAGCGTCGGAGTACTGCATAACACAACCCTTAGGGACAAAGTGAGGATCCCACAGCATAAACCCCATGTTCATGAACCAACATCCTTGAAATGCGACTGAAATTGAAAGCACAAGGGCTGCAGGAAAACTGGTTGAGAAACTGGTTGCAGCTAAAGCTGCCATCAGAGAGACAATGACAATGAGTTGCAAGAGCCAGTGATAATGGCTTTCAAGTCCAACATGGTCGGCAGAGTGGAAACGGAGCAAGAAAAGCTCTTGGCCAAAAACGGAGGTTGCAAGGATACCTACAACCCCAGCAAGGATATCAGATGAATTACACACCTCTGCAGAAAGGGTGAAACCAGCAAACATGGCAAGGTGGAGAAACATTGTTGCATGTTCAAAGCTATCAAGTTTGAAGGCAAATTGAAAGACGGGGTAATCCAAAAGTTGCATGAAAATTGCAAAAACAGAGAAAAATAGGATGAAGATGAGGTCCAAGTATTTCAATCTGGAGAAATG
Organism: Viola odorata; assembly: GCA_963691705.1. Lineage (NCBI taxonomy): Eukaryota > Viridiplantae > Streptophyta > Magnoliopsida > Malpighiales > Violaceae > Viola > Viola odorata. The sequence goes on from OY829544.1 coordinate 1,882,391, forward strand.
ATTGTAAACTGGATGCCAAAACTTTACGGTAAAGTTACTAGGACCTTTCAGACAATAGGCATTGATTGTGTTAAGGGTGTGCCATAATCCGAAGAAGGATAAGGCCAAACCAGGTACAATGTGCCCAATAAACGTTCCCATGAAAGCTTCTCTTGTCAGTCTCAACGGGTATGCCTAAGAATGCTTTAAATACTGATAGTAATAGTTGCACTGCAGACTCATTGTGACAAAAGGTAAGAGAAAAAGAAGCACGTTATGGTAATCTATTCAAACATTTGGTGCATTGTGCATGTGTTTCCACAAACTGCGATAGAAGACATCGCAAGGGAAAGCAGAAATTTGACACAACCCTAGACAAGATTGCTATTGTTACTTTACGACCACGAAATTGAGCGACGGAGAAAATCCTGACTTGATACAAGTCATTGAAATCAATGGTCAAGAATTGATCTGATTTAATTTGCTGATTATCATGGTTAGGTTTCTAAAGAACACCATTGTATAAGGTAAAAAGGGTGTGACTCCTCAAGGTTGTTAAGGCCACAGAAATAACCTAGTGGAGAGTGACCTGTCTCCAATACATAGGTGAACCAATAAGGCATCTCACTAATATACTAGTAAACTGTATTTCTACCTGCCTTCATTTAATTGAACATTACAGCATTAATAATAAAGTTAGTAGGATACCAGGAATATTACCCCTTGGTGTAGTGGTGCTGCAGGGAGGATAGTCTTTCTTATTTGAGTCCACTTCCACTTCGGAAAAGCTAAAGTCAACAGGACCTAGAAAAGGACAAAGAAACAAGCTACAAAGTATCACAGCAATTCACTGGAAAACAATAATGCGTCTCAAATGTGCTATCCCCTGCTTCTGAGACCTAACAGGGTCATTCTCTGCCCAAAAATCTGCAGTAGGGAATCAACCAACAAACATTACATCAATTAGGGAGCTTCCATGCGCATTGTAAATGGGAGCAGGAGAAAATTTTTACACAAAGAAGGAAGAGTAACTTAAATATTAGAACAGAGAAGAAATTAAGGGCTATCATAAGCTAACTAACAGACAAATCGAATTATGAGAGATCCAATGAGAAACAGACCCATATGGCCACTCAGCTGAATGAAGTATCAGAACCTAATCCATATCAGAAGAAAAAATGAATAATCATTTGAAAAATTAATTAGAAACAAAGGACAACACTCTACTTTCATTGTGGGAAAAAAACAAGCTGTCCTTCCAAAGTCTTCAAATATGGAAAATTAGAAATCCTTGGTTTCTCCTGTTCAATGGCCAAAGTATCTGCTACATACTGCATTTTTTTTTTGTTTAAATAGCAAATAAATACATACTAACAACACGAGATGAAGTTCAAAACATTTCCCAATCACTTGAGATGATAATCAATCTCAAAAAGTCAAGCATATTTCTTCTCTATAGGTCACTTTTATCCATCTCAACTAATAGTCACAAATTAACAGTTGGTCAAAGCATCCATATTGACTTTCTCTATCCCTGCCATCAATCGAAAAGAGTCTGTGCTGTCATCGGGGATGGTGCCTGTGCCTGCAGAAGCTTTTCATGCACAAAATCATGAAACACTCACATAAAGAAACCTCCCCGCATAGGACATGAAAGGATATTCCTCCTGCACCTCTCAATTGAAAGATTACACTTTTCTGTCTAGGAAACAGATTGTGCATCTACAACTCCTAAAAAGTCATCTACATTCTCTATCCCTTCAATCAAAGAGAAGTAGGTGCTATCATCAGGAGCAATGCCTTTGCTAACCATTTCTCTGAGTAGCTCTTCTGCTTGATCTCCTTCCTTGTTTTTGCATAAACCTTGTATGAGGGCATTATAAGTGAGCCGTGTAGGATTGAATCCTATACTCAACATCTCATCTCGAACTTTAAACGCATCCTTCATATCACCTCTCCTACTGTACCCACTAATAAGAGTATTATAACTAATATGGTCAGGTTTAATTCCCTTGTTCTTCATTTCTGCAAGAAGCTCACGAGCTTCTTCAACTTTTCCTTCCCTGCAGTGGCCTTGCATTAGTGTATTGTAGGTCACTTCATCAGGAAGAACTTTCCTTCTTTCCATTTCTTTCAACAAAGCAAATCCGCGGCCCACATTTTTATTTGCACAATGGCCATCAATCAAGGTGTTGAACATTATGAGATCGGGTACCATGCCTTTACGGACTATCCTTTCAAACATATCATCAGCCTCCTTCATTCTATTCCGTTTACTCAAAACATAAATGAGCGATGTATAAGTTTTCAGTGTTGGTTGAATCCCTTTAATCACCATCTCATCATAGAGGTTAAATGCTTTCTTTGCATCCCCACATCTGCAATACCCATTAATTAATATGTTGTAAGTTATGGAATCAGGAACCATCCCCTTATCTCCCATATCCTTAATCATGGCACTAGCGTCATCCATTCTCCCCTCCATAAAAAATGCATGGATCAACAAGTTATATGTTGATACAGTAGGCATGATACCCTTCTTCACCATCTCATCTCTACACCTAAAAGCCATCTCCAAATTGCCTTTGTTGCAAAACCCATCAATCAAGATGTTATATGTAACAGCATTTGGAGGCAACCCAAGTCTTTTCATTTCCTCAAGCACCCCTGTTGCCTCCTCTAGTTTTCCTTCCTTACACAGCCTACTAATAAACAAGCCATATGTGTATGAATCAGGTTTAACCCCTTTACTGGTCATTGCATCAAAAATCACACGAGCACCCTCTATTCTCCCGTGAGAACAAAACCCGTGAATCAATGTATTGTAAGTAACCACATTAGGCCTAACTCCTAAAGTCTCCATAAATCCTATAAACTCCTTTGCCCTCTTCAGTTTCCCTTCCTTGCACAACACATTAATCATAATATTATAGGTATATACACTTGACTTAATCTTCAACCTAAACATCTCAGCATACAAAACCCACAGACTTCCCGTCTGCTCGATCTTCAAAAACGTACTCAACATATTATTACACGTCTCAGTCATTGGGAGTATACCTTTTTCCTTCATCATGTCAAAACAAACAAATGCATCATCACCCCTCTTGAGTTCACAACAGGCCTTTATCAACAAATCAAAAAGCAAACTACTTTCAATACCTAACGACTCCCGCACACTTACCAGCTCATTGAAAACACTCCCAACACTATCCACGAGATTCCTAATGGTTTGTATTAAGAGTTGCAAGGCTGGTTTCGGTGACGAGGAGCGAGACACCACCGCGACAGCGAGGCATTTGGTTTTGATATCCAGGCGGTTGAATCCGACGTGGGTGACGAATTGGAGAGCTAAATCAGGGGATTTTCTGAGGCTGGAGAGGGTGGTGGATATAAGAGAAGGACTCAAGTTGGGAGCAAGGTGTTTGATGAAATGCCAGTGAGAAGATTGGATTGAGTTGAGGAGATCTTCATGGGTGGTGGCTTGTACTTTTCCTTCAGCGGTTGCTGTGTGATTGGATTTTGGAGATGGAGTTGAAGAATGAAGTGGAGAAGAGCGATAACTGTTGGTGGAGGAGATGAGAGTAGCATTCTTAAGAGGTGTGTTCTTGAGTAATTGAGAATTTAGAACTTGGGAATTCTTCATGTTTAGCTGCATAGATTCAACTGATTTGCATTTGATTGGTGTGATGGTCTTACAAAGTTATAAGAGGCCGCCACTCTAGGAGTGGCAATATGGACAACTGATATGTCCGACCCATCCGTCTATATGCCCGACCCGTTTGTCTATGTACCATTTAATAAACGGGTTGGGTCAGATCCGTCCAGCTATATACATGGATAGACGGTATAAACTCGACAGGTTCCCGTCTGTTTATTATTTAATTTTTTTAAAAAATTTAATTTTTCAAAAAAAAAATCTAAAAAAATATATTATTTTTCAAAAAAATTACTCTTATTTTTCAAAACAAATAATTTTTCAAACAAAAATTCAAATTTCAGAAAAAAATTATTATTGGACGGGAACCTGTCCAAACCTGGCTAATTTAGATGGACGGGTTTGGTCCGTCCGTTTATTAAATGGACCTGGACAAGTCTGTCCAGTTTTTTTATTGGACTAAATGGGATTGGTATATAGACGTCCGTCCGTCCCATATTGACACCCCTACGCCACTTCTCTCCTTTTTTTTTTACTAGCATAGTTACCAAAAAAAGGTTTTACTAGCATCTCTTTTTAAGAGGACGCGTCTTTTAATAAACAGGACAACGGACGCGAGGTTTTCCACAAATTCTTATTTATTATATTTTTGAAAACGGCGTGTCTTTTATCGAATAGGACGTGATAAGAAAAGACACGTTTCTTTCAAAAAATATTCCTGGACACGTCTTTTTCAATAGGACGTGGCATGGAAAGGATGCGTCACACCCAAAAAAAAATCATACCACGTCCTTTTGAATAGGATGCGTCTTTTATAAGCTTATGTATCCGTCCTTTTAAAAGCTCATTCCCGTCCTTCCAAAAAGACGCGCCTTTTACAAATAAAACGCGTCGTTCTGGGAGCTCGGTTTTCCAGTGTTTTTGAAAAGGACGCTTAGACGCTACTAATCCCCACCCCCGTCGGTCCCAAATTTTTACAACGGACTTCTGTTTTTTCCAGCGGCGGCGCAAAAGAGAGCACAAAACTGGTCACCTCATGCGATAGCGACGACGGCCGGAGGAGATGCGAATCCGAACCGGGCGGCGATGATGCAAGGACTTCACCACCAACAACAGCAACTAGCCGCACTCCTCTCTGCTGCTCTTCCCAAAGACGCCTCCTCCACTTCGTCCTCAACAACAACCGCCGCCACCACAGCAACTTCTTCCTCTGCAGCGACAACAACAGCTAAAGCAGCAAGCTCCGATGAGGACGCCGACTCATCGCGGCTCGCTGCCATCACCTCGCTCCACCGCGCCATCCTTTTCCCTCCAAACTCCCTCCTCGTCTCACACTCTTCTTCGTTTCTCTCCCAAGGCTTCTCTCAACTCCTCTCTGATAAGTATGTGCTATTATCTTTCAGGCATTTTGATTTTTTCTGGTTATTGTCACTTTAATTTCGTTGAATTTACTCAGCTGCCACCCTCGTTGAGTTGCTGGTGTTTAATCTCCCTTTGCACAGTTGTTATCTTAGAGCTGATTGTATGTATTGCAATTGAGATTCTGGTTGTAATTTTAATAGTGCTGAGACAAATAATGTTAACATTTTACCTGACCAAAATTATATTCATCTCATTTAGAAATTGCCTGGTTGTCCCCTCCTTGATTATGTTATTTGTGGCGGTTTTCTAATGTTTGGGAATGCTCCTAATTATAACTATGGTAATTTGGCTGAATCCGCATGATCACCAGTCTGCTTGATGATGATGAATTGCTGTTTGGAAGTTGTTATATTAGAGCTGAACATGGTTAATAATATAGTCATGACATGGGATTTGCATTCTGATGCTAGATTATGTAGTTATGACTTAGAATGAATTTATGTTGTTGATGCTTAACAATTGTACTTTGTTCGTTTTAATTTTTTAGCTTAATGTCCTTAATTATGAATTCTTGGCATAGGTCGTTTGTGGTGAGGCAGTCTGCAGCAACTACTTATGGGGCATTATGTGGTGTCGTGTGTTCAATCCCAAATGGGAGGCAAAATCATGTCATGGTTGGAAGTATAGTTGATCGGTTCATTGCATGGACATTGCCATTGCTTACAAACATCAGTGCAAGTGATGGGACCACAGAACTCAAGGTGGAAGCTTTACGTGAGTTTCTTAGTGTTGGTGATCCTGTAGGGATTGAGAGATATGTCTTGCCAATTCTTAAAGCGTGCCAAGAACTTTTGGAGGATGAGAGAACCTCCTTGATTTTGTTACACAGAATTCTGGGTGTCTTGACCTTGATTTCATTGAAGTTCTCAAGGGTTTTTCAACCACATTTCCTTGACATTGTTGATGTGCTTCTTGGGTGGGTGCTTGTGCCCGATCTTGGCGAATCAGATAGGCATGTTATTATGGACAGTTTCCTGCAGTTTCAGAAGCATTGGGTGGGGAATTTGCAGTTTTCTCTAGGATTGTTGTCGAAGTTTCTGGGTGATATGGATGTGTTGCTTCAGGATAGTAGCCATGGGACCCCACCACAATTTCGAAGACTGCTGGCTTTGCTTTCTTGTTTTTCAACAGTGTTGCAGTCCACTGCTTCTGGGTTGCTGGAGATGAATCTACTTGAACAGATAAGTGAATCTCTTGGCAAGATGCTGCCTCGGCTGTTGGGATGCTTATCGATGGTTGGGAGGAAATTTGGGTGGTCAAAATGGAGTTCAGACTTGTGGAAATGCTTGACTCTCTTGGCCGAGATATTTGGTGAAAGTTTCTCTGCGTTTTACACTCTTGTGGTTGATATCTTATTTCAAAGTTTGGAAATGAGCGGTTCAACTCGACCTGAAGCTGAGAACATTACCCCCTCTCAAGTTCATGGGGTTTTTGAAGATTTTTAGAAGAGGATTTTATTGAGTCTCTTAATCTTAAAATGATACAAGTAATTACATAGAGTATATATACACAATTTGGCTGCACTATTGTGAGTTCAGTCACCATGTATGAATGCAGTCCATGCATTCAACATGGATGAGCTGCTGTAAATCTATGACTGGAAATTGTCAACTAAATCAGCCACCATGTATGAATGCAATCCATGCATTCAACATGGGTAGGCTGCTGTAAATCTATGACTGGAAATGTTGTCCAGTTTGGCTGCTGTCCAAGTTGGCTGCTGTCCAACTTGGTAGCTGTCCATCTTTACTGCTATGATATTCAACACTCCCCCTCAAGTTGGTGCATAGATATCACACATGCCCAACTTGCAAATCAACGTGTGATAGGTCTTCTTGTTGAGTCCCTTAGTGAACACATCAGCGAGTTGTTTTTCAGACCTTACATGAGATAAGCTCAAGACACCATCAACCAATTTCTCCTTGATGAAGTGTCGATCAATCTCAATGTGTTTTGTCCGATCATGTTGAACTGGATTCTGGGCTATACTGATGGCAGCTTTGTTGTCACAAAACAAGGATAATTTGTCTGCTGACAAGTTTAATTCCTTCAATAATTTTTGTAACCATAGCAGCTCACACACACCTTGTGCCATTGCTCTGTATTCTGCTTCAGCACTTGATCGAGCAACTACACTTTGCTTCTTGCTTCTCCAAGTGACTAGGTTTCCTCCAACAAAGGTGCAGTAACCAGAGGTGGACCTCCTATCATCTGGAGATCCAGCCCAATCTGCATCTGTAAAGGCTTCAATTCGAAGATGACCATGTTTGGAGAAGAGTAGGCCTTTGCCAGGGGCTGACTTGAGATATTGCAGAATGCGAAAGACTGCCTGTAGGTGAGGCTCCCGTGGATCGTGCATAAATTTGCACACTAGGCTAACTGCATACGCTATATCTGGTCTAGTATGCGATAGATAAATCAATCTACCCACTAATCTCTGATATCTTTCCATATCAACTGAATCACCAGTCTTTGCTTGCAGCTTATGGTTGCTCTCAATAGGAGATTCTATGGGTTTACATCCCAACATACCAGTTTCTGCCAATAGATCTAGAATATACTTTCTTTGAGAAATGAATATGCCTTTATTAGATCTGGCAACTTCAATTCCCAAAAAATATTGTAGTTTTCCTAGATCCTTGATCTCAAACTCCTTGGAAAGAAGCTTCTTCAAATGAGTCATTTCTTCCCTGTCATCTCCTGTCATCACTATATCATCAACATAAACTATGAGGAGAGTGATCTTACCCTTATTATGTTTGAAAAATAAGGTATGATCTGCATTGCTTTGTTGATAATTGAATGAGAACATTGCTTTGCTGAATCTATCGAACCAAGCTCTGGGAGATTGCTTTAGCCCATAGAGTGCTTTCTTTAGTCTGCAAACCTTTCCTTGCGCTCTTTCATCATCAAATCCAGGAGGAATCTCCATATACACTTCTTCCTCTAGGTCACCATGGAGGAATGCATTTTTTACATCAAACTGCAGTAAATCCCAGTCGAGGTTGGCAGCACAAGAAAGTAAGATCCTGATTGTGTTCATCTTTGCTACAGGGGCAAACGTCTCCTGGTAGTCCACTCCATAGGTTTGAGTGAATCCCTTGGCTACTAGTCTAGCTTTAAACCTTTCGACGGAACCATCAGCCTTGTGTTTCACAGTGAATACCCATCTACAGCCAACCAGTTTCTTTCCATGTGGAGGAGTGATAAGTTCCCAAGTCTCATTTTTTGCCAAAGCTTTCATTTCCTCCACCATTGCTTCTTTCCATTGGGAGTCTTTGAAAGCTTCCTTCCAATCCTGTGGAATAGACACAGAAGACAGGGACAAGGCAAAAACTCTATAGCTGGGTGACAAGGAATCATAAGAGATAAAATTAGAGATGGGATGTTTAGTACAAGCTCTGACACCTTTTCTTTGGGAAATAGGTTTATCTAAATCATCAAAAGGTAACTCACCAACAGAGATTGATTCATGACCAGAAGTAGGTTGCATGATGGCTTCTGTTGTCTTGTCTCTCCTCGAGTATCTCAACAAATCAGGCTTGTCCAATCTACTAATTTTCTCCCCCTGTCTACTTGTTTCTCCTTCAACTCTCTCTTCAGAATTAGAATTATCCATTGGGGTAAGATCCTGAAGCGTTACAGAACTAGGTATCACCTCTTCTTCATCATTACTCTCCTCCTGAAGAGGTGATTGGGATGGGTTGAAGTAGGGTTCAGTTTCTCTAAAAGTGACATCCATACTAACAAAGTATTTTCGAGAAGGAGGATGATAACATTTATAACCTTTTTGGGTTGAAGAATACCCAAGGAATACACATTTTTTTGCTCTTTGGTCTAGTTTCGTAGTTGTCCTGCAATGAACAAAACAGACACACCCAAAAACTTTTGGAGGAATGGTGTAGCTATTTTTTCCTAGTAAGATTTCCAAGGGACTTTTAAAGTTGAGTGCTTTTAGAGGCATTCTATTGATAAGATAAGCAGCTACTAGAATTGCATCCCCCCAATACATTTTTGGCAAATTCATAGTAAACATAAGTGATCTAGCAACTTCCAACAGATGCCTATTTTTTCGTTCAGCCACCCCATTCTGAGCACTAGTGTAAGGACAACTAGTTTGATGAATTATACCATTGAGGTCCAAGTACTGCCCAAATTTACTATCCATGTATTCTGTGCCATTATCAGTCCTTAAAATTTTTATCTTTGTATCAAATTGATTACAAACCATTTTATGGAAGGACTGAAAACACGAAAAAACATCACTTTTGGCTTTTATTAAATATACCCAAGTCATCCTCGTGCAACAATCAATAAAGGTGACAAACCATCGACTGCCAGACAAGGAGACAGTCTGAGTGGGTCCCCAAACATCAGAGTGGATAGTCATAAAGGGAACAGTGCTTTTGTTGTTACTTAAGGGATAAGAGTTTCTAGTATGCTTGGCAAATTCACACGCATCACAAAATAGAGAATCAAACTGAGTCTTTAAAAACAAATCAGGATATAATTTTGCTAAGACAAAAAAGGAGGGATGCCCTAACCGTCTATGCCACTGTATTATTTCCTGGTTAACATCCTTATTTCCCCCAAAATAGGCCAGAACTGAATTTGTACCGTCCTCCAACATGTATAAGCCATCATGCAATCTACCACTACCAATCATCTTCCCTGTTTGAAGATCCTGAAAGAGACAATAATCAGGAAAAAATTCAATTTTACAGTTTAGAGCTTTGGTAATGGAACTGACAGATAAGAGATTAACAGGGGATTTAGGAACATGGAGTACAGAAGATAGCTTTATGTTGGGAGTACAAAGAATGGAACCTGTTCCAGAAATAGGAATCACTGAGCCATCGGCTATTCGGACATTGTCATTTTGATTGGAAGGAGTATAGTTAAGGAGTTTCTTAGAGCAGCCTGTCATGTGTCTATTCGCACCAGAATCAACAATCCAAGGATTAGTTTTAAGGTTGGAAGCATTACCTGACTTCACAAGATTAGATTTTGCGTCAGAGGAAGATTCAACTTGCGACAACAAACGCTTGAGATGTTGGATTTCATCAGATGAAAAAATCTCATTAGGAGTAGTGTCTGTAGATAACTCGACGTTTTCTGACAGATTTGCACGTGCCCTTGTTGTAGTGACTCGTTTTCCTCCTCGACCGTTGTTGGGTCGCCCATGTAATTTCCAACACATCTCCTTTGTGTGTCTTGGTTTTCCACAGTAATCACAACGAAGATTATCCCTTTCAGAAGGATTCACCTTAGGTTGCTCATAATGACCAGTAGCAGTCAAACCCGCCTTTTCAACTGGTGTTGTATAGAGCATTACGCTTCTTCTGCTTTCTTCTTGCTGAATCTGGGAATATGCTGCCTCAATAGAAGGAAACGGGATTTTACCAAGGACATTAGCTCGGGTTTGATCATACTCATTGTTCAACCCAGCTAGGAAATCATAGACCCGTTCCTTCTCAATCATCTTCTGAAATTTGGCTGCGTCTCCAGAACAATCAGCTTGGAAGTCTTGATAATAATCCAGCTCCTGCCATAAGCCACGGAGTTCAGAATAATACTGAGAAATTGTCATCTCACCTTGCTTCGTGCCATGGACTTTGCTCCGAATCTCAAAGATTTGGGCATCATTCCCTACTTGCGAGTAGGTAATAGCAGCGGCATCCCATATTTTTTCTGCTGAGTCGAGCAACAAATATGTTTTGGAAATAGGCGGCTGCATTGAGTTGAGAAGCCATGCCATCACAAGTGAGTTTTCCGAATCCCAACGATTAAAGATGGGATCTGTTTCTGCTGGTTTCTTTTTAGTACCAGTAATGTAGCCTTGCAATCCTCTAGCTTTGATGAACAATAAGCAAGACCTTGACCATGCAAGGTAGTTGATGGTGCCATCAAGCTTTACTTGACTGATTTGCAAGGAGGGGTTGTCAGAACTAGTGACTGAAGTTTTCTTATCATCTGCCATCTTTCAATAATGAGCAGAAAAAGAACAAAAGAAAAATTTGAATCGATAGTGCTTGGAGAGAAAAAGAACTCAATCTCCAAAAAATAGCACTTGCTCCGCTACCATGAAGATTTTTAGAAGAGGATTTTATTGAGTCTCTTAATCTTAAAATGATACAAGTAATTACATAGAGTATATATACACAATTTGGCTGCACTATTGTGAGTTCAGTCACCATGTATGAATGCAGTCCATGCATTCAACATGGATGAGCTGCTGTAAATCTATGACTGGAAATTGTCAACTAAATCAGCCACCATGTATGAATGCAATCCATGCATTCAACATGGGTAGGCTGCTGTAAATCTATGACTGGAAATGTTGTCCAGTTTGGCTGCTGTCCAAGTTGGCTGCTGTCCAACTTGGTAGCTGTCCATCTTTACTGCTATGATATTCAACAGTTTTAAAAACTAATCTTCAGCTATTATCTCTACAGAAACTAGGTCTTCTCCCCTCCTCAGTGCAGAAAGTATTACAATTCAATGCACCAATATCTCAGTTGCGTTTGCATCCAAATCATCTGGTGACAGGAAGTTCTGCTGCCACATATATTTTCTTACTTCAACATGGGAATGATGAAGTTGTTCAACAGGCATTGAATTTGCTGATTGAAGAGTTGGAGTTCTTGATGGGTATGCTTCAAAAAGGTTTGGCTGTTGAGGATGAAGTTAGTTGCATTACAGATTCTAAATCCTATTCAAAATTTGAGTTGTTTGCACTAATGAAATTTGATTTGAAAGTCTTGCTAGTTTGTATTTCCTTTAATGGGGATGGCAGTCTAATCTGCCAACCAGAAACTGCTGCCATTTATCTGAAAAGGTCAGAAAAATTGGTCTCATTTCTTATTGAGAAGTTAGATCCATTCAGTCAACCTATCCAGGCATATGTTGAGTTGCAAGTCAATGTTATCAAGACAATGCAGAGGCTAACTGCAGTTGAATTCTTGAGCAGTTGTTCCATGAGGAATCAGACTGTCAAGAAATCCTTTGAGGATGCTAGTGTTACTGCTGAAAAAGTTGATGATCTTAACAGCCTCAGAGATGGTCTTTCTACTTTGATTGATGAGCATATGAGGAAGTACAGTGTGTTTATTGTCAAAGCATTACATGTTTCTTCCCCTCTTGCAGTTAAATTATTAGCCCTGGAATGGATCCAAAGATTCTCTGAGAATCTTATTGCCCTTTATGAGAATATAAATGACAAAACTGTTTTCTACAACGCATTTGGGTTTATAGGAAGCATAGGCAATATTTTACTCTTGGTTTTTTATGCTGCATCTGATAGGGAGCGGAAAGTGAGGTTACATTCTGCATTAGTTTTGGAGGCGCTCTTGCAGGCAAGACTCATAGATCCCGTTTGCTTTTATCCCGTGTCGGAAGTAGTTTTAGAGAAGCTTGGCGATCCAGATGTTGATATAAAAAATTCATTTGTTAGACTTCTTTCACATGTGTTGCCTACAACAATTTATGCATGCGGCTTGAGTGACTGTCAAGCATTCATGCTTTGTAGGTCCCATGCCCTTCTATCAGGAACTAATTCTAACCTGCACTGGAAGCAAGTATTTGCCTTGAAGCAGCTACCGCAGCAGGTTCAGTCACAGCAGCTTGTTTCCATTTTGAGCTATATTTCACAACGATGGAAGGTGCCTCTTTCTTCTTGGATTCAGCGGCTGATTCACAGCTGTAGGAGAGCAAAGGACCTTTCTCTTGGTCAACTTGAGGAAACAAAATTTTTTGGTGCTAATGCTCAGTGACTGGACATCAAAGTGGATGAAGATATTCTTGAGAGGGTCTGCTCAGTGAATAATTTGGCTGGTGGTTTGTGGGCTATACATGAGGCGGCTAGATTTTGTATTTCAACTCGCCTTCGGACTAATCTTGGTGGGCCAACACAAACTTTTGCAGCATTGGAAAGAATGTTGTTAGACACTGCGCACATACTGGAGCTTGACACTGAACAAAATGATGGAAACCTTAGTATAATTGGCTCTTCTGGTGCGCGCTTGTTGCCAATGAGGTTGCTGTTGGATTTTGTTGAGGCCTTAAAGAAGAATGTATACAACGCATACGAAGGATCAGCCGTTTTACCATCTGCTACTCGCCAGAGTTCCCTGTTCTTTCGAGCAAACAGGAAGGTCTGTGAAGAGTGGTTTTCTCGTATATGTGAGCCAATGATGAATGTGGGATTGGCACTACAATGTCATGATGCTACAATTCAGTATTGTAGTCTGCGGTTGCAGGAACTGAAAAATCTTTCAGCTTCTTCTTTCAAGGACAAGCCCAAAGCACATGCGTCTGAGAACCTCCATAATATGAAGGATAGGTTTTCTGGAGATGTTATGAGGGTTTTACAACACATTGCCTTGGCTCTTTGCAATAATCACGAATCAAAAGCTTTGATTGGTCTACAACAATGGGCTTCAATGACATTTTCTTGCTTGCTCGCAGATGAGAACCAGTCTCTGAGTCATGGTGAAACATTGGGTCCTCTTGCATGGATCACTGGTCTGGTATACCAGGCTGAAGGAAAATATGAAAGAGCCGCTGCTCACTTCATTCACTTGCTACAGAATGAGGAATCACTTAGCTCCATGGGTTCTGTTAATATACAGTTTGCTATTGCACGTATTATTGAAAGCTATACTGCTGTATCTGATTGGAGGTCTCTGGAATCGTGGCTCTTAGAGTTACAGGCACTTCGTTCTAGACATGCTGGGAAGAACTATTCTGGTGCACTAACTACAACAAGCAATGAAATTAATGCAATTCACGCATTGGCACGTTTTGATGACAATGATTTTCAGGGAGCGTGGGCATGTCTGGATTTGACTCCTAAAAGTAGCAGTGAACTCACACTTGATCCTAAACTGGCCTTGCAAAGGAGTGACCAAATGCTTTTACAAGGTATGTTGTTTCTTGTTGAGGGAAAGTTAGACGAGGTGCCCAATGAAGTAAATAAAGCTAAGTCAATGCTTGAGGAAATATTATCTGTACTACCACTTGATGGTTTGGTAGAGGCTGCACCATTTGCCACTCAGTTGCACTGCATCTTTGCTATTGAAGAAGCTCTGTCTCAGAAGCTTAAGGGTATCCATGACAACTCAGAGCAGCATCAGTCAATGCTAATCTCATTTGTTGAGTCGATGAATTCTGTAATAAATAGGATTCATCAAGACTGCAGTTCATGGTTGAAAGTTCTCCGTGTTTATCGAACCAACTTCCCAACTTCTCCTGCAACACCAAAGCTTTGTTTGAGTTTGTCGAGTTTAGCACGTAAACAGGGTAACCTAATGCTAGCAAACCGTCTAAACAATTGTCTTAGAGATCAATTTTTGAGTCATTCTGAGGGGATAAACCATGATTTCTTATTGGCAAACTTGCAATAAGGGCTTCTTGCTCATGCATGATGAAAACAAGTTTGAAGATGCTTTTTCAAATCTGTGGTTATTTGTGCGTCCTTACATGGTTTCTTCTTCATCTATAGTTTCTGGTTCAGGTGATGCTATTTTGAAGGCAAAGGCCTGTTTGAAACTGTCAAAATGGCTGCGACAGGATTATCCAGATGTGAGTTTGGCAGATATTGTTCTTAAGATGCATGGAGATTTTAATATGGATGAAGTATCTTCCAATAGCAGAGTTGGACCTTTGCTAAATGTTGAGAAACCAAGCTGACAAGTTATTATTGAGGAAATGGTGGGCACAGCTACAAAATTGTCAACACAACTCTGCTCCACAATGGGCAAGTCATGGATTTCTTATGCCTCCTGGTGTTTCAGTCAAGCTAGAGACTCTCTCTTTACCCCACGTGACACTGTCCTCCACTCATGCTCTTTCTCTTCTATACTTCTTCCAGAAATTTTGCCTGAAAGATTCAAGTTGACTGAGGACGAGAGGGGAATAGTTCAATCTATAGTCTGGCGTGTTTGCCAGAGGGGCATTGATGCTTTCATTGATGGAGAAGACCAGAAATGTTGGCTCGATTCTGTACAACATTCTAAAAGTAATAGCCTTGTGGTGCAGCAAGTAATGGACATAATGGAAACTGTAGCTGGTGCACCTGGTGCAGAAATCTCTAATGGGGAGTCCATTTCTGTTACTTTAGCATCTCAATTGCGGACTTCCTTGCTATTTACAAATGGTGACCTGGAAGAAACTGACCTATCATCTGCTATTGATGATCTAGTTAATGTTTGGTGGTCCCTAAGGAGGCGGCGTGTGTCTCTTTTTGGTTATGCAGCTCATGGTTTCATGCAATACCTTACATATTCATCGGCTAAGGTTCCTGATTTTCAGTTAGCTGGTTTAGAGAGCGAGCAATTAAAGCAAAAAAGTGGGAGTTATACTCTGAGGGCAACTTTGTATTTCCTACACATTTTTCTGAATTATGCAGTAGAGCTTGGTGATATAATTGAACCTGCTCTCTCAACAATTCCTTTGTTACCTTGGCAGGTTGGAAGCTCATGGTTTTTATATTTTTTTCATTGGTCTTGTTTGATTGATGCAACATCATACGCATTCTTCTGTTTTTTTGTTGTAGGAAGTCACTCCTCAGTTATTTGCTCGAATAAGTTCTCACCCTGAGCAAGTGGTTCGGAAACAACTGCAGGGCTTACTCATGATGTTAGCTAAGTTATCTCCTTGGTCCATAGTGTATCCGACTCTCGTTGACGTAAATGCTAATGAGGAGAAGCCTTCAGATGAGCTTCAGCACATTTTGGGTTGTTTGGTAATGGAACTTTTTCACTAATTTGTTAACATTGTTGTGCACTTTGTTCATTATAGGTGATATCAACTTGCATTTATTCCATAATTTGTATGCATAAATGTGTACTAGGCTGTAGGCATAGGTAACTAGCGTTTTAAAGCCAATCTTGTGCCTGCTGGTGTAGAACTGAGTGAACTATTGAACACCGAAATCCCTCCCTTTGCCCAGGAAAATCTGCTCAAGGTGCCCAGTTCCTTGACCACCCACTATCTCTCTCCTCTTTATGCCTGCAGAATTCAATACTATTTTCATAAGTTTCAGTTGTATGTGGATATGTTTGCATATGAGAGGATTTCAGGCACTTTAATGAAATTAGCAATTCAAAGGAAAACTTTGTGACAGTCTCATTTCACATCTGAAGCTAAAACTTTTAAGTTTCATTTCATATCTGAAGCTTATTACCTTTTTTTGTGACTTATTGCACCGATTGCCCTAACTTTTTTTACGAGTCACTGGTGTTTCTAGTAGAGTATTAAAAAAAATTATATGTTAAAGCAGAACTTTGTCTCATGCAGAGGGAGCTTTACCCTCGATTAGTTCACGATGTCCAACTAATGATAAATGAGCTTGGAAATGTAACTGTTCTCTGGGAGGAGCTATGGCTCAGCACACTTCAAGATCTTCATGCTGGTAACCCTTGCTTAAACATTCAGCCTTTTGTATCACAGTGCCATTCTTAAACACTGCTTTTTATGATTGCATGATGTATCATAGTTGATTTTACCTGATCTGTTAGGAAGGTTTCATATGTCATCACATTAAATGGTATATAACTTGCAAACCTATTAAAAATGAACTACCTGTGTTGATGGTAACCTGAATGTGTGTAAAGCAGTGAGAAGAGTTTTCATATTCAGTATGATTTTAACCTATTTATTGTTTATGTATAGCTTATTCTTCAAGGGTAATTATATATTCTTGCAAAGTTGTTGCATAATCCCAAAATCTTTGTTATTTGCATGAATGAGTATGGATTTTCACCTTGTTGTGCTACTTTTCCACTTTAAGCGTCAGTGCGCACTATGTGGCTGCCTGACTAATTATCTTTCAGATGTGATGAGACGCATACATCTGCTGAAAGAGGAAGCTGCACGAATTGCAGAGAATTCTACCTTAAGTCAAAGTGAAAAAAATAAGATAAATTCTGCCAAATACTCGGCAATGATGGCCCCCATAGTGGTCGCCCTGGAACGTCGCCTGGCTTCAACATCTAGAAAACCTGAAACACCTCATGAAATATGGTTCTGTGAGGAGTATAGAGAAGTCTGAGATCAGCCATTTTGATATTTAAGATACCTCCAACTTCTGCTGCTGCACTAGGAGACATATGGCGGCCATTTGATGAAATTGCTTCGTCGTTGGCATCCTACCAGAGAAAGTCATCAATATCTCTAGGAGAAGTTGCTCCCCAACTGGCTTTGTTGTCATCTTCTGATGTTCCAATGCCTGGTCTTGAGAAGCAGATTGCAGTATCCGAGTCTGATAGAAATCTCACTTCAACACTTCAGGGAATTGTTACAATTGCTTCTTTTTCTGAGCACGTGACCGTCTTGTCAACCAAGACAAAACCCAAGAAACTTGTTATACTTGGTTCAGATGGTAAAAAATACACGTACCTTTTGAAGGGGCGAGAAGATTTGCGCCTTGATGCGAGGATAATGCAGCTTCTGCAAGCAATAAACGGTTTTTTGCATTCATTTTCTGCTGCTCGTAGACACTCTCTTGACATTCGTTATTATTCTGTGACTCCAATCAGTGGTAGGGCAGGTCTTATCCAGTGGGTTGATAACGTGATAGGCATATACAGTGTCTTTAAGGATTGGCAAAACCGTGTGCAAGTGGCCCAGCTCTCAGCAATGGGCCCAGGCAATGCAAAAAACTCTGTGCCTCCATCTGTTCCACGGCCGAGTGACATGTTTTATGGTAAAATCATACCAGCACTTAAAGAGAAAGGCATTAGGAGAATCATTTCACGAAGGGACTGGCCTCATGATGTAAAGCGTAAAGTTCTTCTGGATCTGATGAAGGAGGTACCTACACAGCTGCTTCATCAAGAACTTTGGTGTGCTAGTGAAGGGTTCAAAGCCTTCAGCTCAAAATTGAGGAGGTAATCCTTCAGGAACTGAAAAATGTTCCATTTTTTCTTCTCTAAAAGGCTTTACATGCACAAGTATGAGCTTTGTGAGGCTGCAGATGCTGTGATGCTATTTATGGGGTTGTAGATGCCATAACCCTATTTTATGCTAGCACTTGGTGCTCCTTAAAAGTCACTTTGAAACTATCCTGAATTGTTTTTGCCTCTGGCTTTTATTGTTGGATGAAATTGGTTCTTCAAACAATATCTGGCTTTCACAGGATAATGTGCAGAATGGATATGATTGCATAGCTGTCTGTTCTGCTAAGGAACTTAGAATCGGATATCATTTCTGTTACAAGATTATTTTTTTTGAAATTTTGTTTATACGACATGGCTATAGGTATCCCCACATTCCTCAGAACTAAACTGACCATTGTGTTCTCCAATTGTAGGTATTCTGGAAGTGTGGCAGCCATGAGTATGGTTGGCCACATCCTAGGCCTTGGTGACAGGCATTTGGATAACATTCTCGTAGACTTTTGCAGTGGGGATATTGTGCATATTGATTATAATGTTTGCTTCGATAAAGGGAAAAGATTAAAGATTCCAGAGATTGTTCCTTTCCGGCTTACCCCAATTGTTGAAGCTGCTTTAGGCTTGACTGGTATAGAAGGTGCCTTCAGAGAAAACTGTGAAGCAGTTCTTGGTGTTCTGAGGGAAAACAAGGACGTACTCTTGATGTTATTAGAGGTGTTTGTTTGGGATCCACTCGTAGAATGGACACGAGAGGATTTTCATGATGAAGCAGCAATTGGTGGTGAAGAAAGAAAGGGCATGGAGTTGGCAGTTAGCTTGAGTTTATTTGCATCTCGAGTGCAAGAAATTCGCGTCCCATTGCAGGTACTTAATTTCCATGATCCCTTGCCTTGGATGTCTTCTTTGTACTGTAGAAAAATTGAAGTGTTGCCTTTTGGGTTGTGACATGCACCTTACCTGTATCTGTTGAATAAAAACATTTCTAATTTTCCTAGACTTGTTTGCTCATGTGCATAGCCTTATTGCTTGGGGTTCTTTACATGTTTTGGTAGCATAATTCTAAAACTTGAACCTGCTGTGAAATTTCACAGCCATAACGGTACTTGGAATTTTGCATTCTGTGATTCAGTTAGTTTTCTTTTTATCTTGCACTAGTTCAACTATTAAATCAATACAGGAATCTTGACGCCTTCTGATTTTGAGCAGGAGCATCATGATCTTTTATTGGCTACCTTACCTGTTGTTGAATCTGCTCTTGAGGTAAAGGAAAGGGGTAATGCCCCATACTACATACTCTCTTCTTCTTTTTCCTGTGCAAGAATTCAAATTAATTCTGAGATGTAAGGCTCAGTAGTATGGCTGATACTTTGTCTCTTACATCTGCTGTTCTGGTTGCTGGAGTCCCACTGACCATAGTTCCTGAGCCCACACAAGCCCAATGCCAGGATATTGATAGGGAAGTTTCTCAGGTCATGGCTGAGCTGGATCATGGACTCTCATCTGCAATAACTGGAATCCAAGCATATTCATCGGTTTTGCAAAGAATTTTACCTCTAAATTATGTTACAACCAGCGCAGTACATGGTTGGATGCAAGTTTTGCAACTAACCTCAAATGTCGTTTCCTCTGATATCCTGTCCCTTGCCAGAAGACAAGCTGCTGAACTCATTGCAAAAGCACATGGGAACAACCTTGAATCTGTTGAACAAGTTCATGATGACCTCTGTTTTAAAGTGGAAAAATATGCAACAGACATAGCCAAAGTTGAACAAGAGTGTGCTGAACTGGTTAACTCTATTGGCTCAGAGACCGAGTCAAAAGCCAAGGATCGTCTTCTGTTTTCTTTTTTGAAGTACATGCAAGTTGCTGGTTTTTCAAGGAAAGAAGATGCTTCTTCTTGCCAGCTTGAACAATTGAAACATGATTCGGCCAGGGAGGACAAGATTCCACGAGAACTGGAAGACAAGAAGGATAAGGTACTGTCTATTTTGAATAGAGCAGTAAGTTTCTTGTACAATGAGGTTAAGCATAGGGTATTCAACATATTTAGTAATTCTGCTGGAGGAAGAAATGCATATGACAGGTGTGGAACTATTCTCTGTGAGTATGGAGCAAGTAGAGAAATGCACACTTGTGTCTGGTTTTATTAGCGAATTACAGCAATATCTGGGTAAGGACATACCTAGCTTGGACACAGATGTAGACCATGCAAGATATTATTCTGAAACTAACTGGGCTTCTGTATTCAAAACCATTTTACTGTCCTGTAAAAGCTTTGTGGGCCAAATGACTGAAGTTCTTCTAGATGTGATGAAATCTGCGATTTCATTGAATTCGGATGTTATGGATGCCTTTGGGATAATATCTCAAATCCGGGGTTCCGTTGAAACGACATTGGAGCAGCTTTTGGAAATTGAATTGGAGAGGGCATCATTGCTTGAACTTGAAAAGAACTATTTTGTTAAGGTTGGCCTCATTACTGAGCAGCAGTTGGCTCTGGAAGAAGCTACCATGAATGGTAGAGATCATCTTTCCTGGGAAGAGGCAGAGGAGCTTGCCTCCCAAGAAGAAGCATGTAGGGCACAGCTGGACCACCTCCATCAATCTTGGAACCAGAGGGAGATGCGGAATTCTTCCCTCATAAGGAGAGAGAATGATATGAAAAATGCATTGGTTTCAGCTGAAAACCATTTCCAAACTCTAATTACTGCTGAAGAGGTGGGGGAGCCACATGTTTTAGGAAGCAAAACACTTTTGACAAAGCTACTGAAACCTTTCTCGGAATTGGAATCACTAAATAAAGTACTGTCAACTTCCGGTGGTTTTCTCGCCTCTCACTCAAATCAATTTTCAAATTTAGCAGATTTTATGAGTTCTGGGTACCCACTGTCAGAACATATTTGGAAATTTGACAGTTTGTTAAACAACCAATCATTCTTTATTTGGAAAGTATTTGTGGTGGATTCTTTTCTCGATTCATGCATACATGATGCTGCTTCATCTGTGGATCAAAATTTAGGATTTGATCAGCTCTTCAATGTTGTCAAGAAGAAGCTTGAAGTCCAACTTCAAGAACATGTTGGTCGATACCTGAAGGACCAAATAGCTCCTGCTTTCTTGGCTTGGTTGTATAAAGCGAGTAGACATTTGAATCAATTAACAGAGGCAACAGAGGAACTTTCTCTTGACCCAGTGAAAAAGGATATTGGCTCTGTGAGGAAGGTTCAGCTCATGCTGGAGGAATATTGCAATGCACATGAAACTGCTAGAGCAGCAAGATCAGCAGCTTCTGTCATGAAAAGACAGGTAAATGAAATCAAGGAAGCTCTTCACAAGACTTGCCTAGAGATTGTTCAATTGGAGTGGGTATATGATGCATTGAACCCTTCACATAAAAGCAAAGTTACCTTACAAAAGTTTCTTGCTGCTGAGGATAGCTTGCATTCCCTTATTCCGAACCTAAGTAGACCCAAATTACTCGAAGTTCTTCAATCCAGTGTAACAAAAATGACTAGGTCGATGGACTTGCTCCAAGTTTGTGAACGAAGTTCTATTGCTGCAGAAGGGCAACTTGAGCGTGCAATGGGGTGGGCTTGTGGTGGCCCAAATTCTGGTACAACTGAAAATAACTCGACCAAAGTTTCTGGAATTCCTCCTGAATTTCATAACCATCTGATTAGGCGACGACAATTGCTATGGGAAGCTAGAGAAAAGGCGTCAAGTGTAGTCAACGTTTGCCTGTCAGTATTGGAGTTTGAAGCATCAAGAGATGGGATTTTTAGGATCCCCGGTGAGGTTTTTCCGCTGAGGACTGGTGGTGATGGCAGGATATGGCAGCAAGCTTACTTGAATGCACTAACAAAATTGGAGGCTACTTACCATTCATTTGCTCGTGAGTCTCCTGTCCTACTAAATGCTAACCTAATTGATATCACTTATACATGTATATGAACTCTTTGTATGATGAATGTAGGCACAGAACAAGAGTGGAAGCTTGCACAGAGCAGTGTAGAAGCTGCTTCCAGTGGCTTGTATTCTGCTACTAATGAACTCTGTGTTGCATCCCTTAAAGCAAAGTCGGCTTCAGGTTAAGATCCTTTCTTTACCTAATATGTATGTATGTGCATGTATGAATACTATAATGGGAATTGTTATAGAAGACTTTACTTTTATGATTTTATAGATCATTTTCTTGTAGCTGAAGATTATATTCCTGCATGAATAAGTAGTTTGATGCCACTAATATTGAACATTACTGTCATAAGAACATGGTTCATATGAAAAAGCTACAGACCATATAAAATTCTGAATATGTTGACTTTTATAAATGTATGAGTATTTAATTAAAGTAGATATATCATATTCAAGATCATTTGTTTAAAATAATACGTAATGAATCGTAGTGTATGAATTCTTTGATGATACACTAAAACATTGTGAAGACTCCAACCTAGAAGACTTTATCTTTGCTGTTGTTATAGATGCCCACTTATAGCTTATGCTACTTCATGAATGTGTGTCTTGCAGATGATCTACAGAGCACTGTTCTTGCAATGAGGGACTGTGCATATGAGGCTAGTGTCGCGCTATCTACTTTTGTTCGCATATCAAATAGCCATACTGCCTTGACTTCTGAGTCCGGTACCATGCTTGAAGAGGTATTATGATATTTGAAAATTCTGCTTTTTTTATTCCTTTTCCAGAGTGAACAATAGTACTAGAAAAGCATAATCAGCATGGTGTCTGTGGTCTAGGCCCTTTTTCAGCTATTATTAAGCATGTCTTCGAGCCCAATGAACATATGGGATCCATTGATGCATCTGTTTGTTTATTAGGTTACAGGTCTGTTGAACCATATTAATCAGAATGCTCATCTATAGCACCTTATTGACCCTGCATGTCTGTGAGTTTTGGTGGAGCCAGAATACATCTTATTGTTGTTACCCACACTGTGATGAGTTTGATGAGCATCAATACCTGTCACCAACCTACCTTTTTGTATTGCTTATGTTTAAGGGATCTATGCCACCCTTTTTAATCTGCGTGGATTGGGCTGGATGGTCATTTTGATGCCAGGTGCCTTGCTACTTACTGGGAATAGTTGCAGTGCTTTCTGTTTAGCTCAAACACAGTAGTTGAGGTTCTTTCCATCAAGTTGTAGGCTTATTCTGCTGGCAAGGCATCATTCATGTGACTTTTAGAAGACAAATCTGTTCACATCTTGTTACCACAACTTATCAAATAAGCTTAACAATTGAATCCAATTAGACAAAATCTTGATTACATTTCATTCTACGGAAGTGCCATCTTTTAACATATGAGAGACTCTCATGTAGTGCAAGGAGAGTTTCTCTTTGGGTTCTTTAAATTTGATGCTTTAAGTATTTAGGACGTCATCTTTAGATGATTATTGTGTACAAGAACAAGCACCATAAGCTACTCTGTCTCTGTCTTTTAGTCAATCTCATTATTCATTTACTGTTCGATGCCTTGTACGGCGTTTGCGTGGCTTATAATGTTATACTTCTCTATAGGTGCTTCCAATAACTGAGGATCTGCATGATGTTCATACATCTGGGAAGGAAGCTGCTGCGGTGCACCATTATCTATTGGGTGATCTATCAAAGGTTTTGTTCGACTCATATTTTTGTAGTTTTCTTGTTCTTACATTTGTGGTGGCTTACTTTCAAATTTCAGACAATCAACTTATTTTCTAATAATCGTATTCTAGCCTTTGAAACTGTATCCAATGGCTGCCTCTGTTTTGAGCAGGCAAATGCAGTTCTATTACCACTTGAATCAGTGTTGTCCAATGATGTAGCTGCCATGACAGATGCTATGACTAAAGAAAGAGAGACCAAGATGGAAGTATCTCCTATTCACGGACAAGCCATATACCAGTCTTACCGTCTGAAAATTAGGGAGGCTATTCAGATATTTAAGCCCTTGGTACCATCACTTACACGATCTGTCAAGGGGTTGTATTCGATGCTAACAAAGCTTGCACGTACTGCAAGTCTCCATGCAGGGAATCTTCATAAAGTAAAGTCTGATATTTGAGTTTCATACGGACTGCTATAGTTTGACAAAATGGCATTTTATTGTGCCGTTTTTCTTATCTCTTGATATTTTATTTCTTTTGACAGGCCCTTGAAGGACTAGCAGAAAGTGAGGAGGTAAAATCACAGGGAATAATTTTATCGAGGTCAGATCTTGATAATGGTGCCAATGAATTCGATAACAAGGGAAGTCAGAGCTTCTCCAGATCTGACAGTGGAAGCATTAATGATTTCCTTGGTGATATTGAACCTTCTTTGCAAGATAAAAGATGGATATCACCACCAGATAGCATGTACAGTAGCAGTGCAGAATCTGGCATTACGTCAGCTGAAGCAAGTCTACCTGGAAGCTTCAATGATCCAGGAGAAGTAACTGGACAGTTTTTACATGAATCTAATACCGGAGATGCAAATGATCCAAATTATGTTCCGTACTCAGAAATGGATTGCCATGGAATTGCGAACTCTAGTCAGTCAATAGACCAAATTGAAGAGATTAACAACAGTGATGGCAGTTCTTCTACGAAAGCTAGTGGTGTAAATGAACACCTAAAATCTTGTCCATCTCCAACTACTGAAGCAGTGACTGTTCCTACTGAGTCTTCACAACCACCAAATGAGGATAACCTTGGGACAAAGTTTGAGAGAAAAGGGAGATTATCATCATCAAACAATGTTAGGATTGAAGATGAAAACCAAGAAGCTCCTCATCCTAATTCACACGCTGGTAGTCGAGTGGCAAGGGGTAATGTCAAATATTTATCAATTGAATTCCCGTTTTATTGCCTTTCTATAACTGCCTGGAAGCCTGAAATTATGATGAAATCTTCTAGGTTTTAAATTAGTTCAGAGCATTACGAAATGTAGGTTAGAAATTTAATCTTTGATAATACCTGTCGCTAAGGTATGAATCGGTTCTCACACTACATGCAAGTTGAAACTAGAGGCTAGTGACGATATTTATATTGGATGGTCATTCCAGTGTCCTAATGTTTGCAAATATAGCCTTTAAAATCTGGCATTTGAGCTTGTCTTTTTTATTTTATCATTGTGTGAAACCGCTTTAGAAAATATATACCCTTTACAAATGTCCTAAATTGTTTTGCTCCAGTTTTTTCTTTTTGAGGGCACATGGGAATGATGTAGACTTGAATTTCAAATCATGTTTGTTATTTTGGTTATCCGCAGGGAGAAATGCTTATGCCATGTCAGTGTTAAGGCAAGTTGAGATGAAAATAGATGGCAGAGACATTGCCGACAACAGGTATATGTATTATTTTGAAATTCCGTTACATCTAGGGAAACTGGTGTTAACTCATTTTGTGGCTTCTTTTCTGCTACCTCAGGAAAGTTAATATTGCTGAGCAAGTCGACTATCTGCTAAAGCAGGCAATGAGCATAGATAACCTTTGCAACATGTATGAAGGTTGGACGCCATGGATTTGAACCGGTAAGGTCTGAGCCTTCCAAATACAGATGTGACATCGAAGGTAAAAGGCAGGGATATTTTAGTCTCATGGAGTTTCACTGTTTTGAGACACCAAATGGCTAGAGTGGTGGCGGGAAACCTAATCCATCACGAGCACTTTTGCTGCCTGACCTGTTGCATTAGACCGCCCCCGTCTTGTGGCTTCAAGCACCTATTTCCCACGACCATTCCTGCTTTTTGGTGAGTAATCGTGATGAATTAGAAACGGGCGTCTGTAAGGTGCTACTCAGGATTGTTCTGTTTGGACAACGCACACAGCTTTTAGGAATCGGACATCCTATGCTCCTGAGCTTGGAGGATGTGTGGATTCAGACGCTAGCCTGGCACCAAGGGATGTATGCATGCCCGCGGCGGAAATGTATGCTCGCTGGGTTGGTTTTCAACAGGTTGCTCACGATGGGAGAAGCAAACGACGCGTCTGCTGCATTCAAGGAGCAAGTCCAGTTTGCGGCAACTATCTGACCCGGTGGTGCATTACAGGAGTGTTCACAGTCAGATAACCGTATCTGTTGGTTATTTTACCTTAGATATCGAGCTTGAATGGATCCATTCGGACAGTTAATTTTTAATCTCGGTTAAGTCGGATATTATTTGATTGGTTATCCAATTCAATCAGTTTTGTTCGGTTGGATATATCGGTTATTTTAAGATTGGATTTCGGTTCAGTTATCGAGTATATTCTCCATATAAAACAATTTTGACACTGACTTCATTTTTTTTTGTTATTTTCATTTTTATGAGTTTATTTTAATAAAATTGAAATAGATTTATGTTCAGATCGGTTCAGTTTTGATTAATTGGTTATTTTTTGCTTGTCGATTCGGATATTATTGCACAACCCAGTTCACTATTTAGTGCCTGTTTGGCATTCTGGTTTGGTATCAGAAAGTTGGTTACCAAAACCAGAATGCTAAAAAGAGTGTTTGGTAACACTTTTTTAAACCAACTTCTAAAGAAGTTGGTTTAAAAAACCAAAGAAAACACCGGTTTTGAGGGCCGGAGCATTTTGCTCCAGCAGCCAAACCAGTGGTTCTATTGAAAACACGCGAAGTTGTTTTGGGTTTAATGAATTTTTCATAACCCAAAAATACCCCTCGGTATTTATTCTCATCGCGTCCATTTTTTCTTCTTCTTCCTCATTTGTTTCAAAAATTCTCACCTCGCTCGTCCGCAATCGGCCTCTCATCTCATCCATCTCCAGAAATCGATTTCAAACAACCTTGAAGACAAGAACCCATGGCAGTAATAAGGATCCAAATTAAAGAACGCATCAAAGAAACTCCTTCTCCTCTCACTCTCGGCCTCCTCACCGCAGCTCACCGCCGTCGGCATCAGATCTCGGCCTCCTCACCGCCGCTCACTCTGGTCGCAATCAGATCTGGGATTCCATCAAAACTCTCCTTTTTGGATCAATCGGATCTGGGTTCGCTTCCTTTCCACTCTGGGGTATGACCCTCGGTGATGGTAATTATGAGAAGGCAAGATGTTGGAACTAATTGTTAACCTCTCTTATGCCTGTTATTTACTGTCTGACTGTGTGCAAAAGTTATTTTCATTAGACCCGATTATGAAATAACTAAGGTTCCGCAGGTGTTGAGAAAAGTGGATGCTCTGAGGAAGAAAGTAGTGCATGTGGGGAAGAAAAGTGCCATGACTCCTATTCCGTGGACATGTTGTAACTAACAGCTGACTGCTTTGTGGACAGTCTTTAACAAAACGAGAGGCTGTTGAGCTGTTGAATGAGGTAAGTTAATAGATGCAAACTCCAAAACTGGGATTAGTTTGTAATAATAATAATATGTGATCAAAATTGCTGGTTTGTTGATGACATATAAGAGGACTAGCTATGCAAAGAGAACCCTGTTTTTGTTAGTGATCTGCACCTGCTGTAAGAGATTTTGCAGGATCAACTTAAGAGAAGATGAAGTTATTTTTTGTTGTGTCAAGTGAAATCATCATGGCCTACGCATTTTATTTTCCTTGATGTATCTTCCTTCAACTTCCTGGTCTCTTTTATACTGCAGAAACGTGCAATCCTGAACCACCAAGCTCTTACCATGAAGCATTAAATATGCGTAGAAGCAATTGCATGTAGTTGTGCTTTCTAAATGGTGACAGCACTTATAGCTACAATTACCTAGACTGATCGCAAATTATATTTCCTTCAAAATCTTGATATGTGGAAATCCATTTTGATGGATCATTTCTCTCTATTTCTGCATGTGTGTGTGCCAATGTATGTGCCAGTTGTGTTCCATTTGGACTGTCTAATGATTCTTGAATAAATATTTGGTAGCATGCATAGTATATTGATAAGCAAGTATGAATCCAGCTGCATGCTTCTACACTCTAATGAAAGCTAAGTTCTTGTGGCAATCTCTCGGCACTGTATTTATATTGCTGCATAGTATATTTATGTGTACTAATCCAGCTGCATAGTATATTTATGTTGCTTCTTTTGGTACATCTTATGTATTTGATCTGTGTAAATTTCACAGGCTGCAAAAGAATTTGAGTCAGAGCTTAAGAAAGATCCGGATCCTGTCGGAGAGTCTCCGATAGAGAGAACGGCAACAATCAATAATGAGGAAAATAAACCAGAAGTGGAAGTGTCTAGTGCAAAGGAGAGTGTATGAGATATAGAGCTATGTAGTTGGCAAGTTTCTGAATTTACTTATGTCCTAACCTCTGTACTTAGATCAGATTTGTGTGATTGGTAATGTTCAATTGTAGATCAGTGGGAAATAACCTTTGGGAATTGGGATGGTGAAATGGTTATGCATGATCAAAATATATAAATCGCAATTACATATTATTTACGTTACCATTATTTTAAATGTTATAATAATTGTAACTTTTTCGCAACAAATATATTTATTAGTTTATTAGTCTTTGCAAATTGAAGAAAATAATCACATTAATTTTTTTCATTAAAAAAAAGTGTTGTTGGAAGAAAGTTTGGCATAATTTATTATTATAAATAAAATGTTAATTATTTGTTTACGGAAATATATTGATTAAAAATATCTATATAGAGTTTACAAAATTTTTAATATAATGCTTTAAACCATGGTATTAATAACTTATATTTTTTATGGCATTAATAAGTTTAATTTATTTATTATATTAGATAAATATCAAATTATAAATAAATTGATTAAAAACATATAAAGATACTAAAAATATTAATTCTACCACTTGAAATGAATTATACCCTTTATGGTCATTTTACATTCCAACCATAGTTTTAAAACAGTTTTTACCAAACACCAAAAACAACTTCTGGGTTTCCCCACCCAACTTTTAACAAACATTTACCAAACAGCAAACTCTGTTCTGAAAAAGTTAGAAACTGACTTTTTTCCACTCAACTTTTTTCTACTCAACTTTTTTCCACCAAACCGGAATCCCAAACAGGCCCTTAGTCGTTTCGTTGGTTCCAACATGCCAAAATGCAATATTCTCCAAAGGCGCTCTCGCGTTTCAAGTAGCCAGCACCACTCGCACAGTTCAGCATATTTGGTATTGGATTGGAGATGTGTACTAGTATTCTTTTTTTCCTTGATAATCTTTACCATCACACAATGATTTTATAAACCTAAATTCTCATAAAAATAACTGTTTTGTACATTTTCAGTCATTTTATAATTGGCAAAAAGACATTAGGGGTCCCTGGACTCTGGAGTTTTATTTAATGGGAACCCCCAACTATTTTTTTATTTAATCACACCCCCGACCTCTTTACGTTTTGTTTAATAACAACCCTACCGTCACAGAATGCTGATGTGTCACCGTTATGTGCTTCGTCATGTGCTGACTGGATGCCACGTCATCAAGACATGTCAGCAACTTGCCACGTAGGTCCGTCCACGTGTATAAGCTTGCCACGTGTAAGTGGGCCCCACGACAGCCTAACCTCACCTTATCTATTTCATTGCATCTTCATTTGTCAAACGGCAACCCTAACCCTAACCTTCATCTCTTCTCTGCACCTTCTACTTCTCCAACTTCCAAACCCAATCAAACACCTCACCTTCATCTCTTCTCTACAGCTTCTACTTCTCCTACTTCCAAACCCAATCAAACACCTCACCTTCCTATCTTCCCTCTCTTTCTTTTTTCCTTCCTCAATACCCTAACCTCCACAATGAAACGCTCGCCATCCTCATCCTCACGGTCCTCATGCTCCAACGCCGAGTCACATTCCCGCAACGTGAATCACCGTCAAGCTTACAAGATCTCGACGATTGGGCAAAAACCTGTGTTGGATTTAGAAGGTCCACTTATTAGGTGTTTTTGTGGAAAAAAAGCTCCGCTCTGGGTTTCTTGGACCGATGTGAATCCAGGTAGGAGATTTGTAACATGTGCCTATTTCAACCGGTGTAATTTCCACAAGTGGGTAGATGAGGAGATGCAAGATCGAGCCAAAGAGGTCATTATTGGACTGAGGAACAGGGAGAAAGAATTGGTGGCAGGCATGGATTTGTTAGCTGATGACATAGAAGAACTGAGGCAAAAGGAGGTTAGGCTAGATGGTATAGTTACGATCTTGAAGAATGATGCATTGAAGTTGAAAGAGGAGAATGAGAGCTTGAAGTTGGATATTGAGAAGAAGCTGCGTAGAAGAAACCGGTCCTTTGTTTTGGTTTTGCTCTTGTGCATTTTTATTATTTGGTTTGAATGTTCTACTAGATAAACTACCAAACTGGTTTGAGAGCTTTGGTTGTTGAGTTCTTGTAACCATGTAAATTTAGTCAAATTAATAATATTTGAATGTTGAGTTTGAATCTGTTACACCAAAAAAAATTACACGAAATGTTGCGTTTAAATATTTTACGACAAAGAAATTTACACTAAACATTATAACGAAGAAATTTACACGAAATATTATAACGAAATAATTTACACGAAATATTTTAACAATTATACCAATTTACACGAAATATTAGAAGGAAATAATTAACACGAAATATTATAACGAAACATACATGCCTATATTATAACGAAATCATTTACACGAAATATTAGAACGAAATAATTTACACGAAATATTATAACAGAGTCATTAATAATTATCTAACGCGAATAACAACGCGAATACACTGTCTTAATAATATAATGTCTAATCCAAACACTTAACATCAAAGCTGTCACTACATATTCATCCTCTAGCTGCCTTCCAAAATTACAACATTTGGGCATAAATTACAGAAGATATATGTCAAAAAGAAGCTGCAACATGAATAGCCTTCACTAAATACTGCAGTCTTCACAAAATTAATGTAGAACAACCAAAATCTTTCAGTCTTTAATTTCCTTTCACACCACCAGTCCCACCAGCTCCATCTTCAAACCTCTTTGGTACTTTCAGAATTTTCTTAGACACCCTTCCCAGGCTGTGCACACATCACATCACAAGTTTAATGTTAGATACTCAAGATTTAAAATCTGCCATGTCCAGTCAAACAATTATAGTGAATACTCACATTATATATCATCACACCATTGGGGCAAAAGTGAATTCCTTCTCCCACAAATTTCTCCTTAGGTGGTCTACCTCTCTTTTTAGGTGGGTGTGGAGGTAACGCATTAGGATTCCTTGCAGGCCTGCCTCTTTTTGGTGCATCAATTGGTTCTGGTGGAGCAACTGGCTGGACAAAGCTTGATGCACCTCCACTTGAGTCATCACTCCCTCCTGTTAAGTCCTCTGCAGTTAGTGGAGGTTGTGACAATAATGGTACGTCAAATGCCATTGCTGCTTCTGGTTCAACTGGATCATCGGGCCTTGCTTCTTCTGCAACTGGGGCCTCTGCCCTTGCTTCTTGTGCAACTGGGGCCTCTGCCCGTGCTTCTGGTGCAACTGGGGCCTCTGCCCTTGCTTCTTGTGCAACTGGGGCCTCTGCCCGTGCTTCTGGTGCAAGTGGGGCCTCTGCCCGTGCTTCTGGTGCAACCCTCGTCTACAAAGAAATAAAAGGCAAGTTAACTTGTATGGCAATAGCAAGATGGATACGGAATACAATGTACGGCAATGAAAATAACTCACCTTCCTAGGGCAAGTTAACCTGTTATGTCCACGCCTAAAGCAGATCCCACAAGTCATCACAATCCCCTTCCTTGACATTCTTATGCCCCCACCTACAGCATCCTCCCAGTCTTCCAAAAATCTTCTTTTCTTGGGTCTTCCCCTTGTTGCAGTCATCTTTGGTGGTTGAATTGGCCCTTTGCCAGTCTGTGGCCAAAACTTGGGACCATTCACAGGTCTAATAGTGAACTTGTACGACTTCTGATACATGGCCTTCGTGTAGTAATTGCCAATATATTGTTCCACTGTCTCCTTATTGAACCTTATTGCACACATTGCATGCCCACATGGTATCCCTGTCAAGTCCCATAATCTGCAACTACATGTACGTTTTCTCAAATTGACAATGTACTTGTCATTCGTGTCACTAAGCCTACCCACCTCAATGCCAGAAGAGCAGGCATGAAGAATTCTGAATTCCCTGCTTATGTCTCTATTAACCTCAATCTTAGACCATATCCTACCCCCATAATCACCCTTAAAAGTATCCATAAATTTTCTCCTATCATTAGTCCTCCTTATAACCATAAGCCTAACCTTTTCTAGAAGAGACACTATTGACTTGAACCTAGCTGGCAAGATGAAACTATTAAAAGTTTCACACATATTATTATCAACAACATCTGACATGCAGTGAGTATTTGTGAAAAAGGCCTTACACCAAAGTTGTGGATTAGCTTTCTCAAAATCTGCCTTTGCATCACTTCCAAGATCCCCCAATTTGGACAGCTGCATCTCATAATCTTGCCGTGTGGTAGCTTTACAGGTTGCCCAGAATTGCCTTTGCAATGCAGAACCACAATTGTTTTTCCTCCATTTGGCAAAAATATGTCTTGCGCACCTTCTGTGTTCTGCATGTGGCATTAGGTCATGTATAGCTTTGACAAGTCCCTGAAAAAGACAAATAAAAGAATTTATTACATATAATGAAAAGGACAAGACAGTAGCAATAGTTCATTACATAAAGTACAAGCAAAAGGACAATACAGTAGCAATACCTTTTGTTGATCACTGCAAAATGTCCACCCACCACCTGTCCCCCCAGCAATATTCAGATCTCTCATCAACAATAAGAAGAACCACTTCCAGGTCTTCATATTTTCTTTCTCCACCACTGCCCATGCCAAAGGGTACATTTGATTGTTGGCATCCCTACCAACTGCTGCCAATAGTTCTCCCTTAAAGGGTCCTTTCAGGAATGCCCCATCTACCCCTAGGATAGGCCTGCAACCCATCTTGAACCCTTTCTTCATTGCAGCTAAACAAACATACATGTCTCTAAACACCTTGCACCCATCAACTTCTTCAGTCTCCAAAACAATAGTGCTACCCTTGTTACTCCTTCGTAGTTCTTCAACATAGTCTTCTAATCTATCAAATTTCAAATCCACATTCCCTTGTAACAGTGACATAATCCGATGCTTAGCCCACCTGCATTGAGTCATTGAAGACTCAATGGTCCACTTAGCATATACACCATCCCAGATCTCCTGTTGTGTCATTGCTAAGGCTGACAAACCTCTTTTCCTGATGAAATATTCAGCCATCACCTTGAAAGTTAACCTTGAGCTCTTCAACACTTCTTGACACAAATGAGAATGGTTTGGTTGGCAAGTCTTCACCTTCCAGTCGGAACTCCTGCGATCCATACTGCATAGAACCCTCCAATCGCAGTCTTCATCTTTACATTCTGCTCTGCAACGATGCCCTTCATCTTTCACATACTTAACATCTCTACGTTGGTGGAGGGCTAATTTGTCTACAGCCTGCTTGAATTGGGCCTTGCTTAAAAATCTGAGTCCAACATAAATAACAGGAACTTTAGATTCAGGTTTGTAAAAGTGCCTCTGCCTGACATGATCACCATCCTTTCTAAACCTGCCCCCATCCTCATTATGCTCTCCTTCATCAAACATGTTTTTTAACTCTTCAGACTCCATGACAGCTGCAACCTGCCCCACATGTCGTTTTAATTTTCTTGATTTCTCCAATAGTCCTTTCAATAAACGCCTCCCTTCATGCAACTCTTAGTCTTCATTATCAGTTAAATCCTCAACCTCCACTAAGTATTCTTCAGGGACCCGGAAACCATTAGCCTTGTTCCCCCGCATAGCTACCTCAATATCATTATCACCTATTCACAGCAAACACCAAGGAATTAAAAAATAGAATACACATGTTATTTGTTTAATATATTGCAACTATTATGTTTTCTTTTAAGTAGAATACCATGGACTCCACTAGCAGACATAAAGAGAAAAAGAATTTTAATATTACCTCCAAACTGATCACCATCAACATCTTCATCATGCTACTCATCATCATCACCTTCTTCCTCATGCTGCTGATCACCATTACCTTCTTCCTCATGCTGCTGATTACCATCACCTTCTTCCTCATGCTGCTGATCACCATTACCTTCTTCTTCACCAAGTTGATCACCATCAACTCCTTCCTCAAGCTGCTGTTGATCATTACCTTCTTCCTCACCAAACTGATCACCATCAACTTCTTCCTCAAGCTGCTGTTGATCTCCATCATCCACTCCAATCTCCACATTTAACTCATTCAGTCCTATATCCTCCATTAAATCTACCAAGAATTGCCCCTCTACTATTGCCTCCTCAATAGTATCCTCATCATCCCCTCCCAAACCTTCACCCTCATCCTGGACATAACCATCACTAACAACATCACCATTAACATTACGCATAATTCCAGCTGCAACCCTAACTTTTTGGCTCATTACGTTTCCACTGCAACAACTCTCGTCAATTCTAAACCCACCCACTTCATTTGCTCCACTGTTGATTTCATTCGCAGCAACACTCTCATCACCAGACTCATCACCAGAAAACAACTCATTACTCTTCATGTACTTCTTTTCCTCATTTACTAAACCAAGTCTTATACCCGTCAACATAGGGTTATCAGTAGACAACAAAGGGTGCATTTTATCACCATGTTCCACATAAATAATACCCTCACCACCAGTCTCAAAATGCCTAAGAAGTGGCATAATGCTAGCATCATCAGATATCTCAAAAATAGAAAACGAGTCTGGGCGTTTAAAATATAAACAATTTACGTTTCTAAACCCCATTGAAGCACACCAATTTAACAATAACAGGTATGTCATCGTGTCAGGATCAAAACTTTTTTCATCAACGAAACCCCCCACATATCTCAATTTATTACCCTTCCACAATAACACCCCACCAATATATAATTGTAGTTTGCCCATATAGACAACACTACAGAAACCCTAATCTATCGACAGGACCACAATGAAAGCAACGTTACCAAGAAAACGTACCCCACTATGAAAGATTCCAACAAAATAACGTACCAACAGATGCTCCTATACAACCCTCGTTCTAAGCAAAGCAGTAACGCACGCACGCGTTGTCTTCACCGCCTCGAAAATCAATCGCCCTCTTCAAACTGACTCCCTCAACACCACAGTGCATTTCGCTCAATCCCAATTGACGCTAGGTAAGGAGGATTGAAAGATGTTAGGGCTTTGTTTGTTTTACAAGATGCGAAGGAAGATTTGGGAATGGAAAATACAAAGGTTAGGGTTTCTATTGGAAATTGATTTCGGGAGAGGAAAGAGACGACTGTGAGCAAACGACAAGCCGACCGAATAAAGGTGAGGTTAGGCTGTCGTGGGGCCCACTTACACGTGGCAAGCTTATACACGTGGACGGACCTACGTGGCAAGTTGCTGACATGTCTTGATGACGTGGCGTCCAGTCAGCACATGACGAAGCACATAACGGTGACACATCAGCATTCTGTGACGGTAGGGTTGTTATTAAACAAAACGTAAAGAGGTCGGGGGTGTGATTAAATAAAAAAATAGTTGGGGGTTCCCATTAAATAAAACTCCAGAGTCCAGGGACCCCTAATGTCTTTTTGCCTTTTATAATTTAACAATACTTTTGTAACTTTTACGAACAATATTTTTTTCAACCACATAGCAACTTGGTACTTTTAGGATTAGATTTCTCGTTGAATAACTTTAGCTTGCACATTGAATGTTACGAAAACCCCCAGCCCATACCTCGGGCAATTTTTGTGTGTACGTTGAGAATAAAAGTCAAAAGTAATATATAATTTCTCAGATATAGGTGATTCATTAGATTACAGATTATCAATACTTTTATCAGTAGATTCGCAAGAAGTCATACTACCGACGAACAGCTTACTGGTTCAGCAAAACATTTAACTGCGTGAGAAAAAGTGTGTGCGCCTCTGTTTTAACTCAAGAAAACCAGCTTTCAATTTAATTTATTAAAAAAAGAAGAAAAAAAACTTATATATATACACACCAGACTAAACCCTTTTCTCATCACCTAAAATTCTTTGAAAAAATCTTTAGTCCTCTTCTCTCGTTTTCATAGCCTGTTGTTGCTATTAGTGCTTTTTTTCTAAAACAGCCAAAATTAAAATGTCTGGACTTGTGGATATATGGACCGCTGAGTCTGCCAAGCTGCGCGAAAAGGGTCAAAGCATATGGTCATCATCACCATCATCATCCAACGGGTCGGATCCTAAAGTTGATCATGGGTCTACTACCAGCAAAGTGGGTCAAGCACTAGAGGAACTGGAAGGAAGAACCACATCGCTGCTTGATATGTTTAGGGGCATCCCTGTCAATTCACTCTTGTTGTCATACTCCGAGGACTCCGTTTCAATGATGCTTGGACACTTTTGCCCCTGAACAACTTGCTTAATTACCAATCATCGCCATCTTACATGTTGTTTGTTTTCTTTTATTTTTTCCTGTTTTTTTAGTGTGAAGCTTTTGTTTGTATAAAAAGTGTTTGCTAATTAAATTTTATAGTAATAAACTTCCTTAATCAATTGGATTCTCAAAGATACCACCTATGCTTAAATTTTATCTATCCGATCTTTGAACTTTGCTTAATTAATTTATCAATTTTAACATCCCATTCACGAATCTAGCTAATTCTCATAAAACACGTAATACGTGGATATTAAATCTATCTAATTAGAAAATTAAATAAACTGCTCATTCTATTCCGTGACAATTTTGATGGAAATGAACGTGACATGTAGTTAGAGTGTCGAATAGTCCAATTGAGGAAAGTTCAATAATTTAAACAATTAATGGTATTTAAACTAAAATAAAATGATTAACTATATAGATTTATGGACACTTAAAGAGAAGCATATGGAGTTATAATTTAACTAATTGGTACATTTTATTTTTATAACGTAGATTATGGGTTCGATACTCATTGTTGTAATGATAATTCATAAAATATCCAATTTTTAACAATATAAAAAATATAAAAAAGGAAAAAAATAAATGAATTAAAAGAAATTGGATAAAAATGACAGCTGTGGGATTTGAACCCACGCCCTTTCGGACCAGAGCCTAAATCTGGCGCCTTAGACCACTCGGCCAAACTGTCTCTTGCTACTGATTATGAGGTTAAATATATATAATGGGTACCCATGTGATAATCAACCGGTCGGCTAAACTATTCTTTTTGTTTTTATTTCTCAATTATTTTACATGCCAAAGAAAGTGATTGGCTGGCCAGCCCACAGACTTTTATTAGCCTCGGAATATTCGTTCCACTAAACAGCAATTCCCACTTCTATGTGCCGTATAATGTATGTGGCGGCTATGTACATCACGTCACAAATATGTAAAACCACCAATAACATAACCACAAATATCTTAACATGTTACCAACAAAACAAAACGTTACTCTCACTCTTTAAATAAGACATTGACGATTTCAATTATGAGATAACATTTTCTATGTGCAAACCACAGATTTTTTGGTATTGGTCCCCGGTTGAAAAAAACCATTTCCTTCACACAAAAAATGCCAAAATAACTCTCACCAATGGTTTTCTTTCCTTCCAAACCCATCTCCCCCCTTCTATTTAAGCACAATGCCTCCTCTTCTGATTCCCATATTCTCATTTCTGAAAAGAAAAAAGAAAAAAGAAAAGAAGAAAAAGAAGGAAATTGCTTATTATTTTGCTTTTTTGAGTGCCGCTGAAAAATGTCAGCCATTGTTGAGGTGTGGGTGAGCGAGCTAGTGAAGCTGAAGGAGAAGGTCAAAACAAGAAAACCCAGATTCTTGTCAAAATCCAAAGAAGGAGAAGCTGCTCAAGAGAGAATGAACAGTGATAAAAAAGAGACCAAAGTGGTTTACAATTCTGAAACTACCATGTCTGAAGCTACTGTTTGCTTACTTATGGACAGATTTGCACCTTGGTGATTTACATAATTCAAATCAAGAATCAGTATAGCTACTTTAATTAGTCTCTTCTAATTTGTATCTATCCTACTTCTTTCTAGTTCTTGTACATCAGCTCGTAACTTGACAGCTTTTGCTGAATCAATCAAGTGAAGTTTTTCGTATAGGCAAAGAGATTCGAACACCGAGCTACTAAGCTCATTGTTATTTGTATCTTCCAAATTCCAATCTCAATTTCACCATTTGATTCGGTACAAGTTTACATGTTTGTTCCAAGTATTTATGATCTGAACTCTATCATCCTCCTATACATAAACCACCAAGAAAAGAAAGAAAAAGAAAAATTGTCACAGGCCACTTCTTGAATTTCTTTAGTGGACCTTTTCTGATATGAAATTGAAGCAAAAGTGATCAACAGGATGAACTAGCTTCAATGCTAGCTGAAGACATTTCAACATTATGGAAACTATGTTCTTCTTGTTCCCATTTCAGGATCTCCCTTGCATATCTAAGAGCTTCGTCGACATTGTCTGGTTCCAACCCGGTTGCTAGAGAAACATACAGCTTCTTGTCGGTGAGGGAATTGAACAATGTCTTGAACTTCATTGCTATGAACTGGAATGCGCGGTGAGCCAGCGGAGTATTCGTGCTTCCATTGCCAGTTCCCACTATCGGCCTGAAGTCTTGGAACCACTCGCATGCAGTCAGTGGAACCTGTTCGATCTTTTCTTCAAGCAGATCAAACTTGTTTAGTATTAGGAGGAACTTCTTGTCTTTAAAGGTTGGATGAGTCACAATGTTCTCGAATAACTGCTTGCTCACCATCATCTTGTTGGTCAGAACCCCAGTGCTGGATTTACAACCCTCATCGTAGTCGATCAAGGAAACACAGGATAGGACAATATCGACATCTTCAAACATTTCTAACCATTTGCAGTTTCCTCCAAGAGTTCTTGGATGTGCCCTGATAAGTTGATACCTGCAATTGTATAGTTGGTAACATTAGGTGTGGCTTGCACCTCTTTTGTAACAAGGAAAGAAAGACCATTATCCGCATTGCTTGATCGCAATTACTATCCAAAATTGAACTCTTACCATCCAAAGACAAAATCTAGTAGGCAACTGATTAGCAAAACATTAATAGGACTAACCTTAGGGAGGGATCATGTCCATAACCAATGGGCTCACAGTTGTCCTTAGTTGACTTGGGAAATGCAAATTCCATGTAAGATAGCCCCTTGGACGAGGTGATTCCCTCAGCATACAGTATGTCCATATCAGATGGTTTGTAGTCTGCCCTGGAAATCTCAACAGCCTGAGTAGGAGGACAAAAATCAGTTACTCAAGAAGAAATAAGATACGTCACAGACACAATCATACTCGAGGAACTTTCCTTGCTCATATCTTATTGAACCAACTGCTTTCAAAGATTGGCCATCAAGTAAACACAGTATAAAATGTTGTTGATTGATGAATCCTACTCTTACTATATCACTGGGATGAAATTAAAAAGGTATCCACTGACTTCTCTGAATGGCTTTCACATGCACGCAACATGAAAATAAAGCAAGGCTACAAGTACATAGTGAATAACCAATCCCATGTTCAGAATAACTTTAGACTAAACGGACCAACTAATCCAGTCAAAGTAGAGTTTATAGTTTTCTTCAACGAAAAGGGAGGAGTCTATATGGAAAGGAATTCAAAAAGTACAGAGATTTTCCAATTTGTATGACAAGGTAGCAACCAAGGACAAGAAGCTTGATCTCACCCGTTCTAGGAAATAAGTAGCAACTCGAGGCAGCGAGTCAATTTCATGCCTCCGGTTGTATGTGGCTTGGATGGCTGCATCTTTCCACAACTCCTCAACAAGAGGGGCATATTCACGAGATGCAGCAGGGATCATGGATTCAAGATTACCAGCCATCATTACTTGGAGAAGCCAATCTGAGAAACTCTTCAATTTTAGACTAATGGAGTAGGTAGATTTACAGTCGATCTGTGCCGTATTATCTGCTGGAAAAACACATGATTTAAAGTAAGTAACAAGAACTCCAACAAGTTGTAGTATAGAGGAGATTCTCAAGAAATATATATATATATATATATATATATAAAGGATACTTGGCAGTTCTTGCCCTTTACCACAAGAAAAGGGTAAATGCTAAAGAAACTAAGTTTTATGCATTCATAGCACACTGTAGACATTTCCCCAAAACCAACGAGAAAAGCAGTGTAAAAGCATAAGCTTCAAGTGGAAGAACATAAACAACCATTCACACTTTACCTGAACTTGAAGGACCACAATGGTTAACGAAACGCCTTCTCTTCCCAATCAAGCCTTCTGCTTCAAATCGTTCACGCCACTCTAGCAGTATACCAAGATAGCCATACAAATTGCATTGTACAATAGACTTGATACTTTCACGCTCATCTTCAGAAAAAGGAACTTTGTACACAATTTTTGCCTGAAACAAGCTTGCAACTAAGTCAATGCTTCAGTTTCTTCTATTGCCTCCCCAGTCAGAGAAGCTTCTAAGAAGGGACAAATCAATCCGAATGTCATCCATAAGTACTGCTTCCCTCCATTAAAGCAATAACAGCAAAACACAAAATGCTCTATCTCGTGAGAAAGGGCCTCAGCATATAGAAAAAAATACAACGGCACTTAAGCACTTCAGGTTATTTCATTCCCAGATCTTACCTGTTTAAATATTGTACTCGTGCCAGATTTTTCACAACCAACAAGAAGTAGTTTATGAAGTCTTTTCTCCTCGAATTCTTTTGGCATAACACCATTCACTACTTCAACACTTGAACTGGCAGTATCAGGAGGAGATGGCAGACGCAAGGCAACACAAATTAGCTTTGTTCTATACTGCAAAGAAAGCACGTCTTTTATCATCAAATGTTTGAATATAGAAGCAACTAAAGTGAAATAGTCAAGGCAATATGGGATCTAATTTAACGGAAGATTCATGGTTCAACTGCAAACGTACATTTTTCCATATTTTTCCTTTAATGTTATTCATTCCCTCTTCCTGGTAGGATCCATCTGAGCTAACCCAAAAGTGTGTCGCTCCTTCACATTTCACTCCAGCAAACTGCAAATGTTCAACAGGTAGAAAATCAATTTGACCTGCTCAAAAAATTAAACATAACAGAATAGCTTGATGGTTTCCAGGACATCAACCTTGAGCATGAGGAGTTCTCCTTTAGTTATCCTGCGATTATTTATCATTATGTTTGTGGTTCCATTGCTTGCATCTGGACAGATGTGACCTCCAATGTCCAATTGTGGACTTATTATTTGGCAAGGCTTTTCTCCTTCCTGTTCAAGGATGCAAGAGTCATAAATCCAATGTGATACAGCAAATGGTGGTTACCGTTTCCCGAAGTGGAAAAGGGTGAAAACCGCAAAAGGAAGAAGAAAAATAGAACACGGAAATTGATATTCACCTTTCCCCATAACCCAGATACTTTATCATACCAATAGTGTCCTGGTTTAAGCTTTCCTGGCGGGTTTGGGCAGCTCTGTAGATCGGATAGTTCCCGTTGAGAGAGACGCTCATGATTTACATATATAAGTTCCGGCGGCAGCTGATTCATAGCACAAGACTTCTCAGAGCTCATTATACGCTTAATTTCCAGTTGAGGCAATAGTTGCTTTAACATCCATGAAGATCTCCCCAAGCTTTTTCGATATGCCTCATCAATCCTTTGACCAATACAAGAAATGCATTTCCTTCCCTCTGGCATTGACCCCATTGCTCTCAGGAGACAAGTGTAACAATATTTTGCTCCACAAACAATGCAGGCCTCTTTCTCAGTAAACTTATTTCCTTTCAAGCACCGATAGCATGTCCCTTTCTTCCCCGGCCTTGGAAAGTACGACCTTGCAGGGCTACTACTTTCAGCCACAGAGACATCAGATTCTTCTTCCTCAAGAACATCGTTTGAATCAGGATCGCGGAATGTTACAGCTGATGGTCTTTTGACATGGCGAGGAACTTCTTCAATATGATCCTCATCTTGGCCAGAAAAAATCTCAGACGAATTAGAATGACTGGACGAACTTTCAGATTCTATTATCTCACAATTGATGGAATTCATATAATCTTCAAATTCTCCACGTGCATCTTCTGTACTGTGGTCAGGTGATTCTAACACTCTCCCTGATGATTCTGGACAGCCAACACAACCTTCATAAAACCCCAATCTACCTGAACTCTCTATTCCATTAGATAGTTTCGGCGTGGGCATGTCACTACTTGCACCACACATTATACCAGAGCTTCCTATTCTATCAGAGGACTTAGTTCCATAATCAACACCACTTTCACAACGTAATGATCTCGACTTATCTACCCCATTGGATGACAATTCACACAACCTACAATTTCCATTCAACACCCCATTCGTCCACTCACCAACATGGCCATTAGATCCTAATTTTTCCTCCTTGGACAGCTTCTTGTTAGAAAAATTAGAACTTACAATAGGTTGAATAACTGGCAGTGGCACTTCACTCAACAACGAGGCTGAAACAACTGTTGCGGCAATTGGAATTTGATTAACATCAACCGGAACCACTCGGGGAATATTAGACATGACAGGAGGACCAGAATACTCAATTGCAAATGAGTACTCAACATTATTAGGATCATCATCATCATCTTCCTCAACCTTATGAGGTGAAGACAAACCAGGCAAAAACTTCCTTAAAACCCCAACCATCTTACAAAATTCCAAACCCTAAACTCAACAAACAAAACCAACCACTAAATGAAACTACTTGAAGAAACCCAATAATATCAAAAACCCATGAACCAAAAAGATCAATTATCTGAAAAATTCCATGACTTTAACAAACCCAGCACAAAAAAGCATCAAACTTGCAACCAAAACCAAAAAGTCAATGGGTATCAAAACCATGTTATTACCCAGCAAAATTTCTCTCATTCTTGTTTGCTAATCAATCAAAGAAAACAAGAACGAGTGGAAACAAGAGAATAGCAGTGGTTCTAAGCAGGAGCTTAGTAGGTGAAGGTGGCTTATACGGAGAAAAGACTGGGTCTTGATGTCTTACCCGGACAAAAATGATTGAAGAGAAAGACGAAGACATTTTCATTAAAAGAGAGAAATTAGGTTGTACAGATTTTCCACGTCAACGCGTTGAACGAGAGCAGCTTCTTGGAATTGACGATGGAATTGGAAAGAAAACTAAGGAATTGGCCGTCCCCTTCTTTTATTTTAGCAAACTTTGGCGCTCTGGTCGTCGGCTCCGTTGGTGACTTTTACAGTTACAAAAGAGATTGGATTCCAACGACATGCCGTTTAAACGAGTCTATGCAACTATTGTTTTTTTTTTGTTAAACTCCGAATATGAAGTATTCTATTTATCCCCTCTTGGTAACCTTTTAAATATTTAAAAAATCTATAACAAATACTAAAAAAATTGTAAAAAAATATAATTAATATTATTTACAATTTGTTTATATATACAGAATATTATTTTTTTTAGTCAAATATATACAGATTATCTATAACTAGCAAACGCCTTTGGAGTCGGACTACCATCGTAGTTGGGTCAGATTTCTTGGATTTTCTAGGTAATTAAACGACCACGCGTACGTATGCTTTTACCCCATCTTTTACACGTGTAATAATAAGACAAAAAAAGAGTATATATACTATTTTTGATTTTTTTATCTGATGTTTTTTTTCTTTTTTCAGACAATTTTTTTACCAATATCTTTAACGAGCATTGGGTGTCTACATTGCGTATTATTGTAGATGAATAATTCCCTGACCATATTATAGAATGGGTTCCAAAATTGGCCATCACTGTACCCCTCCTTCTAAGGTACTCGTCCTTTTCTGCTTTGTCCCAACACTCAGGTGGGCCTAAGCCACAACTAACGGGACAAGTGTAGCCCTAACCTTCTCTCCTTTTGAGATGGAGGCCCAAACTATTTTTACCCATTAATTTCCTCATGTCCCATTGTGATTCTTTATAACTTTATTTGAGGTTGTGGAATTAGAAAGAGAGTAGTTTGTTTCATTTCTAAGATTCAAACTTATATTTATAAGTACTACTCTATTTTCTCAGATATAATTATCGTAAAAGCTTCTACAATAAAAACTAAAATAATAATTAATAATACAATTGGAGAGTATAGTATTTAAGAGATAAGTGTAGCCCTAATCTTCTCTCCTTATTTTAGTGAGAGGCCCAAACTATATTTCTACACATTAGTTTCCTTTTTTTTAACCATATACACATTAAGGCCGGAAAGAAATAGATCTTTTAACGTAATTTGTTCCATTTCATAAATTTAAACTCAAAATTAGATTAAAAATTAAAAGTGAATAAGGTATTTATCACTCTACCAACTTGTTTTGTTTTGTTTTTTAATACTAGTACAAAAAATGTATTTTGTATGTTCACAATTACTATTCTATTTGTTCAAATACAGTTATCATCGTAGCGAATAGAATAAATACCAAGATAATAATTAATACTGCAATTGAA
The DNA here is from genome assembly GCA_963691705.1 of Viola odorata. Classification (NCBI taxonomy): domain Eukaryota; kingdom Viridiplantae; phylum Streptophyta; class Magnoliopsida; order Malpighiales; family Violaceae; genus Viola; species Viola odorata. The sequence continues at coordinate 1,926,759 of OY829544.1, forward strand.
AAATGTATTTTTAAGACAATTATATCTGAACGAGAGTACTTATATTCATGAAGACAGTGATTTTTTTTTATGTTAAAAAAATACAAGAAAAAAGAAGGGAAAAAAAAGAATTATAGTTAATATACATGAAGAATGTAATTTTTATTACTAATTACATCTTGATATTTTATATACAGACTAATTAAACAAATACCCAAAAATCAACGCATACATTACAAACATTACAAGGAAGTCTCCAAATAACTTTACAATTCTTGATTTTTTGTCAAATTGGATTAATTGCCCAAATAGCTCTTAATCCGAACAAGAACATTAACAACAACATGTTTCTTTGACAAAAGAGGAGAGGAGACAAAAAACATGTCCCCACTCCACATTGCTTAACAAGGACACTAATCCCAAAATTTGATGTTCGGCCACATGACTTTTCCTTGAAGTTGGCACGAATTTAATTACCATCAGATCCAAAAATATGCCATCTCCATCGAATTCAATGCACCCTACCTTCAAAGGTACTTAAACGGCTCCATTAGCCGTACTAAATATTTTCATCGGATTTTAAATTTTGATCCCCAGATTGAATGTCGATTTCTTTAATTTGAGTCAATTAATCATTTTTCAGGAATAACTCACTCGAGGCGATTCATAGTCTCTCACCTCTAGCGGTTGTTCCGCCACGCGCCATATCTTCACTGACCGATCCAAACTCCCACTGTACACTATCCACCGTTGATCTTGATCTCCCTCGTCAGAATCATTCTCGTGATCTTCCTCAACGGCCAAACACTTAACGGGCCCACCATGACCTGTCAATACTGACAAGCAGATGTGGACCCCACCAGCTTCCCTCCGCCACACACAAATCGTCTTGTCAGCGGACCCACTAAACACCAGATTCCCCGCCGACGCCAAGCAGAGGACGGCTGACTTGTGGCCCCGGAGGACCCCACCGTGGGATAAATACTTCTCCCGCTCCCAAAAATTAACCAAACCATCCGACGACCCACAGTAAATTACCGCTGATTCCTGATTTACCGCGAGGGCAGTTACCGCGTTCTCTTGTTTTAACAGCGTCTGCACCAAAAAATGCTTGGTCCGACTCCCAACCAATTCCCTCCTCCACATCTTGACAGAACCGTCGGCCGAACCGGTCAGCACCAACGAATCAAACCCGGAAACAACCGAGTTTATCGCGTCGTCATGCGCGTTGATAGACTCGAGGCACTTGAAATCCGATGTCCTCCACACTTTCATCGTCTTATCCCACGAACCGGAGTACAACAACCCAGTCTCCTCGTTCAAGCTCAAGCAAGAAACGGCGTCGAAGTGCTTAATCCGGAGGACGTTACGGTTGCGGCGCACTTTTACATAATTCTTCGGATTTACCGAGCTTGTAACAGAATCCTTCAAAGTCGGTAGCGTCCCCACACGTTTATAAACCGCCGGATTTCTCGCGGATACTTTCCACACTCTGATTTTTCCATCCTGGTGGCCGGTGAAAATCTTGTTTCCGTGTAGAACAATAGCTTTGACTAACCCGCTGTTTGACTTGAACCCGCTAAACTCCTTACAATTCTTCCACACGCGGATGTTCTTGCTGTCCGATCCGGTGAAGAGCAAGTCGCCGGCGGCGGCTAAGGAATACACGTGTCCTCCCTCGCGAGAAATGGATCCGATGAGTCCATTGTTGGTGAGCTTGTAGCTGATCGGGGACGGGATTATCCATGGGGATTTCGTGTAGGGAGAGTATGGATGGTTGGATGGAGAGAGAAGAAGGTAAGGAGAAGTGTCACCGCTAGGAGGAGTGGGACTGTTGTAATTATACCGAGGGCTTGTTGTTGAAGATGGAGAACTGCTTTTCGAAGTTGAATAGTTGTTACTGTTATCATCATCATCTTCGTGAAAGATTGTTGGATCGGATTTCAATAACACGCCAAGTTTCGGGCGCATCAAACTCGTGTGTTCCGTAACCATGGCTGTTAAAGTGGAAAAAGATTCTTTTTATAAAATGTGAGGGTCTGAGATTTTGTTTTGAAGGAGTTTTTTTTTTTTTGAAAGGAAGGAAATAAACTGAAAACGTGTGAGGAGGGATATGGGTATATATAGATGAGAGGAATTAGCCAATTTGGCAAGGTTGGTGATGGAAGGTAACACGTGTCGTTATTGAGACGTAATCATTTACGAAACAGGAAACTGGCTGTGCCGGTAAATTGGAAACTGAAAAATGTAGTAGTGCTTCGTCCATAAATAACTGACGTTTTGATTTTAGTCACGCATATTAAAAAGGTTGGATGACTTACTATTTGACCCAAAAAAAATTGTACTTTTTTTCGAACGTTAAAATATACGTCTGGAAAAAAATCGAGGCAAAATTGTCTCAAATAGTGAGTCATTCGACTTTTTTAATATTTGTGCCAAAAATCAAAGCGTCAATTATTTATAGATGGAGGGAGTACATAGTATGAAATTGAATGATCAAAGGGGAGCGTTTTTTTTCCATTTTCCTACGATGGAGGCAGGCGTTTAAGCTCCACACGCTATCATATTGGGTTTTGGTTTCTAGAGGATGGAAGGTGTTCAAATTTTCATGTTTCATGTTTTATATTTAACGAATAGATTCTGAGAAACTACTTTCACATGGTAGTTGACTGTATTGTGTTTGTGCAGAGGAAGAATTGACCTTTGACTTTGTCAACTCCTTTGACTACTATACGACAGCGTTTCGCTTTGCATGTATACTTCTCCCTATTCTGCTGTGGATAAAATTAACGAAAAAGAGAATTACTTCTTTAATTTTTCAAAATACTTTTCAATTTCTCGGATATCTTCTAAGCTTTTCGGTTGGAAACTAATCTTCTTCACTAATGACCGTTCTAAAATAGATAGTTCTCTTAATAAGAAATCATCTTATTTTAATTGAGTGGTTCTAGCATATAATTATGCTTTTCGGCAGTACTTAATTATGTAAACTGGATATTATTTAGCTAATTCAAGCCAAAATTAATCTTGGTACGTATTTTATTTTCCATAAGAAAGAAATAGATTGCGCCCCCAAATTAAAGGAACACCGCCACCTTCCGTCCATATACGAATCACGTACAATGAATATGGACTAAATAATATTAATTATAACAATTTTCCATAAGTGTGTTTAATATTTTATACTTTTATTTTGTACACATATACTTAATTAGAAATCTTCTAATATCATCATTCTACAGAAGAGAAAAAAATCTTTGTAATATGATCATTCTAAGAAAAATCTTGTAATATGATCAATAAGGACTAATTTACCCTCCACTTAAATCTTGAGTTCTAAAAAAAAGGAACAAAAAAAATTACGCTCTAGTTAGCTAGAATGATTTTTTTTTTAAAGTTTGACGCTTTCTTATTTGACACAAAATTATGCTATTGTATCTTTTTTCTACAATCGAGCCCATAGTTTATCCACTAAACTTAAAATGTATAATTGTATATTAAGTGATAATCCAAAACGTAACCATGGACATTTTAGTTTTTACACGGGTACTAGAGCTAGTAACCCGGAATCGTTTGCTCACAATCTGCTTACTCGGAACTTCATCTTCACTGTTGACGAGGTGTGGGCGACATCAGCGAGGGGGTCCCATTCGGCAGCACATGGCACATCTTCCCACACCCGGAATTATAGCTCCCCCGGAATCAACCTACCCAACCTACCGGGTCTTGATGGCCTATAAATACCTCCTTCCAGGGGATATACCAAGTAAGCCAAACACACATAAAGATAAGCCAAAACTCTGCCCAATTTTACTCTCACCTTCTATTACACTTACTTTGCTTATCCCCACTTATAATCATGAGTTCTAATTTAACCGTCAGAGTGTTTGCGCCGGGGACCTTCTTCGACGTCTTATAGGTATAGCTGCGACGTGGACGATTACCCTCACCCCAAAATAAATCCTCAGATTATTCTTACCCCTATTCAAGGATTATCATTAAGTTGTCTATTCAAGATTATATTGTAAAATTATAAATTAAGAAAATTGGAAATGAGAAGCAAGTGAAAGAGAGCTTGAATTCACTCTCTACTGGCCACCATTCTGCACATGCGACAAAAAAAAAAAAACCAATAGAGTCATTTGTTGGTGAACCATACGAATAAAAGTACATAGAGAAAGTCTTTCCTCTGCGACAGAACAGTGGGCGCGCCGCGACAAACCGCTTCTGTTTCACGACTCTACGCGCTCAAATGTCAACGACTTTTAATTTGCCCGCCACCTGCGATTTAACTGTTCGGTAACGGACAGTGACCCTCACCTAAGTTACTAAGTTTCCTTATATGGTTAACGGCCACGTAACGGTAACCAAGCATGGGGTTGGGGTGCGTGATGACACATACCTTATCTCCCGTTTCGCCACGTGACCCAATCTTTGATCATGTAAGGATCTGTGGTCCTTTGACACGCGTCCATTACGCTAGCGTGATGGCATTGTATGTTATGGTCCTCTTGTTGAATTTTACTACAAATTTTCATGCTCCTAATCTTATTCTCCATTTTCTACAAATCATTGATTGAAATTATAGTATGTTTTTCTTGGTCGGGGGGTTGTAAGTTATTTACTCAAGCGAACGAATTATTTTAGATATATCAGGGTACATTCACTCGACTTCTCTGATTAATAAAAATATTTTTTAATGAACTCAGTTTGTATTAATTTATAATAAAATATTATTAATAATCGTATAAAATACGTGTGAATCATTTATGTAACGTATATTAAGAATACCTAATGATGCCTCGGTGTGAAGAATTTTATATTTCAAAGTTTTTGTAAGAATTTCATTTTGTATATTGGTAGTTAATTAACTCACAAGATTACAAAGGTGTACATGTAAGTCTAGTATAGCATAGCATTGATGTAACAGAGACTATAGAGTAGAGGCAATTGACATTTTGCACTTTAATTTCTTAATTTGTATATTAATACTACTAATTAATTTATAATGTGTGATCAATTAGTCATTCCTCATTAATTGATCACGAGGACATTGTATCAAAAATACAGGCAGGGTTACGTGTATATGTAGACGTATACATGTACATATATATATTTTTTCAAACATCTACGGCTACTTGTAGGTTGCAGTAAGGATTTGGTGATAGCCAGGTGTTGGTATATAAAGTTTTTTATTAATTAAGATGATGCAATTAGTCTCATATCCTGATCAGTGAATTTTGACGCCTTCCTCCGATTACTTTAGGCTTGTTTGTTAACCATCCAACATGCTCCCAATTCTTAGTTTATTTAGCAAATCTTTTGATCTTGTATTTGGACTTAATCAATACTGGCCAGGTGTTACTATTGTACAATTTTGAACAATTAAGTAAATGCCCGTTCCCTTGTCGACCAACAAAGTTCTTAGCCAAATATGGTAAAACGTATCGTGTCATGATCATATGCTTAATTATTTTTTCGAAGATAAAAGATTACATGTGATCAACAAATTAATTTAAAAACACGCATAAAGAAGACCGATCGATCATCACTTAGTATGATATTAGTAAGAAGATATTAATTAAGGACTAATTTGTTTTATATTGATTCCTAGATTTGCTACATCATTGCCCATTATTAAGATTGATTAATTAATTGCTTAGATGTTTAACTATAAATTAGAAACGTCATCAAAGAGTGGTAAACGTACGTATGTGAATAATACGTGTCAATAACAACTCGTGTCGTGGTTGATGTTATATAATTGTTCCAGATTATTTAAGTAAGAAATTGCTAGTTTGATCGTAATTATTATGTACGTATAAAATAATAGTAGTTCCAGGTTTTGATAAAAAAGTATGCTGGAGATCTCGAGTACTAGCTTAAATATTAGATGGGAGTAAATAATATTCATGTATGTACTTTTTGACAATTCAAAACCAAAAGATTACTAAATTAAACCAGGAAAAATGTTGTCGCGCGGAGATGATGATCAGCTGCAGGGCTGATGACAAGTGTGCTCTTAATTACTTATACTATGATTAAAATGCAATATTAGTTAATTGTGATTAAGTCTTGGCTTATAATCATCAAACACGGTTAACATAATGAATTAATTCTCAACTGAGATAATTTATTTAATTAATCTTGTCAAGTTTTGGACGGTATTAGCATAAGGGAACAGGCGATTTAATTACTAGTTGGTCAACTGTCCATGTACAAGAAACTAGAGCAGGATCCGCTGAGTATTATTCATTTTTTCAATGTCACGTCAAGATTGAAGGATGCTTTCACTTTTTTAGTAAAATATATATTTGTTTTTTATTGAACTATTTCAAAATATTAAAGAGAAACTTAATTAAATTATGTATAGTAAACCTACTCGGTATAAATAAGATTAGCTGAGTTATAAAAACATAGATTTTTTAGGCAGGAAATAAATTATGTTTAAAATTTATCGACTCTTTCGACGAAAGTGGTGATATTTTTTTTTCTCTCTTTTGGAGCACCTTTTGAAGTGAGTAAGGAGTTATTTATAAGAAACTGTAGCTTCAAATGATTGTAAAATTATTCAATGATCTTTTTTCTGGAATTCCATCATCATTCATGATCAGCTCATTTCTGTGTCTTTTCCTATCTTGTTTTGTTGGCCTGTCTTGCTTCCATTAGTTTTCTTTTCAATCAAAACCTTAAACAATTCCTGTCAGGACAAGTGGACATCCACTTTGATTAGAAGTAGTGAAGAGTGACATCAAGTCCCATAATGAAAGTATGCACACTGTTCATGCTATGCTGATGCTAGAAAAAAACAAAAACAAAATCATACTGGCAACATAAATATTCCCAATTTTAGTTAATCAGTAAAAAAAAATGTAATCATTCCCAGCTTTTTCATCAATATAATGTAGGGCCCAACCAGTACTTACATTTTTAGATTGACCCAGCAAGGAATAATTGGTGAAGTTTTCGTTTCAAAAGAAAAAGAAATGAAAAAGGTTCAGACTTCAACCAGAATAACATTACAAATTTTTCTTTTCGTTTCGAAAGAAAAAGAAATGAAAAGGAATGTCAGATTTTCTTTCCCCCACGTTCGATAACTAAACAAACTCTTCACTCAAAAACTTTTGAATTGAGTCCTAAAGTAATTATAGAGAAATTCAAGATTAGAAGAATTTCCAGAACATGCATAGGAAATGGGGGGAGACCACCACATCAAAAACTAGTGCTGTACAGTTGGATTTGGTTTTTTCTTAGTAGCAAGAAGAACTAGAACATATTTTGAAGAATCAAGAGATTCTTCTGGAATAATCAGGTGCTCACATTTTCGAAAACAATCATGCACCTTCTTCAATCCATACAGTTAGTGGTTTTCCACGTGGCAAATTCTGCAGAAAACGGAGGGACCCTTTTCGGTCCATAATAGAAACAGAGCAACCAAGCAAACCAAACCTGTTACAATTATCTGATATTGGATTGATGGGAATTGTTTCTTGTTCCTAATCACAAAGTTGGCTCACTAACTCTGTGGATAAAATTAGATTTCAGATATTTTTTTCTTGTTTTCTTTGTTTGGTGAGAAGTTCTAATCATGGATTTGACTATCAATTAATTTCAAGAAACTGGCTTTGGTGTTTTATCCTGCTAACTACGTGTCAGGTTTCTGTGCAGATTGCATTAAATCTCAGGTTTCTTAATACATTATTGGAAGACAGGATAGTCTGGTCCGATCAGGTGTCCCACAGCCACACCCAACTTTCATCTCCTTTGATCTTTCTGCATAATTCATACCTGATCATTATGTGTTTGATTGGTGAATATTCCTGAATTGCTGATTTGTAACAGAGAAATCTTGAATCAGTTCTGATATTTATTTATTTATTTGTGCTGGATTTTGTTTGGACTACAAGGCCTAAATTATAGACATCAACATAAATTAGCATACGTATATCATGCAACATTATTGTTTTGGGTCAGAATGTAAGAAGAAGTGCAAAATTAAGATGGAAACAATCAGATAAGAACCCACGTGTAAGCACATGGAAATTGGAATAAGAGACGTTGTTAATTTGGGCATGTTGTGAAATGAAAGAATTGATATCTCATGTTAGCAAAAGATTCAGAATTGTATTACACGCTCAAAATAAAATTTAGATGATAAACTCAACATGTTTTGACCCCGCCGTACTGTGTTGAGAAATTATTTTTTTATTTTAAAAAGAAATCGTGATCAGGCGCGTGATACATCAGTTATTTATAAATTTTAAAGTAATTTATTTGGAGAAAAACTACCCGGTTTGAATAGTTTTTTCAAGAAATGTTGCTTTAAAACTTCTTTGGGAGAGCTTTACCTCTTTTACGATACCTACCCAGCTCAAATCCGGATTAGTTAGGTGTTAGACATCGAATGGTTTCGATAAATTTTTTTTTGTGACGCATCAGTTATTTATTGTTGGTTGAAGCAAACTAAATACCACATCGGAAAGGAAAGGGGTGTGAAAAACCCTATAAAAGAGTGGTGGATCCCCTTACTATGTGATGAGGCCTTTTGGACCATGAAAAGCCATGGGCCTCGTCATCTCGTTGTGTTGCTCGGAGTGGTGTGTTGCTCCAATTCTCCTTGATCTTTAAGGAGGCCTAAAAAACCGTGAGGGCAAGTGTTGGCCCAAAGCGGATAGTATCATCACGTGTGGGGAGGTTTGCGATATGGTAGGAAAAATCAACATGGTAGCGGAGCCGATGGTTAAAAAAAAGAAAATGGATGTGGTACTTAGTGTTGATCTTTAAGGAGGCTTAAAAAACCGTGAGGGCAAGTGTTGGCCCAAAGCGGATAGTATCATCACGTGTGGGGAGGTTTGCGATGTTGTAGGAAAAATCAACATTTATAAAATTTTAAAGTAGTTTATTAGCAGAATTCATTCTTTTTCCTCCAGGCAGAGTAACTGGCGCCTCGTCCATCATTTGCATGCTGTGCTAGTCGTTCAAGTCACCAAAAGGCCCAGCGATAATTTATTTGTGGGCCTAATTCTACCCATAAAAGAATGTGAGCCAATGGGCCAAAGTTCAGATGTGAGCCCAAAATCTATCTTGTTCTTCAAGTTGCTTGTCTGCTCAGTAGTGCTCAAAGACGGCAACGAACAACGAAACAGCAAAAAGCAAACTCATTCCATCTCCAATGGAGTTCGTAATCGAAGAAGGGAAGCATCTCCACGAAGAATGCTCCACTCTAGTTCTGGTTCGTCCTTTTTCTCTCCATTTTATTCCTGTTCAAAAATTTCAAAATCTGTAAACTCAAACACATACTAAAATTGTGTTTTCCATTTTTATGGTATTTCAGCCGGCGTTATCGGTAGGGAATGTCGGACAACTGGCGGTGGATTTGTTAGTATCATCAACTAAAGCGGAGAGGGTTGGGTACTTAGACGATCCTCACATCCTACCCTGTGTCGGAAACGACGCTTTTGGCCCCACTCCTTCTGGAGATCTCGCTCTCCCTCTCGAAGGTATTATTGTTGTTGTTTCTGTTATTACATCGTTGGTTTGTTAATTTTTTTTTGTGTGCTTATTTTTTTGTTGGGTAGCTTATGATTCAGCTGGTAATGAGTTAACACTTGTCCAACAACGCTCTCCTGCGGCTACGGTAATGCTCCTTCATGGGTTTTAGTGTCTTTTACTGTTGTAATCAGGTTGGATTTTGAAATTGCGGTAATTTATTGATGTTTCGAAACAGGGAATGACAACTGAACTTGCTAAGAACTTGGCAAATTTCGCTGTTTCTACTGGAAAGAAGCATGTTGTTGTGCTTTCAAGCTTAGAATTTGGGAGATGGCAAAGAATTGACACGTCGAGGTATGCAGTAAAATTAATCACATTTGCTGCTTAATTGTTTGTTATAGGTGCTAAAATTCTGTTGTCATGTCACGTGTAGGATTTTTCTTTTATGCTAATTGGTTAGTTTTCACGCAGTGGTTTGCCTATATACTATGTGTCTAGTGCCAATGCCGATGGAACAGATGATAGTTGTGAACGGCTCGGGTGGAAAAGACTCCTAGAATACAATCCTGATCAGAGGACATGGAAATATCTTACTACTTTGGCTGAAGGAAGTTCAATACAGGAGAATGACTTGCCTTTTGAAGATGAACCAGAAGAAGAAGATTACTACCCAAGTTTGCCTTTTGCTGCTCTTTTCGCTTGTTTCAAGGTATATTTATTTTTGTGTATTATACTATCCTTCTCCCAATCTCTTTGTGCGTTATATTATCTTTCTATCAATCTCCAAGGTTTGAGGTATTTTAACTTCCTAGCTGAACTCTAGATGAGCGTGTTTTTGGCAATGAAGCTGCTCTTTATTGTGGTTGCTGTTAGATATTAGGAGTGTGTGTTTTTTCCTTGTACCTCATTCTCCAGAATGGTGTTCACCATCTGAATATTGGACTCAAGACATAATGCCTTTGTATAGAATCTGTCTGTGTACTTATGTCTTGCTGATGGAAAGCTTTAGTTACCTTATAATGATGCACAATAACCTCTATAGGAGCTATGCTTTGCGATTGCGTTGTTTGACGCACATAGATTAAACTGGGCTTGATTTTTAACTGGTTTTTGAATCAGGCAAGGGGGTTGAAAGTTACCTGCATATTATGTTACTGCTCTGAGGGGGACAACACACTTGATGCTTTTCATTTGGCTGAGGCAACATGCAAACTTTTGGGTCTGACTCCTGACAAGTTCCGAGGTGAGATTCTGGTTCTAGGCATAGTTTGGATTTGCAGTTTGGAATATACATGCCATTTGGGTGATGTTTTATATGGCTTTGCTTAGACGAGATCTTATTGAGTACTTTTTTGCATTTTATTTTGATACTGTGAGTCTGTGACGATATAATGTTGGTTAGAGGTTATTTTCAGCAATGGAACACAGCAATTTTCTCTGCTGTTTCTAGTCGCTATATTATATGTAATGCAACACTAGCAGGGTATGCCCTCAGTTTTCGTTAAGCATCTGTGTGAGACACATTAACGGGGGTAAACTAGAGTGTTATATAGCAGAATGCCAGATTTGAAAAAAAATCTCAGTAGTCTACCCTTTTGCCCTAACTGGCCCGATAGAAACAGTTTAGTTAGAATATTTTCATGAATATGTCCACATTTAACTTGCATTTTGGTATGGCCATCAGGCCATGGGCTCAATTATACTGATCACTGTGAATGCTTTTTTTTTTCAGGTAACGATGGTGGAAAATGGATTATCCCATTTTCATGGAAGACTGTGTATGGACCACCCCCGGAAATGTCACTCTTTTAAGTATTGATTGACCAAACAATTCGGTATGGTTACTACAACAAGTATCTTAGAACTGTTTTTACATCTTGTGTGTGTAATTGAAAACAGTAAGTTAACCGATCTCCAGCGTTCAGATGATTAATTAATACGTTAAAAACAGGTGGATAATTATAGTAACTGAATTAGGTAGATTTTTATTGCTGTGAAAAAATTGGATTAATCCCTTAGTAAGAACTTATGGTTGGGATGAGCATGTTAAGATATTAGCTCCGAGAGTTTGGTTCTTTGCTGTTGGAGTCTTGTTTACGTACTTTCATAACCTGAGAACTGAATAGGCATACAAAGTTTTTGCTTTTAAAAGCATGACTGGTGGATTGATAAAAACCTGAAACATTTCTATGAATTTCCCGCAATCTTCAGAGGACTACTATTCGGTCGAGAGCTGATTTTTATTCGGCTGAGAAATGTCGATGCAGAGAATTGTTGCCTCATGGGTTTCTTTCAATACGATTGTTTGGTTTGGAACTGCGCAGCCATCCTTGGTTAGTTTGACTGGAATAATATGGATAAGTGAGTTCGAACTTCTTTTTTGCTTCTTGTTTGTTTTTTTCTGTACAAGATTCTTGCATCGGATGGAAGGGAACTGGCTTTAGCTTAGTTGATGGCGTGGTCTTCTCATCATCCACTGCACTTTTAAACACGTGTTTAATGTGCTTGGGCCCACGGATTTTGAATTGTCAGCGTCCAATTTTCTGCAAGCATCCTATCCTCGTACTAAGCCCATTTGAGGATATAGCTCGTCTTTGACGGGCCCAATATGTAAGAAGAGACGCCTCCTTTTCGGCTTCCTTCGCAGCCCCTGTGGAAATTCCCTTTTCTTGAGGCATCCTGTCCTCTGCTTTGAGGAAAATTCTTTGTTTTTTTCTTTTTCTTTTTTCTCAGTATTTTCTCAACTACGATTAATTTGGTTCGAGCATTATCGAGTTTTCAAACAACATGGGTGATTATTCCAGCGAACAAATCTATTATAATAATATAAAAAAGGAAAATTCAAGCAATAATAAAAGAAGAAAAGAGAAAAAGGGGTGAAAATCCACGTGTACCGTTTTGAATTTGCATCAAGAAAGATTTGACTAGTTAACTTATACTTAGTGTGAGGTGGCACATAGGTGGCTTAGTTTAAAAACATAGATCACACGAATGACATAATCCTCCGTTTGCATTAAAAACTTAATTTTCTGATTTAATTTGCATTTTCAAGCCACTTTATTTTCCTTTGCTACACGTATTTTTAAGAAAATAATTTTATTATAATTAAACTTGTGCACTGATCTACTATTGTTTGAACTTTGAAACATCATGTAAGGTTGGTGAAAGTTTCCTGCAGGGTCTAAACGGCATCGTTTGCAAGCCTGGGATCATCCGTTACACTCGCTTCTTTTTGGTCAAAGACTACACGCATTTGGAAGCTTGGCCAGCTAAATTAAAGAGATTATAATTAATTACTTCAAATTAATTGTTGTTAACAAAACTAGTCAATGGTATTGTGAATGCACTCACCTAATCTAATTAATTACTTCAAATTAATTAATCAGAAAATCAACCGACATGATTATGGATGCACGCACCTAATCTAAATTTTGGTTGATCCCTCATATAATCACAAACTTATGATTAGAAGTTACAGCTTAGATAACAATAACAGCTAACACAAGGGTGATCGTAATTAAAAAAATGTACAGTTAAACCTCGATAAATGAATGCTCTTGGGACCAGCAAAAAATATTCGTTTAGTGAGTTTATTTACTTATCGATAAATGAATATCATTTATCGATAAATGAATTTTTATTCATTTAGATAGTATTTTTACATTTTTATTTTTTCGTATGATTATTTATTTTACATTTAATGTACAAATACGTATATAGACTATGTACATGCATCATGTACTTATAAGATTCTATGTATGGAATACTTAGAGTCTAAATACATGCAACATGTACTAATAATAATATTCTATGTATGGAATACTTAGAGACTAAGACAATGTACCTAACCTACCTACAAACTACTATATATATTTTTCTAGAGTCTTGGTTTGGTAAATAATTCATTCTACTATATCTTTCTTAATATTCAGTCTGATGGCTTCCGATCACCAGTCAAAACCAACAACAAAATCAACTTTGACCGACCAGATAAGGAGGGCCATATGTGAGCATAAGAAGGAACAACCAAGTCTTACGCAAAAGGATATGCAAGCATGGGTGAAGGAAAAGTTTGATTTGGATACCAGCCAAACTACAATATCAAATACTATATATATATCTTATGAATTTTAATGATTATTCATTTATATTTACATGGGGTCTTTAAGGATTCAAAAAAAATTATTCGTTAATGCATTTAGCGAGGTTATTCATTTAGCCCATTTGCCCAAGTCGGGACCGGAGAAAATTATTCATTTGGCGAGGTTATTCGTTTATCGGACATTCATTTATCGAGGTTTAACTGTAATGGTCGCCGTTATAATTAATCCGTAATTACTAAAAAAATCCCTCTAATTTAAAAATGTATTAATATTAAAAATGTTAATAAATAACATAACATCCAAAACTTTAGTTTAAAAAATTTATATTAGTAGTTAAGTATTACACACAAATAACTTTATTATGAAAGTTTTTGGAAAATACACTCATTTAATTAGCCATAAACCCTTAAATAAAAACACTTTTAGTACGCTGATTGTTTGTTAATAAAGTATTAGTAGAGTCTCGCTTTCACCGATACTTACATTTTATGAATGGAATTCTAAATTTATACTAACTGTCAATACGCATATTGTTGGTTATCTTACTCTTTATAAAAATATGAATAAATATTCATACTCAAATCCAAATCTCATCTTCGTACGGTAAAAATAATCCCCTCATGCGTTTCTCATTATTTAAAACTCAAATTATACAATCACCAGTATACGTTAGAATTTTCGAACTGTATAACAACTTTGATTAGGAAGTTGTTTGTAGTGGCCAATAACTCGCAGAGAAAAGTAAAAAAGGAATGCAACTTGTTCTACTGTACTATTTAGAACAGTAAACTGTTCTAGCAACCATTTTAAACTTGTTCTCTGAATAGTATTATTCAATGAAGTGTTTATAATTGGGCCCACTTTCTCTTCTCATTGTTAATGCCCATTGAGGGATTAAACTTATCACATTGGTATCGAGTTTCTTTGTCGTTTAATAGGAAACAACGCAACAAGAGCATTACCGCATGTCAAATATACATAAAAATGTAACCAGCCTTTGTTTCCCTTCCTAGAAGCAACCACTCGTATGTGTATATATATATATATATATATATATAGACTTCCCCTTCCCTCTATATATTTGAATCTAAGCAGTTCAACCCACCTTCAAGTTGTCTCACTAAACTTCCTAAACTCCTTCCTGGAAATAGAAAAATGTCTCATTCTTCTTCTTCGGCCGATCAAAAACTCCCTCTAAAACAAATTCCCGGCGATTATGGCAACCCTTTCTTCGGACCCATAAAAGATCGTCTCGATTACTTCTACAACCAAGGCAAAGATCAGTTCTTCGCCACCAAAATCCAGAAATACAACTCCACAGTTTTCCGGACAAACATGCCACCTGGCCCTTTCATTTCCGACAACCCAAAAGTCGTCGCCGTTCTCGACTCAACCTCGTTCCAAATCCTCTTCGACATGTCCAAGGTCGAGAAAAAAAATGTCCTCGACGGTACTTACCACCCTTCTTGGGCCTTCACTGGTGGGCTTCGAATGTGTGCTTTTCTCGACCCATCTGAGCCTAATCACGCCACACTCAAATCCTTGTTCCTCTCTATCCTCGCGTCCAAACACTCCGATTTCATCCCTCTCTTCCGCAAATCCGTGAAAAATCTTTTCATCAATATTGAAAACCAGATGGCTTCGTCAAAAAAGAAAGCAAACTACAACGATTTAAGCGACGACATGTCGTTTGACTTCGTCTTTCGTCTCTTTTGCGACGACAAAGACCCAAGTACGACGAAGTTGGGACCAAAAGGAGGGAAATTGTTTGATAAATGGCTGATGTTTCAACTTTCCCCACTTGGATCATTAAACCCACCAAAAATTTTAAAATATTTTGAAGACCTTTTGCTCCATACTTTCCCATTCCCATTTTTCCCTGTAAAATCTGATTACAACAAGCTCTACCAGGTTTTTTATGACAATTCAGGGCCCATTTTGGATAAAGCTGAGAACTTGGGCCTTGGAAGAGAGGAATCCTGTCATAATTTGGTTTTTCTCGCCGGATTCAACGCTTACGGCGGGATGAAAGCTTTTTTTCCGGCTTTGATCAAGTGGGTCGGGTTAGCAGGGGAGAAGCTGCACCGTCAGCTGCGTGACGAAATCAGGGCCGTTGTAACAGCAAAAGATGAGATCACATTCAAAAGTTTGGAAGAAATGGCGTTGACCAAGTCAGTGGTTTACGAGGCGTTAAGGATTGAACCGCCGGTTCCGTTCCAGTACGCTAAGGCGAAGGAAGATCTCGTGGTCCACAGCCATGATGCGGCGTTTGAGATCAAGAAAGGTGAGATGATCTTTGGGTATCAGCCGTTCGCTACGAAAGATCCGAAGGTTTTTGACAATCCCGAGGAGTTTGTGGGGGATCGGTTTGTAAAGAATCCGGAGCTGTTGAAGTATGTCTACTGGTCAAATGAGCGAGAGACGGTGAATCCAACTGTGGAGAATAAGCAGTGCCCGGCGAAAGATCTGGTGGTCCTCCTTGGTAGAGTGTTGCTCGTTGACTTTTTCCTAAAGTATGATACATTTACGGTGGAGATTGGGATATTGCCTTTGGGATCATCAGTCACATTCACCTCTTTGACCAAGAGTACCTGAAGTTCCAAAATGCTTACCCAGAAGGGGGAGAAAGATGCACGAAGAGAGGAAAAAATGGATGGTTTATTTTCATGAATTTTTCTATTTATTTTATTGAAGTTCTAGTTCATTTATTTTTAAAGTTATGAATAAATATAGTGTGTGATAAATAAATAAATATGCCTATTCTTTTATGTTTTATAAACGAAAATAATATTTAAACTCGAATCTTTGTCTACTAACTAACAAATTATCACTGAATTACACGTCTAAATTTTATGTTTCTACGTTTCTGGGTTGTAAAGAGATTTATTTTCGATTCCATTGACTATTAAAATGAAGTTTATCGGCGGGATTGCGCACCCGGGGGTCCCTTCACTTATTATTTTCAATTTAGTCAGTCCCTAACGTTTGTTATTGTTCGATTTGGTCTCACACGTTACCTCCGTTAGACCCGCGAAGTCCCTCCTCCCTAAACGGCGACAACCGGCCGTTAGTTTCTATTATTTTATTATTAAAACTGAAAAAGGTACTGGCCGCGGGACCCACATGTCTGAAAAATTAATTTAAATTTTAAAAATCTTAGAAAAATACTGAAAAATATGGAAAAATACGGAAAAATTAAAAGAAAAATACAAAAAAATTAGAAAAATTAAAAGAAAAATAATATTATTAATTTAAAAAATATAGAATATTTAGAATATTTAATTTTAAAATTAAAAAATATATAATTAATTTTAAAATTCAAAAAAATAATTATATAATTTCTTTCTTTTTTTCTCTTTCTTTAAAAATTAGAAAAATATTAGAAAAATACAGAAAAATTAGAAAAATGAAAAAAATAATAATATTATTAATTTAAAAAATACATAATATTTAGAATATTTAATTGAAAAATTAAAAAATATATAATTAATTTCAAAATTCAAAAAACGAATTAATTAATTTTAAAATTGAGAAAAAAATATTTAATTTCTTTCTTTTTTTTCTTTCTTTAAAAATTAGAAAAATTAAAAGAAAAATATTAGAAAAATAAATAAAAATTAGAAAAATTAAAAGAAAAATAATATTATTAATTTAAAAAATACAGAATATTTAGAAAAATAATATTATTAATTTAAATTATTAATATTATTATCTAATTACTCTGTATTTTCTAAATTAATAATATTATTATTTTTTTCATTTTTCTAATTTTTCTGTATTTTTCTAATATTTTTCTTTTAATTTTTCTAATTTTTAAAGAAAGAGAAAAAAAGAAAGAAATTAAATAATTATTTTTTGGAATTTTAAAATTAATTATTTTTTTGAATTTTATAATTAATTATATATTTTAAAATTTTAAAATTAAATATTCTAAATATTATGTATTTTTTAAATTAATAATATTATTTTTCTTTTAATTTTTTTAATTTTCTGTATTTTTCTAATATTTTTCTAATTTTTAAAGAAAGAAATTAAATATTTTTTTTGAATTTTAAAATTAATTATATTTATTTATTTTTAAAATTAAATATTCTAAATATTCTGTATTTTTAAAATTAATAATATTATTTTTCTGTATTTTTCTAATATTTTAATTTTAATTTTTCTAATTTTTATAGAAAGAGAAAAAAATAAAAAAATAAAAAAATTATTTTTTTGAATTTTAAAATTAAGTAATTATTTTTTTAATTTTAAAATTAAATATTCTAAATATTATGTATTTTTTAAATTAATAATATTATTTTTCTTTTAATTTTTCTAATTTTTCTGTATTTTTATTTTTATTTTTTCGTATTTTTCCTTATTTTTTCGTATTTTTAAAATTTAAATTATTTTTTCAGACATGTGGGTCCCGCGGCCAGCACTTTTTGTCAGATTTAATAATAAAAAAATCAAAACTAACGGCCGTTTGCCCCGTTAAGGGAGGAGGGACTCCGCGGGTCTAACGGAGGTAACGTGTGGGACCAAATCGAACAAAAATAAACGTTAAGGACTGACTAAAATGAAAATAATAAATGGAGGGACCCCGTGGTGCGCAATCCCATTTATCGGCAGAAAATAATAAAATTATATAGTCCGGCTCCGATGGAACCTAGATCTAATAGACTAATACTACTTGTATATATTATTATATTATAATATCAAATTCTGGAAATCATGTGAAGATATGATTGTGATCTGTAACCATAAACAAAAGAACGCAGCACGAAACACGATACCCCTAATTCTAACTATTCTATTACTAACCCAATCTTATTTTAATCCCCAGTATTGTAGCCATTTGTCAAACATTACATTTTCAAAACTCCTATTATTTTATTATATTAAGATTCTTACGTGTACAAGCAAGTTTTGATTTTATTAACTCCATCATTGATTTTTTCTCAATTAAATAATATCAACATTCCAATCTAACAATTTCACACATACGTGTACATTAAATCCATAGACGTGACATCCATGAGAATTTGAAAGAAAATTAATAGGACAGCTTTAAATTATTGTAAATAAGTAAATAAGTAAATAATCAAATGGCATCATCTAAATCCAAACATATCCAAACACAAAACAGCGTCGTATCATATAATTTTATTTTATTTTATTTTAGACCACCACGTCGTGACATTTTGTTGCTCCAAGTATCCACCAATCACTACACTTCACTACTGCAAAACGGCAATCGATTGCCGTCGTTTAGTTCCCCCCTCCTTCCTTCCTACTTTTGCCCGTTTACGCATACTAAGCTTCTTTCCGGTATCTTATTAGGAGACTAATCTCATTCGATTATTTTTGAAGCTTAAATATAAGGATGGTTGTGGCTCTATGCTGATTGTATGACATGAAATCTTTACTAAATACTTTTTAGGTTGCTAATTATGTGTCTAATTATCAATGTAGATTGGGCAGAGTTGGCGGCTGCTTTGATTCTACTGGTTGTGGTGGCTCCTGGTTTATTTGCAAGCACTTTCCGTGGCTCGTCGGGCTGGGTAGGTCTCGCGATATGTCTAGCGATTGCTTGCTATTTGCTGCAAGAACACGTCCGATCATCTGGTGGGTTCAGGAAGGCATTCACTAAAGCTAATGGCTTGTCAAACTCTATAGGTATACTACTCCTGTTCGTCTTCCCTGCCTGGGCGTTGATCACTGAGTTGCTTTAAGCACGTACGACAGCAGATTGTCCATTTTATGTGCTAGGCTTGTGCAATTTGTCTTTACATTTCTCTGTAATATCAGTGTTTGTGTGTTGGGAAAATTGTAGGTATGGATTCCGATTCCATTTCTGTTAGGAAGAATAAATTGTTTAACATCATGTACTTGTACATAAAAAAAGCACTAATTTATTGTTTGACCCGAGTGAAGAGGCTAAGGAGTGAGGGATTTGGGCCCAAAAAAATTGTAAATTTTGTGGCCTCGCGCCTTCACGTTGGCCCAAGCCCAACAGGTTTATGGTCCAAACAATTTTCTTCTTTTTTACAAATCGACTTAACTTCATGCACTGTTCCATTTTTCTTTTATTATTTTTTGTTGTAAAAAAAGGAGTAAAAGTGACTTGTGTTAAAGGTATGAGCTTTTGTTAGCGTTAAAAACAATCGGTGATAGAGATACTAATTTTTTCATTTAAATATACATCTCATTTTTACATTAACTTGGTTATTAATTTTAATAAAAATAAAATATAAATTAATAAAAACAGAATAAATATTAATTACTTTTTCACACCATAACACATTTAAGTGTTGTAATTAAAATCAGGAGTAAGGAAGCAAAAATTACTAACAAACCATCTAAAAAAAATGGTAAATAAGATAATTAATTGAATTTGTATTTGATTTAAATCCAACTAAAACAAATTTAAAAGTTGTGTTTTAGTTGTTTTTCTTATACTCCTTCCATGTTTTATTAGATGTCGTTTTTTCAAGAAATGATTTTATCTATTTAGTTGTCGTATTTCAATTTTTAAGATCACTTTTTGTAGTTAATGACGATATTAACTTTAAATAATTTTAAATTAATCACTTTTGAAAGAAAAATTAAAAATGATATGTTGATAATTAATAAAAATAATTTAGTCAATAATTATAATCTAGTGAAAAAATAGAGTATATTTATAGAAACTAATTTGCATTTTTGAACACTTTAAAGATTTGCTGTTAAAAAGAAAAATTAATGTATTAATAAAACGACAGTTAATAAAATTAGGAGAGAGTATTACTAGTAGGGGTGGCAATATGGGACGGACGGACGTCCATGGTGCAATCCCATTTGTCCATTTAATAAATAGACGGACTTGTCCAAGTCTATTTAATAAACGGACGGACAAAACCCGTCCATCTAAATTTGGACGGACGGGACGGGTTCCTGTCCAATAATAATTCTTTCTGGGAATTGAATTTTTTTTTTGAAAAATTATTATTTTCGAAAAAATAAGAGTAATTTTTTTGAAAAATAATATTAAAAAATTATTATTTTCGAAAAATAAGAGTACTTTCAAAAAAAAATTTGGAAAAAAATTATTTTTGAGAAATTAATTATTTTTTTAAAAATTAATTATTTTTTTAAAAATTAAATAATAAATGGACGGACGGGAACCCGTTGGGTTTGTCCCGTCCGTCCGTATATATAGTTGGACGAGTCTAACTCAACCCATTTATTAAATAGGCATGGACGGACGGGACGGGCATATGGACGGACAAATGGACAATTGTCCATATTGCCACCCGTAATTACTACTCCCGTAATAATTGGAGTAGTACGCAAAATGATGAACCTTCTAATCCAATTAATTTTTATTTTTCGAACAATTACGGATGGGTGGTGGACCCGAAAGGAGGACAGCTTGTCAATAAATTACGTGGTTCAAGTTCACCCGCAACTGCCGACGTAAAGTTTTTATTTATTTGCTTAATTTATTTAGTACACAGTCGACATAATCTTCAGACTTCCATGTGCCAGTAGTTTGTTGCTAGGAGTCCCCACCAATCGAGCCACAGCTAGTCACTGCTCCTACACTTCACCAGCTACTCCCACCACGACAATCAAGTCTCTTGTCTTATAAGTCGCACACTCTGTTCTGTTTCTTGAAATTCAACTCTCTGGTTTTAAACTTTAAACTAGAAAAAGAAAGAAGAAGAAGAAGATGGGAAAGCAGAGTTATGTGGCGATGAGGGCGCAGCAAATGACAAATGATTTGATTGCTTCTGATTTTAATGACTTGACCAATGCTGCTAAGAGTCTGGTCAATCATGCCATCAAGCTTGGTGGCTTAGGATTTGGTTCCACAATCCTTGAATGGGTCGCTTCTGGTGCTGCCATGTATGTTTCTAATCTATCAAATTTTTCATTTTTCTGTTAGATTCTGCTTGTTTTCCACTCACAATAGGAAATTGCAACTGGGTTTCTGATTTTCTTGGAGAAAATTCATTTGGGTTTCTCTGGAATTGAGTTTTAATTGCTAAAGCAACTTCCTTTTGGTGTTTTCAGTTATCTACTGGTCTTGGATCGAACAAACTGGAAGACAAACATTCTTACCGGACTGTTAATACCATACATTTTCTTCAGTCTTCCTTCAATAATATTCAACTTGTTCAGGTGATCTTTAATTATATTGTCTGACCTCTAACCCCAACCACATAATTTTTTTTTTGCTTAATATTTAAGCTACTTATTACTTTGCAGGGGAGATATTGGAAGATGGATTGCTTTTGTTTGTGTTGTACTGCGTCTTTTCTTTCCAAAACATTTCCCAGGTATCTCTATCTATGATTGGTTTTGTTCTCTGCTCTTTCCGGGCATAAGATTTATCTCTTGGAGCGTACTACGTACTTTTTAGCTTGCTAATAATTACCGTCTTTTATCAATGTAGATTGGGCTGAGTTGCCAGCTGCATTGATTCTGTTGATGGTGGTGGCTCCTAGTCTATTTGCAAGCACCTTCCGCGGTTCCTTGGCCTTTGTAGGTCTTGGGATATGTCTGGCGATCGCGTGCTATTTGCTGCAAGAACACGTTCGAGCATCGGGTGGTTTCAAGCAGGCATTCACTAAAGCTAATGGCTTGTCAAACTCTATTGGCATTCTACTCCTGTTCGTCTTCCCTGCCTGGGCATTGATCACTTACTTGATTTAGGCACATACCGCAACAGATTGTGGATTCTATGTGTTTTAGTGTTTGTAGGTTTAAGGAATGAATCCATTTCCGTACGGATTCTGTGATTTGTTTTTTCATTTCTATGGATCTTAGTGTTTGTCTGTTTGAGGAATTCTAGGTGTGGATTCCGAATCCATTTATGTTCGATGAATAAATTCATTTGCTTAATAAATTGAATGTTGTGTTTAGTTGTTTTGATGATAGGTATCATTCCGTTGCCAGTTTGGCTTGTTCGGCGTATAAGCATATTTGGAAACTGGATTTTTCTTACTTTGTTTACGAGTTCTTTCTGATAAGTGCATTTTCTTTCTCATGAGTTCTTTCGAGTTTCGACTCCATATCCTCCTTAACTGTCTACTGGATTTCAAGTAATGGGCGAGAGGAAATAGCACCAGAAATCATGAATACAACAACATATATGATTGAAATTTGGAAGTTTACAAGATCCCCTCAAAACATGTAGAAATAGTTGTAAGTAAACTTATGTACGAGAGACAGACATCGGCTCATACATTTGCGTAACTAAGACTATATTTTTCTTCCTGAGCTTCTCAAACAAGACCAAACAGGAATTCAAGTAACCTGCTGACGTCCCTGTAACATAAGCATTCTAGCTTCCAGGAACTGCTTTCACGCCTTCGATCCCTTTGCTTCGCTGTACAGTTTATTGATGCAGTCCTACATGCAAAATTTTGACGAGTAAGCATTGGTTTCCCGCTCTATCAATTTATGCTAAAAGGATAAGCCACATATGATTCCCACAATCTGTTTAGTTCTACATAATTCAATCAGAAGTAGGGATACCTTGTAGCATTTGAGCAATTGCGGTCTCTTTAGCTTGAATGTTGGAGTTATCAAATCCCGCTCCATGTCAAACGGATGCGGTTCCAAATGAATTGCTTTCAACAGCTCAAATCCTCGGATCTGTGAAATTATCTTAATGTTTAGTTGAAGAAACACAAAGATAAGTTGCGATTCGACAGATGAGAAGAGGGAAAGCTTAGACATACGTTATTTTCCTGACCAATTCTGTTGAGCTAATCCAAGATGTATTTTCTTGCCTTAGCATCTTTGCACAGTGACTTAAAATCACCATCCAAGTTGTTGTTAGCTGCCCAAGCCTCAAGTGCCTGCCCGTCAGGAATTACTACAGCAACAAGAAACGACTCGAAACTGTTTCCATACACCCAAATCTGTTCAGCACAAGGAAGAGAAAAATTAATCTTCTCCAATTGCCAAGGGCAGAGCTAGTGTGCAGATCAAGTTGATCAACAGATTGATTACGTGAATTATTTCTAATCAGATTGGCAAGTTGACATACTGATGTTACAAGAGGACACCGAGAGTATGTATTTTCGAGGTTCTCCACCGCGACATATTCACCCTGAGATAGCTTAAATATGTTCTTTTTCCTGTCGATAATCTTCATTGCTCCATCTGGTTACAGTTCTCCAACGTCACCTATAACATTTTTCAAGATCATGCCAACCGCTTCATTGTGTTACTTTGAGCCGAGGAAAGAAATGAATAACCAAGCTTACCTGTGTGAAACCATCCATCAATTAGGACTTCTTTTGTAAGATCTTCTCGCTTATAATAACCTGAGAAAAGGGTAGTTCCTCTCAGGCAGATCTCTCCCCTTGGAATGCTGGATAGAGCATCGTACCCCATCTCTGGCACGGACTCTAGCCTTACTTCAATTGTTGGCATGGGGACCCCTACAGTCCCTAACATGGGATACACATTACCTATGGATGTTAAACACCCTCCGCAACTTTCTGTCAAACCTGTCAGGTATTTCAAAATCCAGTTTCGTGAATAAGTTGGTCGTATCAAGGAGCTAGAAATGATAACTGTAACGACAAAATTGTTCTACCATACCATATCCTTGTGATAAAGTGGAGCAGGAGATGACCCTAAGGAACTCCTCCACATGCCTAGGCAAAGGTGCGGCACCAGATAGCATGATACGAACTCGGCCTCCTAATGCTTGTTTTGTCTACCAGAAAGAACACAACTTAGAATGCAGAACATGCAATTTCGAAGAAAATAAAATGTAAAAAATGACCCACCTTTTCAAAGATAAGTCTGTCCATCAATGGTGCTGCAATCTCTTGCGGCAATCCCTTCTGAAGATTTTCCAACTTGCTGTTATCAGAATCCTGAATTAGTTCTGTACTAAAAGAAATGATGACAGATAGAATTCAAGAAAACGACTTACTAGTTGTAAGCGAAGTCAAATAGTCTCTTCTTTAATGCACCTCCAGATGAAATTTTACTAATTGTACCTTCAAGAACAAACTTTAAGCTCAATTGCTTGAAACAACACAGACCAACAAAAGAGTTATCTAATTCGATATAGCGATCAACATATATCTACTTTACCGGTATATATACGGTCATAAACTCTAGGAACTGCTACAAATATGGTAGGCTTCAATTCCTGAAGGTCCTCCATAAGGTATCTTACATCCTAAATGAAAATGTCCAATAAAAGATTGATTAGATTCCTTAAAAAAAACAGCAAGAGTCAAATATGCAAAAGAAAAGAGTAAAGAATTATCTACTTTACCCCTCTCCAAAATCCTATCGAGGCGCTTTTGTAGATGCAATAGGACTCTATAACTTGATCATATACATGAGCCAGTGGAAGGAAAGAGAAGTATCTATCTTCTTCTCCGGCCTAAAACAAAAAGGTGTGTTGGAAGTGTTAAATTAATACATCTTAGAAGAATCCGTGATAACTTTGTCAAATGCAGGAAAAAAGAAGATTGTGTTTGATTTATTCTGACCACTCTGTCGGTAAGAAAAAGTAGGCGATCGACACCAAGAACTTCTCCCATTAGAGCCTCATTGGTGAGAATAACACCTTTTGGTTCTCCTGTTGTTCCACTTGTGTACATTATAGTGCAGATGTTAGTCTTGTGTTTCGGAGGTAATTCACCATCCAAACTTCCCTGCGAAAAAGAATTGGATATCAGGGTTTAATGTCAGACGCGAACAGTTCCATATAGAAAAACAAGGACTCCATCATCTTACCAGCTGAGAAAATTCCTCCCATGAAAAGCAAGAAACCCCAAGTTCCTCAGCTTCTGTCTTCTGTTGGGTAGAAACATTTCCAAAACTAACAATCGCTGAACAAAAGAAAATTACAAGTTAAGTTATCATTCTCGTATATCTGCTTAAAACTTTCATAAATGAAGATGGATTGGTCCCAATTGACCTACTCTTTAAATGTGCAGAACACCTTGGAATGCATGACAGAATCTGCAGAAAGAGTTGACGATTAATAATGCGAATTATGAACCCGACAGGTTGGATATCTGACAAGATATGAAAACACAAAGGCCTAATTGCATAGGAAGAGGAAGGTAATTACAGAAGGGAGCTTGTTTTCTTGGACGAACGTGATCGAAACTTCAGCATGATTAATTATGAACTCCACTGCATTGGCACCTGCAATTGGTATAAAACCAAGCATTGTAAGAGGGTAAAGAATCCAACAAGACATTCTAGTATTTGCAGCTGCACAGCTCAGTGATTTCTGTGAACATACCTAGTGTGTCATAGAGTGGCACATATGTTATGGCCTGGCTGTTACAAGCCTGATCAAGAACAAAACAAAAACAACTACATTTATTCGAACTCAATCCAATGGTTAAACTGATCGTTCATATATATATATTCATTGGATCGAAATTATAAAAAAAATATATAAAGAATTTGGTATTTATACCTCCATTGCAGTTATCCATTGAGGGGAGTTGGAGCCATATATACCACAACGATCACCCTGGAAATGTCAAAATCTATTAATTAGTAATAAAAAAGTTGATTGCTTAGGCATTTAGTTTAGAGATTAATCTTCTATTAGGAGAGTAAAAGGACACTCGAACAACGAAAAATAGGATATAATTTATTATTTAAGAATATAAATGGTTAAATTTGGACTTACAGGATGGACACCACGGCTCCTCATTGCAGAGCCTATTTTGATGGCAGAATCATAGACATCTTGGTATGTCAGCCATACATAAGGACCCACATGCGAGCAGAGAAGCTTAGGGCCTGTTTACTTGGGATATATGTTCAATTTGAAAATTTGCTGTTTTTCTGAATTTCGAGAATTTTATTTTCATTCTGAAAACTGGAAAACGTGTTTACTTCGCACAATTTTCCTGATCAGAAAAACTAGAAAACCTGTTTACTTCGCACGCTGGTTTTATTTTCCTGATTTGAAAAACTAAAAAACGCGTTTACTGTGTAAAATTGAGACTAACTTCGTCTTCAGATTTGTGGGAGAAGCCAAAATTACACATGTTTTGGTTGCGACTTGACTTCACATTCCCGCTTTCTTGGTTATGCAATCACTTCCTATGGTTAACTTTCAAGCAATTGTAATTCTGATGATACATGAAAGCGCTATGGTCAATCGGTCCTTCAGCACCTGATTAGTGGGCATTCTAAAGCCACTCTCATGTACTCTTTTTTAACAAATGGAAGTGAATTTCAGTGGATTATGGGTCACTCTCAACATTTCAGTGAAATGGTACTAAACTCAAACATTTCAACTTATATATATTATTCTTCTAAATGGTGTTTGTATGTGCAATTGCATGCAGATTGTGAAGTTGTTCTATTTTCAGCTATATAGAATATCAAGTATTGAAGAAATATCCAAGAATTTGAACCCATTGCAACAAAATTTTGACAAGAAACCTGTTATACCAAAATGCTTCCGGTTAATATATTGACTTTATTATAAAATCATGAAAAATTATACATGTAGATCCAAGGTCAATACAGAATGATGATAAGTATGGGTGACAAAGCGCTCCATCAACTGTTGCTGTTGTTGTTGCATCTGTGCGAGTTGTTGTTGCAGCTGTGGTAGCTGCTGTTGTTGCTGCATCTGGGGTTGCATTTGCTGGTGTTGCTGCTGTTGCAGTTGTGGAATCTGCTGCTGCATCTGGGGTTGCATTTGCTGCTGCTGCTGCTGACTGGATATTTGGGGCTTAAATACAACCATATCCTAGTACCACATGAAACTTATATAACTTAAAAGGGAAGGAAAATATGCAAATCCTAGTTCCTAATCCGTAAGCCAACACTGCCCACAGGAAGTATCCGGCTCAAAGACTCTGGTCACAGCTAGAATAAACATCCCATTACATGCACCAATTAACTGGTGATTGTTACTGACACGGTACACTAAAAATGAACATTCAAATAATTCTTGAAAGTGCATGCTAATTTCTACTATACAATTGTAACTTTTAACAATTTTTTTTCTTTTATCACAAAAGGTTTATGCGAGGCTACCCATTCCAGGGTCAAGGCATGATGCAGGCCTCAACAAGGAACGATCACTTACCAAGAGGATTCTTGACAGCAGGATCTGAACCTCAAAGTATTTGACCAACTCAACTAAACATCATAACACTTCCATAATCATTTTGTACAGAAATTAGCATCAAGCTGCCAAATCCACACAATCGACTCAAATTAAGGTTAAATATTATTTGTCTAAATATCCAACTATATTTTAACAAGATTAATTTTTTGCTTAAAAAAATAAAGAAATCACTCGAACAACCATTAGATTTCAAGCATTAAAGTATGTAGTACAGCTGATCATACATACTATCATAAGCAGAAAAAATGGCCGAGAGCAAGTATACATACAAAACAAAAAAAATGACATTAGAAGATGAAACAACGAACAACTGTATGCTATTCTTCCTTTAATTTTCCCACCCCTGCCCATTCCACCACAAATCCAATTACATACACAGACCAATTAATTGTTGCTTCCATCAGTATATGATTGTTCTCTGTTTTATTAAATTCCTGGCCAGGAGTGATAATTAACAAGCAAAAAATGTAATGCCCATACTATGGTTAAGGATTGGTAATGAAATATGGCCATTAATTAGCAGCATTAAAGAAGGGAACTGACATGCATTAAAAAATGGGTTCATGCCACTGTTCATAAACACACCACCATCACCAACAACGCCTCACAAAACCCATTTCCATCTTATCCTAAAGCTACAAAATTCCTTCCAAATACAGCAACAACCAACCAAACAGCACCCTTAGCAGCTAAACTTGGGTACAATTTACCAAAACAGTCAAAGAAGAAGTAATGAGACAGTTTACAAGAAGAAAACAAACGTAACTTGAAAAAAGAGTACCTTGTTCGAAGAGTCGGACGGAGGCGTGAAGGAGAAGAAGAGCAGCGGCTGCGTAGGAGAAGAAGAAGAAGAGGAGCGGCTAGGGTTAGGGAAGAGAAGAATAAGATGAAGAAGGTTGCGGGGTATTTCCGTGATTTGGAAAAATTCATTAATGCTTCAGTTTGAAAACCGCGTGTATTCAATCTGAAGCAGCCAAGGCAAAAAAAATTAGAAAAATAGAGAACAGCTTTTTTGTTGTTTTCAAAATTTATTCATCGTTTTTCAAACAGAGTATTTTCGTTTTCATTTAGAAAATGAAAACAACACCAAGTAAACACGTTTTCTGAAAATTCTCCCAGTTTTTAAAAAACTGGAGAATTTTCGGGAGAATCCTGTGAAGTAAACGGGGCCTTATACATTAAACTCACTCTTCATTTTTTTTTAATAAAAAATGACCAAGGTCAGTCAACCGGAGTACATACCTTGGACTCGGTAATTCGGCGAGTACCAAGCATTGGGTTGTTTGGGCTCCGAAGAGCGGAATCACTGACAGAATTAAATTAAATATTACTCCCTCCGTTTCCAATTAAACGACGTTTTGAAATAGTAAAAATTCATAGGACAATGATCTTTGATCTTATTTTATTCCACATTGTTTCATTTTTACTCCTAATTTCCACTCAAATTACCACACCAGCATCAAATTGGGTTGATGCATAAAAAAATTATCATTTGCACAAAATATATGCTTCGGAAAAGATAAAATGACAAGTATCATGAACAGTAAGAATCCGTAGAAAAGTGACAATTAATTAGAAACAGAGGGAGTATCTAACTAAAGAAACATAAACAAATGGCCTATTAGCTCAGTTGGTTAGAGCGCCGTGCTAATAACGCGGAGGTCGCAGGTTCGAAACCTGCATGGGCCATTTCTTTCAAAAAAAATTACTCCCTTTTTAATCAACGGAAACCTGAATGGGCTGGGCCGCAACGATGTTAATATTCGGCTGCCATAAGGCCCACAACTTAACTCCGTCTGAATATTTTTTTTAAAAATAAATTTTCATACTCATTTTATCAGAAATTGTATCAATTTCGTAACATCCCTAATGCCATGAGGAAGAAATTAAATTTAAGTTACATTACACATCTTTTTCTTCAAAAAGCATAGAAAAAAGCCTCTTGTTTTCTCCCTTTTTTTAATTAGCATCCACTTTAAACTAGTAATAAACCATAAATTAGAAAGCAAATTTCCACCCATGGAAAAAGAAAAACATAAATAAAATCAATTAGTGCATAAGATCGATCAAGAAAAATGACTACTACAAGAACATTATCATAGAAATGTGAAGTAAAAAGTAAGAAGTTAAGATTGATTTTAATTTGCACAATTATTACCTAAAGAACTGCCAAGGAGATTCCAGGCCAGCAGGCAGCTCCAGAAGCCCATCTTTGGCATAAATGCACCTATAAACAGGCCCAGCAGATGGTTTCCCATCATCAGTTGCAGCTCTTGATTCTTCAACCTTCACCAGGTACTCCTCCATTGTCATTGTAAATTCAAGAACCAAAATCCACAAATTCAAGAAATGCGAGAAAGCAGCACTATAAATTCAAGAAATGGATCAAAGAAAGTGGGGGTGGATATAGAATTTTAAGATAGGTAAGAAACACTAGAGAGAAAGCAGAAATGGTTGTTGTTGAAATTAAGAACAAGCGCGAGGACTGAGAGGAGTGATGAAGAGAGAAAGAAGAGAGAGTTGGTTGAGCTGGCTGGTATGTGCTGCATTAATTTTTGGGGCAAGAGAAGCTTTGCAGCTCAGCTATTTCCTAGCGGCGTTTAATTGTTATCATTATCTAAAATTGTTTAACTCTTGTATTTCTGTTACTTGCAGCCCTCATTTATTATGGTAGATGGCAGTTTCGTGCTGAAATGAGTAATTATTTATAAATAGTTTGAAATAAATCTTGTTTATTTCTCTTTTCTTTCTATTTTTGGGTTTGTCGCTCTTAGTTGCGTTGCGTATGCATGTATTCGAAACCTGCATGGGCCAAATTAAGGGCCCGTATACAACAAGTCTTTTCAGGCCCAATAATAGTTCAAGCTTTGGGCCCATGGGCTTTCCTAAAATAGCTAATCAATTAATTAACATTTTTCTATTTTTGGTCCCCTTTTGTTGGCTTTTCGGAATTCGGAAGTGGGAAACACCCAACCCCAACAAGTTTTGTTTGGTAACGGATTTTTTTATTCTAGTTTTATAACAATAATTGCAAATATGAAAGGATCAACCCTTTCAAAAATAAATAAATAATAGTGGTGTCCCTTCATGTATAATCAGTTCTAGTCATAGTAATTACTCCCTCTAGTCCGAATTATATGACTTTCTCGCATCCCAATATTCAGTAGGGAACGCATATCGAGGATGCCGGATGAGGCACTATTTGATCCCAAAAAATTCCGTACTTTTTTTTGAACGTACGTTAATCCTTAACGTACTTCCGAGAAAAAATTCGGGCCAAAATTGTCTCAAATAGTGACTATTCCGGCCGCCTTAAGATACGTTCCGGAACAATAAAAGCAAAACCCAAAACGTCATATAATTCGGACCGAAGGGAGTACTATGAAATACCAACAACCATGACACGTATATATAAAAAAGTAAGAACATTGCCACTCTCCTCAATTATATTTTTTCAAAAATTTCATTTTAACATTAAGAAAAATATAGATAGTAAAACCCTGAGTTCAATTTCTTACCTTATATCTTATAAAAATTATTACTCTTTGGTTAAAATATTTTTTTACATCTAAACACAAAAATATGTTAACATATAGGGTAATTTTAGTATGACGTTTTGAACTTTTAGTCAAATTCAAATATCCTCTAAATAAATAAAATAATCGATTTTGATGCACGAATTTTGTGAGAAATGCAATCTCCCCATCCGTCAAATTCTCCATCCAAAACGCAGGAAATGAAATAAGAAAATTCCAGAATTTTTTTTTTAAAAATTATATCGTTCTTTAAGAAATATAAAATTGAAGGAAAAAAATTCTAGAAAAAATTAATTTTACAAAAAAAAAATCATATCTCTGCTTTAATTTCCTAACTTTTTAACATATTATTTCACTTTTGGTTATTCTTAAAAAATCAGTTTTAGAAATATATTAAATACTATAAAATTAATTTTTAAAGGATTATAATTTTATAAAAATAGGAACGTAAAACAAATTCAAACTTTTTTGTAAATTAGTTTTTCTTATTTTTTGTTCTTGTCTTTAAAAAACCATATCATTTTTTTTCTTATTCTTAGAAACTTGTTTCCTGTTTTATTTTTTTCTTCTAATGGCATACGATTTTTTATCAAAAGTGTTTTCTTAGTTTTTTTTTTTTTTTAAGGGACAAAACCAAGCATGTGGGTTCACATTATGACTTTGGAGCCGTGGGCCACCACATCAAAGGCATTAGTTGTAAGTACAAAACAAAAAACCTTACTCTATAGTGCGCATCCTAATTCCTATCCTGAAACTCTCAGCAGACGCAGTAAAACGGTGCCATTTAAGAATAATACTCGCATTTCGAAGCTCCTTACGTGGCACAATGTAGAACCCACCTAGCATAAAGTTCACGGTCCACCTCGTCCGTACTTCATCTAACACCCTTAAGAGTGTGTTTGGTTGACGAAATTTGAGAGAAAATGACTTGAAAATTTGAAATTTGAAATTTTATTGCGTTTGGTTGAGATAAAATATCACTTTCCCTCGGAATCCAACTTTCTTTGATCTCTTTGACTTTAAAAAATGAAAGAAAGTGATTCCTTAGTTAGAGAGTGATTTTTTTATGCAAGAAAAACTATTTTTTTTAAATTACATATTTGTTCCTTCATACTAACATTATTTTTTAAAAAAAAAAAAAATTGTTCCTTTCTCTCTTTGTTTTAGTTTTCATATTTTTATTAATTTTTTTTACACTTTTTTCTATAAGAGTTATTTTTTTAGTTTCAATTTTTTTTAATTTTTAAATTTTAAATTTTTTCTTGCATTTCTTTTTTTTTAAGTTTAGGTACATTTTTTAATTTTTAAAAAAATTTATGATACATTTTTTAAGTTTCAGATTCTTTTTAAATTTTTTAAAGTTTGATAAAAATATATATTCTGAAGGTCGGATAAAAAAGGTTTATAGAGCTAAATTTTTTAATCCACCCATCAACCAACCCTTGCAATAATAAAAAATTTGAAAACTCATTTGATATTTTATTTGTTGAAAAATAGACAACTAAATAGAGACAAAATTCATGATAAATTATATAAAAAAAAAATTTATTAGACACCTAACAAGATAATAAAGACACAAATATAAAAAAAGATAATAGTAATCATTTTTTTTACTTTCCTTGACGATTCTTAAGTACAAAACAAACACAACAATGCTACTTTTTCGGGAATCTTAAATTTCAACAAAACACAAAAAAATTAACATTGCCCTCAATCACTCTCCCGAGAGAGTGATTCAAAGGAGAAAAATAATATTTTGTGAACCAAACGCTACGTAAGCTTATTGCAGGTATACGTACATAGTTACACTCCCTTAACCTAGGCCTGTTATGAGAGGAAAGGGGAATTATAACGAGAGAGATCATTTTTTCCATATGTGAATATGCTCGAATAAAATAAATTATATTTTTACAAGAGATAAAAAGAATATTAAAAAAAATCTGAATAATCATCTTCTTATTTAAGTTATTTACACACTTTCTCATCTAAATTATAGTGTTTATTGATAATTTCTAAAAATATTTTTATATTAAAGAATCTTATAATTATAGATCTCATTATTGATTTAAGTAAAGTATAACAAGCAAATTTTAAAAAAATCTTTCTACTTACTATATTTAGAAAAACAGCGATAAAATTATTGAGGTTTGGTTTTATCTGCAATGAGGAGTTAGACAAAAAATTATAATTAATTTTTTTAAGTACCAATTCACATAATAACAGTAGAATTTATCAATATCATTTCTCATAATTCTATTTATAGATCTCATTTATAGAGAATATTTATACTACTCCACGAATTTAAATAGAATTAAATGATAAAAATAAAATCAAATAAAAAACAACAACAATCAAAGATTGAAGAGCGCCTTACATTCATAAATGCTGACGTGTCTTCCAATTTCACAGTCAAGAGTCAACCTCACCATTAAACCCCTCTATTCAATCTCCACCAAAACCACACTCTCTACCCTTCCACAATTTTTCTCTCCCAAGACCCCAAACCCCACCAACACTCTTCTTCTTCCACCGTCCACCACCACTACATCCACCACCACTGCCCAATTAAATCCAAATATCCCAACCACTCCCGTCTAAAACGCAAGATCATAATCATACCCGTGATAATGATCGAAACCATGGCTCCACCTCCTTCCTCCTCCTACGCACCTGCTCCTTCCCCTCACCACCGCCGCCACCACCACCACCACGTGGCCTCCTCTCCCACGATCTCCATATCCACAATGGCCTCATCCAATAACAAATCATCTTCTTCCTCATCCTCCTCCTCTCAGTCAAACTCCAAACTCACCACCGTTGACTTCAGTCCACCCTTGATAGCCATGGTGGTCGTAGTAGCCACAGCCTTCCTAGTCATCACCTACTCCCGCCTCATCTCCCGCTACCTCCTCCGCATCCTCCGTCGCTACCGCATGTGGCGCCGCCGCCGCCGCTTTCTCCACCGCTACCTCCCTTCCTCAAACGGCGACATCGACTCCCCGCCCGCTCTCTTTGAATCCCCTGATGGCTTCCACGTGTACTCCCCCTACGGCCTCGATGAGTCAGTCATCAAAACCATCCCCCTCTCTCTTTACTACACCACCAAAAATAACAATAACACTAATAATAATAATGATAATTATTATTGTGATTTTGATTATAATAATAATAATGATAATAATAACAGTTTTCATAAACAAACTGTAACCGCCAACGCCAACAACAAGGATTGCGCCGTGTGTTTGTTGGAGTTTGAGGATAACGACTACGTCCGTACACTTCCGGTTTGCTCCCACGCATTTCACGTGGATTGCATCGATATTTGGTTGAGGTCTCACGCGAATTGTCCGCTGTGTCGAGCTGGAATATTCCGTCCGGAATCTCCGTTTATCCCCGTCATGGCTGCCAGGATCAGGCCCAGTTTTGACGATTCCCTCATGCTTCACCGGATGAGTAGTGCTGCTCTTGACACGATCCTACAAAGCCCTTCGCCGATCGCGGCGGAAGCGATGGCGGTGACGGAGATCACGCCGTGTATTGACGAGGCGTCGCCGAGGAGGAATTCCGATGATCAATTTTTCAGGTTTAACGGAGGGCGTGAGAATTTCTTGTTGAAGCGCTCGTATTCGTTCGGGTTTGAGAGGAGTTCGGCGTCGGAGAGGATGATGGTGATGGAGGCGGCGACGGCGTCGCCGTGGCGGTACAGGAGAGGAGGAGGAGGGAGTTTCTGGAGTAAACGGCCTTCGCCGTTTGGATCACTATCCAAGTCGAGGGTGTTTTCGTTCAGGTACTACAGAGGGATGAAATCGCCGGCGTTTTTCAGACGGAGGGGATCATCGGGGCTGTTTCCACTATCAGAGAGGTTCTCCACCGCCGGGAGCGGCGGCGGAAGCGGGTGGGGTAGCTCGTCGAGGAGGAGCAAGTCGATGGCGAGCCCGATGTTTCTGAGATCGTCGGTGGGGTCGGGCCTGGCGGTGTTCTCATCGAGCAGATTGAGGTGTGGAGATCCCGAGGCGCTGCTGTCACCGGAGAGGTTTAACAGGAGGTAGAAGGTTGGGTGAGACACGTGGAGAGTGGTGATTGAGATAGCGGAGGGGAATGGAGGGTTGAGATGGGATGCGGTGACGGGAAGGTTGCGGGGTCCGGTGACATTAATTTTTGGGAATTTGAAGCATTGAGATGAGGAGGAGGTGGAGTTAATGAGGAGCATGAGCGTAGCCTGGCAATTAGCGAAGAGACATTAAATGGAGGTGGGGAGAGCATTTATTGACGAAATTGACGAGAGATGAACAAACACTTTTTTTCTTCTTCTTTTTCACATAGAAATTTGTTTGGTTTCCCTTTTTTCTTTCATTTCCCTCTCTCATTTATTGTTCATATCATATGTGTATTACATCAATGAGAGGGAGGTAACTAGATAACCATTTTGGTTTTGGTCCTCCAGGTTCATGGTTAGGTTGGGTAAATTCATAACAACTAGATGGTAATTTTGTAAAAATCTCTTATTCATTACCAAAACTGAGTGTCATTAAGAATAATGTTAGCATGTGATTAATTGATTATCTTTTTATTAATAAATATAAAATGAAGTCCTAATTTCATCTCCATATAAAAAAAAAATTAGTGTTAGCTAGCACCTCTTAGGTTTAAGACCTATTTTATCATTGGTAGTGGTCTGTTATTGAAAATTTATTTACATTCATGAGATTTTTAGTTGAGTTTAAATGATGAAGTAGATTAGTAAATAAAATAGCCTGTTAATAGGCGTATAATTTATAAATTATCTTACTGATAGGAGAGATATTAATAAAATTTTAAATTCAGAATCAAATTCCACCTCTTCGTCCATTATAAAAATAAATAACAACAACACTCTTTGATTGGATTCACAAGGAATAAAAAGGAGAAGAGAAGGTCAAATTTTGGGTTTCTCTGTCAGATAAAATAAAGCAAAAGATATTTTTGGCACCTAAATTTTGAGAGGTTAGATACTTTGACACCTAATTTTTACACTATTAAACACTTTAATACTTAACATTTTATACCGTTAAATAATTTGGCATCCAATATTTTACACCATTAGACATTTTGGTACTCAGACACCCAATTTTCAATTAACACCGTCAGTTTTGTCTCATTTTCCGTTGGTTATATATTAAAAATTATGTTATATTAAAAAATAATAATAAATCACAAAAATAATTATAAAAAATCAGAAAAAATATTAAACTTATAAATTATTATATTTAAGTTTGTGATAAAAATAATTTAAAATAATATAATATAAGAACGGAAAAATGTGAAAATAGGAAATTGTGGAAAAATTAAAAAATTTAAAAAATGGTAAAAATAATTAATAAATACCTATAGAGGTGTATTTCTAATATGGATTTTTTTTTGAATAAATGTATTATAAAATATTAAAAATAGGAAAAAATTAAAATAGCACCCTATATTTCATATTTTCTTAAATTACACCCTGTATAAATGGTCCAAATACATCGAATTAAATATTTCATAAAATGCAAAAATTAATTTTCACCTATTAATTTAAAACTTGTTACACATTTTTTGAGTGGAAATTCTAATGAATTAAAATAATTTTATTATTATTTTACTGTCATGGATTTTTAATTTTCCACAATTTTAAGTTTTTCATGTTTTTTGTTATTATATTTTTATTTAATATTACTTTTATTACACATTAATTTTTTTATAATTTTTAATAATTTTAATATTTTTTTTATACTGTGTGACGGGAAAAAAAATAAAAAATAACGAGAATATTTAAAATTTTGAATATTTGAGTGCTAAAGTGTCAAATTGTGCAAAAATTGGATGCAAAATGTCTAACAGTGTAAAAATTGATTGACAATTCAACCGAATTTTAAAATTGGATACCTAAGTATCTAATTCTTTAAAAATTGGGTGTCAAAAACTTATTTTACCCTAATAAGGTTTGGGCTTTTTTGAAATGAAATGCACCGACAGAGGACAGGAGCCCATGTGGTGCCGATGACAGAAACTACTTACTAGCCTGTTGTGCTTATGATTTGAATGCGTGTGGGCATGGTGGTATGCAACTGTTCCTATCATTTTGTGTTTGATAATAAGTTATACGTATCTCAAATTAAATAATTTGTTTGATACTAAAAATATTATTTTTCACAATTTTTAAATTTATAATTAATAACAATACCTTTTTTAATTTTTTTAATTTATTACTTTCACTATTCATCTCTACTTAATAATAAAAAATAAGTTAATAAAATTAGTCAAAATGTCACGTAAAAAGTAATGAAATATCATTTAATTTGAGATAAATAAAAAATTCAAAAAATTTCAAGTAAATTTGAAACGGAAAGAGTAATAATAAGAGGAAAACGAGAACAAATTGATTAGTTTATAATTTATAGTTTATTTTTCTTAATATACATAATAATAATTATATTTGTTTCAGAGCAATTTATAAAAATAATTCTTTCATTTTATTTTATGTTCTTAAATGTTTTTCAGACAATTTAAACAAATTATTCCTATTTATCATTGCAATGGGCCGTACTACAGAGTCGTCCTTGTATGGTGAAACACAAGAAGCCCATATCAACTTTTGTTGGGCTTGGTTCTAACAAAAACAATTAATTTTCAGTTAGCCCCCATCGCAATTTGCAGTAGTTTAGGGGTGGAAATTGTAATTGTAAGAGAGCCGGTTTTGGATGGACGACACACTTGATACGCGTGAGCAAGAAACGGCACGTGCTTTGAACGCCCTACAAGCTAAAACCCAGCCCGCAAACAAAATCATCGGAAGGGAGAAATAAGAACTGCGGTTAGGGTTTTAGCTTTTCAATTTATCAATCGAGCTATCGTAAAGCAAAGAGAAATCAAAGATGTTTCCGGGGATGTTTATGCGGAAACCAGACAAGCAGGAGGCTTTGAAGCAGCTCAGGGTTCATGTGGCGATGTTTGGTGCTTGGGCTGTCGCGCTACGTGTTACTCCTTACGTGCTCCACTTCCTTTCCCAGGAGAAAGACGAGCTCAAGCTTGACTTGTAGATCCCTTATAAGGTAATTTTCGTTTTTGGGATATTAGCAGAAGAACGGGTTTTTTGTTTATTTGTCCAAAGTAACTGAGCTTTCGTTTTTGGTGGCTTAAATTAGTAGAATTTATACTTTTGGTTACGCTATTAACTGGGTTTTAATTTTTAAACAAAAAAAATTTGCTGGATGTAAATGGTTCGATGCTTAAAGTCTTATTTTTCGTGTAATTTTAAGTAGTGAAACAAGCATATTGTTAGTGATTTTAAGTAGTGAAACAAGCATATTGTTAGTGGGTATAAGCATCCACGAATTAATGCAAGCCTGGGTTTCGAAATCTTATGAGTGTGCATAATTTGGGAAGAGTATGAATAGTTTCTGGATGAGAAGCATAGAAAAGTGTGGTTTTCTGGTGAAGTTGTGTCAATTGAGGAGGGTTTGGTGTGTTTTGAGGTGAAAAAATACTAAACCCCTGTGATCCGGGTGACTTACATTTAGGATGCGGGCATCTAATTCTCATGGATGAGCGTGGTAGTTTATTAACTGTATTATTGCCAAAATGATTTTGTGCACTAGCACTGTCAATATAACTTCTAGATTGCTCCTCTCTGTGGTAATTGTTGGCAGGTAACTTATCTTCAGAATTGTTAAGGTGCTCGGAAAAATGCTTAAATTTGCTTTAGGGACGAGGGATTCTTTTCCCTTGCTCAGCTTGCTTGCTTAATAGGTTCTTTTTGTTGATAAATAGGTTGAAGCGATGACTGCTCAGACCAGTATAATTTCAGGCTTCCACAATAGAATGCTCCCGAGTTATGATAATTCTGTTGAGTTGCTAGATTGTGAAAGTAGCTTTGTGTGCAGTGTCTATTTCTGAGTTTATAGGGAGTTCATGACTGCACCAGTGCATTGTCCTCTTTTCTTCCTCATCCTTTGCGTTTTTTCTTATTGCTTCTTCTTTAACTCTGTTCTAGGATTGCATTATTGCATGAGTGATCATCCATGAGAATTAGATGCCCGCATCCTAAATGTAAGTCACCCGGATCACATGGGTTTAGTATTTTTTCACCTCAAAACACACCAAACCCTACTCAATTAACTTGCCACAACTTCACCAGAAAACCACACTTTTCTATGCTTCTCATCCAGAAACTACTCAGGCTCTTCCCAAATTATGCACACTCATAAGATTTCGAAACCCAGGCTTGCATTAATTCGTGGATGCTTATACCCACTAACAACATGCTTGTTTCACTACTTAAAATTACACGAAAAATAAGACTCTAAGCATCGAACCATTTACATCCAGCAAATTTTTTTTGTTTTAAAAATTAAAACCCAGTTCATAGCGTAACCAAAAGTATAAATTCTACTAATTTGGCTGGAGTTTCACTTTGTCTACGTGTTAGAGCTTTTACGATGTTTGGACTTTGCTCAATTGCATGGATTTACCTCAATATCTGCTGGTATGCATCATATGGCAGAGAGTATTGCCAAATAAGAGTCCATAATGATTGATGAGCTGTTGCCTGTTTGTTGTGTTCTTCCTGCATTTTTTTCTTTGTTGTATTTCAGCAAGCTATAGCCTCTACTAAATCCATGGGGTAATATTTATTGCTCAAATTGTGTTATTCGTAATGTATGCCTTTGGCTTACATTCTAGAAAAGTTTCTTGTCATCTCAGTTTTTCCAATGAAGGAGGATGACTTGCATGCAGCAATTGTGCTTCAATTTATAAACTTCCTTATGTTATTTTGTGATACGGTGTCTCAAATTTGTTCCATATAATAGCAATGATGACCTTATTTGTTTATCTGTTGTTGTGTATGCAGTGAGTATTAAGGAGAGAAATTGGGCTGAGATGAGGAGCAGTGTATGAGGTTCTATCTATTTTCTGCTTTCTTTCCTCCACTTGGAAGTGTGCGAGGCTAGTTTTTTATTTTTTATTTTATGATTTTCGACTTGCAATAGATTGGTATTATGTTGTGACCGGTGTATGACGAGAGGCCCGTTTGGTTTAATGGCTGCATCTTAATAACAATTTGATTCTGTTCAATTCTTTACATATAATTCAACGTTTCTTATCCAGAATCCCTCATGCATGGTTACTAACTACTAACTTTCAGTGTTTGCAATAGGAAAACGATCCTGCCCCCGCTAGGTTTAGTTAATGAACCCACATTTCTTATACTCAAATTAGGTACCTAATCCTTCCCGTTTTGCAGCTCGTACTATTGAGTTATGAGCTTAAGCTGATAAGCTCACATTACATGCCCATTTCCCTCATGAAGGCGTCTAGAGTAGTGGAGTTTTGATGCTACCGTGCCGTAGATGGATGGACAGTGACATGATAACAGAGTGGTGGTCAGTAATGAAATATTTGTCGACAGGCAGATGCCCAAGTCAATAAGAATGGTTGTGGATCACCAACCAAAGAAAAGTTAAAAAAGCCATTGCCACGTGGCAAGTTCATAACCCATCTTTTAAACCTTTCGTTCACCTTAGTTTGACCATCATTTTAAGATTTAAGATTACTTCTTTAAAGCCTTTGACAAGTTGTTGGTTCGTCAAGGACCCACACCGATGCACCCTTGTATGTTCGTTCGTTTGTTGAATTTGAGAGTTCATTCTGCTGAGATGGGCTAATCTATTCAAGCTAATTAAACCAACTAACTGATTTTTATTCTATCTCTTTTTAACCTTTGAATTTATGATAAGAAAGTGACTATACCATAGGACCTAAGAATATTTTTCCCTTAGCAGGCCCGCCCTTTCTTTTCTTTTTTCCGTTCCAGTTCGCCATCCTCTCTATCTCTCACACGTACGTAAATATTGGCAGACCACCTAATAAAATATTATCGTGCTTTAATAAAAGAGCTCTAAGATACCTGCACTAAGTATTCTGGACCACCTAATAAAATCTCCTCTTACGTGTGAAAAGTATTCACATTTAAGTTTCAATAGTTAGAGATATGATCGAGCTTGAATTTAAAATTATTCCACTAAATAACTAATGAGTTAGACTAATTCTCAAACATAGTTTGCTGTATTCTTTCTGCTCAAATTCGAAACTAGTAGAGAGTAGACACGTGTCTTACCGGGTAAACCCAATTTGAAGCTCATTCCCAATGCACACACCCTTTTTCAAGCCACTGCTCACTGCTGGTGCTATGACAACGTGCCAGCCATAAAAAGGAAGAAGACGCAAGTGTCAAATTCCACATAATTGGTCGCATTTTTGAATCATTATTCTCTCCAAGAAGCCAATCGAGATATCCAAAACCAGTACCTCCCTTGCTCCTTAGCCCCCTCACCTTAACAGTTAGGTTGTCTCACACCTCTCCGCTCTTACAACCTCTGCTTTCTTGTCGTCTTTTATTCCATAGGAATAGACCCAACTTGACCAGATTGTTGTTCTTTACTTTGGGGTCGCATATTGGGTATCATCATCTATAGGGATTTTCCTGATTTGGATGGCAAGTTATTTATTGATGTGGAGTTGGGTATGGTTGAGATTTGAGAGATGTATAAGACGAGCGTTAAAAAAGATTGTGGAGGAAGAAGAAGATCCCATTTTATGCAATGGGTGATGTAATTACTTGCTCAGTGGGGACCGGAGGCAGCTTCTCTTTAAGATTGGGGCAGACCATCTTCTCCTCTGCTTCTCTTCTTTTTATGCCCCTTGGTGTTGAATTCTACAGCTACACTGCTTTCTGGTAATTCATCATCATTTTTCTGCTTCTTTTATTTGTGTTCAGCATCAGTTAGATTAGAATTTAGATGAGTTGATCTTGATGGGTTTTTTTTTCTTTCAATTCTGTTCTTGATTTTGTAATTCGTTGTTACTTTTCAGTGACATATTTTGCGAATCATTGCTACCCTGAATTGATTTTAACGGTTTGGTTGTATGAACTGGGTCACCGATACATATCAGTGAGCTAAAGTTGCCCTAAGTTTCACATCAGCTCTAACTCATCGTCTTACTTGGTACTTTTGAGTAGAATTAGGTT
The DNA here is from genome assembly GCA_963691705.1 of Viola odorata. Taxonomy (NCBI): domain Eukaryota; kingdom Viridiplantae; phylum Streptophyta; class Magnoliopsida; order Malpighiales; family Violaceae; genus Viola; species Viola odorata. The sequence continues at coordinate 1,969,032 of OY829544.1, forward strand.
AAAAGCTGGTCTGATTTAGTTTTAGTACTTTAGTTTTTGTCCTGCTTAAGTTTTTATATTGTGTTGGAATTAGAATATGTCAAATCAAGGTTCTTGAATTTTTCAGCATGGTTAACCTCAACAAAATCATGCATCTCAGCGATGGTCTTTATGAGGAAATTGCAGTGGGGAAATAAAAAGAGCTAATAAATTAACCGAGTTTGGGTTTGATTAGTACTGATTGTAATTTGAGCCAAGTTTCTTCTGTAAAGATCCTGTTGCTGCAAGGTGTGGATGTAATTGGAATTCTTTGCTCAGCTCTTAAAGCTGAAGTTGGAGGCCTGAGTCATTTACTGTATCCCAATGGCTAATGCTAGATGTGATATAAAACTGACTTTTTCGTTTGCAAACATGGAGATGGAATTCGTTCTGCTAGATGTAAACCATTGTAGTGACTACCCTGCAAGCGCACACAACACCATTGCTTTAGCTGCTTCAGCAGTCTGTGGCTTTGCGGTTGTTACTACTATATGTCATCTTCTTTATCGTGTGGTGGTTGCTAATGCATTTCATCCTCTTCTGATCTGTCTCACACGAGTTAATTACTTTCAGAGAAAAGCTAGCAATATTGACTTTGATTGAACGGAAGTAAATTAGTGTAACTTCTTTTCGTTGTTGCCTTAACCTCTCTTAATGCATTGCTTTACAATATTTTTCTTGATGTCTCTAATTTCAGCTACTTGGTTGGCGATCCCATGGAGTTTTACTTTGGGCATAGTTGATGGATACTCAGCCTTGGTTAAATGCCCTATCCGACAACCGGGAATACTGGTGATTATTGTTCTAGGAGATTGGGTATGTATTGCTAAGGTTTTGTTTCTTTAGCTAAAACCAGGTGAATGCTTTTATCAACATCTAACTGTGATGAGTTCATGTCAGGTGTTGTCTGCTCTCATGCTTGCCGCGGCATACTCAACAGCTGGTGTTGTGGATCTCCTGCTTCACTCTAATGGCTCATTTTGCCCCCCTAAGTTTTGCATCAGATATCAGTTATCTGCTGCAATGGCCTTTGTATCCTGGTTTCTTTCTATGGCTTCATCTTCAACCTTTGGTTACTCCTCTCCTCGTGATCCTCTCATTCGGGTTCTTTCCATATACTCCATTGCTTAAAAGTTGTGGTTAGATTTAGCCATTTAGGTTCTTTCCATATACATTAGTATTGTTCAAATTGAGAGGAGGAGCTTCTAAAACCATACAGGAAACTTCTTGTAGATGAATAGTGGAAATTGTACAGGATGATCACCTTTTACTAGACAATAATGTATGTTCTTTGGGCCCTTTTTTCATGGCATTTCTGCTGTGAAAGGAAATCATAAAGATTTGAATAAAAAAGTCAGTGTATGTCAACTCTGCCGCGGTGCATTTCTCGATTTCAATGTGTTATTTCTTTCGGCTCTCCTCCGAATTTCCGTCAGAAATCATCAATCAAACCCTACTTGTCAGAATCAGTACCAAATTGAACCTAGCAGTATTGTTTAGTATTTGTCCTGCTTGAGTTTGGATGGTGTTGTTTGTATTTAGGATTTCTCATGGTTCACATGCTTGTTAACTCTCACAATGTCATGGTTCCAAATGGTTGAAGTGGGCTAGGCTTGACCCATTTTGCTAGCCCATTAAGATAGGTGGCTATAGTCTTGTGTAAATAGGGAAAAACTGCATTGTAATCCAATTATCAAAGTATTTATCTTTGAGTTATCAACACGTTAGAGTACATGGCATGTGTTCTAATAATGTTAATGGTGTAGAGTTAAAACAATGATAAATGATACAATAATTAAAAATGTCAAAATAACAATTCCATAAGAGAAGAACATGTTACAATTGAACTCCTTCCAAATAAAGAAAGAGCTGTTGTCGTGTGCAAATTTGATTTCTTTGTTTGGTTGACAAACTCTAAATAATGAATGATTCCACTACAAATAATGTGTGAACTTACCACGCCACTAGTCAAGAAAATACAGAAAAAGCTAGAGATGCATCTAATCACCCAAACATTAAATCTATATCATTTTTTCCCAAACAGAAAAGAAAGAAAAATGAAGTAAAACCTCTTTCAACCAGAAACTACATCTTCAACTAATTGGAGGAAAAGGATAGGACCTGTATTTTTATGTTCAATTATTATATAACTTCGTTCGAATATTATCGAGTTTTAAAATTTAATTTTTTTTATATAGTTTATTTTATTTTTTGTAGTCGAAATCTAAAAATGAACTAAATCATTTGACAAATTATTCGTTTAGTTAATTAAGAATTGAGAAACCTTAGAAGTCTACGTTGTTTGGTGAGTCCAAATAAAATTGTTTAATCATAGATGCTAACGGCGCGCTGGAATGATTGACAAAATCTTTACCTACCGCATAAAGTAGCTGATTAACTCGACTGATTTAGATTAAACATTTTCTTTTTGTTAGTTAATTTGAGTAGGTTTTTTCTCGTTTTATACATGGATTTAAATTTAAATTTAATGAACTGCATGTAAGAGAGATTAATAACAACATATACTGGAAATCTCCAGGACATTGTAACAAAAATGCCTACCTACGATGAAGACTCCTCAGCCTTCAGGAATGACGACGAAACCTCAGCATCAAATCGTTGGAATCCATTTCTTGGAACACTTTCGTCGAGATCAGCCGTCACCGTCCACCCTCAAGATTACCAAGAGATTAATCAAGAAACAGAGACGTTTGAGGTAGAGATGGTGAGGGAGGAGGAGGAGGAGAAGAAGGGTTGGAGAAAAGTTGGAGGAAAATGGTGGGTCGAGTCGCAAATAATGTGGGCGATTGCGTTTCCTGCAATACTCACAGGAGTGACCCAGTTCGGAATTGGGTCAGTGACTAGTGCTTTTGTTGGACATTTGGGTTCGGTCGAGCTTGCTGCTGTTTCTATTGTGCAGAATGTAATTGAAGGTTTTGTTTTTGGACTTATGGTGAGTATCAATACCCATTTTCTCAAAAAAGAGGCAATTTTTTTCATTTTTTTAATGATTTTTCTATTTTGGTCTGCCTTTTTTTTTTTTCAATTAGCTAGCTAGCTACCCAATACCCCATTTTCACAAAAAAAGATGCAATCTTTCCTCTCCTCTCCTGTCAATCTTAAATTACCCTTTTTTTGCATTAGCTACCCAATATTCACAAAAAAATTGCAATCTTTCCTCTCTTGTCAATCTAGATTACCCTCCTTTTTGCATTCTTTTTCCTTACGTTGGGTTGGCTTTTCTTTTCATTAGCTACCCAATACCCATTTTCATAAAAATATGCTATCTTTCTTCTGTTGTCATCTAGTTTGCCTTCTTTTTTTGGTTTTTTTATCTGCTGAATTCTGATCTTTCTTATGTTGGGTTGGTTTTCCTTTTATCAGCTGGGGATGGGAAGTGCACTGGAGACTCTATGTGGGCAAGCTGTTGGGGCTGGAGAATTCAATATGCTTGGGATTTACTTGCAAAGATCATGGATCATTACTTTAGTCACTGCATTATTGATAACTCCAGTTTACATTTTCGCCTCGCCATTGCTTCAGCTGTTTCATCAAAGCAAAGAAATCTCAGAGCTTGCTGGGAAGTATTCAATATGGATAATCCCTCAGGTTTTTGCATATGCTGCAAATTTTCCAATTCAGAAGTTTCTCCAATCGCAGAGCAGAGTTTGGGTTATGACAGTTATTTCTATGGTGGTGCTAGCGATTCATGGCGTTTTAAATTGGGTTGTTGTGACAAAGATGAATCATGGCCTCCTTGGAGCTGCCATGGTAGGGAATATGTCATGGATCCTTCTGGTTTTGGCTCATTACGTTTATGTGGTTGCTGGGTTTTTTCCAGAAGTCTGGACTGGTTTTTCCTATTCAGCTCTCAAGTCATTGGCTGCTTTTGTAAAGCTTTCACTGTCATCAGCAGTAATGTTGTGGTTAGTATCTAAATTCAGTACTAGTTTGAGCTGAGAGAAAGTCACATTTTTTAACGAATTTACTATTCTTGTTTTTATGATAACAGCTTGGAGTTATGGTACCCTACTATAATCACTCTTATGGTTGGATGGCTGAAGAATCCAGAAATTGCAGTGGATCTCATCTCCATCTGGTTAGATTTTTCCCCATCTTGCACTTTTCAGTGAGGATTTTCATTCTTGCCATTGGATGCAAATTTATGGTTTTAAAAACCCATCTAATTCTTATTTTCTTGCTTCTTCTGATTGCAGCCTCAATGTGCAACTGTGGATTTTGATGATTACTCTGGGTTTCAATGCATCAGTTAGGTCAGTTGCTTCTGTCTAAACAAATATGTTGCAGTGCTGACAAATTTTGAACATAGAATCTCAAAAAGTGTTTGTTATTGCAGCATTCGCGTATCGAACGAGCTTGGAGCTGGAAATGCTAAGGCTGCAAAATTGACAGTGCTGGTGCACGCTTTAACTTCTACGATAGTAGGAATTCTGTTCAGCATTGTGATTCTTGTGGCCAGAAATGACTTCTCCAAAATGTTCACTGCGAAACCAGTGCTTATAAAGGAGACTGCAAAGCTGGTTTACTTCCCAGTAGTATTAATCTTCCTCAACAGCATCCAGTGTGTTCTCCATGGTAAGTCTCACTAACTGCAACTTGAACTCTCTACATCTGTACAAGCAATCAACCAACTTGAGATACTTCTATTATCTGATATTTTCACATCTGCAGGTGTAGCAGTGGGTGCAGGCTGGCAGGCTGTAGTTGCCTTGATTACAATTGTCAGCTACTACGTCTTCGGACTCCCCATTAGTGCTTTGCTCGGCTACAAGTTTAAGCTTGGACTTCATGGCATAATAATAGGGCTATTGGTTGGTTGTGTTCTTCAGATGCTCGGTGTTCTTTTCCTCGTTGGACGAACAAACTGGCAAAAAGAAGTAAGCTTACCTGTGATTCATGACAGTGTAACACTTGTCTTAAGTACAGCAAAGAATGTAAATTCTGGTAGTCAATTAAAGACTGTTTAGCTGCTGCACCAATGGCTAGGAGAACCTAAGAAATGCTTTACCTTTTGACCATTTACCTTCTTCTGCGTGCCTTTAACCATTGCTAAATAATGCAGGCTTTGCAAGCTAAGGAGCGTGTGAGAACTTGGGGTGGCTACGATGATTCCGAGCAAACTCCCCCAACCCAACAACAGCCTTGAAACCAGCAGGAACGGATACAACAGAAGCCAACCACACTAGTCTGTTTCGCATCTAACAACTTGAATTCCAAGAATTCATGATACAAAAGACCCACAGAGCCATCATCAGTATGATAAGACTGCTCTTAAGACTAAAAGTTGGACAATTACTCTGTGTGCTACTACATCTTGTATGCCAAAAGCCGCGGCTCTCAAGTCAGTCATATGAACAAGAAGACAACTCCTAATATCGATTTAAAACCCTTGTGGTTCCATCTTCTGCTCTCACCCAACTTAATACTTCTTTCACTTGTAATGGTGAATTTTACAAGACTAAATTTTGATGTTTAACTTTTATAATTTCTTTAAAAACAAGTCAAGCATTGTCATACCTACAGAGAGGATAAATCAGCAAATTCTCTGAACTTCCACTTAGAAGGGGGGTCATCTCCAAGATTCTCTTTTCGAGAAAGAAAGAACTGTTGGCATAACTGCTCCTGAGACAACAATAAGTAGTAGTCCAATAGTATCCTCCCCAGCTCATGAGCTGATTAGTGCAACCCTCCTCGGGCTTACATGTTATAAAAAACTGCCAGGTCTAGAAACATGGAACAAGAATTCAGCGCATCACTAACACACGTGGCCTGGGTTGGAAGGATAGGTCTTGTTCACCAGTTGCACTCAAACATTTAATCTTGCATACTTCTGATGAGATGCAACTAAAACTGTCAAGTCTATTAGGAAAACATACCATGGTTTATAGCGTCCTTATGCAACCGTGATGATCAAATGTTTACTCTTGCATTGTAAATGACGAGAGTCTAATCCTCTTCGTGTCTGTTCTGAAATGAATTCATTTCCTTCCTCAAAATTGATGCCAGTTCCTCGTTCCCTAACTCCATACAGCCTTCAATAAAAGCACCATAGATCTTTGAATTTGGTTCAAAGCCTTTGCCTACCATTTCTGCTTGAAGCTTCAATGCCTCCTCCACTTTTCCATCCTTACACAACCCCATTATCAACAATTCATAACTCCTCGCACTTGGATGAAAACCAACATCTCTGGTTGCAACCCTCATACTCTCCAATGCTTCTAAAACTCTTTCCCTCCCACACAGCCCCTCAATCAACGTGTCCATGTTGAAGCTTCTAGTGTAAAACCTTTCCTACGCATATCCTCGTACACAAGAACTGCTGTATCCACTTCTCCAACTCTACAATACCCCTTAATAACCTTTTCAAAAGTCACACAATTACTCTCCATTCCATCTAATCCCATATTCCTCAAAAATTCCTCAGCTTTTTCCATGTCTCCAACCTCGCATAAGCCACCGATCATTGTATTGTAAGCCAAGGCATATAAGGCTGTATTACCTCCACTCTCATATCTTCAACTTCTCTGCTTCCTCCACCCTCCCCAGCTCACAAAGCACAGTCATTAACACACTATAACTATACACATTCGCAACACATCCAAACCTCTTCATTTCACTCCACACCTCCTCCATGTTAGAAAATTAAAAACTAAAAGATTTGAAAGAATTAAGAGATGAGAATATTATAGATAAGGAATATTTTACAGAGACAAATTCCTTCATTGAAATTTTTTGTTCTACAACCTTGTTTGTAAAACCGCACACAGAAATATTTTGTGTTCTACGTTGGTAGAATCACACAAATTTTCTTGTTCTACATCATGGTAGAACCAAACATGATTTGATGATTTGAGAGAGAGGTTGCTGAACACTCCTCTCTCCTGACACTTTTTTTTGATGATGAAGATGAGAGTGGTGCACAGTGTGCACATTTCTCACTCTCTGATGATGATGATTGATGATGATGAGAGTGGTGCACAGTGTGCACATTTCTCACTCTCTTTTGGTGGGAACGTTGGTTCCAACACTCATTCTACACTACATACACATCCTTTTATAGTCTACTTACACGTTCGATACTCTTCTACACTCTTTTTTTTAATTATAGCTGTGCACACCATAAAATTACAGCTGACAAAATTAGAAGACAAATATTTTTGCTTGATAACGCCCTTTTTCTTGATAACGCCACTTTGCTTGATAATGCTAACTTTATTTGTTAACGCTACTTTGCTTGATAACGCCGCTTGCTTGCTTGATGATAACGCCACTTTACTCTCTTGCATGTTAACGCCCCCTTTTGTTGTTGCTTTGTTAACATGCCTTTGCATGATAACGCTGCCCGTTAACGCTGAGGTTGGTGTTGACTTCCAACACTCCACTATCGTCATCTCGCCATCCCTACAAAACCCCATCATCAATTCATTAAAACTATGCACATTAGGCCTAACTCTAGAAACCCATTTCACCTCCCCTTCCTACTCAAGATCTTTTTATAAAAGACTCCTTAAAATTCATTAAAGTGCGGATTCTTGGAGAAAGACGCGTAATTTGAAATTAAATACAGTAATGCAAGAGGAAAACACACACCGATCAGGAATGTAAAGAAAACCTAAAAAACTAAATAAAAACTATAGGGTCCTAATTTACCAATAAAAAAGTACAGGGTTATGATTAATTTTAAAAAGAAGCACGAGGACCAAACATATATTTCAACAAAAAAAATTAAAAAAAGGTTTTCTTCATCAACATGTTGGAAACTTCTATTGTCTCTGATGTTTGAGTCATGTCAAATGAAGCACAAGAAGGATATATTCTTTACCTTCCAATTTACAATTTGCAGATGCAGATGATCAGTGCACGATATATAGAAGAAGTACATTCTCAATCTGCAAGTCGGAAGAAATTATATAAAAATAATAAGAATAAGAATAAGAAAGCATCATATTCATTGTTCTCTTTTGGAAATACCACAGGAGTTCAATCATTTAGAAAATGGATTAAATTCGGATAAATGACAAAGATGTCACTTGCAAATTATTCTCATATTCCATAGTTTGTGCTATTCGAACTATGTTGAGAGAATCATCTATTTTATGGATCGACGTTAGTGTTCAAATAAAAATAGGTTATTTGTTCGGAAAAATGCAAAAGGATACTCGAGACTCTGAAAATAAACAAGATACTATAATTTATATTTATATAAATTTAGAAGTTGTGTGAGGTGATATGCAGTGAGAGTTTATTCCATTAATGAATGTATAGGTTTATTCTTGTATTCCTGTTCGTCGTGTATTATCTGCTAATGCTAATGTTGATTGTTTTTCCAGCTAAGCTACTAAGCTAGCTAGTAATATTCACGTGGAACCTTGATTTTTTGCCAACTTTATGATATACTCCCTCCGGTTTTTATTAAACGACTTTTACTATTTAGGTACGTATATTAAGGAAGTTGGATAACTTACTATTTGACCCAAAAAAAATTCACCAATGAATTTGAGGATAATTCTGTCACTCTAACCTTGTAATTAATAGATCATTGTAAAATAATTACTTAACAAAAATATTTTGTTTTTTAATAAATCAACTCGTTACGAATATGAATAGTCGCGTCCGCATTCATCTTTTAAGGCAATGAAAATAATGTCTGATAGAGGAATCCCACCATGACTTGGTGTGCGGTATGATAGTTGAATTCTCCGAACTCCAAAAAATAAACTCAAATTATGTTCTCAACCCAATTAAGATTTGAATCTTTGTTTTTGAAAGTTCATCACAGATTTGAATTAAGTACTTGGTCGTTGTACTGTACAGATGGTGACCTTCATGAACAATTTAGCAGGAAGATTCGAATTTGAACGTTTGATTTACTTAATTGCGGGAACCTTGATTGGATTGTTGTTGAGAACAAGATCAAGATTCTATGGCTGCATGGTGGTAACCACTTTAAGCAGATTATAGAATAATTATGCTAATTAAATGGATGATCTGATCTCGATGGAGTTGGACAAAATTACCAGATGGGGGAATTCACTAGTTTATATATATCCAAGGAAGTATTTTTTCAGTTTCTACGAATGTCCTTTCTACTTTTTCGGTAAGAAAATAATTTCATTTAAGAAACGTGAGACTTAAGTTAAGATTAGACAATTTCTTTACTACTCGACTACAATTAAATGTTCGTAAAAAATACAGATAAAAGAGTGATTGTTGTCCACTGAATTCCGAAATATATACGAATACGTAGATTTGATGAGAATGGTCATCATTTATCAAATAATCATGCTTTTGAACAAATTGTAAATTAAAGATGATCCACTTCAATTACAACTCTGATATTTCTATGCTTTAACCTGTGATTAAGGCAAATCCAAGAATATTTACCAGAATTATTGTTAATTAAGAAAATTAGCAGTAAATAGTTGGTGTATTTAAAATAACTACATTTCTAGTCAACTCAATTGAAACATGATTAATATCAAATCAAGCCAGACTGGATTGAGCTAGGCCATAGCTGGGCGAATTAATTCTATATTTTTTTGGGTTAATAAAAAGTATAATGGTTACTTGAATTGAAACAAGTATATATTCTTATGTGGGTCATAGCATATGACATATATCCAAATACCAGACCCTAATATGCCCAAATATATTCTCCATGTCTGCCCTTACAACACTTATGATCACCAAGCATAATTCCTTACTTTGCGTTAAAATCAAGCCACACAAATTTAACACACTACTTAAACCCTAATTACAATCCGTAATTAACCCAATCCTCCATCCAAAAACAATCCCCCAACATGTTATAAATAGGAAGAGAGCCCTTCAAAAAACATACACCAATTTTATCCAAGAAAAAAAAACCATGAAATACAATGAAATATCACACTTTAGCCATCCCCAACACAAATTAACCTTCGACTACTCCGAATTTCCATTCAAGTGTGACGGGTGCAAAGAAGTCGGAATCGGGTCACGCTACAAATGTTCGAAATGCGATTATGATCTCCACCAACAATGCGCGATCCCTTCCGCCTCAATTTACCACCCGTTCTACACGAAATGCTCGTTCCAATTCTTCTCTAGGCCACCGGGTGATAAGGCCCGGTTCTGCGACGCCTGCCACCGTGACGTCACGGGATTCGTGTACCATTGTAAGGATTGCGGGTTTGATCTGCACCCGTGTTGCGCGAAACTGCCAATGGTGATTGATGATGGGGAGATGAAGTTGTACTTGTATAGGAAAGTGAGTGCAAGTTGTGTGAAATGTGGGAGGAAAGGTAGGAGTTGGAGTTATAGGTCAGGTTGTAAGAAGTATAATTTACACGTGGCGTGCGTTAAGGATATATTAGTTGAGAATTGGCAAGGTTATGTGGGTGATCAGAAGGGGAAATTAATCAGTGGTGGTAATAGGAAATTGGAGATGACAAAGATTCCTAGTTTGAAGAATAGTGTCCTAATTGGAAGGGTTAGGAGTAAGAGTAAGGTGAAGAAAGGGTGTGAAATGGCTGGATTAGCCTTGCAATTTGCTATTTCTGCCGTGCTTGGTGATCCATCTACTCTTATTGCTGGGGTTATTGGTAATTTGATTAAAGCTTGATGTTCACTAATTACGGACTAATTAAGGAAAAAAGGGTTTGGTTAATTTGGGCTGTTGGGGTTTAATTATCTTATTTTTATGTCTTAATTTGTAGGGTAAGTTGAACTTTTAGTCTTTAGGGGTAGATTATGGATAAAACAAGTGTCCATGCCCTGTCATCCGCTTCCCTGAACGGATCCAACAACTTGTATATATCTTCCATAAATATTGTCCCTATCCAGATCCACTCGTTCTCGGCCCGCTTCGATCAAACCTCATCTTCCTGGATTCGACTTTTCAATACACTCTCGATTCGGCTTGATTAAACTCGAATCTATTTCATCGAACTTATTAATAAAATACGCTTAATTTATATCTCTATCTCATAAAATAAAAAGAAGAGAATTGTCGTGCAAATCAGTTACGTAACGGAAAAAACCACCGTAGCAACAAATCAATAGAGAGAGAATCCTGTTGTAAGCCATTTGTTTGGCGCAATTTGGGTACGTACTACACAAAACTAAGAAAAAATAATTATTTCCTTGTAAATTAGATACCCAAACGTCATTGAATAAATTAAAAAATGTCATATCAAAATTTGTATCCTTTCCTTTTAAATCTAAAAATTTCAAATCAAAATCACACTTTAGAGAAATAGGAAAAGTTAGGTTGATAATCTATAAGAAAATCTTTTATATATATTAGCAATTCGGGCATGCGACAATTTTTATTAAAAATTTATACGAATGCGAATTAATCATTTATGAGTTTAATTGAATAAAGGTGTCAAGAAATTAGTAGAAATAAGAGTTTGTTTCACGTGCTTTATCGTTAAACCCTCAGCTTTTCACATAATGAAACAAGTGGGCTTGCACTGTGCGATAGAGATTCCAGCCCAAATTGAAAGCGTCAACTGGTTTTTTTTGGTGGGCCAGGCTGCCCAATTTCATCCTCGAAAAAAAAAAATAGGAGAAGTTTGACCCGATAAAGAGTCAATGCATCTCACAAAGGCCTATTTTTAAAAAAATAGTGGGGGTATACTTGTAATCTTCTCATAGTAATAAGTATTTTTGTAAATCAATGATGATCGAATATTGTCAGACTGTGACGGAGATAATTTTCTCATACTCAAATTTAAAATTTAGGCTATGAAGGTAATTTTGTTCTCCAGCAAATCAAAATTTGGAATGTATGGTACAATCTATATATATAGTGCTAACAAATGAGGTGTATTAAAGAAAGAATATCGAATCAAGAACAGAAAATCCCACGTTGGATAAAAATAGAAAAATAGGCAAAAAGGCATTTGGGAACCCTGGACTCTGGCGTTTTATTTTGTAGGAACCCTCAACTATTTTTTTATTTAATCACCCCCCGACTTTTTTACATTTTGTTTAATCACAACCCTACCGTCACGTTTTGCTGATGTGTCACCGTTATGTGCCTCGTCATGTGCTTACTGGATGCCACATCATCAAGACACGTCAGCAACTTGCCACATCAACAAGACATGTCGGAAGTGTGCCAGGGGGTAATGAAATAATAAAAAAAGTTAAGGGTTGCAATTAATCAAAACATTAAAGTTCAAGGTTGTTTTATATCATTTTTCCTAATTTCATTCAATAACCCAAATTCCTATTTTCCTTTCTTTTTATATAAAACAGTATAATGATAATAATAATAAAAATAAAAATAAAATTGAAATTAATGCTTCATTGCTAGAATTAGAGGTAATTATGATTAATCTAAAATAAGGTTGCCTACAAAATAACTTAACAATTAGAGGTAATTATGATTAATCTGATTAATTATGATTATTAATGGATTTTTTGCATGAAGCCCCCGTACTAAAAAAAAACAGACTCCTTCTTGAACTATTGGTCAATTGCAAATGCACGTCCCTCTATTAGTCAAACTAACAGACTGTTAGTTTTGACATTGAATAACAGGTTACCCAAAAAAAACCCGTTGTTCCCTTTTCTTTTCTTTTCTTTAAAAATTTAGAAAAATAATGTAATTAATTTAAAAAATTCAGAAATATAATATAATTAATTTAAAAAATCCAAAAAAATACCGTGATTGATTTTAAAAATTCAGAAAAATAATTATTACCCTTTAATTGTATTTATTTTTCATAACCTTATAACTTCTGTCTTCTTCCTCCATTTCCATGCGCCGCCACCCACTCTTCTTCTTTCTATTACATAGTTATAACCTTATAACTTCTATCTTCTTCCTCCATTTCCATCCAAAGAAAAAATAAAAAAGAAACAAAAACAGAAAGTATAATAAAATAAATATGACAAAAAGACATAAAACAACCCTAAACTTTATATTTTTATTTAATTACCCCCCTGGTTTGATGACGTGGCTTGCTTCTTGATGTGGTTGGGATGGTGTGGCAAGTTGCTGACGTGGCATCGAGAAAGTGTATGATGTGGCACATAACGGTGCCACATCAGCAAAACGTGACGGTAGGGTTGTGATTAAATAAAATGTAAAGAAGTCGGGGGGTGATTAAATAAAAAAATAGTTGAGGGTTCCCACAAAATAAAACGCCAGAGTCCAGGGTTCCCAAATGCCTTTTTGCCTAGAAAAATATAATCGAAGGTTTTATTAGAAAATTTAGATCGTTTCTTTTAAATTAAAAGGTTCGGATTTGAGCTTCTAAATTTTAGATCAGGTCTATCTAGGCTCGTCCAATCTCATCCATTAAGATTAGAGGGACGAACATGAGATTTGAAATTTTAGGCTCTCGGCTCGTTCGAGCCCGTTTAGTCCCGACCCACAACACATATATGTTTATATATTTAAATAAATACATATTCTTGATTAATATTATCAAAAAATGACTCGGTTCATTAAAAATGTCGTTAAAATAACAGTTTCATTAGACCTGCAGAAAGCCCATTAAATTTAGAGGATCAAACTTGAATTTTGAAAAAATTGACCCATGCAAAGCTCATATGGACTTTACGAGGGTTTTCAAATTTTAAGCCCGGGTTCGGTGCATCCAATAAGCAAATCTAATTGTAAGATAACTCAATTAATTTTTTTAAATCCATTAGTTGGAATTTATTATTGACGTAAAATATGTTGAAAAATATATAGTTTTTCATGCAATTTATCCAATAATTATTTCTGCTTAACTTTTCTCACCGCACATATATATATATACATGAACTTGGTAATAATTACTCATAATTACGAAAAAGAGCCATTTAAAGAAAGAATATTGTCAATCATTAATAAGATTCTCGTTTTATTTATTAACTTTTCTTTATTGATTGAATGAAAACTGACTGATGGCCAAGTTGGACTACGTTATTACTATTATTTGATTAGATGACTAATGGCCACACGTGCATATGTGCTCATATCGATCACACGTGCATGCCCACTCGCAGGTACAATCTCGCTGGCAGTCCGCATCACTGGTGCAGTCGTTTCCAACTGATTGAATTCTTGCCGCCTCAACTGATCCACCTGATAATGCAATACCTGCGAAATCATCGAGAACTAAATAAACACTTACGACTCTTATTATTAAAAAGCTTGAAAATTATAATATCCTCGTTTTTATTTGGAGTAATAGTAAAAAGATTCCCGTACAATCGCGAAAATTCAGTAGATCTGATACTGAATTATGTCTTTTATAAAACTTTGAAAGAATACAGGTATAATAAAATATTATTGTTCATTTCTTAGATATTTTACTCTGGAAATTAATAAAATAGAAATACTAACCAGATAATACCGACATGGCGATGAACAGAAGGAAAACAGTCTTATTAGAAGCCATCACTATAATATTAGCGCAAATCTGAGAAAATAGTTGTATGTATAAATCCAAAATGAGCCTCTCTCTTAAATAGGGAGAGATTGAAGGTTTTATAAAAGGAAAAACAAAATCCTTTCATTTTTAAAATCAATTACGTCAAATCATGAAAATAGGACGCAGATTAATTATTTCCTTCTAAATTAGATACCCAAACGTCATTGAATAAATTAATGATTGCATCTAAAAATTTCAAATCAAAATCACACCTTAGACAAATAGGAAAAGCTAGGTTGATTCATAATCTATAAGAAAATCTTCTATATATATATATATTAGCAATTTGGGCATGCTACAATTTTTATTAAAAGTTTATACGAATACGGAGACTGTTAATATGCCTTTATGATTATGTGCCTGTGAGATTGTGTCTATGGAATGCTTATAATTGCCCTGCCATGACTATGGACTTATTTGTTTTTATGTGGATGTAGATCTAGGTAGCATTTGGTTGACGGAATTAAGGAGGAAAATGATTTGGGAAATTGAAATTCCGAGCTTTATTGCGTTTGGTTGTGACAAGGAATCACTCTCATCTGGAATCCAACTTTCCTTGACCGCTTTGACTTTCCCAAAAATGGGGGAAAGTGATTCCTTGGCGAGGGGGTGGGGTGGGGAGAGTGATTCCCCCTACAAGGAAAGTTAATTTTTTTTTGTTAAACGACATATTTGTCCGAAACTAATTATAAAAAATAACTTAATAAAGCGTCTTCTTCCCTCTCTGTTTTCTAAAATTTCACCAAATTATATTAATTACATAAAAATTATAATTAATTACATAAAAATTATTTTAATTACATAAAAATTAGAATAATTACATAAAAATTATAATAATTACATCAAAATTATAATAATCACATCAAAATTACATAGTAATGATGTAAATAATAATAGATAGAAGAAAATACGGTTAGAAACGGGAACAAATCATCCAAGAAATCCCGATCCTAAACTTATCTATTGTTGCAGTTATGTTTTTTTGCATTGCTAAAACAATGTGTCATACTTTGTTATAATTTTCAAGG
Organism: Viola odorata; assembly: GCA_963691705.1. Lineage (NCBI taxonomy): Eukaryota > Viridiplantae > Streptophyta > Magnoliopsida > Malpighiales > Violaceae > Viola > Viola odorata. Next base: position 1,984,516 of record OY829544.1, read on the forward strand.
ACTCTAATACGAAGGTTATGCCATTTGTCATTTTCTTTAACTTGTAAAAAATCATAGTTATAAAGCAAACTCATTTGATATTTTGATTATTGAAAGATAGACAATTAAATAGAAAGAAAGTCTAACGTGTTTAGAGGAAACTGTGTAGCACAATATATATAAAAAAGAATAATTATACACCTAACAAGATAACAAAAGACACCTAACAAGATAACAAAGACACAAATATAGAAAAGAATAAAGTAGTTATTTTTCTTACTTTTCTTGAAGATTCCCAAGTACAAAACAAACACAATAATGTTACTTTCCCGGACCAAACACAAAAAATTAACATTCCCCTCAATCACTCTCCCGAGTATCATTCTCTCGGGAGAGTGATTTCAAAGGAAAAAGTAGCATTCTGTAAACTAAACGCTACCCTAAAATGGGATTGAAAGGTCGCTTCGTATGACGAGACCACGCAAGTGCCACACGAACACAATCCTTTCGAATTCATATTCGGGACAAAAATGGTCCACAATTGATAAAAAAACACGGGTAGCCCAATGATGTTTGCAATAGCCATTTCTTGTTTAAGTAACTTCTTGATCCATTTTATTTGTTATATATTATTATTATGATTGCAGTTATTAATAATATATGGTATACATTAATGAATTGAATTTTTTGAATTAACCTTATATGCTTCTCGGTCCACTTTTTTTAATACTAATAAAAAGAAAAATCAAATGATACTAGACATAGTAATCTCTTATAGGAACTTATCCCTTAATAATTTATTGAGATAAATAAGGTGTACATTTAAGTAGTAGTACAATATTTGCAATTTTTAGTTGCCGCAATCACACCCCTCTCCGATTCGACAAATGCATGTTGCGCAGGTAGGTTCGCAAACACCCTCGCATTGCTTATCGCTTTGGCAACCCCCTGGAAAATCATGGTTGACCTCCACTAACACACCTGACCAAATTAATTAGATTAATTAATTAAAATGTATAGTTAAATAGGTGTCATATATAAATTAACCAATAAATAATACCACTACTGTATTAATTAAGAAGAATTATAAGTTATTAGTATTAATTAGAATGGAAAACGAAAGAGCTATTCTTACCGGGGTTCTGACCGAAAGGGACTGAAAGGACACTCGAGAAGCTCGAAAGAGAATGGAAAATGAACAAAGCAACGAACAAAAGGTGAAGAGTCCTATTGGAAGCCATCAATCACTTGTTGTAGATTAGTGCAGTGGGTAATTATACTGAATTGGTACAATAATATACTGTATGTATTTATAGCAAAAGCAATACATGTACATATTTCTCAATGAGAATGAGAACGAGATAGTTCGGTTTGTGGAGAGAATAAGAAACTGAATCACATGTTGGTGGCATTATAAGAAAATCTGGATACTTTCTTTTCAAATTAAATGCCACCAAATATCATGAAGATTATTATTTTCTAAGCAAAATTACTTTTCGAACACTAAATTCAAAGTATCAATGGGTTGTTTTTTGGAAAAATATAAATAAAAAAGAGAAATTAATTATTCACTCAAATTAATAAAAGTTAGATAAACCTTATCAACAAAAACATTAATAGAAGATAAAAATCAACGTTCAATAGATATAGATTTATCAAATTCTTCCCCGCACTTAAACTTTTGTATATTTTTATAAACCATACAGCCCAATAGTTTTTTCTTGACCCATTACCCACAGCCCATATATTTTCTTATGACAGATATTGGCTCGGCCCACATTCATAAATCATGATGTCATTTTTTCCGAGAGAAAAGACAATAGATATAGATTTTGCATACAAAACATTAATGATTAAACACAACTCATTACTTTATTTTTTTACTAATTCCCATTTGACGGTTTAGAAAGACCACGACCAATACACGGTCATATTGGGTCACGTTGACCACTTCATCTGGTCAATACTTTTATCCTAAATTTAAAATCAATATTATTATTATTATTTTTAAATTATAAATCAAAATATATATCATTACAAATTTACAATTATGATATAATGTGTTACGATTAATTAGTATCCATTAAGTGATTGAAGACGATTTTTTTTTATATATCAATTTTGAAGACTGAAGAAAAAAATTAAAAAGGTTAATTTCATTGATAGTGCTATGTACACGGGTCCGATTGGAGTTGGCTCGAAACTACCATCGATTCGATATAAATTAAACGAGTCGGTTCGGATTTCAAACTATAATCACGAACTGGCAGATAAAAGTGGGTCGGGTCGGTTATTTACGAGCTGGCCGGTTGGTGGGTCAATTTCGGGACCCAAAATAATGGGCCACAGATTTCTCATTTATCCCTTCAAATTCATCACATCCACATCTCAACCACACAAAAATATGTAATTTGTACCAAAACACATCATCTACTGTTGGATTAAGCAATTTTACGCACCTATATCGCCGCCCACTTCAAACGGGCAAGCCACCACCCATCTCCCACCTTCTGTTACACACCCAACCAACCATCGCCACCGTTTTTTTCTTTTCCTCTAGTTCGTCTCAGAGTTAGGGATTTATTATGAGAAGCATAGAGTTTGTGAATTTCACAAGGAGAAAGGTAAAATTGAAAGGAAGAAGGTCAATAGATGATTTGACGGTAAAAAATTGGTGTTTTGAAAAATGATTTGAGAGTGGGGTTGTTGATGGAGGAGGGCATGCGGACTCGGATTCGCTGGAATCAGAGAAGACGGAGCGAGGGGCGAGGCGGGCGACGGTGAAGAAGGGGCGGCAAGCAGGCGAAGGGAGGAGGAGAAATGGGAAAGGAGATGAAATTGGGAGAAAGAGATGTATAGGGTAATAGTTGTCGGGCCTGTTCGGGTCGGTTTTAAGCAGGTTTTAAAAATTCGCTTTTCGGTTTTTCTTTCATTACTAGTTTCAAACTCGCTCCGTTATAGAAAAAGTAAGAATCAAGATTTCCCATGATCATAGTTCACTTTTCTGATACTTATTCCAGCAACAGTTCATGGAATATGAATAACTAGATTTCCCATGATCAAACATAAAACAGATCATACATTATGCATAAGCTACAAGTTGGAGTTGGCCGAGAGAAAAATTCATAAACCATATACTGAAGAATCAAGATTTACAATAGGTGGGACAATGAAACTACCAAAACTTTAAAGAGAAGAAAAAAAGACAAAAAGAGTGGTAAAGATGGATATGCCCATACCATTATTAACCAGACCCATAATTTACATCAGGTTTTGCAACCACTGACTCAAAAGGAACTGCAACCCTCTCTTTCACGACACATCGAGCTTCCCCATCTTCCATTACCAGGACTCTCCCAGGTGGACATCCGGCAGTTTTCCTCTTTTCTTCGGTTGCTGGTTGCTGAAACAAGCCTAGAATCTTAAAAGCATTATTTCCTTTTCCAATCTTGGGCCCATATCCAGACATGCTTAACACAGATAAAACACCGACAAGGGTTATAACTGTTTTGGCCGCAGCACCAAGGACACATCCCAAGCCTTTGCTTGAGTTTTTAGAGATGAGTTGTGCCTCGTTAATTTCTGAGTGGTTACCAGTGGCTACACCATTCTGAATGGGCTTCCGAGAGGAATGGAAATGTGAAAGATGGCGATTGTCAATGACAAGCGACTGAGGAGGACGGCTAGGATAGGGAGGTAGCAAAAGATCATTCTTGCGCTCCACTGTTTCACCAGCGAATACAGATGCTTCCCGTATAACGTCCAATTCTTCGCCTTTGTACTCCTTAAGCTTATCCAATAAGATTTTACGACTATGTTCAATCTCACTGAGGGCAACTTCCTTCTCATAACGTTGCTGCTGCTGCAAATCCTGGCCATTAAAAGAAAACAATTAGAAGTTCCTACCAATGCAATCTCTCACAAAATTCATCCATTGTTCAAGAAAGTGTAAAGTTTCTTTCAGTATTGGCATTCCTATTCAGATTATTTCTCTAAATAGCATCTGGACATATAAAAAAGGATGTGGTAAAACCTAATTGAACACCCAAACTCAAAACTGATGATAGCTCCGTAGCCTCTGTTAAGGATTAGCTATCAAATAAAGAACTACAGACAACCAAATTTCTCTTCTATGGGCAAGAAATTAAACTTCCCAAATGCCAATTAACACAATCAAAACTATGCAAACTTATAATCATACAAACCCAAGCGCATCACAGCAGTTAGAAAGGGGCAAAACCTAATGATAGGGGTCTTTCCTCTCACTTTCTCTAATTTCAGCTCATCTCCACGACAACCCATCAATCCTCAAAATAAGCAAATGGGTCTCGCACATTTCTCAACAATTCCCAAAAAAAACCAATCCTTATGCATATGAACTAGAGTAAGGGTATATAGTGAAAAACGATTTAATAAGAACCTGTAAGTTTGAGAGCTGGAGCTCAAGTGATTCAAGAGCATCCCTTATATGCAAAAGCCGCTCAGCCTCTTCATCTTCTTCACTCGATAATCCCTCACCATCAACAGATTCAGCAGAATCAGCCTTCTTTGCATCGAACCCATTTTCTTCAACACCCTCTTTCTTTTCAAAAGATGGAGACTTGTTGTCGTTGGTGTTATTTGTAGCTCTTTGGATGCAATTCATGACCTTTAATCGCAAGTCTATGGCTTTGGCCAACACTGCTTCGATTCCCTTTTCCTCCATTTTTGCGTATATTTTTTTCAAAAGGGAAAGGAACTTTCGGGTTTGGTGGTGGAGTTTAAGTTTCAAGGGTTTTGGGACTTTTGTTTGTTTGTGTTCCTAGTAATATACGGCAGAAGCGCCAAAAGGAGTGAGCTTTCTGGCTTCTGGGTTTCTTGATTGGGCTTTTTTGTGGCTATATAAGTGATTGTGGTGCAATCTTAGCAGATAGAGATTTGTCTCACTTTGCTTTTTCATTAGCTCTTGTCAAAGTGAGAAAAGACAAATATGACCCAACATTATCTTGGCTCCATTTTTTATTTTTATTTTTTCAAGTTCTAAACTACTTAACCATGATCTAATTGGATTTTCTTTCCCTTAACTGATGATCTTATTGGATTTACAAATATATTAATGTTCTTTTTTTATAAAAATAAATAAATAAATCGGGGTTTAACTGTATGTGCTGAGCCTACTGGAACAAAAAAACCCACAAAATAATATTACCTTTATTCAATGACAAAATGTCACAACAGAGGATATAAAATCACCTTGTCACTGCTCTAAGAAGATTGTTGATCAGACAAGCACAAGCTTTTCAAGACTTAATTCCACAAGAAATTACAAGCTAAACCATTCCACCCTTCAAAGATGCTTTCTTGGACTCAAATCTGAATTTTAACACCAGTCTTGTTTGATCATCATTCTTCTGAGAAGTGCTTGAATAGAACATCACCAGTCAAAGCAACCATGTAGTTGACCATCTAGTTCAGTTATGATTCTTCTTCTGTCATACCAAATCATCATACGAGCAACTGCGCGAACCAAGTTATTTGTTTTCTTGGAATAAGGAGATCAAAAGACTAATTCTTTCGAAAGCAGAAAGCGGAATGTGAAGTTGTGAGGAATCCAATCAATGTTCTTGCCAAATTTTCTGTACTGGTACTGCTGAATCCTCTTCCTCATATATTTTGGCAGCAAATGCTCGATCATTTCTGATAAACCAGCTGGGGAAATGTCTGAATCTTTGGTGAAAGTGTCTACAATCTTCGGTAGAAGGAGTTTCTGTTCTTTGTTGACAGTGAAGGTTGATTGTATGTACTCTTCTTTTGCAGCTTCCAGATCCTCAAACACTCTCTTCGGCGTGTACATTCGGACCTACAGAACCGGAAGATTTTAGCTTCACCTCTTATGTAAGTTAGCAGAATTGCTTAGCATAGGAAATAAACATTCATAGTACTGAAACATACAGCAGGATCAGAATAGCTTCCTGAACAAAGTGCAAAATATAATCGCGGTTCAGGGTGATCAATCGAATAAGCCTTTCTTGCATCTCCAAACTTGAATTTGGTCCTTGGAGAAAACAGATGTCTCAGCCACTAGATACAATAACAGTTCAAATCAGCTCTAATCAGACAATTGTTTCCTTAAATTTGACAGAAAGAAATGATGTAAAAGACCGGTCAGGATATCTTAAAAGAGCATTAATGTAACAAGCCTTACTTGTCTTGGTCGAAGCAATCTGCATCCGAGAATTGTACCCTGTATCATCTCGACATTAATGGTGCGACCCCCTATGTTATAGGCAGCCTAGGACATACAAAAGCTATCAGAATAATGTTTTTACTCTTTTACTTCTTTCTACGAGGCGAATCAGAGAGGCATTTCTTACCTTGAGTGCCAAAGACATCCTCTTCATGCTACTCTGTGGGATTCCATAAACCAAAAGTGACTGTAGGAAAACAGAGTTAAATAAGTTTTTGCTAGTTCATAAAACTGAAATCAATGAGACAAGAAACTACATTTGCATATTCATTGTTGTGAAAGTTTACATGCATCACTAGAGCATTGTGCACATTGATCCAAAATGCTAGCTTCTCATCATGTTTCATCCTTCTTGGATCGATGGTTTCCAACCGAGCAACAAGTGACCTGAAATGGAATAGGTTTTGATTTTCAACTACATTGATAGTTTAGACAAAAATAAAACACTATGAAATGTATGATCATCAAAGAACGCTCACCTAAAACTTTGAATCTTGTGTTGCATATCTTTTAGCTTCTGACTATCTCTACAAATAGACTCAATCTTTGCCATTGTGCAGTATGGACCACTGACTTCCTTGGACTCGCCAATATGGAATGGGTTGTCGAAAGATGAACTGAACGAAGAAAAGTTCCCGTATAGATGGCTCCACATGTATGTCTGACCTTGTGATGGAAACTCAATTTGTGATGAATCTGAAACAAGAGAGGTAGGCAGATCAGGACGGATCAAAGGCGGGTCTGCCAGTTCACAGAATATGGTTGAAATGCGCTTGATCATCTCCTCAGAGAGCCAGTTAGGGGTCTCTTCCTCATCAATGCACCACCCAAGATGATCAGCAAGCCTGTTTCCGTTGAAAGTATGATTTGGAGCTTGCTGAAGAGAACAACAGTAACATTCAAACACGATTAATAACTTTAATTTTCCTAAGTTAGTCAGTAAAAGGAATGGCTCAAGAGAAGGACTAAAGGTATTCTATCAGGATTAACTTACCTCCAGCATTGATAATGGGAGTGAATGGTACGAATCTACATCTCTGGCTATAGATCGCAACTTAGGGGGAGATGCTCTTCTCCAACGGTTAGATAGTGAAGAGTGGCATCGCTGGATACTAGAATCCAACAGCTCTCCTGGCCCCAAAATGCCATTGCATTCATGAGATGGATTCCCTATCAAGCTTCGAGGAAAAGTAGGATTGCTTGCATCCTTAACTGAACTGTCTGTTCGTGACAAGTTATGATGTTGAAGGATCCCTTCATGTGTTTTGGAATTAGTTTTTAGACCTTCATCCTTGGTCGGCAGAGATGGTAGTTGTTGATCGAATGTTTTCCTGTAAAGAGACAGAATATGTCGTTCCAAACACACAACTTCCAGCTCCAAAACTGCAATATCTTTAATGAGCTCCTTAGCTGGCTGCAAGTAAAAGGAATGCCATGCACTTTCTATAAGCATTTCTTCTTCTTTTCTCTACATTTCGCCAGCAGGCGGAGAGTTCAATAGGAAAAAAGAGCTTCTAGATCAAGAGTAGTGAGTTATCAATCTATATCTTAATTTTAAAGTTTATCTGAATGAAAAACAAAACCTTTGTGTGATAAAAAAAGACCAGAAAGTTACCTTGGGAAAGGATTTATCAGTTATGATTTCGCGCGAAAGTGGTCTGCATTTTAGTGCCTTCTGCAGTGAATTGCGAACCACACAATGGTCCTCCAATCGATCCTCGAGCTGCAGAATCTGCACAGAAACATGAACAAATTAAGTTGCAGTAAATGAAAAGTTTATGCACAGGCAAGTAAGCAAGGTTGTGATACTCAACCTCTTGCTTTAATGAATTCTGCACATCTGTGCAGGGGGATTGCCTTTTCTTTGCTCCAACATGGTCCTCTACCTCCCCCATTTTCTTAGAAGAAACAAAGTAAATAACAACAACCAAACAACAAAGATTGCAGATTTGATTTCGGTGTATCCGCTTCTCTATGAACCGGATCACTGGTGGAATAAAAAACCCAGATTAAAGAAAGCTTAATTCTTTAAAAGATCCAGGAAGAAGAAACTAAAGCAATACCATGAGAAGCAAATACATGCATTGAAAAAATTGCAGATTCTAATTTATTGAAAAATACCCAGTTCATGATTTTTACAGGCTACTTACCCTACTGGCAATGGCAGCTAACAGCTCATGTTAGTATTTGTTGGCCCAAAAAAGATCATTTTGGGTACAGCAAATATATACACGTACTCCAACAAAAACCCATATCTTACTATTTTGATTTCCTTATAATCACCTTATATCTTACTGGAAAATTAAGTGATGCCTGTAAAAATCTTACTTCCATGAACTTGAATGGTTTCAAAACTTGAAATTCTGCCAATTATTGGTCTGAACTTCACCTCATGCATTATGCAATTGCAGCAACTTTGATGCAAAGCTCTGGTTATACCCCACTTTTGATGTTTGAAGCCAAAGATCATTAAATGCAGCAAGTACTACAAGAGAGGATAGTGACAAGAACCAAGCGATGAAAAATACATTTCATGCACTACAGATACAAAAGACATTAAATGGTAACAGAAAAAACTGTCTATTGTAAGCAAAGAGACATGGACTGTAGGGATTAAGACCATTCACACGCAAAACAAATTACAAATCTTTCTTCATAGAAATTAATTAGCTGAACCCATGCTAGTGGTTCAAGAAGCAAATTCAGTTTTTTCTTTGCAAATTCTAATTGCAAAACCCCAAACAAATCCAGTTGTCTTGTGATATGAACACCACAGAAGATAATATACATGTACAATATTGTAATCATAGAAAAGATATAGTGGTTAAAAGGGTTGTCATGTTTTCTTGACTTGTCTTTAAATAGCCAAAAATAGAAATACCAGCTCTGAAGCTTTTTGCATGAAAAGAAGGCAAAAAAGAAAACAAAAACAAAAAACAAAAACATCAGAATCATCACCTTGGATTGAAGAAGTTGATTGATGGTTAAAAAGGAGGGACAAGACTAGAAATTAAGAAGTTGTATCATCTGATTGATCTTGGGATTTTTGCTCCAATCTAAATGAAACTAGAAAAAAAATCTTTACACTCATGTGAGCTTTTATATGCGACTTAACTTTGGAAGCATGAGTTATCATGAATGATACAAGAAAAGCAACAAAATGGACCGTGCCCACATAACAAAAGTACATATATCTACAACAAAGCCCACAAATTATATCTACTGGGCCTCAGATATTCATGTCAAAAAAATGTTAGAATAGAAGGGAGAGAAACGGATTGGAATTGCAGACAACAGAAATGGGGATGAGAACTAAATTCACTCTGTCACTGCTCTAAGAAGATTGTTGAGCAGACAAGCACAAGCGTTTTAAGAATTAATTCAACAAGAAATTACAAAGATGCTTTGTTGGACTCAAATCTCAATTTTACCATCAACCTTGTTTGATCATCATTCTTCTGAGAAGGACTTGAATATAGAACATCAACCAACAAAGCAACCATGTAGTTGACCATCTAGTTCACTTCACTTATGATTCTTCTGCTGTCATACCAAATTATCGCAAGAGCAACCGCGCGAACCATGTTATTGTTCTCTTGGAATAAAGAGATCAACAGACTAGTTCTTTGGAAAGCAGTAAGCGGAATGTGAAGTTGTGAGGAATCCACTCAATGTTCTTGCCAAATTTTCTGTACTGGCATTTCTGAATCCTCCTTCTCATAGAATTTGGCAGCAAATGCTCAATCATTTCGGATAAACCAGCAGGGGAAATGTCTGAATCTTTGGCGAAAGACTCTACAATCTTCGGTAGAAGGAGTTTCTTTTCTTTGTGGACATTGAAGGTTGATTGTATGTACTCTTCCTTTGCAGCTTCCAGATCCTCAAACACTCTCTTTGGCGTGTACATTCGGACCTACAGAATCAGAAGAGCTTAGCTTCACATCTTACACAAGTTAGCAGAATTGTTTAGCATAGAAAACAGAAATTCATAATACTGATACATACAGCAGGATCAGAATAGCTTCCTGCACAAAGTGCGAAATGTAAGCGTGGTTCGGGGTGATCAATTGAATAGGCCTTTCTTGCATCTCCAAATTTGAACTTGGTCCTTGGAGAGAACAGATGTCTCAGCCACTATAAGCAGTAACAGTTCAAATGAGCTCTTATCAGGCAATTGTTTTCTTGAATTTGACAGAAAGAAATGATGTAAAAAACAGGTCAGGATATCTTAAAGTCCTTTCATGGAACAAGCCTTACTTGTCCTGGTCGAAGCAATCTGCATCCCAGAATTGAACTTTGTATCATCTCGACATTAATGGTGCGACCCCCTATATTATATGCAGCCTAGAACATACAAAAGCTATGGTCGGTGGTTTATTTTTTCTTCTTTGAGGCAAATCAGAAAGACATTTCTTACCTTGAGTGCCAAAGACATCCTCTTCATGCTACTTTGTGGGATTCCATAAACCAAAAATGCCTGTAGGAAAGCAGAGTTCAAATAAGTTCAGAAAGCTTAAAGCAGTGACACAAGAAACAACACTAGCGCTCGAGGATCATATATTCATAGTTGTGAAAGCTTACATGCATGACTAGTGCATTGTGCACATTGATCCAAAATGCTAGCTTCTCCTCATGTTTCATCTTTCTTGGATCGATGACTTCCAGTCGAGAGACAAGTGACCTGAAATGGAATAGATTTTGCTTTTCAATTGTATTGATAGTTTAGACAGAAAGATCATGAAATGTATGATCTACAAACAACACTCACCTAAAATCTTGTATCTTGTGTTGCATATCTTTCAGCTTCTGACTATCTCTACAAATTGACTCAATCTTTGCCATTGAGCAGTACGGACCGCTTACTTCCTTGGACTCACGAGTGTGAAATGGGTTGTCGAAAGATGAATTGAAGGAAGAAAAGTTCCCATATTGAGGGCTCCACATGTAGCTATGACCTTGTGATGGAAACTCATTTTGTGATGAGGAGTCCGAAATAGGAGAGGTAGGCAGATCAGGACAGATCAATGGTGGGTCTGCAAGTTCACAATGTATGGTTGAAATGCGCTTGATCATCTCCTCAGAGAGCCAGCTAGGAGACTCTTGAACATAAATGCACTTTCCAAGATGATCCGCTAGGCGGGTACCATTGGAAGTATGATCCTGAGCTTGCTGAAGACAACAACAACAACAACATTCAAACACAATTATTTACTTGAATTTCCTCCATAAATGGACCAAACATTTCAGCAGGATTAAGTTACCTCCAGCATTGATAATGGGAGTGAATGATACGAGTTTAAATCTCTGGCAATAGATCTCATTTTTGGAGGAGATGCTCGAGTCCAACGGTTAGATAGTGAGGAGTGGCATCGCTGGATACTAGAATCCAACAGCTCTCCTGGTTCCAAAATGCCATTGCATTCATAAGGTGGATTTCCTATTGAGCTTCGCGGCAAAGTAGGATTGCTTGTATCATTAACTGAACTGTCTGTTTGCAACAGGATATGATGTTGAAGGATCCCTTCATGTGTTTTGGAGTTAGTTTTTAGATCTTCATCCTTGACCGACAGAGATGATACTTGTTGATCAATTGTTTTTCTGTAAAGAGACAGAAGATATCGTTCCAAATACACAACTTCCAGCTCCAAAACTGCAATATCTTTAATCAGCTCCTTAGCTGGCTGCAAGTGAAGTAAAAGGTATGTAATGCCCGTTTCTATGAGCATTTTTCCACATTTTGCCAACAGGCAGAGAGTTCAACAAAAGTAAAGCTTCAAACTTTTGTGTGATACAAAAGACCAGAAGTTACCTTTGGAAAGGATTTATCAGTTATGACTTCGCGCGGAAGTGGTCTGCAGTTAAGTGCCTTCTGCAGTGCATTGCGAACGACAAACTGGTCCTCCAATCGATCCTGAAGCTCGAGAATCTGCACAAAAAGATGAACATATTAAGTTGCAGTAAATGAATTTTTTATGCATTCAAGAGAAGCACAGACAAAGCAAGATTGTGAAACTCACCTCGTGCTTTAATGAATTCTGCACATCAATGCAGGGAGGTTGCCTTTTCCTTGCTCCAACACAGTCCTTTAGCTCTCCCATTTTCTTTTGAAGAAACAATGTAATAACAACAACAACAACCAAACAGCAAAAACTTAACACCAGAACTTTCATGGATTCTAAGGTAAGCTCTTAGTTCTTACCAATTTAAGGTGATCAGAAGGTCCAAAGTTGCAATCTGGATCACTGTCAAAACAAAAACACAGAATGGTCAAAAACAAGAATAAGGAAAAGAACCAAGAAAGCTTCTTTTAAAAATCCAGGCTAGAAGAAATCAAAGCATTAATTATCATGAGACGCAAAATCACAATCCCCAGAAAAACACCGTAATAAGCAAAAACTTCTGATTCTGTTGAAAAAATTGCAGATTCTAATTTATTGAATTACCCAGTTCATGATTTTTACAGGCACTACAAACAATGGTGAAAAATGACAAGGAGGCAAATCAGTTAACATCTTAAGGTATTTGTTGGCCCAAAAAGGTCAAAAAGTATGGATGAACAACTACACCAATATAGAAAGTTATGGAAAAAAGCAAAATTGAGCAGTTAATACCTATTCTTCCTAGTATCCATAATGCTGAAGTCTCTGGTTTTAGCATGTCATGCTTTCCACAGAAGATTAAATGCAAAAACCAGAAGATAGCAAAAAAAGTAACCAAAGTGGTACTAAAGAAAGAAAAGCTACCATTTTCTTTGCCCAAAATGCAGTCCTTGAAAAACTACTTTAGGTACAGCAGTTGCACCAGCAAATATACTTACTCCAACAATCTTACTGTTGTAACTATCTTTATAATCACTTTTCAACTAGGGAGATTAACAAATTAACAATAGAAAAAACTAGAAATTAAGTTATGACTGAAAACTATTGAGCTCGTAGCTCGGTGGTACTCCTACAAAGTAAGGAGGACAACGAGTTCGGGTCTCTTTCTCTGCGATCCATGAATTTGAATGGTTTCAAAAGTTGAGTTGAGCCAATTATCCTAAACTTTCCTCCATGCATAGCATAGCAGCAACTTTTGATACAAAACTCTGGTTAGATTAGACCCCACATTTGAAATTGAAGCCAAAGAGCATTAAATGCAAGCAAATACAACCAGAGGATAATGACAAGAACTAAGCAAAGAAAAATACACAACATACAGTAAAAATCCAAAAGACACTAAATGGTAACAGAATAAACTCTACCTATTAAGTTGAAAGCAACAGACACTACTACACACTGTACACACACAAAAAAGGTTCTTTCTTTTCTGTCACACATAAAGAAAGCTGAACCAGAGCTAGTGATTTCAAGAACCAAAAATTGAGTTTTTCCTTCCAAATTCCTAATTACAAACCCCCAAAATCCAGTTGTAATAACACAACAGAAGATAGTGGTTAAAAGAGTTGTCACGTTTTTTGAATACTGGGTCCTCTTTTGTCTTTAGAAAGCAAGAAAAATGCCACCTTTGAAGCTTTTTGCAGTGGTGGCAATGGTGGGCTTTGGGATATTGCATGAAAAGAAGGGGGGGAAATCAGATTGTGGGTTTTACCTAATAGATTGAAGTTGATTGATGGTTAAAAGGGATTGAAAAAGGAGGGAAAAGACGGGAGAAATCAAGAGGTGCACGGTTGTATAGTTGTGTATAGCATCATATGTTTGTTGGGATTTTGGCTTCAACTTTTTGAAAAAAAAACTTTACACTCGTGAGCTTTTATATGCCACTTAACTTTGAAACTTTGAAAGAATGAGTTATCATATCATAATTGAAGAAAAAAGATAAGAGAGCATCGTAGTTCGTGTCAATTTTGTTTAATATTCCCTCCCTCTAAATTTAGTTGTCGCGAGCCCACGAATCACACCGATTAAGGCATAGTGGACCCGCGTCAGAAATGCATCAGCTTTTAGTCATTTTTCGGACTTTTTTGCTATTTTCGTCCCTGTCTCTGCTCGGAATCACTTCCCGGCGTCCATCTATTCTCACCGCCTCCACAGAAAGGAGCGGAAGGCCGAGACGAGTCGGGAGCAGGTGGGACGACGCGATTCCGACCAGCCACGCGCCGCCAATCTCCAGCGAAGCCTCCGCGGCTCTTCTCCACGCGCCGTCGCGTGGGAACACGTCCGGCCACCGTCACCTGGATTCGACTCGTCTCGTCATTTCCGGCATGAATCTATGGTCGCCTTGATTTTTCTCTGCTTATTTGTTGAAGAAAAAGATGAAAGGGAGATGAAGAAAAGAGTGGGAGAAGATGGAGAGAGAGGATGTCAGAAACTCTGCACCCAAGGACAATCACGAATGATGTTCTTGTTCGTTTCACGACAGGCAGTTTAATAAGCGTATGACATGTCGTTCAAGGGGCATTTTTGTCAAAAAAAATTATAAAGGGTACAGTTAACAAAGGCGACAAGTAAAGCGGGTCAAGCATTTTTAGCCTAAAACGACACATATATTTAGACGGAGGGAGTACTATGGAAACATATGATTTGCTTAATTATCTCAATTTAGGAGATTTAATTAACAAATTATCGTATGAATAAACATATTGAGATAAATTTTTATTCAGATCTCGAGCAATAACGCTTTTTATTATTTAGGCTGAGACTGTACAAAAAATATAATCTTTATGGAAGATTATCTTCCAATTTAGATTTTAAATAATCGTTTGAGTTCTAATTCGATGTGGGATTAAAATCGTTAGTGTTTGTTAACAAAGTTAGTATATTTTTCTTGTTTGATTTCTTCCTTTTGTTCTTTTTTTATCCAATCATTCGATTAAAGGGTGCTACTAGGTAGCAAACATTCTGCACTAGTAGTTAGTAGCAGAGGATGAGAAAACAAAAGTTAAAGCAAAAACCTCAAAAGGGCTGAAAGTTAGAGAGGTCAAAAGAGAAAAAACAACGACAATGGATTGTTTGATTTTGATTTTTGTTATGAGATGACTACTTTTGTGGGCTTTACAACTGCCTACTCTTTGACTCTTTCTTTAAACCAAAAAAGGAAAGAATTAAAAATAAAAAACAATTATGCAACACATTGTATCCTTTTGTCTAGTAAAAAAAATTCCTTGGGGAATGGGGAAAGTTTCTTGCCATTTTTTTATTTCGGACAGAGTGCATATATTATAATTTTGTTTTGCCTGGTCAGAGTGCCTCGCTGTAGCTGGCTCAGTGCCTTGGCCAGGGCTGGGCGGAGAGCTCAGCCAGGGCGTGCAAAGGATCCATTCTGAGGGCTGGGCTCGAGAGGTCTCAGCCAGGGCGTGCAAAGGATCCATTCTGAGGGCTGGGCTCGAGAGGTCTCAGCCCTGAACTTCTCAACGGTCTGAGACCTCTCGAGCTCAGCTAATCTTTCTGCTCAACTAATTTTTTGCATTAAAACTTAATTATTTAGGAAAATGAGGTTTATTTCTTTCTGCTCCTGGTAGGCCTTGTAGCATAACGGCAAAACTTTTGACATAGGTTTTTCTCTAATTTGGATGGAGGGGCAGAGTCAACCCTGGAAAATCCATGTGCACTTCTACAAAATTTGAGCTAGTCAAAATTTATTAATTTCATTATAGGTAATTAACCTAAGCATCGACCTCATAAACTATAGGCAAAAACAACATTGTTGTCAGTTAGTCAAACGCGTCAAATCTCAAGGGAAAAAAGAAAAAAAAACAACTGACAGAAATGTTATGCATAAAGAAATCTAGAGCTTCATTTGCTATTTTATTCAACCCATGACAAACAAAAATCCTACAAATTCCAAGACCTTTATAAGTCAAAATGCATGATTACAAACGATTAAACATTAATCCTAATTAACAATAAATAAATGGGTATTTTTGTATTGGTGTACAAAAACTAATCATATAGGCATCCATGAATCAAGCACTTCCTCCATTAAGTAATCATTTCATTATTTTCTATACTATGATTGAACTAGCAACTTGTTATTAAAAAAATAAAAGTGTCGAATCAGTCATACGACTCATACTAAACAGGTATTGCTAACTAACCAAAACTAACACTACAAAGATGAAACATTGATGAAGTTATGCAAGGAAACAAAGAGAAGGCAAAGGACAAAGACAGCGACCTCGTTATCATGCAACCAAAGTAACATTAACAATTGCCAGACATGGTTTGTGGTTTCTTACATAGAGTTGCATTAATTACTTTGTGTAATCAAGACAAACACAAATCTTTGCAAACTCCTACGCTCATTTGAATTAGTGCGAGAAAACATAGAAGCGGCTAGCATTTCACGAAGATCAATGAAAAAAAAAAGTGCCAATCTGTCTATAATCTCGAGATAAGGTGCAGAATCTAATTGAAAAAAATATAAAATAACACAAGGATAGGTCAAACCAACAGGTCAAAAATGTATTATATGCTCCTGAAGAGACTCAAGAGGATCGATTTATAACTAATCGACTTAACGTTAACAAGATTAATCTTAATTTATATCAATTTAATTCGAATAAAATTAATCTTAACTATAAACTTAGGGATACGGATAACTTTTTATAATTTGAGATTCAGAAAAAGAAAAAAAAATCCAATCTTCAAAATTTAATCCTTTTTTTGGGGCAGTAACAAAAACATACTCTCTCCGTCCCACAAAGTATGACTTCCTCGCATCCCAATATTCAGTAGGAAACGCATATCGAGGAGGTCGGATGAGGCACTATTTGACCCCCAAAAAATCCGAATTTTTTTGTGAACGTACGTTAATCCTTAACGTACTTCCCAGAAAAAATTAAGGGCAAAATTATCTCAAATAGTGAATCTACCGGCCGTTTTAAGATACGTGCCGAAACAGTAAAAGCAAAAATTAAAACGTCATACTTTGTGGGACGGAGGGAGTATTACTTGAATAGCCCAAGGTGAGGGAAGTTTCTTGGGACAAGAAAGTGAATCTTTTAAGTTGAGATTAGTGAAAATTAATGTGTTCCTCCTCGACTTCTGTTTAGAAGGAAAACCCTCGACCTAACGATTGGAAACCCAAAAATAGACAAGAAAGCGAACTTTCCAAAGGAAATAAAGAGAGAAAAAACCCATATTGTGCACCGAAGTCAATGCCAGTGATAACAGCAAAAAGGCATCTTCTGTTGGTTGTTGAGCTCCTCCAAACTCACTGTCTCCCTGAATTTTGATGAGAAAAAAAATACAAAACATAACAATAGTAATATTAATTAATTAATCCAAACTTAAAACACACAACAGTCGAACACTTGTAAGTTGTGTCTTGTAGGTCATTTTATCGATCGTCTGCCTACAGGGAAAATAAGTCAGCAGCAAAGCAGGGTCTTAAACCAAAGATTTGATCGAAGTAGTTATCCTAATCCCTTCAAAAATAAGAAAAAGTTAAAGCTTAACCCCAACACAAGCTTACAATCCAACAATAACTCATACAACCACAGCAGCATAAACGCCAGTAAACTTCAGTTGAACAAAAACATTTCACATCTTGTTAATTTGCACATTGAAAACAAGAAAACAAGGGAAAATAAAAGCCGTTGTGCTGTGGAAGGTGGTTTGATTAAGCACAAAATAATATGACAGTTAAAAATGTAAGATTGTCAATGACTAGCTGAAGTTCTAGCTCAAAGTCTAAGGCAAAAGAATCTACAAATTATCCCCCATGAACCCAGCATATACAAACAAAACAAAAACACGAATAGATATTAAGTCCAGATTTCTCTTCCAGGATTTATCCTACAAGAGAAGACAATACTGAAGCCAGGGAAAAGAATATTTTAATGGCTAGCTCAAGTGAAGGATTTGTTGTTTAATCCATCCCCATGAATAACATATTCCATGGAGAAGAAAAAGGGTCTTGTTAGGGCTGTACAATGGTACCTAGATGAAGTCTGTGATCTCTGGTTTAGTTTCTGTCCATAATGTCTGCAGGCAAGTTCAAATCAAAAAAGCCACCACCGTCCTTTCTAGCACGCTTCCTAGAAGAGCATCCACTATCAGTGGAACTCCCGGAGCCTGGGGGTCTGTCACGTTCTGATGTCCCACCTATATAGCACAGTGTGTCAGCATATCTTAGAGTTATAAAGAGCCATCATCTTCCTATATTAGAAACATAGAAACATACACAAACAATTTGAAAGAAAATCATATTCTCGTGCATCCTCATGCCACTTGTGAGAAGCCCAGTAAGGTGCTTGGCTGTAGAAAAAGGTTTGCCTCTTTCACCAGCTTATGGACTAAAGAATATCAAAATGAAAGGAAGATAAAAGAAGTTCAAGGCTAGGAAGAAAAAGAAAATCTGTTTTATGGAATTTAATGCTTCCATACATATCAATTATGAGGGGGAATACTAATTCACTCAATTGGATCAGCAGAACTATAGGATGCAATAACGGGAATTTTTTTTTTATGCATATGCAAAATGAAATTCAGAAAATCCAAGGAGTTCATGCATGAACGGATTATGCATTTGAAGGAAAGCCAGGCACCAAATTTTAGAAGACAAAATTCACACCAAATATGGCAATGCCATGATAATTACAACAGCTACTCTCCACCTGTCAAATGCCAGGTAAGAGGTGTCCAAAAAAAGTTATCAGTTGAAGGAAATCAGATTCAAATTACCACTTGAGATGCCATCTGATGGTAGATATTTATCAGAAGCATTTGCTCTGGTGCTCCAACATGAGGAAAGTTCTGATGCCCTCTCGATACCCTTTGAATTGTATGGAGCTATATTATGAGTACCTTGCTGGAGACAGCCCAACAAATCATTCTCAATGCATTCATACCTGCAAATGATTTCATTAGTTTATGAATTTTTTAAAATCTCAAACAAGCAAAAAGCTCACATAATAGCCGAACTAACATTTTCTTGCAAAGGTTATCAATGATGACGGACAGATTGATGACTTGCATCCTTATTTCCATCACTTTATCATCACTGTACTGATCGAAGGGCTCCTCCAGAAACTTGGAGAGCTTTTCAACATTTGATTCAAGCTGCTGTTGCTGATCCTCAAATAGATTCTGCTTTATCTCCCTTTCCTCATCCGTCATCTCATCCTTAAACAGCTCCTCACCAAACATATAAAATGCAAAAGGGTACGAGTATGAAAGAACCCGCCTTGATCTGAAAAGTCTGTAGAGTCCATTAGTTACCCAGCTGAAATCTCGGAGAAATGATTCCTTCTCCTCTGAAATAGAGACCTTCTCTAAGATTGTCTCTTTAAGTTTGCTTTCAAGCTTAAAGGAATCTGTATGTGCTTTATAGCGGTTATGATAATGCATATATCGATAGAGATCTCGTTTAGCCCGTTCAGTCTGCTTCTCTTTGTCTTCTTTATAACGACCACAACTATGACCAGATATTCTTGACCAGGTATGGTCCCTGCCAGTAGCTCCACCACATAGCCAACTGTGTCACAAACAGTCAGAGAAAAGACGTTAATATAGATAGAGCCCAAAAGGATGAGGGTGAGAAAGATCAATTAAAATCAATACTAAGTAATTAAGGGCCAAACATGGTCAATCAATCATGATCATCCCAGTATACAACAAGAGCAACAATCATGTCAGACTCATTCTTATGAAGTCTCAATGAGCCTACAGCATAACTGAAATATGAATATAATGGGAAGGGGTCCTCACCAAAATGCTTGCCCACAGATGCAGCTTACAAGATTGCAGCCCCCATTCTTCTCAACTGGCTTGTGACACTTTGGACAAGGCTTTGTGTGAACAGTGATCCAATTAACTGTTTCAGATTCATCCTTGCACTTCTTGCTCCAGAGCTCCCACATTATACATGAACAAGGTGAATGTGCTTCGGACAAGCAACTGAAACAAAACTGTAAACTGCATGAACATTCGACCTCGCAAAATTGATCATCCTCAACTCTTATAGCATTGCCACAATGAGGAGCACTGGGGCACCATTTGACCATTTTATTGTCCTCAATATACGATTCAAGAAGAAAGCGATCAAATTTCTCAGCTAAATCAGGATGTCTTTTACTAACTAGATTTCTTATGATGGCTTCATCACACATAGCATTGCATTTGTGTGCCATGCACCGTATGCGCTTGCTCTGACCCTCGTTTATTTTCACAATAAAGTGCTCTGTCCAACCTTCAAAAGGATAATCAACTAATCAATTTCAAGGTGTGTAGAATAGGTTAGAATGAACAGATAAAACAATTCCAACACAAAACACCATCACTAGGCAAGAGCCTAAACAGCATGCCCATATCCCACTCTAGGGAATCAATTGCAAAAGTTCCCACTACTGGCTTCAAAAAGGGGTTAATAAGCAAAATGTGTGCAAACCAAACAGTTAGAGAAAGACAGATACGGAGCTTACAATCATTACAAAAGAAATGGCCACAATCCATTCTCGTAATCTTATCACCAGACACATCCTCGATGCAAATGTCACAGGTGACAATGGAAGACGAAGTTATTGGCTCATCTTCATCTAAATGCTCAACCAAAGAAACACCTGCTTCAGTAAACAAATAAGACCTCCCTTTATCCACGAGCACAGCAAACAGTTTCTCAACGTCCCAACGGTAGTGAATCAACAAAGTCCGCGCATGGTGTTCTTTCAGGGATAACAATTCCATTACTCTCCTCAAATCATCCCTCTGCACAAACAGAACAAAACCATTACAACACATAAACACACAAGCAAAATCAACAGTTCGCCCAAAAAAAAAAGCTCGAATTCACTCAATTACCTGCGCAGCTAACAGAGACGCTCTAGTAATTACCTGAAAAAAAGAACCAACTTTAGTGAAACGCACCAAAAATCCGAAATTTAAAATGAAACTATCAACAATCCCTAATTCGAGCGGATGAAAAAAATGAGATTAAATTAAAGGAAATCAAAAGAGAGGCCATGAATGGACCTTAGTAGAGGAGCCCTTGGAAGGGGCGCACTTGATATCGGAATCATCGTTATCGAGGCCGTCTAGAGAGTCACGATCATCGGAGTAATAGCACTCGTCGTCACTCCCCCCATAATCCTCCATCTATTGAAAAAATTAAATTTTTAATTTTGCTGTTGCTGTTTCGCGCGAAGGTATGCAATTCGATATTTAGGTTATTTGAATTGGGTGGCGAATCGATTCCAATGATCGCAGGAGAAGGTGGCCGGATATAAAAAAAGCAGAAGCTCTCAGGAGAGGAAATGAAACGAAGTGCGAGAGGATGGGCCAATGGGGAGGAAACAAATAATTAAATAATTATACTCATAAAATGTTCTTTTTTACTAGCCAGCCGCTCACTGCTATAGTGTTATGTTATGTATAGTACTCCGTTTTAGTATAATGTTTGGGTTTGGCCTGGATTGCTCCGATATGGATTTATTTATTTGTTATAGGTTAGTAAAATAAATAAAAAAATTACCGGAGCAGTACAAATCAGAATTTATGTCGTTATTTTTTATATGTAAAATAAATAGATCCATTTTCAACCGAATAAAAAAGACAAACATGGTAAAATAAATAGATCGTTTTTAACAGAATGATAAAGATGGTAAAAATATAAACATAGTAATAAAATCTCCAGCCCAAAAAAAACAGAGAGGACACTCGAGTACGTTTTAATCTATTCATATTACAATAGTTTTTTTTTAGATAGCAAGAATAAAACAATAGCATGGCCGCCAATACAGCTAGTTTAAAAAATCAAAATAAAAAAAAACTCTAACCACAAAGCTTAATTTATACAGAAGTAAAGTTTTAAAATGAAAATACAAATTGTAGACAGACTTGTAAGATGGCATATGGTCAAATGGACATGGGCCAAACGGCCGATAACATTTTTAGAAAAACCGTTTTAGTATTGTAGGCAAGGAAACTGAAAATTTCGACTACAAATTCAATCGCTTCCAGATTCAGATTACATTGTAATTTTCGAGCTAAGGTGATCTACAATCGTTTCACGAATCAACATCGATGTTCGTACGGAAAATATAATCTTCACCCTCTAGTTCTTCTTGGTATAGACAAATGGATGGCATCTCAATCCTTGCAGTGCATTCTTTATCATTTGATGATCTCTTTCCCTGAAGAAAAAAAAGTTGATTTATCAATTTAGAACACATCCGGATGTACAAATTATTAGGTGGCAATAATAATCTTTCACGTTGTTCTTCAGTGGTTTCCAAGTCACAGCCACAGGTGAATCCGCAGTTTCAATTAACAAGAAGAAAGTGTTCTGCGAACTACAGAATTCTAGAGTAATTGAATCGCTAACTCTAGCGATACTACGTCTCAAACACCTAGTACTAACCTAATGCATTGGGTTCTAGCAAGATAAATTTCAGGGCTCACCTTCCGCAAGATGTAGAAAAAATAATGAAATCCGTCACCAAAAGTGCTCCACTCAACAGACCAGGTAAATTCTGGAGCATCAAACAAACGACGCCTGAAATGTGGCTGCAAAACATGAATTTCAAGATTAATGGCAAGGAAAGCCTTGACGTTTCTCAAAAATACTATCTTTATCTTAGGGCTTGTTGGTTTCACCTGCCCAAAAGAGATGGAGATGAAAATCCCATCTGGTTTCAGAACCCTGTGGACACCGTCAAGCATCGCATTGACCTGCTTTACAGTATCAGGCCTTGGATTCCAAGGGTCACCACTATTGACGAACAATACCTCCTTCAAAGTACAAGAAGACAGAAAAATCAACCTTAACCCACATTCTCATCCTACTAAAATACATACTCAAGGTCATGAGGAGAACATAATGGAGACAGAAAAGGTATAAAACTGAAATTTCGACACGAATAGTCTATTTACCATGGTCCCTTTCTCAATAACCACATCAAAGCAACCATCGCTAAATGGCAGGTCTAGCATGTCAGCTTCCAGCACTTTAATTTCTGATGATAGAGGTAACAAGCAGAAACAGAAATGCTTTTAAGACCACTACTTCAAATACCTACAAACTCATACTTTTCGGTTTTCAGCATCTCTACACACTACACACACCCAAACAACTTATAAATAGCCATTTACATGCGATGTCAATCACTAATATTCCACATTAACACATGACATAGCATTTACACATAACTGACATGCCAGTTTAGCAAGCAAATCATTCAAATAACGAAAAAGAGAACACACCATTGTATCCCTTGGCTCGTAAACGTCGCTGCATCTTCTCAACAGCAACAGCAGACAAGTCAGTGCAGGTTATATGAGTAATCCCATCTTTGTACATTTCGTCAGATAGCTGTGAGTTTCCACACCCAAGCTCCAAAACCTGAACAGAAAAAAAAGAAGCCCAATATAACAAAATGCTGAATAGTGAAATGCCCAAATGTATTGTACAGGAAACGGAAAGGGTGAGTAGACTTACGGTGGAGTTGGGTTTGATGTGGGATTGTATGAGATGGCGGAAATGAGAGTAGTCCTTCAACCACTCGTAATGATCTTCATTAGAGAATCGCTCGTCCCTAACAAACCATTACCCCAAGAGCTAAAGTTATAATTTTTCAAATTGAAATTGCTAAAAGCACAGAGATTTAAAATCAGGAAAAGCCTATTACCAGTAGTGAGGATCCTTGTAAGCAAGAGTAGTGGAGGGAGCAAAGCTCGCCTTCTCTCTCGGGTTTTGGGTCCGATCCATTTCGCGATCCGCCGGAGTCTCTTCTGGATTTTCAATTCTCGCCAGAGACAAGACAACCCTAAAACCTTAGTCTAAAAAGAGTTGGGCTTTTTTACTTTTTCTTTTTGGTAAGAAGTTGGGCTTTTTTTCCATCGAGTAGACATATGCGGGCTTGATTGTTTTACGATAAAACTTCATCAGTCCGCACAAAAATAATAATTGTTATTGACTTGACTTAAATAAACTTGACGTCGTATTAAGTGAAACGCTCTCGTTTTGCTGTGCCTGTACATTTGACCGGCTCAACCCGATCGACCTGCTCACCCGACCGGATTCGACAAAAACCGTGGGTACACAAACACATAATCGATCCGTATATTCGGATTCGGGTCGGTCGTGGATCATATTTTCAAAACTCACTTAAGACCGACCCGATCCGCCAAGCTACAACCAAAACATATCTAATCCTTTACCAATTCACATCCAAAAAATGGGCTTCATAGTTAAAAAAAAAAAACAGATTTAGAGCCACAAAATTCAAACTTAATTCAACAAATGAGGAATACCCATCAAAGGTCGGCCTGCCAAATCTAGATCTGGTGGTGGGTGGGGAGACGGAGGCGGAGGCGGAGGCGGAGGTGAATATGGTGGTGGGAGGATGGAGGTGATGGTGGTGCTGCTGGGCGGAGATGGAGGTGGTGGTGGAGGAGGGAGGTGTGGGTGATGGTGGGTGGAGAAGAAAGGAAGTGGAGGTAGGGAGGGAGGTGGAGGAGGAGGAGGAGGGAGGCGGTGGTGGGTGGAGATAGAGAGGAAGGTGGAGGTGGTGGTGGTGGGTGCCTTGGATGTGAATTTGGGGTGTCTTTTTCTTCAATGGGGAGTCTTTCATTGGGAGGAGGTAGAGAGGAAGGTGGAGCCTTGGAGGTAGAGAGGAAGAAGATATGGTATGGCTTTTTATCGGTGAAGTGTATTATTTTGGCTCCTGAAAATTGACCCGCTCAACCCGTCAACTTGAGGTAACCGACCTAATCAATCTGCCAACTCGTGGTTATAGCTTGAAATCGAACCGACCCGTTTAATTTATATCGAGTCGGTTGCGGTTTCGGGCCAAACCCGACCCGACCAGTGTAATTTCCATCTGTTTCGTTTGCCTCCTTTCGTGAATTCAAATGTAGATTAGCACCAAGGGTCCAAAGAAAAAACACAAAATAATCAGGATGTAATGTGCGAATATACAAAATCATGGAACCAAATGAATTGCATGTAACAATAAGGGAAGATGCTTTCGTCCAAAAAAATCCTTTTTTTCACATGGAAGGATTCCGCACGAGTTCTCCCCAATGTTTCTTTTATGATTGTTGTTCTTTCTTGAGAGGAAATTCCTTCAATTAGATTTCTATGGGGATGATGGTGTTGGAGTTGTCGGTGGCTTCAAATCTTCATACCTTGTTTATGGGAAAAAGAAAAGGTACTCAATGGCAATTTTAAGACACAATCTTCACTACCATCTCAATTTTTAAAGACCATAAGCGAGTAGTTGAGAAAAATCAGGCTTACATGGTGTAAGGCGAGAGTGGACTTGGTTTTGCTTCTATGTGTTGCTGCTCGTTCTTCGGTGCGGAAGAAGGTTCATTGTTGCTCGTCGCGGGTCCTCCATTCATAGATGTTAGTATGGCTGACCCCATTGGTTTTGAAGGGGTCGGCGATGTTGGAGGTTTGAGATCGTCATATCTGAAAATTAGGAGAATGTATTCAAATCAAAGAAGCATCAAATATAAAGAGTACATAGAATCTGCAGAGAAGTATAAAGAAACATGATGCATACAAAAGCAACCTTAAGAAATGAAGAAGCAAGAGAACGATAATTTGAAACAAAATGAAAAGATGGCTTACGCAGAGTAAGGAGAAAGAGGACTTTCTACTTTTGCTTCTGCTGGAGCTGGGGCCGGAGCCTCGCTGTCAAAAGTAAACAGTATCTCTATAGGTTCGGTATCTGCTTTCTTCCCACTAGGTGGAGTTGGAGTAGGAGAAGTGGGTGGTTTCAAGTCCTCGTACCTGTCAACCGTTAAATAAAAAGTTAGCATTAGAATTTAAATTTATCTTGATTCTTGAAACAAGCTTTACATCTTCAAAATGGAAGTGGCCGTTTTCTTTCTCTTTTCTTATTTTATCCAAAAAACATGAAGTTGGGATTGCAGTAGACAGTAAACTACAGGGAAAAAATGGCTCACGCAGCGCAAGGAGAAAGAGGACTTTCTATCTTTGCTTCTACAGGGCCCGGTTTTGGCACAACATCACCCGGTGCTGCATTGATGTCTTCTTTCTTCCCGCTAGATTGTGTTGGAGTAGGAGAAGTAGGTGGTTTCCAGTCCTCATACCTGTCGAGCGCAATGGAAAATGAATGTAGTATTGAGCATTATATAGACAAGTATAAACAGATAAATTGTCTTGTTTCATGTAGCATTTTCTAGCCTGCGCGTGAGGCCTTCCAAGCAATCAAATTTGGGTCAGTACAGTATCTTATGCAAAGTAAAATGATAGTGGAAGACTCGAATAAAGTGGGAAGATCTCAGTTTGGCCTTACGCAGAATACGGAGAGAGTGGTCTTGTGTCTGTCACTTTTCCTTGCTTGCGTTCCTTCTCCTTGGGAGGGATGGTAGGCACAAGTACCACATTCTTAGGAGGGCCAGCTGTTGGCTCCTGAGAAATTTGCATAGGACCCGGGAAAACAGAAAGTCACAAATTCAAATTCTCTGAAGTTGCATAGTACAGGAAAAGTGTTGAGGATCTTTTATTCTTTCTGTAAGTTGAGGAATGAGGTACCTTTGGTTCGACGCGTTTAGAAGGTATGCTTGCAAGAAGGTTGTCCAAAGGAGTCAGTGGGGCAGTAGTCTCTGCAATTACTTCCACCACCTTGCAGTATGAAAGCGAACGATTTTGTGCCATAAATGCAATGAGCTCGGCGACCTGTATTGAGTGCAACTTTTTGTTTGAGCAGACAAAATAGCAGCAAAGGTGAAAAGACACTGAAAAGGGCAATTGCAGCCAACACATAACAAGAATATATAGCTAGTAACCCTTTATTGTGTTTACTAAAAAGCAACTCAGCTAATTTTTACACCGGTATGTAAAGAACTAAGAGCTTAAAACATTGAAGGAGTACTGTAAGATTGGTTATTCGAGTCGATAGATGCATGATAATATCCTCCAATAGGCACACCAAATGGACAAGCATGATAATAGAGGATCTCTGATCAGAATCATACTTTTTATCTGCTGAAAGAGAACTAGAAATGCAACCTAGAATTTATGGTACTTTGGTGTTTCACTTTCTCTATGACAAAACCTGTAAATGGAGTTGCATTCTTTATAACATGATCAAGAAATGTGAGAATTATTTGAAAGCGTCAAAGAAACTTCAAAAGAAAACCTGAAGGTTTGACACTTGGCCACCAAAAAGAGTATCTTCTTCCGAAAGGGTGATATTATGAGTCTCCTTGTAAGCATCAGTTGGCCGCTCCATTCCTCCAGGTCTCACTATCTGAAGAGCGCTATGGTAATCAAGTTCAAGCAAATTCAAACGGGCATACGAAGAACGTGTATTAAAAATGTATTTGCAGGTAATTCTATGAGTGCTTACGGTGTAAGGAACACCACTCGCTTCGAGTGCTTCTTCTGCTTTTCTCTTCCAACATAGGACACCCCAAAACAAACTTTAACAGCAAAGGTAAGAAACACTAATAAACGTAGTTGTTGACCACCAATGCATATCTTATTTCTTCTACAGATTGCACAACTTACTTCAGTACAGCAGCAGGAAGACCAAATTTGTTTGTTCCTAGAGATGACACCATGATAAAGTGCTTAACTTTTGCAGCAGTTGCTGCAAATAAGAGCGAGTTCTAAGCATTCTGAAATGGAGAGGTTTAGGACAATAAAAACGCAACTCGACAATCTCTCATTTTTACCTGCATCAACGAGGTTTTTTGTAGCCTTATAATCGATCCGGTAAGGACCTGTAATGTCAAACACCTCCTTCTCACTGGCACCGATGCAACACAGAACCACAGATGCATCGCCTAAAGCTGCTCCAATTTGGCTAGGCTTCTCCAAATCACATTCCACAATTTCAAGCTTTTCTACAGCTGGGCTAAAGATCAAAGAAAAGCTGTTATTAACTATATAAAGATTCTCTTCTTGTCAAAGGATTAACATTTTGTATTCAAGTCTTTAATCAGAATTCAGTTCATCATTTTCTTACGCTGAGCTCCTTCAACATCAATCTTCATTTGTCTTACACTCTGCAGATGAACAATTCTTTTAGTCCATACCCATTTCAAAACCACAATGCAGTTTCACCAGGACAAAAAACTTTACCTGCACAAGAGAACCAGCTCTTTGAGCACTTCTGACCCCGGCTCGAACTCGAAACCCCAGTTTGAGAAGCTCCCTAAAGCACATTAGAATTTGTTTAAAACAACTACAACTGATTAAAACTTAACCCGGCAATCAATTTGAAAACTTTGCAGCCGTAATGACCTCACAGTTCGCGAGCCGACTTTACCAGTAGCACCAGCCACAAAAGCAATGTTCTCATCTTTTGCATCCGCTTCCTTTACACTTACCTCCACTGCCTGTGAGCTAAATTTTGCAACCCCTATAGCTCCTCTGGCTATTACACACACAAGTTAGCTTAAATTCAACAGAATTACTACAATGTCATTCAAGAAATGGAAAACTCGTGTTCTTCCCTTAATCAAGAACAATAAAGCTAAATAATCATAACAGCAAAAAATTCAATTCAACAAATTACTACAATGCCATTCAAGAAATGGAAAAACCCATGTTCTTCCCTTAATCAAGAACAATGAAGTCAAATAAAAACAGCAATCTATTCAACAAGTTACTACAATGTCATTCAAGAAATGGAAAACCCATGTTCTTCTCTTGATGAAGAACAATAAAGTCAAATAAAAATGCCTCCTTTAATGGATTAAAAACAATATTTGATAGAAAATTGTACATGTACTTGAAGCTGTAGCTTTGACATGAAGAATGTTGAGTTTTCTGGAATTCTGGGACTTGCTGAGATTAGGAAATTTAAGGGAATGACCATGAACTGAAGTTTTTCCAATGAATGGTTTGTTGGGTAATAAAGAGGATGGCATTGTTGCTATGGTTGATGATTGC
The DNA here is from genome assembly GCA_963691705.1 of Viola odorata. Classification (NCBI taxonomy): domain Eukaryota; kingdom Viridiplantae; phylum Streptophyta; class Magnoliopsida; order Malpighiales; family Violaceae; genus Viola; species Viola odorata. The sequence goes on from OY829544.1 coordinate 2,013,533, forward strand.
AAGTGGCAATTCTCCATTTTTGTTGCTATAATTTGATCTTATAATTACTTTTTTCCTTTTTAAATATTTTTCTAAGATCAATATAATTATATTATTTTCTAGACAACAGGAAGGCCTGGTTTTTAATATCCTTTGGGATCATTTTTTCCAGTATTGGATTTGGCGGTTGTGGCAGTCTCGCTCCACTCCATCTGGATATGGTGGGTTCCACAAGAACGTTCTAAGGTGATACTGGCTGTTGAATTTAATGCGCATTATATTTTTCCGATCAATTTTCTTTTAAAAAAAGAGAGAAATAAATAAACAACAGCAGTACCATGAATCCCCTTGCTTGGTACTTTGGTCAGAGTATGAAAATCGAGAGCGTGATATTGCTGCAGGAGAATATCAAATTCATAACTATCCGAGTACAAAACATCAAAACCAGAAATTAAAAGGCCAATTGTAATTGTTGGTAAACTTACAAAGTTACAGCAACGTCCATGGTGAGGTGAGGTGAGGTGGTAAGTGAATGAGTGAGGCAAGATCAACCTAAGCGTTACGAGGAAACCTTTTATCAAGAGATGGTGGTGGAGTCATGCTCCCATACATATGATTTTTTCAACAAGTATGCGGATGCAAGATTTTGGTAAGTTTTTTCAACAATTTAACAGGAAACATCGCATTGCAGAAAAAATATATGTGTGGGAGCACATTGTCCCCAAAGGGCGAAAAGCAATCAAACCGCAAACAAACTCTAGTCATAATAACAATATGCGTCATCCAACAGTCATAGGACACCATGATCATGGCCTAATGATGTATAGTCGAAAGTAAATTGCTCAATCAAATATATGTTCTATTTCGTAGTTTATCTTGTGCTCCAATGTATAACATGTTAAATAATAAGAGAGATTGACATCGTGCTATAGTCTAGTTTGTAGTTGTTAAGGAACAGTACTACAGTAGTGACAAATGCAAGCAATTGAGCAGCAACCATGACCCTTGCAGCCTCATCCCTCACATTTAAACTTCTTTGTACAGCCAAAAGGAGCGAGTATCTCAGTAGCGCAACCGCAGAAGAGTAGTCTAATTTCTCTGTCAAGTCCACAATCCACATCTCTGCAACTCAATCTGGCAATCAAAGATAAGGCAAAAAATAGAGACAAACACAATAAACAGATGCAACAAAAAATAATGTAATGAAATAGAAGCTTACTGACTATAGAAAACAACACTCCAAAACCTGGAGTTCGTTGACAAGAAAGCATAGATGGCCATAAAGTGGCATATTCATAATATGCCCTTTTATCTTGTTTCAGAGGCAACTTATAGTACAGAAGGATGAAAATGATACCCAACCATGGAAATGCATTGCAAGGTAGACAGCAGAGAAGTCAACAGAGGCTGGCTCCTGAGAAAACAAAGAAGGGTAATGATATATATAGTCCACAAATATCAAATTCAAAAGACAATTTAAGAAAAGTGCTAACGAGGACGATCTAATCGAAAAGCATACCTGCATTCCATATGCACGCTTGAAGGGCCATTTACCATGGTACTTAACAGGACCTTGACCTATTGTTTCTCTTTCTTTCTCTCTATCAACCATACAGTGGTAACGGCGATCTCCTTTGCAATCTCATTTTTTCCATTGCAAGTAAAGAAGTTCTAGCATGTACCATGGACCATTGACGGAGACACCATTAGAAGAAAAATTACAGTGCGGAAAGCACCTTTGCCCCGCACATCCAGTTCTTGCTCATTGTCCAATGCAATCCTAAATTTAACAAATGTTCAATCATAGTTCGGTATCCTCATATGCAATACTCACTTCAAACTCGAAGTCCCACAGAGGATTACAACAATTGTAGACAACAAAATTACTTATAGTCCACTGCATATCATGAAAATAACGGAACAAAATTCATAGAGGGGACATAATCACATAAATTTGTTGTCCTTTAATATTCAAGAACTTAAATAAAATGCATAAGGGGTTGCGCTATCTGCATTTCTCAATCAAGAAACTTGTACAGATTGGCCAAACGGACGTAACAATTAATCACTAATATCAAAGAACTCAGCAGGTAATTTTTCTACATTTCAGTCAACAATACTGCACACATAACCAAAGTAAACATTTCGACAAAACAGCTCAACATCAACCTCTGAAAGAATAGCTACTATTATCTCATAGTTGTTCTTTCAAGTGATGGGGAATAAAGCCTAAATGAGTGCCATGTTTGGTGCAGATAAGAAGTAAGAACAGAATACACTAATTACTAACACAAGCAAAACAGACACAATGACAAGATAGTTATGCAATCTTCCAAGTTAAGTGTACAAATAAAAAAGAAAAAACCATCTCACAACAAAATTCTACTTTCAAATTAGCCATTCCATATTGTACAGAGAACTGACCATTATTATCTTTGGACTCCAAAAACACCATCACTCCTGATCACAAACTCACAAAATGAACTAGGAAGATGAGGAGCAAACACAACAGATATCCATCTTGTTTGCCTACAAGAAGAGCTATCTTCATGCTCATCCCTCGACAAGAATAGCCGTGAATTTACACAATTTGCCCACGCCAACCCCAGCGCTGGAGAAACCCTTCTTCCAGAAGTAAATAAGCTCCCTAAATTCCCAATCCTTACTCCATTTACTCCCTCTCCATCACCCATAACATCAACCACCTGATTAGTCACCAGCACTGCCAAATTAAACTTCTTTGCCAATGCCTTAAGCATGCCAGATATCTTAAAGAATAGCACCGATCTTCTCTTCAGATCACTTGGGGTATTCTCAAATTCGGATCTAAACAATGCTGCAATCGAATCAATAACAATTAACTTGATGGGAAGTTGGAGTTTTGAATTTGCAAGAAAATGCTTTGTTTTGGAGATTACGTCGAGCAGGTGGTCTGCATTGGCTATGCTTTGTACATAAACATTGTCGCACGGGTTATAATCAGGCCGATTGCTTGATAATTGTGGGTACATGGACAGGAAGGAAAGAGAGAGCTGGTGGAGGCGGCGAGATGGGAAAGGGAATTCTGTATGGAGGTAAAGAGAGGAGGAAGAGAGCCCGCCAAGGGAAGGAGGGAGCTGGGCGGAGAGAGAGAGTTGAAGGCAGAGCTGGGTCTTGCCGGAACCACTCTCCGCCGCGATTTCGGTGATGGAGTTGCAAGGAACGCCGCCGCGGAGGAAGGTATCGAGGATTGGGCATCCAGTGGAGCATTTCTGGGTCGGAACCAGCTTATCTGGTGTCATGATGGTTGGGCTTTTCCGTTTTGTGGCGGTCGGCCGGCGGGAACTTATAGTTTTTCCAGTGTTTGATTGATCGGTAATTAGGGATCTTTTACTCTATTACTCGTATCATTTCGTATATTTTTATAAAAAGAAAACAGAACAATATGGAAAAGAAAATTGCCACGTGGTTTGGTATCATGTGTAGTGTAGCCATAAAAACTCTAGATACCCGTCAACTAACTGCCAAATTTATCAAACTGACCCCACCCACCCCACCCCACCCCATAAAATGTGCACCATTTGTACACGCTCCGCATTTCCTATTACAATTCTCTAACGTGCGCCTCATCTCTCTCTCCTTGCCTCCCTCCCCCAATGGCGATGATGTCTCTGCAGCTCTGCCGCGTGTCACTCCGCCCCCACCTCTTCTTACCTGATAATCATTCATCAGTTCTCCGCCCTCTACGGCGAGCTACACCCGTCCGATGCTCGGCCGAGGGCGAATCGTCGTCCTCTTCCGGCTCCGTCTCTCTGGAATCCGAATTCGACGCGAAAGCTTTTCGGCATAACTTGACGCGCAGCAAGAATTACAACCGCAAAGGTTTTGGTCACAAAGAAGAGACTCTCCAGCTTATGGATCGAGAGTACACTAGTAAGTGGCTTGGCGTGACTTCTATCTCTAATTCGTCGAGCTAATTGGATATACTGATACTAAGCTGCTTTTTGCTCCGATTTATTTTGATAGGTGATATCATCAAGACGTTGAAGGAGAACGGAAATGAGTACACGTGGGGGACTGTTACGGTGAAGTTGGCGGAAGCTTACGGGTTTTGCTGGGGAGTTGAGCGGGCGGTTCAGATTGCGTATGAGGCGAGGAAGCAGTTTCCTGATGAAAAAATTTGGATTACTAATGAGATTATTCATAATCCAACTGTTAATAAGGTTTATTTTGAATTAACATATGTAATACATGTTTCTTGCAATTTGTTTAAATTTGATTTTGTACATGTTTCTTGCAATTTGTTTAAATTTGATTTTGTTAAAGCTAATTGTTCATGGTTGTTGTGGTGTGTATGGCAGCGATTGGAGGATATGGAAGTTGCGCTAATTCCAATCGAAGAGGGGCAGAAGCAGTTTGAAGTTGTAAATAATAGAGATGTTGTCATTTTGCCGGCTTTTGGGGCGGCTGTGGATGAGATGTTGACTTTGAGTAATAAGAATGTTCAAATTGTGGATACCACTTGTCCTTGGGTATCTAAGGTAGTATGATGTTTGTGTGATTTGTTATTCTGTTTTTTTTTGTTTTTTTTTGCTACCTTCTTATGTGTTGAATAAGTGTACGTGTTGATGATAAAAATGTGCAGGTTTGGAATATGGTTGAGAAGCATAAGAAGGGGGATTATACTTCAATTATTCATGGGAAATATAATCACGAGGAAACTATAGCAACTGCTTCTTTCGCGAAGACATATATTGTTGTCAAGAATATGAAAGAGGTACATCACTTTACACTGTATTACAAAAAATTCTTTGATTTAAGATAGAGAGACACTATATTCTAAGTTGTTGTTTTCCAATTTAATGCCAACGTAGGCCATGTATGTGTGTGATTATATTCTTGGGGGTCAGCTTGATGGGTCCAGCTCAACCAAGGAGGAGTTTCTGGAGGTATATTTTGTTTCTTTGCTAAACTGCACTTCGAGTGCGCTGCAGAATCTTATGAGATGTATTGTTGGCATACTTGCAGAAATTTAAATATGCAGTTTCTAAGGGGTTTGATCCTGATAGAGACTTGGTTAAACTCGGCATAGCAAACCAAACTACAATGCTTAAGGGAGAAACAGAAGATATTGGTATATTTCATTTACACTGTGATATTACTTTCCATCTCTTTGGGGTAAGTTTTCACTTGGTAAGATGGGTAAATTATCTATCATTGTTGCAGGGAAATTGGTGGAGAAGACTATGATGCGTAAATATGGAGTGGAAAATGTTAACAGTCATTTTATAAGCTTCAACACCATTTGTGATGCTACTCAAGTAATTAATCGCCTTCCCTACTATCATGATTCTGCTCATCCAACCTCCCATTAGAATTGTGAGAAATAATTTTATAGAACACCCAACAGATTTTACAATGCCTATTCTATAAAAGAATGGAGTAGTGGGTGGATGAACACCCTTCTAGTAGCAATTGTGGCTTTAGCTATGTTGACTGGTGCGTTTGTCCAGTTTAAGTAGCCTTGATGGGATTATTTTCGTTTTTCATTTTCTAAGGATGCATTCTTTTTCTCTCTTTTTCCATATCATGATGCCTAGAGCTAGCCTATATTCTTACTTTGGACATTGAGATGCCCCGTCTGAAATTCAAAGTGTTGTAGATATGTAAATATGTCCCAGAAAAGATCTTATTTGTTGTGATGTCTTCAATTGCATTCTCCCATGAACATGGTGTAAATCCAAATTAGAAATGCGATCGAAAAGCAATATTGGCTATGCTAATCACTGAATGATACTGATTTCCCCTGGTTTAGTGTATTCTGTTAATATAATGTTCCTGTGCTTTCTTTGCAGGAGCGACAAGATGCAATGTATAAATTGGTAGAGGACAAGCTGGATCTTATGTTAGTGGTTGGAGGGTGGAACTCAAGCAACACTTCACACCTTCAAGAAATTGCTGAGGATCATGGAATTCCTTCATACTGGATCGATAGTGAAAAGAGGATTGGTCCTGGAAATAGAATAGCTTATAAGCTGAATGTGAGTACCAATGCTCAGAGTTCACTTTCTTTGACCCGGCTTTCAGCTTCATTGTGTTCTCATATCTTTTTCTTTTCTACCAAATAATTCTTTATAGCATGGAGAATTGGTTGAGAAAGAAAACTGGTTACCAGAAGGCCCCATTACAATTGGTGTAACATCCGGTGCCTCAACGCCAGACAAGGTAATTAATTTACCAGACTTATGCTTTGTTTCTTGAATTTGGTGAAATTACAGTTGTACTTGCTTGGCCTCGCTAGTTCTTAGTTCAGTCACAATTCATGCCGTGTTCTTTTAGTGATGATCTTTTATACAATAAATTTACATGATCTGCTGTCCAATTCAATTTTGGTCAGGTTGTCGAAGATGTCCTGGTTAAGGTATTCGACATCAAGCGCGAAGAAGCCTTGCAATTAGTGTAGTTTAGTTTGTGTATATACACATACAGCATTAAACAATGCCAATTAGATTATGCATCATCCATCATGTATCATTAATATGAGACGCTCTAGGTCGTCTTTTCCGTTGTATTTCTGCTCCAAGGTCGCAATGCTAGTGTTATAGAGGTTGCGATCACGAGAGCTGGAATTTATGGTTTTCACATGAATTGGTACCAGGATGTCTGTTGTAACTTATGTGTAATCCACGTGATTTATAATAATAATAATAATAATAATAATAATAATAAATGTTATTCTACATCAATCAAGGACATGTGGTTTGTTAACAAGGGGAATCTTGAATTCTGATGCTTCACCATACGTATGTATCTTACAATTCCAGCATCAACAACTTGAAAAAGTCTTCCGTCTATGTATCTGTTCAAGTGCTGCGCTCAGCAGCAACTCGATCGGGATTTCGGTCTATTCTCATTTATCAAGCTGGACAGCGAGACGGATCAAACTGAATTGATTCCATCTGGTAAATGTTCTTCACACCATGTACTAAAACTAGCCACTGCTACTGACATCAGATTGCTTCCTCGCCGTTGATGATTGGATTATCTCTGGAACTTGATCGAGCAAGCCATTTATCTCATGTGGGAATTCACCTTTTGCTCGATTTGTCTTCCCTCCAACAACCACAGCAGTTCCATCTTGTAAAGCCCAGATCTTTGGTTGGTGAGAGGAAGCACAAGAAAGCAATGTAGAAGATGATCAATAGCTCTCTTTTTCGAGATTAAAGACAGTAAATGTCCAGACTAATGATAGTAGTTACAGAAACAAAATAATATGAACAGCACGATTAAGTAGAAAAACAAAGTAAGCCGAATTCGTTAAATTGAAATTGCACCTGTGAATGAGATAGGTAACTGATGCAAGTTGTGAGCATTAGAGCACGGAAACCAGCATACACAATCGCCACCCCTGGGTCAGTCTGAGCAAAGAAAGTATTTATTTCCAACAAAAACTACAACATAATTGAAACAAATTTCATGTTGCTGCAAAATTTTGAAGCTTTCACCTTCAATTCGAGACCGCTGCTTCCAATTGCATCTTCAATAACAATTATTGTCCCATCTATATCAATAGGAAGCTTAGAGTTAGGTCGCCGTACCCCCACGAATTTCCCTTCTTGATCATAAATGACAATGGATTGCAGATCACGAGCAAGCATTGATCTGAAAATCCCATACAAAAACATGATGAAGGGTCAAGGGAGCAAGAGGAAAGTTTTGTCAGCGATATCCAGCATGCAAAACACATAACCATCATAGAGAACCGCATTTGAGTACTACATTTACGAGTTATGGAGGGAAGAAAGAGTGAAATACTTACATTCCTTTGACATCAGGAGAGTTGACATTTCCAACTGGTAAGAATGTTCCGAAGAGTTTGTTGTCTCCACTGCCCTGTAAACGTGCCATAGCCAAATTGAAAGGTCCTTCATCATTCTTGAGTACTTGTAGCGCTGAAATGCCCCAATCTGTTTGGTACATGGTGATCCCACCATAACGTAGAGGATCATTTACGCTAATTGTTTTCCTCATCACCTCTTTCCCGTTTAGGTCAAAAAGCGAAATATCAGTGTAATACTGTTTGACCTGTAAGGGAAACACAAAGTGAGAAGCAAAATATTACTATTAAACTATAATGATGAACATACAACTAACAGGACTATACAGAAAATCCATAGGTAGTCTATTGGCTTCCACTTGAAAAGACTGGGCATCAAAATCGAGGAGAAATGAGAACCAATAAATAGAAGCAGCATGCTAAAATCCTTACTTAGGAAGCGATAAAAGTGAAAATAATCAATACCTCTCCACTATCATAGTACTCCATGGAGAACTTGTTGACATGAACCTCAATATTGAATGCATCTGTAGGAGTAGAAAGAAACCCAATGGGGCTCAATACATCTTCGACAACAAAATTCAGCCCCTGAGGAACCACAACTGAGCCTCTGAAGCTTCCTGCAGCACTCAGTGTGTTAGAGCGCTTAAATGTCTTATTTTCATCGTCCTTTCCTTCCTTTTTAGGACGATGATACTGCTAATTCTTGGGCTTTTCACTACTTTTTACAGATTATGTTGCTGATAAGCAAAACAATTCATTAGGAGCTGAAATCGCCAAGTTTAGAGTTGTTTTGGTCTAAAGCTTCCTTGCCCCAGGCCTGGGACAAGGAGATCCGAGATTCCAGGCGAGCCAGTTGTCTCATTTTTCTAGAAGAATGATTTCCGTAGATCTCCTACTCCAGCTAGAAGTCCTACTGCCACAGAAAACTCCAACGTTTCTGTTAGGATTATTATTTTTGAATTAGATTATTATTTAAGGAAAAGGGAGCTGCGCCTCCAAGAGATACTTCATCTTCCCGAATATTTCTTTTCTCTCTTTCTGGACAGCAACCATTAACAGAGCGTCAAAACTCTGTTTGCTTTCTTCTTTAATTAATTAAATTCCTTTTTATGCTTTCAATCTCTTTTATTTACTTATTATGATGATGCTTGGCTAAATTCTATTTTCCTTGTATGGATTCATTGCCATGAATAATTGATTGTAAAATCTAATTGTTCTTATTAAATTCCAGCTTATATCTCTATTTGTTTTAGTTGAATGTTAAGTTAATCTTATTCCTATTGAAGCCTGATCATCTACAAATAGGATTTGATTAATTACAGTCTTCTCTTGATACTTTGGAGTCTACATTGTAAAGAGAGATGCGAAGGCAACTATCTGATTGACGGATCAGAATAGAAAACGAATAGAGTCAGGTTTATAGGATTTTTATCCCAGACTTGGGATCGGTCTCTCCCTGTGAATTATCAATCATTTGATTAAATTCTATAGAGTGTCTCTTAGGATTGTCAAACTGATTAGGGGCTTCTAATAGAGTGTCTCTTTATTAGCCTTGTTTAGGAGGAGAGCAGGAGATTTAGGTGAACACCTAGTCTCTATAGCCGCCTATAAGTTCGGTCTTGAAAATTCTTGAATCAATGATCAATCAGTTTAATTCATGTGCTTAGTCGAATCTTACTGGAAACTTTGTCACCTTTGAACACACACACAAATCACTTTCTTTACTGTTTATGTTATTTCTGTTATTTAATCCATTGCAATACAACAACTTAATATTGGTATTTACCACCTGTTACTTATCTTGTCATTTACAAGGAATTTTAATTGTCCACCGAATCCCTGAGGGACGATCCTTTTACCACTTGCTACTGTTCTTATTTGCATGAGCATAGGTGAATTGTATTCATTTATTTTTTACGGTTTCGGCAACCATGACAGTGTTCCTCCTGCCATTATCAGCAGCATTGCTATATGTACTCCAATTGGGGCAAACCGGCCAGCCAGCCCCTTAAAGGCATACAGCACCGGTCCTTTCAAGAATACCTACAATTTATGATTCCATACATGATGAGAACAAAAACCTTGTACATGTTATTTGTCAGAGAAGCTTAGTTTTATGCAAACATCTCACAAATGAGACCATTCGACTGGAAGTGAGCCAGTTTCAGTAACTTGCTATACATTTATGCATGCAAATGCTTCAACTTAAGGAAATAGCAATCGACAAAATTTTGAAAACCCAAGACAAATGAGCTCAAGAATTATAACCTCATATCCAGCTCCCATTAGAATAACCCCCAAATCTTGAATTGAACCCCTCGGCAAAGTGTCTGAAAATTCCTGTTTACAAATAGCCTCAGCCGAGTGTAAAAAGTTCCACCTGCATGTCAATAAAGTAGCAGTCACTTAAAAGAACGAATCCTCTTTCCCATGTTATGAGAACACGATTTGTTCTACAAATCAAACCTTCTTGCAACCTTGACCAGTGGGATCTGTGTTGTGTAAGTGCATGCCATAAGAGACATTGCCAGAAGAACCAACATTCCCAGGAAAATAGGAGACGAGAACATGTGATCGAACCCAAGGGTAAGCACCCACCTCCAACTGAAGAATCCTAACACAGGATTCTCTTCCGGGAATCTTTGAAAATAGAATTCAGGTGTCTCACCTTGTTCAATTAAAGTACCTGCAGAAACATAGCACACCAATAAGGCGGATCTTCGATGGCATCAGCACGATACCAGACTGCCGAGTAATTCATAAGGAAATGCTTAATAAAAATTGACTTTAGAGAACTAAAATGACGAAAATCTGACTTGAAGGATAAAGGACTACTAAAATGCACAGAGGTTTGCACCTAAACTATAATTAGACAAGAACTGAAGGAAAAAAATTGATCTTTTTTCAACTTTTAACAATCAAAGGAGGCTTAATCACTATATGCATACCTATAGCCATTAGCCCTGCAATAGTGAACATCTCTCCAATAGCCAAAGGCAAATTAGACAAAACCGACAAAACCTTCCTAGGCAACGTCTTCCTAAACCCCAATGGCCACCCACCTCCACTTCCAGACTTAACTGGGACCTTCCCATTTCCATCACCAGTCTCCTCTGACAACGGTGGAGCTGGATTCGACAAAACAATCTTTCTGGACAAGTTATTGTCCTTGTTGTTTTTGACTTCTTGAGATGGTTTTAGCTTGCAAGTTACTGTTAAAGAAAGAGTTCTTCTTTTGTAAAGAGTGTGGATTTGCGGGTTGATTATGTATGTGGAGTTTGTGATAGTAGGGGATTTGAGGAAATGCGTTTTGAAGAGAGATCGGATTGGGGTTTTTGTGGGGTTTAGAATCTCCATTGATGGAGAACTCTTGAAGCTGGGTAGCGTTTTAGTTGATAGTGCTCATAACTTCACACAAACCATCAGTTAAGAAACTGATGAGGTGTAACGACCATGGTACTTTGTTTATCCTAAAATATGTCCAGGTAGAGATACTTTAGTTCTTTTTTTATTTTCTTTTTTGATACTTTAGGCTTTACCCGAATATAGAGGACAAATGGTGTTTTGGTACCAGAATTTTATTGTAATTTATACTCCCTCCGTTACTGGATAATTATCGCGCACGCATACTAATATTGGCCGGATGACTCACTATTTGATCCTAAAAAAATCCGTACTTTTTTTGTGGAAGTACATCCTTCACGTACTTCCACAAAAAAAGTACGATTTTTTTTAGGATCAAATAGTGAGTCATCCGGCCAATATTGGTATGCGTGCGCGACAATTATTCAGTAACGAAGGGAGTATGTTGCAATCTTATTCTTTATAATTTTTTATATTTTTCAGATATTTTTAAAATTTTAATATATTTATACTTTTATTCCCTCATTTATTATTAAAGTGTGAATATACCTCAAGTGGCCTAAAATGATGATAGAATTTTTTCAAATATTTTAGTTTTTTTTGATATTTTTTTAATTATAGGGACCAAAATTGTAATTTTAATAAATTTTTAGACCATTTTTAGTCCAAATTAATATTAAAATTAGATACAATGGTCAACGTGTATAATTTAAAAAAAATTAATGGCTAAATTATTCAAAAAAAAATTTGAGTGGTAAAATTGTGTCAAATTGACAAATTAGATTGACATTTTAAAAAAAAAAATTTTTTTTTTTAGCTCATGAGTCTTAATTTTAATTTGCCATATACCTTTTTTATTTGTTTCTCCGATCCTTATCTTCTTGCTATGCTATCCAGTCTCCACCATAATATGGGCGCACAGCCACCACGAAAAGACTCTTGCTAAAACCCTACCCTGCAAAACCCAGAACGGAAAAAAAGAACAATGCTCCAATCTCTGTCCGTAGCAGCTTTTTCTTCATCTTCTCCATTCGCCAAAACCTTTAAATTCCATCCTCGATCTCACTTTCCACATGCTCCTCCTCCTCCTCTCTATGTCAAATTCCGCACAGATCATCTTCAAAATCTTAGATACCTTAAATCCATCGGCATTATCGATCCCACCGCAAAACCCCACAAACTCCCACCACCGGACGCCATAGCCCAAATCCTCGCCACTGTCGACTTCTTCAAATCCAGAGGCTTCTCGGATTCCGATTTCTCCCGCCTCGCTTTCCACTGCCCAGAATTGTTCTCCCTCGACACATACAGAACCGATATCGAACCCGTCTTCCGATTCCTGTCTCGAGACTTGCTCGCTTCCGTTCAAGAAGCAAGAGGATTGATCGTAAAATGCCCACAACTTCTCTTCTCCGATGTCGAACACTGCCTTAAACCAACTCTCGATTATCTTAGACATGTTGGGGTGCCGAAATTGAATGTTCCGAGTAATTTGAATGCTCATCTGTTGAATGTTCGTGTGGAGAAGCTGCGTGTAAAAGTTGAGTTCTTGGAATTTGTGGGGTTTTCTTATGAGGAAGCTACAAGATTTTGTGCAAGAAATCCTGCCATTTTTGGGTATAGTATAGAAAACAATTTGATACCCAAGATTGAGTATTTGGAGGAAGAAATGGAGAAGAGTTTGGATGAATTGAAAGAGTTTCCACATTATTTTGGGTTTAGTTTAGAGAAGAGGATAGTGCCTAGGCATTTGCATTTGAAGGAAAGAAATGTAAAGATCAAATTGAATAAAATGTTGATTTGTAGTGATAGTGCATTCTATTCCAAATGGAAATGATTAGTTTGTTTGCAAATGTTCTTTCACTTCCTCGTGCCTAAAAGAACATTAACGTTTTTCGACCTCTGTTGGTATCCTCGAGCCTATCTTAGCACGCTTTCTTCATTCTCCGGATTCAAACAAGAGATTTGGCTTACATAACTTTAGAGTCGCAGCTTCAATCGACTACAAGATATGACGCACTAAGAATTTAGATATGAGAGTGAAAATGAATCAACCGAACTTGTATTCAGGGATGCATTTTAGAAACTCATGAATTCCTTCCATTTTCAAGGGAGTATTATACAATCAATCGGTCTAAGAGTGTATAGCTACCAACGGTTTTTGTTCTTTTTTCTTTTCCGTTTGCTAATATTAGAGATTGAATCTCCAAAGAACTTTTGCAAAAGCAAGCTCCTGTCTAAGCCGAAAAACTGCAACTCAATTGTTTTGCTTTTGCATGTCTTCTAAAAACATTCGTGTCCTATTACCTCCCTCCTACGGAACGTTAACAAATTATCATGCTATTCTGCTTCTTTTCTTGTTCCTTTTAACCACTCGTCATTCATCGAACCTGCAAATGGTAAAACATTTTAGGATTAGTGTCAACTAGTAGCAATGAGATTCCAACCACTTGAGCTTTGACCATACAACTACGCTGAAGAAAGCGAGAGGGTGGCATTACATTTGATTAGTTTGAGCATTCTCCTTTTCTCTTTGAAATAATTACATTTACTATTTCGACGCATTTATGTTTCTTCTAGTTTTTACTATGTTAATTCATAATAGGGTCTCTACCTCATGTTATCAAATACATGCCAAGATTCTTGTCACATCCTTGTTTATGCCAGTTTTTTACTCCTGAAGGCTGTATTTTAACTATTAAGTTGGTTTAAAGGATTGAGTACTAGAGTCCTCGGAAAGGAAAAAGGAGAGACAGACTTACTACGGCTAACAGATTCAGCTCTGTTTCGCCAATAGCTCAATGTCAGCGCCAACTTCAGCAATCTTGGCTTCTCTAGAGGCCTTGGCCATCTTTGCAATGTTCTCAACATCAAAATCCAGAGCTATTCTTTTCACCAGACCATCTAGCATCTGTTTTAGGAAAGAACAAAATGTAACAAACTAGTAGTTTTCTCCTTTTCTTTTCCTCTTCGGGAAGGCGGTGTTACTCGTACTCATGAGCAATATACATAAGAGTAAACAACATACCAGCGATCCAATGGCAACTAGTGCCCGGAATTTGGAATCAACTTCTAGACCCTCCTCCTCTGCTATCTGTAGAAAAACAAAGCTACCGTGTCAAACAAGTCATGATACTACTACCATCCCCTCTCAGGAACTCTCAGTAAAGCATAAAATTATTCATTTTCCCCCTCAAAATGGAGAAAGGGCACCCAACCCATTCATCTACAGAACAGTAGTGATGCACAATAAAGGCATACCACAAAAGCTGCTGAAAGAACTTGGGATTGACCTTCTTCATCCCTCTTTTCAATCAACAGCACCGCATAACTGTGAAGCACAAAAACGATGATTAATACAGGGATGACAAGGACTTGAGCATTTATACCATGGCAAAGAACACAGATCAATATTTCAATTGTAATGCATATTTAACGACTGATATCTTAAACACTTAATATGGGATGTAATGAGCACGGAAATATTTCATGTACATCTATAGCTGAGAAATGCTTACTTGAGTATCATGGTAGAATAAGACACCTGCAGGTTCTTGTTTGGAGATGAATAACAACTTGAAAATGCATCAAGAATCTGCAACCTCAATAAAGCAAAAACTCAGTTCATTTCATACCCTTGAACAATTATCAAGAAAATGGATAGACCTAGGAGTAAATATAGATGGCAACCATGAGCATCAAAAAGAATGGTTGGAATCAACATCAGAGCACCTTAGGTACAATATTTGCATCAATAGTCTCTCAAATTGTTAAAGGTTCCAACACTTCTCAGTGGTCATTCATAGAAACTTTTTCTACATGCATCTCTGATGGAAGAAAACTAGAGTAGTATTTACCTCAATGCGATGCTTCTGTAGCCAGTCATGGTAGTGTGAATTTTTGAAT
The DNA here is from genome assembly GCA_963691705.1 of Viola odorata. Lineage (NCBI taxonomy): Eukaryota > Viridiplantae > Streptophyta > Magnoliopsida > Malpighiales > Violaceae > Viola > Viola odorata. Next base: position 2,028,600 of record OY829544.1, read on the forward strand.
AGATTGGTCACAACTCGGATGCTGGTTAAAATATTGGGAGGAAGAGGAGGATTCATTGCAACCCTCTTTATTATTTCAAGTAGTATATCTGGTAGCATAAATGGTCCATTAAATACAAAAACGGTGTGACAATCCTAACCAAGCTTGTTCTATGTTTACAAAAGAGTACCATTTTCATTGCCAACATGCTTGAGAAGAACACTCGCCCCATCAGGGTGTAAGACAGTCATCCTTAGAATATCAATAACTGACAAAACATACACCCAAGTGAGCAAAGATGCAATGCTAGACAGTGATAACACCACGCATATATATACATTTGCATGAATATCAAGCTACAATCCTAACCTGGAAACATCATTGCCAGGGGCCAAGTCTTGAGCAATCTTACCAACAAAGAAATATCAACATCCGCAAATCTACTTGTATGATAATGCGACGTGTCCTTTAAAATTTTAACAATAGCAACCAGTCTCGATGTCTCAATTTCTGGAAGAGACAAGTGCTTGTTGTCCTTCAAAAGTTGGTAACACATATTCAGCAAATTGAATATTGAAGAATGGAACCATGATGATGGAAAAGTAAACAAAGTGTAGTCAAACAAGCTACCGGGTCGGATAGTAGAGTACTGTTGAACTCGGAAATCTTTTTCAGGATCCCATCAAACTGGGCCACATCAAAAACAAGCATTCCTTTCTGGAAATGACATGGATAAAGATCAAATATGAGTAAGACATGAGGTAGTAATGATTTAATTAACAAATACAGATCCATTAGAATAAGATCACTAAAAAAGGAGCATCGAGAGCATACCTTAGGAATATGTTTCAAAGTAGGTTTTGCAGAAGTGGCTGTTTTACAGACAAGGAACACATAAGAAAATTCCACAATGCCACTGCTTTACAATTCAACTAAACCACAAATGCAGCAGCTAAGAAAAGCAAAAGTAGTTTGGTCAGCAGATGCATACCAGAACTGTTGGATGGTGCTCCAGGTATATAGGCACTAGCTGAAAATGTCAAATAACAATGAGAAAAGGATCATTCCTAATAACAAAACTGAGATTCAACTATATTGTCTCAATAACTGGGAACAGAAATATCACCAGATGATTATGGTAGTACTTACAGCCAGTGAATGGGTCACGAAACAAAGGATCAAGAGGAGCACTTGTTTGTCCAGAATTTTGGAGTATAAACTCTACTATTTGTTGGCGATAGGAAAGAGGAAGGTTTTCCTTGATAAGCCACTTGTCAGCTGTAGAGTATGGATTATCTGAAAATAACCAGAATTGAATTAGTAAATCAGTAAAAATTACAAAAATAAGACTTCCATGCATAAATGATTAGTTGTAAGCAATTTAGCCTGCTAACATATGCTACAATTATTCTTCAGAAGGCCATCTGTGGCTAATCGACCATAGGTGCTTAGTGCATGTGCAGCTTTGTTAGAAATAGAAGTAGTGAGCCCAGAACAGAAAAAAATGTTATAATCCTAAGGGCATGGTAATTTTTCTCCCTGCTGACCTGACTGTCCCGACACAATAGGCCTAACAATAAAGAGGTGGCTCCATATGGAGCTGGAAAAACTAAATGGTGAAAATACTAACAATGCTGGTCTTCACCCAGAAGTGCTGTTTCCTTTCCATATTTCTACCAAGCAACAAAAAAAGACAGCCAAAATAAATAAATAAAATGTTGAAGAAAGATACCTGATCGATTGTAGGGCAACTTACGAATAGGCTCACCATCTCCAATATCAACATCAAATACTGAATAGCAAGAATACAAGGCCATCAACAAATGAAGTAAGGCAAAGGAGGCTCAAAGTAGCCAAACCTGTGATTCTAACCATAATCATATTCAATTCCTTCAAGTGTTGGCCTCTTCATGCCATCATCGGGACCATCAACCACTTCACCAATCTACAGAAAGGAATAACCAAGACATTGAAATTAAAGAATGAAAATTCAGAGAGTATTAAGAATATGGCCCCTACTGAAAGACATTCTAAACAGATTCAGGATGATAAACAACATAATTAAGACCACTGAAATAGTATAGTGAGACAAAGTAGTACTTTATCCCATTTCTGTTCCCTCAAATTCCATGAGTACGCAACACCATTGTCTCCTTCCCTGACAACTTTAGTTTGGCCGTCAGTGGTTCCTAATCAAGAAAATAATAAAACAGAATAGATCACAACATGGTTCAGAGCATTGGTATAGCCACATGAAAAACAGCAGGCATCAACACAAGTTTTGTTTCAAAGAACAAGAAAATCGGACACGTGGAACCTTATAAAAGTCTATTATCGACTCATCTTTCTTGATTTATAAATTAGAATTGCTTGCTATAGTTGATTTCACCTGGAAACTGATAGATGCTTCATCTGTCTAATATGAAAACCCTAAATAACTCTTAAAGGAAATGATTTTAAAGCACATGTATTAAAGCCACACCTGGAATCTGTAAAGCCTCTAGACTGGGTAACTCCTCCAATTTTAGACCTCCAACCCTCTTTCTGGTAGAATTTAGTACAAAGATACATACATCAGGCACTGACAATTGTTGGAGAAGTTAGATCAGCCAGCTCTTTAGCTGATCAAACCAAGAGTGCACATATTGATCATTAAAGCATGATTATACCTGCTTAACTTGTACTGAGAAAGTTGGGAAACATAAGCATCACAATCTACTGGATCTGCAACCCTATCCTGATCTAAAGTCCAAATTCGAACAATATTATCTGCGCATGCTGTTATAATGTCACCATTTTCCAAGAACTTGGCATCCCAAACACAACCAGGATGCGCAATGCTCTGAATACAGACTCCATCTGTAACATGACAAAGACTTCCAAGTAAAACAACAATAAAGATGACAGATACTGTAGAAAAATTGAAACCTTCTTTTTGTCAATAACCAAAATAAGTACCAAGAGAAGGAACCATTACCTTTCCATATCTTTGCTGAGCAGTCTTCGCTTCCACTGACAATAAGTCCAGACACATGCGAGTCGACTGAATAAACTATGGAAGTATGACCGACCATCTCCATCAAAACTTGACCCGTTAATGTCCATAGCCTAATGGTGCTGTTACAATAAAAACAGCAATCACAACATTACAATCACGTGGAGGACAATAAAGGCTATATAGAAAAGTACCATGAAAAGCAGAAACCTAAGATATTAGTTTCATCCACTGAAATTCCTGAAATGATACTATTTCATCACTAAGGAAGGCCTCTTTAAACTAAGGTATATTCTACAAGAAATTAAAGGAGAAAGTGAAAAAATTAAATTAAATTGACAAATTCATACAAGGGAAAACAACTCACCCATCATGGGATGCAGAAAGAATACCAAATCCAGGCATCACACCCAAGGCTCTAACAGTATCTGCACAATTCTTCAAGTGTATTAGCAAATGCTTAAAATGAAACCGCCTTCACCAGCTACACACTCAGGGCATGACAGGACAAAAGGACAAGAAGGGATGTTCTGTTGATCAAACTGATAATACAGTTCATAAGGAAAAATAAATATATAAAAAAAGCATAAAATGGAATGATTAGTCTAGCAAACCACCCTCCGTCATTAATTCTTACATTGTCAGCTAAATGAGCATTTTCTCAAAGTATGAAAAAGAAAAACCAACCTGTATGTCCATTGAAAGTGTGCAGGCATTCCTTTCCTTTCCAAAGTTTTAAAGTCATATCAGATGAACCTGGATCATGGCACAAAGCAGATTCAATACGTTACAATACAAAGCACTCATGTCCATCTCCAAAATGGCATATCTTAATGATAAGCATAAGCAAAACCTTTTTTTTTGTCAAAAAGCATGTGACACAAATATTACTCAACCTCAACATGCAAAAAAACTCGTATACCTGTCACAAGCTCTCCTGATGACAGCTTTAGAACTGCTTGGACAGCAGACTCATGAGCCTCCCACGACTCGATAGCTAGGCCCTTCCTCCACCGTTTTATTGTACTACAAAATTCACACTATTAACCAAACCAATCCCCAGAAACAGCACAAAATACCAAAGGAATCTGCATCTCACCGATCAACTGAGGATGACAAAATATCCCCATTATCATCCAACGCAACACCAGAGACTTGTAATTGATGACCCTTCAAAGTCTGAACTCTTTCTCCAGTGCTCAGATTCCACACCAACACAAACGTGTCCATCCCTCCCGACACAATCCGGCCTTCTGGAAACTCATCGTCAGGTGAAATCCAAGCTAGCGGGCCCACAAAACTAGTGTGACCAAGTAAAATCTTCGATGGTTGGAAACTTTGCTTCTTCTCCTCCGATGATTCCAAAGACCAAAACCTCACGGTTCGGTCACGGGACGAGGTGGCAAACCCAGCATTACCGCACACACATATGCCGCGGACCTGAAATTGAGCAAATTACAGAGTTTTCAATAAGCTAAGCGCGAAAATTGAGAAAATAAGATAGCGCGAGTGAGTGAGTGAGTGAGTGAGATGGGATAGATTTCATACGTCGTCTTCGTGGCCGGGAAGATGGCAGCTCAATTGGTATTGCTTGGAATCAACTTCCACGTTCGTGGAATCAATTTCCATGTTTGATTGATATTGCAGTTGATAGAATTTGAAAAGAGTTGTTTCAGGTAAGAAGAGGGTTTAAGCATCAAACGCTGGCTTCGTTTCCATTTCTTTCTGGAGTCGCTGTTCTTTTTCTTCTTTTCTGTTCTCTTTAATATATATTTCCACAAGTTTTTTTTCTAATGGGCTTTTACTGTTCGTGAATTTTAAGTTTTGGCCCATCAATAAATAAATCAAATGAAAAAGAACTGACCTAAAGTAAATTTTGGGCTTATTGACCACATCCCCATGGGCCATGTTTGACAGTTCATTTTGTACCTAGAAGATTTTTAGACACAGAATTTGACGTCATAATTATTTCGTACCTAGAAGAATTTTTTTATAAAAAAAAACATAATAAAATACAATTAAATACTACGACCCCCTTCGTACTCTCTAGAATCAAACTACTAGTAGTACTAGTAATAATGAAAGGCCGTGTAGTAAGATCACGAATATGGAGAATTTCTTCAAACGCGGGCGTTTCTACGAGAAATGACTTCTGTTTGTAAAACGGGATTATATTTTTCAACAAATAATGGCAAGAAGTGTAATTAATAGAACAACCGGTCCTTATTTATATACTGGCCGTCACTAATTTTACAACGGCACTGCTGCTGCTACAACTTCAAAAAGAAAGGCACAACACAAGCTTCCTTTGTTTCTTCAGTTCAACGAACAAACACCTGCGCCAACCATCTCCGCCGTTGATTTCTTCGCTTCCCAACTCTTTTTCTTCTGCAAAAGGTAGCGTCTTTCACTTCCTTTTCTCCCCCATTTCTCTAAACGGGAATGGAACTACACCGTTTGATCGATGCTACGGTGTCACATCAGTCACTTCTCCAGCTAAAGCTGAGACTGGAGTTACCTTTTTCTTTTCTCTTTTGTTGCTGGAATCTGGAGTTACCTTTTTCTTTTATTTTTAAAATTTTTTTCGAGGTCAGATGAGTAATGCCAACCTTTTCCCTTAGCTTTAGTGTTTACTGTTTAGCTCAGTTCTTCAGATTTTTTTTGTTGCTCTTTTGGTCTTCTCTTGGGTTGCTACAGTGACCAAAAAGGGTTTTTCTTGTTTGTGCTTGAACTGTAAAATGATCATAGGAAATGCAGTTTGCATAATTACGTGTTTAATTTGTGGGGTTTTGGGTTTGATGGCTATATGGATTGTTATGCAGTTTTGATTATCTAGACTTAGTTGGTGACGTTTGGAGATTAAACTAGGCTATTTAGCTAACTATTTACTTGATTCAGCAGTTTGTTAGAACCAGATAGAAATATTTACTACTGATTTTTGTGGTTGCTGCTTTCTTGATATGAAAACCAAAAAAAGTAATGGAATTTTCGTTTCGCGTTCTAGGAACAAAATCATGATCTGATTTCTTGCAAAGAAATTGTTTTTGGAAGTAACTTAAGCCATTCTGCTGTTAAAACGATTGGCGTTCGTGTAAGTTGTGAAGGGCATTTTCTTTCCTAATTTAATTACCGTGCTTATTATTCAGTAAATTATTACTTTTAACTTCTTACATTATTTTATTTTGATGTACTTGAATGTCTCCTAGCATGGCTGGGTGTTTGCTTGGTTTGTGGATAACTTTCTTCACATGCTTTTGTATCGATTCCTTACAACATCTGTTAGTAGTTCCTCTGCTCTAAAGATTCTTTTTTCCTACTTTGTAGTGATTTGGTGCTGAATACTTCACTCCTTAAATTTCATCATCAATATTACCGAGATTGCAGAAGCTTCAACCCTTGTGGACCTTGACCTGCCTGCTCGTTGTGCCTTTTGTATCTGTGTGTTCAAGAAATCGGGACTCGTTTTGACAGGGTTGGCTGTTATCGAGTTTACGAGCGTATGGGGCTCCAAGGTACTCATAGTTCAGATGATAAAGCAAGGCACCGTCCTTTGACTGTTCTAAGATTGATTAGGGGCATGGTCTGTTTATTGGTGCTGCTTTCAACTGCATTTGTGATGTTAGTTTTTTTTTGCTTTATGAGTGCTGTCATATTGCGATTTTTCAGCATACATTACAGCAGGAAAGCCACTTCCTTTGTCTTTGGTGCTTGGCTACCTATGTGGCCCTTTCTCTTTGAAAAGATAAACAAAACCAACGTTATTTTCTCTGGTGAAACTGTTCCTGCGAGGGAAAGGGTTTTGCTTATTGCAAACCACAGAAGTGAGGTCGACTGGATGTACTTGTGGAACCTTGCATGGCGGAAAGGATCCTTGGGGTACATAAAGTATGTTCTCAAGAGCAGTCTGATGAAATTACCTGTATTTGGGTGGGCATTCCACATTTTGGAGTTCATCCCAGTGGAAAGGAGGTGGGAGGCTGATGAATCAAACATGCGCCGAATGCTTTCAAGTTTTAAGGATCCCCGAGATCCCCTCTGGCTTGCCCTTTTCCCAGAAGGAACTGATTTCACGTAATCTCTTATTCCTTCCCTGTCATTGATCCATTTGTCTCCATTGTCTGACCAAAGAACATGATGCATTTAAGTGTTTTCCATCCGTTGCTATGTTCTAATGCATTTACTTTTGCCTACTTCGTTCTCCCCTTCTACGAAACAGTGAGCAGAAGTGTGTGCGCAGTCAAAAATATGCAGCTAAAAAACATCTACCTATCCTGAAGAATGTCTTGCTTCCAAAAACCAAAGGTTTCCATACCTGCTTGGAAGACTTGAGGGGATCTTTGGATGCAGGTTTGTTTTTCTTTTCTTCCTCGTTTTGGATGAGTTAGAGTGGCTGATTGGATGTAAAATTAGCAATGCTTCAATTCACTTTAGCTTACTTTTAGTTCCTTTACATCACGATTTACCGATGTGTCTTCTCTTCATTGCAGTTTATGATGTGACTATCGGCTACAAGCACCGATGTCCATCTTTGTTGGACAATGTCCTTGGTGTGGATCCTTCAGAAGTTCACATTCATATTAAGCGTGTATCCCTTGATGAGATCCCAACATCTGAAAAGGAGGTTGCTACTTGGTTGATGAATACCTTCTGCCTAAAGGATCAATTACTTTCTGAATTTTATTGCCAAGGCCATTTTCCTCATCAAGGAACAGAAGGTGACCTCTCAATGGTGACGTGTCTTGTGTATTTGGTGGCAGTGCTCCTGTTGACTAGCACATGCATGTTTTTTACGTTTTTCTCATCAATTTGGTTCAAAGTATATGCATCTTTAGTGTGTTGCTACTTGGCATCTGCTACCTACTTCAATATCCGCCCAGTGCCGCTTAGCTCTGTAAAAGCTTTTGGTGGGTTTTGCAGCATATAGCATCTCGTGCTGCTAGACAGACACCGACGTTTTTTTGGAATTCGACTGTACTGCTGAATAATGTAGAGGCATATGTTGTATATTAGGATATCAAGTAGCTATTGTGCATACACCATACTGGGTTAAGTCTGTGCTTTGTTAATCCATTCCTGTATGGTTGAAATAAATGGCGCGGTAAAATGAAAAGGCATCTTCTTGCCCTTGTTTTTGTTTGGCCCCTGTGATGCAACTTTTCAATTCCAGATTGGCTAAATCTGGTCCAGCATATGACAAAAATAAGAACAGATGATGTTTGAAGTCTGAGTTCTCTAATAATAAATGCTGATTACTTGATTGCTGATTGCCAGCAGGTAACATGGCAGGTCAGATGTACAGCAAAAGTTTCAATTTTTGCTAATAAAAATCTGTCCTTTGTTCCTGTATCAGTTATAGTATTCACTTATTTAGGATGGGATGGTCTGACTCAGAAATCCAAAATCTGCAGAAAAGAGCCCCACAAGAGGTCAAGAATTCTGCAGAATGGTTTCCTATGGAAATTTTGCTATCATGCATTAATTATTTCACAATACTATTACTGACTAGTGCTAGAATTAGGTAGATATCTGAACATCCAACAGAAACAAGTCCAAAATCCAAATGAATGGAAAATATGAAAGCTGCAATAAATACAAGTTCAGATCTTGAAGCATTGCCTCTGTTTTTTGACAGATATTAAGGTGCCAGGTATGGGACCAACACATTTGGTGATTGTACTCACTGCCCCTATTTAGGAACAGTAATCCATTCTTTACCACATTTTGTTGGATTGTGTCATCAAATAAAAGAAATTTGACTTTTAACGATTCCAAATGGTATAACTCACAGTTAAAAATGGAAACTAAACATGTGTAGCAGTCTTCAATTGATTATTTTTGCTAAAGCAAGAATCCAATGCATTATACAAACTAAGAAATAAGGAACTTTTCATCATTGTAGAAAATGTAAAAAACAGATATTTCAGAAATATAAACATAATTTTAGTTGTTTGGATTTTTTATGATCCTCTGCAGAACCACAGTTCTTGCCCTTCGAATATCGCGACTGCAGGCATCAGCTTGTAGTCCCAGATCCTCGATATTCTTCGTGAACACCCCTAGCTTCTTCTTGATCTCCTCTATTGCAATCTTCACAGCTTCCTCCTTGATTGCGAACTCAGCATTTTGCATCAGTGCTTCAATTTGTATCTCCAATCGATCAATAAGGACCCGAATGTTGTCCAAATCCTTGATTGCAACATAAGTCCCCACTTGCATTGTACTGATCATCTCCTTCTGACCCTTCAATGCATTTTCGTAATTCCTCCATAGAGAATCAATCCATTTCCCCATTGAACCGATTGGGATTGATGTTGCAGCAGCAAGAGCAGCTGCAACTGGAGGAGCAGCCATAGCTGCTGCAACAACTGAGCAAATCAAAACAGTAGCAAAAGTAGCAGCAAATATAATACTTGAAACTTTCCTCCATGCATGGATTGACTTGAGCTTCTTGTCAAGCTTATTCTTTCTAAGCTGCAACTTCTCCAACATCAACATTTGCTGCCTGTAAACAGATTGAAAAATCTGAAAGAATTCTTCAGTGAAAGGATCCCCTGCTTCTTTGAAATTCTTCAATTCCTCCAATGTTTTCACATAACTACTACTACTCCCTCCAACCTCACTTTCCGCCTCGAATTGTTGCAGAGCGACATGGATGAGCAATTGGCTGTCGCGGGCGCGCTTTAAACACTTCTCCAAAGCGGCACAGAAATCAAGAGTCTGCAAGCTATTCTCGAAATACTCCTCAACAAGCTCAAACAATTCTTGATTCTTCCATATATCTTTCTTGCATTCTAAGATAACCTTAACAACCTCTTGGTTCATCTCCAGCAGACATTCTGTAACTTCTTTCAATGAATCGAAAGAGAGCGCCCGAACTTCAACACCAACAGCAAGAGTACTGATCACGTGATTGGTTCGAGCTTGGAGAGTCGTGTCGAAGGATCGCAAATCCTCATCTACTCTGCAAGCTGCCTCATAGGAGCTCAAGTCAGTTGTATATTGTATATTGTTGTGGTTGAGATTGATACCAGAAGACGTCGTCGCTGCTTCGTTTGGTCTCTTACTCATATGACTTCCCATCTCTTCGAAACAGAGCAATTCCAATCTAAAACAGAGCAAAACAGGGCAAGAAAACCCAGATTCAAATTTCTCAACTTTGATACTCAAAAGCGTAAAGAACCAATACTTAGGTTCCTTGGGTCGTTAATTAATAAGAAAGAAAGATCCAATCTTGTGACGACATAGAACCAAACCAATTGAAAGAAAAAACAGAGTGCTGTTGGGCTTTAAAACTGGCCAGAAACAGAGGACACCCAGATGGGAAAAGAGCAAACTAAAGTTTAAGACTTTGAACCTTGTCAAAAGTGTAATGATACTTAGAATCAAAAAAGAGAATTAATGATTAAAGGGGGTAGGCTTTCTTGAAATAGAAGCAAGAAAAGTAGTAATTGTAGAATGTTAAGCAAGATGAAGAGAAGAGAGAGAGAGAGGAAATAGTTAGGAGAAAATTATAAAAATGAGAGGTGATTGAAGAATGGAAGAAGCTTAAAGAGAATTAAAACCGTTACGAACCACGAAATTGAAATTAAACTTAAAAATAATGGTGGAAGAGAAGGTAATGGATATGGCGGTGGTGAGCTTTTGAGCATAGCTTGCACGCATAACATTAAAGAGAATTAGGACATTGAAAACGCGGGAAGCAATGTGTTCTTTTTTTATATTTTTTTATATATTGAGAAAAAAAGAAGAGAGAAATTGCGGCTTTTATCGAAGTTTTAATGCGGAAAGCAACGGTTACCATAAAAATAAGAAATAAAAAAAAGGAGAGTTGCGGGTTATATTATTTGATAATTAATATTAATATTAATAAATGATACTATAGGGAAATGCTAATCATTGTAATTATTCTTATGAAATTTGATTTTTGTTAGAAATTAGAATTTAAATAAATATGTAAAGAATGAGTTGCTAGCTACGGGTAAAAGTTCGAAAATATAATTCAGATTTGTTGAAAATTACATGAAAGGGTCATTTATTTCTAAGATATGATATTCAAATCAAATTAATCTCCTATCTAGAAAATGCTGAAATAATTCGGGAAGAAATGGATATTTTTAATTTCTTCAATTTGGGCAAGGGACCAAAAATGGTAAATTATTTTTTCTATTCTCGTTTAAATTTCAATTTCAATTTCAATTTAGTTAATTATTCACCCCTAATATTTAGTGTTCATGTATATCCAAAGAGATATGGTGCTATCTTACAGAGTTTTAATTAAGCACATTAAACACATGCGGTTTTATTTTACGGTGGATGCTAATTAAAAAACATAATGTTTAGTAAGGTAAAAGTTTTTTCCTACTGCGACTGCATTTCAATAGAGAAAATTATTAATATTATAGACGGATTTTTTAGTTTGGTTATGCTAATATAATTATAACACATCATCTCAATGGTAATTAATTAATTAATTACTACTAATTAATCACACTGCTTCATAAAAAAAATACGACAATATTAAAAGAACTCATGATTAATCACTAATTATCCTATGTTTGCAGAAAATTGTGAGGAAATTAATTAAGTGTATAGTTCTTCTTTTCTAGTACATGAGAATGAAAGATGGAGTATACCTTAGCTAGCTTGTTGATCTTGTTCTTGTTCTTGTTCTTGTTCTTGTTCTTGTTCTTCAGATCCAAAGGCAATTACCTCAGAACTTACCAGCCTTGTTTTCTTGCAAATTCAAAGCAGCGATAGTGTGGAGTGATTGACAACTATGCAGTGCTCTATTTATACTTGTTTTCGGCCAAAATAGAAACTTGTCACCCAAGACAAACTAGGGAATATACTTCTTTCTCAAAGGGTAAGAAAATATATTCATTCATAACGGTTTTATTTTATTCCAACAAGTCATGGAGAAAATAAAAGGGAAGAAGGAAAGTCACTGAAAAGGCCACGCCTGTCTTTTCCAAATTAAGAAACAGTTCAAAAAGAAAAACTTCTAAAACAATTCAAAACAAAATCTACTTGATAATGGCTACATGGTAATTTTCGGCAACTCGCGTGGGCTGATTTCAACAACTCATTTCTTAATCGAGAAAACAAAATCCTATCTAGAAATGGCCGCGTCGTAATTCTTGCTTGTAATCCAGGGGTATGATTAGATATCTACGCAGAGGCTCGTAACGGAAGCCTAATTAGAAGCGAGTAGTTTTCTGGTGACAGTTCAGCAAGGCGCGTCACGAACTGGAACACGTGTAGTTAATCTATTGGTTGCCGCCATTGGCAATTTAAAATATAATTTCACGCTACGTCACCAGATTCTTCCTTTCACGTGCTTAGTAACTTGAGTTGCTTGCTTCTCTTAACAACACACTGTGTGACTGTGATCTTATTATTGTTATTAGAATTTTCGATTCTTATTTTGTTTATTTGTTTTCCAACAACAGCTAATAAAAATCCTCATCTTTTCTTAGTCATCAACATTACACATTACCATAACCAACAGTTGTTAGGAAGAAGTTGAGTTTTGCGATAAAATCTAGTAATCCACAAGCATTACTCTATCCACCCTCCATAGTTTCCTCACTTTTGTTTTGATTTAATTATTTGTGGATAATTCTATCATTATTTATAAAATTGAAACACGGCAGCTAAATAACTAAACACATTTTTTGAAAAATTACAGAGTAAAAGAAACAACTTCAATAGATTTATCAGAACGTGGGTTAATTAGATCGGAATTGGATTTCGCACATTATAAATCACTTTCATTAATGTACGGAGTGATTTGTCGAAAACTTTAGTAACGCCGGTTTCATTAATTGATGGATATCAACAATTTTCCTTTTTTGTTTCTAACTTGCTATAATTAGGGACTAATCTATATTTTTCCTCCAATGTAAAAAACAGTTAATCAGAAGGGTCACAATTTCCCTCGAATACTTAGTTTCATAAATGTGTTTAAACTTAAATTAAAAGTGTACGAATCTCCTTTCAAATTTAATAGTGGTTAGTTTATTAAATTCCGAGCTAGTTGCCAACACATGCATTCTTTTTCTTGCACACTTTGCATGCACAAAATCTTGAATGTTAGTTTTACTCTATGTTTTTGCCCATGAACTTTTATTTCCTAATTTCCAAACGCGTAAAATTTAGATATTTGTAGATCGTTAGGTGTTTGGTGCGATAAATAGATTGTGCACGACAAAAATACTAGTAAGGACTCGGATTCAGGTTTGATTCTCACTCCATCTATAAAAAAGAATAGTTTGAAAGCTTCTAAAAAAAGGAAAAAAAGAAGACCAAGGCCCATTTCGAAATCCAATGGGGTTACTTACCTTCAACACTTGAACAAAATAAGGCCCGCTTAAGAGACTATCAGAAAATAATGTATGGCCCAAAAGGCCCAACCCGCTATAAATAGATGAAGAAGCGGCTACTCTGCTCTCATTAGAAGGCAAAATTCCAAGATTTAGGGTTTCGTTTCGTGTACTAATATTATATGCATAGATTCAACGATTCTTGTTACAAATTGCAATCGGATCCATCTTTCTTTTTTTCCTTCTTTTTGTTCTTTTCCATAGATTTTTGTGTTCATTTTTAGGCCTTCATAATCCCAGATGAGCCGCAGATTGGTGCTTATTCTGATTCATGGGAGGCCAAAACCAATACTGGAAGTTTCGCTGATAATGCCTCTTTTTTTTGTTTACTATAGATGGCATTTGTTAGTAACTTTACCATACACAAACTATTAAAATCAAAATTTCGGTTCACATTCTTGCGGAGGTTTTTTTCTTCTGCAGATTCAGAAATCTGAAATTATTTCTGGGCAAAAGCGCTTTGGTATTTGTTTTTTCTGTTTTTGAAAGTTGGAGAGGATTTTGACATTTTGCTTCGTCATTATAAAATGACGTCTAAGATTAGGAGTTATGGATTCACAAAGGAAAGCAGATGTTATATATTTTCGTTGAGTAGATTGTTTGCTGCTGGTAAAATATCGGCAGAGATTCGAGTTTGCCGGTTTTGGAGCAGGAAAATAATTGACAAAATCCCAAATTGATCTCCAGAAGCCTAATGGTTTAAGAAAAAAAATGATGTTTGCTGGAGATTCCACAGCAACGACGTCGTCTTTGTGCCAGCAAAGTCGGGCGCAAAGCCACATGCACTCTTTAGTTTTCCTTACATGGCAGTGGCGAGCAAAGCAAGTGTCGAAAATATTATTAAAATTTTATCCCAAATTTTCCACTAAGAAATAAAACAACAAGAGCTAGTTCTTGTGAATTATTTTGGCCGAAAAATAAAATAAAGTAATTATTTATTGATCAGATTCCCCTTTAGTACAACATTAGCATTAAATTTGTGTTGTGGTCGGGATTTGGAGCGAGCGACGTTGTTATCCACGAAACAACGTTGGTGGCGCATCCTGAAGCACAACAAAGAACACTCTTGATGAACTCTCCCTCTTCTGAGGCAACGAGCAATGCAATTGTCGAAGCAGTGATCTTTTGACGAAGCCCCATCAGCTAATTCCGATAAAGGCAGCATCATCAACACTAATCCCATGCTAATTAAGCACTCTCTTCTCCTAATTACATCATTAACATTCATCTTTATCCTTAATTAAAATAACTAATCAAAATCAACACTCAATTTATAAAATAATATTTCTAATCACTTAATTAGCAGAAGAGGAGGTATATATACGTTTGCTTTTTATTTTATTTTATATGACTAGAAGAGAAACAGGAACAAAAGTAAAATGAATATGAGATGTCTCCGAAGAGATGAAGATAAATTCGACAAGAGGCTGAGTGAAACTACATATAATAATCAGGAAGATCAAAAGCGAGATTAGCAAAGTCATCCACAATTACGTTCGTTTCTCCATAAATATGAATTCCGAACTAACCATTGAGAAACTGTAGAGGATCTGTTGTAATATTAGAATCAAACTAGTGACGGTGATGGTTTACTTTTGTAAAAGACTGAGTCACGAACAAAGCTACTTTTTATGAAGCTTCAGGTGTATAAATTTTGATATTTTTTTCTAAAAAAACAATATCTTCCCTTCCAGGAGACTATTTTAGTTCCGACCATCCACAGCAATATATCATTGTAGGTAGAGCTGTCAATTCGGGTCTGCGGACTCGGACCCGGCCTGGACCCGGACAGACCCGGGAAATTTGGGTCTAAACCCTACCGGTCCCGTATAAAAACGGGACCAATTTCTGGTCCCGGTCCTGCTAAATCATCCTTCCCTCTTCTCACTCTCTTTCTTTCTTTTTTGTTTTCCTCGGAACAACAACACAACACACACGCACAATAATGGATTTTGTGGGTTTGGTGTTTTGGCAGTGGAGGCAAGATGAGTTTTTTGGTTGATTGTTGTGACTGTTTTGGTGGTGGTTGGTGGCAGGGACGGATCCAGCCCATGGCCAGGGTGGGCTTCCGCCCACCCTGGCCCAATCAAAAAAAAAATTTACCTTTAGTTTAATATTTCATTAAATTTCATCTTTATATCATTCAATAGGATCAGCGGCGCAATGGTAAAACGTTTGACTCCAAACCTAAAGGATACAGGTACGATTTACTTCTAAACCCTTATTTTTAATTTTTTTTAGCCATCCCAAATGGGCCAAATCTGATACTCAAAATCCAGCCATCCCAAATGGGCCAAATCTTCACCAATCAACAAACCTCATCCCTCGGCCTCCTTTTTTAGCCATCCCAAATCTGAAATCCTTTATTCAAAATCCAGCCATCCCAAATTCCTTTATTCAAAAATCAAAATCCCTAAATCTTCATCAATCAACTGTCAACAGAACCTATTCCTCGGCCTCCCTCTTCGCCTCCGCCACAGCCACAACCTCCTCCACTTTCTCCACGGTTCGTCCTTTTTTTCCAGGATTATAATTCTTCATCTTTTATTTATTTATTTATGTCAAAGAGATATTTGATAATTTTTGCAAACACATAAATAAATATGAGATTTCATGAACGTATGAGTTTGATTGAAATATTTTACGAAGACAAGAATTAAATTAATCATTACGTAATAAAGAAGAAAGCATATTGTCTATCCATTGGTGTATTTACTTTTGAAGCTAGCTTTGATTTTACCGGTTGCAACTGCGACAGTGGAAAGGACTTTTTCTTATATGAGCATTGTGAAGAATCGACTGCGGAACCGTATGGGAGATGATATGTTAAATGATTGCTTGGTTACTTTTGTTGAAAAAGAAATTTTTGATAGTGTAGAGAATGAGAGAATCATGCAAGGATATCAAAAAATGAAAACTCGTAGAGAACAATTGTAAGAAGTACGTATATTATATGAATTCTAATGTATAATTAATTTTTTTCTATATTGTCTTCTTATTTATCTTTTTGTTAAGTTATCTAAATATTTGTTATTTAGTGACGGATACAAATACTCTTAAGCATTTGTTCAATTTTTCGTTCAGCTCGTTTGGTTTCCCTTTAAAATACCCCAAAAAAAATTTTCGGGGGCGCTACCCCCGAACCCCCTGGAAATCATTCCTGGATCCGTCCCTGGTTGGTGGTTTGGCCGGCGGTGAGGTGGCTGAGGGATACGGGTTGTTGGATGGGGTGGATATGGTGACGGGATGTGGTGATTTTGGTGGTTGGGCTGTTCGGGTGAGGTGGATCGGCCTGGATTTTTGGTGATGGGATGTAATGCTACAGTAGTGCATGGATATTGGATGCAAAATTAGGTTAGCAATTTAAAAATATATATATATATATATATTAGCAAAATGCGGGTCTGGCCCGGATGGACTCGGGATTTTCCGTGTCGGGACCAGACCCGCCCCGACTCAAAACGGGACCAAAAATTGTCCCGGACCTGGCCCGAATTGCCGGGACCGGGCCGGGTCCACGGGTCCCGGACCCGTTTTGACAGCTCTAATTGTGGGTGTCATTTGGGTACCAAGTGTTGCAGCAGGGGATCGTCCGAGTGTCATTGGTACACAAGGAAAGAGAGGGTGTCGTGAGATGCACCCGATATCAAACTGACAGTGGGACCCCCACTGTCAGTTTGTTTGTTTTTTTTTTAAAAAAAATCGGTGGACCAATGACAACCCGCCACGCGTGCGCGGCAGGGTTGTCATGACAGGCCTGCACGCGAACGCGTGGCGGCCTGTCATTGGTCCACCGAAATTTTCTTTTTTTCCCCCTCATTTTTGTAATGAGTTTTTTTATAATAAATACTCAAAATAAAATTTAAAAAAATATACCATTATTTTTAATATTTTGAGATCTATAAATAGAGACTAGGTTTATATTATTTTGACACTAAAAAAAATCAGAATTTTTTACATTTTTTTTCTTTTTTAAATGCTTCTTTTCATAATAATTACTCAAAATAATTTTATAAAAAATATACCATTATTTTTAATTTTTTGAAATTGAGACTAGGTTTGTATTATTTGAACACTAATTTTTTTTATGAAATTTAATTAATTTATATTAAAAATATATTATTTATTATATTATAAAAAATAAATTATAGTAATTATAAATGTTAATAAGAAAAAGAAATGAAAGTTAATGGGAAGTGATGTGGAAGAGAGAGAAAGTGAATGATACCCTAAAAAGTACCCTGCTGTGGATGATGGGTGTTAAGTGATGATTTGGTTGGGTGTTAAGCTGATATGGCGGGTGTCAAGTGTGACACTCTTCCTTGACACCCACTGCTGTGGATGGTCGTCAGCCTAAAATGTGTGGCTCAATTTCCAGACGACAGGTCATCTACATGGTTTAGAACGTTGAAACCTCTTCCTACCCGCCTCCTTTAATTCGCAAAGCATCAGCCTTGCTGGCTGCTAGGTGTCAAATCTGGTGGATTCGTTTCGAACCTCCTGCCGCTGCATTCGCCACGTCTTTCCAGTGTGATGGTATCGTAATCGACAAAGAAAAAGCCTTCACACTCACTCAAATTTACAAGAATGCCATACAATCACGTCGCGGCTGGATTTAATTGGCCAAATAGCGTGGCTGTGAAAACAGAAAAACGGGATCGGAAAAAGTCCGTTTTCTTCTTGTTTCTCGCGAAAGCAGACAAATAAGAAAATTTTACGCTGATGTGGACGAATATAATTGACGCCGACAAGAGAGAGGAAATGAAAGCTTCGTCAGATTCCTCATAGCAGATTCCTTATAGCTCTTCTTCGTAGCAATCTGTTACTCCTCTTTTTTTCCTCCCTCCTTTCCCATTTTTTTTCAAACAGGTAAGCTTAATTTCTTATTTGCCGATTGTAATTAAGATTTTTTATCATTCCGATATGGGTTTTAGCGTATTGCTCCGATCCATGTTTTTTTATAGTTTGTAGATTGATCTTGTGATTTGAGTATAGGATCTTGATGTTTGTTACTTTTAGCTTTGTGGGTTATTGTTCTTTACTCTGTTACTCGCGGTGCTCAAGTTGAGTGTTTGTTGGTTTCGTCACATACATGTATAAACTCACTAAAAGGTGAAAACTTTGTTGGATTCAAATTGAAACAAGTTCATCGCTACTTTCTGCTGAAATTTAAGTATTAGAATGGGCGCTAACTCTTGAATTCTTGACTGTTTGATCATAAATGTTTTGATACTATTGCAAAAGGCCGGCTCAGCCTTTGATTCTAACCAGCATTGGCTGTGCTATGCTTAAAGAAAAGAGTAGTCTTTCATTTTTTCCAAGATTTTGTTTTCCACTTTGTTCTAGTTGTATTGGTCGAAAAACTAGTTTTATTACCTGCCTGAGTTGGTTAAGTCTAGCTGTAGTACAGCACATTTCATTAGAATGTTTTGTCTTTGGATTTTTTTTTGCCATTTTAGGTGCTTGTTTATGTGCATCCTCTGTGCCGACATGAGTTTTGCACCAGAAGAGTACTTGGATATAGATATGGTTGTGTTGTGTGCTCACACTTACTTTTCATGTTTGATCAGAGACAAAATGATTAAGCTATTTAAAGTCAAGGAAAAGCAGAGGGAAATTGCAGAAAGTGGTAAAGGCAACATGCATGTTAAGAAGCAAAGTGCAGGGGAATTACGTGTTCATAGAGGTTTATCTTTTGAGAATAGTATTATTGCTATATTTCTTGCAGGTGTTTGCTCCCTATAATTTGGTGAATACTAGGTTTTCTAATCTTTTAAAGGCATCTCTAGCAGACATCACCGAGCTGAACCTACCTAAGACTTGCAGTGTGTCTTTTCCAAATGGCAAGGATGACCTGATGAACTTTGAGGTTACAATCTGTCCTGATGAAGGTTATTACTTGTAAGTAACCTCGTTGAAAGTATATTCCTTATTCCTTGCTCTCTTTTTTTCTCAATAAATTGGTTTAGGGGAAATCCTTGGTATGAGTACTTCTTGTTGAGAATTTGAATCAGTTTATTCCTCGAGAGAATGAGATTTCAGTTGAAGATCATTTGTCTTTATACACTGATTAATTCACCGCTGCATTTTGAGAACTGTTAGATATTTCAGCTCCAAAAGAGTCAAATAAGAAGTGCTGCTTTATCAACTTTCATTGCATTTCATTTCTACTTTTTTGTTGGATACTGGATTGTCCAGATTGGTGGCTTGACTGTATGTATGTCATACATTTTTAATTCTTACCATGGTACTTCGCAATGCATTCAGGCTTGTAAATAATTCTACCGCCCCTTTGATCTCAGAAAAAAGTCATTCTTCACTTTGCTTTGCATAGATGCTTGTGGCCATTTTGTGGGGTTCAGGTTTCAAGTACCGAACTGAATGCTTTTCTTTTACTATTGCAGAGGTGGTACATTTTTGTTCTCTTTCCAAGTTTCTCACATATACCCCCATGAAGCACCTAAAGTCAAGTGCAAGACAAAGGTAAATTTACGTGTTCCTTCAGCATAATTTCCCTTTCTTTAAAAGGAAAAGGAAAAAGGAAATAGTATTTTGATACAATCAGGGTGAATTCTAAAGATGAACAATCACTTGCAGGTGTATCATCCTAATATAGACTTGGAAGGAAATGTCTGCCTCAACATTTTACGAGAAGATTGGAAACCTGTTCTGAACATAAATACAATAATTTATGGATTGTTTCATCTTTTCACGGTATTGATTTTTCCTTTCACAAGTAGGTTTTGAGATTTTGTAGGTCACTTTTAGTTGAAGTTTGTATGCATGTGCGTGCAGCAACCCAACCATGAGGATCCCCTCAATCATGATGCTGCAGCTGTTTTACGGGATAATCCAAAGCTGTTTGAATCCAGTGTGAGAAGGGCAATGACTGGTGGATATGTGGGACAGACATTCTTCCCCCGCTGTATGTAGGTGGTTGTTCTTGATGTGATGAAGGACCAACATCAGCGCAAGAAGGTTAGGGGCTTGAAACTTGGCTGCAGGGCTACTCTTCTGTACCGTGTGTTGGATACTAATTCTTCAAGACATTGCTAGCCCCCACCGGAAGCTTTTGTATGATGCTGTAACTGTAAACCTTGTGAGAAATGTTGTGATGTACTGATGTTGGCTGGGTTATTCCCAGCATTGTTGTTCTGATATATATATTGGTCGTGCCTTGTTGATCTTGAGGTTATATACCTATGTACTCGTTTCATTCATAATGGCCTCGGGCATCATTACTATTACTGTCCCCTTTGTCGTAATTTGGTCGAGGCTCCTTCAATGTATTTGATTCTCTTTTCTTTGAGGTTTTGGTTCATCGAGGCCATTGTACAAGTTTATGTCTTGCTTCTAATACAAAAAGTGGCATCTTTTATTTCGTAGTTTCCATTTTGTTCCACTTAAATGTTTTATGTTTTATTAGAAATAAGTCCGATTGAGCTTCAAGTTCATCATTTCAATTTCAAAAAGTCATGAATGGTGCAAGATCAAATGGCACAATTCTAGTCTAAGATTCTTGAAGGTGTGATCTCAAAAGTGGCCATATGCAGCTTACCTAACACTGAAAATAGATACAGAACTGTATCAACCAACACACCTCTGGCACAATTTTATTAATCAGTATGGTATCACAATCAAAGAGTTTATCTGACAAACAAAAGCAGCAGATGATCAAATGCAAATTTCAATTTATGTACAAACATACAAAGCTTGAACTCACTTACTAGCTAGAAGCCTAGAACCAATCAAAATTGGAGACATGCTACACAGACATTTTTCCGCTACAAACCGATGAAACATAAAATCTATCAAAAGATTATATTGATACAGGAGAAGCCACACATACAGCCATCAAACGTATATGGTGCATAGATGGAAAAGAATTCTGGTTTTAGTAGGTACGAGGTAGTCATGGGGCATTGGTCAGAGATGATGCACAAATTTCTTGACTACTGTTGCCATGTATTTTCCTTGATGCTCAGCAAGGGCTAGTTCCGTCTCACTTGGTTCCCTGGTGCCATCTCCAGAATAGACTCCAGCACCGTATGGAGACCCTCCTCTAATGGAATCCATTTTGAACATTCCAGCACCAAAGGTGTAACCAATGGGAACATACAACATTCCATGATGGACTAACTGAGTGATCGCTGTCCAGCTGAAATATTGAAAACAAAACAGCTCTGTAAGAACATTGTCTCATCCCCCTGGTAAAAATGCTGCCCAGCATAAGAACACAAAACTGTTAACTAGCAGAGCAAAGTATGCCTTTTTCCTAACTTTACAAATATTATATGAGGAAACACCTAGTTTATCGGAGCTGCTGAAATATCTAGAATTCTATGCTTCTGAAACTCAATAATCATCCACCTTTTTTTCGATAAGAATAATCATCCACCTACATCCATATTTAACTATCATTGAACAACTTTTCAGACTCTATTACAGCAAAAGAAGCGCCTTAGGGATACTTTGTATTGCATCATGTCACTGCTCTATTAGTCTGGCATTTCTTTCCTCACAGTCAGCTATAAACTGCAACATTCCTCAAACTACCCCGATAAATTTCCAAGGTACTACATGAAATTGAGAATTCCAGATTTCACTTGCACCTATCATTTTAGGAATGAAACAAAAGAAGCATGAGTATCTTCTATGATCAGCATATAGCTTCTCTTTCCAATAACTTGACATGATGTATATTAACCAGTTCATTCCCCCACATAGATGTATAGACATCTCAGATCAACTAAGTTAAAGTATATATACACATCTAAACGAATAGTGGACCACAAAACAGCAATTCAATAGCCAACCTTCTCTAACTAGAGACATTTTCTTTCATGCCTGCCTGTCATGTTTTTTCCTTGAGAAATTCTTTACACTCTGGACCGAACCTCATTTCTCTAGAGCGCACGGAACTTACCTAAACCACTAAGGATGAACTAACTATGTACCGATCCTATCCACTTGAATGGTTCCCAAGTGAATTCCAATTCTAATCCATTTGAATTCCAGGTAAATAAACACACATCTAAAAAGCCACTATCTTGCAAAACAACTAATAAGATCACATAAATCAAATACCAAAACTGAATTACAAGACACTTACGCAGTGGTCTCTTGCCCACCTCCTTGCGTGCCGGTGCTCACAAAGAACCCAGCAGGCACTCCAGCAAGCTTATGTTCCATCCACAACTCATGAGTTGAATCAAAAAACGCTTTCATCTGAGCTGCCATGGATCCAAACCTAGTTGGGAACCCAAACAATAACCCATCAGCATTGCACAAATCATTAGCTGATATCAAAGGCACCTCATTTCCTTTCTGGGTCACCTGCATTTGTTCCAAAACCTCCATTGGCAATGTCTCTGGAACCCTAAACAAAAACCCTTCAACCCCATCAACCGAATCCACACCCTTCTTCATTCTCCTCGCCAACAACTCAACATGGCAGTACATGGAGTAGAAAACAATAAAAATCTTAAGCTTTCTAATACTTTCTGTACCTTCGATTAAAATTGGGGTTTCAGTGATTGAGCTTGTGATTGGATTTTGAGTGGCAGCAGAAGAAATAGGACTGTTTGGTTGGGGTAGTGGTATTGGAGGATCTTCATTCGCTACACCAACATGTAATTTTTTCTTGCTTGGAACACATCCACCGCCTTTACCCATTTCAGAATTCAGAATGCAAAAAGTGACCGAACCCAATTCCCACAAAAAGGAAGTGTTAATTGAATTTAAGAAAGAATTCTTGGTTTTCTCCGATAGAAACCGGAAGGTAGTGTTTTTTTGGTACGAGGGAAAGTAGTTAATAACAAGAATACCAGCAATACGAAGTATGAGAAGGAGAAATTCTAGTACCTCCCCATGTATCTACGATTTTTCCGCCCCAGAGGCATGGAATTAAAAATTGATGTCTGATGAGCTCTTGTTAGGCTGCCTATTTTCATGTCCGTCCAAAAACTTGTTTCCATTAGAAACGCTGTCGTTTGCTGCAAGATAAGTCAGCGTAAATCAAAGATGGGTCTTCGTTAATTATTCTTTATTTTATTAACTTTTACTTGCAGCTATTGCAACTTTTATTTACAAATATATATTTTAAAATGTATCCACTTTAATTATGGTTTTTATCAGTGTTATCACAACCGGACTAAATCGGTCGATCCAATTGGTTCAATTGTGAAATTTTAGATTTTTAGTTTAATTCAGCTATCTGATCGGATATGTATACGAACCGAATTTGACTGGTCGAACTGACCAATTTTTACATAATCGGGGACCCGGCTGGTTCAATACTTCTTCTCCAAAACGGCGTCGTTTTGGTATATATATATTTTTTGGGAAATTTTGATGGCTGCATGGACCCATCAGAATATGAAAATTTCTGGATTCAATCCGTTTCAATTATCTAAAATTGAACGGTTCAAAACAGTCTAATGGGTCAATCCAGTTGAATCAGAAAATTTTCATTTCCGATTTGTTGTCCGATTCGGTTCTGATAACTATAGTTATTATGACATTAGTTTTGAAAAAAGCGTCAAGATTTACTAGGAATCAATATTGTTGTTTATTTATAGTTATAACAATTTTACGAATTAATGAAACTGATACTATAATAGAATGTTGTTTGTTATTTTTCATCTATTGAAAAACTCTTTCCCCTTTTAACGAATATATAGAACAATAAAATGTAGGATAGGACCGACTAATGCACTTATAATTCAGTAGTACTTTTTACAAAATAGGTCAAGTAATAATTCGAAATCTAGTGTTCTTATCTACATTTCTATCTATATCCTTTTAAAAAAGTCTTTGCAATCTATATTCTTTTAAAAAAGTCTTTGCACCGCTGGAAATAATTATATTAATCTGTGTTAAATTTTATAGCAAGATTGTTATATAATAAATATGACTAGAATTTAGAAATAAAATAAAATAGTATTCATGTGACGACGTTATTTCCTCACTTAATAGATGCAAATAGCTATCGAAAATATTAACCCAAGATACAATGTCACACTCTATATTGCATTTGTAGAGTTTTCTCCATCAAGAATCAATCGACCCAAAAATAAAAAAAGAGAAGAAGAAAGTAGGTTATAGGCATATATATGTAAGAAAGGATATGACTAAATAAGATAACATGACTCTTATAGATACATTAGTATAAAAGATTATAATTTGGAAGAAAAAGTTAAGGCTGGAAATGTACCCATTAAATGTTTAAATAATTTATTGTAATTTTTGTAATTCACATGTAAGCAAGTTCTAGCTTATTGTCTAATACTATAATATAAAGGTTGATTGTTATTTTTTATTTAACTGGAAAACTTATTTCGAAACAGATATAGAATAATAGAAGTTCCCCTCTTTTAAACGGTGTCGTTTAGCAATAGCAATAGACGTAGCAATAGACGTAGCAATAGCAACAGCAGCCTACCATCCCTGCTACCACCGCCGGCAGCACAAGTGCGCGGCATGATGTACATCTTTATCTTCTCTTCTCACATTCCACAACCTTCCTTTCCTTT
The DNA here is from genome assembly GCA_963691705.1 of Viola odorata. Classification (NCBI taxonomy): domain Eukaryota; kingdom Viridiplantae; phylum Streptophyta; class Magnoliopsida; order Malpighiales; family Violaceae; genus Viola; species Viola odorata. The sequence goes on from OY829544.1 coordinate 2,053,490, forward strand.
TCTCCAAATCTTCTCAAACGCCAAAATCCATTTACCGTGCTCCTCCAATCTGCTCCAACGCCTGCAACCGTTCTACTCATTGTGCAGAACTTGGAGGAAAAGAAACATTTGTTGGTGGTGGTGGTGCCACAAATCCAGCACCATCTAGGAGGAAAAGAAGGACTCCTGGAAACCCAGGTACCAAAATCATTATACAGGTTGCCCCACATTCAGAGTGAAAGATAGAGGTTTGGTTAGCTGTCTCCTACATTTTTTCAGTTTTGAGGGGGGGTGAGAGTTTGGGTAGCAAATTGTGGAGTGAATTAAAAGTGCTACTGGATAGGGGTGCAAAGATTGAAGAATGTTGCTTCTCAATTTCCATCCAGTATATGCATATATCTTCTTTGTTCAATGGTACTCCCTCCGGAATTTTTTATTTGACTCTTTGTTGTTTTTGTTACTGTAGTAATTACTTGACTTTTTGGTTTTTAAGTTACTTTTTGTTACTGTAGCAAAGAGACAAATAAAAAATTCCAGAGGGAGTACTTGTTAAGATGCAGATGGTAAATTTATAAACTAATGAGATTGTTACTCTCTGCATCTAAAGCACTTCAAATTAGATGAAGTCTTTTTCATTTCCTATTATGCGCATCAAATTGTAGTTTTAATGGTTTTTATTAATTATTCACCTTTTTCTTCGTCCAGCCAAAACAAGGAATTTAACATTTATGTGCATGATAAATCATGGAGAGTCCCCGCACCATCGCGACGTCATAATCATCATCACTACTTATATAGTGTATCTTTGAAATTTCCTTAACTACCCAATTTCATTAATTGGGACGCATGAGTTAGATTAGAATGAACCCGTTCCCCTCCCCAGTTTCCTATCTTTATCAATACCAATTCTGAAAATAAATTAGATTTTCCTATCCATTATCCTTGCTGAAAAGAAATGTATTAAAACAGTCAACAATGTAGCCAACGCATCAATTATATGGACAATAATAAGACATCAAGAATTTGAATCTCTACCGAGTTTAGTACACATTGAGTGGAGAAGCTCTGAACAATGAACAACTGTTAAGCAGCTCCAGCCACATAGAAAATATTTCGCTCAACAAAGAATACACAGAAACTTCACTCTAAAATCTCTGTTCTATCCGCCACAACAAACTTGTACAGATTGACTTCCATCCCCATTGCTCAAAATTACAAAACAGGCAACGGGGTACGGTATGTTCTAAATAAGTAAAGTGGTATTATGATGTTGTCCTTTTTTACCTTTTCTTTGATGTTCCCTTCTTAGATCTTTTCAACTCCCACCGCGGAAGGCAGCCTTTGTAGTGAGAGTGCAGAAACAAAGAGGACATGGATACTTCTCTATGCGGCAATGAGATTGATGACAAGCAACTGAATGCACTTCTTAGTCTCGTCTTTTCGCTATCACGTTCCTGGAAATTCGGGTCATGACTGACGGTGGTAGCCTTAAGGGCCTCAGGGAGTATACAATTGCATAAAGAACCTAAAGAACAAAGACCGAAGTAGGTAAGTTGTTCCGATTCTGAAGACCCATCCAACAACAAGTTAACTGATATGATAAGTAGTTGAACTGTATGCGGTGTGTACTAAAGAAAGGTGATAATAAGATACCTATTCTTGCCAATCGATTTACCCATTTCGGTATTCGATTCCCTGTTAGTTTGTGACATATATCTTCACAGAAATGGTTGCAATTCTTGGTAATCAAATGGTACATGTCACCGTTGTAGTTTGCAGACTGGCACTCCATGAATTCTCTAACCTGTTTAGGATCTAAGCAAGTTGCCCCAATGAAGATTGTTTTTCTAAACTTGAAACCAGGGCACCGCTGTGGCTCGACCTCAAAGACGCCACTTGTCGGGTAGTCATGTGCTCCAAAGGCATATTCCACTCCATGAACTGTAAACATGCAAAAGAGACAACCACACAAATTAAGCACATTCATCATCCCATGATACCATGTTTAGGGAAGTATATCATGGGTTCTTATCCTCTAGACAAACCAACTGTTTATTTATATTCCAAGAATTAAACTAGATCTTTTATGGTTGTGAAGACATCTACGTGCCTATTTTGATGATTATATATAACAATCTGTGCAGCACGATCTCAAATGCAATGCACAGTAAATCTAGCTCACCTTCCACCCCAGAGTGAAATATTCCAACACCTGCCCAGTAGAAATATCCGTTACTGTTGGTTAGATCATACACATTTAGATAGACAGGTGTGCATCCTGGACCATATCCTGCCGCTGACTTCACTTTTGGGAAAATGCAAAATCTGGTGGCTGAGTTTTCTCGGAAATGAAGGGAGCGAAGAGGGACAATAGACTGCCATCCAGTCTTTGTCCCTAATTTCATGTTTCGGTTAAAGTCCGCTACAACTCTATCTAGTCCTCACCTGCAGATATACACAAATATCAGCTATTCCATGGAAATGAGCAATGGATGGAATATGAGTGTGAAAGGATTACTCATTGATCAACCCAAGCATAATAAAGACAATTATAGAAACCAAGTACTAGGGTGTTTTGCGACAAAATGCAAGTTCAAAAGTCAAGAGTATGTGGCCACAGATCTCAGGTTGAAATCAAGAGCTGCAATTCCTCAAAGATACTATTCCTAGTAGTAGCCAGCATATATACAGTTTTAAGTACATTGATATCAAGCATTTCCAGTTCAAACAGCGGAGCGAGCATATAAAATCTAGTAAGCAGATCAGTTACACATTCATACACAGATTTGACTCTTGTGGGCAAAGCAGATCAAGTCAACAAAAACACTCAAATGAAAAGACAAACTACCATAATTACGTAGTAATGAGAACTACTATATGCATTGGCCATAGCAAAAGCAAAAGAAATCATACCAGACAAGATAAAACAAGCCAAATCCAACAAAGGACAGAAAGGGAATGGAAAGATGTATATACACAGTAAAATGTAACCATGAAGGTGGCAGAGAATTGAGAATTACAGATACCAACTTACCTCAGTAGAAAACACCACCGCCCAAGAAAGCTGAAGAATTGGAAGAAAACAAAACAGAAGTCAAAAATCCAAAAAATGAATCTCTGAAAACCAGATGAGCAAGAAGTTATAAAGCAAGCCAAACCCATTATGCAAAACAAAAAAATTAAAGAGACCCACCAACCTAATTGCAGAAAAAATTCAGTCATGACCCATGAACAAATGAAAGAAAGGAAATGCCCCAACAAAATGTCATGTTTTTCAAAAATAAAAAGAAGCAAAAACTCCTGAGGAGAGTGTGAATGATGATGATGATTTGTCTATAATACAAGCAAAAGCAGAAATATTTCTTTTTGTCTTCAACTGACAAAAATGAAAGCTGGAAGACTACAGAAACTCTCTGTCCTGTTCTAAAAAAAAGTCTAATCGAGGAAGAGGAGATGAAATAAAGAAAACAAAAAGATTAAGAAACCAATTATTTTATTATCAAAAGGTTGCTGCTAAAGGTAAAAGCAGATGCTGAGATGGGACATGAGTGTTGACTGAGACAGAGCTCTGCTTTTCTGACTGCCTTTTCTTCACGCTCTAATGGGCCTAGCTTATAATGGACCAGGCCCGTGTGAACTTTATTGGTTCTGCAGTTATAAGACGGCGCCGTTATACTCGCGTAGGTATTGATCGTTCGTTCTAATATCACACGATCCTGACCGTTCAATTTTATTTTCCTTTTTTTCCTCTGAAAAACGAAATTCAAAATTTTAAATTATCATTACCCTCTCCTTCTCCCTCTAAATCTATTTCTAATTTCTCGTCTATACCTATTTTTTCTCCTCCGTCTCCTCTTTCGCGCGTACTTTCTCTCCGTCTTTCCTCTCCGATCAAGAATAAGTATTTAATCGCGGTACAATTTCTTTAATCTCGATTCATTAGTATTAGTTTGACTCTGATTAATGTTTACCATCTGTTTAACGAGCTTTCTTTTATCAAATTTATTCCTCAGGAAAGTTTTGGATTTGCTAAGGAATTCTTGGATTAGGTTAAGCTATGGCTAAATCTTCCACGAGAATCGATTTTATGGGAAAGATGAACTCTGCTAAGTCTGGGCGATCCAATCTGTTATCTGAGGTTCGCTTACTCGCTCTCTCTTGCTCTATTTCTTTTGCCTTTCAACCGCTTATAGTGAGATTTTTGTTGAGTTTAAGGTGAAGAAAATGCATGTATAAATGGATTTGTTCCTAATTCTACTTCATATAGTGGTACTTCAAGGTATCTGTGCCAAAATTTCTACCTAGATTGCTTGTGGTATCGTCTTCCTTGTGTCAACCAATGCTGGATCTCTATAAGAGTTGTGAGGAGCAGGGTTTTGTGCTCGTGTTCCTTGTATGCTGATGTGAATGTTAGGCTCATGATCATTTTCGAGAATTATGTGGAGTGTACTGCTTATATTGGCTTGTAACCTTACCTTTTCACTGCTGTTCAATGATTGTGGATTTCTTTTGAAAAATCGGTTGTGGAAACAGATAACATATTTGTTGCATTAGCTTGAATGTTGGGATCTTTATCGTCAACCAATGAAATTAAGTGTCAATTTACATGAAGACAATGGAATAGCCTTTTTTTCTTGAAGGCTTAAAACTTTTGCAGATTTTGGGTTTCATTATAGAATGCCATTGAGAAGCTGTATTTGTGTGGTAGATAGAACTTTGTGTAGTTTCTTGTCCAAATCAAGAACGTTTTGGTTTTCATGATCGTGAAGCTGTATTTCATTAAGCATAACTGATTCTCACAAAATTAACGTCCTTATTGTCTTTGTTTTTGGTGTTTTATCCAGCTAGACTATGGAAAACTGCAAGCGATGGTTGCAGCACTGAAAGATGAGGGTTCCAAGCTCAATTTGGATCTACGCAGTCTTTCTGAGGAATGTGAGAAGCTCAAAGAGGAAAATGACTCCATTGAGGTTCAGTATCTGACCTATGCTACTTTGAGCTGCTTCCATTATTCTGATCATCCGTTGCGTTGTCAGTTTAGAGTTTCTTCTTTCTTTCTCCTACATGTCTCGACTCGTGTTATATGTGTCGTCGCCTCTCAGCATAAACTTGGATGAAGTCTAGAATCATGTTTTTTCCCCTCTTATTGATAGGTAGAGCTAACCCAGAAGTATGGGCCAGAGGCGATCTCTGATATTGAAGCTTTGCGGCCAGATTCTGACGGTGAATGCAGCAGCGATGAACAAAATGCCTCAAGTGAGAATAAATCAAATGATGACCAGAGTGCATTTTTTGAATTCTCTAGCTTGTTGACCTATGAAAGAAGCACATCAAGTGGAGATAACTGGCCAGATTTAGAAGTATCTTGCGATCAATTGGATGAAGTCTGGAATCATGTTTTTTCCCCTCTTATTGATAGGTAGAGCTAACCCAGAAGTATGGGCCAGAGGCGATCTCTGATATTGAAGCTTTGCGGCCAGATTCTGACGGTGAATGCAGCAGCGATGAACAAAATGCCTCAAGTGAGAATAAATCAAATGATGACCAGAGTGCATTTTTTGAATTCTCTAGCTTGTTGACCTATGAAAGAAGCACATCAAGTGGAGATAACTGGCCAAATTTAGAAGTATCTTGCGATCAATTTGCTTAACAGAGACATCTTGACCACTGTTTTCAGAACCGGATCAGATAGTAAACTGGAAATGAATGGATTACTAGTTCGATCGGGTTCGACCGGATTGACCAATTGGATCGTTTTAAAATGTTCACACATCGAACCGTTTAGTCTTAGATAATTGAATCGGATTGAACTGGTAGATTTTCATACTAACGAATGTGACATTTTTCGATTTAACAAGGAGAGAAAAAGAGTCGATATGGATTGAAACGGACAATAATTTTTTTTTCCTAGAACGACATTGTTTTGAAATTATTGTTTTTTTTCCTTCATCAAAATCATTTTGATGATATTATTTTTTTTCTTCCTTAAAATGGCACCGTTTTGATAGTGGTATTGACTCAACTGGTTAGATAGTAACCTGACTGGTTCATCGATTCTGTAAAAATTGACCTAATTAACTGGTCAGGATACATATTCGGTTAGATATGCTGAACTAAACCATAAACTAGTTCGATCGCTAGATCAGTTCGGTTTTTAAAACAGTGATCTTGACTTCAACTTCTATGGATTTTAACTTTACTGGCCAAGTTAGTGAATTGGATAGTTGTGAGGTGATGCATAAGGATAGGGTACACCAATAGTTATGAGACAGCCACCACCTCTTTGCTACCTTGATAATCCTTAGTTTATCTTCTGATCTATTTTAGTTGAGTTACGAAAGGATGCGAGTATATAAATAAATTGGACGTTTTATCATCACATGTTAGTTTCGTGTGTTTTAGAAAACCAGCAGATGGTTAATAACATGCAGCTCGGTGTTCAAACGCAATGGCACGTTAACAATATGCAGTTTGGCTTCATTCCCAACATTTCTTTGCGCACGATGGTATGATAAATTGCACAGATAAAAGAATAGCAGTACAAAATAAAGAAAACACTCTCTTGAGGATCATTTTGTGGTAAATTGCGCATGAACTACCTAAACATACACTTAATACAAAAAAGACGAGTTATTGTGGCAGAGCAGCAAAACTCTAATATTAAAAGTGGCCTCGCAGTAAACACACGTCTCACATTGGTCTCCGCAGGAATGCATTTGTTTTTTGCCTTACCATATGGTTTTGATGATCGACCAGACTCTTAAAGACCGAATCGGCAGGAAAATCGGGGCGCCATTATCGAGTGAGCACAAATGTATCACTCTGATCCATCAGGGAAAGGAGTTAGTGCGTCTTGCTTGCCATCAACATAGAATTCAGCAACTGCTTTCATTCTTGGAAGCTTATCAGGATGGTAATTTACATGAACAATTACTGGCTTGAGCTTGCTCAACTTTTTATCTTTTCTCACAGTCTTGAAGAGGACTTTGCTGTTCATAAACTGATACATATCCATGGTTCTTTTAGCAGCATGAAGCCCCTCATACCCAGGATGTGAAGGGTAAAAGAGTTCCTCATTGAAAACTGCCTGGTCCCAAGCCTTCTCGCGAGAAAGCCGAGCTGCCACACGATCCAAAAGCTCAATGGCGGGAATAGTTGGTCTGATGTAGAAGAAGCCAGAATTGTAAACCCATATGCGCATTGTATGGGCATATCGAGCCCAACCCATTTTAGGTTCATCAAAGACATCATTATAACCATAAGCCGTCATGTTATCATGCCCATCAGACATGGATTCAACATCACAATCCCGATGAAGATGGTGAAACGGATTCTGAAAGTACACAATATCAACGTCAGATAGCAGCACACCGTATCCCAGCTGCAAGAACTCCCTCAAAATGTGAAATTTCAACCCAGAAACAGCATGGTTGCCCCCGGTCTGTCCTATTGAATCAATCCCTTTATCAGGGTCCCTCTTGTATACCGGAACATCATTTTCTTCACAAAACCTAACAATCTCATCATCCAAAGCAACAACCAAGTAGTTAGGTATACCAACTCTTTTGATGCTAGTAACCTGAACCTCCAACATTTCTTTCACATTCGAATTTGCTAAAGCCACTATAATTTCTTTATCAACAGCAACTTTCTCCAATAACTTTGCCAATCTCGGGTTCACAGCCTCATCAGGGACGACTGTTGGACTTGTTCGTAAACTCTTAACAGTACCAAAAGGCCCAGCTTTATGCTGTTCACCCAACACCATCACTTGCTTCTGTGCATGATCTTTTGTTTGTTCAGCTAATTTAAGTTTTAGGGTCAGCTCACTAATCTCTCGTTTCAACTCTGCGTTTTTCTCTGATTGTGCAGCAAACTCAGCTTTTAACATGTCTAGTCTCTCGGATGATTGACAGGGTGATGAAACAACCTAATAACATACAGCGCAGCTGCAATGATTCATAATCTATCCAAACACAGACAAATAACACCTAATGACATGTGAATAACACGAATCGTATATCTAATCTCAGAAAAACCAAACAAAATATAATGAATTATACACTGAACAAGTAAGCATCTATACGGAATGGAAAACACACTGCATCTATAGTCAACGGCTTCATTTCCAAAACAATCCTAACACAAACCCGCTACTAAAATGACCTCAAACACATAAATTGAATACCAAGAACAAAGGCAAACGAGAAACGGAGGGGCAAGGAAATCGGAAAGAGAAGTTACCTGGGAGAGGGAATCGGTGATGCGGGAGTGAGCGGAGAGGAACATTCCGTGAGGGTAAAAGTAGGCGAAGACGCAACCGAGGAATATTCCGACGGCTATTGCAGTTAGAATCCTCGATTTCCGCAACGAACCGTTGCTGTTGCTGTTCCGCATCAACGCTCCGTCTCGGCGCCCGGCCATGATTTCTCAGTTTCTCCTTCTCACTGGTGAAATGGAAGAGTTGCTGGATTGATTTGAATCTACAGGGTAGCGATTCGTTGCAGTGTCGTTTTGAATATGCAGAGTAAAAGTCTTCTCTTTCCTTGCAGAGAGAGAAAGAGAAGGAATGAAGTTACCTGGTTCGAAGTTGAATCAAGATGGGGTTGGTATGGAAATTGGAATCTAGCAGTAGCAACCAGCCAGTAGTAGGCGGATTAATTATAATTAACTGTAATGAATTAATAATAAGTGGAGCGGTGACCGTGATACAGCGTCGTTTTGACTAGACAATGCACGGTCCCTTCCTTTTGCATGAAGAACGTCGTTGACTTTTTGACATATACTGGCTGTGTTTGGGAGTCTGAGTCCCAGCATTTCCAAACTGAAATGAGTTGAATGGTGTTTGGTAAACATCATTCAACAAATGAAAAATGCCAATTTTGGGTGGCCAACTCAGCAAAACTTCAGTTTAGGGAATGGGCCCAATTGGTCCATTCTGGAAATGAGGATTTTGGCCATTTTGCGGGATGGAGCTGAGGAATTATTTGGACAAAAATAACCTCAGGGTTATTTGATAATTACGATCCATACCACATATTTAATGTTGTTTATTTTCCTCATTTCCCTCCTTCTCTCCCTCTCTCTCAAATTCTAGGGTTTTGAAAACGCAAGCCGCCCACCATTCGCGATTTTCTTCTTCTTCCTCAAGGCGGGGTTCCTCTCTCAAAGGTGGTTCGTTTCTTCAAGTCGTCTCCTTCTCCATCGCGCACGCTGTCCTTCTCCATCGCGCACGCTCTCCTTCCCTTGAAAGGTACACCCTCGTCCAGAATCTTGGCTTGATTTTTGGTATTTTTTGTTTTGGCTTGAAAATTATCCTCATTTCCCTCATTCTCTCCCTCTCTCTCAAATTCTAGGGTTTCTCTCAACGCAAGCCGCTCACCAAAGTTCAAGCTCGTCACTCCTTCCATCCTTTCTGATCGTATGAGGGTAATTTCTCCAATCCTTTTTTTCATTTTTCTTCGTTTCACACAAGTGGATGTGTTTGTGGTTGGACCGATGAGGGAAATTCTAACTGGTGTGATTAATAGTGATTGATTATAATATGTTTGTGTTGAATAATAAATCATAAGGTTGCTTGGTTGTGCATTTGCAATTGAAATTGAATGAGAGGCATCGGTATCTAAATTATTTGACGTGGATGATATTCCATTGGGAAAACTAGTTTTGTTTGGTGTGGAAAGCAGAAAAATGTTTTCTAGTTACTGCGAGAAGGCTAGCTTGTCAACTTTTGTGAATTATTTTGGGCTCCTCAGTCTGTAGTTGTGATTTTTGCATCCCTGTATTTGCTTATAGTGGCGTAGTTAGATGCTTTTCGTGAGGAGATGATTTTTTTGTGTGCATTATATGACTTGAGGCGTGTTCAATCATTTGTGTGGATTACAGCTGTGTTCGTCACTAACTCGGATCGCTTTGTAGCACCTCCTGGTTTACCTTTGTTTGTCACTAACTCGGATCACTTTTTAGCACCTCCTGGTTTATTGAATAGAAATTGTAGCCTCTATGTTTTGTTACCAAATTGTTTGTTGTGTAAATTTCAAGGCTGTTCCTTTAGTAAATTTCATGTTTGCTTGCTGTAACCAAGTGTGCATGATTTAGATTGGCATTTTCATGTGAATGCACTCAATCATGTGCATGCATCAATTTATCATTTGAATTTATAAGGATAATATTCAAGAATAGAGGTTTTTGTTTGGTATTTGTGCAACTGTGGCTTCGGAGGGGCAAATTCATGAAACAGCTATGTGGGTTCTCTTTTAATTTTAGGCATGCCTATGATCTAATGAACAATAAGATAAAGCATCGTCATTGACTCTGAGCTGATTAGAATTTTCAATCTGTTAGTTTTGCATTAATTTATCATTCTTCTTTTGTGAATGAAACCATGTAAGTTGTTGTTAACTATGTTTTCCTGCTCCTCCTTGCAGGTTGATTGAAGGAGTTATTTGATCAGTAAATAATCTCTTGGAGAAGTTTCACCAGTCATTTTTTCTATACGTCTTAACAGGGCCTAGTAAGTATGTATCTAATGGAGTGTACATGATTGCTTTTGCACTTCTCGTGGCACCACTTCCCTTGGTTGCAGCTTCCCTTTATGCCGACTCTACTAAATTGGATCTTGGTTCGGGAAACAACAAATCTACCTCTGCAGCTACTGGATCCAATGAGCTTGGGATCACTTTTAGATCCTGGAAATGGCTTAATGCAGCAAGAGAAGTGTTTGTTGTTCATGTGTGGGGAACAGTTGTTGCATTGCTTCCATATTTCATTTGTCAAATACCAGATTGCAGCTCTACAGCCAGCTTTGTTATTTGGGTTTTCCTTTCAATTCTTAACCTCCTGATACTGTATTTAATCTTGGGTACTCCACTTTCCCATGTTCCACAGAATAATGAATGAGCAATCTTAAAATCGGTGACCATCTTGGCATTACCCATTTGTTTTAATTTCTTTTTCTTTTGAGTTAAATTCCATATCAGTGGATGGCATACTCAGTTCGGGTTAACTGCCAATGCTGGACATATTCAGAGTTCCTGAATCAATTGTACCTTTAGGCTTGAAGTAAGACATTCATCATTACGGTGTTGTATTGAACGAACATTTGGAGTATGGAAGAGAAGATGGAAAATACTACGTGACATGCCATCGTATCCATTCCCAACGCAAGTGAAAATTGTAATCGCTTCGATGGTGTTGCACAATTTTATACGAAGCAAATCGTTAGAGGATCTTGCTTTCAAAAGTATGGACGAGAATCCAGAATTTATACCGGAAGATATCTTCGGGGATCCGGATGGAATTTCGCAAGATGCAATGCATATGGGTGAAGGAAGTTTGCAAAGTGAAGCGAATAATAGTCAAATGTTGCCGATGAGTGATGCTCGTAACTCAATTGCTAACAACTTAATACTTAATACGTAATTTTATTTTATTTTAATTTAGTTTTTAAGCAATGCAAAGTGTAAGGCACAATGTCTTATTTATGGTATATAGATCAATTTTATTAGATGTTAGATTATAAATAAATTGATAAAAAATATATATAAAGATAAAAAAAATAAAAAAAAATTAAACACTTAAAATGAATTATGTCCTTTATGGTCATTTTACATCCAAACCATAGTTTTGGAAAACTGGATTACCAAATAGCACCCTCCGTTTCCCAGATATCGTTTTCCCACTGAATTTTTACAATTATTTTACCAAACAGCACCCTCCGTTTCCCAGATGTTGTTTTCCCGCTGAACATTTCCCCACTAACCATTTCTCCACTAAACTGGATTGCCAAACAGACCCAGAATACAACAGACAGACTATGGAGACTTTGCCTTAAAACAATTTAATGGAAGGGTGTAATTGGCAAGTAAATCCATATTTTTTATTCTCTTTAAATATGACTAGATCTACCGGGTAATTATTTTATTATTAGAGGTTTTAAATTTGATTAGTGGACTCCAACTTGATATTTTACCCTCCATTTTACAGTAAATTATATGCGAGTTTAACACATCAAGGCTGTGATTCTGAAATCAATTTTTAATCCACAGTTTACCTGTTGCAGCTGCAGTGCAAAGTTGACTAGCAAACTATTATCAGATACAAACACACACTGATGATTTTCGAATCAAAAAAGTCCAGGCTTAACATGGAGTACGACAAAATGTTTGATACAGCTTTATATTAATATTATAACCAGATCATGAGCTCCATCACGAATGCACAAGCAGCACAACTACATCATCCCTGCTCCCAAAAGCAAATAAAAGAAAAGTTAATCATCTATTCAATTAACATGAACCACATAACTCATAACAAGATCTAGTTTCTATATACAGAAAACTCAGTATTGTATATAATAACTTGAGCCAACTCAGTATCAAAATCATCAAGCGATCACTTCGATCCAGAATTGTATACATGTTGCACGAAGCAAGCGGAGCAAAACGACTAACATTAACTCTCAACTAATCTGCAAGTTCAAGAAAAAATCTAGCTATATGAAACATCATCAAATTTGGCTTGTTGCGGAGAAGCCTTAGTTGTCCTCATCATCTGATTGAGAATCCTCTGTATGTGTACCTGGGCGCTCAATGTTGCCATTTGCTTGTCCATTTACAGGGTGAATAGCATCACGTAACGTTTGGTTCACTGGCCAAAAGAATTAGTACCACTTATTTGAAGAAAATAAAAGGAAGAAAACCATGAAAGCATCACACCATACTAATGATGTGTATATACAATGTAAACAAATAAGATCTCAAAATCAGGCACTATCACGATAGACATGTTGGTCCATATAAATACCTGATGGTAGAATCTTCATGAAAAGTGACTTCATAACTTTGAATTCTGCCTGACGTGCACAGACAAATTTACCCTGCAAATGCATCAAACCATCAGTTCATTATCTGGAATTACATATTGAGTGGCATAGGCATCCCTTGCCACAAAAAAAACTGAAGGCCATGTTTTTAGAAGGGGCAAAAGGGGGGGGGGGGGGGGGGGGGGGGGCACACATGAAAAAACCAAATGCCGCATATCCTTGCCATGCTATCAAATTTGCCTGGCATATCTGTGAACAGAAGAACTCTATCATTCTGCACAATACTATTTTACCACACTACCCTCCAAAAGCCTAAACTTAACAATCCATTTCTTGTTCATTCAAAACAAAGATAACAACAAACTGTCTCCCCAAAAAAAATAGTATGTTAAGATAAAGGATCTTACCATTTCACCATAAAGACATTCCATAATTTGATCAAATCTAGCTTCATGCCTAAACAGGAACGGGCGGAGATGTTTTGTATACATTTGCCTAGCACCCTGTCAGCTAATAGTAAGTAGTTATGCAGCAAGAATCTGAGGTTGCCTCAATCTTTAAAGTTCATACATGTGGGTGTGTGACATGTATCCTTATTCTTCTATTGAACAAAGCTATATATTCTAATGTAACATGCGTTTACATGACAACATTCAAGTTTAAGCAAAACAAACAGATTTAGCACATGAAGTAAACTTTAACTGATTGAGCAGTGACACAAGTTCAGTCTGACGGGCATGAAAAACCTTGAAAATGCAATGCAAGTAGAACCAGCAATAGGGAAAGAAAGGAACAACCATATAGAGAAGAGAAAGGTAAAGCTTACATTAGTAGATGGAAGCAGAAGCCAAACAAGAAATGCAAACTTCATGTGATAATAGAGTGGAAACCTGATAAATATAGCTAAAGAACTTAGGGTGGATGAAAGCAGAAAAAGAAAAAATTTATAATACTATTTTTCACAGAAAATTCATGGCCGGAGCAGTGTTATTTGCTAGTTGCTACTGGTAGACAAAATGCGAGTCTCGAGTGAGAGTGAGAGTGCAGAGACTTAAGTTTTAATAAATTGAAGTGCTGCATTTGGGTTTGGTTTTGGTAAAATTGTAATTTTATTTCTTCCTTTTTTATTCTTTTACCTAATTAATAAATTGGTTTTGTTTTTTAATTTTTAATTTTAAAAAATTAAAATCTTTTTAATCAGTTGTACGGGCCCAAAAGTCATTTTCTTGTATCTGTTTAAGGTGTCCTGCCGGAATGTCCACTTTTTTTATTTTTTTAATCAGTTGTCTAAATATATAAGCTAAGTAGTATCATTTTCTTATAGTGCCCTACCCAACCACTAGTGAGTGCCCACTTTGGAGGTTATAGAGGAAGAGATTTTGGGTAAACAACACTAGGTAGGTCCGCGTAATAAGCCACTGAAATAAGGAGATGTCTAAGCTATTTTTTTTGTCACAACAAATACCCGTGATAATGAAACTAAAAAAAAAAAAATTCTAAGTTTAAGAAAAGCATATAATACGAGTATTTTATTTCTTAATGAGTCAACTCAATTGCTAAACCAATCAAATTATTGGAGTAGTATGTTATTATCTTGTTGCTTTAAGTTGAAAAAATGATTGCTTACTCAGCTTCTTCCTTTCCACTAACGACCAAACCAACCAAATTATTGGAGTAATATGTTATTGTCTTGTTGCTTCAAGTTGAATGATTGTTTACTCAGCTTCTTATTGGAGTAGTATGTTATTGTCTTCTTGCTTCAAGTTGAATGATTGCTTACTCAGCTTCTTCCTTCCCACTAACTGTCAAACCAACCAAATTATTGAAGTAGTATGTTATTGTCTTGTTGCTTCAAGTTGAAAATGGGTAGATTTCATTAAAAAAAAAGAAAAAAATGATTAAAATTTTCTATTTCTTAATTCGGAGTACTACTTATCTATTAGGCCTCATCCAAGTTGAATGATTGTTTACTCAGCTTCTATGTTATTGTCTTGTTGCTTCAAGTTGAATGATTGCTTACTCAGCTTCTTCCTTTCCACTAACGGCCAAATCAACCAAATTATTGGAGTAGTATGTTATTGTCTTGTTGCTTCAAGTTGAAAATGATTGCTTACTCCCAACTAACTAAACCTATCCACATAAATTCATTGACATTGGTCGTTAATATTATTTACTCCCAAACAACCATGCCTTGTAGCAATAAATTTTTCCAAAAAAAAATCTTATGGTTTCTAAAAAAATCCATTTTGGTCGCTTTACTCTTAAAATTCAAACGTACATTCTTTTTTATAAGTAACAATTTTGAATTTAATAATTTTTAAGGTTATTAAGAAGAGCAGGACCAGTGGCCAGTGTATTTAACTATTTATAGAAGAAAACTACTTTGATCGTGACCTTTGTTTGATATTTTGAACGGATGGAGTTTTTTGATTTTGGTAACTGCTCAAATTGATCCAACGGTTGTAAGGGACTGGGCCCGCCACAACCAATCAAATATCAGCATGTAATGGGATGGGAGCGTGCTAATTTTGAAATGGGGAAATTATAGAAAAATGGGCAAACCATTTTCTCCGAGGTCGGTCATATAGATTCATAGAAAGTCACTCTGTCCCGTAAAATTATATTTAAATTAAAAATGAATAAATTTATTAGAAGAGAAAATATATATATTTTTTAATAATATTTAATTAGAAATATTTTATTATCGCTAGAGTTACTACTAACATTAACAATAGTAGAATTATTGTTCCTTGGTTCACAGATCAAGTTTGGGTAACATAAGTTAAAAAAGTTTGGGTGACATTCACAAATTATAATGTTTGAGAACTGTTTTTGTGATGTTATCATTGGGCATTTTCTTGGGCTATGATGAGGAGGTTGTAGGGAATAGGGATCAGGTGGATCACGCAAGTATGTTATCGCAGACAAAAGTGTGATATTATTGATTATTGGGTGTGTGGAGGATAGACGAGGGCACTTTTGTGACGTGTCAGTATCTGATTGTACAAAATCTCAGAAATTCTCATCTTTTCTTCCCATTAATTAGTGGATGGGCCCGGGGAGTACCATATGTTACTTTGGATTATCTGAGTTTGAGAAAAATACAAGAAATACAGGTCTTTTCTTCCCATTAATTGGTGGATGGGCTCACGGAGTAGAGAGCGGCCATTGAGATTTCTACCGTCCTTTTTGTGTTTGCAGATTGCAAGTGAAAACAGATTGGATTGTGGTCCAGCAATTTAGTACCAGCTTGTTTTCATCCTTTTCATTTTTTGTCATGGAGTGATGTACATATTGATATGTCATGGATTTGTACCTGTATAATTGAATCATTTAGCGTATATGTTTGAACAGATGCTTCACGTACTCTTGCTTTCTATTGCTCACCTAATGAATGACATATAACCCATATGTTTCTTGAATTCTTGGCTTTTACTGTGCAAATTATGAGTTTGACTCTAGAAATCGAAAATTAAATTCATTTACATACTCTTCTTTTTCCTGTCATTATATATATTATCAAATAAAAGCATCAACTCTTCTTTTTACTGTGCAAATTATTAGTTTCTCTTTTAACTTAGCTACAAAAGAACTATGATGAGATTTCTACCATCCTTTTTGTGTTTGCAAATTGCAAGGGAAAACAGATTGGATTGTAGTCCAGCAATTAAGTACCAGCTTGTTTTCATCCTTTTCATCTTTTGTCATGGAGTGATGTGCATATTGATATGTCATGGATTTGTACCTGTATAATTGAATCATTTGGCATATGTGTTTGAACAGATGCTTCACGTACTCTTGCTTTCTATTGCTCACCTAATGAATGACATATAACCCATATGTTTTTTGAATTCTTGGCTTTTACTGTGCAAATTATGAGTTTGACTCTGGAAATCGAAAATTAAATTCATTTACATACTCTTCTTTTTCCTGTCATTATATATATTATCAAATAAAAGCATCAACTCTTCTTTTTACTGTGCAAATTATTAGTTTCTCTTTTAACTTAGCTACAAAAGAACTGTGATGAGATTTCTACCATCCTTTTTGTGTTTGCAAATTGCAAGGGAAAACAGATTGGATTGTAGTCCAGCAATTAAGTACCAGCTTGTTTTCATCCTTTTCATCTTTTGTCATGGAGTGATGTACATATTGATATGTCATGGATTTGTACCTGTATAATTGAATCATTTAGCGTATGTGTTTGAACAGATGCTTCACGTACTCTTGCTTTCTATTGCTCACCTAATGAAAGACATATAACCCATATGTTTCTTGAATTCTTGGCTTTTACTGTGCAAATTATGAGTTTGACTCTAGAAATCGAAAATTAAATTCATTTACATACTCTTCTTTTTCCTGTCATTATATATATTATCAAATAAAAGCATCAACTCTTCTTTTTACTGTGCAAATTATTAGTTTCTCTTTTAACTTAGCTACAAAAGAACTGTGATGAGATTTCTACCATCCTTTTTGTGTTTGCAAATTGCAAGGGAAAACAGATTGGATTGTAGTCCAGCAATTAAGTACCAGCTTGTTTTCATCCTTTTCATCTTTTGTCATGGAGTGATGTACATATTGATATGTCATGGATTTGTACCTGTATAATTGAATCATTTAGCGTATGTGTTTGAACAGATGCTTCACGTACTCTTGCTTTCTATTGCTCACCTAATGAATGACATATAACCCATATGTTTCTTGAATTCTTGGCTTTTACTGTGCAAATTATGAGTTTGACTCTGGAAATCGAAAATTAAATTCATTTACATACTCTTCTTTTTCCTGTCAATATATATATTATCAAATAAAAGCATCAACTCTTCTTTTTACTGTGCAAATTATTAGTTTCTCTTTTAACTTAGCTACAAAAGAACTATGATGAGATTTCTACCATCCTTTTTGTGTTTGCAAATTGCAAGGGAAAACAGATTGGATTGTAGTCCAGCAATTAAGTACCAGCTTGTTTTCATCCTTTTCATCTTTTGTCACGGAGTGATGTGCATATTGATATGTCATGGATTTGTACCTGTATAATTGAATCATTTGGCATGTGTTTGAACAGATGCTTCACGTACTCTTGCTTTCTATTGCTCACCTAATGAATGACATATAACCCATATGTTTCTTGAATTCTTGGCTTTTACTGTGCAAATTATGAGTTTGACTCTGGAAATCGAAAATTAAATTCATTTACATACTCTTCTTTTTCCTGTCATTATATATATTATCAAATAAAAGCATCAACTCTTCTTTTTACTGTGCAAATTATTAGTTTCTCTTTTAACTTAGCTACAAAAGAACTATGATGAGATTTCTACCATCCTTTTTGTGTTTGCAAATTGCAAGGGAAAACAGATTGGATTGTAGTCCAGCAATTAAGTACTAGCTTGTTTTCATCCTTTTCATCTTTTGTCACGGAGTGATGTGCATATTGATATGTCATGGATTTGTACCTGTATAATTGAATCATTTGGCATATGTGTTTGAACAGATGCTTCACGTACTCTTGCTTTCTATTGCTCACCTAATGAATGACATATAACCCATATGTTTCTTGAATTCTTGGCTTTTACTGTGCAAATTATGAGTTTGACTCTGGAAATCGAAAATTAAATTCATTTACATACTCTTCTTTTTCCTGTCATTATATATATTATCAAATAAAAGCATCAACTCTTCTTTTTACTGTGCAAATTATTAGTTTCTCTTTTAACTTAGCTACAAAAGAACTGTGATGAGATTTCTACCATCCTTTTTGTGTTTGCAAATTGCAAGGGAAAACAGATTGGATTGTAGTCCAGCTATTAAGTACCAGCTTGTTTTCATCCTTTTCATCTTTTGTCATGGAGTGATGTGCATATTGATATGTCATGGATTTGTACCTGTATAATTGAATCATTTGGCATATGTGTTTGAACAGATGCTTCACGTACTCTTGCTTTCTATTGCTCACCTAATGAATGACATATAACCCATATGTTTCTTGAATTCTTGGCTTTTACTGTGCAAATTATGAGTTTGACTCTGGAAATCGAAAATTAAATTCATTTACATACTCTTCTTTTTCCTGTCATTATATATATTATCAAATAAAAGCATCAACTCTTCTTTTTACTGTGCAAATTATTAGTTTCTCTTTTAACTTAGCTACAAAAGAACTGTGATGAGATTTCTACCATCCTTTTTGTGTTTGCAAATTGCAAGGGAAAACAGATTGGATTGTAGTCCAGCAATTAAGTACCAGCTTGTTTTCATCCTTTTCATCTTTTGTCATGGTGTGATGTACATATTGATATGTCATGGATTTGTACCTGTATAATTGAATCATTTAGCGTATGTGTTTGAACAGATGCTTCACGTACTCTTGCTTTCTATTGCTCACCTAATGAAAGACATATAACCCATATGTTTCTTGAATTCTTGGCTTTTACTGTGCAAATTATGAGTTTGACTCTGGAAATCGAAAATTAAATTCATTTACATACTCTTCTTTTTCCTGTCATTATATATATTATCAAATAAAAGCATCAACTCTTCTTTTTACTGTGCAAATTATTAGTTTCTCTTTTAACTTAGCTACAAAAGAACTGTGATGAGATTTCTACCATCCTTTTTGTGTTTGCAAATTGCAAGGGAAAACAGATTGGATTGTAGTCCAGCAATTAAGTACCGGCTTGTTTTCATACTTTTCATCTTTTGTCATGGAGTGATGTACATATTGATATGTCATGGATTTGTACCTGTATAATTGAATCATTTAGCGTATGTGTTTGAACAGATGCTTCACGTACTCTTGCTTTCTATTGCTCACCTAATGAATGACATATAACCCATATGTTTCTTGAATTCTTGGATTTTACTGTGCAAATTATGAGTTTGACTCTGGAAATCGAAAATTAAATTCATTTACATACTCTTCTTTTTCCTGTCATTATATATATTATCAAATAAAAGCATCAACTCTTCTTTTTACTGTGCAAATTATTAGTTTCTCTTTTAACTTAGCTACAAAAGAACTGTGATGAGATTTCTACCATCCTTTTTGAGTTTGCAAATTGCAAGGGAAAACAGATTGGATTGTAGTCCAGCAATTAAGTACCAGCTTGTTTTCATCCTTTTCATCTTTTGTCATGGAGTGATGTACATATTGATATGTCATGGATTTGTACCTGTATAATTGAATCATTTGGCATATGTGTTTGAACAGATGCTTCACGTACTCTTGCTTTCTATTGCTCACCTAATGAATGACATATAACCCATATGTTTCTTGAATTCTTGGCTTTTACTGTGCAAATTATGAGTTTGACTCTGGAAATCGAAAATTAAATTCATTTACATAC
Organism: Viola odorata; assembly: GCA_963691705.1. Lineage (NCBI taxonomy): Eukaryota > Viridiplantae > Streptophyta > Magnoliopsida > Malpighiales > Violaceae > Viola > Viola odorata. The sequence continues at coordinate 2,073,641 of OY829544.1, forward strand.
TCTTCTTTTTCCTGTCATTATATATATTATCAAATAAAAGCATCAACTCTTCTTTTTACTGTGCAAATTATTAGTTTCTCTTTTAACTTAGCTACAAAAGAACTGTGATGAGATTTCTACCATCCTTTTTGTGTTTGCAAATTGCAAGGGAAAACAGATTGGATTGTAGTCCAGCAATTAAGTACCAGCTTGTTTTCATCCTTTTCATCTTTTGTCATGGAGTGATGTACATATTGATATGTCATGGATTTGTACCTGTATAATTGAATCATTTGGCATATGTGTTTGAACAGATGCTTCACGTACTCTTGCTTTCTATTGCTCACCTAATGAATGACATATAACCCATATGTTTCTTGAATTCTTGGCTTTTACTGTGCAAATTATGAGTTTGACTCTGGAAATCGAAAATTAAATTCATTTACATACTCTTATTTTTCCTGTCATTATATATATTATCAAATAAGAGCATCAACTCTTCTTTTTACTGTGCAAATTATTTTTTTCTCTTTTAACTTAGCTACAAAAGAACTGTGATGAGATTTCTACCATCCTTTTTGTGTTTGCAAATTGCAAGGGAAAACAGATTGGATTGTAGTCCAGCAATTAAGTACCAGCTTGTTTTCATCCTTTTCATCTTTTGTCATGGAGTGATGTACATATTGATATGTCATGGATTTGTACCTGTATAATTGAATCATTTGGCATATGTGTTTGAACAGATGCTTCACGTACTCTTGCTTTCTATTGCTCACCTAATGAATGACATATAACCCATATGTTTCTTGAATTCTTGGCTTTTACTGTGCAAATTATGAGTTTGACTCTGGAAATCGAAAATTAAATTCATTTACATACTCTTCTTTTTCCTGTCATTATATATATTATCAAATAAAAGCATCAACTCTTCTTTTTACTGTGCAAATTATTAGTTTCTCTTTTAACTTAGCTACAAAAGAACTGTGATGAGATTTCTACCATCCTTTTTGTGTTTGCAAATTGCAAGTGAAAACAGATTGGATTGTAGTCCAGCAATTAAGTACCAGCTTGTTTTCATCCTTTCCATCTTTTGTCATGGAGTGATGTACATATTGATATGTCATGGATTATTACCTGTATAATTGAATCATTTAGCGTATGTGTTTGAACACGTACTCTTGCTTTCTATTGCTCACCTAATGAATAACATATAACCCATATGTTTCTTGAATTCTTGGCTTTTACTGTGCAAATTATGAGTTTGACTCTGGAAATCGAAAATTAAATTCATTTACATACTCTTCTTTTTCCTGTCATTATATATATTATCAAATAAAAGCATCAACTCTTCTTTTTACTGTGCAAATTTTTAGTTTCTCTTTTACCTTAGCTACAAAAGAACTATGATGAGATTTCTACCATCCTTTTTGAGTTTGCAAATTGCAAGGGAAAACAGATTGGATTGTAGTCCAGCAATTAAGTACCAGCTTGTTTTCATCCTTTTCATCTTTTGTCATGGAGTGATGTACATATTGATATGTCATGGATTTGTACCTGTATAATTGAATCATTTGGCATATGTGTTTGAACAGATGCTTCACGTACTCTTGCTTTCTATTGCTCACCTAATGAATGACATATAACCCATATGTTTCTTGAATTCTTGGCTTTTACTGTGCAAATTATGAGTTTGACTCTGGAAATCGAAAATTAAATTCATTTACATACTCTTCTTTTTCCTGTCATTATATATATTATCAAATAAAAGCATCAACTCTTCTTTTTACTGTGCAAATTATTAGTTTCTCTTTTAACTTAGCTACAAAAGAACTGTGATGAGATTTCTACCATCCTTTTTGTGTTTGCAAATTGCAAGGGAAAACAGATTGGATTGTAGTCCAGCAATTAAGTACCAGCTTGTTTTCATCCTTTTCATCTTTTGTCATGGAGTGATGTACATATTGATATGTCATGGATTTGTACCTGTATAATTGAATCATTTGGCATATGTGTTTGAACAGATGCTTCACGTACTCTTGCTTTCTATTGCTCACCTAATGAATGACATATAACCCATATGTTTCTTGAATTCTTGGCTTTTACTGTGCAAATTATGAGTTTGACTCTGGAAATCGAAAATTAAATTCATTTACATACTCTTATTTTTCCTGTCATTATATATATTATCAAATAAGAGCATCAACTCTTCTTTTTACTGTGCAAATTATTTTTTTCTCTTTTAACTTAGCTACAAAAGAACTGTGATGAGATTTCTACCATCCTTTTTGTGTTTGCAAATTGCAAGGGAAAACAGATTGGATTGTAGTCCAGCAATTAAGTACCAGCTTGTTTTCATCCTTTTCATCTTTTGTCATGGAGTGATGTACATATTGATATGTCATGGATTTGTACCTGTATAATTGAATCATTTGGCATATGTGTTTGAACAGATGCTTCACGTATTCTTGCTTTCTATTGCTCACCTAATGAATGACATATAACCCATATGTTTCTTGAATTCTTGGCTTTTACTGTGCAAATTATGAGTTTGACTCTGGAAATCGAAAATTAAATTCATTTACATACTCTTCTTTTTCCTGTCATTATATATATTATCAAATAAAAGCATCAACTCTTCTTTTTACTGTGCAAATTATTAGTTTCTCTTTTAACTTAGCTACAAAAGAACTATGATGAGATTTCTACCATCCTTTTTGAGTTTGCAAATTGCAAGGGAAAACAGATTGGATTGTAGTCCAGCAATTAAGTACCAGCTTGTTTTCATCCTTTCCATCTTTTGTCATGGAGTGATGTACATATTGATATGTCATGGATTATTACCTGTATAATTGAATCATTTAGCGTATGTGTTTGAACACGTACTCTTGCTTTCTATTGCTCACCTAATGAATAACATATAACCCATATGTTTCTTGAATTCTTGGCTTTTACTGTGCAAATTATGAGTTTGACTCTGGAAATCGAAAATTAAATTCATTTACATACTCTTCTTTTTCCTGTCATTATATATATTATCAAATAAAAGCATCAACTCTTCTTTTTACTGTGCAAATTATTAGTTTCTCTTTTAACTTAGCTACAAAAGAACTATGATGAGATTTCTACCATCCTTTTTGTGTTTGCAAATTGCAAGGGAAAACAGATTGGATTGTAGTCCAGCAATTAAGTACTAGCTTGTTTTCATCCTTTTCATCTTTTGTCACGGAGTGATGTGCATATTGATATGTCATGGATTTGTACCTGTATAATTGAATCATTTGGCATATGTGTTTGAACAGATGCTTCACGTACTCTTGCTTTCTATTGCTCACCTAATGAATGACATATAACCCATATGTTTCTTGAATTCTTGGCTTTTACTGTGCAAATTATGAGTTTGACTCTGGAAATCGAAAATTAAATTCATTTACATACTCTTCTTTTTCCTGTCATTATATATATTATCAAATAAAAGCATCAACTCTTCTTTTTACTGTGCAAATTATTAGTTTCTCTTTTAACTTAGCTACAAAAGAACTGTGATGAGATTTCTACCATCCTTTTTGTGTTTGCAAATTGCAAGGGAAAACAGATTGGATTGTAGTCCAGCTATTAAGTACCAGCTTGTTTTCATCCTTTTCATCTTTTGTCATGGAGTGATGTGCATATTGATATGTCATGGATTTGTACCTGTATAATTGAATCATTTGGCATATGTGTTTGAACAGATGCTTCACGTACTCTTGCTTTCTATTGCTCACCTAATGAATGACATATAACCCATATGTTTCTTGAATTCTTGGCTTTTACTGTGCAAATTATGAGTTTGACTCTGGAAATCGAAAATTAAATTCATTTACATACTCTTCTTTTTCCTGTCATTATATATATTATCAAATAAGAGCATCAACTCTTCTTTTTACTGTGCAAATTATTTGTTTCTCTTTTAACTTAGCTACAAAAGAACTGAGATGAGATTTCTACCATCCTTTTTGTGTTTGCAAATTGCAAGTGAAAACAGATTGGATTGTAGTCCAGCAATTAAGTACCAGCTTGTTTTCATCCTTTCCATCTTTTGTCATGGAGTGATGTACATATTGATATGTCATGGATTATTACCTGTATAATTGAATCATTTAGCGTATGTGTTTGAACACGTACTCTTGCTTTCTATTGCTCACCTAATGAATAACATATAACCCATATGTTTCTTGAATTCTTGGCTTTTACTGTGCAAATTATGAGTTTGACTCTGGAAATCGAAAATTAAATTCATTTACATACTCTTCTTTTTCCTGTCATTATATATATTATCAAATAAAAGCATCAACTCTTCTTTTTACTGTGCAAATTATTAGTTTCTCTTTTAACTTAGCTACAAAAGAACTGTGATGAGATTTCTACCATCCTTTTTGTGTTTGCAAATTGCAAGGGAAAACAGATTGGATTGTAGTCCAACAATTAAGTACCAGCTTGTTTTCATCCTTTGCATCTTTTGTCATGGAGTGATGTACATATTGATATGTCATGGATTTGTACCTGTATAATTGAATCATTTAGCGTATGTGTTTGAACAGATGCTTCACGTACTCTTGCTTTCTATTGCTCACCTAATGAATGACATATAACCCATATGTTTCTTGAATTCTTGGCTTTTACTGTGCAAATTATGAGTTTGACTCTGGAAATCGAAAATTAAATTCATTTACATACTCTTCTTTTTCCTGTCATTATATATATTATCAAATAAAAGCATCAACTCTTCTTTTTACTGTGCAAATTATTAGTTTCTCTTTTAACTTAGCTACAAAAGAACTGTGATGAGATTTCTACCATCCTTTTTGTGTTTGCAAATTGCAAGTGAAAACAGATTGGATTGTAGTCCAGCAATTAAGTACCAACTTGTTTTCATCCTTTCCATCTTTTGTCATGGAGTGATGTACATATTGATATGTCATGGATTATTACCTGTATAATTGAATCATTTAGCGTATGTGTTTGAACACGTACTCTTGCTTTCTATTGCTCACCTAATGAATGACATATAACCCATATGTTTCTTGAATTCTTGGCTTTTACTGTGCAAATTATGAGTTTGACTCTGGAAATCGAAAATTAAATTCATTTACATACTCTTCTTTTTCCTGTCATTATATATATTATCAAATAAAAGCATCAACTCTTCTTTTTACTGTGCAAATTATTAGTTTCTCTTTTAACTTAGCTAGAAAAGAACTGTGATGAGATTTCTACCATCCTTTTTGTGTTTGCAAATTGCAAGTGAAAACAGATTGGATTGTAGTCCAGCAATTAAGTACCAGCTTGTTTTCATCCTTTCCATCTTTTGTCATGAAGTGATGTACATATTGATTTGTCATGGATTTGTACCTGTATAATTGAATCATTTAGCGTATGTGTTTGAACACGTACTCTTGCTTTCTATTGCTCACCTAATGAATGACATATAACCCATATGTTTCTTGAATTCTTGGCTTTTACTGTGCAAATTATGAGTTTGACTCTGGAAATCGAAAATTAAATTCATTTACATACTCTTCTTTTTCCTGTCATTATATATATTATCAAATAGAAGCATCAACTCATTCCTTGCTGTTTCAGAATCATTGTTTTTTGAGAAAATATTCAAGCATTGGTGATTTAAAAGTGGTAGTCAAACGGATTGTAATTAATTCCTTCTATATATGCAACCGTAGTTCTAATAGATTAGTACATTGCACAGGTTTCATAGATTCTGTCTTCAAAGTGAAGTACTTGAAATTATTTCCCTAAGGTCTTACTGATAATCTTAAGTTCTAGGGCGTGAAGGTTCTTTGACAAGTTCTAATGTAAAATCTACCTGAATACACCTCAGAACTTGTGGTTTAACAAATGAATCCTTCAAACATTTGTCAGGAAGTTCCATGACCCTGTCTTCACTCCACAACAACCATGCCTGAAAAAAATTTCCCAATCATTGCATGGAGAAACTAAATACAGGTACAAAACCCCAGATTTATCTTTTATTATAATTAGGTATGTTTCTTTAGGCTAAAAATTTGTAGGCCATTGGACTTTTTAATTGATGTATCATTTATCTACGAACTTATTTGAGAAAATTTGACGAAAAAATAAAATAGTTTATAAAATATTGGATTAAGATTCTTGTGAACTTTTGATCACTGTTTTTCAAGAATTGTACGAAATTAATTAGTAGATTCTACTTTATTTATTAGTCTGAATCCGGGACATACATGATCACCTTATTGCTTTGGTTAATTAATGGATGTTTGGATCCATGTTTGACTAGTGTTACCGAAATTCAGAAATAGATATAGCCCTCCCCACGACAAAACCATTACGCAACAAATTTCAGAAATTGATATACCCGAAAGCCCAAAGGCCACCAAAAAAGTCCAGAAATGAAGGCAGACGGCAAATGGCAGTTAAAAGTTGTACTATTTTATATACATGTGGCCCCACTAACGAGATAAAATATTGACTCTTTTGAATTTTGAAGTTGGAAAATTATGAAGGGTAAAAAATGAGTCAAAACGAGCCAAAATGATAAAAAAAACGAGTCAAAATGATTAAAATCGAACAAAAATGGTAAAAAACGAGCCAAAACGGTAAAAAATGAGCCAAAACGATAAAAATCGAGCTAAAATGGTAAAAATCGAGTCAAGATGGTAAAAAACGAGTCAAAATGGTAAAAAACGAGCCAAAATGTAAAAACCGAGCCAAAATGGTAAAAATCGAGTCCAAACGGTAAAAAATGAACTAATATAATAAAAAACGAGTCAATATAGTAAATTTTTTATTAATTATAAAAAATAAAATAATTTGGTGAATTGGATATCCATTATATATCCAATTGGGTATGGGTAAGAATAGATATTTAGTTTTGGATATGAATTGGATATTTACCCATACCCGCCCATACCCATTTTAACATACTCATACTCACCCATACCCGCCCAATTGCCATCCCTACTACTAACGGCTCCGATCATCATTTGGAACTTAGAAGACAGAAGTCCTACGAAATAATGCTTCGTCACCAATCACAGGCGGTGCTCCATGAGCAAATAAGGTATCCAAATATCAGGCCACCTAATTTAGTTATTTATTTATTTATATTTACAAGAAAATAATATATCAATCCAAATGGGTAGATTTCATTAAAAAAAAAGAAAAAAATGATTAAAATTTTCTATTTCTTAATTCGGAGTACTACTTATCTATTAGGCCTCATCCAAGTTGAATGATTGTTTACTCAGCTTCTATGTTATTGTCTTGTTGCTTCAAGTTGAATGATTGCTTACTCAGCTTCTTCCTTTCCACTAACGGCCAAATCAACCAAATTATTGGAGTAGTATGTTATTGTCTTGTTGCTTCAAGTTGAAAATGATTGCTTACTCCCAACTAACTAAACCTATCCACATAAATTCATTGACATTGGTCGTTAATATTATTTACTCCCAAACAACCATCTCGTTGTTGCAATTCCATTAAAAATTTGACCAAAACAAACTCGTTAAAAATATATAGTAACTGATTTTCACGTCAAGACATGATTCATGTTTACTGTTTAGGCTTAACAAAATAATTTTATTTCAAAAATAAATTAAAACAAAATTTGTGGGCTTTTTACTCTGCTGGGCCGGAAATGTTTTTGTACTACTTTTATATCAATGAAATTAGCTGAGTTTGAGTTTTTAACAGAGAGAACAAGATAAGTGATTTTCTCGGTCTAAAATAAAAGTCCTCATCTACACCCCGGCCCATTTACCATCTCTTTCGCCAACTAACCCGGCTGTTGAACGCTACAAATTAGTAATTAAATATTAAACAAAACTTAGAATGGTTGGTAGATGTTGGACTCTAAAATAAAAATAAAAAAATAATATTTATGAGAAATACTAAATAGTTGTTTAGGGGCTCTGTGTATCCGTTCCTGGAGGTTTCAGGGTTGTTGTTGGGTTGAGGGAGTTTGCTCAGAATCATCATGACCACCCCAAGTTTTCACACGCTCCTTAGCTTGCAAAGCCTGCATTGTTTTAGCAATGGTTAAAGGCACCCGGAAGAAGGTAAATGGTCAAAAGTAAAGCATTTCTTAGGTTTTCTCCTAGCCATTGGTGCGAGTACAGGAATTTACATTCTTTGCTGTACTTATGAAAAGTGTTACTCGGACATTAATCATGTTCAGTTTTATTGAATGCCAGGTAAGCTTACTTCTTTCTGCCAGTTTGTTCGTCCAACGAGGAAAAGAACAACGAGCATCTGAAGAACACAACCAACCAATAGCCCTATTATTATGCCATGAAGGCCGAGCTTAAACTTGTAGCCGAGCAGAGCACTGATGGGAAGTCCGACGACGTAGTAGCTGGCAATTGTTATCAACGCAACTACAACCTGCCATCCTGCACCCACTGCCACCCCTGCAATGTGAAAATATCAGATTATAGAAATATTTCGAGTCAGTTGATTGCTTGTACAGATGTAGAGAGTTTAAGTTGCAGTTCGCGATACTTACCATAGAGAACACACAGGATGCTGTTGAGGAAGATTAATACTACTGGGAAGTATACCAGCTTCGCAGTCTCCATCATAAGCTCTGGTTTCGCAGTGAACATTTTGGAGAAGTCGTTTCTGACTACCAGAATCACAACGCTGAACAGAATTCCGATTATTGTAGAAGTTAAAGCGTGCACCATTACTGTCAATTTTGCAGCCTTAGCATTTCCAGCTCCAAGCTCGTTCGATGTGCGAATGCTGCAAAAACAAACATCTTTTGAGATTCATGTTCAAAATTTGTCAGTATTGCAATATATTTGTTTAGACAGAAACAACTGACCTAACTGATGCATTGAAACCCATATTAATCATCAAAATCCACAGTTGCACATTGAGGCTGCAATCAAAAGAAGCAAGAAAATAAGAATTAGATGGTTTTTTAAAAGGCTAAATGACCCTGGGAGTCCTTACATTTGCACTTTTGGAGCACAGAGGTCTCTGTGTTTACAAAATTGATCTTTTTTCTATTTTTTAGAAATTAAAAAAATATTTTTCCTATATTATTATCACCATAAATTGGCATCCAATAAAAGAATGAAGATGTACAAGATGGAAAAAACTCTAACCAAATGGAGATGGTATCCACTGCAATCTCTGGATCCCTCAGCCATCCAACCATAAGAGTGATTATGGTAGGGTACCATAACTCCAAGCTGTCATCATAAAAAACAAGAATAGTAAATTCATTAAACATGTGACTTTCTATCTTTTTGAAGATAGCTCAAACGAATGCTGAATTTAGACACTAACCATATCATTATAGCTGATGAAAGTGAAAGCTTTACAAAAGCAGCCAATGACTTCAGAGATGAAAAGGAAAAACCAGTCCAGGCATCTGGAAAAAACCCAGCAACCACGTAAACGTATTGAGCCAAAACTAGAAGGATCCATGAGATATCCCCTACAATGGCAGCTCCAACGAGGCCCTGATTCATCTTTGTCACAACAACCCAATTTAAAACGCCATGAATCGCTAGCACCACCATAGAAATAACTGTCATAGCCCAAACTCTGCTCTGCGATTGGAGAAACTTCTGAATTGGGAAATTTGCAGCATATGCAAAAACCTGAGGGATTATCCATATTGATACTTCCCAGCAAGCTCTGAAATTTCTTTGCTTTGATGAAACAGTCTGAGCAGTGGCGAGGCGAAAATGTAAACTGGAGTTATCAATAATGAGGTGACTAAAGTAACGATCCATGATCTTTGCAAGTAAATCCCAAGCATATTGAATTCTCCAGCCCCAACAGCTTGCCCACATAGAGTCTCCAAAGCACTTCCCATCCCTAACTGATGAAAAGAAAAACCAACCCAACATAGGAAATATCAGAATTCAGCAGAGGAACACAAAAAAAGCAAAAAAGAAGGCAATCTAGATTGACAATAGAAGAAAGATAGCATCTTTTTTATGAAAATGGGTAGCTAACGAAAGAAAAGCCAACCCAACATAAGAAAAAGAATGAAGAAAAGAGGGTAATCTTGATTGACAAGAGAGGAAAGATTGCATCTTTTTGTGAATGTTGGGAAACTAATGCAAAGAAAAGCAAACCCACTTAAAAAGATCACGATTCAGAAGAAAAAAAAGATGAAAAAAGATTGCATCTTTTTGAGAAAATAGGTTTTGGGTACTCACCATAAGTCCAAGAGCAAAACCTTCAATTACATTCTGCACAATAGAAACAGCAGCAAGCTCGACCAAACCCAAATGTCCAACAAATACAATAGTCACTGACCCAATTCCGTACTGAGTCAGTTGTGTTAGTATTGCAGGAAAAGCAATCGCCCACATAATTTGCGACTCGACCCACCATTTCCCTCCAACTTTTCTCCAACCCTTCTCCTCCTCCCCGCTCATCACTACCTTTACCTCAAATGTCTCCGTTCCTCAATTAATCTCTTGGTAACTTTGAGGGAGGCGTCGAGGGTGTGAGTGAGGGAGGAGATGGGAGAACCATATTATATAGGGAGAGAATTTAGAAGTTCATTTAGAATTAAATTAAAAGAAGTTAATTTGAAGTTAAATTGTACTAGGAGTAGAATTTAAATGGGTAACTTTAAAGGAGGTAAAAAGGGTGTGAGTGAGGAAGAGAGGGTGAAACCATATTAAACAGGGAGAGTTAAAATTATGCTTGGAATATAGAAGTTAATTTGAAATTAAATTGTACTAAGGAGTAGAATTTAAATGGGTAACTTTAAAGGAGGTAAAAAGGGTGTGAGCGAGGGAAGAGATGGTGAAACCATATTAAACAGGGAGAGTTAAAATTATGCTTGGAATATAGAAGTTAATTTAGAATTAATGGACAATGCAGATGTCACAATTTTTTAGATGTTAGCTTTCGAATGTGATAGATTTCAGCCCAATCGGACGAGTGAATCGAAAACTAGCATGGGTCGACATTTTATTGCACAGTGTGAACGCGCGACAACCCGCGACTTAGAGATTGCGACCCATCTTGAAGCCCAGCCGTGCGAAATCACCTCTGGAGCTTCTAGAATGTATTTTGTATATTTATTAATTAGTTGTTTAAGTTATTAGAGTTATTTCTTAGTTAGAACTCCTACTTCTATTAGAATTAGAACTTATAGTTATTAGGAGGGTTAAGTGTTCAAGAGAGTTATTTTTCCGGATTGAAATCCAAACTTCGAACTTCTATCCTTACTGTTTTTATTTGTTTCAATTGTTGAGATTGATTTTTCGTTCTACCCTATCTATTGCAGCCAAGTGTGTTAGTGTGTCGAGTCGATCTAGAGTTTTAGGTCTAGTTGCGTCTTGCGTGTCTTTATTTTGTGTCGTTTTAAAAATAAAATCAGTCTCCCAAAGTGTCTTTAATTTGAGTACTTTTTTTATTCAAAAAGAGTCATAAAAATCCAAAGTGTCCATTAGCTAGTTGTTATTTGATTACATTCAAAGAGTCAAAAAAAAAATATATCAAAACAGAAACGATTTCGAATACAGAACAGAGTAGTACTCAAATTCAAGAGAAAAACAAAATACAAGAAACTTGAAAGTGTTATATTTCCATAGCAACAAGAATCATCGAAATCGGACACCAGAATCAAAAGTTGGAGTAGGAGGGACAAGTAACGCGCACACACACACATTTTTCACGATTTTGTGAATTTACTTGAGTCTTTTCGAGTCCATTGAGCTTTCCTTGATTCCTATTAATTCACTTCTATTCCTGTTGCCACCCGATTTTGGAATTTAAAATTTTCATTTTGTCGTATTTTTGTCATCAATTTTCTAAAATCATACTTTCGGTTATTTTCGTCCAACTGATGTTTATTTTTACGCTTAATGCTATTTAAATTTTATTCCGTACTTTTTTCGCATTTTTATCACTTTTTCCGTTCGAACTCATATCGGGTCCGAGTAAAATTCTTGAAACCGATGGTCGAACGACTTCGCTCATTAGCTATTTCTTTTTTATTATTTTTCTAGCTCGTGCTATCCCGTTACATTTCGCTCAAAATTTTAGTTTTAGTAATTTTCATGCTCGAACTTTTATCGCTTGCATACGAATTTTTATCGAGCTATTTAGCGATCTGTTTATCGGTCCCTATATGCTAATTATTTTAGTTTATTTTATTCTACATCCTATCATTTTTTGTTTAAAGTTTTAGTAGAATTTTCGTGTACCGTAAATACGAGCTAAAAATAACTCGCTTGTATGCAAATTAATGCATTTCTGCAGAATGGACAACATCCTTATCCCTCGATCCTTCCCCAAACCGCCTTACTGTGCATCATCTCCTTCAATAAATAAGAACCGAACCCACAAGGAAAAAGGGGGGAGCTCGGGCAACAATTCTGCAAACCAATTTCAATTCAGCCCACCAAAACTTTCATCTTCTTCCCTCAACCTCCAGCCACACCTCTGCAACCAAAATCCAAACCAACCAAACAAACAAAAATCAAACCAAATCAGTCACAAATAATCCTCAATCTCTCAATTCCAATAACAACCCAAATCAAATCATCTCTCATTCGGGCCACCGCCGCACCACAAGTCACGCCGCGCCACAATCACCACCGGCACAGCCGTGCCTCAGCCACACACAGCCATCGCCGCACCACAAACCACCGCCGCAACCAAACACCCAATCCACAAACCATCGCCGCACCACAAACCACCGCCGCTATCGGCCACGCCCCCACCAGCCGCCGCCTCAATCGGCCACACCCAGCCGTGCCTCAGCCCCACCAAATCGCCGCCACCATCAAACACAACCACAACCAACACATCGCCGGCAGCCGGAGAGAAAGAGAAAGAAAGGGAAAATAAATCAGAGAAAAGAGAGGAGAGGGTCGTGGCCAAGAGCGGAGAAAAAGGAAAGGAAAGAAAAGGAAGAAAAGGAAAAGAAAAACAGAGAAGAGAGAAAAAAAGAAAAAGAAAAGAAAGGAAGCGTGGGCTGTGTTGGGACGCAAGCCCACGCGGGATGGAAAGAGGGAGCTGGCAACGAGATGAGAGCCTCCCTCACTCTGCATGGGACTGGAAAATCCGCTTAAAGGACAACTCGATGTGATAGCTTCAAGCGTTGTAAGTAGCAAAACAAAACAAAAAGAACAGAAATGGACCTGCCATGTCAATTCCTACAGCACTAATCATGTACGGCCTAGTTCCAAGCTTGGACATGCACTCAGCAATGTTCCTCGCCACCCCTCCTAATACATAATGGACCTGAACAAAGTTAATCCCTTAATGTAAGCATCATTTGAAGAATAAACCCAAAAAAAAACCAATATTTAAACGTAAAATACTTGTAATTCATCAGTACTGTCCCATTATTTTGAAATTTTCTATAATCAAAGAAAACATGGGAATGATTTCATCAAATTACACAAGAATTTCATCAGTATTGCAAACTATAACCTCAAACCATACCTTGCCAGGAGTGATGCTTCTAGCAGACGGAATAATTGAAGGCGTAGCATGAATATCCAATACCATCCCCCCAACATCAACTGGATCTGCTTCCTCCATTGTTGCTTCTCCAACTTTTAGGGAAACCTTAGAAGTGTACAATTATGAGTATCGCATGAAGAACAGATGATTCATCTCGAATGAGAACGAATGTAAGAAGAGAAATCTAACTGGGTTACTAACCTTATTAGCTTCTAATGGCTGCAAATTATGACCAGAAATGTTATCAGTGTTTTCCATCTTCACTCTCTTTGATGCCTGCGAGCTCGTCTGATACAGAGAGAAGTTTGCGTCTTTTTCGACAAAAACAAAAATAAGGTAACAAAAAAAATGGATCATTTTTACTGATCATTTATGGACTGGGCCATGTTTCCTGTTATTGTACTTTTGGTCTGCAATTTGGGGTGACAAGGCCCAACCCGTATTAGTCTTGGATCTGCCTCATTTTATGTGGGCCATGTGGTTGGATTTGTCAGTTTTCTGTTTCCTACTGTAATTCTAAAATATTGCCTTAAAAAACATTGAAAATTATTGAATTTTTATGTTTATTTAACGTATTAATTTTGTTAAATGAACATACCAGGAAAAAAAAACTTATAAGGGTAATTTTGACATCATACAGTATAACTTTTATGTTATGTCAAGCGGTATATATATTGTTTTGTCTCGTCATTTTAGTGTGACTGCATACGTCTATATCAAATATAAATTAATTTATTGAATCTTGTTATTGAGTCTATTGAGCCTACATCCTTACAAAATTTCTTTTTTTTTTATATTTTTGAGTATCTTCTTTATTTTTTTAAATATGAGATTAATCTAGTTGAATTTTTTTTAGATATTCGATGAATATGTACTACTAACAAAAAGTGAGAAAAATAGGAACACATGAAAGGATAGAACCAAATCATATGGCACTCATTAAAATCCTTAGCCCTTTATCTCTAAAACGAACGCCTATATATCATAATTCCCACATTGAATTTTCTTGACAAAATAGGAAATAGGGAGATGAAATAATTGGTACTTTAGATTCGCACCCAGAAAAAAGTTCACACCAACAACATTTTATTAATTTGCAGCCGCACACGTTTCGAACAGTTACACGATTTTTCAATGATTAAAAAGAGAAATTGAGTTTGGTTTGATCCTTCAAAAGCTACCTTTGGCTCTCTATTCTGGCTCATGTGGGCACTTTTTTTTTTGGGACCTTTATTTGGCGTCTGGATTTCCTTGTTAAATTCGTTAGAATATTCTGTAGTGCGATACGACATTCCGTTCTACACACGTGATCTGATCAATATTTTAATACGAGAATTTTAGTTTAATTAGTGTTTTAGTTCCCACTTTCATGCTAATTGCATGAAACTCCTATTGGCATTTCAGCGGAGGACAGATTAAAAACTGTTTAAGATGGATCGTTTGGAATTCGTTCTTTCTGTATTTTTCGTTGATGAAACTTCAAATTCACATCAGTAAGAAGAGGAACGATATTCCCTTGTAAATTTCAGGTTAGAATGAGAATTCGCAAGGTGCAAGTTATAATGTTGCGAAAAAACTATAGCCACTGGTGATTGGGATTGTGATTCTGTGAATGGGAACTTGCCAAGCGGACCGGATGATCATGATGAGAGGACTTGAAGGACTGGTCCTGCCCACTTTTAGGATGAGCCACAAATTCTTGTTGAATTAGGCCAAAATGGCATTGACGCATATGATAAGTGTGGTAATTGTGACGAAGCGACCGGGCTGCTGCTCTTCTAGTTTGTATTCATTTTCTTGGATTTCGTAGACGAGGTGATATTGCTCATCAAAATAATACTCATTGATGACTCAACAAGAACGGATGGGCTCAAGTAGTTTAATTTGGTGAAGAATTGTAGCCATATACGTAATCATAGTCCTAATCTTGTTTGACAAAATGGACTAGTAATTAAGAATTTAATCGAATGTTACTGGAATATGAAGCGGTGGCAAAATAGCATGGTCCGTTATCGTGATTACCCCACGCATGCCTACATGTAGTATCGCAATAGCCATAGCCATACCCATTGGCAATATGTAGCTTGTTGACCTAAAATTACAACATCTCTCTGTACTCTCTTACAAAGCCAATTTCCAAACGAAGCCTTCGATGCCTGCATTCTTCTATGGAACAAAGCTACATATTCTAATGTAACATGCGTTTACATGACAACATTCAAGTTTAAGCAAAACAAACAGATTTAGCACATGAAGTAAACTTTAACTGATTGAGCAGTGACACAAGTTCAGTCTGACGGGCATGAAAAACCTTGAAAATGCAATGCAAGTAGAACCAGCAATAGGGAAAGAAAGGAACAACCATATAGAGAAGAGAAAGGTAAAGCTTACATTAGTAGATGGAAGCTGAAGCCAAACAAGAAATGCAAACTTCATGTGATAATAGAGTGGAAACCTGATAAATATAGCTAAAGAACTTAGGGTGGATGAAAGCAGAAAAAGAAAAAAATTATACTACTATTTTTCACAGAAAATTCACACAACTAAATAAATCCACAGTTTTGCTTTGCTTTGCTTAGCAACTGCAAGTAAAAACATGATGGAGGAGACGAAAGGCATACCAGAAGAGGAGTTTATCAGCAAATACTTCTGCTACGCTAAAAGATCCATAAGCTGCAAGCAACAAGAAGGTTTAATGTGAAGCACATCAATGAATATTAGAGTGCCATGACACCATATTTCAACTCACCTCACAAAGTTCAGGTAATGGTACTGGATTAGAAGCTTCAACCGCGAATAAATTACAACAACCAGATATGAAGATAGTGCACAAGTAGAACAAATCAACCGATGAAGAGGTGATCTAGATTACTGACCAATAGAACACCACAAACACTACCAGAGATAGTTTCAAACCCATCAAAACTTATACATTCAATTATGAGAAACTTGTTTCAGCATTTCAAATAACACAGAATATGGGTTATTGTAATGCATAATGCATCAGTATCAAATTCAATACGCAAGTATGAACAACGTTATTCTCTGCACGGGTTGCTAGGGAATTAAGTTAATGCACTAGTTTCATGAAAGACAAAAAGTAGCAAGAGAAACACTAACCGGCCCAATAGAGAAGCCATTTCTGTTGCTCAGATTGATCTTTCTTCTCAATAGCCTTGAATGTTGAGTAAACAGGAAAAACAATCCCCACAGAACAGCTGCACAACACATATTACTACTGTTAACTTTCGACATTATTTCAGGTCAATTTCCTAATTTATCAAGTGATTAAATCAGTTCAAAGAAGAAAATAACAAATTATTATGGGACAAGAAGCATAGGATTTAGGGTTTACCATGCTGTTCGGACGACTATGTTGGAATTAAGCTGTGAAAGGAGTAATTGCAACCCTACCTGCAATCGCAGAATCGGAAGAAAAACACGTATGGTTCTTCAATTTTCAAAACGCGAATAACAAAATAGATATTAGGTTAATCGATTAAGTGAAGGTTAGGGTTTACTGACATCGCTTGGAAAAACCATGAGCTAATAATCAATTTGCGCGGAGTAGGAGAAAGAGCTGGGCGTGTTTCAAAATACAAAAATCTAAGGTAACTGCGACAAAAATACATCGGTGATCTGTTTCTTCTGAAGTTCTTATAAGTATATATAAAAGTGAATAACTTCACCAATGGTTTCGTGGTGTAGTTGGTTATCACGTCAGTCTAACACACTGAAGGTCTCCGGTTCGAACCCGGGCGAAGCCATAATTCTTTTTGGTTTGTTAGAAGGTGCCGCCCGATATCTGCTAACTATTCCCGTTTAAAAATAACTTACGTTTGAATGGAGGGAGTAATTAGTAACCCGTGAGAAGATAAGTAGTAGATATTTTCTTGAATTATCGTCATTGGCGTTGAATATCGATTCAGAACATGAGGATTGCCTACCATTACAAATTTACAATCCTCATCCGAGCCAAAACAAATCACACTTTAAGCAATCATTCAGTTAGCTTTTACAATCCAAACATGAATACATGAGATGGACAAGGCTCGCGAGGAAGCAATCCTTCCAATGGAGATGACCTCTTGAATCAAAGCATCGATTGATGGAACAAAACTTTCGCAGTAGTATATACTGACTTGGCATCATCTGCATCAAACAAATTTGCATAACTCAGTCGTCTAACCTTGGGGATGATGGATAACATTAGTGAGTTAGAGACGTGAATGTTCTTGTAACTCTTTTGAGGAAACGAACATCTTTAGTTTGTTTACCCTTGAGTAGAAAAGGCTTTCTAGTGCAAAATGATACTTCATAGCACATACCTGCAATTGAGGACAAACTAAAGGCTGAAGGCACATTGGCTTCTGTCTCGACAGCAGATTTGGCGACTGCAATGCCGACTGCCAGACTTTGCATAACATTTAAACCTGAACAAAGAGCAGCAACTGTCCCCCCAACCAAGCAATCGCAAGCCCCTGTAAGTCTTACGACTGGGGCAGTAAGTGCAGGAAAATGCATGGCAACGAGATGAGAGCCTCCCTCACTCTGCATGGGACTGGAAAATCCGCTTAGAGGACAACTCGATGTGATAGCTTCATATAGCTGCCCACTAAATCCATGTCTATTTGTCCGTTCCAATCTAGTTCTCAGTAACTTCGGCTCTCGGGTGCATAAGAACACTCCATCTGCTCCAAGAGTCACAACAACCATCTTTATACCCTTCTCGAGCAAGACTAACACTGCTGGTTTCAACACTCGGAATAAATACTCAGTTTGCATTTTGCTATTATCCTTTTCAATTCAATGAAACATATCTCCACCGGACAATGCATTTGCCAAAGTAATAAGCTCAATCTCATTAGGTGAAGCAAAACTTACCTGTGGAATAACAACATCGCATTTGTTAACATTTTATACAGCGGTATTTTGGCTAACTCAAGAAGTGTATTTCAACTTATCATCTCTGTAAGTATGAGTTTCAATAGCTACTTGATTATGAGAAACAGGAAAAGGAAAACTTGCAACACTCACATACTTGGCAACTGAGCTGATTCTTCTTGAGTTTGCAACTGAAACAGGCTCAAACCACACTGGAATGTTAGACTCTGCAGCCACTGGATAAATAAGAAAAGTTAATTAGAAAAATAGAAGTTGTTAGAAAAGTATGACTAGCATGGAGTTACTAATCCACCATGCAAGCTATAAGAGAGAAAGAGGGGTGCAACCTACGGTGCCATGATATAGGTACCTAGACAAGAAATTTATAGGCTAGAAGAATTTAGATTCGCATCAACCATCAAAATAGGAGAAGAAAAAATGTTGCTCTTGGATTGCAGAATCCATGAGGGAGAGAGAATTTTTTCCTGGGACAGCCATCATATAACCAAATCATTCTTGAGCTTACATAAAGCTAACAACACATTTGATAAATATCAACCAAGTCCATAAAGAATGAACTTACAATCGCTTCCATGCTTGCAACACCAGATGTCAACTCCCCATCTCTGTCAAATATGATGCATATGACAGCAGTTGAAATACCTTGGAGCTTCCGAATACCTGGTCCACCAACTTAATTATGAAACTTAAGTAGACATTCCATTCAATCAAAAGGGTCAACAATATTTTCATTATGTTTATTTATTTCCAAGAAGACATTTGGAATAGAAAAAAGAAACCATTTAAAAGGATGCCTGATACATTCAACTATGTACTTGAAACAAAATCGAATACTATAAACAAAATTGTTAGGTTAATAATGCAAACTCAACCTTTTGTGGATTATCCAGCAGAATTCCAGTGCTCTAAAAGCAACTTTCCTGTCAATAATATAGCAGAATAACTTTTTAGTATTAATCGAGTAGTGTAAGGCATTTTACCAACTGGAAATAAATACTTCAAACTCAGTGAACTGTTAGCCAATATGACTTCTAACAAACTTTAGCATAGCCTCTCATATTATAAGCTCGGCACAGGAAATGCAAGTAATTTAAAGTAGAATGTGTTTCATGCAATGGTTCAAACGTGGACCTACCATGTCAATTCCTACAGCACTAATCATGTACGGCCTAGTTCCAAGTTCCAACCTTGGACATGCACTCAGCAATGTTCCTAGCCACCCCTCCTAATACATAATGGACCTGAACAAAGTTAATCCCTAAACGTAAGCATCATTTGAAGAATAAACCCAAAAAAAACCCAAAAAAAACCAATATTTAAACGTAAAATACTTGTAATTCATCAGTACTGTCCCATTATTTTGAAATTTTCTACTCCCTCCGGTATGAATTAAACGTCGTTTTAGTTAGTGTTAAACCTACTGAATATTGGGATGCGAGAAAGACATTTAATTTGCACAAGAAGGAGTATAATCAAAGAAAACATGGGAATGATTTCATCAAATTACACAAGAATTTCATCACTATTGCAAACTATAACCTCAAACCATAACTTGCCAGGAGTGGTGCTTCTAGCAGACGGAATAATTGAAGGCGTAGCATGAATATCCAATACCATCTCCCCAATAACAACTGGATCTGCTTCCTCCATTGTTGCTTCTCCAACTTTTAGGGAAACTTCAGAAGTGTACAATTATGAGTATCGCATGAAGAGCAGATGATTCATCTCGACTGAGAACGAATGTAAGAAGAGAAATCTAACTGGGTTACTAACCTTATTAGCTTCTAATGGCTGCAAATTATGACCGGTTTAAATCCAAAAACGGCACCTGTACATGAATTGATTGACTCATTTGGCACCTCTACTCAAAAAATGGTTTAAAAGGCACCATTTGGCACCTCCCACGGACGGCGTCACCAATTTTCCGTTAACCGCCTACGTGGCACGCCACGTCATAAAGTTGGCCACGTGGCGTGCCACGTGGCATATTCGACCCAAATTGCCACCGGATCGGGTCTCGAACCGGGTCTTTTATTTGGGCCTCGAACGACGCGTCGTTCAAGAACGAACGACGCGTCGCCCGTATGGACAGCGACCCAAGTGCCACTCATTCCAGGCGACGCGTCGTTCGTGTATTTAGTGAGCGACGCGTCGCCCAAGTTGACACTTATAATCCAAATCCACAATGTTTTTAACAAAATGGAAACGTGAGGATTCGAACTCCGAACCGGTCGCATGCAAAGGGAGCGCTCTACCATATGAGCTACGTCCCTTGGCTGCTTTTGATACTTTGTTAATATAATTATATCCATATATACTAAGATTGATTGATTCTGTGGACTTGAGTCCGCCTTGGATTTTCTTTTTTCTACTTGGATATTGTGCGGCCCTTTATTCATTTCTTATTCCTTAATTTTAATTTTAAAAATTCAGAAAATAATGAAATTAATTTTAAAAATTCAGAAAATAGTTTTATTAATTTAAAAATTCAGAAAAAATAATATAATTAATTTTAAAAAATTCAAAAAATAATGAAATAATGAAAATTAATTTTTTAATGAAATAATGAAATATATCATTTTTAAAATTAATTTTCATTATTTCATTATTTTTTGAATTTTTAAAATTAAAATTAAGGAATAAGAAATGAATAAAGGTCCCCACAATATCCAAGTAGAAAAAAGAAAATCCAAGGCGGACTCAAGCCCACAGAATCAATCAATCTTAGTATATATGGATATAATTATATTAACAGCCATGGGACGTAGCTCATATGGTAGAGCCCTCCCTTTGCATGCGAGCGGTTCGGCGTTCGAATCCTCGCGTCTCCATTTTGTTAAAAACATTGTGGATTTGGATTATAAGTGTCAACTTGGGCGACGGCGTCGCTCACTAAATACACGAACGACGCGTCGCCTGGAATGAGAGACACTACAGCCGCACCACATGCCGTCTGCAACGAGCGACGCGTCGTTCGTTCGTTCCTGAGCGACGCGTCACCTGAAATGAGTGACACTACAGCCGCACTACATGCCGTCAGGAACGAGCGACGCGTCATTCGTTCCTGAACGACGCTTCGCTCACGGCCCAAATGAAAGACCCGGTTCGAGGCCCGATCCGGTGGCAATTTGGGTCGGATACGCCACGTGGCCAACTTTATGACGTGGCATGCCACGTAGGCGGTTAACTGAAGATTGGTGACGCCGTCCGTGGGAGGTGCCAAATGAGTCATTCGTAAGAAGTATAGGTGCTTTTTAAACCGTTTTTTGAGTAGAGGTGCCAAATGAGTCAATCAATTCATGTACAGGTGCCGTTTTTGGATTTAAACCAATTATGACCAGAAATGTTATCAGTGTTTTCCATCTTCACTCTCTTTGATGCCTGCGAGCACGTCTGATACAGACAGAAGTTTGCGTCTTTTTCGACAAAAACAAAAACAAGGTAACAAAAAAAATGATCATTTTTATAAAGCCCATGAAGTTTGTCCAAATTACAGATCATTTATGGACTGGGCCATGTTTCCTGTTATTGTACTTTTGGTCTGCAATTTCGGGTGAAAAGGCCCAGCCCGTACGTATTAGTCTTGGATCTGCCTCATTTTATGTGGGCCATGTGGTTGGGCTTGTCAGTTTTCTGTTTCCTACTGTAATTCTAAAATATTGCCTTAAAAAAGATTGAAAATTATTGAATTTTTATCTTTATTTAACTTATTAATTTTGTTAAATGAACATACCAGGAAAAAAAACTTGGGTAATTTTGACATTATACAGTATAACTTTTATGTTATGTCTAGCGGTATATATATTATTTTGTCTCGTCATTTTAGTGTGACTGTATACCGTATATATCAAAAACAAGATAATTTATACGTTTATTTAATTTCAAGTTAATTATTGAATCTTATTATTGAGTCTATTGAGCCTACATCATTACAAATTTTATTTTTTCCATATTTTCCAGTATTTTCTTTATCTCTTTTAAATATGAGATTAGTTTAATTGAATTTTTATACCCTCCTCCTCCGTTAATACGTGTCGGTTAAATATTGATATAAATTTTATTTTTGATTTTTTTCCTTTATTAAATATATGTCATCCATGTAATAATTTCCACCTAGAAAATAATTTTAAAAATAAATAAAAAATAATAAAACATTTTCTTTTTACTTTCATCCTCCCTCTCTTATACCTCTTCTTCCTCATCCAACCACCAACCCTTTCCCTTCTCCATCTTGCACTGACATTACGAGAACCAAACTGCGGCTACTCTTTCAGGCGAGTCGAGGAGGACAAAGCGGAGGAGATTCCTTCACGCGAGAAGGACGAAGCCGCGGAGATTCCTTCAGGCGAGGCGAGGAGGAAGAAGGTAACGGGTTGGGTGTTTGGGTTATTGTTGGGTGTTGCGGGTTTGTATACAATGCTTTGTCATTCATGCTGAGTGACCAGTTCAGTCATTACTGTGCCACAAAAAATACAAAAGCTCTGCCCCTTTCTTTACTCAAGCTAATTGTCTTGAAGAGAAAACTGACCTGAAAACGAAAGCCCAGCAAATTATTCTTGACCAGCTAACACGCTGAAAGGAGAAGGAAGGAAATAGATGTCAAAACGTGCTTGACCAGCGTAGAGTCAGAAAAAGAAGTAAACTTTGTGTGACCCAAATTTATTGTTCTCTTGATTTTGGACTTACCTGCGTAGACGGACCTAATCGTTTTGTGTCTGATTTTGGTTCTGCATATTCTGCTGCAAGCTTCCCAGGAAGGAAATTGCAATCCATGTGGTGTGGGTAGATGCTCCCAATCTGTTTGAAGAAACGCGCGAGAGAGATGGGTATGTTGGAGGCTTACAAGTTTAAACCATGTGAATTTTTAAGTTTTAGCGGCAATTACGTTATTTAATTAAATTATTTTTATAGATAAATTAAATTAATTAATTATTTTTCTGTATTTGTTACATTAAATTAATTACATAATTTTTCTGAATTTTTTATATTAAATTAATTATATTATTTTTCTGAATTTTTTAAATGAATTACATTATTTTTTTGAATTTTTGAATTTTTATTTTTATTTAATTGCATTATTTTCCGGTATTAAATTAATTACACTATTTTTTTGAATTTTTAAATTAATTATATCATTTTTCTAAATTAATTATATTATTTTTCTGAATTTTTAAAATTAATTATATTATTTTTCTAAAATTTTAAATTAATTATTTTATTTTATTATTTTTTGTAATTTTTTAATTATTTTCTGAACCGAGAATACTTACACAGATGACATATATTTAATAAAAGGAAAAAAAATCAAAAATAAAATTCACGTCAACATTTAACTGGCGCATATTAACAGAGGGTATAAAATATCAATTTTGACGAGTAAAAAAATTATTATGGTTCTTTTTTTCGTTAGAAGTATAAAATGTTAATTTCGGTCGAATATGGGTATAAAATATCATTACCTCCAGAAAAAAAAAACAAAAAAAAAGAAAAGAAAAAGAGAACGCCAGTGCACGTTCTTGTGTCATACCACGCTGGGAAAATGAACTTGTGACAAAAGAGGAGAGCCTTTTTTTTTCTGAAAAGAAAGGAGTGTTTTTGGTAGGATGATTTGGATAAAGTAAAAAAGTAAAAGTTAATAATTTAGAAGTTGAAACTTGAAATGGAGTGAAATTGACCCAATTAATTGCATCTTGTATGCACATTGACCTATGGGCTTAATTAGTGAAAGGATTTTAAATAAAATTAGCATTTAATTATTATCTTTTACTTACTACTATAAATATCATAAAATATTTGGCATAGCTAAATTAAGTTGAATAGTTGATAGCTAAAATGACTCTTACAATTAAAAAGTACATTTATTTATTTATTCACTAGAAATAACTACTTATAATTCTACTAAATTATTTGTTGAGTAAGGAGTAATTTAAGATTTATACCCTTAACCTAATTAGTATTATTACCGTAATTGTGAATACTTTACCTCCTATCTAATTGATCCGTGCGAATAAATTTTATTTCCATTTTTATCGATAGAATTAACTATAATTATCCCTCACTAACGGTAGTTACTTAAAACCCATAGGATAAGATAAACTTGTTTTAATTATCTAGACGTGTATATGATTTATTTCCTTAATAACCCTTTGGTGTAATTGCTAATTACAATATTGCCCAAAATGATAGACCTAACGCTATCGATATCCTTTTCTTGGTCTATTTAAGCAACTCTGATTTCCACGACTAGCACCACACCCTCACTCCTCACCCTCTCTCCAGCCTGTGTTGTTGTGTGTCTTTCTTTCTGTTATGGGCTTCTTCTTCTCCTTACACTGACATTATCCTAAAAAACACTAAGAAGAAGAAAACACACCCAAAAAAGAGAGAAATGGCTGCTAATTCCAATTCCAATCCCAATCTCAGCATTCAAGAGGAGAAACTGGCAGATTTTGAGCCCATAACCAAGCCCAAGAGGAACAAATATGCTTTTGCTTGTGCCATCTTAGCCTCCATGACCTCTGTATTACTTGGCTATGGTAATTAATTTCTAGCCAACAAAAAAAAAGCTCTTAATTTCTCAAACACTTTGTATTGTGTCTACTTTCATTTTTATTTTCAAAATTAGAGTTCACCTTCTTGATTCATATAATAAATGTCATTTTGGAGAATAAATTTTGTTTCAAAATATCTGTCATTTTAGAAAATTAAGGATTGATTATTTACCATTTTTCCAATATTGATAATAAATTAAGTGGGTAATTTAGCTGATTTATCATGTTTTTCACTATATGTTAGATTGATTGATGATTTTATTGTGATTTATTTGCATAAGTCTTAAAAGATAGATAGTAGAGCATATGCTAATAATTAATTATATTTTCTGTTATTAGATGAGTCTAGTTATTACATTTTGTGACCTGTAGACAAACTCATTGCATTTTGTTTCTTTTTATTTTTGTCTGTAAATTTCTTCATGTTTAATTGCATTAATAAAAAGAATTTTGTCCCTTTTTCCAAAATTTCTCTATTTGTTTGTGATATTCTTATGTTAGGGGTGAGGGTAATTCTGTCAATGGAGGTGCTGACGTGGATGATGTGCTTGCTCCTAAATCACCTGTAAAGCGTCAGAGGGGTCTGTGACGTAGAAGCTCCGACGATCAAGTCAGTATCGTGGAGAGTATGAGTACTAAAGGGAGAGATACCAGAATAGTTATCGCATTTGCAGTGTGAGCTCTGATTCTGTTTGCGTTGTGTATGCGTGTATATGTTTGTCCTCCTTCCTCAATGAGAGGAGGGAGTATTTATACCTCCTCTTAGTTTGGTTTCCTGAGTCAAGTGGGGCCCTGGGTCAGAGTAGGCGTGGTCTAGGGCGGTGGCATTAAATGCCATCCCCTCCACATTAAATGTCAACCCAACCGCCTAAGATATTCTTGCGCTGGTGTTCTAAAGTCCGCATTAAATGTCATCACCTCTGCATTAAATGTTACTCAGGAGGTGGTGATTACCCTCGATTTATGTGTGCCACTAAACTCGGGCTGGATACCGTCATCCGATTTTCATCCCTACCCCGGTAGGATGTTTGACCTAGTATCCACGTCTTGGATCGTGGATGCAACCTCGACGGATGTTGGCCCCGTTAGCATTATGTATCTAATAGCGTCCCCTCAGGGAGATGTCAGTAAGATATTGATCCGGTCCACATGGTCGGAACCAGTGGAGACTAAGTCAAATGACCCTAAAATCACCTTAATATTCTTGTCATTTCATCATGTATTCTTCTCTTGTGTTTAATTTCACTTGTATTTTTCTCTTCCACTTGTGTCTGGTGTCTTTTCTGTTAATAATTGCAGGTAATGTTTTTTTATTTTATTTTTTCCGTGTCTATTAGTCTTTTGATTGATGCATTGTTTTCTTTTGTACATGCTTGATTGAAGTTAATAATTAGATGTAAATTAAATTAATTAATCTTAATTAACGTTTTTGGGTGTAGACATTGCAGTGATGACTATGAGTGGAGCTTCTCCGTACATCAAGGAAGACCTGAAGATCAGCGATGTGCAAGTGGAAATCTTAGCCGGAACATTTAACATATTCTCTAATTTTGGGTCGGCCACGGCAGGTCGGACTTCCGACTGGATTGGTCGGCGGTACACGATAATGGTGGCTGGAGCCATATTTTTCGTTGGAGCTCTGCTCATGGGTTTTGCGACGAATTTCACTTTCCTAATGGTTGCTCGGTTTGTTGCCGGTGTCGGCGTCGGCTATGCTCTTATGATCGCTCCAGTGTATACCGCCGAAATCTCCCCTGCTTCTTCTCGTGGATTTCTCACCTCATTCACTGAAGTATGGAACATTAACATTTTTTTCATAACGTTTAGTTAAATTTTTTCCCATCTTAATTTTAAGAATATTTATTAGAAATAATAAAAATAAATAAAATAATCTAATTTTGGTAGCTTTACTGACATCCTAAAAAAGTGCCGTAGTCAAATTCTTAGAATTTGATGGTAATAATATGACACAATTCTTTAAAAAAAAAAGAGTTAGTATTAAAATTGAGAATCTGTTTTTTTTTTTCTTCTGTTAACTCGAATATTCTCTTATCCTTAAAAATTAATTTCGTTTAAATATTTTCAAAATTCTGAAGAATATGACTATTAATTTTTTCAAAAACTCGAATTTGATAATAATTTAATGAATAAATTATCTTTCACTGTAATTAAAAAAAGGAGAGCAACAATAATACTTTTAGGTTCTTTAATAATTACCATATAATTGATAGTGATTTTTACTCTCTTTTTGTGTGTGTGGTTGCAGGTGTTTATCAATGGTGGGATCTTACTTGGATATGTATCCAATTATGCATTTCGGAGGCTCCCACTCCAGCTCGGCTGGAGATTCATGCTCGGAATCGGCGCAATCCCTGCTGTTTTCCTCGCCGTCATCGTTTTAGCCATGCCGGAATCACCTCGTTGGCTAGTCATGCAAGGTCGCCTCGGCGATGCCCGCAAGGTGCTCGACAAAACGTCTGACTCAATAGAAGAAGCCCAGGAGAGGCTCGCCGACATTAAAGAAGCCGCTGGAATCCCCCAAGAGTGCAACGACAACGTCGTTGAGGTCCGAAAACAGAGCCACGGAGAAGGCGTGTGGCGTGAGCTCTTCCTCCACCCAACCCCCGCCGTCCGCCACATCCTGCTCTGCGGCATCGGGATCCACTTCTTCCAGCAAATCACCGGCATAGAAGCCGTCTTTTTGTACAGCCCGAGGATTTTCGAAAAAGCAGGGATCCATTCTGATGACAAGAAGCTACTCGCCACCATAGGCGTTGGATTAGTCAAAACAATGTTCATCCTGGTAGCTACTTTCATGCTCGACAGAGTCGGGCGACGGCCGTTGCTTCTCAGCAGCGTCGCCGGGATGATACTTTCGCTCTTCAGCCTTGGATTTTCTTTAACGATTATTAATCATTCAGACGAGACGGTACGTTGGGCCGTCGCGCTGTGCATCGCGATGGTTCTTGCTTACATGGCGTTCTTTTCGATTGGGATGGGGTCCATCACTTGGGTTTACAGCAGTGAAATTTTCCCGTTACGGTTGAGAGCGCAAGGGACGAGTATCGGCGTCGCGGTAAATCGGTTGACGAATGGGGTGATTTCTATGACATTTATATCTCTCTACAAAAGAATTACCGTCGGTGGGGCATTTTGTCTGTTTGGGTCAATTGCTTGCGTGGGATGGTTGTTCTTTTTTACGTTTTACCCCGAGACGAGAGGAAGAACATTGGAGGATATGGAGGTCCTTTTTGGTCATTTCATTAAGTGGAGATCTGTTTTGAAGGATGAGAACAAGAAGAAAGAACAAGAAGTCAATGGTGAAAGCAATGGTCAAATCCAGACAGGGAGTAGAAATTAAGAATCGTGTGTGTTTTTTACTATTTCTATATATATATACAGTTAAACCTCGATAAATGAATGCTCTTGGGACCAGCAAAAAATATTCGTTTAGTGAGTTTATTTACTTATCGATAAATGAATATATTATTCATTTATCGATAAATGAATTTTTATTCATTTAGATAGTATTTTTACATTTTTATTTTTTCGTATGATTATTTATTTTACATTTAATGTACAAATACGTATATAGACTATGTACATGCATCATGTACTTATACGTATATAGACTATGTATATAGTTTGCACTAGAAAAAGTCGCAGATGTGATGCATTTTGGTGGAAGGAAAAAACAAACAACTTTAGACGCTTTTTTTGTGAAGAAATGACTTCTTGTATGAACATTGTTGATTGGAAGAAATATTTTTGTTTTTAGGATAAATAAATAAATAAATATATATATATATATATATCTTATGAATTTTAATGATTATTCATTTATATTTACATGGGGTCTTTAAGGATTCAAAAAAAATTATTCGTTAATGCATTTAGCGAGGTTATTCATTTAGCCCATTTGCCCAAGTCGGGACCGGAGAAAATTATTCATTTGGCGAGGTTATTCGTTTATCGGACATTCATTTATCGAGGTTTAACTGTATATGTTTGGCTGAAATTAAGAAATTAGGTTAGTCTTTTTTCCTTGATTTGGCTGGAATATTAGGTTAATGCCAGAGATTTGGCTGGAATATTATGTGGTCGGCTCACGTCTTAGGTGTGCACACGAATCTTTTAAAAGGATGCCTGATATATTCAACTATGTACTTGAAACAAAATCGAATACTATAAACAAAATTGTTAGGTTAATAATGCAAACTCAATCTTTTGTGGATTGTTCGGCAGAATTCCAGTGCTCTAACAGCATCTTTTCTGTCAATAATATAGTAGAAGAATTTTTTAGTATTAATCGAGTAGTGTAAGGCGTTTTACCAACTGGAAATAAATACTTCAAACTCAGTGAACTGTTAGCCAATATGACTTCTAACAAACTTTAGTAAAGCCTCTCATATTATAAGCTCGGCACAGGAAATGCAAGGAATTTAAAGTAGAATATGCTTCATGCAATGGTTCAAGCGTTGTAATAATATAGCAAAACAAAACAAAAAGAACAGAAATGGACCTGCCATGTCAATTCCTACGGCACTAATCATGTACGGCCTAGTTCCAAGCTTGGACATGCACTCAGCAATGTTCCTCGCCACGCCTCCTAAATTCCTAATACATAATGGACCTGAACAAAGTTAATCCCTTAATGTAAGCATCATTTGAAGAATAAACCCAAAAAAAAACCAATATTTAAACGTAAAATACTTGTAATTCATCAGTACTGTCCCATTATTTTGAAATTTTCTATAATCAAAGAAAACATGGGAATGATTTCATCAAATTACACAAGAATTTCATCAGTATTGCAAACTATAACCTCAAACCATACCTTGCCAGGAGTGGTGCTTCTAGCAGACGGAATAATTGAAGGCGTAGCATGAATATCCAATACCATCCCCCCAACATCAACTGGATCTGCTTCCTCCATTGTTGCTTCTCCAACTTTTAGGGAAACCTTAGAAGTGTACAATTATGAGTATCGCATGAAGAACAGATGATTCATCTCGAATGAGAACGAATGTAAGAAGAGAAATCTAACTGGGTTACTAACCTTATTAGCTTCTAATGGCTGCAAATTATGACCAGAAATGTTATCAGTGTTTTCCATCTTCACTCTCTTTGATGCCTGCGAGCTCGTCTGATACAGAGAGAAGTTTGCGTCTTTTTCGACAAAAACAAAAATAAGGTAACAAAAAAAATGGATCATTTTTACTGATCATTTATGGACTGGGCCATGTTTCCTGTTATTGTACTTTTGGTCTGCAATTTGGGGTGACAAGGCCCAACCCGTATTAGTCTTGGATCTGCCTCATTTTATGTGGGCCATGTGGTTGGATTTGTCAGTTTTCTGTTTCCTACTGTAATTCTAAAATATTGCCTTAAAAAACATTGAAAATTATTGAATTTTTATGTTTATTTAACGTATTAATTTTGTTAAATGAACATACCAGGAAAAAAAAACTTATAAGGGTAATTTTGACATCATACAGTATAACTTTTATGTTATGTCAAGCGATATATATACTATTTTATCTCGTCATTTTAGTGTGACTGTATACCGTATATATCAAATACAAATTAATTTATACGTTTATTTAATTTCAAGTTAATTATTGAATCTTATTATTGAGTGTATTGAGCCTACATCCTTACAAATTTTCTTTTTTTGATATTTTCGAGTATCTTCTTTATCCCTTTTAAATATGAGATTAATCTAGTTGAATGTTTTTTAGATACGAGCTTATTCGAAGAACACATACTATTAACAAAAAGTGAGAAAAATAGGAACACGTGAAAGGATAGAACCAAATCATATGGCACTCATTAAAATCCTTAGCCCTTTATCTCTAAAACGAACGCCTATATATCATAATTCCCACATTGAATAGGAAATAGGGAGATGAAATAATTGATACTTTAGATTCGCACCCAGAAAAGGTTCACACCAACAACATTTTATTAATCTGCAGCCGCACACGTTTCGAACAGTTACACGATTTTTCAATGATTAAAAAGAGAAATTGAGTTTGGTTTGATCCTCCAAAAGCTACCTTTGGCTCTCTATTCCGGCTCATGTGGGCACTTTTTCTTTTGGGACCTTTATTCGGCGTCTGGATTTCCTAGTTAAATTCGTTAGTATATTCTGTAGTGCGATAGGACATTCCATTCTACACACGTGATCTGATCAATATTTTAATACGAGAGTTTTAGTTTAATTAATGTTTTAGTTCCCACTTTCATGCTAATTGCATGAAACTCCTATTGGCATTTCAGCGGAGGACAGATTAAAAACTGTTTAAGATGGATCTTTTGGCATGTAACTTATGTGTTGTGTTGTGTTGTGTCGATGGTAAAATATCAATAAAATTTGAGAGAGATAAGAGATGTGTTTCTTCCTTTCCTTTAATTATAAGGTGAATCCATCTTCAAACTTCAAACTATTAATAGGTTTCATTTTCAATAAACAACGGGACAAAAAAGCTAGACATACACAAATATTAGTTGGTATAAAAATTCACTCGTTGTGATTTTTTCCGTTTTAATATAAGGTAAATTTGTAGATAAATTTGATAAAAAATATCATTAAATTACAAACTTATTGATTGCATCCAGTATTTTTTTATTAAAAAAAAGGTATTACTTTATTCAAATTCTAATTTTTTTTAATAATTTTTAAGGTCTAATTAACTTTTAGGATTACTATATAAATTTAAAATTTATATAGTTCTTTTATTAAATATTTATTGGTAATGAAACTATTATAGAGCAAGTCATTTAAAATGTGAAAAACATCATCTATAATTGTGATAGTAATGAATTGTAACAAATTCATATATGTATAAAACTTTATAATATATTTATAATAAATACTAATTTATTTAGTTTTGTAAAATAAATTTTAGCTCCGTTAATAAATATTTACATGAGTATTTTACGAAATCTATTAGTATGTGTATCTTTTCGTCCATAACTTATGTGTTGTGTTGTGTTGGTAAAATATCAATAAAAATTTAAATTCAAGTATCTTCTTCACCTGTAAAAACAAATATTTAAAATGAATTAAATTTATGAATTCACCGTGAATGCCGTTTGATTTAATCAAAATTTTACGTGCATTTACGCATTCATCGTTGAACCGCGTTAATTTTGATCATCTTATTTTATCTGACTTAAACTGAGTGATTATAGTATCTTTTTGTTTGGAAAATCATTCTTTCTATATTTTTCGTTGACGAAACTCCAAATTCACATGAGTAAGAAGAGAAACGATATTCCCTTGTAAATTTCAGGTTAGAATGAGCATTCGCAAGGTGCAAGTTATAATGTTGCGAAAAAACTATAGCCACTGGTAATTGGGATTGTGATTCTGTGAAAGGGAACTTGCCAAGCGGACCGGATGATCACGATTAGCGGACTTGAAGGACTGGTCCTGCCCACTTTTAGGATGAGCCACAAATTCTGGTTGAATTAGGCCAAAATGGCATTGACGCATATGATAAGTGTCGTAATTGTGACGAAGCGACCGGGCTGCTGCTCTTCTAGTTTGTATTCATTTTCTTGGATTTCGTAGACGAGGTGATATTGCTCATCAAAATAATACTCATTGATGACTCAACAAGAACGGATGGGCTCAAGTAGTTTAATTTGGTGAAGAATTGTAGCCATATACGTAATCATAGTCCTAATCTTGTTTGACAAAATGGACTAGTAATTAAGAATTTAATCGAATGTTACTGGAATATGAAGCGGTGGCAAAATAGCATGGTCCGTTATCGTGATTACCCCACGCATGCCTACATGTAGTATCGCAATAGCCATAGCCATACCCATTGGCAATATGTAGCTTGTTGACCTAAAATTACAACATCTCTCTGTACTCTCTTACAAAGCCAATTTCCAAAGGAAGCCTTCGATGCCACGGCTTAAGGTGGTGATGAGGCTAGTTGGGCTTTCGCTTTTAGGAGATTCTAACGCTTAAAAACAAGAGAAAAAATGCCAAAGCAAAGGCGCAGTCACTATATTTACTTGTACATCACATGTATCTTGATGATCTCAAAATGGTCCCCTAAATAGAGTCCAATTAATGTTTTCCCCAGTTGTTTTGGATTTTTTGCAAAATGTCACTTTTCATTTTTTTTAAAATAAAGAAAGGTAAAATTAAATGCATAGACCTTCTTGATAAAAAAAATAATTATAGCATTAATTTTGTACTAAAATTAATTATATTATAGCTAGGAAATCTATATTAAATTGTAGGATGATGAGAGAGAGATGGTGGTGAGATGGAATTCAGACATCCATGCCCCCCATGTCCCGCAACACCTTACATAGACTTAAGGCCTGAGTCAAGAATGAACATATACATCTTTGATAAAGACATTGCCAAAACTTGGGTGTATTTTAATTTTTAAAACTTTGATTACATAGCCTCTTATGTGTCTATACGGCCTCAAACGTACATCCTTCATGTCTTATGTGTCTATCTTAATAAATCTTCAAATCATGAAATTGTGTTGTTAGCTGTTCTTAAATACCAAGTCATTTTTACAATTACTTCCTAAACCACGTGGGCCAACTATACGTGTCAATCGATCGACTTCTGCTTGCAAATTAATAATCATTAATAACAATTTGCATTGCTGGACTCTAATTAATGCAAACTTATTCTAACTATCGCATGATTTTGAAAATTAATTTCCTGCCTCTTGATCAGGAGACAAAACGCCCCTTTTAATGACATTAGTTGACTTTCTTACTACGTTAATATACTCCAACATTAACTTTATTATTATTGCGTATTTGATTCAAATCATTATCCATATGAGTATTAACTTACTCACAAGGAAGAAATAGTTTTATTTTTTGCCCGGCTGGCCTGTATAACAAGAAAGCCAGTTTAGAACAAAGGCCTGCTAAAGAGCTCTAATCATAAGCCGACACTTGTCGTCTACGGACTGAAGTTGCGGTTCTATTCGGTTTTATAACTTCTGTGGCGCGAAATGGCGCCACATTTTCAATGGATGATCAATACTGCAAATTGCAAAATTCAAAAGCACGTGAGCAAGACCAAACCTCAGCTCCTAATTCCCATCGTGCTATGTTTCAAACTTTTCAAAGCAGTGGGGTCACAATTTAAAACTTTAAACCGACCTTTTTATTTTATTCTTTTTATTCGAATCCTTACTAATTGATACTTTTATTATCAACAAAATAATAAATAAATTACATATTCATCAGCTTAAAAAAATATTTGTTCCACGTCCTTACCTTTAATTGAAAATTATTTATAAATTAATTAATGTTTGTATATATAAATGAAATTTTTATTTTATTTAAATAATAAAATAAATAAATAAATAAAGTAATTAATGTTTGTGTCGTGTGCTTTGGAAGGTAGTTCCACTTCCATCCCTAATTCTCATCTCAATTCAACGGATTCTTATAATTAAAAGTTAAAACTGTAATTAGTCCTTAAAATAAGAAGAGGAAGAAGAAGAAAACTTTGCTTGGCACCAAAATATTTTCCTTGTTTTTTAGAAACATTTATTTTATAAAGAAAGTTGGTTTATTTTACATTCATTAGATAGATAAATTCCATAGATTATACTCACTCTGGTTTTTATTAATTGACTTTTTAAAATGGTAATATTCAGTAACATTCAGTAGGAAAATGACAGTTAATTGAGACCGGAGGAGGGAGTATATTACATACGTTTATTTTAATCCCACTCTCCTAAACCTAAATAACGTACTTTTTTTCATGTTTTTAAACTCGTCTTTTTCTTTTATTTATCGTTATTTAAAATCAGTACAATCAATCTAAATCATCTAAATGGACTAATGCAGTAGTCTAAATCATTGCATTTAAATAGAAGTTTGACGTTCTTCATCTAATTTAGTTTTTTTCTTTTGGTTAATTGTTGGATTGAATAAAACCAACTGAAATGGAATCACTTTATAAAACCTTTTTTTCTAATTTTAAGCTTTTGTCAAATTAATTACGTTTTATAATAGTAGAAAATTAAAAATAATGATCTTTCATCTTATTTTATTTCACATTGTTTCATTTTTTTCTCTTAATTTCCACTCAAATTACCACGTCATCATCCAATTGGTTTGATGCATAATTTTTTTTTGTCATTTGTATAAAATATATACTTCGAAATTCATAAAAAAACGACAATTATTAAAAGATTGAGGGAGTATAAAATAGGTTATGTTGTACACAGCTGTATCATATATGATAAATCCAAGATTGATGCGAACTTTGAAAGAGACTTGGACGGATGTTCACACTCTTTCCCTTTAATTTTTTTATAATTATTATTATATATAATCATGTTGTTTCAGAAAGATGCATGTATGTATATTTTTCCTCTATTTTACTCTCTTTCTCATTTCTTTTAAAGGATTCTATGCATAATATTATTTATTTTTTACTAACTCCGAGTTTCTACTTGACCAAATTCATAACTTCAAGAAATCGGATACAATTATTTTTTGTAACGGTAAAAATGCTCCATGTGGGTAATTTTTTCGTATACAATAATAATTAAATTTATATTTTTATCTAAAAAAATAAAAATAACAAATAACAATCATTTACACCAATCATGTACATAAAAAAAACTCTAATTTACTGAAGTTATTTACCCCATTGGTAGAGATTGTTAGTGAAATTTACCCCATTAATATTAGAATTAAAGATTTCATTTAAAATATACTATTATTGTTGCTAAATGTACACACGTGTAGTATTTCACAACAGAGACACTCAGACACGAGTCAACGTACCCATTTACGGACAAAACAAAAGTCATCGGAAACAAAAAGATATTACAATATATTTTATTTTTATACTTAGAGAATCTTTTTAGCATCTGTATCTTGCCAAATTATAGTAATTAGTAAGTAACAGGCTACAGACAGCTATTGTAGAGAGTCCACTTGCCAACTTGCGCAGCTGTGTCTAAGAAATTGAAATCGAGCTAATTATTGATTTTGTGTATTTTCTAAGAGTGTTAAAATGGATCTGATTCGTTGGGTCCGTACTCAATCCATTTAAGACGGCCTAAATAATTTTTAACATCTTTTTTCACTGTCCGATACGTGAACGAAATGTACAAGCTATTGTTTGAAATTTTGAATGAACCTGTAGTGACTCAACAATACAAGTTGAAGATTCACCACGAAAGTCTCCCATAAGAGATTAAAATAATTTAAATTGACTATTTTTTAAGGTTATCCTTATCGGAAAATTGATTACCCATATTTCTGGGGAAGTTGATTGTCGAATTCAGATCTTTCAACGGTGATAGACATGGATACCAATAATGTCAAATTATTGACCCTTTAAGTCAACAATACGATTTTTATATAATTCTTAATTTAAACAATTTCTCGATGTGGGCGTCGTGAGAACGTTTTCTCTCTTGAAAATTAGTTCCAGTCTAGCTGTCCTCTCGATGCACTGATAGTCTACTAATTTCCAGTAGGAGGAAAGAGAAGAAAAAAATGAAGTGTATTTCAAGATGAATAAAGAAAAACAGTGACACTGACTATGAGATGGATATATTGACGGATCATCAACCGTCTTTCTTGACCCGAAGAAAGTTTTGATTTTTGAAGATGGGAGTGACGTTTTATATGAGAGAGACTTTGCAAGCCACTTTTGGACAAATGAGGACCGGGATAATTTGTATCATGCGCGCCCTTATTTTGCTTTAGAAAAAAAACTTCTTTCAAATTATTTTTTCTCGTTGACTTTTATTTTTATTTTTTATAAGCGTCTCGTTGACTGGGATGACTTCAAGTTTTATTTTGTAATTTTCTTTTAACAAGATGGATTAGTTATTGTATATAAATTTTCTGTTTAATATTTTATAATATATTTATAAAAAAAATTTAACAATAATTAATTATTTTTCCACAATTTTCTATTTTCATATTTTTTTTTCGTTTTTATATTATATTATTTAAAATTATTTTTATCACATACTTAAATCTACTAATTTATGACATGAGGTTGTGCTGCGTGATGTTTTTATGATGTAAGGTTATGGGTTCGATCTCTAGTATTGTAATGATGATTAATAATATAACCAATCTTTTTATGAGAGTCTCTATTTCCCCATCATAATAGTTTATTTCTACACCATAAATTGAATTTATTATTTTTTTTGTCATTTTTACTCATAAATTTGAATGGGTAAAGAATAGTTTTTTTATTATTTTTTTTCTTTTATCTCACATTTTTTAAAAACAAAAGATACTACAATAAAAATATTAATTTAAGACTGAGATAAATTAAGTTTTGCAGTATGGAAATCAACACTTATGGTATGAAAATAGTGGCTCCCTTTTTTATTACTACTAATTTATTACTTTTTTATAATTTTTTTAATATTAGATGATTTTTAATTTAACTAACAGAAAAAGAAACAAAACTAATTGTATTAGTTGAAAATTGAGTATTTGAATGTCAAAATGTTTAAGGGTGTAAAATATTGGGTGTCAAAGTGTCTGATGATTTCGTACGTACAAAACTTCCTTCCTACCGTTGTGTTTTCAAAATGGGTCTCGAAAAAAACAAGAGAGTGAATTGTATTATTCCAATAGGTTCAGGCATCCAGCTTATTGGGGTAATGCAGAGGCAGATGCTCATACTACGGCGATTCTTTTGCTCTGGTTCTGTGCTGTGTAGTGTCGTTTCCGCTGTTTCCAGTTTCTTTCTTTCTGCACGTTCTTGGGTGAAAATCAACTTGTGATAAACGAGGAGAGCCTATTTTTTCTTTTTTGTTGAAAAAAAGATAATTTGGATAAAGTAAAAAAGTAGAAGTTGAAACTTGAAATGGACTGGAATTGACCCAATTAATTGCATCTTGTATGCCCATTGACTCGTGGGCTTAATTAGTGAAAGGATTTTAAATAAAATTAGCATTTTTAAATTATATTTTTTTTACTTACTACTATAAATATCATAAAATATTTGTACAATTAAAAAGTACATTTATTTATTTATTCATTAGAAATAAATACTTTAATTCTACTAAATTAGTTAACGAGTAATTTAAGATTTATATCCTTAACCTAATTAGTATTATTACCGTAAATCCAGTTGATTCGTGCGAACAATTTTTATTTCCATTTTTACCGATAGAATTAACTATAATTATCCCTCATTAACGGTACTTACTTAAAACCCATAGGATAAGATAAAATTGTTTTAATTATTTAGACGTGTATATGATTTATTTCCTTAATAACCCTTTGGTGTAATTGCTAATTACAATATTGCCCAAATGGTAGACCTCAACGCCATCGATATCCCTTTCTTGGTCTATTTAAGCGACTCTGATTTCCACGACTAGCACCACACCCTCACTCCTCACCCTCTCTCTCCAGCCTGTGTTGTTGTGTGTCTTTCTTTCTGTTATGGGCTTCTTCTTCTCCTTACACTGACATTATCCTAAAACAACACTAACCTCAATTAACACAAAAAAGGAAGGAAAGAAGAAGAAAACACACCCAAAAAAGAGAGAAATGGCTGCTAATTCCAATCCCAATCCCAATCTCAGCATTCAAGAGGAGAAACTGGCAGATTTTGAGCCCATGACCAAGCCCAAGAGGAACAAATATGCTTTTGCTTGTGCCATCTTAGCCTCCATGACCTCTGTATTACTTGGCTATGGTAATTAATTCCTCAAACACTTTGTATTGTGTCTACTTTCATTTTTATTTTCAAAATTAGAGTTCACCTTCTTGATTCATATAATATAAGTCATTTTAGAAAATTAAGGATTGATTATTTACCATTTTTCCAATATTGATGATAAGTTAAGTGGGTAATTTAGCTGATTTATCATGTTTTTCACTATATGTTAGATTGATTAATGATTTTATTGTGATTTATTTGCACAAGTCTTAAAAGATAGATAGTAGAGCACATGCTAATAATTAATTATATTTTCTGTACTTATCATATTGGTTATTAGATGAGTCTAGTTAATTACATTTTGTGGCATGTAGACTTTTGTCTGTAAATTTATTCGTGTTTAATTGCATTAATAAGAAGAATTCTGTCGCTATTTCCAAAATTTCTCTGTTTGTTTGTGTTTAATTTCACTTGTATTTTTGCCTTCCACTTGTGTCTGGTGTCTTTTCTGTTAATAATTTCAGGTAATGTTTTTTTATTTTATTTTTTCTGTGTCTATTAAATTAATTAATCTTATTTTTGGGTGTAGACATTGGAGTGATGAGTGGAGCTTCTCTGTACATCAAGGAAGACCTGAAGATCAGCGATGTGCAAGTGGAAGTCTTAGCCGGAACACTTAACATATACTCTCTATTCGGGTCGGCCGCGGCAGGTCGAACTTCTGACTGGATTGGTCGGCGGTACACGATAGTGGTAGCTGGAGCCATATTCTTCGTCGGAGCTCTGCTCATGGGTTTTGCGACGAATTATGCTTTCCTAATGGTTGCTCGGTTTGTTGCCGGTGTCGGCGTCGGCTATGCTCTTATGATCGCTCCGGTGTATACCGCCGAAGTCTCCCCTGCTTCTTCTCGTGGATTTCTCACCTCATTCCCTGAAGTATGTATGGAACATAACATTTTTTTCATAACGTTTCCCGTCTTAATTTTAAGAATATTTATTAGAAATAATAAAGTAAATAAATAAAATAATCTAATTTTGGTAGCTTTACTGACATCCTAAAAAAGTGCCGTAGTCAAATTCTAAGATGGTAATATAATGACACAATTCTTTCAAAAAAGAGTTAGTATCAAATTGAGAATTTCTTTTTCTGTTAATTCGAATATTTTCTTACAGTTAGAAATTAATTTCGTTTGAATATTTTCAAAATTCCAAAGAATATGATTCTAATTTTTTTTCTTCAAAAACTCGAATTTTATAATAATTTAATGAATAAATTATCTTTCACTGTAATTAAAAAAAGGAGAGCAACAATAATACTTTTAGGTTCTTTAATAATTACCATATAATTGATAGTGATTTTTACTCTCTTTTTGTGTGTGTGGTTGCAGGTGTTTATCAATGGTGGGATCTTACTTGGATATGTATCCAATTATGCATTTCGGAGGCTCCCACTCCAGCTCGGCTGGAGATTCATGCTCGGAATCGGCGCAATCCCTGCTGTTTTCCTCGCCGTCATCGTTTTAGCCATGCCGGAATCACCTCGTTGGCTAGTCATGCAAGGTCGCCTCGGCGATGCCCGCAAGGTGCTCGACAAAACGTCTGACTCAAAAGAAGAAGCCCAGGAGAGGCTCGCTGACATTAAAGAAGCCGCCGGAATCCCCCAAGAGTGCACCGACGACGTCGTTGAGGTCCGAAAACAGAGCCACGGAGAAGGCGTGTGGCGTGAGCTCTTCCTCCACCCAACCCCCGCCGTCCGCCACATCCTGCTCTGCGGCATCGGGATCCACTTCTTCCAGCAAATCACCGGCATAGATGCCGTCGTTTTGTACAGCCCGAGGATTTTCGAAAAAGCAGGGATCCATTCTGATGACAAGAAGCTACTCGCCACCATAGCCGTTGGATTAGTCAAAACCATATTCATCCTGGTAGCTACTTTCATGCTCGACAGAGTCGGGCGACGGCCGTTGCTTCTCAGCAGCGTCGCCGGGATGATACTTTCGCTCTTCACTCTTGGATTTTCTTTAACGATTATTGATCATTCAGACGAGACGGTACGTTGGGCCGTCGCGCTGTGCATCGCGATGGTTCTTGCTTACGTGGCGTTCTTTTCGATTGGGATGGGGCCCATCACTTGGGTTTACAGCAGTGAAATTTTCCCGTTACGGTTGAGAGCGCAAGGGACGAGTATCGGCGTCGCGGTAAATCGGACGACGAGTGGGGTGATTTCTACGACATTTATATCTCTCTACAAAGGAATTACCATCGGTGGGGCATTTTGTCTGTTTGGGTCAATTGCTTGCGTGGGGTGGTTGTTCTTTTTTACGTTTTTCCCCGAGACGAGAGGAAGAACATTGGAGGATATGGAGGTCCTTTTTGGTCATTTCATTAAGTGGAGATCTGTTTTGAAGGATGAGGAGAAGAAGAAAGAACAAGAAGTCAATGGTCAAATCCAGATGGGGAGTAGCAATTAAGAATCGTGTGTGTTTTTTACTATTTCTATATATATATTATATATTTGTTTGGCTGAAATCAAGAAATTAGGTTAGTCTTTTTTCCTTGATTTGGCTGGAATATTATGTGGTCGGCTCACGTCACGATTAAATATAGACTAAAGCGACCTTGCATTTCTTTTCTACAAGCAAAAAAACAAAAGAAATTACAAGTCTTTATTGTGTGGATATAATTTCCTCTATTTAATCTCCATCTCATACACATATTGCGCAGACATAGAATTTAATGTTCTGTCTCATCGGCTGTTTTTATATAGAAAATTATATTTTTAAATATGAATTAAGTATTTTGAAAAGAACTCTGTGATTCAGATCGGAGTAAAAAAAACAGAATATATTTAAACCAATTACAAGAATAGTAAGTTCAAGTCACTTGTCACGCATCACATCGTTGAACGGAAATATTCTGACGATAAAATCGCCATGAATCTATGATGATGCAACGGCCGGATTATAATAGTTAGAAGCGTTTGGCGAAATTATTGTGTAAAGGGATCTGTTTTTTGCATTATTGCACAGATGGGTTGTTGCCGTGAGAGGGAGATGGGCAGCAAGAAGTTGAGCACGCTCATGGCTAAACGAAAAATAATACTCTCTCCACACACAATTAAACATCGTTTACTGTTTGGACACGCATATTAAAAAAGCCGAATGACTTACTATTTGACCTAAAATAATTTCGTACTTTTTTTCAGAACGTACGTTAATCCTAACATACGCTCATGACCTAAAAATGCCCCTTACTTTTTCTCGGACGTACGTTAAGGATCTGAATTAGTAAATCATCCGGTTTCCTTAATATACGTGCTCAAATAGTAAAAGACGTTTAATAAAAGAAAGAGGGAGTACAAAGTTTGTCAGAGAATCTGACAGCTCACCAAGTCCAGCTTAACTCTTCCTAAAGCATTTTTCGGACCAGAACCAGAACGCCAAACAGACCCTAAGTATGTGTTTGTGATCAAACCAGCTTTCCCCAACCCAAAACCAATGAGTAGGTGTTTGGTAACACCTACTCAAACAAGAAGCTCAATTTCAAATCCAAGGAAAACCGGTGTTTTGAAGCTGGAGCAAAATGCTCCAGCAACCAAACAAACCAGCAGCTGGTTTGGCTCTCTCTCATTTTTTTTTTTTCCATTTTAATTTAATTTTTTTACTCTATATAATGAACAAAATAAATTAAAAACTATTACAATATAATGTCTATCTCAAGATAATAATTCTAGATCTACTTTTCCTATTTTTATTAATTTTTTAAAAATGAGTTTTATACTCCAACGTTTTCATTTCAACTGTTTTATCAAATACCTCAGCTATCTCATAACACTTTTAAATTTTTTTACCAAACAGCACACTCCGTTTTCCATTTTCCCACAAAACCGAAACGCCAAACAGACCCTAAGAAGTAAAAGAAGGAGAAAGAAAAAAAATCAAATTCAAGCCGGAAAATATGGCTCTACCAACCAACCATTTCTTTTTTCTTGCATTTAACAACTCAAGGTCAAGGATATAATTTCTTTTTATTTTCTCCTTCAAGAAAAAAAAAATCGAAATTAATAATAAAAATAAGATCAATATAAATATTGGACAAAAGTAAACTACACTTTTACAAACCTCACCAGGGATCTCATTCTCATCCCACCGCCACTAGCTTACAAAGAACTCCGTTCTGTAATATCCGCTTTTAGAACCTTTTCTTTTACCTCAGCTCCCTAACGTGGGAATCCCTTGGAAAAAAAATCACCAGTCTAAGAGATCAACTACAAAAATTAGAAGCAAACCATGTACACGTTCACGACAAGCTCTACTCGCTATTTACTTCTCAATGCCCTGCTGCAGATACTGTATTAAGTCATACCCAGCGGTGGTCCACTTATTGTACGCATCGGTGCACAC
The DNA here is from genome assembly GCA_963691705.1 of Viola odorata. Taxonomy (NCBI): domain Eukaryota; kingdom Viridiplantae; phylum Streptophyta; class Magnoliopsida; order Malpighiales; family Violaceae; genus Viola; species Viola odorata. Next base: position 2,116,624 of record OY829544.1, read on the forward strand.
ACGGATCATAAAATTGGCAGCTTCACGCTCGCTCATCTCTGGATGAAATCTCTTGCGAAGATTTCCGATTGGGTCACCCCGACTGAAGCATGGTAACCCGCTGTCCAGCATTAGTAGCACAGTGTTGATTATACCGTCCATGTAACGACGGGCAGCAAGGTAGCCCTTCACACATAGGCTGCAGGAAAAAAAAAACACGAAAGCAAGAACTGAGCATTCGAACTTCTACATGAATAAAAGCTACAAGAGAGTGATCGGAAGAAAAAGATGTCTATACTACCTTACAAATTGAAACCAGGTTTCACTCTTCATGACACCAGAAGGATCTAACAATTGAGTCATCTCATGGCTCAGCTTGAAGTGTGCACTCTCGAAGCGCATGTTCCCACCGGGAGACGTTTCCAAGATGAACCCGAAATCTATATGAACAAGCCGCCCCTCACTGCCATTGATTACTCATGTTAGGGTTGAATATTTGCTTTCAAAGTAAAAAGTCAAAACAAATTGACTTGACTCCCTATTCACTGCAAATTTACAATTACTTCTAGACCAATATAATAAAATTTCTTAGGAACTCTTATCATACTTGTCGAAAAGAAGATTCCCATTGTGTCTATCTTTCGGTTGAAGTAATAGGCTGGCAACTGCATAACCAGCACTACTAACAATGAAGTTCTTGCGTGCAGTTTCAAAACTTGAAGAACCAACAGGCCCAAAGTCCTGTTGAAAAATCTCATACAAACCACCATCTGTTGTTTCACCCATCTGACTTCTGCTCCGTGAGTTCCGCACAACCTGCATGATTTTTCAAATAGCTACTAAGGAAGGAAAACAAGAGTAGAGCACTAAAAATCCTTTTAAACAGGAAGAGATGATTCTACGATACTAGCTTCATTATCCCACACACCAAAAAGAAAGTCTGATCATATTTTTCTAGGTAAGCAAGTTTAGAGAGACCAAACATTAATTGTAAAGCCATAAGTCCCACAGGGCACCCTTTAAGATATTTTGATACTAGTCATGTAGCTAACCATTTGGAAACACCAATCCTACTTTGCATCACTAACATATTCTGTTGTATAAGAGAAACCAACCACATCCGTGGAGCATTCTACCAATGCCACCCTAAATAGGAAATTGCAACCCCTTTTCGATCCAGCATATCCCAAAATGATTTTTGAGTCTAGAGATGAAAACATCACAACTGATCAAAAGTTACAAACTCACCTCAATAATACCTCTCTCCGGGCCAGTTGGGAGAACACCATAAGGAAGCACGTAAAGATCAACTCCCACTGCTTCAAATATGTCTCTGAGAAGTGATATCACTTGAAGGGCAAGAAGGTCTTGTCTACAATCATCTCCCACCTTAAAATGGAAAGAACAACCAGAGTAAAGATATCAATTGATTTAATTTTGGTTTTCAAATTAAGAGGTGATGTTTTTTTGGAAGTGATCTTTAATGTCACTCAAGTCTAGGACATGTAAGGCACAAGTATACCTTGAAAATGCAAGCCTGAGGCTTTATGTCATTGGGATCTCCACCTCGGTCAACCACATCAAATGCTACCAAGATAGGAACTTTAGCAGCAGACTGCAAAGGTATTCCACTGTCCACCCGGAGACCCCTGACTATCTTGTTCGTAGCAGTTGGTAAGTAAAGATCGTCTCCCTCCATTTCAATTTTCTCCAACTCCCTGTATGGCAAATCAGCATCTTCAAACAGCAAGAAAAAGGAAATAGAAAAAAGGAGCTTAAGCATTTCACAATATAATCATGCCTGCGGATTCCAGCTCGGCGTTCTTCCCTTGGAAGTGGTAAGAGAACACCAGAAACAGATGTCACTTTGTCAAAGAAGTCAAATTCCCTTTTAAAGACATCAAGGGCCTTTGGAGAGAAACTGTCAATAATGTGCTGTCGAACAACTGGCAACATTGCTTGAAAGGAACTAGTCTGAAATAACAGTATATACACACATGGTTACCAAGTATGAAATGACAAGTTACGTCAAAAGATCCGTCAATCCATATGACATGAGTGGTCACCAACGAGCTTGTAGCTCAGTGGTACTTTCTAGAAAGTAGGGAGGGCAAAGTCTCAGGGTTCGAATCGCCTTGTCTAAAAAATCATATCTATGTCAAAATAAACAGTTATGACATGCATGGACATGCTATGTGCATGTATGCACAAACCCTATGAAGTAATGCATACATAAGAAAAATAAATATTGATTTTTTTTTCAGTGAAAATGAAATATTGATTACTAGACCATATTCTCCCTTCTTCCAGCTTAACTTTCAAGATTCTTGTTTCCTTTCTGACGCAATGGCAGTTTGCAAATTTGCATGTTAACGAAACACGACATGGAATTGCAAGAGCTTAATTATTTTGTCCCATTCATGTTATCATACATCAATGTTGAAAAGATTAATGATGAAGGTCTAATACTTCTTGCAAAGGTGTATGACGTGTAAACACATGGAAGTCTTTCAATTCAGGAAAAAAACAAAAGCATCCTTTAGTTTTTAATTTGTTCTTATCTTCTCAATATTAAAAGAAAAAAGAAAGAGTGGTTATATTCTGAGAAAAAAATTGATAGAGGTTTGATCCATTATCCAAACAACCCTGGTAATCTGCAACTCACGAGTAACGGGTTTCAATATATCTTAATAGGGAGGACCTTATTTCATTCCAAAAGAAACACTAGTGCACACAAACCTTTGTCGAGGTGGCGTCTTTTTCTGATTCTGGTACAGACGTCTCCCCCTGCATTCATAAACTCACTCTTTAAAGTAAACAAGAAAAACATGTTGAGAATTGTAAATTGTAATACTTGTGTCTTTGCACACCTGTATATGCCATATCAGAATATGGGCAAATATATCACTTCTCTGCGCTGCTCTGAGCAAATAACCTTCCACTAGACCCTGCAAAATCATTTAAGCACAGTGCATTGTAAATTAGAATATAAGAAGTGGTATGATGTACAACAAAGTACTTCCAGTTTGCCTCTTATTGCTCATGTTATGATAAGTTAAGGACCCTAAACAATAGCAACCAAACTCCTTGTCAAACCTCACTTTCCAGGCTGTTATTGATATCAGACTATATTGAACTGAGTCAATGAGCAATTTAAAGTCCCTTTCTGAAATTTCTTATGGAAAAGAACTGTAAAGTGGTAAATAAATAAGCCTCACATAAAACAAAGGAGCCAATTTTTCATAGCCATACTGGTTGGTAAAGAATATCATGAGCAAGTAAATCACCTGACTAGGAAATTCTAATCTCATTTTGACAGGCTATGTCTCATGAAGTTCACTTAGTTTCAAGTTAGTTGAAAGAATTTGGATTTTCGCTTAAGCATTGTACGTGAAACTCTAGTCTAAACCTGCCAAATGTTTGTGCTCATAGATAGCATACCCCTTGATCATATCTCAGAGACTGCACTAGCTGTGGCATGAAAAATGTGACTGCCTCTGGAGGATATGACTCCAAGACTCGAAGAACATATGCCATTACACGGGGATGGCCTTTATACGCAGGAGTTAGGAACTCAAGAGCTTGTGTAATTGAACAAGCAGCCCAGTGTGGCAGTTGTTGCAAAAGCGCTGAATCTTCATCAACAGCCTTTGGTGTGACAAAATATGGCAATGCTTCGGGTATGCATCGGATGTCAAAAATATGTAACTGCCCAGAAAACAACAGTAATAGAAAATTAATAAAATACCATCACTGAGCAAATAATTACAGGAAATCAGTCATCACCCAGAACATTTCAAAAATCAATACTTTGAAATTTTTGTAGTCCAGCTAATAAAGATATGACAATATACCTGAACCAGATGAGTTACTTCAGCTTTCAAAGAAATGTTAGTTGGGAACCTTGAGGCCAACGATAAGGCAATACGAGGATCCACCACGAAGGCAGTCCTCGCATATTCAACCCATTTCTCTGAGCTTATTTTAGGCCGAGATGTATTTTCCCTAAGAATAAATGGAAAAATATACATAAGATTTTAACACTAGCAGTTCGCTCCTCAACCATGCAAAACCTATAAATAATTGTGGAAGAAAATATTACTTTGAGTTCATAGGTTGTGCCCAAACTTCAAGCCTGTCAGCCTCATGCTGGCATAGCATTAAAAGCAACTGCTTCCTTTTTTCTCTTCCCACAGCATAGTTCTCCATCTGGCCCCAGATAGGATGGCATTGGTTGTTCTACGTTACATAATTCATCATATGGTGGAATCAATCAATAGTTTACTTAATCATCAGGAGGATACTGACTATTCAAAAATTACTTGATTATATTAATCAACTGCAGGAACAAGCACCAGAATTTGTACATTTTATACATACAATGACACACCACATATCTCCTTCCATCCCAATTGCTATTCATCCTGCCATTTTGGTATGTCCCGCAAACAGTCCAACTTAACCTTTTCTTTTGAAGTGCACCTCAGGTTTTTATGATACAAATATAACATTTGATGCCGCCTTTACTATACTTCCCATGATACAGTTTTTAGATCAAAGTAGGACCGTCAGAAAGTGATAAGCTTTAATAAAATGTGAAGTGTGAACACAACAGAACCTATTCCCCTGACAAAGAAAGCTGATGCAAGTGTTCTAAAGTGAACTAGTCAAAGTATTGAACAATTTATGGCCACTGATTCACGTGCTGCAAAATATAGTCATCGTACCATGTCAACTAAAGAAGTCCCGTTCTCATTTCCCCATCCTTTCAGATCAGATTGAGGAGCATCTACTCGGTCATAGGAAAGATAGTGAACAAACATAGAGACAGATTGAGCCTCACTCTGGGCGAAATTTAGATTTTTCACTTCATACCACTCAGGCTCAAAAGCAAACCAGCCCAAACAGGCCCTGAAACATTCACAGAAATAGCTTTTCAGTTCTTGAAATACAGAAATGTACAGACTATCATGCTTTGGCCCTATCTTCTTAGATGTCTTACACACACTCTTTAGATCAGTAAATGCTATGAGATACAAAAGCGTAAAATAATATGTCCAGCAAGCAGCAAGTCCAGGACAATAACTTGTACTCACCTATAAATGCGGTCCTCTAGTAGCTGAAGCCCTAATTTGAAATTTCGCAAATTCCCCTGGCAGTGACATGAACAAAACTTCAACCCAAGAAGCATGACTGTGAAAAAGGTACCAGTAGCTGCAGGGTGGCGTGAAAAGTTCTGAAATGATCTTGTAGTCCCTTGTAAGAGCCGGCCAAGGAGCAAGAGTTGTTCGACACTGTTGTGTCTAACTACCTGTGCCATGGCAACGAAGTTATTAGAAGCTGTATGGTTCTGATAATTAGAAGACCATCCCAAACATGCTGAAACATACAAGAGTAGCAATCACTTTCACCTACACATAGCAACAGTCATATACATGCTTCCTATATCAATTTTAAGAAGAAAAAAATAATGCAACACCAATCTATTAGAAGACAACTTGAAGATTCATTAATCTACCCAAGAATGCATTCTAATACTTGTGCACTTGTGTGTGCATATGTGTGGTCATGTGTGTGCATCTGCGCTAAGAATAAATACAAGATGCAATTAACAGAGAATGATTTTGAAGGGTTAAGTAGGTTCTAACCTCAAAGCGATCAATGAAAAATCCTAACCATAACCTATGCGCCATTATTTGTTCAACTGGATCAACATCAGGTTGCGGTTCTGGTTCTGGTTCCCCAGGTGCAAGCTGAGGCTTCAGTTTTGCAGCAGGTCCCGAGTATTTCACTTCACATGCAAATAGGCCTCGTTTTGTATCAATTGTCCATAACCATGCATCAACAAGTTCAGCAAGTACTAGACAACCTAGTTGGGGAGCAGCAGAAACCAACCACGTCCATATAAAAACACCAGTCTCCATGGCATCAGGTGTAGAAATATAAGCCGGACACCAGCAAAGAAGACGTAAAAGTTGTGCAAAGCCCTCTACATTTGATTTTGAATCAGAAGCCTAGCAACAAAATAAAAACAGAAAGAACGATATGAGCCTACAAAAGTAGATAAAACATTGGCCAAAATAGACAACACAATAAGGAGTGTGGTTGTACCAGATTTGATAGAAGTAATGCAGTTGCTTGAGAACAAGTAGTGCGAAAATCTGACTTGTCCACTTCCCCACCTTTCTCTGCAGTACTAACAAAGTGTTGAAGATGATGCACAAACTTATCAAGTAACATCTGATTGAATGAATCATCTTCAGTCTGAGGAGCTTGAGAAAACGCTCCAGATATCAACCTTTGGAGACCACCGCCAAAACCTCTTGGTGTATTGCCTGACTGAAATCCGCCAAAGCTGTTATATAACCTTCTCATGCCAGCAATTTCTCCAGCATGGTTGCACTTAACCGTCGCACTGACTATACCAGTACTGAGCACCTCCAAATTGAAGGCCCCTGTCAATTCCAAGTTTGCTCCAGATGCAGCAGCTGCTGCAGCCATAACAGCAGGAATATTAGCTGTTCGTATGCCTGCCCAATCATTTTTACCAGTGCCAATCCGTATCTCTGTTAAAAGAGAAACCACATCCGTTGTATGTTGTGTTCTCGGCCACGTGTTTGCTTTGCACAGTTTATCCTGAAGTATTTGGGACCGCAAGTTAACAACACTCTGTTAAGAGATGATAGGATGACGAAGTCTAAATAATATCTAAATTACTACATTAAAAAAATTTACAGCACCGTAATTACAATCTAGGAAGCCCAACTAACATGAATTATGTCACTCTGCACAGAGTGAGGCAGCCAACCAATAGTAGCATGGAAGTAACTTACAGTAAGTTTCATAATTCACACAATATTCCGAATAATTAACCCAATAAATTGAAAACTTTGCACAAGTTTCAACAATCAACTATTCACTCATAGAGATATAGCATTAGCAAATAAGAAAACAGTTTTATGAATTGATAAACTCCAATTATCATTCTGACAGTATTTTCAGTTGAAACGAATCTCTATTTCTAAGCTTCTTCACTATTTTGACCTTTGTGGCTTTTAAAAGCTTGAGGTTTTCTGCAGATTTAAGGAAATAAAGACATAGCCAAGAAAACTTAATCTGGCATTAAAACCATAAAGCACGGAATCAACCTGAAGCAGCCCCTGGCTAGTACATGGGGCATATGAGAGTGAGATGCTGATCCATTCCCTAAGCACTTTTTGGTACAAGGAATGAACCGCCGCCACCAAAGCAGGATCACTAATGACAGAGGAAACTGAGTCGTTGTGAACTGAAAATAGCAGCGAATCGAAACAAGATGAATTCCATAGAACCTGCAAACATGAATATCCATTTGTTTCAGTAAAACTAGGCAAATTATGCATCAGAGGAAGATTGAATAGTAAAACAACAGATGTCCAAAAATACTATTACTGGAAGCCAATGAAACTGTTACAAAATTACCTGAGGAAACCTATCTCTAAGCTGTGCCAGCAAGTTCACAGACATATCCCAGATGTGTTCCTCCCTCTGAGACATGCTTTTAATTAGAAAACATGCATGTGTGGAAAGAGTTGATTCTCGAATCTCAGCTCCGTTCCCCGTTTCAGCAATTCGATCTTCCTGAACACACATCAAAGCATCAGCTACATTCAAATAGAATTCAGTGTGCATGCATGAAAGAGTGTCATAGCAAGACGGATCACAAAGGAAATCAATGAATGAAACAACTGTAGAAAGAGACCTAAGACCAATCTTCAATAAAATATTTACAGCATGCTAAATTTGACATTTTGATGAACAAGATAACTGTCAAATAGTGTAAATCTTGTTACTGAACAATGAAAAACAAAAGTAAGGGCATTGCTTGAAATACAATGTAAATCAATACCAGCCACAATACTGCTGCTTCAAATGCTTTCTGGACAACAGCTGTCAGACATTGGAACACGGCTGGCATAAGACTTGGGGTTTTCAGGTACTCAAAAACACAACTGAATGCACTTCTAGTTGGAGTTAAACTAGTGCCACCATTCAGGATACCACCATTGCTGCTGAAACGTATTATCTCTAGAAAAGTAACAGCAAGAAGATATGTTGCCTTCACACCTGAACAAATAGTGACAAACAAAAAGCAAGATGCAAATACAGTAAGAAATCAACAAAAGTGCTGTTTAAGGATCATTAACATGAGAAAGTTACAACAAACAAGATACTAAACCACTAAATGTTCCGCAAGATTGCAGTGCAGTGTCAACTTCGAAATAATCAATCAGTAGCACATAGCTAAGAAAATAAAGTATTTGACCTGAAATTGTGCTCATTGAAGCAACCTCAACCCGCCCTCCTAACGCGGCTGAAAGAGCAGCTCTTTGAGTTAGAGCTGCTTTCTCATTGCCACTTCCTCGACGACTGCCAGGATTGTGTAGGGCATTGAGTTCCAACTCATCTTCAAGCCACTTCACTGAGCTGACAACCTGAAGGGGTACTTCTCATGTCAATCTCCCAATGCATGAAGTGGACAATACATGGTAATAAATAATGCGAGGAAACACAAAACTAATAATTCTAATGAGATTGCAAAGGCACCATTATGCAAGAACTATCAACTTACAAGGGGAGGAGTGCCTTGGGCAATCCGCTCAACAGCAGAAGACCACAATGCATTCCACATGTATGGTCCACCCACTGCTTGAAGAGCAATTGAACCCACACTTCCCACACTGTTCATTGTAGTTGAAACTGACTTGGTTGGCTGTTGCGATTTCTGTATTGGAGGAGCTAAGCCGAAAAGGGCAATATAAAACCACAGGTTGCGAAATAATTTCAAAAGAGATGGTTCTACATCGCCAGTGGGATCAAAATCAGAACATATTTCAGCAACAGCAGGTAGTAGGGGACCCAGGAAATCTGCTCCACTCCTGCAATGATTGCAGTGTCAGATGGAAAAATCTCTCTGAACACGAAGCATTATGGAAGAAAAGATTGTGGTAAGGAGGCAAATTAAAAAGCTAATATAATGAAAAGGTATCTACCTTCCACTTTTAGACTCAGCAGCCAAGCCCACATCTGAGCATAAAGATAGCAAACGATGACGATAGTCAGACCGCAACTTTGCATTCTTAAGGCCACTGGCAATCAGAAGGAATCCTGCAGGAAGAGTCTAGAATGTGATTTAATTAGTAAGCAATCATTTGATTAAAATGAGTAATGATACAACATAGGAGTTATCATGTATAGCTCATACTTGCAGAAAATACACACCTCAACACGCTCTGTAGTAGCTTCCGGTGCCAACGTTTTGCTCTCAGCAGATCCTACACTTGATAGTTTGCTCAAGTAACTTCTCGTCATCAAAACAACTGTCTCACGGTAGGACTTCTCAAAGCCTAAACTTGCAATACGAGACACGGCATCAAGAAGCTGCAGAAAGTAAGATGGGAAAAAATGTCAGAAAAACTATCCTACAAACTGAAGAGTGCAGATAGTTTGGAAATGAAAAATATGAAACAGAATGAGTAAACACAGGGACAATGAAATTTCATGTGGAAAATAGATGCTTCCAAGAAAAAGATTGCATACTCGAAGTCGTAATAAACCAGGAGTTGAAGCATCACCCTCTTCTAGGCTTTCAATAAAAAGGGGCAGTATCATGTCTACCACTTCAGCCTTGTTAACAGCAACATTTATATCAGCTAGCAACCGAATAACATTAAGCTGCATAGCAGAGACTGCCTCCTTCTCCTTATCAACCTGAAATCAGTATGACTTTGAGTACACCAAAGAAAACTACCCATGGATCTTCTCAGCAATAAGGAGCCGCTAAATTAATTAAGAAATACATAGTTTTCTAAAAAAGTAGTATAAACAAAATTCCAACTATCCTTCAACACTCTCCCTTCTATACAGTGTGGGCATACAGGCTATATCTCATGCCTAAACATCATGTTTAGTGAATGTAAGGGACAGAGCAAACAAACCGGTTCATCGTAATCATTCCGCTCACGTATGCTTGTCGCTAATCCCAAGATAAAGGTGTCCACAGGGGGGCGATCCTTGGTCCAGCCAGATTCAATTATCTGACAGCTTGTTTTCATAACACTTTCAAACATGGCTCCCTGGCAGCCACCCCAAATATCAGCCTGCAAAATCAGAATGAACAGCTCTAAAGATAACGTTACACTGAATGGAAAAGCAATGTTTAAACCAAAGCATAACATACCTGTGCACAGGCAGTTAGCACAAGAGGTTTAAGGCGAATAAGTAGAACACGCATAGGTTGTCCTCCCTTACTGACAGCAATTTCTGCAATTCCAGAAAGCAGAGAACTGAACAGCTCTTCACAAACCCTCAACTTTCGCCACACTGAGAGCAAACACAATTCTGCAGCATCTATCAACAGCGCCAGAGTCTCCAGCACTAACCTTTTTGTGGTTTTCCCGTCAGTAGTAAAACATTCAAGACTCTGAATTTTCATCCTAGCTGCAGCTTGATACACAGACAATTTTGCGACGACTCTTGCTTTCAAAAGTTGCCCCTGTTCATTCCACTCCCGTTTCCTTATCTGCACAGAGTCAACTTTCCTCTGTGAACTTTACATTCAATGTGCAAGCATCACAACTACATAACAGTGCATACACAAATCAGTCTGACCAAAGTTTAATGTTTAGCTTGCCCTATGAAACGCACAACATGTCCATCAATTTTATTTAACTTCACATTATAGAACAGGGGAAACAATTGAGCAACATAACTTACCTTTAGGAATGCAGATAGAGATTGGAGCTGCTTCTTCGCAATGAAACTCAGTTGCTCTAAAAGCTTATTATCAATCTTAGCTTTTTCCAAAACATGTCCAATCAACTTAAATGCAATCTCATGCTTCTCCAATCCATCCACACTCTCCTCCTCGAAAAAAATCACATGTTGTCTAACCAAACTGCCACTCCCACCTCCACCCCCACCATTAAACCCAAAACTCAGTCCAACTGCAACCGCACTCCCATTGACCAGTAAACTAGCGGATGACAAAGCACTCGCACTGGATGACTCACCTGACACCCGACTCAAATCATTCACCGGGCTAGAAATCTCATTGTTTGCATGAGTATAGCCACTGTTTTGATTATTTGTATTGTTTAAGGGTGAGTCCTGAGATGAAGAGGTTTCAGAATTTAACCCAACTCGTTCACTAGGAGATGGTGAAGGCTGTACTGACGTCATAAACTGCTCAAGGAGACACGCCACCAGCTTCTCCGCATCCTCCTGTACAATGGGCGGGAAATGCTGCGTCAGAGCAAGCAAGAACACCTTAGCAATCGCAGAATCATCACCGAGAGTGTTATTGATTGCCGCCATGACGACTTTCCCAACAAATCCAGCAACCTCATCCCCGAATTCAGGAGACAACACCGCCGATTTGCACACGTACCCTAAGAAATCAACGAAGAAGGAAGCAATCGAGTCGGCGGAGAACGACTGTGGCCAAAAGGATTGGCGAAAAGATTTCGGAATGACCTGAATGAATTCGAGAATGAGAGATTTGGGGCGCTGATTAGCGTCACGGCATTTGGAGAGGAATCTGGCGACGGCGAGGACGGCATTGAGCTGGGCGCGCGAAACCCTAGGTGATCCAGAACGGAAGGAGTCCGGTTGCGGGCAGTGGTTGCACATCCACGTCAGCTTTTCGGCGAATTGCGTTGGATTCTGCGACACCAGATCGCAGAGCTCCATCAATGCGTCCATTCTGGTAAACATGAGTGAGGAAGGGAGAGAGATGAGAAAGTGGAAAGGGAAACTGGAAATGATCTCACGACGACGTTTTCGGGGATTTCGTCATGGCATGGGGAGGGGGGGGAGGAGGAGGAGGAGGAGAGGTGAGGGTGCCGTCGTTGGTTCTGTATTTGTTTTTCTTCTTGTTGACATGCTTTCGTTTCTTTTTTTTCCAATTTCCGTTTCTGGTGTGATTTTTGGCTTTGTATGGTTTGTTTTTGTTTTATGAGACGCACTTCTGGCGTTGGATCCTCTGCTCCCCGATTCTTTTTCGTCTCCCTCCTTTTTTTTCTTTATGGCTTTTTCTTGCATGTGTCAATTTTGAATTCTCTCTACAAAAGCCAAAAGAGAGCTAATCTGAAAATGGGATTGATCGAAAATACTTTTCGCTTTACAGTTTAGTCCCCAAAAGAAGATGAGCTCTTAATTTTTCTTTTGCCCTCGAATGCGTTTTTCTAACTTGACCAAAAGGCTCAAGTACAAAATAATTATATCTAATATGGCAACTTGATAATAAACACTCTTTTAAAAAAATGGAATAGATTAAAATTTAGTTTGGATTAGTTTGTTTATACAGCCTATGGCCAACCATACTCCCCAAGAATTGACATTAATGTTGATGTATGGTTGATTAAAAAAAACATTTTGTTGTACAATAATAATTTAATGAAAAATCATATAAAAAAATGGTATTTTTGGACCGATATAAAAAAAAATCATTATGCTAAATAGAAATGAATAACCAGTTGGGTGAGTTAAATACTCCCTTCTTATTACAAAGAACGTCGTTTACAGTTCCGGCGCGTATTTTAAGGCGGCCGGAATAGTAGCTACATGACCCCGAAAAAGTTCGAAATTTTTACACAACGTATGATATACGGTAATGGAAAAAAAAATTGTGAAAAACATCTATTGGGCTTCGTCAACGGTAGTTTGCTAGTCCAGGCCCTTTTTGTATTTTTTGGGCTACGACGAGGATAGTCAAGCTACCAGCAAAGGTCCAGGCCCTTTTTACATTATTTTGGGCTAAGCCGAAGACGATAGTGCAATTTACCTTCCGAAGATATTCAAACTACCAGTACATATCAAGGTCCAGGCCCTTTTTAAACTTTGGGCTAAGCCGAGAACAATACCGTAATTTGCACTATTATAAGTTACTTATTAGTGTTATTTTATTTTTTCCATTTCAATATGAGAAAAAACTCTAAGTTGGATTGAAAATCATAATAATGACCTAAAAGCTAAACAAGAACAATGGATAAATATTTTTAAAGGTTAAGTAAGTTTTTATCCTCGCATTTGTCCCAAATTCTCAAATAATACCCTATGTTGACAAAACCTCAAATAAACACGTTTTCTTAATATTGTACTCCCTCCGTCCTTCAATGTTTGTCGTTTTAGCTTTTACTTTTACTGTTTCGACACGTATCTTAAAACGGCCGGTAGACTCACTATTTGAGACAATTTTGCCCCTAATTTTTTCTGGGAAGTACGTTATGTTCACAAAAAAATTCGGATTTTTTTGAGTCAAATAGTGCCTCATCCGGCTTCCTCGATATGCGTTCCCTACTGAATATTGGGATGCGAGAAAGACAAACATTGAAGGATAGAGGGAGTATGTGACATGACATATGGAAGATAAGTTGTCTAATGACGAGTTCAAAACTGACAAGAGTGGAACTCACTTTTCGTCTTGTGAGTGTTGACAAACACATTATCATTAATGGTCACGTTAGCTGTTTGGGTGAAAGCAGAACAAACGGCATGTCATTCATATGTCACTAATTAATAAAATATTTATTTATTTATTTCCATATCATTATTATATAAATAATTTTCTGAATTTTAAAATTTTATAAATATTTTTAATTCAAATTTAGGGTAAATTGAACCATAATAGGAAATTCCAAATAGCTATTTAGAATTTTATAAAGTAGAGTGTTATTTGGGAATTTGGGAGAAATGCGGGAGTAAAAGGTTACTTACGTCTACTTTTAACTCTTCAATCTATATAATAAGATATGAGTAATAAATTATACGAGACATAAACGTTTTTTTTTTACCATAAATAAGAATTTATCTTAACAAGTGGAACTCACGGCCTAATCCTAAATTATATAAACTACCTACCACAAAAAAAATCCAATATCAAATGATGATTTGGGTCAGTAAACTCAGTATTTGGCCCCTACTTAAGGGTTTTAGACATGACAAATTGACACCTAATGCATTCATCATTGATTGTCATCAAGCTTCATACAAAAGAGAAAATGTTCATAAATTGTGTGTTCAGATGTCCAAAAACAAACCTGATTTCCTGATCATAGAAGCGGTTACTGACCATTTTCTTGTGTCATTTTGGTCAGATCCCAAAACCCAAATGTCAAATTCCATTGGGGTTGGCGCAGCTGGTTTGTTTTTCCGTAATGCATGGTACTGCAGCCTGTACAACCTCCCTAAAAAAAACCAAGAACCAGTAGCCAGCCCAGCTGGGAATAACATCAAACACAACTAACAAAAGTAATAATTAATGAGGCTTACAGTTGCACCAAAGTGGGAAATAAAGCATAAAAAATCATGCATAAAATATCACAATAATTAAACTTGATTAATCACAGCACCAAAATGAATTGCATAGACAGATTAATTGATATATGAAGTTAGTTATTTCCAGTCATTACAATGCCATGAAAAAAGAAAATCATAATTAAACCGAAAAGAAGATTGATATATATATATATATATATATATATATTGAACGAGAAATATGTCAAAGATCGATTCCTACACATAAGCACCAAAAATGGCAAGATTCCTGGATGTAGAATCAAGAACAAAGGCTTGCAACACATCCATTAGAAAACCTACAATGTACAATCATAATAACAAAATCTAAATTCCATAAAATCCAATTTTTTCATTTTCATCAATTCCATATACTAGAGTAGTCTAGTTACGTACGTACCCAATTTACACCACAAATTTAATAACCATCAAGCTCCCCAAAAGTAGATCTGAAAGATGATGATCATGATCAGCGATCAAACGGCCCAGTCGGGTCAAGCTGTTTGCACAACCCAAGATAAGTAAGATAAAGAACCCGATCTTTGGCCCCGGTTCGATGATTCTTGGTATGTTTGCAGAAATACTTCAACTGATCAAGAGTACAGATCCCCACCATTTGCCCCAAAAGCAAGAACAGCCAATTAATCTCCTTCTTCTTATCAGCAAGCACCGGTTTAGCGGAGTTCTCCTGCTCGCAGTACTGACAAGCCGGAAGAACAGGAGTCATCCAACAAACCGGCGCCCTATGATGCATAGAATTCTTGTTCTTCTCAATAAACAAACCAACTTCTAGAAACTTCTGCTTCAGGTTAAACCCCATCTCGTACTGCTTCTCGCATCTCTTGCACTGAACCAGCCCAGTGATGGTGCCGATTTGGTTCGAGATCAAAAACTTCAAGCTATGCACGGTGGCGCGTCGGTCTGTTGCCCAGGGGAACGGCGGCGGTACGGTGTCACTCTTCCCTTCACGCGGAGCCTGGGTCGGGTTGCGGCGGACTCGTGGAGCGCGACGTGGAGTGGAAGGGATGGAATTAGGGAAAAGACTTAGTGGAGGAGAAGTGATGGTGTAGAAGGAAGACGGATCAGTAGTCATGAGAGGGTGAGATGCGGAGAGTTGAAGTGGGGATGGAGTAGGGGTAGTTTGGGAAATAAATTTTTGGGGAGGGGTTGCGATTTCTTGCGGCCGCAGTGGTGGTGGTGAAGGTGTTTTTGGTGGTGGAGAGAGGGATAATTGGGGTTTTAGGGAGGTTTTTGGTATGGATGGGCGGAAAGAGAGTGAGAGAGTAAGATCAAAACCGTTATCTTCTTCATCTTCTTGATGATGATCAATGGTGGTATGATGCCTTTTCCTGGAGAGGTCGAGATTTTCATAATCTAGGGTATTGTTGGTATATTGTCTTTTTGAGGAGATTACATGGTCAGTAATGGAGGGGATGAAGTGATCATCTTCTTGATTGTTGTTCGTCATGGTGGAAGAAATTGGGAGTAAGGGATTCTAACAGAAATTAGGGTTTTTGGGTTTGGGAGACAAGGTTGAAAGAGACGAGAGGAGAGAAGGATGGACTGGAGAGATAAGATACTGAGAGGAGAACCAGCATATATAGGAATTCTGGTCACTTTCAAAATTCGAAATTAAAGAATGAGAAGAAAAAAAAAGAAATAATAAAAAGAAAAAGACTATTCAAGTTTTTTTTCCCCACGTGGTTTTATTAGAGTTGGTTATTTGTTGGAGCCCAAATTCCCGCGTGGGTGTGGGGTTTTTGCACTCTGCTCTCGTTTCTTTCTGGTCGTGACTACTGGTTTGGAAGTTGTTGCCTGTTGGGCAGTGATTGGGTGTCTCTGTGTCTAATACTACAATCGTGAAACCTTTCCCAATGCCCCCCTATAGGCTATTATTTTGGAAATTGATGACGTGTCATGCTGACGTTAATAATATCCATTCTTCATAATTAATTTTGTTTCTTTTTTTTCCTCTTTTTGATAAACCATACTTAATTACTTGATGATGTTTTATTTGTAGATAAGTTAAATCAAATAAAAAAAAATCATAAGGTTTATCTTCATTATCCATTTTATCTTAATTTTTTTAAAATGGTTAGAAGATAAAGGGATTTATTTGAGGAATGGGCACTAATGTCTTTCGACTATTCCATAATTCCAGATAAGATTCTCTCTCTTAAAACAAAATGATCTACACTTTATCCCTTGAATTGCTTAGGAAAACGTGAGCATAAATATGTAATGTAGCATAAACTTTAAATTCATTGAATTTTTACAATATTGTGAGACTTTCTAACATAGATATTTGGTCAATTAAAAAAAGCATAATGATTTAAAACCCCATATATTTTAATATTTTATTTAATTATCTTCTGTATTAATTATTTATTTAATTACCCCTGTATTTTTTTTAATTATTTAAGTTCTTCTATATTTGGATTTTTTTTTGCAAATTTTACTATTTTTTTGGATTTTTTAAATATCTAAAAGTTTAAGATCACAAAATTTAGAAACTATAAAGTTTATACTATACATAACCAACCCAATAGCAACAGGCCTGGCCCAAATTCATACACGGAAACACACACAGTCGCGAGATACGAAGAGACCGCGAGCGCGAGGGAACGTACCGATTCATCGATCCAGTCAATCCCGGCAACCGCTAGGTACGTTTACACAGTTCATCTCCTCTTTATCTCCGGCTCTCATAATCCTAATTTCAATCCCTGTTTTCCTCAATTCTTCCTTTGCTCTCTCGTTTAAACCTAGAATTTCATTGTAATACGCTTGAAATTATCCTTGCATCAACCTAAGAATTCAAATTTGAAACAATTGCTTCCTATCAATAATCTTGAATGTGTGGAATAGAATGATGCCGCCTTTACCCAGCGAGCTCTTATTGTTGTGTAGTTCATTCTAGGTAGAACACTGTTCGTCATACTATCTGCCATTTCTTGCAGTTGCTAAATAGTGTTAGAAAGCTTGTGTAAATGGACAACCTTGTGGATTCGTTAAACAATGCGTATCAGGAGTTTGTTGCTTCAGCGGCTAATGTACTTGAAGCCAAGGAAATGTCCGGTGCCCAGAAGACGGCAGCAACAGATGCTGCCTTGGAAAATTTTAAGCAGAACTGGGAGCTATTTAGAGTTGCGTGTGATCAAGCCGAGGAGTTTGTGGAGTCTGTGAAGCAGAGGATCGGGTCGGAGTGTTTAGTTGATGAGGCCACCGGCCCTGTGACTGGGAAGGCTGGGACAACTGGCCTTCCACCCATCAGTGCGGTTAGGTTGGAGCAGATGAGTAAAGCTGTACGGTGGCTTGTTATAGAGCTGCAGCATGGTTCAGGCTCTTCCAGTGGCACTGCAGGGCACGTTCACCCTTCTGTGCCGTTTGATGCTAGGTTTTCCGAAGATGCTGCTCAATAAGTTAGTTTATGTTTAACTAATTATTATGTGAGGGATGTTTTTGTTGCTATGGAACTATCTTGATCGTTAGTGTAATTGCTATAACAACTCTTAGTAGTTTGTTGTGATTAAATGCTGGCGATAGCTATTCTACTATCCCCTGGAACTATTCACATCTAGTGCAATATTTATGTAAATGTTATGGTTTTGGATGATTTCTTCCATGTTTTTTTTCACTCGTGTTAATTGTGTGTTAACTCTTTAGATGGAATCCAGTTATGAATCCATTTACAAATATAGTAAAGCTGTTCTCAAACCTTGTTTTATGATAGATTTGTGCTGGAATCTCTATGTTCAGAAAGTATAAGAGTCTACCAAACTTATTGTAAAGTCAGATGTCCCGAGCGGCAGATGCCAAGTCATATTCAAGTCCATTATGTTTATGTTAACTGATCCTTGGAAATTAAATCCCATGGCGTTGATGGTTTTTGATTTGCAGTATGTGCTTTTGGAAGATGGAATACGGGAAAGAACGATCGGTGTACTGGAGCAAAGTAAAGCAGTCGCTGCTATTTCTCCTTAGGAAGTTGGTGATCATAGCTTTTGCAAAGTTCCACTACAGGAGAGAGAGACAATGGGGCCATCACAGGAGCAATTTAATATGTACAAATGGTTGTTCTCCTTGAAGTACTGTGAAATTAGCAATTCAGCCTGTCAATTTAGTTTCATTTGGGCACTGAGTCAGTATATCCTCCTCCTCCTCTTCTTTGAATCTGAATAGAAGCAGTTACTCCTTGCTTTGCGAGGATTTGCATGTCTTCTCTTGTTAGATAGCTGATTGCAGAGTCATTAGCTGATGCTGATCACTTCCTCCGTTAGGGGCGTTAGGGCAATGGAGACTTGACAAAGCAATTAATTACTCTTAGCCACGAATTCATCTACGTTCCTTTTGGAGGCTTTCAATTTTAACCATATCCAGTTAGTAATTCACTAATTTGATGATTTGAACTTTGAGAGTTCTTGTTTCTTTTCTTCCTCTTCTTCAGATCAAGAGTTTTTGGCCAATGCAAATGATTGGCAAACCGCAATAGGGCCCTGCTGCATATTGAGCCAACAGGCCTAAGCCCAATCACTGAGATTGAATTTATCTTTTCTTCTTGTACTGGAAGGATTATGGATTATTTAATTTTTCAGAAAATACTTATTTCATAATTTTCATTCCTAGTTTTTACCCCCTCTTCAGAGGGCGTTTCTTATAATTTCTGGGAAAATAGGAACTGTTTAAAATTTTAAATTCACCCTTCTGTTTGTTTGTTTTTTGGTTCGTTTTTGGTGGCCTGGTAAATTAGACAAGTTTATTTTAGGAGTTTTTTTAATAAATAAAAATTCTCTTTTAAACAAAATTATATAAGAGAAGAACCATTTCCCTTGACAACTTGCAAAACTGAAAATTCAGTGATAAAATTAAAAAAATCAGGAACTATCAATACTCGGGTCGTCGTACGCTGACCGAGACACAGTCACTGTCTCACCTGACCAGACCATAATACGATTCATACCCGTCGCTGAATCATGCAGACAGCTCTGAAATCAGACAGGTAAACTGCAGCTCCCAACCTTTTCACTACTACCCCTCGTTTCTCCCTCTCACTGTTTATTTTATTTTTTTGTTTCTTTCGTTAATTCTTCAGAGCTGTTTGTTTTGATTCATGGTTTTCTTTTTATTGGGTGTATTGCAGATTGACGGATTTCAATGCTGAAGTACAGAGAGTAAACTATTGGATTAGTCAGGTACATAGCATGAGCTTCCCTTGATCATTGAACCAAAATATGTAAATTCTGTTGCAATTGATGAGATCAGATTACAGTTTGCTTATACGTAATTCAATTATTAGAGTTAATCATTGAAACCCAGATAAAAGCATAGATGATTCTTATTTATGATTCTGTGATATACATTAGTTTGCTGGACTTAAAGTTGGATACTGATTTTGGTTTCTGATGTTCGTGCGCAGATTGGTATTTTTGGGATTAGATTACTTTGGCATTTTGTACATCTCCTTGTCAGTGTTTGGTATCTTGGAGTTGGTATAGCTAATGCATTTGAAAGCGCTGTAATCTCCAGTGGACTACTGAAGCATTACAAGGGTCTTAATGTTGGCAAGCTCCGGTACCTTGCGGTTGTCGTTGAGAGTGAGGATGCTTGTGAAATTTCTAGGATTGTTCAGCTTCTGCGATGGCTTGCAGATATTGGAGTTAAACGTTTGTGTCTTTACGATAGAGAAGGTAGTTTTGCTGCATCCTAATCTTGGTAGTTAAAGACTTTTTCAAAGTGAAATAGTGTTTTTTAAACTTCTGTTTGTCTACTAGGCATACTCAAGAAATCCAAGAAATCCATTGTAGAGAAGTTGGGAAATGCAGCATTGTTTGAGGTAAAATTTCCTGCCCATATGGTGATATAAAATGTTTGCTGCTATTAGTGAATGGATTTACTTCTATGACATGCAATCATAATGAAGCTGTATTTTGATGGCCTGTGACTTGTCTTGTATTATCATATTTCTTGTCATCGTGCTTTGGCATGCTACGCCGAAAACCATAGATATAGGAATGCTATTTGGAATATCTGAAGGGTCAAGTTATGACACAATCCTGGAGTTTTCTCTCAATTTACTATCTATTCCCACAGGAAGTTGATGAAAAAAATTTGATGTTGGCTCAAAGACAAATGACCTTGGAATTTGCTTCATTCTCTGATGGAAAGGAAGCAGTGGCCAGGGGAGCTAATTTTCTTTTCTTGAAGAACTTGAAGTTAGCTAATAGCGGTGCAGAACAGGAAGAACAAACATTTACAGAAGCTCACATGACTGAGGCAGTAAGAACCCAAGGTTTGTTCTGCTTCTTGAATCTGTTGTTGCTTACAACTAACAATTCTACACTTATTAAGAACTGATGCTTTTGTGCTACTAGGTTACAGGGGGCCAGAACCTGACCTGATGTTGGTTTATGGACCTGTAAGATGCCACCTGGGTTTCCCTGCATGGAGGATCCGATATACAGAGATAATGTAAGGTTTAGATTCGGTAGAAATCAAGTTAGCTTTTGTTGAAGTGTGATAATTTGGC
Source organism: Viola odorata (assembly GCA_963691705.1). NCBI lineage: Eukaryota > Viridiplantae > Streptophyta > Magnoliopsida > Malpighiales > Violaceae > Viola > Viola odorata. The sequence goes on from OY829544.1 coordinate 2,137,463, forward strand.
ATTCAATTTTTACACTTTGGCTTTGTTGAAACATGAGTTAATGCTTCAATAAAGAACATAGATGGTGTATTTTTGCAAGACTACCCATGGGCCACAGATTTTGCAACTGCACTCTCGCGTTCATCTGTGTGGTTTTTCTGGACTAACTGATGCCGAAATTTTGTGTTGCAGTCATATGGGACCCTTGAAGTCCATGAGATATGGTTCCCTCGTAAAGGCCATACACAAATTCACCATGGTTCGCCAAAATTACGGTAAGTTTCTCGTGTTTTTTACGGCAATTTATTTCAAACATATTGATCATTAAAAAGAAGACAAAAATTGTCTGGTGTCGTTAAAACTTAATGAAATTCCTCCTCTTTTCATGGGGATTCTGATGAGCATAATACGAATCGATACTAAGAAAAGTTGCTCTCTCTTAAACAGGTAGATGAGGCCGCATTCGAGATGGTTGCACTTGGATAAATGCTGCACACGATGGATACAAGATATCTGCTATAGCAGACATTGTTGGACGGTTTGATGTGTATGCATGTTTTATTTGGCCGATCAGCTCACGGCGAGTTTTTCTTATTCTTTGGCCGCTTTCGGCCAGGAAATAGTTGCAACAAACCTCACCCTAATATGGGTTTCTAATGAAATTTCTTCTTTAGTTGGTCTAAAACATAATAAAACATTTTTGGAAATTCAAGGATTGCTCATCCAAAAATGTTTGAAATAACCTGCATGTATTGGATAGAAGAACCTCAATGGTCCAAGTTTGAAAGATGGGAATACTTCACTATTGTAATGAAACTATTCTTTCTAAACACACAAAATTGCATGATAAATGATTACAAACTTGAGAACTGGTGCAGTTAGTTTAATGACAAATTACATGGATTTCCAATTGCATTCAATGATCTTCTGGGTCAAAGTTCAGTATCCAGTTTCGAGGATGCCGTCGATAAGCCCAAACTCCATAGCCTGCAAGAAAAAGGCGGCATCAGCATGATAGTTTAAATAAATTCTCTCACATCACTTGCTATCTTACACAGCTAAAGCAAAAAATATAGATAGTGCCACATACCTCAGAAGAAGATAAGAAGCGATCCCTCTCGGTGTATTGTTGTACCATCTCAAGTGATTGGCCAGTAAATGCAGCAAACATTTTGTCAATTTTCTGTATCAAAGGACCATGGTGACCAGACAGAATGTTAAACAATCATTAAGTGAAGGGCTGGCAGTTGATAAAACGAGAAGCAAGAAATTATCAGCAAGGAAGATAAGAGGTGGGCGCTAATCTCTGATTTTCAGTTGCAGAAGACAACTTTGCTATTCTCAAAGCTTAAAATGAGCTAAAGAACTACTCTTGTTTAACTCTGATTAAACACGTAACAAGCATTCAATGAGTCAAGAAAGACTAACGTGACGATTTTGAACAGCTTCATTTACTTGTCGCTTCACGTCCTCCACATGACCCTACAGGTTAAATAATGCAAAAATCAGGTGAATGACTTCCAGAAACTAAGTAGGAAAGACCCATGATATGCAAGAATTTCTGAGCAGCCCGGAAGTATGCTACTTCATGTGGCAAGAGTAGCCAAATACAAGTATAAAATCATGCAACCAATCATTTCTGTCCTGATGCAGTAAGTTTGAATTCGTAATAAAGGAATAATTTTCAAACTCTTGCATGAAAAGCAGTACTTTAACTTCCAAATTAATTCTTACCCCACAACCACTTTGTGGTTGATGTATCATAATACGGGCATTAGGCATTGCATACCGCATTCCTTTTTCTCCACCAGCAAGAAGAAGTGCGCCTTGACTTGCAGCTACTCCAAAACACACAGTGCCAACTTTAGGCTTTATCTGAGAGAGGACATTACAACAAATCAACACTTCAAGCAAATACAACAGGTAATCCGACAGAGAAAGAGATGGACTGGCAGACTTAAAAAGGCAGCATACATATTCGCATGAATATTTTTGGTAATTTTGACAGAAGCTCATACTGTTAATTGATTCTGACCAGAGAACATATTTTAGGCTTACATTTATAAGAGGCAATTGCCTTATTTTGCTAAATGCTAGTGATGTACAATTGTCTTTGCAAGCCGGAAGATCACAAACATAGCAGAGGCTTTGATGACAGAAGCTCATACAGTTAATTGATTCTGACCAGAAACAACATAATTTAGGCTTACATTTACAAGAGGCAATTGCCTTACTTTGCAAAATGCTAGTGATGTGACAACAGAGATAGTAAACCATAAGAAAAATGAAGATAGATAAAAGCCAGTTAAAATTACCCAAGACATGCAATCATAAATTCCCAAGACAGAGTAGGTGCTTCCACCCGGGCAATTCAGATACATCTGTGGAGGAAGACAACAGAATAATAAACATCAATATGAAAGCTATAAAAAAATCAAGTACCAGTAGCTCAAACCAAAAAGTAACAAGAATAAGGATATGACCACAATACCAGAATATCAGCCTTTTCATCAATGGTTGCTAGAGTCACAAGCTGTGATATAACTCGCTGTGCTACCTGTGCATTGATTGGCTGCCCAATGAAGATGATCCGATTCCTAAACAATACAGATGACAGATCCAAAGGTCCTCCTGGAGTCAAGACTGCTGGCATAATCGGTGGATTTCCCTTCTGGGATGCAACTACTGTACCATAACTGCGTACAGATATCTATAAATTATGTTACCAACTCACAGTAATGCTAATGATTAGAAAGGAGAAACCAAGGAGAGAAACTACATGACACAGATCGATATTACGAATAATGATAGTGAAGTTTGAGTAGCTGCTCTGAAGCTCCAGTACAAGCATGTTAATGTAGATTTGAACTATATACACTAGAGAACATTGGACGAGAGTGCAAATCACTTTAAGACCGAGCAAAAAAGAAACAAACCTTTGGTTAATATCACGAAAACCCTTCTCGTCTATCCTCAGTGATAATCCTGGAGAAATCATAAAATTACACTTAATATATCTCCAAGAACGCATAGTTGTCGAAATATATGCATAAAAATGATTAAGCAAACTAAAATACACAACACACGTCTCATTTATGCTGACACAGCATGTTACACAAATAGGATGTAGTTGAAGAAAAAATAAGTACCAACGTTTTAAATTCACAGGTGTGGCAAGTCAACTAATCATAGAAACCATGGATAAGGATCAGATTAAGGACAGTAAAGTCACTTTAAGCATGCTTTACCATCTATTTAAGCTAAAAAAACGAATTGAACAATCATCAAGTACAAGCACAACCAAAATTCACTTCGCATTTCATAAAAAGTACTTGGATGGAACACTCACCGCTGGTAGAGAAATCACCATAAGGACTACTAGGCAACGCAGAAACAATTGACCTAGAAGATTTACTGCAATTATACAGAGTGATGGGTTAAAGTAGATACAAAAATACGGTTCTATTGCATGCAAGAGAACAACGAAACATACCTGTGAGAGAATAAAGAGAAAAAAGGGGTTTTGTTGCCGGAAGAGGTGAAGAGAGTGGAAGGTGTTGAAATAGCTGATGCTACCATTTCCAAACTATGGAGGTCGCGGGAGGTAGCAAGCGAAGACGGGTTTTTTTTTTTTTTTGAAGCTGATGAAGAAGGAGATTATCTTTTTTCCAGTTTTCCCCTTTCCTGCTCCTGCTGTTTGGGACGTGTTAGGCTGTCCCTTCTGCTTTTGCTTCTCTCTCTTGTTCGCTCTGGTTGAATCGTGGGCTGGGTCTAAGAAATGAAAAAGAAAGGTGTTCTTGGGCTCTCTCGGGCCTTTTCCTTTAGCTATCATAGAGGAGTTATGGGCTCCGTCGACTCGGCCTAGTTACTTTTTCTTTTCTTTTAAAAAACAAAAAACAACTAGATGCTTGTGGTAATATAAAAGTTCAAATAATAAAATTCTCAAATTCCAGTTTGACCATCATTTTTGTGTTTGATGGGAAGCAAATACAGTAAATGCTAAATGGAGTTATAAATTTTCATACTTTTATCATTATATATTACTCACGCTTACGAAAATATAAATATAATATAATTAAAAAAATTAATGTGTAAGTAGCTCATTGGTTGTCTTGCTGATGGTAAGTATATTAATAGAGATTCTATTATGAAGAAAAAAAATAGCACACCAAATCCATAACTTCAACAAATTTTGGCAATGGTGTGACCGACTTACATGAAATACATCAATAAACAAGCAAATGGGCATCCAAATCCGGAAATTATACACATATACTAACAAGCTATTAAGAAGAACAAATTTATGCAGAAAAAGTCACCCAAACAATATTATCAAGAGAAAACACATGGCAAATAGGTGATAATGATCCAGGTTTGATCTTGAGCAACCGAAATGATGGATTATCAGGGTCCCATTTTGAAGTATCCATATGACACGCGCCGATAGCTTTCACCAAATCTCCATTCTCTCCGCGCAGTAAGATCTCAAAAATCTTGTTCTGTCCCTCCGGCGAATGGCAATAGTACATCAGATAAGGGTATGGCATTGTGTGACATCCTAGCATCTTTTCTGCTAAAATCTCTCTTGGTTCTTCCAAAATTGTGTAATTCTGCAGAAGGGTAACTGGGTTGTTCAGATAATTTGTAGTTAAGGCCTTTAATTTGGTGTCAAATCCGAAGACGGATCGAGCAGAGTCGAGTCGAGCATGGATTCTAAGGATGTTGAGCAGAATTTGGTCTCTTCTTGCATCGGTTCAAGCTCACACTGTGTTAATGTGTATTCCATGGCGTTTGCTTGTGGAGAATTTTTGGGGAGGGAGAATAATTGGAGAAGGTAAGGGGGTTGAGTTGAAGAGAAAGGGATGGAATTGGATTCTTCTCTGGATAAGAGATGAGGAGAATTTGATGGGTCTTTTTGGGAGAAGTAGATTTGAATTGTTTTCCCAATTTCCAGATCGTTTATGGAGAAGAAGATTTTGACAGATGGGTCTTCCATGTCGTCCATTTTAGATGATGATGACGGATGATCATCTCCTTGTCTCAATCGGATTAGAGTCATCTTCCTGGAAGTACTGCAAATGGCTAACTGCAACAAGAAATTTAGGAATTGTTGGACCCAAGTACTTCGATTTAAAAAACAAGAGAAGACGGGGGAATTGCATAGAAATGAAAATGGAAGCAGAAAGATTCCATCTTTGAGAAGAAAACAGAGCTTACCACTACAACAAGTAGAATTAACAAGGGAATTCTCCAGAAAGTAGAAGAAGAATAATAGATACCCATCTTTGATTTCTGTTGAATCAACCTCAATTTATTTTATTTTTATTTTTAGACACTCAAATTCAACATTTCTATTTCATGTGTCTATTTTCTTTATCTATCCCTATAATTTATAGCACTACCAATGATAAAAATGATGGGAGCATGTTTTGATAAAAAAAATATGGGAGCATGTTTTAAGAGCAACAATTATCATCATGTTGGTTACGTAGCTTTTTTCTCAGTATAGACAGAGATAGGATTTGAATTCACATTTCTACTAATACTTCGCCATAAGCTACATGCTCATTAATTTAACTACTTACTTCTCTTAAGAGTTACTTTTAAACAAATTAACTTTAAACACTTACTTAAATACTGAAAAAATCTCATAAACTGCGGTATAGGACGAACAAAAGTAATTTGTATCAGCTAAATCACTCTTTGATTTAAATCTTTAAAGTTCGTGCTGAAGGCCATGTTTGGTTTGTATTGTATATAATATATATCTTATACTGCTTGTATGAACTCATACCTTCCATTTATAAAACGTAAGAAATCGCATGGAGTCATGGATCTTATCTCTTGTATATACTGCATATCATCCTTCTAAACTGAAAAGGCTACTGTTGTATAATTAAAGAGATAATTCTCTCTGTTTTGCTAATTAAATCGATTGTTTTCAACTCAATTTTCTTTTTTATTGTAATAAATAACTGCAAAATGAATATAAAAATAACATATTTAAATTTAAGTAAAATTAGTTATAAACTTCTTATCAAAAAAAAAAATTCATCCATTAGGTATTAGGTTGCTCATACTTTAGTCAGAGCAATATAAAATTAAATCAAAACCTCTGTACTTAGTGGGCAGATGGGTTGACTGACAATAACAACATTAGTTCAATAACACAGTAACACCTAAAAAATGGTCGTTTCGGTCTATAAAAGTCAGAGGTTGGAACAGCCAAACTGTACATCTCTCTACAGCCCACAAGCTGTGCAACTGCTGGTAGCAAACGACATGAAGAAGTCTACTTTCTCATTCTTCTTTGTCCTCTTCTTTCTTGTTTATGTTTTAACATGATCGAACATAAGTTTCTGTTTATGTGCACTAATTGATTTGATTCGTGTTAGTAATACTAATAAACTTTATATTATATTTGGTATTTATATAGTTTGCGAGCTTGAATTATGCAAGAAAAGAGCCAGGAGAGACATATTGGAACAGCGTAATGAAGGGCCAACCACTTCCAGAAGCAATCAAACAGTTCTTTGTTCATCAAGATCCATCATCTGATTTCCTTGCAGCATCTGGATTCAAGAAAATGGGTCCATTTGTTAAGGATTTTGATACCAGGCATAACGCCATCATTTATCATAGCCATGGTGGAATTCATAAAAAGAATTGATCTCGAGATATGATCAATTTCCAGCTTCCAATATCAATATTGGAGAATATATGAAAAGCTGAAGAATAGCATGTATGTGGGATATATATTTGTAGAAATTAAACTAGTAATATGAAAATTGGGCTTTGCTTTTATAGAATCAAGCTATCATGCAGTGTGTAGAGTTGTTAGCTCTTTTAAGCCTACGTATTATTGTTATGTTTCTGGAAAATTAAGTATTATGGAGATTTTATCGATTTATCTTCTTGTTTTCTATCCATCTTCCATTCATAATTTCAGCGTATTGGGTGTAAATGGTTTAGTCCATTCAATAAAACTTTACTGGTTCGATCATTTTATGTATACAGATTACAGAGTAGAATATAATTCTCAAATCGTCTACCAAAGTTAAATAGTATAATTCTTCAACGCAAGCATCTCTTTTAAGCTATAGAAGGACAATACTGAAAGAGTCGTATTCTTATAAAGCTCTACAATTTTCTGCCGCTGGAAGGGGTGACATTGAAGAGGATACTTGAAAAACAAAACAAGGGAAAAAAAGAAATAGAATAAAAACGTTTATTGCTACAATGTTCGGCTGTTCGCCTTCCAAATCACCATCTACTTCCCCTTCCCCATCTTTTTCAACTTGAAGCGCAATCGTACAGTACGACTACTCGTTGCTGCACTTTCAAGGCTCAAGATGGGCTGGGCCCAAAATGCAAGAAAACCGTGCTCCCTCCCTTCATCTTTAACCCGTACAGCTGCAAAATCTAAGCCGCGAGGCTTGTGTTATAAGATGGGCTTTAAGCTTCGGCTCGAATTTGGGCTATGGTTGGAGCAATTTTTTTCTAATTAAGTATGATTCCTAGTAAGTAGCTAATAATTAATCTATATTAGTGGCTAATTGGGGTTAAGTTTTAATTACCCAACACTCTCTTTTCCTCATCAAACATCTAAAATTCAATTAACTTTGAATCAATTTCTCCAAATCCAAATACAACTATTAATGAAGGGTAAAAGTGAAATTGGAAAAAAAATTACATAGAGGAGCAAGAGTCTTTTTATTCAAAACACAAGAAAAACGTTACGCTTTTATATTTAGAATAGAGGGAATAAGTTTTTTACATCATGTAGGGTGTCCTTCGGAAAAGCATTCCTCCTTTCCTTTTTTCTTATTCATAACGTGTATAAACGCCAAATCAAGTGCATACATGTATCACTTTACTGGAAGGAACAACAAGTTATCTGCAGATAAGAAATGGCACACTTCTGCCCCAGGTTTGGTTCCAAGCAGCCCAAAGGCAACATGCTTAGGACTCCACTCTGATGTATTCTCATGGCACACACCAACGGATTCTGTCCTGTCTCCATTATCACCGATCAACGAAACCTTAAACGGTCTGCCCTCATCTGGCCTATGGCAGTAAAAAACCACATATGGGTATGACAAGGCATGACAAGCCACCATTTCTTGATTCACCACGACAAATTCAGGATTTTCTTGAATTGTATAGTTTTGGAAACCAACTTTTTCTTTGGTGAGGTGATTGGTCGCCAAGATCTTGAATTTAGGACCAAGAATTTCTTTCACAAAATCATACATGGATTCCAAGGAAGTGACACAAACTTTGATCTCTCCTTTGATCGTTTTTGCGTCGCAAATGTGTAGTGTTTGCTCCATGGATTTAGCTTGAGGTGATCCTTCAGGAACTGACAAGAGTTTAAGGATTTTTGGGAATTCTTGGTATGAAAATGGGATGGAATCAGCTTCTTTTTTGGTTAATAAATGAGGAGAATTAGGATCAGTACTTGGATTATCAAATCTAATCTTTTGAAAATAGATTGGCAATCTTTTTCCTAGTTTTAGATCTTTTCTATCAACGAATTCTCTGAGTGTTGGGTCTGTGTAGCGATCATGATCATCTACTTTGTCGCTAAGATCGTTTAATTCAACCTGCAGCCAAGCACAATTATGGTTATCTCCTTCTTCGAATATGCTCTGCAGCCAGAAATGATTGTGGATATTTCCATCTCCAATGCTTATCAGCTGATCTTGATCCAAATGCATCCCACCTCCATGAACTTCTCTCGCTCCATTTCCTAATTCAGCTCTCTGCGCGTAAAATGAAGTAATTGTTGTTATATCAATTAGTAAAAGCGTTAATATTAAAGGTAAGTATCTCTAACATTATTCTAATTGGAATGCACACTTCAAAAAGACAAAAGGAAGAAAAAAGAGGTTTGTTATACCATGAGAAGGAGGAGGTGAAGAGACATGATCAAAGATGTAAATTCTTTCCTCATCTTTTCTTGTAGTTGTAGAGATGAATTTATTGATAAGTGAAGCACAGGGTTTAGAGAAAGTGGAATGAATATATATAGACATTTACGTACCAAAGGAAATTAGAATTAGAATGGGAAGTAGAGTAGAGAGTCAATATCAATAATACAACATTTATGTGTTGAATAATTGTATAGCCGCCGTGAAATTATGTGAATTTGTCTTATTGAATAATAATGATTCATGTGATTCTATGAGTGAGCATTCAGAACTTCAAATCGGATCGGATTGAATTTTGATAGGAAAATTAGAATAGACAATTATAATTAATAATACAACAATTATATATTTAATAATAAATCGGGTAAATTTAATTTATAGAATAATGACTCGCATGGCTCTATGGGTGAGCATTCAGATTAGATTTCTATGAAGAATTAGAATAGAAACTAAAGTAGAAAGTTATGATCAATAATGCAACATTTATGTGTTCAATAAATGTGAATTTGACTTATCGAATAAATGTAGTTGAAAGGCCCATTAATCTTTTGTCGTGTTAAAATAATTAAAGAGATTAAAAAAAAACGACCTAAATTAAAGAGGGGATTGCGCACCACGGGGTCCCTCCACTTATTATTTTCATTTTAGTCAGTCCCTAACGTTTGTTTTTGGTCGATTTGGTCCCACACGTTACCTCCGTTAGACCCGGGAAGTCCCTCCTCCCCAAACGGTGACAAACGACGTTAGTTTCTATTATTTTATTATTAAAACTAGTAAAGTGGTCAGTTAGCGGGCCCACCGACTGAAAAGTTGTCTGATTTCAACTTTTCCCTCCTAATTTTTTCCGTATCTTCTACTTCCTTCTACTTGTATTGATACACAAATAATATTTTAATAATTAGTATTTATTAATTAGAATTAAAATTAAAATTTTAATAATTAATTAAAATAAATAATTTTAATTCGAATTAAAATTAATATTTTATTTACTAATTAAAATAAATATTAATTTAATTATTTAAAATAATTACCGGTATTTATTAATTTGAACTATAATAATCCCCAATTTTGTTTTCTACTTTTAATTAAAATAAATATTAATTCTAATTCTAATTAATAAATACTGGAATTTATTTTAATTAATTAATAAAATGTTAAACCCGTGGTGCGCAATCCCTCTTCTGACCTTCAACACCTCATTTTTATATTCCAGATTTTGCAGTACTGCTAATTATCAATTTATCTAATTAAACACCTCTCTGCTTTTTAATTTGTACATACAACACCTCCTCCATTTCTCTTTATCAAATCCAGTGACCACTACGCCTCCCCTCACCCCCAATTCAACGACGACCCCAACAACCTCATCTCCCAAACCTTATTTCACCACCCAAACCCAAACCCTCACCACCAAGTCAACTCTTACTTTGACCCACGCGCCTACGCCACCTCCTACGCTAACAACCCTTCCGTCCTCTCCCTAGACGCCGTCCCTTCCGTCGCTTCCTCTTACTGCCTGGTCCCCAAAACCGAGGATGTCACCACAAGATCACACTCCGATTTCACCTCCAGGATTGGGCTTAATGTAGGGCTCTGGGGGAGGACTTATTTCTCGTCTGCGGAGGATGATTTCGTCAATCGCCTTTACCGCCGGTCCAAAGCCTCCACCGTCATCGCCGCCGGCTTGACTCAGCGTTTCTGCCAGCAGTGCAGCAGGTGGGTGTGTGGTTGTGGTTGTGGTTGTCTTTTTTGGTGGCGCCCAAGTCGAGATCCGAATCTTAGGAATAAAGGGTTGGATTTTTTGAGTTTTGTAGATCTATGTTTTTGATCTGATTTTAAGATTCGTATTTAAGTCATTTTGTGGTTGTTTTGAGTCACCGATGGTGTATTCATTTTTTTGCTCATGTTTACCTAGTTTTCGGAGTTTGGTTCGACTGTTGTTGGTGTCCAGTCGGAGTTTGGTTTGATTGTTGTTGATTTCTGGGTTTGTTCGGTCAGATTTTTGGGTGTATTTTGGTTGGTTTTCGGGTCTGATTGGGGCTGTTTTGGCCGGATTTTTTGGACTGTTTTTGGCCGAGATTTTGTGATGGTTTTGGGTGGCCGGAGTTGTTGGCCGGCGCCTGCCGCTTGAGGAAGAAGATGAAGTTTTGGGGCTCCTACTTGAGGAAGAAGATAAAGAATAATTGTTTCTTGAGTTTAATTAAAAAGAAAAAACAAAAAGGAAATAAAGAATTAATTTTGTGTTCTTAAAAAAGAATGAAAGATTAATTTGAATTTTTTTAATTAATTTCGGTGATGATTATGAGGATATTTGAATTTTTTTCATTAATTTTGGTAATGATTAAAGAAAGAAAAAAAAGGAAAAAGAGAAATAGAAAAGAAAAAGAAATAAAAGAAGGAAAGTGCAGATGACAGGAATAAAATTTCATTAATTAGTACTAATATTTTAATAATTAGTATTTATTAATAAATAAAATATTAATTTTAATTCGAATTAAAATTATTTATTTTAATTAATTATTAAAATTTTAATTTTAATTAATTATTAAAATTTTAATTTTAATTCTAATTAATAAATACTAATTATTAAAATATTATTTGTGTATCAATACAAGAGGAAGTAGAAGATACGGAAAAAATTGGGAGGGAAAAGTTGAAATCAGACAACTTTTCAGTCGGTGGGCCCCGCTAACTGACCACTTTATCAGTTTTAATAATAAAATAATAGAAACTAACGTCGTTTGTCACCGTTTGGGAAGGAGAGACTTCACGGGTCTAACGGAAGTAACGTGTGGGACCAAATCGACCAAAAACAAACGTTAGGGACTGAATAAAATGAAAATAATAAGTGGAGGGACCCCGTGGTGCGCAATCCCATTAAAGAGGACGTGTGCAGTGCGGAGAGGAGTGAGATATCGGTGGGACGTGGTGTTTTTCTAGCCATTGAATTTACTGCAATTGAGTTGTCACCCGTTAAAGATAGACACTCAAACTTGAGGGATCCACACCTATTATTTTAATTTGTGTTACTCTTAATTTCAGATTTGAGTTCTCTTACTTCGATTATTTTCTTTATTTGTCATTTTTTTCATTTTTTATAATAATTAATACAATCATTAGAGTATAATTATTGTACTCCTTCCGTTTTTATATAACTGTCTTTTTTTAAGTTTTCACAATAACTAAGGAAATTATTAGATAATAATTATTTATAATTTTTAACTAAAGTACACTTATTAATTATGAACTCATCTTCTTTATTATAAAATTATTTAGGATTGATTTTATCATTAATTACGAAAATGACGTTGAAAATATAAAAAATTATCTTTAAAATTGAAAAACGACAATTATTTTTCAAATTATATCTAAAAATTATCTTTAAAATCCAAAAGTCACAATTAAAATCCAAAATTATCTTTAAAAAATTATCTTGGAAAGACGACATGATACGATCATGCCTATGTTCCGAACCATATGCGCGGCCAAAACTTTACCAACACCGTACGACAAACATTCCGACCCTTCCTTGCGTCACTATGCCATTCCAATGGGCCTAGAAGCCCATCTCAAGAGGAAGGACGTTCATCAATGAGAAGGAAGGAGAAGCAAGAGCACATTATGGGCATTATGGTCTCAAATGGCCTAATAAGTATGTAATAACTATAAGTAGTTCAATTCTTGCATACTTTCATTTTAGCTTTGATGATGAATATTGATTGAGAGCTTAATCTTCTTTATTTATTCGAGTTCAATTTTAGTGTTTGCCTTGGTTTGGAAAATCGTGGCTTAAGTCAATCGAAAATAATAAATTTTCAACTTTGTGTAATTCGTTGTTACTTTATATTTGTGAGCAATTGAATGTATAATTGAGTGTTCATCTTTGGACGGTTTGTGTTTATTGAATGGGAGAGTATTCTACTCGTGCATTCAAGTGTTCAATCGACCATTGTTCAAGCAATCATCTCTAATCTCCATCTGCATTCATCCGAGAATTATCTTTGTATTTCTTGTATCATTTCCATTGCGTGTCTCCATCTTTCCTACTGTTTCCTTGTTGATTTGTGTCATAAACTCATAGAGCTAGATCCTTCCTTTATACTTAGTATACATTCGACATAAGTAAAAGGAAGCTGGATCGTATCACGACAATTATATAAAAATGGAGGGAGTATAATTTTTTACTAAACTACTTTTATTAATTATGAACCATTACTTTTTAATTTTCCTCAAAAAAAAGTTGTTAATTTAAAATTATTTAGTGTTAATTTTGTCATTGAATAAAAAAGTGACATTGAAAATAAAAAAAGTGATCTTGAAAACTGAAAAAAGACAAGTAAATAAAGACAACAATTTCTTTAAAAAAAAAAACAATTAAAAAGTAACAAGGGACATAATGTTAATTATCTTGAAAAAATACGCCGTCCTAAGACCGGTCAAACTAAGGGTCAGATTAGTTGAAAATTTGACTTAAATAATCCAGCAACTCTCCATATAAGATTAAATTTGCTTCTTCTTTTTATATTTGAGGTGAAATTCGATTTCTTACAAACGACACTACCTTGCAGCAGGGACGAAAGCCACATTTTTGGTCCAGTGGGTCATTATTACGTGAAAAAAGTAATTTGTATATTTAAACTTTAATTAGTGTAATAAAGAAAATAAAAATATCTATATAAAGTATAAACACTAAAAGTAATATTATCTTATATATTTTAAAATTTTTATTGATTAATTTCATCCATACTTTGTTGTGATCTATTAGTTATCGGAGATGATAAAAGTACCGATAAGAGTTTTGAGTTGAATTTTCCGTTAAGCTATTGAGGAAAAAAAACACTAGCCCAAAAACTAACTACTCCCAGCCCATCTAGCCCGCACACGAGCTTCTCAGTAGACATTCTCATAACAAGCCCAATAACTAATAGCTACGCCCAGCCCATAGGTTGTGGGCTTTTCTTGACTTTTGTTGTCTTTAGCCCTTTTTATTTTTATTTTTATATGAAGAAAGATTAATTTCATTTAAATATCTTACGCGAAAGGAATAAAAAAATCATTCAGACGTTCACGTCACTTTTCCTGTGTTCTTACTATGTTACGCTCCAATTCCAAACGTGAATGTAGTTTTCTTTTTCTTTTCCAGAGCTTTTTTTGTTGAAAAAAAGTTAAAAATAAGAAGGGCTAAAAGACAACCAAATTGACCATAGTTACTTCCTGATATATAAAATTTGGAGTTTGGATATTGACACCGATATAGATACCGAACACCGACATTGACACCAACATTGTGATAAAAAGAAAAAATTTATCAAACACTGACACGGTATATATATACCAACTCTTATATATCATTCACAATAATAATGAAAAAGTGTGTTTCAATTAAATTTAGACTTATAAATGCTTTTAGCAATTATAATTTACGTTAAATATGGTTATTTTATTAGTGATAAAAATATATGTAAAATTTCAGTTACAAATTCAATATCTCCCTTGTCAAAAAGTAAAAAATACCAAATATAGAGTTTAAATTTGTGATTTTACTTGCAAAACCACTTGATTGTTGTTTATTTTTTTCTTTTTCTTACAGGCAAGTAGCCCAAGTGGCAAGAACTAGCTTCCCAGTAAACATTCTCGTAACAAACCCAATAACTAATAATTACGCCTAAAATGAGTTGTGGGCTTTGTCTGTAATATACGATTTCTTTTGTTGGTGGTCTATATGTGGGCTTTCTATATTCAGAGGGTTTTTTATTTTTTTACTTTTTCACCCAATCTCATTAAAACACGCGGATCAGGGATAAAATGGTCAAATTTGCTAAGCTGATAATAATTGAGAAAAAATTGAATTATTCAACTTGAAAAGACAAAATTGTGTTAAGAGTGTATATATATATATATAAAATAAAAAAATTAATTATATTATAATTTTTTATTATAATTTTACCTATATTTTATATCGTCTGATAGAGCTTTTGATGATCTTTAAAGCAAGAATGATGTGGGTGGCTAGTGGTGCAGCCAGCTTTAATAATAGGTGTGGATCCCTCAAGTTTGAGTGTCTATCTTTAACGGGTGACAACTCAATTAAAGTAAATTCAATGGCTAGAAAAACACCATGTCCCACCGATATCTCACTCCTCTCCGCACTGCACACGTCCACCGATATCCGCACTGCACCGATATCTGAAATTATTAAAGTTTGAGAATATTTTTTTTTTGAGTATTTTAAAGAAAAATCAATCGAGCTGAACGAAAAATTGAAAAAATGCTTAAGAGTATTTATATCCGTCACTAAATAACAAATATTTAGATAAACTTAACAAAAAGATAAATAAGAAGACAATATATAAAAAAATTAATTATGCATTAAAATTTATACAATATACGTACTTTTTACAATTGTTTTCTATGAGTAATTTTTTTTAGTATTTTAGATCCGTCTCTGTCTGCAAAATATAAACATTCTCGTCAATAACTATTATAGTAATGAATTTAATATGTATCATGTATAATTAATTAAATTAGCTAAATTGTACCCGACGTTCTTTCAAATCAACAAATCCATCTAATATCGAGTCTAAACTGAAAGTCTCGACAATTTCTTTTTCAATATAAACCACCAACTTGAGGATATGGCCTTCTTGGGTTCTTTCATAAACTCAAGAATTAATATAACCAATAAATATATCATGACCATAGTCTTAAATTTGAGATATATTATCAACGAACACATTGCTTTTTTCTTTCTTGACAATACTCTATGAGCCATAACTGCAACCATATAAAAAATGCAGCATTATAGATACGATATGAGATATAAATAATATGTTAATCGGTGAGTTACACACAAAATTAAAGTACAAAATTAATTGAAATACCTAATGGTCCTGATTTATGATCTAACATGATACTAACAAAAGAGAATTGGGAATAAAATCCCTAAACTTGTGTTTTGTCTACTAATTTGTGCATACTGCATTAAATAAATAAATTTTATGATAATACTAATACGATAAAACTAATAATACATTTTTATTTTTTTTACTTTTATGATAATACTAATGATATATATTTTTAAAAATCCAAAAGTTTGGGGGGCTGCTGCCCCCCACCCCCCCGCCCCCCGGCCCAAGCGTGGCTCCGCCACTGGTGGGTGCAACAGTGTGCAGGATGTCTGCATTCTCCCGTGATTATTCACCATGGCATCCTCCTTGGCCCTATATTATAAAATACATGTTTCTTTAATGTATTTACTAGAAAACAAGAGTATTATTTTGTTAAGATCTTAGTCCATACCGAGATCTATATTATTCGGGTGTCTTTCGTCATTCAAAGTATATATATATAATATGTTTATATACATCTAAATGGGTATCTATAATTTAGAATCAACTCCAATTTCAATATCTTAATGTCTCTCCTGACAGATTTCATGAAGATTGCGTGAGGCCAGAATATTATCAATGAAAAGCATAAACATACAATTTATACTCCATTGTCTATATATTTTTTGTGCCTTTCAAAATCCATATTTTGATCTGGTTGGCTCTTCGAAATAAAATAGCTTCCATTGTCTCGTCCCATTAATTAGTTCGGGATTTCCCACTAAAAAAACTAGTTTTTTGTGACGACGGGAAATTCCATCATAAAATATGCAAAGTCGAAACGATCCCTCACAGCTACGCTCATCACAGGCCTGATTTTTCAATCGAAAATTCTGTCGCAATTTTGTTGTGATGGATAAGTCCTCGAAATAAATAGAAGTTGTGGAACATATCCGATGGAGGAAATTCGGTTGAAAATTCTTGACATTTGGTCCGTACCTAGGGGTGGCAAAAATCTACCCATATCCAATTAATTTAAGTGGGTATGGGTATTAAATGGGTTAGTGTAATTTTTAATTGGGTGTAAATGGATAATATACCCATTTAAACTAAAATATATGGGTGTAATTGAGTTTGGGTATGGGTACCCAATGGGTATTCTTATTAAACCCAAACCAACCCTATGTCTCTCCTTCTTTTCTCTCTCATCTTTTTCATTTTTCATTTTTAAACAAATTCAATTTTCTTACTCTATATAATGAACAAAATAAATTAAAAAATACAGCGACGTAATCTCTATTTCAAGATGAGTAATTCTATATCCACTTTTCTTTTTTTTTTCTTTAAAAAATGGGTTTTATACTTTTCATGGGATTACTCGTGGTTTTTTTCTTCAAAATATGAAAAAAAACATAATCATAATCATGTACCATTTAAAATTATTTAAATATATTTTGAATTAATTTAGAAATTTCATAAGTATTATTATAATTAATATTAAATCAATAGTAATAGTGTGGTCAATTATAATGGATGGCTATGATTAAATTAGTGTAAATAAATGCTAATTAAACACAAAAGGAAATAAAGCAACTATTGGTAGCTAAGTAAGTAGCTGGAGTATTATTTGTTGCAAGTGGGTTGTAAAGTATTAGTTGTTGGAAAGCTCTCTTATAAAAAAAAAAATTAAAAAAATATTAGTACGTTTAACTGTGATAAAGTAGTAAAGTATATCAATTCCCAATTTTATTTTTATTTTTTTAAGCAAAACCAACTCCCAATTCGCGTCTTTATTTTAAGTCGGGCGAATGTAGCGAACGAAATTTAAAAAATAATTTTTTTAGTTTATGAAAAACTTTAAAATAAACAAATTAGGTGTCATAAAGTTGGAAAAAAAAACTTGAAAATATTAAAAAAAACTAATGATGTTTTGTGATTATGAAAAAAATTGAAATGATTAAATTCAATATTCTTAATTATTTTTTATGCAAACAAAGAGGTTTAGTTGATTTAAATGGGGGAGTGGAGGTAAATGAAATTTTGTTGTTTAAAGTCCAAACTTTTTTCATAAATATTTGGCTAAAAATATCAAAAGTTTTGAAGTTTTGATGTAAATTGTGGGTTGAAATGATTTTTTTGGTTTTTTTTTATGTAAACCTTTCGGCCTAAATGGTCAAACCTGAGCCAAACCCGAGCCTAAATGATAAAACTCCAGCCTAAATGGTCAAAACTGAGCTTAAACGATAAAAGCCGAGCCTAAATGGTCAAAGTCGAGCCTAAATGGTCAAACCCGAGATTAAACGATAAAACTCGAGCCTAAATGGTCAAAGCCGAGCCTAAATGGTCAAATCCGAGTCTAAACGATAAAACCCGAGCCTAAATGGTCAAACCCGAGCTTAAACGATAAAACTCGAGCCTAAATGGTCAAAGCTGAGTCTAAAACCCGAGCCTAAATGGTCAAACTCGAGCTTAAACGATAAAATCCGAGCCTAAATGGTCAAACCCGAGCCTAAATGGTAGGACCCGAACCTAAATAATAAAACTAACATACACAATCAAAATCGAGTCACATAGTGAGATTTTGTCAAAATCTACATTTTTTTAGTCAAACATGATATTTTTAATTTTACTTAATAAAAAATTATATTTATTGAATAAGTATGATTTAAATGGGTGTAAATGGGTATAAATGGGTGGGTATGATTTAAATGGGTATAAATGGGTATGGGTACCCATTTAAAAAATTATATGGGTAATAAATGGGTATGATACCCATACCCACTCATACCCATTTAATCTTTACTCATACCCACCCATACCTATCCATTTGACACCCCTAGTCCTATTCAAAATAGAAAAAAATTGTGATGAAATTGGGTAATAAATGGGTTTAACGTTTTTTTATTAAGGATATATATGTCCATTTATTTCATATATATTAAAAATTATTTTTCTTTCTTATTGTTATTATCATTTTAGTATAAAAAGGGTTAATTGTATTAACTTGAAAAGTTAGGAGGTTAAATTAAAACTTTAAAAAATTAAGGTTTTTTTAACCATTGACTAATAATTCCGAGGGATAAAATATATGTTACCTTTAAAAAAATTACATATATTCTAAAAAAATCTTATATATATAAGTTGTACTTCATCTGTTCCGAATTAAATAATTTTTTGGATGTTTTTTCAGAGCAAGATAATCATGATTTTTACACATATTTACTTTTACATTTCTTTTCCACTTAGTATTGTTAATAATTAAAAATAATATCATAGAGAGCTCTACCATCTTTCGAGGCCCTACGTAATTTGAATCTAAAATAATCGGCACTTAATATAATGATCGGATTACCGAATGATCTCGATAGAAAAAAATATTAAAGATATCCCGTAGAAAGACAATCTGATGGGACGAAGTGTTTTCGTATTACTTTTTTTCCTTCTTAATCTTCATCGAAACCTTTGTGCGATGAAAGAAAAGCTATTCGTATGCTGCTAATATTAAGTTTCCATATATTTATAATTTTTTTTTTCAAAACTATGCACAATTCATTTTACATTTAATTAAAGTGAAGCTGGTGCATGGAGGTCCATTTTCATGTCAATAAATACGGGAGTTTAAGCTTAGAGATTTCTACACCTACACACTTGCAATAACTACAAATGAAAAAAAAGTATCTAGTAATAATATCATGGAAGAAACGAAAATAGATGCAAAAATTACTAGAGGAGAGCAAGAAGAGGTAGAAGCAGACATTCAGATATGGAAATACGTTCTTGGATTTACAAACATGGCGGTAGTAAAGTGTGCGCTAGAGCTTCAAATTGCCGACGCCGTTGAGACAATTAACGACGGACGACCTGTCACACTATCTGAGCTGTCCTCCTCCCTTGGATGCTCTCCATCCCTTCTTTATCGCATCATGAGATTCCTTCTCCACCTTAACTTCTTCAAAGAATTAAAACCCACCACCGCCGTCAACGGCGCCGCCGTGGAAGGCTACGTCAACAACCCCCTCTCCCGCCGCTTGCTTCGTAAGGGAGAGAAGAGCATGGTGGATCTCATCCTGCTGGAGAGCAGCCACGCCATGCTGGGCCCATGGCATAACTTGAGCACACGTGTCAAGCGCGGGCCCACTGCCTCGCCGTTTGAGGCTGCTAATGGGGTCGAGTTATGGAAGTACGCGGAGGCGCATCCGGAGCATAGCAAGCTGTTTGACGGTGCCATGGCGTGCGATTCGAGGATTGCGGTTCCGGCGGTGTTGGAGAGCTGTGGTGACGTGTTTGAAGGAGTGGAGACGGTGGTGGATGTTGGTGGCGGGAATGGGGCTAGTCTTAGCTTGTTGGTCAAGGCATGTCCTTGGATTAAGAATGCCATTAATTTCGATCTTGCACATGTTGTCTCTGCTGCTCCTCATTTCCCTGGCGTCCACTATGTGGGTGGTGACATGTTTCAAAGTATTCCTAAGGCTGAGGTTATTTTCATCAAGGTAATTATTTGTTTATTTGAAAGTCATACTTTACAATTATGAGACAGATTGAAAGTATGTTTGGAGAATTAAACAATTCTGTCGGATTTTTTGTTTTTGTTTTTCACACACTATATATGATTGAATTTTATCAATTTTTTTTTTAAAAAAAAGAATTAGATTGTTGGTCTCTCACCAGTAGTTCGATTCTAGTGGCTTATACTATTTTACGTGCAGGCAGTTTTGCACGACTGGAATGACGAAGAATGCATAAAAATCCTCAAGAATTGTAAAGAAGCAATTCCAAAAGAGAAAGGGAAGGTGATAATTATTGAATCCGTAGTCGGTGAGGATAAATTAGATCAGGAGATCATCACTTCCGATGAACGTCACGGGGTGAGGCTGATGTTAGACATGGTGATGCTAGCCCACACCAACACAGGGAAAGAGCGGACATCCAAGGAATGGGATTTTATTATTGGAGAGGCCGGTTTTACCCATCACTTTGTCAAACCCACTCGTTACCTGCAATCTGTTATTGTGGCTTTCCCTTAATGTTAGTGTTTTATTTAAAGTGTGATTATTCATTAAGTGTCCCTCTATTTGTTGTATTTACTTGTACTTCTTTATGCTGTATTCGATTTCTGCTTTTGTTTTTGAAGCTAGCTGTTGGCTTCAATTATTTGTTTGTATTATTACTTATAGATCGTATGCAAATGTTGTGCTTTGCGTTTATTAGCCATTTATGAATTTGAAATTGAGTGGAATTTGAATATCTAAATGTATTATTGAGAACTTTTCATGTGTTGTTTGATTGATTAATCTTCTATCGTTAATTATGTAATGGCTAAAAAATGAAACTTTTTCTTCTTCTCAATTTTGCTAATGTATTATTAATTTGAAATAATTATAAATTATAAATCATAATATATTTAACTATTTCTTTTTTTTCTGTAAAAAAAATCTAAAACTATTTAGGTATAGTTATAGACCGGTGATAAAATACAAATAATGAGAGTTCAAGTTAAAACAAAATGAAAAAAAAAAGAAAAACTAAAAAGGTTTGAGATTTTCAACTTATTAGAGGCTAGGCCCAACTTGGTCAGAAGTTTAGCTACGCTTGACCAAATTCAAAAAGATTAATCTAACGATTAGAGTATAATACTATCGGTCTTCCTACTTTATAAAAAGAGTATATTACAAGTTGAATTATAGAAGATAAATTAAGTATAAAAATTAAGCAAAATGATTTTTTATTTAATTTCCACAATCAACAGCAAAAGACACGTATATATGGTGGAAGAACTATTGAGACAAACTATTAATACAAAATTAATTAATAACATACGGATAAAATCTGAAGGATGTTCTCCACCTAAGTTCACATAATTAATAATTCACATTACTAATACAGTAATACCCCACTCCGTCATTAATCGTCGGTACCAGTATCACCAATGACCGGAACGTAAACCGAATTATCATGTGGGAAGAAATGGCAAACCGGGACCGAACCCGGTTCAACCCCAAGCACTTGAAACGACACGTGGTTCCGGTTCCACTTAGATGTATCCAAATGACAAACGGCAACTGCCTCCACTCTATCTCCATTCTCTCCAACCAACGACGCCACAAACACCTTATTAACACTCATCTGGCTATGGCAGTAAAAGATCGCGTAAGGATACGGCATCGTATGGCACGCCACCATCTTCGGCGCCTGAATTTCCACTGGCGTTTTCAAGATCGTGTAATTCTGAAGCGAAACACTTGATTCGGTGAGGTGTGTCGTGCTCAGAGCTTGGAATTGAGAGTCCCAACCTAAGGTGTCGCGGACGAAATCGAGCATGGATTCCATGGAAGTGGCGCAAGTTTTGTTCTCGCCCTTGATTGGTTTAAGCTCGCATTGGGTTAGGGTTTCTTCCATGGCTTTGGCTTGGGGTGAATTTGGGCTGAAGGAGAAGAAATTGAGGAGATAAGGGTAGTCTTTGTATGAAAACGGGATGTCGTTTGCTTCTTCTCTTGGCAGTAACTGAGGGGTTTTTGATGGATCTCTCTTGCGGAAAAAGATGGGGAATTTTTTCCCGACTTTTAGATCGTCCAGGAAGAAGAACACCATCAGCGAAGCATCCATGTGATGATTCATGTGGGATGACGTCGGATTACCATCAGAGTGGCCTCCGTGCAACAACATGTCGTTTGCTTCGTTCCGGCGGATTTGAATTTCGAATTTGCCATCAGTAGGGAGTCTCAATTCATTGTTGTCAGCTATTTTCATTGCTGATCCTCTGCTTCCTTGAGCACACTGCCATTTAATTAGTGAGTAGAAATGCTTCAAGCGATTAATTTTAGTGAAAGGAAAGAAGAAGAAGAACAGATCAATGTACAGTATATTCTCAAAGACTCAAACATCAATGTAAAGTTACCATGACAAATAAAAGATAAAGGATGAACGACTTGGATGCAAACTCCATGTCCATGTATTCCTTCTTTTTTCCTGCTAGAAAAAGAAAAGGGAGAGGGGGGTGGCGGGAGAGACTTTTGTTTTTAAGTTAAGAATAAGATGCCCAATGTGAAGAGATGTTTTTTATAATTTTGGATGGAATCTAAACAACTCTAGAGGAACAAATATCACGAGACATGGATGTGCATGGACTAGATGTACTGGTTTCACTACCCGTAATCGGGTGAATTTGGACCCTTAAGTCGGTTAAACATGTACACAATACAAAAAGAAACATCTTATATCAACGGGTACAACAGAAAACATTTTGCCACTAGACTAAAAGCGATGCGTTAATATACATTTTCTTTTATTTATTTTATATTGTCATTTCTATTATAAAAAATAATTAAATAAGTCTATTTTTTTGATTTTATATTTATACGTGTTAGATTGAAAGTCTTAATTATTTTTTCTTTTTAATATTTCAATTAGTACATAAAATGGAGTTATTATGAATTTTTTTGCGATATATCAAATTTCACAAATTTCCAAATTTGATTGAATATGATCGCATCTGGGGTGGGTGGGGTGGGTGTGGAATAACAAAAAAAAAAAAAACAAAGTAAAAATTAGTCATAAGATAAAATAAAACAAAACATATATTTAAAATGTAAATAACATGTATTCATAATGGAGTTCAATTATTTGATTTGGTTGATTACGATCGCTATTATTTCAACTTCCCGAATGGTCCAAGAATTTAAAGGATTGGAAAAAAGAAATGCACTTATAATAGAGTTTAATTATCAAAAACATAATTTTAGAAAAAACTAATTAACGGACGATATTCAAATAAAGATTTTATTTCCTTTTCGTCTAAAATCTTGGCACAAATCGAAGCTAAAATTTCTCCATAAAAATGAAATGAAAAAGAAAAGACAAAAAATGAATTTTGTTTTTTAATAGTTTTTGAATGGAAACTGAGTTTCCTTTTGGTTCTCCAAGAAAAAAAAGGACTTTCCCCTTGAACCTATCTTTCAAAAATTTAGAAAACAATTTCTAAAGTTTAAAAAAATAGTTTTTCAGGTTTAACAATTTTAAAAGAAAAAATAAATAAAATTTCAAAATTAAAAAGCCCATTATTAGGATTTAGAGAAATATATGAATCCGCAGAATGCGAGACCTAAATGCAAATTAAATGATTATTATCTTCTTAGACCATGTATTCTTGTTGAAACTTGCTTGTACGTTCGAGAAAAAATAAAAGGTAAAATTATCTCAAACAGTGAGTCATTCGGTTTCCTTAATATACGTGCTCAAAATCAAAGCGACAGTTAATAAAACTGGGAGGGAGTAATTTTTTTTCCGTCTCGAGCACAACAACAATTTCATAATAAAATTAATAAATATAAGTCATACTAAAATGTAAAATATAAAATTTGAAATTCTAAATATTTTCTTCTATTTTTTTATAACTTTTACTATTTTTAAAAAAAATAGTTGACATTAAAAATAGTTTATTAATCTGATTTACCAGAAAATGAAGTTATTTAAAATTCTCTTATAACAAAAAAAATATACATTGTTTATTTTCGGTTCATCTTGATTAGGTATATAAAAACCACGTTGAACCAACGAATATGGTTGGTAAATTGAATACAAACCAATCCGTTTTGCTATTTGGAGGGTGTCAACTAGCACAAACGGACACGTCATACGAAAACTTGTTGAAGCGATTGGACCAAAAATTATTTTCTCTATGTTTTCTCTATGTTTTCATAATGGGTTGAACTGAAATTTGGTCCCTACAGTTTAATTGATTGATTTATTTCAGCCCTCTATTTCTAAAAAAGTAGTATTTCATCCTTCCACTCCAAGCATATGATTTATTTCATCCCTTACCCTAACACCATCCATTTTTCCCGTCAATTTGCTTACGTGTCGTGCCACACGAATTGACACGTCACTAACGGCTAACACGCCACGTAAATTGTCACATCATTCTTTTCTTTCTTTTTTTCTTTTTTTTCCTTTACTTTTCTTTTCTTTCTTTTTCTTCCTTTTTCTTTTCTTCTTTCTTCTACTTCTGGCTGCAGCTTCAAGGGCTAACACGCCACGTAAATTGCCACATCATTCTTTTCTTCCTTTTATTTCATCTCAACTCATCCTCCAGATCTCATCAAAGTACGGCTGCAGCTTCAGGGCGAATCCCCCGCCGCCTCCGCCGCCCCGCCTTCCCTTTTCAGAATTTGTTTCTTAATTTCCAAAATTAAAGAAACCTGCAACCTCATTTTCCAAAATTCTCAAATCCTGCATTTTCTTTCTTCTTTCCCAGTCCATAAAATTCCATCCGCAATTTCCTATCTTTTGTTTTATTCAATTTCTTTTTTTTTTATTTGCAGAAAAAACTTGAAGAAGTAGATGGAGGAGCAACCTCCGTAACTCGATTACAAGCCAAAAAAATAATGTAATTAATTTAATGTACAAAATCCAGAAAAATCCAAAAAAATAACGCAGAAAAAAAATCCAGAAATATTTTAATCTTCTTCTTCTCCGTCTCAATCCCACCATCATCTACCAAATTAACACATTTCCACTGAAACAAATACCAAGAACAAATTTCAATTCCCAATCATTTCTCAAAATTAAACCATTCATCGAACTACATATATTTCAATTATAACAAAAATCAAACACAGATGTAGAAATGTTATCTTGAAACTGAATCTAGGGAGGACAAATCAACGGCCCCTTTTCTCCCACCACCGCTGGTCTACTGCTTCCCGTTAACATTCATCATTCCACAACAATAGATCTAGATCTGTAAAGAAGGTAAAGATGATAATAGATCTGACCGAGTTGACTCATTATTTGAGGCTCGGATCTGTAAAGAAGGTGAAGATGATAATAGATCTAGCCGCAGCAAACCACCTGCGAAGCAGAAGAAAGAGAAAGAAGCACCAGTCGCAGCAGCAACGGCGAGGGCAAAATCGTCAGGGAAGAGAACACCCACAAAGCAGCAGTATTACATCACTATAATTTTTCTTTGTTGTTGTAGGAGGAGGAGGAGAGCTTCTGTTGATTTTACCATTTGTAGTATATGAATAAGAGTTGGAATCGGGATTTGATTTTGGGGCTTGCAAAAGTAGTAATTAATTTGAAAATGAGGTTGCAGGTTTCTTTAATTTTGAAAATTAAGAAACAAATTCTTGATTGAAGGCGGGGGCGGTGGAGGCAGAAAGAAGAAGAAAGAAGAAAAGAAAAAGGAAGAAAAAGAAAGAAAAGTGACGTGGTAAGTGTCCAGTTACGTGGCGAGACACGTCAGCAGTCGGTGACGTGGCAATTGGCGTGACACGATGATAGCGTGTATTTTATGCATGTTTTTCCTTCTAGTTTTGCCCTGATTTAGGCCTTGATGCTACTAATCCACTCGTGTTTCCATCTTTATCACAGATCAAGGCCAAGAAGGAGAAATGTGCGAAAAGACATGCTTTCTGGGTGATTTTTGTAGACTCCAAGCTTCAAGTCCATCGTCGAGGCCATGGACCAATTTCTTCATCGAGGCCTGTCATCGAGCCCTCGATGGACCAAGAGCTCTAAATCCACGTGTCCTCGCAGTTGTGCTTCCACGTGTCCCCTCAGATGAATCCCAGAATATTCCCTCAGATGCTGATCAGTCGTCTATTATCGAGGTCTCGCCCTAAAGGAATATTCCATAAAGATTCTCACGAGACCCTATGAAGACTCTCTTCCAGAACGTTCCAGAATGTTCCCAAAGATGCTGATCTGCCCTCGACATGTCATCGAGACCTCGACAATCTTATCAAGGCCTTGACAAGTGCAAAACGCCAAGTCCACGTGGCTCCACTCCAATCACTCCACGTGTCCTCCCTGGTGCATGTTAGATGTTCTGCGAGGATCCCGAGGAATATTCCCTTTTTCTGCCATCGTGGGTTACCCCTTTTGCAGGAGCGTGGGCACTTTGTGTGTACTTCCCCTTAGCTGGAATTTTGTCCCTTAGTGGGTGGCTGGTGTATATATACAACATTATGTGCTAGGGTTTCATCACCTCTTTACACTTTAGATATTTTTACTCTTAAACTAATTTCAGTAGCTTAGTAGTTTTGGGGCTTGTTCCTTCCTCTTCTCTCCATAGTTGCTGGATCCAAGCTTTGTAACAAACACCATTAATCAAGTTTTATCCTTAACTCTTCCTTTATCTTTTATTATGTTATTTCCATCTTTTATTTGTTTATCTCTTAACATGAGTGGCTAAAACCCACGTTCTTGGTAAAGGTGTATCGAGGGTTGTTTGGGTAGATTCGAGGCCTGATTGCTCTTAACATGTTCTCTTTGTTATATCTGGTTGCTTGTCATTTTAATTCCATTTTTGCTTAGGGTGATTCGAGGCCTGATCAACTTTTAATCTTCCCTTTGTGATTATTGTCGTGACTCTGCAGTGATAACTAGCGTGAGACTGTTGGGTAGGTGTAGACAACTAGATTAGTGTTCTCGGGTAGATCTGGGCTCATTCGTCTAGGGCATGCAGCTGGTTAGGGTCATGTCGTGGTCCTGATAAATCGAGGCATCGATCCCTAGATGTGTCTTTCTTGTTCTTTATCGATGCTCTGATATTCTGTCCGCTTTGTGCTAGTGACAAGCTAAAGTGAAAAAGGCTGTCTTTTGATGACAAGATAGGTGGCTGAGAGGATATCAAAGGATCGAGGCCACCTTATTAACAGTGAAAACGGGGGGTGGCTCCTTACGAAAGAAAGTAGGGGGTCTACGTGAAAACATGACCCCTATAGCACGTCTGTAACGTTAGAACGGAAAATCTTTGCGCTGATGACAATCGAGCCCTCGACGCAACCTAAGAAAGCCCTTTACCAAGTTCCCTTCTCCTTGACTTATTATCTTTGCTTATTAATCTAATTGTTTATTTTGCATTTTATTTTATCTCTGATCTTTATTATTATTATTATTTACTTATCGTGACCTCGATTGTCATTTTTAGTAGTTAGAATTGTTAGCTCTGATCACTCTCTTGGTTAACTTGATTAACCTATAAACCCCCCCTTGTTGTTGTGATTTTGTGCAT
The DNA here is from genome assembly GCA_963691705.1 of Viola odorata. NCBI lineage: Eukaryota > Viridiplantae > Streptophyta > Magnoliopsida > Malpighiales > Violaceae > Viola > Viola odorata. Next base: position 2,165,215 of record OY829544.1, read on the forward strand.
TTTTACCTCTGTCATACAATCGAGGGCTTGATCTCGTTTCTCTCAATCTCAGTGGTTCGACCCTGTTACCGCTTTACACAAATTAGTTTGTGCATCTAGGCCTCAAGAAATATATTATTTTTGACCCGTTTCGACGGCGAGTCACACGACACGTAAGTAAACTGGCGGAAAAAATGGATGGTGATAGGGTGAGGGATGAAATAAATCATATGCTTGGAGTGGACTCAGTGGAAGGATGAAATACTACTTTTTAAAAACATAGGGCTGAAATAAGTCAAGCAATTAAACTGCAGGGATCAAATTTCGGTTTAACCCTTTACATAATAGTAAAATATTTTTCACTAGTACAAGTACACTTTGGTTCTAGAAGCAGAAACATAAGATGCCTCAACAGACTCAGGCCCAAGCCCATCTCCATTTTCTAATCCCAGCAACCAACCATATGCAGCCCACAATAAACAGACAAGAAGAAGTCTGAGCATTAAAACTCAGGTTCGACTACAACAACCAGCCAATCCACATGATCCGAGTCCGGAGTACAACAACGAAATTCATAATATTATTGTTTATCCTAACCATATGGCAGGTGTCCATGGAACACCGATCTCACCTGCACCCTCATCAAGAAAGACTACTTCTATATTCATGGCACGTTCCATGATATCACGACAAATTCCGATTGGAGTTACTTGGAAACGCACATCCGTAGTGTTGATGCCATACGCAAATATCAACTCTTCGGTTTTTGGAGATGCTTCGTGACTATCCGTCCAACAATTTACTAGTCAGTGGGGATTTCAATTTGATACTACTCCCTCCGGTTCGAAATAAATGTCGTTTACTATTTGGACACGCATTTTAAGAAAATCGAATGATTTACTATTTGATCCCAAAAATTTTCGTACTTTTTTTCGAACATACGTTTCCGAAAAAAAATACGAAATTTTTTGGGGTCAAATAGTGAATCATTTGACTTTTTTGAGATGCGTGCCCAAATAGTAAACGGCGTTTATTTCGGACCGGAGGGAGTATATTCCAACGAAAAGTAAGGTGTGATTGTGAAGTTAAAAACAGTTTATTAATATGAGTAACGGAGAAAAAAATCATTTAAAATTCTCTTACAATGAAAATTTTCATTTAGCAGATTAATACATCTCGTAATAAGTATAGAATATAGAGATATGCAAAGACTTTAAACTTTACTAAAACACATTGAGTCTCATCCAACTGGATAGGTATAAAGACCATGTTGAGTTGAACAAACAAGTATGGTAAACTAGTTAATTGAATACAAACCAATCCGATTGGCTATTTGGAGTGTGTCAACTAGCACAAACCGACACGTCATACCTAGACTTGTTGGAGTGATTGGACTAAAATTATTTTCTTCATTTTTTTAATGTTTACATAATACCCCCCGCCGGAGGAAAATCCCAATAATGGGTTTTAATTAATGCCCTTGGGCGTCGTACCTTTTTCTCATTTTTTAATAGTATTTTTTGTCGCGGGTCCCACCTATACAGTAACTTTTTTAATTTTTTAATATTATTTTTTGACAGTGGCCCCACCAGTACAGTAACCTTTTAAATTTTTAATCTTATTTCTGACGCGGGCCCACCAACACAGTAAATTTTTAAATTTTTTAATATTATTTTCTGACGCGAGCCCCACTTTTCTTAATTTTTTCAAAAAGTGGGCCCGCGTCTATTAATAAAAATCAGAGGGATTAATTGACTTTTTGAAACAGTAACATTCAGTAAAGTAACACAAAAAAATCAAATAATGTGTACAGTAACATTCAATAGAAAAATGACAGGTAATTGAGACGGGAAGGAGTAATATTTTTCACTGGTACAATTGTTAGAAGCAGAAACACAAGCTGACCGGACTACGTGTCATCTAAATACTGTTTGTCCTCCTTAATCTTCGCCTATATATACTAACCATTTTCGGCCAGCAATTTCTGCACAACTACAACTACAACTACTTCTACTTACTGATATATTAAGGAAAGTTATTCCATTTTGAAGTTCTCTGTTTCAGTTACAGAGAAGATGAGATCGATCTCCTCTTTTCTCATTCTTTTCTCACTTCTTATGGTAAAAATAATAAGTAATTATACTGTTATCCCGCATTACTAATTTGTCAAAATCTAGAAAGTTTATTTAAAGGATCAACTTAGATATAATTATGACCTTATTCTCCTCTTAATTTTTTTCTGTCAATTTATAAAATGGTTTAATTTAACTTCTTTTTTTCAATTTTTTTTATTTTGCAGCTTGCATTGAGTATCAATGCCAGAAAAGATCTTGGTGAACATTGGAGGTTCACCAAGGAATTTGAGCCCGAACCCACTGCTAGTGCTTACGACAACAACATCAACAATGATGAACCTAAAACAAAAAAGAGTTTTTTCACCAAGGAATTTGAGCCAGAACCTAATGCTTCCGCCTACGACAACGGTATGATCAAAAATTACAATCACGAGAGAGGGCAGAGATTCGCTAAAGAATTCGAGTCAGAACCCAACGTTTCACCCTACGACAACCGCATCAAGAACGATGGACTTGGAAAAAAAAAGACTTTCGCCAAGGAATTTGAGCCAGAACCTAATCTTAGTTCTTACGACAACAGCATCAAGATTGACAAACAAGGAAAGAAGAAGAGGTTTGCTAAACCTACTACTACCTCCTACGACAACGACATCAAGCGCAAAGAAGAGAAATCCTTTGCTGATCATTAAGCATATAGTTAATATTATGTGCAAAGCTTTTATTAATTAAGCGCATATATATATATAATTATTGGTGTGTTTTATTTTGTTGCAAAATTAAATAAAGGTTTCTCTTGAAGAGACTTAGGATCATGTAATGTGTAAAATTTGAAGCAAGTATTCTGGTTTTGATTTAATAGAGTGAGTGCCAACATCCAATCCGTAACCTCATGGAAAATATTGTAAATGCTAACCAATTTGCTAGAGCAGGTTGGTATATTTGAATCAAGTGTTTTTTTTTTGAACAATTTGAATCAGGTTAATTAATTATAGTATACACTATACACTTAATCAATGTTACGGATCCGGCTTCTAATTCGGTTCGAACTAATTTTTCTGGGATTTGAAATGGGCCTGACGTGTGTAAATGAGGTTTCAAAAATAGGACCCATATTGTACTCGATAGAATCCCAATTTTTTTCCCTCAATAGCAGGATGAGATACGAACCTGAATCCGAATCTCTATTAGTACTTTAATTATTTTTATCACCAACAAACAACCAATAAAATATATGTATATTAGTCATGGAATACCAGTTCACCAATACAAATAAGAATTAATGTTAGATACTTTGTTATATTTTACCCTTATTTTTTCTTTCTTTTTTCAATCTTCAACAATTTTTTTTCTATCTAGGCCCACCATTTGCAAAGAAGTATTACAATGATCAGAACCATCTTGCTATTAGAAATAAAGAATGGATTTTGTAGTGAGCAATCTACTTCTAATCCAAAGAACGAGGAGGGAGACGATGCATGTCCAGACACACAGCTGCTCTGTTTGGTAAGGTTGGAAGGAAGACAGATGGATAGTCGGATAGGAAAGATTTGGAGTTGGACTGGAATTTGGTGGAGTGTGTGGTGACTATGGTCGGGTTACTCATTAATGACATAAAACAACCCTGGATTTTAAAAAATTAATTAATCGCAACCCTGAACTTATTTTTTGTTTAATTACAACCCTGAACTTTCGACTTAATGATAAATTCCACCCCTGTCGTGACGGAATATAGACGTGGCCCGTTATGTGCCATGTGTGCTACCACGGCGACTGTCCACATATGCAAATGTCCACGGCACCGTGCCACGTGGCTGTGGAAATTAGTGGGAGTGGGTCCCACAACCACTTGGCATGGTGGTGTGGACATCTGCATATATGGGTTGTCGATGTGGCAGCCACGTGGCGGTACACGTGGTACATAACGACACTGTCACTGCCACGTCAGTGTTCCGTCACGACAGGGGTGGAATTTATCATTAAGTCGAAAGTTCAGGGTTGTAATTAAACAAAAAATAAGTTCAGGGTTGCGATTAATTAATTTTTTAAAGTCCAGGGTTGTTTTATGTCGTCAAGCCTTACTTTTTGTTAGGCATTTAAGTCAAGTGTCTATTAGAAAAATATGTTTTTTTAATAAGTAAATTATAAACGGATAGACGATAAGTTGTTCAGTTTATCCCGTCCTCCTATATATGGAACGGACGGGTCTAACCCGACACGTTCATTAAATGAGATTAAAATTGAGATTCGTATTCCATCTAAAACTGAACGGACGTGACAAGATGGATATACGAACATGCCCTCATATCATTGCTCATCGCATCATAAAAATATAATTTTTCAAACTTTTATATAATACAAAATATAAGTTAAAAGTATATACTAAAAGAAAAGTATACATAATTTTGTCTTTCGATTTTTGACGCATAAAATTGTTTTAAATTAAAAATATATTTTTTATGAGATAAATTATGAATTCAGGTATTTTTAATGATAATTAATTATATAACTATTTTCTAAAATAAAGTATAAGAATGTAAAGCCATTGCTTTCATAAAATATAAATTTAAAATCGTTTTTTATTTGGAATTAAAATCACTGCTGAGTGAAAGCGTTCTCCTTTTGTAGGTATTTGTGTTGATTTCATCTTCATCTCTACACTGTCCACCAAATTCCGAAAATACTTCTTTCAACACTTTAATCAATTTGAATTATCATGGACGAAGAAGACATCTTCTTTTATGATTGAACATTAGGATATACAACCAACCATTATTAAATACGAAAAGATTATTATATCTTAACACATTAGTTAATACTCCCTCCGGACATAAATACTTGTCCGTGCACGTATTTTGAGGAGATCGAATGACTCACTATTTGACCCCAAAAAATTTCGTGTTTTTTTCCGGACGTACGCTAATCATTGGCGTACGTCCAAAAAAAAACACGAATTTTTTGGGGTCAAATAGTGAGTCATTCGGCCCCCTCAAAATACGTGCACGGATAAATATTTATGTCCGGAGGGAGTACAACTTTATTAATAAAATAGTTAGTATCTCAAGCATTATTAGTTCGAATTATTCATTTTTGTAATTTTTTGTTTTATAAATAATGTTATTATGTTATTTAAATTTCCAAGCAGGAGCTTTCATGGGCCTGGTAATTATGTATATAATGAATAATGGCAGATCAACGAAATCGAAAGTTATAAATTAGAAGTTCGTGGCAACAACATTCAAACTACTCCCTCTGGACACTTTTAATTGTCATTTTCCTACAGATTTTTACTGTTCATAATACTTATCATTTTATCCATTTCGAAACATATATTTTGTACAAATGACATTTTTTTTTATGAATCAACCCAATTTGATGATATTGTGATAATTTGATTAAAAATTAGGAGTAAAAATGAAACAATATGGAATAAAATAAGATTAAAGATCATTATCTTACGAATTTTTACTATTCTAAAACGTCATTTAGGAGTAGATGGCAGCAGCATCGTCAGAATTATTGAGCCAACATGATCATAGTCATAATTTATCGACAAGAAAACAAGACAAATTAATTTCTAATAATAGGATATGTTACACTCCAAATCTTGTCAAGATTTTAGTCTGTCTCAGGCAGCACGTTGGTCCATGCAGTTTCTATATTTTGAAAATTCACGTGGAAGAAATTATTTGATTTGATTGAATATATATTTAATAGAACAAAGTAATTAGTCATGTTTACATTAATATTTTTCACTAGTAGAAGTACACTTTGGTTCTAGAAGCAGAACCATAAGATGCCTCAATAGACACGGGCCCAAGCCCATCTCCATTTTCTAATCCCAGCAACCAACCAGATGCAGCCCACAATAAACAGACAAGAAGAAGACTGAGCATTAAACCTCAGGTTCGACTACAACAACCAGCCAATCCACAGATCCGAGTCCGGAGTACAACAACGAAATTCATAAGAGCCCTCGAACCATGGATGAAATGGAAATTGACCAGAATAATGATAATCTGATAAAAAAGCTATGCGTGCTTGATAATACATAAAATTATCAGAAGGGCACAATGGACTTTGTGCCTTCACGAAGTACCGTTGACCGGTCAAAACGGCACATGGCCGGTTTGACCAAGTCAACGATATAAAAGGCATCGTGATCGATTGACCAGGTCAACGGGAATAAGTAACTAAAGGACAAGCCCAGCCCGTTATCACCAAAACGGCACAGAGCCGATTTGCCAATAAAGGCGAAGACAACGACACTCGGCCGATTCTCCACAAACGGCTCCTTGCCGATTCTCCACAAACGGCATCGTACTGATGGGGCCCAGATATAAATCTCCCCTCATAGATATTATTGGTATAGTACTCCATAGTCAGTATACATTTAGTCAAGGTTGGCAGGGAGGATAACCTGCTCCCATCACATCGTCACCTGACAACCGGACAAAGGGACGACCCTATTCCCCTGAAATAAGGTCTGCACCCCACGTTACAATGATGAATCCCTGCCCCTAGACCACCTGCTAAGGAAAAAGGAGAGGGGATGTCAGAGATCTAACCACTCTAGTCCAGCCTAAGGACTAGAGGGTGGTATATAAGGGAAGTTTTCTCCTTTACTCAAGGACACGAAAAAATACACACACACTTTCTACCCACATAACAAAATTACTGACTTTGGCATTGGAGCTCTTACGCCGAAAAACACTTCCGGCACTGTGCAGGTCCTTCACGAAGATCTGATCACCACCTTCCAGCGAGCTACTTTACCGAAAAACCCCCCACTCCGGTCCACGGATTATCATTTGGTGCTTTCATTGAGAGCTTTTGAGTTTTGAGTGAGCAGCCTTGAAATTCAAAGCTCTTCCTTTTCTTCAATCTTATTGGGGGTTTTTTCATTTCCAAAAATGGCATCCGACCCAAACTTTCAATCAAATCAACCTACCAGTGGTGCTGCTGGTCAGTATGAAACGCCACCTCCTCATGCCTCATCTTCCCGTGTGGACATGAACGCCGCAGCCCGCCGGCTTAATTTTCCAGAAATTCCAGAGGTGCTACTCCCCAGCACCCCACAACCAGCAGTCATCCCACCAGCAGTCATGCATGAGTTCGCTGCCTTGCATAGACGGATGGATCTGATGATGCAAACGTTTATGGGAGGGATCCCTCCGCCCGTTCACCAGCAGATCCTCCCCCAGCAGATTCACTCCCAACAGATCATTCCTCAGCAGATCCCTGACCAACCTGCAGCGACACCATCTTTAGTGCCCCCGCCCATGGCATTCCAGCCAGTCAGATCTGTACAACAGCACGTCAGTCAGCCAGCTCAACGGGAAAATCTTTCGAATGAGCTCCGGATGCCCCGTCGCAGTGAAAATCCGATCAGAGGGGAAGGGTACCTGGACAACATGGAAGAGGCTAATAGCCGAGCAGTCCAGCGTAGCCCGAGAAGGAGCCAGAAGCGGTCAGTAGAAGGAAGATCCGAAAGAGGAAGAGTTCGGGAGAGGTCAATGGATCGGCCCCAATCGGGAAGGGATCGCGAGAGGGCTGATCGGAATGCTTCAAGAGGCTCTGCCTCCCTACGAGCTCGGGAAGAGCAAGATGATGATCCCAAGAATCCGTTAACCTTTCGGGTTAGGAAGCATCGGGTGAGCAGACACGTCAAATTGCCAACCGATTCTTACATGGGGACGACGGATCCGACAGTTCATGTGAGCTTAGTAAAAAAGCACGTTAAGTTTTTTACTAGAAAGGATGAGGCGCTGTGCCAAATATTTGTGATGACTCTGAAGGGAATCGCCAACACCTGGTTTGAAAAATTGCCAGCCGGATCTGTGGACAGTTTTGAGCAGTTGGCGAAAGTTTTCACAAGCCGATTTAGCTCTTGTATTCCTGTGGAAAAGTCTCCGGCGGTTCTATTTGATATGGTGCGAAAGTCGGGGGAATCCTTAACGGTGTATGTTGCCAGATTCAATGCTGAGTTGGCCACTCTGCCCGACGTTGCGCCTAACTTTGCCGCTGAGGCTTTGAAGAGGAACTGCAGGTATCGGGAGTTGGAAAATGCTCTGATTGCGAGCACGCCGAAGACCCTGGACCTCTTGCGGATCGAGGTGGACAAGTTTGCGAGGATGGAAGAAGCAGATTTCCAGCGGAAGAAACGGGAGGAGCCCGATCTTCCCAAGAAAGAAACGGCCGTCCGCAAGCAGGGAGAAAAGAAGCAAGCGGCTGGAGGCCGGCAGACGGATCGCCTTGCGGATTTCTCCACGTTGCAGCTAACTAAGCCGGTGGCGGAGATCTTTGCCATCATAGAAGAACGGAGATTGCCGATTCAGTATCCAAAGCGCAAACCTGGCGCCGTTATGGGACCGCATAAGGATTCTTACTGCCGTTTCCATAAGGCAAAAGGGCATGACACTGAGGATTGTTTCTCTCTGAAAAAGGCTATTGAAAAGTTGATTGAAGAGGGCTATTTGGGCGAGTTTGCGGCCAAGGCTCGAAATAGGGCCAGGGAGGATCGAACTGACGGCAACAGGAGAGAAGCGGAAGCTGATCCCAATGCAGCCGGAACCAGTAACCAGAGAGACAAAGGAAAGCAGCAGGTGTTGACAACCTCTCTCGATGAGTTCTTCATGATCAATTTGATAGCGGGAGGAGCCCAGCAGGAGGAATCGGAGGATGTACCGATTGGGGAAAAGAGAAAGCGGAATGATCCCGTAGGGGAAAAAGCAGGTCTATCGGAGCTGGACCGAATGGCCATAACATTTTCAGAGGAGGATGAGATCGGAGTGACATATCCTCAGAATGAAGCATTGGTAGTGACAGCCATCATTGCCGAGTGCGGGGTCAGGCGTACGCTGGTGGACAACGGAAGTGCTGTGAACCTCATTTCTGCCAACGCCTTTAACCGTTTGCAAGGACCTAGACCGGACCTGAAGCCTTGCCGACGGCCGATCATTGGGGTAAACGGCATTCCCATTCCTGTTGTAGGCTTAACTTTTCTGTCAATCTTTTTTGTGGAAGACAGCTCCCGCAGAAAGGAGCAGCAGCTATTTCTGGTGGTGGACTTAAACCTGCCATACAATGTGATCTTGGGGCGTCCGTTTTTAAATGCTTTCGGTGTGGTAATATCGCAAAGGCATTTGAAGATGCAATACCCTTCCTGGGACGGCGTGGTTACGATCCGAGGAGATCAGAAGGTAGCTGCTGAATGCTACATCACAATGGTTGATGGTTGCTGCGATCGCTATGTCTGCGTAGCGGACGATTCACTAGAAGATGATGAGGAGCAGCGTACCCAGCCATTGGAGAGAATGGTCCAAGTGTCGGTGGCTGATCTGCCCGCTGAGCATTTTTTAATAAGCGAGAAGTTGAGCAAGGGAGATTGTGACCAGCTTGCGTTTCTGTTAAACGAGTGCAGAGGAGAATTCGCCTGGGTCCCGACGGACATACCAGGCCTTTCGAGGGAAACGGCAGAGCACCGATTGAACGTGTACCCGAATGCCAGGCCAGTGCAACAGAAACGGCGAGCCTTCTCCAAAGAAAAAGCAGATGCAATTGAGAAAGAAGTGGACAAGCTCTTAAAGGCCAACTTCATCCGAGAGGTTCAGTATCCGCCATGGTTAGCTAATCCAGTGGTAGTGAGAAAGCCAGGCGGGGAGTGGAGGATGTGTATTGATTTCACTGACCTGAACGAGGCATGCCCCAAGGACTGTTATCCGCTGCCACGGATAGAGCAATTGGTGGATCAAACGGCTGGTTATGGGTATCTAAGTTCGCTTGATGCCAATTCGGGGTATCACCAGATACCGATGGCGATCGAAGACGAGGAGAAAACGGCTTTCATCACGCCGAGGGCCACCTACTGCTATCGGGCTATGCCGTTTGGTCTGAAGAATGCTGGAGCAACATTTCAGAGAACGGCCAATAAGATTTTCGAGCCGTTAATCTGGAAAAATCTGGAGGTGTACGTTGATGATATGCTGGTGAAAAGCAGAAATTTTGAAGCGCATCTACGAGACCTTGAGGAGGTATTTGGGATAATGCGAAAATTTGGAATGAAGCTAAATCCCAAAAAATGCATGTTTGCATTCCAAACGGGGAAATTCCTTGGTTATGTGGTCAGCAGAAAAGGAATTCAGCCCAATCCCGCCAAACTGAAGGCAATCAAGGATATGTTTTCGCCAAAGAGTGTGAAGGAGGTGCAGCGACTCACAGGAAGAGTAATTGCTTTGAGCCGATTCATCTCCAAGCAGGGCGAGAAATGCCTCCCGTTTTTCAAAGTCATTCGGAAGAAGGCACAATTCGGATGGGATGGCGATTGTGAAAAGGCTTTTCACGACTTGAAGCAGTACCTGTCTTCCGAATTGCTGCTAACTCGACCCGAAGAAGGGGACACCCTTTTTCTTTATCTGGGGGCGGCCGATGAGGTGGTTAGTGCCGTCTTGGTTCGGGATGAAAACGGCATACATCGACCGATTCATTTTATCAGCCGAATCTTGAAGGATGCTGAGCTGAGGTATTCTCAAATCGAAAAAATCGCTTTTACCCTGTTGCAAGCTGGCAGAAAGATGGCCCGGTACTTCCAAGCTCATCCGGTGGTCGTACTGACAGACCAACCTCTAAGAAGGGTTTTCAAAAGACCTGAGTCGTCCGACCGAATGGTCATTTGGGCCATCGAATTGGAGCAATATGGGTTGCAATATCAGTCCAGACCCGCCATCAAAGGTCAGGCGTTGGCCGATTTTATTGCAGAGTGCACGTTTGTCCAGAAGCAAATTCCTTCGCCAGAAAGCCAAAAAGAAGCCTGCTTACCGCTTCCCGATGTGAACGGGGATCGGTGGACAATCTTCGTGGATGGCGCCAAGAATCAAACCGAAGCAGGAGCCGGCGTCATCATTTTAGGTCCAAAAGGGATAAAAATGAGGTACGCCTTAAAAATCTCAAGGCCGTTATCAAATAATGCGGCCGAATACGAAGCTCTATTGGCAGGATTGCGCATCGGAGGGAATCTGATCGGTAATGCACAATCGGCCGACGTCCGTTTGGTCATCTACGGAGATTCAAAATTGATTATTGATCAGGCCAACGGTGATTCTCAGGCTAGAGAGCCGATTATGATTCAGTACTTGAAGAAAGTACAGAAGGAGCTAGCCGAAATTAAAAATAGGGGAATTCATGCTGAAATCAGCCATATCCCAAGAGAAAAAAATGCAGAGGCCGATGAGATTGCCAAGCTGGCAGCAAACTCCGAGGCAATGATGCCACCCGATGTGACTGTTGAGGAAATTTCCATTCCTTCTTTTATGGAAGAGCAGCAAGTGCTATGTGTGTTAGAGGCAGCCAACGATTGGCGCATTCCAGTGATTGACTATCTCAAGCATGGCAAGCTGCCAGAAAATGCGAGTGAGAAGCTGAAGATCCTCAAGAGAGCGGCTAGATGCACTTACCACGACGGGATACTTCTTCGCCGTTGTCTTACTTACCCGGCGGCAAAATGTATAACGGAAGAAGAAGGCCTGTATACGCTCAGGGAGATCCACGAGGGAATATGCGGAATGCACGCCTCAGGAAACACCATGGCTGCCCAAGTTCTCCGAACAGGGTTTTATTGGCCAACAATTAGAAGAGATTCAGATAACTTTGTGAAATCTTGTCATAAATGCCAGGAATTTGCAAGGGAACCACAACGGCCAGCAGCTGAATTGTCAAGTATGGTGAGTCCATGCCCATTTGCGAAGTGGGGAATTGACATCTTGGGACCCTTCCCAATCGCCAAAAGTCAGCTTCAGTATGTTATTGTTGCTGTCGATTATTTCACAAAGTGGGCCGAGGCAGAAGCTGTGGCGAAGATAACGGCAGACAACACTTGGAGGTTTTTCATGAACAACGTCATCATGAGATTCGGGTTCCCAAGAATTCTCGTGAGCGACAACGGCACCCAGTTCACCAGTGCTTACTTCAAAAAGAAATGCTCAGAATACTCAATTGAACAACGGTTCTCTTCCGTTGCGCATCCACAAACAAACGGGCAAACCGAAGTCACCAACAGAGCAATCCTTAACGGGATTAAGAAAAACCTTGAGGGCAAGCAGGCAAAATGGCCAGAGGAGTTGCCGTTTGTCATGTGGGCCTATCGAATGACCACTAAAACCAGCACCGGCATGACACCGTTTGCCATGGCGTACGGGGTCGAAGCTGTTTCTCCAGTAGAGATCGGCGCAATCAGCCTTCGAGTTGAGTACTTCAACGAAGAGCAAAATGAAGAAAGATTAAGGGAGCAGCTGGATCTTTTGCCAGAGATGAGAGAAGAAGCCATCCTCAAAACATTGCACTACAAGCGCAAAATGGCGAAATACCATAATCGGCGTGTCAAAGAACGGCTACTCAAGGCAGGAGATTTAGTCCTGCGCAAGGTAACAACAACTGGCCAAGAGAAGAAAAAGCTCACGCCGAATTGGGAAGGACCATATCGCGTTACCAGAGTCATCGGCAAAGGTGCATACCACCTGGAAACAATGAACGGTACTCCGATATCCAACTCTTGGAATATTTGCAATTTAAAGCTATATCACTCCAGAGTAAATATGTTGTTTTCACTGGCCGAATAAATGATAATAATATTGTAAGGACAAATCATTTGCAACTAATAATGCTTAAAGTATATATTTGCCCGTATTGTGCTTATCGTATGGTTGCAGATGTAAAAGAATCGTGGATGTAGGTTATTTTAAATCGAACCACGTTACCAAAACCCAAAAAAATGGCGATGTTATCTCTACCAAGGGCTAAGGCTACCTAAGGCACTGCCTGGGGATGCCGACAACCAAATCGGCAGCAGCCCGAGTAATTCAAAACACTACCAGGGCATATATCGCCAACAATACATATATCGCCAACGATACATATATCGCCAACGATACATATACTGTCGCCAAGACATATATCGCTATTGAGGCATATATCGTTATTGAGGCATATATCGTTATTGAGGCATATGCCGCCATGAAAACGCATATCGTCATAAGACCATTTCGGTCCTGCTGATCAGACGGCGACAAAATGGAGAAAGACTCAAACCTATCTGTGTCTTAGTAAACCAGATAGAAGTACCTGTGTCTTCGTAAACCAGGTAATAAAGACTCAAACCTATCTGTGTCTTAGTAAACCAGATAGAGAAACGACAACGCAAAAACAATGTCTCCAAAACGGCCCGGTGCCGAAAGGTCGAAACGGCCACCTCGAGCAAACGAAAACAGATCCCTCAAACGGCAACTTGCCGATTTGCCAGATAAAGATAAGTTCAAGTTACAACTGTTTTATCTTTTTTATTTTTTTCGGGAGTAATATATATATAGCAGAAATGATTAAGCATTTGCAATAACTTAAAATTGCAAAATTATATATATTCCGAATAAATAGTATTGTTCTTTACAAAATATGTTAAGATCGGCAATAATCTAAAAACAGAAAAGACAGCTCTATGGTTCGTCTTCTGAAGAGGATTGATACTCCTTTGCCTCAGCCTCTCTTTCCAAGGAGTAAACATATTCGCTAATCTTGGTGGCATCAAAGTTAGCCTCCCCATAGAACTCCATATAACTGTCGATCATGATGTCCTTTGTCTTCTGCCGCCACCAACCGATCTTACTCGGAACCTTCTCCAACTCAGCGTCCTTCTCTACGATGCTGCTCCTAGCCGTCTCTAACTCCGCCGTTCTGGTCTCCAAATCGGCGCGGGCCGCCTCCAACTCGGCAGTAAGCTTGGCCATATTATTAATCAGGACGGCTTTATCTTCACTGAGTTTTGTGACGGAATCACACAGGGCCGATTTGTCTGACATCAGCTCCCCGATCCGTACCTGCTCTTCCCTGATCTTAGCCGAGAGGCCATCCCTTTCGTGAAAACTGTCGGCCAACTTCTTGCGGGCGTCAATGACAGCTTTCTTATCCGATTCATGAGCGGCCATCAGACTCTCCTTTTCTTTCTTAAGGGTAGCATTCTCAGCGGTTGATCGCCGAAGTTCCTCCCTGGACTTTTCAAGCTTCGAATCCACAACTTCTGCAGCATATCGGGAAGCACATAAGCCGCTGTACATAATGCTTTGCAGGTTGGCGAAGTGAGAACTAAGTTCCAGGCGGCTATAGCGTTCCCTGTCGGCTTGATTGGCAAAAATTTCGCCCACCAGGTGACCGGTCCGATAGTCACTGCAAGCCGGCATTTTCAAGCCAAGGGAGCGGCCGCAGCTCTCTCCTAGGTTATTCAAACGGGTGACGTGAGTAACCTCCCCGTCAGGGCCTTTGCTGGAAAAATAGCCTTTGAAATCAGAAGGGGGAGGAACTGCATGGTCATCCGAAATAAATGGATCATTGGGCATACGAGGACCGGCAACCCAGTAAAGCACGGCAGGATCAGAACTGGAAGAAGCGGCAAAAGGAGCATCCGCTGATGTGGTTGCCTGCCCTTCCGGACAAGGAACCGACGGGCCCTCGCCAATAATCGGCTCAGTAGCAGCATTTGGCAGATCGGCGTCAGGATTTCCTAAGCCGGCATTCGGCTCAGCGGCAGCATTCGACAGATCGGCGTCAGGACTCCCTAAGTCGGCATCAGTACGATGGAGCTCAATCGGCTCAGAAACGGTGTCTGGCCGACTGATTTGATCGGGCTGAGGAGGAGCGGCAGCAGATGGATCGGCTTCCTCTGAAACGGCTCCAGGCCGATCTCCCGCATTTTCTGCCAAAACGGCAGCAGCCCGTTTTGCCGTAGCAGCTTTCCCCTTTCTTTCCTTAGCTCGTTTCCTCTTCAAAAGAACCCGTTTGGCCGCCTCAATAATCTGCGGGTCAGGATTTTCCAAGGGAAACGACTCGAAGGTATCTCGACCGACCTTCTTTCGTCTAAAAACTGACGGGGCCGAAAAATCCTCACCGTCAGCAGGCTGATCAACCTCTGGGTCCTCAGAGCGATCCGCATTATCGGCATCTTCTTCCTCATCGGAATCGACAATGCGAGAACGGACCAAGGACGGTCCTGCGGCAACGGCCGCTCTAATTGGCCGTCCTTCTCCTGCATAAAAGTCAAGTCAGAATTTCACAAAAAGATTCAGGCAACCTTTAGAAAATCTGGTAACTCACCATCAATGGCGCAGTCCAATAACGGCAAGCCCAGTGCCATCTTCTGCACATGGAACCTCGTGTCAAAAGTTAGCAAGATGTCGATCTGGGCCTGCAACCTGCTAGAAGGTTCCTCTGTTCTTACCCATTGAAGCTCATTGATCGCTGGATTGAACCCAGAGATCCATAGGGGTTTGTTTGTGCTGGAGATCAGGAAGAAGTGCTCCCTCCATCCCTTAATAGAAGATTCGTATCTGTCAAAATTTTTCAGAAACGGCTGAAGATTCTCATCCTTGCGAGGGCGAAGGGTAACCAAACTACTGCGAGTGCTTAAATGGAAGAAGTACGTAAACAGCTGGAGTGGAGGTTCCTTGATTTGGAGGTGAGCACAGACGTTGATAAAAGCATAGATCGAAGCCCAGGAATTGGGAGTGATCTGGGCAGGGTTAAGAGCATGCTGCACTAGCAGATTTTTCACCATGGTTTTCAGAGGAAAACGAAACCCATAAGCAAACATCTTAGAATACAGAACCCTGCGGTTATCTAGCAAGTCACTATTTAACCTAACATTAGGAGGAGCTACCAGGGCTTTACATCCTATCGGCAACTCAATATTGTACCTCTCTATTTCCAGATTTAAGTCATCCTCAGTCCTAATTTTGGTAGCAGTGTTCTCAAGCAACTCACCAGTGGTAACAACAGGGCGTCTAGGAGCCATTTTCTCAGTCTCAAACAACACAAAAAGGAAAGATAAGGTTAAGAAATACCAGGCGATTGCAGAAATTCCCGGAGAACAGAGCCCAAACTCGGAGATGGCAGAAGAAGGTTGCTTGAGCGAGGAAGAGAGAGGATTTTTGAGGAAGAAGATGAGAGCGGCGTTTAGAAATGAAAAGTGATTTAGGTTTTCCAAAGGAGAAGGCTTTTAAAAGAAATGAATCCCTAACCGTCAGCAAACCCAATCGGTCGCTGACACGTGGCTCATCTGTTCTGAAAAGGCAGTAATTTGTCAATAAAGCTGAGCGGCGCATTTAAAGAGGAGCAGCGCACGCGTTTTCTCAAAGGGTTTTTTGAATTTCGAAATTCAAAAAACTGGACAGACGAAGAGACGTCTCGCCTCAAAAGCAGCGAGCAGTTACAAACACTTGGCCATTACGGCGCCACGTCACAGGTTTACTTTAAGTTAAAAAATTTGACTTTATTGCAAACTAAGTTTTATTTGCAGGAATGAAAAAGAACCTTTCAAATACGCGGAAGTAGATCAAAACGGCAACATGCCGATTGTCAGACGTCAAGAGGGAAACGGCAAGCCCTTGGTAAACACTCGGGCTCCTTTGTTGTTGGGCCTCTGATAATACATAAAATTATCAGAAGGGCGCAATGGACTTTGCGCCTTCACGAAGTACCGTTGACCGGTCAAAACGGCACATGGCCGGTTTGACCAAGTCAACGATATAAAAGGCATCGTGATCGATTGACCAGGTCAACGGGAATAAGTAACTAAAGGACAAGCCCAGCCCGTTATCACCAAAACGGCACAGAGCCGATTTGCCAATAAAGGCGAAGACAACGACACTCGGCCGATTCTCCACAAACGGCTCCTTGCCGATTCTCCACAAACGGCATCGTACTGATGGGGCCCAGATATAAATCTCCCCTCATAGATATTATTGGTATAGTACTCCATAGTCAGTATACATTTAGTCAAGGTTGGCAGGGAGGATAACCTGCTCCCATCACATCGTCACCTGACAACCGGACAAAGGGACGACCCTATTCCCCTGAAATAAGGTCTGCACCCCACGTTACAATGATGAATCCCTGCCCCTAGACCACCTGCTAAGGAAAAAGGAGAGGGGATGTCAGAGATCTAACCACTCTAGTCCAGCCTAAGGACTAGAGGGTGGTATATAAGGGAAGTTTTCTCCTTTACTCAAGGACACGAAAAAATACACACACACTTTCTACCCACATAACAAAATTACTGACTTTGGCATTGGAGCTCTTACGCCGGAAAACACTTCCGGCACTGTGCAGGTCCTTCACGAAGATCTGATCACCACCTTCCAGCGAGCTACTTTACCGAAAAACCCCCCACTCCGGTCCACGGATTATCAGTGCTAAATTCTCAGAATCGGTGGAGGTAGCCAGCCAAAAATGGCCCCAAAATTATCAATGAAAATAATCAGCTGGAATAGCCAGGGCGTGGGGACCTCCTCACAGAACAACACTTCAAAGTTCAAAGGGCTCATTAAATCCCAAGCCCCAAACATCTTCTTCCTGATGGAGACTAAGGGTCTGTTTGGCGTTCCAGTTCTAGTTGGAAAAATTCTGTGGAAAAAAGTTCTGTTTGATAATGACTTCTGAAAAAAGGAGTATGCTGTTTGATAAATTTTTATTAAAAGTTATGTGGGGAAACCAAAAGCTGTTTTTGGTGTTTGGTAAAAACTGGTTTAAAACTATGGTTTGAATGTAAAATGACCATAAAGGGTACAATTTATTTTAAGTGTTATAATTAATTTTTTTAGTATCTTTATATATGTTTTTAATCAATTTATTTATAATCTAACATCTACTACCTAATATTTATTTAATATTATAAATAAAGTAAACTTATTAATACCATAAAAAATCTAAGTTATTAATACCATAAATAAATATTTATCTAATATAATAAAAAGTTTTAAACTATTAGTTTCGAAAATGGAATGAATTACTCTAAAATTGTAATAAAATTACATGAAAAAGTTTTAAACTAATTAACGTAACAAAAGTTAAAGCGTGAAACTTTTGCATGGGAAAAATCATACTATCATTTAAATAAATATTAAAATTAATAAACATAAAATTGCAACTTTTTTAATTTTTTTAATTCTAATATTCAATTAAGATATCATAAATCAATTAAAAAAAGTTTAATCAACACAATATTACCTTGTAAACTTTTAAAATATCTAATAAACAATCCAACTTACATCTTGTAATTCAAATCTAATTGCACAAAGGTCACTTACAAAGTACTTTTTTTTTCTTCTCAAAAATAGAAAAGAAACTAAAAGCCTAGCAAATGGTAAATGCAAAATTGCTCTCACTTTGGACTTTAGACAAAAGGCACCTTGGTCCATTTTTTGTTATTGGTTAAAGCATGACTGTCAAACCCAGAACACAACAAAATAAAATTGTCTAAACAAGATAGTTGTGGGGCAAACTAAACCCATCGAAATCTCATTGCACAAAAGATTCTAACTCTTCAATCTTTACACATTAGTTCTCTAATTCTGACCACCAATCCCTGCAACAGACTTCAACATTGTCTAGTGCTTGAAAAGAGCTTGCTATCACTTGGAAATCAACCTCCAACATGACATAATTTAAGTCTTTGTTTCCAAGCAATCTTCAAGCCAGCTACCATTGCTCATATCTAACCGAGCCTGACAGGCTGCACACACCCAGAACCAACAGTACAAATTGCAAACATGACGAAATACCTGTGATCATATATAAAAGTTAAGAAAAATGATATATACTTGAAAAATGCATAAGGACAAGGAGATGACAATTGGATATGATTTATACCTGCACAAAAAATAAATAAAGCTAAAGTTGCAGAATCTCAAGCAATAAGCAACTCTATACATTTTAAGTCTAGTGATCCTCGACAAAAATCAACTTCAATCTCCAACTAAGTTGTTCATTCATCACATACTTTCTAGTAGTAGCACTAATTGAGAATATTGATCTACTATACAATTGCTCTAGAATATCGCTACTTTGCTCACATCTTATTGTAACAGATTTTGCCTTGCTCACAGCCTTCCTCTTAAGAGAAGTTCTTGAAATTACTAGAAATTGAAAACAAGAGTTAGCATCTACTTAATCACTCTATTACATCACCATAAGACAATGATTCTCCTTCAGTGGTGTCAATTATACAAATATGCTATGATTTTCTATACTTTCGTCAATATTTACAAGAATTGAAGCACACCATGCCTGCTTAGTAACTAAATCCACTGCTATCTAACCACTTGTGCTACTCTTGCAGATTACATTTGCAACTTTCTTACATTAAAAAAAGCACAAAATTTTGAACTGACCCATGAAGAACTAATATATAAATACATCACATAACATCTGCATAGATTCATTCAAGAAAAGTATGGATTCAAATATAACCCAACACAGGAAAAACCCAGTAACAGAAAACATTACTAAAGAGCTGGAATTCTTACAGAGTGGAGACCTAGTAGCGAAGGTAGAGCCTAATCGAGTAAAATTCGAAGTGGGTAATCGACAAATTGTAGCATGGGTTCTTGGTGAATTGAAAACCCAAGTATCTGCAGCATGATTTCACAATTCAGAAACCATAAAAGTCAATAGAAGTTTGAAACTTTAAGTGAAATAGATAGATTAAATGAGTGTGAAGAAGATTACCATGGATGGAGAGGGGTAGTGAAGCAGAGAGTTGAGCTACTGACATGGCTATTCAAATGGAGAGGAAGATGTGTGACAAATCAGTAACTATCTTCCTCCTCTATAAGCTTATTCTAGCGACGGCGAGGGTGAGAGGCGGAGGGGCGAGGGCGAGGGTGAGACAGATCCGGAGGGTGAAAGCGGATGGCGATGAAACGATGAAACGAGGAGAGGAGAGCTAGAGCGAGAGAGTGAGAGAGCGAGAGCGGAGCGTGTAGAGAGAGAGAGATTGGGGTAGAATGATGTTTTTATACCTGGTAAAAGTGCTAATTTTAATAACTTGATATTTTTGTCCAATTAAAATTACAAAGCTCCTTCCCATGTATGGCTCCAAAGTCCTTTCCAACCACTGATCCCTTTTTTACCCGTGGCTTCTAGACAATATTTGCAAAGGATCCAAAATAGCTTTTGGAAAAGCTCTATGGTAAAGGTGTTTACCATAGCTTTTTGGTTGGGAAAATGCATTCTGGGCACTGGACCAGAATGCCAAACACCCACTAAGAATCAGGACAATTTGGTATTCTTTTTTCTCCCTCCTTCCCTAAAAAAATATCGTTTACTATTCCGACACGCATCTTAAGGCGGCCGGATAACTCACTATTTGAGACAATTTTGCCCCTAACTTTTTCTCGGAAGTACGTTAAGGATTAACGTACTTTCGAAAAAAAATACGAAATTTTTTGGGGTCAAATAGTAAATCATCCGGCCACTTTTAAATACGTGCCGGAATAATAAACGTCATTTTTTTAGGTAAAGAGGGAGTAGATAATATTATCCTAACCATATGGCAGGTGTCCATGGAACACCGATCTCACCTTCACCCTCATCAAGAAAGACTACTTCTATATTCATGGCACGTTCCCATGATATCACGACAAATTCCGATTGGAGTTACTTGGTATTAAGCCCATGAAGAAACGAAGCCCACGCCCTGCTCCTGTTCATCATCAACCTACCACCAGACCACCAGTCGGCACCACCTACTATCTGTCACCAATGTTGAAGATATGCAAGATATGCAAATCTTCAACGTAGATATAACACCAGATATGATGCCATGTTAGTCAACGATGTTGGGTGCATATGTTAGTATAAATACCCCTAGTTTCTCATGTAACCAAGTACAACACACAAAACAATAATCCATCCGCATTCATCCGGGTATTATCTTTGTATTTTGTGTGTTTATTTCTTGTATCATTTTCGTTGTATGTCTCCATTTTTCCTACTGATTCCTTGTTGATTTGTGTCATAAACTCATAGAGTTAGATCTTTTTTTTGTAGTATACATTCGGCCTAAGTAAAAGGAGGCTGGATCGTATCACGACAATTATATAAAAACGGAGGGAGTATAATTTTTGACTAAACTACTCTTATTAATTATAAATCATTATTTTTTAATTTTTCCTTAAAAAAGTGGTTAATTTAAAATTATTTAGTGTTAATTTTATCATTGACTAAAAAATGACCTTGAAAATAAAAAAGTGATCTTGAAAACTGAAAAGCGACAACTAAATAAAGACAACCATTTCTTTAAAAAACAACAATTAAAAGGTAACAAAGGGAATATAATGTTAATTATCTTGAAAAAATACGCGGTCCTAAGACCGGTCAAACTAAGGGTCAGATTAGTTGAAAATTTGACTCAAATAATCCAGCAACTCTCCATATAAGATTAAATTTGCTTCTTCTTTTTATATTTGAGGTGAAATTCGATTTCTTACAAACGACACTACCATGCTGCAGGGACGAAAGCCACATTTTTTGTCCAGTGGGTCATTATTACGTCAAAAAAGTAATTTGTATATTTAAACTTTAATTAGTGTAATAAAGAAAATAAAAATATCTATATAAAGTATAAACACTAAAATTATCTATATAAAGTATAAACACTAAAATAAAATTATCTTCTATATTTTGAAATTTTTATTGATTAATTTGATCGTTAATTTTTGGGCTTCGTCTATACTTTGTTGTGATCCATTAGTTATCCGAGATAATAAAGTACCATTTAGGGCTGAATATTTGACCTGCCTAATCCGTTCAACCCGCCAACTCGAATCGACCCGACCCGTCAAAATCTAAAAACCCACCAACCCGTCCATATACAGATACATAACCGACCGGCTAATTTAGTGGCGGGTCGGTTCACGGGTCAAGTTTTAAAAAATCACAAATAAACCGACCCGAACCGACCCTAACCCTAAGTATATAAGAATCTCTTTCTCATTTCTTCTTCATTCTTGCCGCTCTCCCTTTTTTTTTCTTTACTTTTCTTTTCTTTTCTCCTTTCTTCCTTCTTTCTTCTTCCTCGTCGCTACCGCCACCACCTTCCTCCGCCTCTACCCCTCCCCCGCTCATCCTCCCTCTTCTCGTCTCTAGTCCTTCTCCTCCTGATGCCGCAAGCCGATTCTATCCGCTTATAACCGACCCGCTAACTACCCCTAACTATATAAACATCTTTTTCTCATTTCTTCATTCTTTCCTTTTCTTCTTCCTGCCGCTCCTTTCTTTCTTTTTTCTTCTTTCTTTCATTTTTTTCCTTTCTTTCCTCTTGATTTAATTGTGTGACTGTTTTGATTTAATTTGGTGCCTGTTTTGGGTTGATGTTGTTGTGGCTGGTGTTGTCAGGGGAGAAGAAGATGGCAGGTTAAGGTTGGGTTTGGGCCAGGTGGGTACTGGGCCGGCCCATAAGAAGAAAGCAAGAAGATTGGCTGCTAGGAAAGCCCAACCCGTCAGACCTGCGAACCCGTGGTTACCGACCCGACCCGTCAAACCCGCCAACAAACGATTATAGTACTGAAAACCAACCCGCTTAATTTGTGTTGGGTTAGGTCTAAAACCGATCCGATCCGACCCGTTAACACCCCTAGTACCAATAAGGGTTTTGAGTTTGAATTTTCCATTGATCCATTGAGGAAAAAAAACACTAGCCCAAAAACTAACTACTCCGAACCCATCTAGCCCGCACACGAGCTTCTCAGTAGACATTCCCATAACAAGCCCAATAACTAATACCTACGCCCAGCCCATAGGATGTGGGCTTTTCTTGACTTTTGTTGTCTTTAGCCCTTTTTATTTTTATTTTTACATATCAGTCATTTCCCACCGAAAACTAATTTCATTTAAATACCTTACCCGAAAAGAACAAAAAAATCATTGAGACGTTCACGTCACTTTTCCTGTGTTTTTACTGTGTTACGCTCCAATTCCAAACGTGAATGTAGTTTTCTTTTTCTTTTCCGGAGCTTTTTTTGTTGAAAAAAAGTTTAAAATAAGAGGGGCTAAAAGACAACCAAAATGACCATAGTTACTTCCTGATATATAAAATTTGGAGTTTGGATATTGACACTGATATAGATACCAAACACCGATACTGACACCAACATTGTGATATAAAAAAAAAATTATCAAACACTGACACGATATATATATATACTAAGTCTTATATATCATTCACAATAATAATGAAAAAGTGTGTTTCAATTATATCTCTAAATATAATATCATTGAAATGTTAATTTGAAATTAAATTTAGGCTTATAAATGCTTTTAACAATTATAATTTACGTTAAATATGGTTATTTTACTAGTGATAAAAATGTGTAAAATTTCAGTTACAAATTCAATATCTCCCTTGTAAAAAAGTAAAAAATACCAAATATAGAGTTTAAATTTGTGATTTTACTTGCAAAACCACTTGATTGTTGTACTCTAGAGTGTGGGGAGACATCGTGTCGGTTTGTAACCGAGGTGGGGATATCTTTGGGTTCTGGACTGCCAATACTAGGCTGAAGCTTGGAAACGGTGCTGTTTTTCAGTTCTGGTGGGACCCTTGGGTCATGCACGCTCCCCTTGCATACAGATTCCCGCGGCTGTATTCGCTTTCCGAGAATAAGCTGGGCACGGTGGATAAGTTTGGGGCTTGGGAAGGGACGGTGTGGGTTTGGAAGTGGTGCTGGAGACGAGAGCTATTTGAATGGGAGAAGGAGGAGTTAAATGATTTATTGGCCCAACTGGGTAGTCCATTAGAGGGGCTTGATCGGGATAATCTTGAGTGGACGTTGGATCACACGGGTCTATATTCGGTAAGGTCGATGTGTAGAGGACTAGAAACTAAACGATATGGCGCTAGAAGCAATGAAGTCCTGCTATCTTGTTGGAGTAAGCTTGCGCCTCATCGTGTGGAGTATATGGTGTGGTTGGCGATGCAAGACAGAATTGTCACGCGTGGGTTTCTTCGTAGGCGTAGCATGCTTGAAGAGGAAGAGAGCTTGTGTCCCCTTTGCTCGGCAGTGGAGGAAACTGATGACCACCTTCTACTTCATTGTCCAGTGACAGGGAAAATTTGGAGCTTCTTTTTGAAGTGGGTTGGTGTCTTGTGGGTGGAGCCACGTTCTATCGCGGATCTCTGGTCTTGTTGGGGTGAAATGCTGGGTCCCTTGACAACACAAGGCCGTCTAATATGGAAAACCTTGCCTTATGCCATTCTTTGGAATATTTGGAATCAGCGAAACAGTGTCATCTTCAATCACAAACACTTCTGCGAGTTTCGGTTAATTAACTCCATTTTCTCTACGTGGCAGCAATGGCTTCGTCATCGTCATACTCAGTTCCCCTACTCTGCTACACAGATGTTGTTATCTTCATCTTGGGTTTTTGATTGGGGCACTATGCATACGGGATGGTTAGTTTGATCTGTTGCTTTCGTGGTTGTTTCGTTGATTTGTAGCGGGCAGGTAGTGTGCGTTGTTCTGCTGTTTTGACAGCAGCTCCATCTATGTTTTTGGTCTGCTGCTCTATCAGCAGTTTCTTTTTGTACTGTCATGCTCTACATGACCTTTTCTTTATTTTTCTAATAATAATCCCAGCCTATTAAAAAAAAACCACTTGATTGTTGTTTATTTTTTTTCTTTTTCTTACAGGCAAGTAGCCCAAGAGGCAAGAACTAGCTTCCCAGTAAACATTCTCATAACAAACCCAATAACTAATAATTACGCCTGAAATGAGTTGTGGGCTTTCTCTGTAATATACGATTTCTTTTGTTGTCGGTCTTTATGTGGGCTTTCTATATTCAGAGGGTTTTTTATTTTTATTTTTTTCACCCAATCTCATTAAGTCCCCGTTTGGGGTTCTGGTTCTACTTGGGAAAGTCATTTCCCAAGTAGAAAATCAACTATAAGGTGTTTGGTAACACCTATCTACACTGGGCTTCTTAAGAAGCCCAGTGGAAAATCAAGGAAAATCGGCATTTGGGTCACTGGAGCAAATGGCTCCAGTGGGTGGAAATGCATTTTGAGCTGAACACGGGAAGGATATCACAATTATTTTTGGACAAAAATATCCATCCAATTTCATTTGATTTACACTAAAACCTGGTATATTACATGTTCTTCTACCCAATCTCCATCGCATTTTCGTCTGACCCAAAAGAAATCCACGCTCCCTACCAACGAAAACCTTAAAGAACCTGCATCTCCTGCCTCCTCCTTCTTCGCTTTCTCCCAGCAGCTCGTCAAAATTTTCTTCACCTGCGCATCGGATAGATATCCCTCCTTATATGCATATATAAGGATCAAAGTTGTAGACCACCGCACGGGTAACGCACGACCACCAACACCACCGCACCGCACGGGTAACGCTCCTTTCTCCTCCGCACTCGTCGCCGTTCGCTTTCTTCGGCCTCTTTTCTCTGCGATGACATTTCTATAGCACCAGCAGGCAGAATAGTTAGATCTTAAGGTAATTAATTCAATCCCTTCTCTGTATTTGGCCTTTCAATTATTTAATTCAATTGAAAATTTTGGGTGTTTCCATGTGGGTTGCTTTCTGGTGTTTCTCCTCACTTCTTAGCTTACTGTGTCTTAGATTCTTCAGACATCTTAAAATTTAAAACAAGTGTTTCTTTTTGTCGCAACGTGGATCTAAAATCAATCCCAAACGGAGCTATAGTTTCTTGCTGTCATACTTGGTTGGGTTATAACTATACATACTTATGTGCCCATGTTGCATTATTACTACCATTTCCTTGGTAATCACTGGTCTTACTATTGTGATACTGCATGAGTGGCATCATGTGTCATTATCATTTAATGATGGAGGAAAAGGACATTGTTTTTTATTCCCAGAATTTAGATTCTTGATGTTCTTGAAGTTCATTCCTACATTTGCTATTAATAGATGATAATTTGTGGACTCAGAATGTCTATAACAACAGCCATGCTCTTTTCTGGATTATGGATGAGCAGGAATGCATTTAATTTTATCTTCTTCTTTTTTGTTTCCCCTCTACATTTTCCAGCCTACTCCTAGTTTCCATTCTTTGACTTCTGTGTTAGAGTAGATCTTCCTTTTGAGATCAGATAAAAAAAGATGATGGCCTTGTTACCAATGCTTTATTTCCTTCTCCATTCCAGCTGTTATGTTGAGTTTTCTTACATTTTGGGGGAGGATTGTTACACCCAGAGTTGATGTTAATTTTCTGTTTTTATCCATCACTGTCTTATTGTTAGTGAAACATTTTGTTTAATATCCATTGTTACAAATATTTAAGAGCATTCTGAAATTTATCTATTATTGGATGGAATAAAGGTACCACCAAGAGTTTATTGGTATTAATTATTAACTACAGGACTTGCAATGCTTTTTCATAACTGTTAAATTGAAATTTGCAGCAAAACATAAAGAACCAAATTGTTTCCGAGCACAGTGCCTTATCTCTACTACATCACCATCAACATCAACCATAGTCCTTGAACTGGAGAAGCTAAGATCACCTTCTATAATAGCTCACTCAGATTCAGCTGTTGGAACGCAACCATGGACATGTACGGAAGCTGCTGGTGCACCCAACAAGGTGAGACTTATTCTGTTACTGCTATTACTACTGCGAAATGCTTATTTTCTGTAGGGAATTGTGGAGCATTTCGTACATCAATCACCTATTATGTTTGATGATTTTATTTGGGAAGATGACTTTTTGAACTTCAATATTATTAGGCTTCTATAATTGCTGGAATTTTAATGTCCAAGCAGTTAAGGACATTCATCATCTATTATGCATATATTTACTCAATTATAAACCTGTTGTATGAGTGTGTGTTTTTTGTTTATATTTTCTGTAAAGGCTATTGTGATTAGGATGCTAAAGGCTCATTCTCTGAGGAGAAATGTGGAACACTTGCCAAACTGATTGCACATATAAATCTAACAACAGTTATCTGCTATATTTGTTGATTCTAGGTTTGTCTGTGATTGCATAGTCTTTCCATGCATGTGGTCAAGGTGTTATCATATTTGTCGTGAACATACTTGCTCTAATTATGCCCATTATAAGAGTGCATTTGTTATAAAAACTGCACAATCATTCACATGCTTTTGGGACCACATATCTCCATTTTATATTTTTTCAGTTGATCCTATGACCAAAATTTCAAAACTTATCTAATTGTTAAGTAATCTCTTGATACTCTTTATGGTCACTTTTTCTTTGTTGTGTAGATGAACAATAATATGTAGGCTAAACCTTTCTGGTATTTGCAGGCAACCTTTGGTGCGGCACTGGCTAAGGAAACACTCATTACAAGTGATGATGCGGTAATTGCTGCAGCTGTTGCGGAAGCTGACATTTACGATCGTTTTTTTTTAAAACAAACCCCTTTTAATTGATAATTTCTAAAACGATGACACTTTTGTATATATCAAAATTGAAACAAGCATATGATAGTGAAATGTTTGTATATTTTGGTGAAATCACGTAGGGGTATATTTTGATCCTTTGATTTCTTTTCATTAGAAGCAAAACAAACTTCCATCTTAATTTATTTTTACATCCATCAATTTTTCATTAATCATAATTATATTGGAAGTTTAAAGTGGCTCGTGGATTATTAATTAGGATCATAATTGAGATTTGCTTATATAATTTTTTAATTACCGAAATAAATTACTATATAATTATTATTAATTAGGGTCATTGGTCACCAAGATGCGATGTATATGGGTGAAGGAAGTATAGAAAATGAAGTAAATAATAGTGAAATGTTACCTATGAATATAGTTTTGTAACTCAATAACTAATAATTTAATAATGAATATATAATTGTGATTTATATATGTAAAACTTTCAAAAAGTTCTAAATATTTAATTTTTTTTTTAAGTTTTAATTTTTGGTATAAATAAAATATTAATTATTTATTTAAAGGAATAAGATTGAGTTGGTAAATAATATATATGGTTAAAAAATATTAATTATAATACTTGAAACAAATTGTGTCCTTTATAGTCATTTTACATTCCAATCATAGTTTTAAAAGTTGTTTTACCAAACAGCATAAACAACTTCTGATTTTCCCACAGAACTTTTAACAAATATTTACCAAACAGCTTACTCCTTTTCCAGCAAGTTATTTTCAAACAGAACTTCTTCCCACAGAATTTTTCCAGCTAGAACCGGAACGCCAAACAGATCCTAAAACATGCGGTTCAGGGATAAAATGGTCAAATTTGCTAAACTGATAATAATTGCGAAAAAATTGAATTATTCAACTTGAAAAGACAAAATTGTGTTAAGAGTATAATGTAAGGTTTAGATTAGTATTCTATATTTTATATCGTCTGACACAGCTTTTGATGATCTTTAAAGCAAGAATGATGTGGGTGCAACAGTGTGCAGGATGTCTGCATTCTCCCGTGATTATTCACCATGGCATCCTCCTTGGCCCTATATTATAAAATACATGTTTCTTTAATGTATTTACTAGAAAACAAGAGTATTATTTTGTTAAGATCTTAGTCCATACCGAGATCTATATTATTCGGGTGTCTTTCATCATTCAAAGTATATATATATGTACAGTAGAAACTCGATAAATTAATACTCGATTATTTAATAAACTCTCTAAGATAATATTTTTGGCCGGTCCCGATTCGGGGATAGGGTGCTAAATTAATAATTCGCTAAAATTATAAGATAATACATTTTTGATAATTTCTTTAGACCTCATATAAAATATAAATTAATAATTCCTTATATATAGCATATTACATGAATGATTTATGAAGGTTTCTTGAAAAATGACTCAATTGTCCGGTTAAATGAATGTTTTTTGTTGAAATCAATTGAACACAAGAAGCATAATAAGGTGGGAGATTGAAGGTTTCTTTCAAATTGGGCCCTTCATTTGATATACAATACATGCATTGTATACAATAATTACAGTAAGTGGAAGCTTGAAAGGTGTTTGTAAACTAAGTATTTTACTATAAATTAATAAAATATTAATTAATATATAAATTAATAATTATTAATTTATCGATTAATTAATAACTCTTTTAATTAATAAATTTTGGTCGTCCCAAGTGTATTATTTTATAGAGTTTCTACTGTACTTTCCTAGGGACTTTTGGTTTTTACCATTGTTGTAAAAACCGGACCGGCCCGGCCGGTTCGACCGGTCCGACCGGGGACCGGTGGCCTAACCGGTCCGGTTAACCCCCTAAAACCGGACTCTTGCTGACCCGGCAAAAACCCGGGTGACCCGGCGGTTCAACCGGAGACCCGGTGCCGGGTCAAACCGGGTCAAACCGGGTTGGCCACTCCTTTCCTTTAATCCCATTTTATTAATTCATTTTTTTGTTTGTGTTTTTAGTTTATAAGGTAATTAATTAAATTTTATATTTATAAAAATATATAAATAATATTATTAAATAGACCGGGTCGATACTACCGGTTGAACCCGATTGAACCCGGTTGAACCTTTGACCCTCTCGCCCTCTGACCTGCCCGGGTCAATGTCCCGGGCCGGGTTTTACAACCTTGGTTTTTACAGGGCT
Source organism: Viola odorata (assembly GCA_963691705.1). NCBI lineage: Eukaryota > Viridiplantae > Streptophyta > Magnoliopsida > Malpighiales > Violaceae > Viola > Viola odorata. The sequence goes on from OY829544.1 coordinate 2,194,684, forward strand.
TGGAATTTCAGAATCTTGTGATAGTTGTGGACTTGTGGCTGGGAAGATGTGCACCATTTATTTATGTACTGTGTCATGCGCGGAATAATTCGGCTCCAATTATATATGGGCTGGATGGCAGGTCTACATCTGTATGATTTTGCAAACAAAATAATACTCTCTTTATTTATGTTATTAAATTATATCTCTTCTTTTGTTTGTAAAATCATACAACGTTTTTTTATTAAAGATATATATGTCCATTTATTACATAAATATTAAAAATTATTTTTCTTTCTTATTGTTATTATCTTTTTAGTATAAAAAGGGTTAGTTGTATTAACTTGAAAAGTTAGGAGGTTAAATTAAAACTTTAAAAAATTAGGGTTTTTTTAACCATTGACTAATAATTCCGAGGGATAAAATACCTGTTACCTTTCAAAAAATTACATATATTCTAAAAAAATCTCATATATATAAGTTGTACTTCATCTGTTCCAAATTAAATAACTTTTTGGATGTTTTTTTGCAGAGCAAGATAATCGTGATTTTTACACCTATTTACTTTTACATTTCTTTTCCATTCAGTATTGTTAATAATTAAAAATAATATCATAGAGAGTTCTACCATCTTTCGAGGTCCTACGTAACTTGAATCTAAAATAATCGACACTTAATATAATGATCAAATTACCAGATGATCTCGATAGAAAAAAATATTAAAGATATCCGATAGAAAGACAATCTGATGGGACAAGTGTTTTCGTATCACTTTTTTTCCTTCTTAATCTTCAACTATACATCGTAACCTTTGTGCGTATGCTGCTAATATTAGGTTTCCATATATTTATAATTTTTTTTTCAAAACTATGCAAAATTCATTTTACATTTAATTAAAGTGAAGCTGGTGCATGGAGGTCCATTTTCTTGTCAATAAATAAGGGAGTTTAAGCTTAGAGATTTCTAAACCTGCACACTTGCAACCATTACAAATTAAAAAAAAAGTATCTAATAATAATATCATGGGAGAAACGAAAATAGATGCAAAAATTACTAGAGGAGAGCAAGAAGAGGTAGAAGCAGACATTGAGATATGGAAATACGCACTTGGATTTACAAATATGGCGGTAGTAAAGTGTGCACTAGAGCTTCAAATTGCCGACGCCGTTGAGACAATTAACGACGGACGACCTGTCACACTATCTGAGCTGTCCTCCTCCCTTGGATGCTCTCCATCCCTTCTTTATCGCATCATGAGATTCCTTCTCCACCTTAACTTCTTCAAAGAATTAAAACCCACCACCGCCGTCAACGGCGCCGCCGTGGAAGGCTACGTCAACAACCCCCTCTCCCGCCGCTTGCTTCGTAAGGGAGAGAAGAGCATGGTGGATCTCATCCTGCTGGAGAGCAGCCACGCCATGCTGGGCCCATGGCATAACTTGAGCACACGTGTCAAGCGCGGGCCCACTGCCTCGCCGTTTGAGGCTGCTAATGGGGTCGAGTTATGGAAGTACGCGGAGGCGCATCCGGAGCATAGCAAGCTGATTGACGATGCCATGGCGTGCGATTCGAGGATGGCGGTTCCGGCGGTGGTGGAGAGCTGTGGTGACGTGTTTGAAGGAGTGGAGACGGTGGTGGATGTTGGTGGCGGGAATGGGACTAGTCTTAGCTTGTTGGTCAAGGCATGTCCTTGGATTAAGAATGCCATTAATTTCGATCTTGCACATGTTGTCTCTGCTGCTCCTCATTTCCCTGGCGTCCACTATGTGGGTGGTGACATGTTTCAAAGTATTCCTAAGGCTGAGGTTATTTTCATCAAGGTAATTATTTGTTTATTTGAAAGTCATACTTTACAATTATGAGACAGATTGAAAGTATGTTTGGAGAATTAAACAATTCTGTCGGATTTTTTGTTTTTGTTTTCACACACTATATATGATTGAATTTTATCAATTTTTTTTTTAAAAAAAAGAATTAGATTGTTGGTCTCTCACCAGTAGTTCGATTCTAGTGGCTTATACTATTTTACGTGCAGGCAGTTTTGCACGACTGGAATGACGAAGAATGCATAAAAATCCTCAAGAATTGTAAAGAAGCAATTCCAAAAGAGAAAGGGAAGGTGATAATTATTGAATCCGTAGTCGGTGAGGATAAATTAGATCAGGAGATCATCACTTCCGATGAACGTCACGGGGTGAGGCTGATGTTAGACATGGTGATGCTAGCCCACACCAACACAGGGAAAGAGCGGACATCCAAGGAATGGGATTTTATTATTGGAGAGGCCGGTTTTACCCATCACTTTGTCAAACCCACTCGTTACCTGCAATCTGTTATTGTGGCTTTCCCTTAATTTTAGTGTTTTATTTAAAGTGTGATTATTAATTAAGTGTCCCTCTATTTGTTGTATTTACTTGTACTTCTTTATGCTGTATTTGAATTTTTTTTTTTTTTTTTTTTTTTTTAATATGCTGAAGAATTTATTCCTAGCCATAGAAATTATGGCTGAAAGAAGAAAAGGGATGAATGTACATAAAAAGCAGAAAAACTGCAACCTAGCCCCAGCCGGAGACTAAGATCTGCAGCTAAAGAAAATACCTCTCCTAAAAAACCTGCCCTACTGCTGTATTCGATTTCTGCTTTTGTTTTTGAAGCTAGCTGTCGGCTTCAATTATTTGTTTGTATTATTACTTATTTGTCGTATGCAAATGTTGTGCTTTGCGCTTATTAACCATTTATGAACTTGAAGTTGAGTCGAATTTAAATATTTAAATATATTATTGAGAACTTTTCACATGTTGTTTGATTGATTAATCTTTTATCGTTAATTATGTAATGGCTACAAAAATTAAACTTTTTTTTCTTCTCAATTTTCCTAATGTATTCTTAATTTGAAATAATTATAAATTATAAATCATAATATATTTAACAATTTCTTTTTTTCTGTAAAAAGAAATCTAAAACTATCTAGGTATAGTTATCGACGGGTGATAAAATACAAATAATGAAAGTTCAAGTTAAAACAAAATGAAAAAAAAGAAAAACTATAAAGGTTTGAGATTTTCAACTTATTACGGGCTAGGCCCAACTTGGTAAGAAGTTTAGCTATGCTGGACCAAATTCAAAAGAATTAATCTACCCATTAGAGTGTAATACTATCGGTCCTCCTACTTTATAAAAAGGGTATATTACAAGTTGAATTATAGAAGATAAATTAAGCATAAAATTAAGCAGAATGATTTTTTATTTAATTTTCATAATCAACAGCAAAAGACACGTATGTAACCATATAAAAATTGCATATAATTACTAATTGAATTATATATAGAAAATAAATTAAGTATAAGAGTTTACCAGAATGAATAATTTTTTTATTTAATTTCCACAATCAACAGCAAAAGACACGTATATACTGTATGGTGGAAGAACTATTGAGACAAACTATTAATACAAAATTAATTAATAACATACGGATAAAATCTGAAGGATGTTCTCCACCTAAGTTCACATAATTAATAATTCACATTACTAATACAGTAATACCCCACTCCGTCATTAATCGTCGGTACCAGTATCACCAATGACCGGAACGTAAACCGAATTATCATGTGGGAAGAAATGGCAAACCGGGACCGAACCCGGTTCAACCCCAAGCACTTGAAACGACACGTGGTTCCGGTTCCACTTAGATGTATCCAAATGACAAACGGCAACTGCCTCCACTCTATCTCCATTCTCTCCAACCAACGACGCCACAAACACCTTATTAACACTCATCTGGCTATGGCAGTAAAAGATCGCGTAAGGATACGGCATCGTATGGCACGCCACCATCTTCGGCGCCGGAATTTCCACTGGCGTTTTCAAGATCGTGTAATTCTGAAGCGAAACACTTGATTCGGTGAGGTGTGTCGTGCTCAGAGCTTGGAATTGAGAGTCCCAACCTAAGGTGTCGCGGACGAAATCGAGCATGGATTCCATGGAAGTGGCGCAAGTTTTGTTCTCGCCCTTGATTGGTTTAAGCTCGCATTGGGTTAGGGTTTCTTCCATGGCTTTGGCTTGGGGTGAATTTGGGCTGAAGGAGAAGAAATTGAGGAGATAAGGGTAGTCTTTGTATGAAAATGGGATGTCGTTTGCTTCTTCTCTTGGCAGTAACTGAGGGGTTTTTGATGGATCTCTCTTGCGAAAAAAGATGGGGAATTTTTTCCCGACTTTTAGATCGTCCAGGAAGAAGAACACCATCAGCGAAGCATCCATGTGATGATTCATGTGGGATGACGTCGGATTACCATCAGAGTGGCCTCCGTGCAACAACATGTCGTTTGCTTCGTTCGGGTGGATTTGAATTTCGAATTTGCCATCAGTAGGGAGTCTCAATTCATTGTTGTCAGCTATTTTCATTGCTGGTCCTCTGCTTCCTTGAGCACACTGCCATTTAATTAGTGAGTAGAAATGCTTCAAGCGATTAATTTTAGTGAAAGGAAAGAAGAAGAAGAACAGATCAATGTACAGTATATTCTCAAAGACTCAAACATCAATGTAAAGTTACCATGACAAATAAAAGATAAAGGATGAACGACTTGGATGCAAACTCCATGTCCATGTATTCCTTCTTTTTTCCTGCTAGAAAAAGAAAAGGGAGAGGGGGGTGGCGGGAGAGACTTGTTTTTAAGTTAAGAATAAGAGGCCCAAATGTGAAGAGATGTTTTTTATAATTTTGGATGGAATCTAAATAACTCTAGAGGAACAAATATCACGAGACATGGATGTGCATGGACTAGATGTACTGGTTTCACTACCCGTAATCGGGTGAATTTGGACCCTTAAGTCGGTTAAACATGTACACAATACAAAAGAAACATCTTATACTGACGGGTACAATAGAAAGCACTTTGCCACTAGACTAAGAGTGATACGTTAATACGTATTTTCTTTTATTTATTTTATATTGTCATTTTTATTATAAAAAACAATTAAACAAATCTATTTTTCTGATTTTATATATTGTACGTGTTAGACTAAAAGTTCAAGTTGGTGCTTTGATTTCTGATACCTATAAATAAAATCCATTGTTTTATTCTGAAAAAAAAAAAAACTCTCCACAGATTACCATAGTAATTATATTTGGTGTCTTGAAAAGATTTCATGTATCTCACAATATTTTGCCTCGACGATTATTGACGATCAATAAAATAACTTATCGTTTATATGAAGTGATATGTTTATATACTTATTTTAATTTGTTTTAAACTTTTCCAATATAAAGACACATGTCACGTGAAAGGTCCAGGTGCGTCTGATAGCTAGTGGTGCTGGAAAAGCGTATAATAGCTCGAATAATAGTGCTAGGATATGTTATAAATTAGAAGTAGGTGCAATATTAAAATAATATACCATTAATGGCATGAAAATCGAGTAAATTAACAATCAATTAAAATGAAGCAGTCGTAATACAGATTAAATTATCACGGGATATCTTTCATCGTGAAATAATGACTTAGTGACCCCTGAGAATTAATTAACCCACTACTAGATTGATCAAAGAAGAAGATCCTTTGATGATGATGTTTATTTATTTATTTATTCTGACTTTGATTTTCTTAATCTGATCAGCTACAGTTATCAGCTAAAAGCACGAACAGTGTACGTGGCAACAACGTTCAAACTAGATGGCAGCATCATCGCCAGAATTATTGAGCCAACATGATCATAGTCATAATTTATCCACAAGAAAACAAGACAAATTAATTTCTAATGGTAGGATATGTTACACTCCAAATCTTTTGTCTAGATTTTATTCTGTCATGGGGATATACGTCTCAGGCAGCACGTTGGTCCATGCAGTTTCTATATTTTGAAAATTCATTTGGAAGAAATTATTTGATTTGATTGAGGGTTTGTTTGGCGTTCCGGTTTGGTGGGAAAAAGTTCTGTGAGTAAAAGTTGGGTGGGAAAAAGACTTTTGGGAAACGGAGTGTGCTGTTTGGTAAAAAAAATTAAAAGTGCTGTGAGATGTCTGAGGTGTTTGGTAAAATGACCATAAATGGTATAAAACCCATTTTTAAAAAATTAATAAAAATAGGAAAAATGGATCTATAATTACTTATCTTGAGATAAAGATTTTATTGTGGTAGTTTTTAATTTATTTTGTTGGTTATATAAAGTAAAAAAATTAAAATGAAATGAAAAAGTAAAAAAAAAAAAAGAGAGAAGACCAAATCAGCCTACCATTTGCGGAATAGAGCAAAATTTCCTAAACCCCTGTTTTTTTCGTTTGACCACCAAAAAATGCACTTTTTCATTTGTTGAATACACCATTCTTGTCATTTCATTCCGGGAATGCTGGGTTGGGTAACCCAGACTCCCAAACAGGGGCTGAAATCATCTGAGGCGGGTCGGTGGGTGTGGAATAACAACAAAAAAAACAACAAAGTAATTAGTCATAAGATACTCTCCTCCGGGGCAAAATAAACGTCATTTTAGCCCCGGGCACATGGCTTAAGAAAATGATTGGTGGGGAGAAAACGAGGCATTTTTTGACCATACTACCCCCAGCCTCCCTAGCTATTTACAACTGATGGTTGGCTCAATTCTGAGAGCTGCTGGCTTGAAACCGGCTGGGTTGATGCAAGTTGATGACTTGGGGAGATGGAAGACGGAGACTCAGTTTGGCTAGGTCACGGGCTTGTCCTAGCAGATTTGAGCATCAATGCAATTCCATATATAGTTGCTTCTACTTTTACATTTCCAAACGAGTTTTTATTTGATAAATAATCAACACGCGTGAATAATTATAATAGGCCATTAAGTATAGATTATGCACTTAAAATTTTACTTTATTTACTTTATAAAATTTTACTTTATTTACTTTATAAAAAATTCGAATCAAACCTGAAATAATTAATTTATTTCTCATGTTCTTTTTAAGTTTTTATTTATTGATAATATAGTATAGATTCTATTTTTATTTCGTATCATTTCTTTTATTCTATTTTATTTCACATTTCGGTATTTTCTGTTCGAGTTTTTATCAGTTTTGAGCAAAATTTCTCGTCCCGATTAGCTCGAACCGAATAAATAAATAGAAAGCTCTAATTTACCATTGTGCCATTATAATTAATTTGGTACAACTTTACTGTTCACCTCCTCGCCCCTGTTCACCTTCTTCCTTCTCTCCTCCACACAAACCCAACCAAATCAGCACCCTCTAGAAATTCCAACACCAAAACCAAACCAATTCCAATTCCAACCCCAAAACCAAACCAGCACCCTCCAGAAATTGAAACCCGTGGAGAGAGAAAATGAAAATTGAAGATGAAAATTGAAAAAGGAAAAGCTTCCATTCCCATGTAAATTTCGGATTCAAACACAAGAGAGGGAAAATAAAAATTGAAAAAGGAAAAGTTTTCGTTCCCCGCAATTTCAGGTTCAAACACAAAAAGAGGAAACGAAGCCAAGCCAAGCCATCGTCGTCGTCACCAGCGCAGGCAGGCAGGGGCACCCTCGTCTTCTCCAGCCTGGGGATCCGAGAACGACATTTATTAGGAGACTGCTTTTCATCGCTAGAACGACGATTGTAACGCTCCAGAGGGAGTATAATAGAACAAAGCGCATACACACACATATATATAATATGTAATTTTTTTTCCATCTCAAGCACAACAACAATTTCAGAATAAAATTAATAAATATAAGTCATACTAAAATGTAAAATATAAAATATAAAATTTGAATTCTAAATATTTTTTTCTATTTTTTTTAAAATAGTTTATTAATCTGATTTATCAAAAAAAGAAGTTATTTAAAAGTCACATTGAACCAACGAACATGGTTTGCTAAACTAGTAAATTGAATACAAACCAATCCCTTTTGCTATTTGGAGTGTGTCAACTAGCACAAACGGACACGTCATACGTAGACTTGTTGAAGCGATTGGACCAAAATTATTTTCTTAAATTTCTCAATGTTTACATAATAATATTTTTCACTAGTATAAGTACACTTTGGTTCTAGAAGCAGAAGAGGCCTCAACAGACTCGGGCCCAAGCCCATCTCCATTTTCTAATCCCAGCAACCAACCAGATGCAGCCCACAATAAACAGACAAGAAGAAGACTCAGCATTAAAACTCAGGTTCGACTCCAACAACCAGCCAATCCACATGATCCGAGTCCGGAGTACAACAACGAAATTCATAAGAGCCCTCGAACCATGGATGAAATGGAAATTGATCAGAATAATGATAATCTGATCAAAAAGCTACGTGTGCTAAATTCTCAGAATCGGTGGAGGTAGCCAGCCAAAAATGGCCCCAAAACTATCAATGAAAATAATCAGCTGGAATTGCCAGGGCGTGGGGACCTCCTGACAGAACAACACTTCAAAGTTCAAAAGACTCATTAAATTCCAAGCCCCAAACATCTTCTTCCTGATGGAGACTAAGAATCAGGACAATTTGGTATTCTTTTTTCTCTCCAATTTCTGTTTTGTAGATAATATTATTGTTTATCCTAACCATATGGCAGGTGTCCATGGAACACCGATCTCTTACATAGAACACCGATCTCACCTGCACCCTCATCAAGAAAGACTACTTCTATATTCATGGCACGTTCCATGATATCACGACAAATTCCGATTGGAGTTGCTTGGAAACGCACATCCGTAGTGTTGATGCCATACGTAAATATCAACTCTTCGGTTTTTTGGAGATGCTTCATGACTATCCGTCCAACAATTTACTAGTCAGTGGGGATTTCAATTTGATACTATATTCCAACGAAAACCAAATAGTTTATTAATATGATTAACGGAAAAAGAAATCATTTAAAATTCTCTTACAATGAAAAAATATACATTGTTTATTTTCGTTTAGTAGATTAATGCATCTTCTAATAAGTATAGACTATAGAGATATGCGAAGATTTTAAACTTCACTGAAACACATTGAGTCTCATCCAACTAGATAGGTATAAAGACCATATTGAGTTGAACAAACAAGGATGGTAAACTAGTTAATTGAATACAAACCAATCCGTTTGGCTATTTGGAGGGAAAAAACTTGGGTACCCACTACTCAGTATATCATGATCTAGGATGATGACACCTACTCCAAATAGTGCTAGAATACCACTATTTTTGACACTTTTGGACACTATTTAGAGTAGGTGTCATCATCCTAGATCATGATGTACTGAGTAGTGGGTACATCATATGTACCCAAGTTTTACTCCTATTTGGAGTGTGTCAACTAGCACAAACCGACACGCCATACCTAGACCATTTGGAGTAATATTTTTCACTCGTACAATTGTACACTTTGGTACTAGAAGCAGAAACACAAGATGACCGGACTACGTGTCATCTAAATACAGTTTTTCCTCCTTAATCTTCGCCTATATATACTAACCATTTTCGGCCAGCAATTTCTGCACAACTACAACTACAACTACTTCTACTTACTGATATATTAAGGAAAGCTATTCCATTTTGAAGTTCTCTGTTTCAGTTACAGAGAAGATGAGATCGATCTCCTCTTTCCTCATTCTTTTCTCACTTCTTATGGTAAAAATAATAAGTAATTATACTGTTATCCCGCATTACTAATTTGTCAAAATCTAGAAATTTTATTTGAAGGATCAACTTAGATATAATTATGACCTTATTCTCCTCTTAATTTTTTTCTGTCAATTTATAAAATGGTTTAATTTAACTTTTTTTTTTCAATTGTTTTATTTTGCAGCTTGCATTGAGTATCAATGCCAGAAAAGATCTTGGTGAACATTGGAGGTTCACCAAGGAATTTGAGCCCGAACCCACTGCTACTGCTTACGACAACAGCATCAACAATGATGAACCTAAAACAAAAAAGAGTTTCACCAAGGAATTTGAGCCAGAACCTAATGTTTCCGCCTACGACAACGGTATGATCAAGAATTACAAACACGAGAGAGGGCAGAGATTCGCTAAGGAATTTGAGCCAGAACCCACTGCTACTGCTTACGACAACAGCATCAACAATGACGAACCTAAAACAAAAAAGAGATTCACCAAGGAATTTGAGCCAGAACCTAATGCTTCCGCCTACGACAACGGTATGATCAAGAATTACAATCACGAGAGAGGGCAGAGATTCGCTAAGGAATTTGAGCCAGAACCCACTGTTACTGCTTACGACAACAGCATCAACAATGACGAACCTAAAACAAAAAAGAGTTTCACCAAAGAATTTGAGCCGGAACCTAATGTTTCCGCCTACGACAACGGTATGATAAAAAATTACAATCACCAGAGAGGGCAGAGATTCGCTAAGGAATTCGAGCCAGAACCCAACATTCCAGCCTACGACAACCGCATCAAGAACGATGGACTTGAAAAAAAAAAAAAGACTTTCGCCAAGGAATTTGAGCCAGAACCTAATGTTAGTTCTTACGACAACAGCATCAAGATTGACAAACAAGGAAAGAAGAAGAGGTTTGCTAAGGAATTTGAGCCAGAACCTACTGTTACCTCCTACGACAACGACATCAAGCCCAAAGAAGAGAAATCCTTTGCTGATCATTAAGCATATAATTAATATTATGAGCAAAGCTTTTATTAATTAAGCATATATATATATATATATATATATAATTATTGGTGTGTTTTATTTTGTTGCAAAATTAAATAAAGGTTTCTCTTGAAGAGACTTAGGATCATGTAATGTGTAAAATTTGAAGCAAGTATTCTGGTTTTGATTTAATAGAGTGAGTGCTGATACTCCGTGGAACGGAGTGAGGGCTTTTCCGTCAAATGGCATGCCAGAGTGTGGTGGTTGAAGCTCCTTGGGCAACCTGCAAGACCGCCGGAGTTACCTTCGGCGGAGAACCTCCAATGCCAAAGTCAGTGTTTGGTCTTTTTTCATTAATGGAGTGCCGAGAAAAGTCCCTCCTTTGAGAGGTGAAGAACCCCCTTTTATGTACTTCCCCCTAGTCCTTATGTAGGACTGGAGTGGTTGAACCTTTTGACCTCCCTTCCCTCTTTTGTCAGAAGGTGGTTGAAAGGTAGTGATGACTTGATGGGAGCAGGTTATCCCCCATGCCTACCTTGACTAAATGTGTACTGACTACTGAGTATTATATAAATTATACCAGTGAGTGAAGCTTAATATCAGTGCCCAATCGGCAGGCTGCCGTTGTGGTTGGATCGGCATGCTGCCGTTGTGGTTGGATCGGCATGCTGCCGTTTGGAGGCCATTGACCTGGTCCATGTATATGACGGTGCCGATCCGTTTCCTCATGCTTTGGCGGATGGATCGGCCTTGTCCCGCTTTGAGACAATCGGGCTAGACTTGTCCTTTGGTCACTTATTCCTGTTGACTTGGTCAATCGGTCGCGATGCCGTTTTCTATGATTGAGCTGGTCAATCGGTCATGCGCCGTTTTGACTGGTCAATCAGTACTTTGTGAAGGTACATAGTCCATTATGCCCTCCTGATATATTTTTGTATTATCAGAGGCCTAACAGAAAACGAGCCCGAGTGTTTACCAAGGGCTTTCCGTTTCTTGCTTGATGCCTGTTAGTCGGCAAGCTGCCGTCTGGTTCGCTTTGATACAGTTGTAGAGTTTTTTCTCAATCCTGCAAACAAATAATAGATAGCACTAAAAGTGGTTAATGTATTCAAATGCATACCAGCTGAAGTGGCATTTCTCCAGTAAGGTGATTGTGATTGCTCGAGCCATTATGGACAATCGGTAGGTTGCCGTCTTGAGGTTTATAAACCTTTGTTGTGGTTATTCGCCCTAGGCCGTTTTGAAGATATTGTTGCAGCGTTTTCCGTTTGGATTTTTCCCTGATATGATTTTTGTGACGAGGTTCGGCTGAAAGTAGCCTACATCCCCGATATGCCGTTTTGACTCAGCGGGAAAAAACGTACTTTGGAATATGCCGTCTGACAGGGCAGAAACGGACTTTGGATGATATGCCGTTCTGATTCAGCAGGAGACGGATTTTGGATGATTGCCGTTCTGATACCACAGAAACGGACTTTAGATGATTGCCGTTCTGATACCACAGAAACGGACTTTAGATGATTGCCGTTATGATCAGCAGGACCGAAATGGTCTTATGAAGATGTGATGACGATATATTTCTTCATAGCGATATATGCCTCAATAACGCTATATGCCTCAATAACGATATACGTCTTAGTGACCATATATGTATCGTTGGCGATATATGTATCGTTGGCGATATATGCCCCGGTAGCGATTTGAACCAATCGGGCTGGAGCCGATTTGGTTGTTGGCATTCCTAGGCAACGCCTTAGGTAGCCTTGGTAGCGATATATATTGCTGATTCTTTGATTTTGATAACGCGGTTCGGTTTGAGATAACCTACGTCCACGATATGCCGTTCTGATTCAGCAGGAAACGGACTTTATATGGAGCTGCTTTGCAGGATCCGTCAGGTTTGCTGATCAGGCCGATTTGAACATGTTGTAGTTGCATTTTTCACTATCTGGTTTACTAAGACACAGATAGGTTTGAATCTTTTTCTACCTGGTTTACTAAGACACAAGTACTTCTATCTGGTTTACTAAGGCACAGATGGGGTTGGATCTTTTATTTTGATAACGCGGTTCAGTCTGAAATGACCTACGTCCACTGTTGATTTGATTTTTGTTTTCTCAAGATCTGCAATCATACGAGAAACAATACTGGCGAATATATTTTTCATTGTTTTTGAAATATTTGATAATTCGGGTTATACATAATATTCCAGAAAATTAACAGAGATAAACAATCATCAGTTGAACTTATCTCTGCTTTGTCGATTCGGCTGAATGCCGTTTTGAGGGAACCGTTTAAGGTTTGCACTCCGTTTTGATCTTGCTTTGCGATCGTTCGGCACTAGGCCGTTTTGAAGATATTGTCGTTTCTCTACCCGGTTTAGACAACGACACGGCAGAGAAATTGGTTATCCGATATGCATATCGGCTTCCTGCCGTTTGTTGTTGTTTTGTTTTTTTTTTTGCGGGGCAGACCTTTTCTTCTAGAGATCGGCCTCCTCCCGTTTCTTCCGTTGATAATCTGCTTCCTCCATTCTGGTATACTTTTCTACCTCAATTCGCAAGAGATCCAAGGTTTTAGGAGTGCTTGCAATCAAAGCATTTTCTAACTCCCGATATTTACAGTTTCTTTTTAAAGCTTCCGCAGCCAAGACAGGAGTCACCTCAGGAAGAACGGCCAATTCCCTGTTAAATCTTGCCACGTATGCAGCCAACGACTCCCCTGACTTTCGCATCATGTCAAATAGAACGGCTGAAGATTTTTCCATCGGAATGCATGAGCTGAATCGGCTTCTGAATGCCTTTTCTAGATGCTCAAAACAGTCAACAGATCCGGCTGGTAACTTCTCAAACCAAGTGTTGGCTATCCCTTTAAGGGTCATCACAAATATTTGGCATAAAGCCTCATCATTTCTAGTAAAAAACTTAACATGTTTCTTTACTGAACTCACATGAACCGTAGGATCTGTTGTCCCATGGTAGTGATCGGATGGTAGCTTAACATGCCTGCTTACTTGATGTTTCCGAATCCGAAAGGTCAACGGATTCTTTGGATCATCATCTTGCTCTTCCCGATCTGGTCGAGGAACAGATTTTCTGGACAGGTCTCGTCCACTTTTTGAGCGGTCTGTCTCGGGGTGATGCTGGGTCACCGATCTCTCTAGTCTCCTCTTTCTGGTATGATGAACTGACCCAGCTTGTGGATCCGCCAGCGGTGGAGGCACAGAAGAGGAGATTACTGGTGGGTGATGGTGGATTTGCTGAGGAATAAGTTGCTGACTGTTGGGCAGAGGAATTTTTTCCATGAGCGTCGCCATCATCAGGTCCATCCTATGATGCAAGGCTGCAAACTCGTGCATGATTGCAGGTGGAATGCCAGCAGCAGGTAGATCTGGGTGAGGAACGCCTGGAGGTATAACTCCTGAAATTTCTGGAAAATTGTGTCGACGAGCAGTAGCACTTATTTCCGCTGGAAAAGGTGAAGTTTGTGTTGGTGAAGGGTCATGATAGCCAGCAGCTTTACCGGTGGGTTGATTTAATTGCAAGTTTTGGTCGGATGCCATTTTTCTGGAAATGAAACCCCAAGAAAGTAGAAGAAGAAGAGCTTTGAATTTCAAGGTGACTCACTTAAAATTCAAAAGCTCTCAATGAAAGCACCATTTGATACTCCGTGGAACGGAGTGAGGGCTTTTCCGTCAAATGGCATGCCGGAGTGTGGTGGTTGAAGCTCCTTGGGCAACCTGCAAGACCGCCGGAGTTACCTCCAGCGGAGAACCTCCAATGCCAAAGTCAGTGTTTGGTCTTTTTTCATTAATGGAGTGCCGAGAAAAGTCCCTCCTTTGAGAGGTGAAGAACCCCCTTTTATGTACTTCCCCCTAGTCCTTATGTAGGACTGGAGTGGTTGAACCTTTTGACCTCCCTTCCCTCTTTTGTCAGAAGGTGGTTGAAAGGTAGTGATGACTTGATGGGAGCAGGTTATCCCCCATGCCTACCTTGACTAAATGTGTACTGACTACTGAGTATTATATAAATTATACCAGTGAGTGGAGCTTAATATCAGTGCCCAATCGGCAGGCTGCCGTTGTGGTTGGATCGGCAGGCTGCCGTTGTGGTTGGATCGGCATGCTACCGTTGTGGTTGGATCGGCATGCTGCCGTTTGGAGGCCATTGACCTGGTCCATGTATATGACGGTGCCGATCCGTTTCCTCATGCTTTGGCGGATGGATCGGCCTTGTCCCGCTTTGAGACAATCGGGCTAGACTTGTCCTTTGGTCACTTATTCCTGTTGACTTGGTCAATCGGTCGCGATGCCATTTTCTATGATTGAGCTGGTCAATCGGTCATGCGCCGTTTTGACTGGTCAATCAGTACTTTGTGAAGGTACATAGTCCATTATGCCCTCCTGATATATTTTTGTATTATCAAGTGCCAACATCCAATCCGTAACCTCATGGAAAATATTGTAAATGCTAACCAATTTGCTAGAGCAGGTTGGTATATTTGAATCAAGTGTTTTTTTTTTGAACAATTTGAATCAGGTTAATTAATTATAGTATACACTATACACTTAATCAATGTTACGGATCCGGCTTCTAATTCGGTTCGAACTAATTTTTCTGGGATTTGAAATGGGCCTGACGTGTGTAAATGAGGTTTCAAAAATAGGACCTAATCCCAATTTTTTTTTCTCAATAGCCAGAAGAAGATACGAATCTGAGTCCGAGTCCGAGTCCTTATTAATACTTTAATTATTTTTGTTACCAATAAACAACCAATAAGATACATATATATTGCCCATGGAATCCCAGAATTAATGTTAGAAACTTTGTTATCTTTTACCCTTATTTTTTCTTTCTTTTTTCAATCTTCAACATTTTTTTTTCTATCTAGGCCCACCATGGCATTTTTTATATTTTGCCCATAATTTGTTTTTTCATTTTTTCCACCACAATGTAAATTTTATTAAATTTAATAACCATATGAGTGGTAATTAAAACGAATTGTGGACAAACGAAATTGACCTAACCCTTATAGACCCAGAAATAAACGCGACAAAAAACAAAAACCATTCCCGCTCACCTAAAACTCATTTATTTTTTTAAAAAAATAATATTTTTAAAAGTTCACAAGTTTCCTGGTTTTTTGTTCATGGGTTAGTATAAAACAAGAATCCAAAAAAAAAGCTCTTTCAGGAAACGCTCGGTGTTCCTTAATCAAATCCCCGATAATTAAAAAAAAATGACATAATTAAGAAGACAAAATTTTACGATGATAGAAAATTCTCGAATTTTATCAGCTTCCAAACGGAGCAAGCAAATAAAAGAAGAAACCAAATAAGGGATTTACTTATAATCGGATTGAAGAAGAGAAACAAAAGCTAAGAAGTATTACAATGATCAGAACCATCTTGCTATTAGAAGTAAAGAATGGATTTTGTAGTGAGCAATCTACTTCTAATCCAAAGAACGAGGAGGGAGACGATGCATGTCCAGGCACACAGTTGCTGTGTTTGGTAAGGTTGGAAGGAAGACACAGATGGATAGTCGGATAGGAAAGATTTGGAGTTGGACTGGAATTTGGTGGAGTGTTGTTAGGCATTTAAGTCAAGTGTGTATTAGAAAAATATATGTTTTTTTAAAAAGTAAATTATAAACGGACAGACGATAAGCCGTTTAGATTGTCTCGTTTTCCTATATATAAAACGGATGAGTCTAACTCGACACGTTCATTAAATGAGATTAAAATTGAGATACGTATTCCATCTAAAATTGAATGGACGGGACGAGATGGATATACGAACATGCCCATTTTGCAACCCTCATATCATTGCTCATCGCATCATAAAAAATATAATTTGTCAAACTTTTATATAATACAAAGTATAAGTTAAAAGTATATACTAAAAGAAAAGTATACATAATTTTGATACATAAAATTGTATCACATCTGGTTAAAATTAAATACATATTTTTTATGAGATAAATTATAAGTTCAATCTTGGTATTTTTAATGATAATTAATTATATAACTATTTTCTAAAATAAAGTATAAGAATGTAAAGCCATTGCTTTCATAAAATATAAATTTAAAATCGTTTTTTATTTGGAATTAAAATCACTGCTGAGTGAAGCGTTCTCCTTTTGTAGGTATTTGTGTTGATTTCATCATCTTCATCTCTGCACTGTCCACCAAACTCAGAAAACACCATTCTCACAACACTTTAATCAATTTGAATTATCATGGACGAAGAAGACATCTTCTTTTATGGTTGAACATTAAGATATACAACCAACCATTATTAAATACGAAAAGACTCTCGTATCTTAACACATTAGTTAATAATACTTTGTTAGTAAAATAGTTAGTATCTCAAGCATTATTCTAGTTTGAATTATTCATTTTTGTCATTTTTTGTTTTATAAATAATGTTATTATTATATTTAAATTTCTAAGCAGGAGCTTTCATGGGCCTGGTAATTATGTATATATATATAATGAATATTGGCAGATGAACAAAATCAAAAGTTATAAATTAGAAGTAGGTGCAATATTAAAATAATATACCATTAATGGCATGAAAACCGAGTAAATTAACAATCAATTAAAATGAAGCAGTCGTAATACAGATTAAATTATCACGGGATATCTTTCATCGTGAAATAATGACTTAGTGACCCCTGAGAATTAATTAACCCACTACTAGATTGATCAAAGAAGAAGATCCTTTGATGATGATGTTTATTTATTTATTCTGATTTTGATTCTCTTACCTGATCAGCTATCAGCTAAAAGCACGAACAGTGTACGTGGCAACAACGTTCAAACTAGACGGCAGCATCATCGTCAGAATTATTGAGCCAACATGATCATAGTTATAATTTATCCACAAGAAAACAAGACAAATTAATTTCTAATGATAGGATATGTTACACTCCAAATCTTTTGTCAAGATTGTATTCCGTCATGGGGATATATACGTCTCAGGCAGCACGTTGGTCCATGCAGTTTCTATATTTTGAAAATTCACGTGGAAGAAATTATTTGATTTGATTGAATATATATTTAATAGAACAAAGTAATTAGTCATGTTTACATTAATATTTTTCACTAGTAGAAGTACACTTTGGTTCTAGAAGCAGAACCATAAGATGCCTCAATAGACACGGGCCCAAGCCCATCTCCATTTTCTAATCCCAGCAACCAACCAGATGCAGCCCACAATAAACAGACAAGACAAGACAAGAAGAAGACTCAGCATTAAAACTCAGGTTCGACTCCATGATCCGTAAATCATAAGAGGCCTCGAACCATGGATGAAATGGATCCGTAAATCATAAGAGTTATGAGGCCTCGAACCATGGATGAAATGGATCCGTAAATCATAAGAGGCCTCCTACATGACGATACCTTGTGTTATGATAATTATTTGGTTTCAGACTACTAGTGAAGTCATATCCTCTTTTTTCCTATCAATGAATTTTATTTTTTGAAAAATAAAAATCACTGCTTGCACTTTACACAGGACGCCGTCGTTCTGTGCTGAACCGCAGCTACAAGAAGTGAAACGTAAATTGCTATTGCCAGATCAAAATTATACATACCACCATAGCAAAAGCATTTTCATTTCCCGTGGAAGCAGTAAATCCGTCTCTGCCATCAACAATCCACAAAAATGGTGCCTATCTTCTTCAGTCCCTAATCAAGCAACTTTCTTCGAACAAACACCAAATCGCACCCAATGGAAGAGAAACCGGCCGGGAGCTCAGCAGCCGTAGCAGCTGCGGCGGCTGACTCGCCAGCATCAGCCGAGCCGGCATCATCTTCCCGGCGTCGAGCTGGAGGAGGGCACAAGAGGAAAGCCAACGCGCTTTTCGCATCCGGCTCTTCATCTACTCAGTCAAAACGGCTCACCCGTGAGAAAGTTGCGATCTCTCAGTCTCCGATCCACAATGGCCCGCTCACCAGAGCGCGCCAGGGCCCTAGTAATTTAGCTTCCTCTGTCTCGTCCGGCAGTGCAGCTGGCGTCAAGCCCGAGGAAAACGCAGCTTCGGTGGCGCAGGATGCCTCGATGGTGCCTCCAGCGAGGGACGAGGAAGGTAGTAAGTTGGAGGAGCTGGAGGCGGCAATGGAAGCGGAGTTCGAGGCTATTAGATCTCGAGATTGTAACGCTCATGTGGTGCCAAGCCATTGTGGTTAGTAGTGGAAATTTTGATTTTGTTGTACTTGCAATTTTCATTTCTTTTTATTCTAAGTAAGTTAGTGTTTTCTCATGCAGCTTTAATTTTTATGGATTTTCTTAGTTCGCATTTTTTTGCGTTATAGTATTTGTAGTTTTTTTTCTAAGTTTTGCTTGCTTCCGGGTTGCAGGTTGGTTTTCCTGGTCAAAATTTCACGCTGTTGAGGAACGTACAATGCCTTCGTTTTTCAATGGAAAGTCACAAGTCCGGACGCCTGATGTGTATATGGAGATACGTAATTGGATTATGAAGAAATTTCATGCGAATCCAAGCACAAATGTTGGGGTGAAAGATTTGTCCGACCTTGATGTTGGGGATGCAGATGCAAGGCAAGAGGTGCTAGAGTTTTTGGACTATTGGGGATTGATTAACTTCCACCCGATCCTGCAAACAGATTCTGGTGTTACTTCTGATGGTAATGTGGAAACTGCCAAAGATAATTCGGTGCTGGAAAAATTGTTTCAGTTTGATGATATTCAACCTTGCACGCCTAATGTTCCTAATCTTAGCCTGGCAACTCCATCCGTGCCATCTAGACTGTTTCCTGAGTCTGCAATTGCTGAAGAGTTGATCAAGGCTGAGGGACCAGCTGTTGAGTACCACTGCAATTCTTGTTCAGCTGATTGCTCTCGCAAGCGGTACCATTGTCAGAAGGAGGTTGGTTGTTTCCTAGATTCATTGTTTCTTACTATGCATGTGGGAGATGCATTTTGCTAAACTTAATCAGCACCTGAGTATTGAGTTCCCAATTCACTATTGACCTAGTGTGATTTAATTTGAAACTCTCCTATTCAGTCAATAAAATGATTTTTTATAATGAAAATACTACTGTGAGGATGCCAGGTTTTTGGTGCTCTGCATTCCTTGTTCTTAAATAGCATAGAGTTTTGCTACCTTAATAGAAACTTAGGATAGAAATGCCTATTAACTATTAGTTTGAACTTTGACT
The DNA here is from genome assembly GCA_963691705.1 of Viola odorata. NCBI lineage: Eukaryota > Viridiplantae > Streptophyta > Magnoliopsida > Malpighiales > Violaceae > Viola > Viola odorata. Next base: position 2,214,397 of record OY829544.1, read on the forward strand.
CCTTTTCATCTTTACGCTGATGTGTCTTCTTTCTGATTGTGTCTTGAATCATGATGAACAGGCAGATTATGATTTATGTGCTGATTGCTTCAGTAATGCGAAGTTTGGCTCAAACATGTCGTCATCAGATTTTATTCTCATGGAACCTGCTGAGGCTCCAGGTTTAAGTGGTGGAAAGTGGACGGATCAGGAGACCTTACTTCTTCTTGAAGCATTAGAACTATATAAAGAAAACTGGAATGAGATTGCAGAACATGTTGCTACAAAGACCAAAGCTCAATGTATACTGCACTTTGTTCAAATGCCCATCGAGGACGCGTTTTTTGATTGTGATGATGATACGAGTGGAACTTCAAAAGAGATTGCAGAGCCAGCTGCAGTCATAGACGACACATCTATCTCTCAAGAATCCCCTGAAAACAGTGAGAGTAAGACTGGTTCCAAAGAGGAGCTGCCTCAGACTTCCCCTTCCCCAGTGGAGCCTTCAAAACCAGAAGATGCAAGTGAAGTAAAAGCTTGTCCTGAGACAGCAAAATCAGAAGATAATATTGAAGTTAAGGCTGGCCAAGAAGCAGTTATTGGCCAGGAAACTTTGAAAGTGGAAGGCGATAGTGAAGTTAAAGCTGTCCAAGAAGTAGGTGAGAACTTTGCGCTTAAAGCTCTTACTGAAGCATTTGAAGCTGTTGGCTGTCTTCATACGCCTGAAAACCATCTTTCATTTGCTGAAGTTGGAAATCCTGTCATGGCTTTGGTAAGTTGAAGAATAATGTGCTGAAAGTTAGGGCATTTTTAAGGGTGCACTCTGACCTATAATCTCTCCTAAAATAAGTGTTTGTCAGTCTAACTAGAGCATCAATGGCCCAACATAAGTGCTTCACAGTTTACAGTGAATAAGTTTCTGTAGCATGCTAATGGCTAACAATATTAAGGACATTTGCTTTTGCCTTTCTCTCCAGCTCCTAAGTTTTGTGTCTTGCTACTTCTTATCCTGACCCTTTTTTAGATTTTAAGTTCCTGTCTCTCTATACCCGTCTCATATCTGCATTGAGGTTTCAATCTATAGTGTTCTTGTATTTTTTTCAGTTACTCACAGTGAAAACAAGCTCAGTTGTATGTGTATAAACACACCTTTATATTGTCTGATATCCAAAGGATTATGCCTTAGTTTCCGTGCTGGAAAACACATCTGATTGAATTTGCTCTGTCAGAAATGCTGTTAGTCTTTCAACTTATATGTTTTTTTTCCCTTCCATAGGGAGCATTTTTGGCAAGATTGATAGGGCCTGAAGTTGCTACTGCTTCAGCACGCAGTTCTTTGAAATCCTTATCCTGTAGTTCACCCAGCATGCAACTGGCAGCAAAGCATTGTTTTTTTCTGGAAGACCCACCAGATGACAAAAAGGAGCAATCTGGTGTTGATTGGTATGTGAACCTTTATTCGCACTTACGTTTCTTTGACAATTTTTGAAACTTGTCTCATGTGAATAAGAGGTTTGCAGTGTTGCCAACAAAATGGCTGATCGGGATTCTCAAAAAGATAAAAACGAGGATGGAAACCAGCAAGATAACATGTCTACCGCAGTTTTGTGTGACGGGGACATGTTAAATGACATTGACAAGAAGAGCACCGAAGATCCTGTTCCAGAAGGAAAGAAGCCACTGGATTCTTCAAACGACGAGTCCTCAGAAAAAGTAAACAACGCAAATGAAGCAAGCACTGAAGTCACTCAAGAGGAAGTTGGACCTTGCAAATTGAAAGGATCTGGCAATTCAGAGCTAGCAGAGGATTATCCACCTGGTTTTGCAAAGGAAACAGTTAAGACTCCATCAAAGTCAGACTGCCCACCCAGTTCAGTGGAGGAGCCACAGGGAGAATTAGCAAAAGTGCATTCTAACATTACAAAGGCTGCTAAGGATGTAGATACAGTACCTGACTTGAAGCCTTCAGAAAAGAATGAACCACATCAAATTATCGTGCCTATGTGCGTAGATGAACCGACTTCAGAGGTACCAAAAGATGTAGATGCTGTGTCGGATTTGATGCGCTCAGACAAGAGTGAACAGCAGTTGCCAGTAAAATCAATCTCAGTGGGAGAGCAATCTCAACCTCCTGAGGCATTACAGGATGTAGATATGCCCTCTGTGCCTTCTGAGCTGAACGAACCTAAGCACTTGATCTCACCTAATCCTGTTGTGGAAAACAAAGAAATCACAGGTATGTCTCCCTCCCTCCCTCTCTCTTGTATAGGAGTTGTTACTGAAAAACTAAGTGTTTTAGGGTACCGCACATCCCAGTTGATCATTTGATAGTTTTAAGGATCTTTCTCATCATCCTTTACACCTGAAACCATCTTTTCCTGACAAAGCAAACTGTATTTTGGTTTAGCTGGAGAGTGTACCTCTATCAAAGTTGTGCCTCTGATTGTGAGCTCTCTTCATTTGTTTGCCTTTTGCAGTTGATGACCCAAAAGAGACTAAGAAGGAGATACCTGATTGTCAAGTGATTAAAGATGATAGCATTGATAGAATTAAGCGTGCTGCAGTGGCTGCACTCTCAGCTGCAGCAGTGAAGGCAAAAGTTCTTGCAAACCAGGAAGAGGACCAAATCCGACAGCTTGCTGCTTTTCTGATAGAAAAACAGGTATCTTATAGCCTTCTAGGCTCTCAAATGTTTTTATCTGCTATAGCTTTACTGTAACAATCTCATTGATGACTCCATTTGTTTCAGTTGCATAAGTTGGACATGAAATTAGCTTTTTTCAATGACATGGATGGTGTGATAGCAAGGGTGAAGGAGCAACTGGACAGATCAAGACAGAGGCTTTACCATGAGCGAGCACAGATAATCGCCACACGTCTTGGCTTGCCAGCTAACTCATCTAGAGCAATTCCACCATCATTACCTGCCAACAGAGTTGCAATGAATTTCCCCAATTCACTTCCAAGGCCCCCAATGATAATGGCTTCCCAAAGGCCACCAATATCGAGATCCATGGGCTTATTGCCCTCCAACACTTCCAACCCATTTGTATCCCCAACTACACCAGGAAATTCAATTAGGCCCTCTGGCCAGGACATATCTTCAGTTGGATTGAAGTAATCTTTCTCTAGGAATGCTTGTGAATAGAGTTTCATTGATTTTTCACGCTGGTTCCCTGTGACAACTTCACCAAGTGAGTGCTCTTCCCTTTTGTTCTTATTATATGATTTGTCCAAATCTGATAAGAGTCTGATTAGAAATTGGCCTGTTCTTGTTTGGAGAAATTAAATCTATGACTTACACTATTAAGTTTGCTGTCAACCCTGATATGCGTACGACCGTTGTTATTTTCATTGTTTCTCATGCATGAGCTTTATTGTTCTATGTATGACTCGTGCTTTATGTGAGAGCTTTAATGCCTTTTTGTATCGTTTGTAGTGGAGTTAACTCTGGAGGGTCATGGGTGGCACTGATTTAATTCCAGCTGCTAGACCATTGCTCCGCAAGCATAACTAGCATCTCATACATGACATTTATGCTCAAGGGAAGCACATCTTCATCCCGACTCTCCCCGGTAAAGCACTGGTCTGATGAAGAAAAGAGATCAGCCATGGAAATCTTAGTTAGTTGCTAACATTTTTTTCCCACAGCGTTCCCGTTCGAGATAAAAAAGTACAGGGATGTAGCCCACTTATGGAATTTTGCTGATGGCTTTAATTTGTAAGGTCTGATCAAATATGTTGTAGAAATGTGATAGTTAGCCAAAGTGAGTTAGTTTGCAGCCTGTGACGAACTGGGAGGGATGCTAAAAGAGAGAATATTGTAACTGTCTGTATTGCTTACTGCTCGAAGATTTTGTTGCCAGGTAGAAGAGGTTATTTTCATTGTTGATTTTACCATAAATGTTATTAGGGGTGTACATCTGACCCGCCAACCCGCCAACCCGAACCGACCCGAACCGACCCGCCCCGCCAAAACACACTATTCACTACATAACCGTCAGATACAGATACATAACCGACCCGCCCAAACAGTAACGGGTCGGTACACGGGTCAACATTTCAAAAATCGCAAAATAACCGACCCGACCCGACCCTAACCATAACCCTAAGTATATAAGCATCTCTTTCTCATTTCTTTCATTCATCAGCAGCCGCTTCCTATTTCCTTTTCTTTTCCTCTCTCTTCTTCTTTCTTCTTCCTCGCTCTCTTTTCTCCCTATTTTCTTTTCTTCTCCTCTCTTTTCTTCCTTCTTTTCTTCTCTTTTTTACATTTTAAGGCTGCATCAACACAACCCTCTTCTCCCTTCTCCCTTCTCCTTCTTTATTTTTCTTCTTTCTTTCCTCAACCGGGCAAGGTTCAGTATTGGATTTGGTGATGACTATGGCGGTCCGGCGGAGGCGTGGCGGTGCTGGAGGGTTCAAAATCTTGATTCGGAATTCGTTGCTAAATTAATGTGCAATTTGTTTTGTTGTTCTGGATCTTAGCTGTGGATCTTAGGTGTGGGTTTTTTTAAATAATGGATTTTGTTGGTCTGGATCTAAATTAATTTACTAAATTTATGTTTTTTTTAAGGTTTTTGTTTTGTGCGGCCATTATTTTAGGCCAATGAATATATAACCGCGAACCCGCAAATAACCGCCCGATATACCCGACCCGCTACACCCGCCAACCCGCGGTTTTTGTGCTAATAACCGACCCGAACCGACCCGCTAAATGTTTGGCGGGTCGGTGGCGGGTTGGGATTATAACCGATCCGACCCGACCCGTGAACACCCCTAAATGTTATGATGTGCTGTGGTTATATAAAATTTCCCTGATTTATTTTATTCAGTTTTTGGTCATAAAAGTAGCCAGCACGTGTAAGTTGTACGTAATACATGAATGCATTCAGGTTGGGAGATAGGATATTCAACATGCAAATTTTGTGTTTAAAGTGCTCAGCAACTACTAATTGAAAAATAAGGGTAAACGATATAGTAAAGATGACTGTACTAGTCGACAGTGTCAAATAGTAACACAGTGCCTAGGAAGATATCAAACACAACATGAACTAATCAAATAGTTGTACACAAATGGAACCAGAATCAAAAGTGATGGACAGATTATATTCCCACAAACACGAATTTACAGTCTAGCCTCATTCACACAGATAAGAATCGCTAAACATGGCCAAGCACTTGCACGCTTAAGAACGATGCCTTTGAAGCTGACAAATCAGGTCATGAGTATCAGCACTCGCATCCACTTGACCTAGGCTGACTGCTGCTTCCAACATCGATGGTGTCTGGCAGGTATCTTTAACACCACCAAAAATCCACCAGCAGCACAATCCAAAATAATGTAATTAGTATCTATTTAGAATTTAGAATGTGTATAGAAAAAAATTCAAGCGCACGTCAATTGCAATGACTGTAAATACATTGTCACAAGCAACTTGCGAACTGAGATAATGAGTAGAAGAAACTCCAACTAGAACCACTGATAACTACCGGGTGATTTGACTAGAAATTTAAATTCCAGTGAACTAGACATGCATTGGACTAGTGAACATCCCTAACAGTGTAAACAACCAACACAAAATAAAGGGTCTAGGTGGCTAGTTTCTAACTTACATCTCCTCTTCTTCTCCACTCTTCAGGGCATTCTTTGCTATGCATTGGAAAGCTTCCTCCACATTAATACCTTCCTTGGCAGATGTTTCAAAGTAAGGGATGTTTCCTTTTGAGGCACACCATGCCCGTGCCTTTTTCTCTGAAACCTGAAATACGAAAAACATGCGGTGCATTAACTTAAATTTCAAGCGAGAAAGAAATAGAAACATAAATATTTTGAAAGGATTCAGTCAAATTCATACCACTCTACTATTACCACCATCCACATCAACCTTGTTTCCAAGCACAACAAATGGGAAGTTCTCTGGATCTGAAGGACTTGCCTGCAGAAAGTTTCACAAATTATCACGAATACAATTTTTATCTAGTAATATCTAGATTTTGTTAGACATACATCTGTGTGTCAAGAATAGAAGGCCCACCTGAATGAGGAATTCTTCTCTCCAGTTATTGAGGTTGTCAAATGATTTCATCGAATTAACATCATATACTAGAACACAGCAATCAGCACCACGATAGAAAGCAACACCGAGGCTTTGGAATCTTTCCTGGCCAGCAGTATCCCAGATCTGCCAAAACAATAAGATGCCAGCTATTATTTGGTACAGGGAATAAGCCAAACAAACTTTACAAACATATAAAGCAAGGAGAAGAATCATCAAGCTGAAAAGAAATTCCTAGTGCCTCCAGTTAAGGCATGGATTTAAGTTGCACCAAATAAATATGGTAATTGGTGTAGGTAAAACCCAAACATCCATCCTAACATCAACCGACTAGAACCTTTTAGAATCAATTGGTAAAACATTAAAAGTAGAGGTGAGTTACCACAAAGCGAGATGCCACTTCCAATCTTAGCCTCGTTTACAAGTTCATCTGTGAATTGACTCCATGAAAATTACCCATTTAAAGTTCCAAAATATCAAACAGAGGTACATCTCTTTTGCCTTAATCTCCAAATTAAAAGGTAGAGACTATACAATGAATCAATACTTTTTCCTGTCCAAAAGCCAAACTAAATTGTAAATTCATCACAATTCGATTCAAGGCAGTGCCTACGCCACACAAGGCAAGCAAATCATGCATTCATTGCTTGTAGTGTATACCCATCAAATTATAGCAATTCTTACTTATCCTTCAATGACCACCATCATCGACAAAGAAAGGTCATCCAACAACATTGAGTATATATACAAACATTAAACCTCTACGCCATAATAAGCAAGCATTTAATAAACCCAATAAATGCATCTAAAACTGATGGAACAATTCCCTAAAAGCACATACTCAAGTATAAAAGCCATAGCAAAGAGAATTTAAGTCACAACATGATCTACTCAAGTTTAAACCAAGTAAGCTCAACTGGTAGTCTGGTACTACTAACCTGTAAAGTGAAGAGCCTATCTTCAAACTGCACTTCCTTAGTCAAGAAATCAGCTCCAATTGTGGCCTTGTACTGATTGCTAAACTTCTTATTTACATATCTAAAAGCAACACATTAAAGAAAACAAAACCAACACACATCCAACTCTCTCCTTTCAAATGTCAAAGACACAAATCTCCATATGAAAAAAAAAATGCCAAAGGATACTGATTCATCAAAGATGTCTTTCCAACCCTGCGCATCACAGAAAAAAAAAATCTCATCAGAAACAATCAACACATAATTACAAAAGCACTACAAACTAAAAATAAGTTTAAATATTGACCTAAGTTGAGTTTACAAATTCATCAAAATTAAACATGAAGCGCAATTGCGTTAAAATTACTCAATCAGATAAAAAAAATCTCACAGCGAACATTACAAAGAGAGATCGATCAGGTAAAGTTTCGCGATCTCGAAAGATCCGCCGAACCAAAGCTTCTACCAATTCATATAATCAAACAACGTAGATAAACACGTAAGCAAGAAGCAGCAGTAGCAGTAGAAGTAGAAGAAGAGAAGAGCAAGGGACTGACCCGCTGTCGCCGAGGATGATGACCTTCAAAAGAGTTCTCCTGCGGGACGGCATAGCTGCTGATTGATTGATCGATCGATCGATCGATCCAAGGAGAACGAAGAGAGTTCGGGTTTCTTTTTCTTTTTATCTTACTGGAGCGAGAAGATTAGCTATGCGTAAGCTGTTTCGAGCTAATGTTTTTATTTATTTTTAAATTTTTAAATGTTTTTTTTATAGTTATTGTTCGTCTGCTTGGTCAGTGAGAGCTGGTAGTGACCTGTAATTTGTTGCGTTTTGTAGCAATTTCTATTTTCTAAGAATTATTGTATGGGGAAAAGTTCTGGGGCAGCTTTTAGAAAAACCTGTTTGGTTGATACCTAAGGCCCAAATCCGCATGGGCCCAAAACTACAGATGCAATGGCCTTTTTTGAATGGTTTATTTAACCTTTTTCTTTTTCCTTCTCCAAAGCCCAAAATTCTAATTAGAGTACACATTTTTCTAAAAAATCTCTAAAAACCGTCAATGGTGGAACGCAAATATAGGAAATAATAAAAACATTAAATTCCCTCCAATTAGTTGGATGTTTGTGCTCTCTTCTTTTATCCCGGCTACCATTTTTACAATCTCCCGTCATTTTCTTCTAAAAGGTATTTCTCTTCTTACTAATTGTACTATTCAACGTTCTTTTCGTCAAAATTCATTTTCCTCTACTAATTTTTTTATCAACTGATATGGAGGTAAATTACACCATTATAAATGATCAGGATTAGTCTAGTGTTAAGAGAATGAGATTTAAATCCTTATAAACCCAGTTAAAATTCAAATTACATTTGTCTCTTTGTTTTTTCCCCCACATATCTTTGTGTTTAAAGAATAGATTAAGCTCAGTTTAAATCAAAATGTGAACAGTAAATATCAATGTCAAAATTGTAGCTCATTTCAGGAACCAAACAAAATTATTCTTAAAAAACAATAAAATAAATACAAATATTGTTTACATTTATAACTTCTCAACCTAACTTCAACAAAATCCTATTGTTTAAATATATGAAAAAAAATTAAGTTCACATTTTTGTTTTGTTCTTTTAGCATGTTTTTTCATGTTTTCTTTTTCATTCTTGTTAATAGGAATTATTTTTACGATAGGGCCCAACGTTCGGAGAGAGCTCGAGGAGGAGGAGAGGCGCGGTGGGGTTTGTTGCCAGCTGGCATCAATCTAGGGGATAACAGCTGCCCATAGCAGATAAAATGGCTTCAGCCCCAACTGATTCGCCACCGCCATCATCCCCACCACCGTCTTCCCCTCCTACAGCAGACTCAGCACCCCCACCATCACCTCCCCCATCGCCTCCACCATCATCATCACCGCCTCCGGCGGACTCTTCACGTCCGCCACCAGATGCCTCACCCCCACCGGCGTCTCCCCCGCCTCAGAACTCAAACTCCTCCCCACCACCATCTCCTCCCTCTCCCACTAACTCTCAGCCTTCGCCATCACCTCCACCTCCACCTCCACCACCCAGTGATGGCAATAACAAAGGGAAATGGTCACCGCCTGCGGTGCCATCTCCGCCGTCCAAGTCCCGTTCGCCTCCGCCGTCACGATCGTTAGGGCCTCCCTCGAAATCGAAATCAAAATCCAATGACGATAATAATCGGCATGGAGATAACTTAGTACCAATACTAATAGGAGTGGCGGTGGGCATTGGATTGTTGCTTGTGCTTATCATAATTGCCAGTCTTTGCGCTTGCAGAAAGAAGAAGAAGAAATCACAATATGATTATTTCATGGAGAAGCCTCCTGCAAACAACAAAGGTAGTAAACAACTAGAAGAGAATTTTTATTTTAGAATTAGACAAAAATAAAATTAATGGGTTTGATTTGATGTGGGCGGGTGCAGGAGGTCCTTACTATAATCCTTCACAACAACCGAACAATTGGGGACCAGCAAACAGTTGGCAGAATTCTTCAACCACTCCACATCAAGCGAGCAACTGGCAAGCTTCGAACAATTGGCAAAATGCCCCCCAGCTTAACGGTAATCTACCTCCGCCGCCTGGTGCGATGGGGCCTGGAGGGTGGACACCACCAACACCGCCGCCGCCACTCACCACTTCTTCAAATCTTGTCTCCAGCGAACCGAGTACTTCTAGTTACTCTGGCCCACACGGTCCAGTACTGCCACCCCCGCCGCCGCCGGTCTCCCTCGGTTTCAACAAGAGTAGCTTTAGCTACGACGAGTTGGCGGTGGCGACCGGAGGATTCTCTCAGGTGAATCTCCTCGGGCAGGGAGGATTTGGGTATGTGCATAAAGGGATTTTGCCTAACGGTAAGGAAATTGCGGTGAAGTGTCTTAAAGCTGGAAGTGGACAAGGGGATCGTGAATTTCAGGCCGAGGTTGATATTATTAGCCGGGTCCATCATCGCCACCTTGTGTCACTTGTTGGATATTGCATCACCGGAGGTCAAAAGCTTTTGGTTTATGAGTTCGTCCCCAATTCTACTCTCGAATTTCATCTTCATGGTCTGTTCTTATTTGCTCTTCTTATTTCTTAATTATTACCCTTTCGCTTTGGAATTTTCTATCTGGGACATTGATCATTACTACTATTTGATTCTATCATTTATCAATTTTGCAGGTAAAGGGCGTCCAACCATGGATTGGGGCACTAGGGTCAAAATTGCATTGGGTGCAGCAAAAGGACTTGCTTACTTGCATGAGGACTGTAAGTACTCGATGAACTTTTCTCTCAATTCCTCTATGAATGTGGCTCTTATGATCTGTTTGAATCGCAGGCCACCCTCGCATTATTCATAGAGACATTAAGGCCGCCAATATTTTGATTGATTGCAATTTTGAAGCTAAGGTATATATTCTCGCATTTAACCTGCATTATGCCCTGCCTACAAGGCACTATTGTTCTTATTGGACATTTAGATTTGATTGCTTTAGTTTGCTGATGAATAACTGCTTACGCTGCACAATTAAATGATCAGGTGGCAGATTTCGGATTGGCTAAGCTAAACTCAGACACCAATACTCATGTGTCAACTCGCGTTATGGGAACATTCGGGTTAGAGAACTTGAGCTTTCTTTCATGTTTAAGCTGCATGCTCATTTTGATTGTGTAAATAAAACTTAGATTTTACATTTGTTTGTCTAAGAAATAAGTCAGTTACATCACCAAGTGAAAACTATAATAGATGAAAATTTTATAGGAATATGTTGATTTTCATTCTCCGTTATCTTCTTGAATTCAGGTACTTGGCTCCTGAGTATGCATCGAGTGGCAAGCTTACTGAGAAATCTGATGTCTTCTCCTTTGGTGTCATGTTGTTGGAACTGATAACTGGGCGTCGGCCAGTGGATATTTCAGGGGATATGGATGATAGCTTGGTGGACTGGGTACATATCCTCTATTTTACTACCTATGTGAGTTTGATCCGTTCTTATCCACATAAATAAATACTTAATTGGACTGAATTATTGGTTTGTGCTTAACAGGCTAGACCTCTATGCGAGCGTGCTTTAGCAGATAGAAACTATGACACATTGGCAGATCCAGCTCTTGCTGGCAAATATGATGCCCATGAGATGGCATTTATGATAGCATGTGCAGGTGCTGCAGTTAGCCACTCGGCAAGGAGGAGGCCGAAGATGGGCCAGGTACAAAACCCTTATGACTGTGATTACCAATTGAATTTGTAGTTTCTGAATGAAGAATTAGTACGGAAGCACGTGTGTTTACTTACATCAGATTCTTAGACTGTTCAAATTTGTTGTTGGGACAATATTTCTCAGCGGAACATAAGTTTTGTGGTTTTCCGCAGTGTTAATTGTCATTCAACTGAATACATGCTTGGGTGCGTCGTACAATTTCATGCGTAGTTCCTTAAGAAAATCTTAATAGTTGTTTCTCATAGATATTACAAAGCAGCTTGTGATCTAGAAATAATTCTGCTTTTGTTCAAAGATATATTCTTGCTTCTTCCCCTTTTCTAGTTTCTTAAATGATCCTTTTGTTTGCTTATCAGAAAAAAATGACCCTTTTGTTTTTTCTCATTCTCTGTTACCCTCTGGTGAGATCAATTTTGATGGAGAGAGATGATTAGCATGTTTATGAAATTGCGTGAAACAGATTGTACGAGCACTTGAAGGTGATATCTCACTCGATCACTTGAATGAGCTGAAAGCTGGCTCAGGTTCAGGTTCAGCCTACGGATCAGGTGCTAGCAGCAATGACTATGACACTACCTCATACAGCGCAGACATGAGGAAATTCAGGAAGGCGTTGGACAGCCGCGATTACGCAAGCAGTGAATATGGTCACACCAGTGAGTATGGTCTCAACCCTTCATCTTCTAGCAGTGAAGATACGTCAGGGATCGGGAGCCACCGACCCGCTCCTTGAACAAGCTCGATCTTGCAGAACAAGCGATGATCAGAATTGATTTCTATACGAGTATCTAGACCACGTTGACATTTATCATGAATCAAAAGTTGGTTAGGTGTTACTTGGGCTAACAGTGCACTAGATTAAAGTAACAAATAGTGTTGAAGGCAGAATCAGTGGCATTGCATTTATTCTTTTTCTAGTGATTTATTTTTTGACCAAGCATTGTCATGGACGGAATTATTGTAAAATTATTCATTCAAATAAATTCATTTGTTTGGACCGGTGACTATATATCTTGTATACGCAGTGTGATTGGTCATGCTTTACATACACAGCTCCATCCTCTCGGAAAGAAACAGCCACTGCTTCCCTTGTTTGGCTGGTGAATATCTGATGGTGATATATTTTTAATATACTTTTTTTCCTTTTTGAGTTAAGGAAACTACATTATTTTAGAGATTAGAGCTGTAGAATTTTACGATGAGAATGGATTGAAATCGCCAATATTGTATTGTGGTTTTTTCTACTGGTTAAATAAACAAGGCCTACGGCAATTTTGGCAAATTTGTAAAGTAATATATTTTACTTCAGTAAAAACATAAATATTTTTTTTCATAGGATCAAATTGTAAATTAGAGGCACTAACTTGAATTTAGCTCTTTTATTTAGAAAATTTCCAAGTCTATTTTCGAAGTGTTGATGCATTACCTCTCTTTTTTTCGTTCGTTGATTCATACGACAGTAAATAACCCATTATGACGTGTCATTGTCTTACTGGTAGGCTACTGTCAAAAGAAAACGCAACGCATCACCCAATCTCACTAGATTAAAAACCTGCTCCTCTTCAAAAAAAAAAAAAAAAACAACAAAACTCGTATGCGCGAAGAGACTCTCCTCCGCTTCGTCATCTCACCAGCACCTTATTCTAAAACCAGAGCGAGAGAGTGAGAGACAGGGAACAGCCTCTGTTCGCATACTCTAGCAGATCTAACCCGTTACTCAATATTATTCTGCCATGGCTCAGCCGCTCGTAAAGAAAGATGATGACCGCGACGATGAAGGTATTTCGTCGAATTCCAATAATTCACCATTCTCATCTATCATCTTGAATAGTGATCTTCGTTTATGTACTTTCCAATGTATTTGTGCGTTTAATTTCAGTGTCCATCTCTGTTTAGCGTCATTATTGTAAGATCAGTGATTAGCTTCTAGATCTGTGTATCTTCACTCAGCAGATCTAAACTTGAGCGGTTATGGTCTTGTGTTAGTGTGTGTGATCTCAGTTGGAGCGGTCATGATCTAGGTTTAGTTGTGTGATCTCTGCTATCGTAATATTCGTAGAATCATTTGTGTGTATTCGTGAGCCTAGTTTGCAATGTGGATTTTGGATTTCATTGAAATCTGTTCATCTTCTGCTGATCTGGCGAGGATTCTTTAGAACGTTGAGTGAGGCTCGTAAGACATGAGTTCTGGACATGCTGCATTGTTTAAGATGCAGGCTATGTGAATGTAGATGTGCACGAGCTGGCCCACTCACGTCCCATATTATTTAGCTTGATTGTGTTTGAGTTCAAATAAGTCTGCATTTTCAGCTACAGGAAATAGTTGTTTATGTGCTTTTGTGATGTTTATTTTTGACAGCGGAGTATTCTCCATTTTTGGGGATTGAGAAGGGAGCTGTTCTTCAGGAGGCTAGAGTCTTCAATGATCCTCATCTCGATCCAAGGAAATGCTCCCAGGTTTTTCTTTAGTGCTGTGTAGTTTTGTTTTTGGAGTTTGTTTGCCCAGTAAAGTGGTAGAGCTTCATGTTATTGAGCTGGTGTGTTTTTTTTTTAGGTTATAACAAAGCTCCTTTACCTTCTGAACCAAGGAGAATCATTCACTAAGGTCAAGTTTTTTCTCTGCAGAGTTTACTTATTACCCATAGCTTATAAGATCTGTGCTTTCTCAAAATGCAATTATAGGACAATTGTTGGATGGTAATGCTTTTGTTTTGCACATGTTCCTTAAGTGAAAGGTCTTAACAATGTCTTTTTACCATTATCTATAGGTTGAAGCGACAGAAGTATTCTTTGCAGTGACAAAGCTTTTCCAGTCTAAAGATGTAGGTTTGAGGAGAATGGTATATCTGATGATAAAGGAGCTATCACCATCTGCAGATGAGGTTATATTCTATCCTGTATCTGAATTCTTCAGTTTTCAAGGAAAGTTTTGTTTATGTATAGATACTGACTGTTTTTTCCCCCTCCAAAAGGTCATTATCGTGACAAGCTCCCTTATGAGGGATATGAATAGCAAGACTGATATGTACCGCGCAAATGCAATTCGTGTACTTTGTCGGATAACGGATGGAACCCTTCTTACCCAGATTGAGCGTTACTTGAAGCAGGCCATTGTTGACAAGAACCCCGTGGTGTCTAGTGCTGCCCTAGTCAGTGGGATTCATTTACTTCAGGTATTGTTAAAATTTTGTTAATGTTTAATACAGTATTTTATTTCAAAAATTTCTTCCAAGACTTCTGACATGTTCCTTAATGCCTTTCAGACAAACCCTGAGATTGTGAAAAGATGGAGTAATGAAGTCCAGGAGGCTGTGCAATCAAGGGCTGCACTTGTACAGTTTCATGCACTGGGTCTGCTCCATCAGGTGTGCTGAACTTAAGTTTGGTTTGCATTCAATGTTTTGTACAGAATCTTGGAGTATTTCTATAAATTTGAATTGAACTGTAACAGTGCTTGTAAAGCAATGTCTTAGAAAGTGCTTGTGCTTTCATACTTTCAGATTCGGCAGAATGACAGACTTGCTGTTAGCAAGTTAGTTACCAGTCTAACTAAAGGAACTGTCCGCTCTCCACTGGCCCAATGCCTTCTGATACGTTACACTAGCCAGGTTTGTGAGTTCTGCTCTGACATTTTTGTACTCATGGTTCTGTTTTGTCTAGAAATGAAAATGATAAAGTTATTACTTCATTCAGGTTATTCATGAGTCAGCTAATAACCCACAGACTGGTGATCGCCCTTTCTATGATTTTCTTGAGGGCTGTTTGCGCCATAAAGCAGAGATGGTGATTTTTGAGGCTGCTAGAGCAATTACAGAGCTCAGTGGTGTAACAAGCCGAGAACTGACTCCAGCAATTACTGTACTCCAGCTCTTTTTAAGTTCTTCAAAGCCTGTGCTGAGATTTGCAGCTGTTCGCACTTTGAACAAGGTTTGCTGAATTTATAGGATTCTAACTTTTGCAGTGTTTGTGGTCAAATTACTTGGTTTGGTGGTTAGAGTTCTCCTTTGTAGGTCTTAAGGGGGCGGGGGAATCATGTGTTGGACTGAATGTTTTGTTGGTATTAAATACTTGCTAAAGATGATTCATCTTCGTTTGGAAGCCGTAAACCAACAATCTAACCATAAGTTGATAATTTGCAGGTGGCCATGACTCATCCAATGGCTGTTACTAACTGCAACATTGATATGGAGAGTTTGATTTCTGATCAAAACAGAAGTATCGCGACACTTGCAATCACAACTCTTCTTAAGACAGGAAATGAATCTAGTGTGGAACGATTAATGAAGCAAATAACAAATTTCATGTCTGATATTGCTGATGAGTTCAAGATTGTTGTGGTTGAAGCCATAAGGTCCCTGTGTTTGAAGTTTCCCACGAAGTACAGAGCATTGTAAGTGATAATTCTACTGCTTAAACCCGTGTTCTTAAAATTATTAAGTTTTATACTTGCCTGATATTATTTTGCTAGGATTTTCAAAGCTCTGCCTATTAATATTACTTTCACAATATTTGTGACGAAATAGCTGTTAATAATGCACCATGCTCCCCTTTGTAATCTTCAGGATGAACTTTTTGAGCAACATTCTAAGGGAAGAAGGAGGTTTTGAGTATAAAAAGGCAATTGTGGATTCAATTGTGATCCTCATCAGAGATATCCCAGATGCAAAAGACAGTGGATTGCTTCATTTGTGCGAGTTCATTGAAGATTGTGAATTTACATACCTTTCCACACAGGTGGCATTTTCTCTATTTAGTTGGTCTTTTTTTATTGATTTTGGTGTTTCTTTTTTGCTGACTCTGTTACATTCTATTCATTGCATTGTACTAGATACTGCACTTCCTGGGCATTGAAGGGCCAAAGACTTTGGATCCTAGCAAGTATATACGATACATCTACAATCGTGTTCACCTTGAGAATGCAACTGTTCGGGCAGCTGCTGTAAGCACATTGGCTAAGTTTGGGGCTATGGTTGATGGATTGAAGGTAATTTGCTTGTGCATGTATTATCTCTATCTGATCATTTGTACGTGACTTAGTGGTTACTAATTTTTATTGGTTAAATTTCTGGCCCTTGTTGCAGCCACGTGTTTTTGTTCTGTTGAGGCGCTGTCTCTTCGACAGTGATGATGAGGTGAGTCTTACTAGTCCAATACAATTAGTGTATGCGTTTGTTCTTGTTACCTTTGTCTTTTTGAGCGTTTTTACCTATTCCAACCCCTTTTAGCTGTTGAGATTTTTGAAGGTTTGTCTCTGCTGATGTGTTGTACAGGTTCGAGATAGAGCTACTCTTTATCTTAACACGCTTGGTGGTGATGGTGAAGTTGTTGAAACTGATGAAGGTGTAAAACAATTTCTCTTTGGACCATTCGATATCCCACTTGTGAACCTGGAGACAAGTTTGAGAAATTATGTAAGCATTTCCACGTCTTTTTAATGCATTTCATGGCATATTGCTAAGACTAAAATGTTCCTGCAAAGCTGCTATCCTCTTCTAATGTACTTGTTACTGGTACAGGAGCCATCGGATGCTTCTTTTGACATTGACTCTGTTCCAAGGGAAGTTAAGTCACAGCCACTTGCTGAGAAGAAAGCCCCTGGGAAAAAGCCAACTGGACTTGGTGTGCCCCCTACTGGCCCTCCATCCACTGTTGATTCTTATGAAAGGCTTCTGTCCTCTATTCCAGAATTTTCCAGCTTCGGGAAGCTTTTCAAGGTTTTGTGTCCCATCTACCTTTTAATGCATTAACTATGCGTTACAATATTGTATTGATGGATTCTTGATTCTGAAATTATTGTTCTTCCTTTCCTCTTTACCCAACAGTCCTCAGCACCTGTGGAGCTTACAGAAGCAGAAACAGAATATTCAGTCAATGCTGTTAAGCACATTTTTGATGGGCATGTTGTGTTCCAGTACAACTGCACCAACACTATCCCTGAACAATTACTGGAAAATGTAAGGACTTCTTCAGAGAGGCTAATACTTGGGTATGTGCTTGGTTCTGTTTCTTATGTTTGTGTTTGCTGCCAGGTTTCTGTTATAGTGGATGCTTCAGATGCAGATGAATTCTCAGAGTTAGCCTCCAAGCCTTTAAGATCCCTTCCATATGATTCACCTGGACAAACATTTGTCGCCTTTGAAAAGCCTGCTGGAATCCCACAAGTTGGGAAGTTTTCTAACATGTTGAGATTCATTGTTAAAGAGGTACATTCTTGCTTTATTTGTGTTTTGATGCAATCTTTTTCTCCAAGTCTACTTTCATTGCCTTTTTTCCCTCTAAAAGGTTTGGATGTTTGACGCATTAAATGGTTTTAGATATTGTGTAGTCATTTCACCCAGGTTATTAGAATTTACTGTTTTAAGAATGCAGTCCATACTTTTGTTTGCCGTCACTATTACTGGGGATGGAATCAAGCAAATTTTTTTTTCCCCACCAGGTTGATCCAACTACTGGTGATGTCGAGGATGATGGGGTGGAAGATGAATACCAGCTTGAGGACCTTGAGGTGGTTGCGGCTGATTACATGATGAAAGTCGGGGTCTCCAATTTCAGAAATGCGTGGGAAAGCTTGGGAGATGAATTCGAGCGTGTGGATGAATATGGACTAGGGCCAAGGGAGAGCTTGGCTGAAGCTGTTAATGCTGTCATAGGCCTTCTTGGCATGCAGCCCTGTGAGGTTAGTTTCTCTTTAGTGATATTTAGCTGTCCGAATAAGCATGTCCTCAAAATCTGGTGGGATTCTCGTAAAGTAAAGCAAATTCTGAAGATTTCCATCCATGTTTTCCTGTGGCCATGGAATCATAATTTTGGTGTTTCTGCTGCAAATGAACCATTTTCAGTACTATAAATCAAAACTGTTTCGGTCAAGTTGTGTAAATTATGGGGACACTTGTTTTGTGCAATTACTCTTCTAGATGTATCCAACTGACTTTGGTCCGTCTTCTTTGAAATGTTCAGGGTACAGAAGTTGTTGCCGCCAATTCAAGGTCACATACGTGTCTACTCTCTGGTGTTTTCATAGGGAACGTCAGGGTTCTTGTCCGGTTGCAGTTTGGAGTTGATGGACCAAAGGACATCGCTATGAAACTGTCTGTTAGATCCGAAGATGAATCTGTCAGTGACGCCATTCATGAGATTGTAGCGAGCGGCTAATTAGGAGATTGAGCTTTGTTATCTTTTTGCATGGCCAATAATCTTTTTTGTATCAATTCAATATCAGGTCTAATAGGAATATTTTTTCTCCATATTTTAATTTCTTGTGGGACCAAGTATATAGGTTTACATCAAACTACACTGTTGATCATGTGAGAATATTTGGAGGGTCTAATCCTCGTTTGTTTTGGACATCCTCGGTGCTGTGAATTGAAAGAATTCCGTACAAGAGATTTGCATCCTCATAGTGTTGTCGTATTGTACGGTTGCCACTCAATCTTTTTATTGGTGTTTCTGTTGGACACGTAGCTAAGCTCCTTTTTCCAGTTTTAGGAAGGCAAGGTCGTCTAATTTTTTACTTGACTTTGCAAAATGTGGCCCATTAAGAAATTTTTTGTACACCTTAAAACAGAGTTAGCTGGCTCCTAATAGCAGGGAAGAACTAGTGCATTCACTTGTGGACTTTGACGAAGCTTCTCCGTTAGTTTTTCAGTTCTGCCGTTCATCTATGAATTGATGGTCATCTATTATTTATTTAATCTAAATCTCACAATCCTCCAAATTCACAGAAAATCCGCTTCTTTTCTTTTCTTTCTTCCAAAGGAAATGAAATAAAATAAAATGATTGATTAAAAATACTTGAGATTATTTTTAAAACCACTATTGTTTTAAAATGGAAATTAGGAATTATATAATTTCTTTTTGGCAACAGAAATTAGAAAATTAAGTAGAATAACAATAGGATGACCAGATCAAGGGCGGTGACCCTGCCCGCCCTCCTGTCCTGGCACACAATTTGCGGAAAAACTAGCAATCACTGCCATTTTCATTAAAATGCAAGTCAGCATGAACGGCTGGCAACTGCAAGATAATTAAATAACGCTATACTACATCATTCGAAACTACTCCCACCAACTTCATTTCAAAAATATCATCAAAAAAATTTCGTAACTCATCATTCTTTCCTAATGGGAATTACAATACATAATAAAGGATTCTCAAACCAAACCCTATTAGCTTAATGAGAAGAAAAAGGCGCCTAAAAACTAAATAAAGAATGCATCTAAAAAGCTGATTTATTTGTTCCTCAGGCCTTGAGGAGACTGAGATATAATGTCGCTCCTGCGCCTTTCATATACACATCTGAAGAGAAGACCAACAAAATTAAGGTTAATAGGCACGCAAAGTTTGAAATTACTACTACAACAAGAAATTCATTACACATTACAATATTAATTCTCTGTTATCAAATATAATTCAATAGCACACCACAAAGACAACGTGTCATACCAGTTCTCTCGACAAGCACTCCTTGTCATACCAGTAGGGACCGGTGATAAGGACAATGCATACAACACCAAACTATCCACACCCAGTAGTATCCCTCAGTCCATATCTCCCTTTATGAATAAAACTAATACTAACATTAATGGATTATGAGCGTTCATTTCAGTAGTGCCACCGTTGCAGCTGGAAAGCTCGGAGACGGTAAATGAGAGGGTATCAATTGAACAGGGAAGGCCATGCTCATATGAAGACTAACCTCAAGGTTTGTGTTATAAGCTCCTCCACGTAAAAGCCACTTTCCTCAGCTGAAACTCTAGACATCTAATCCAGCCCTGTAGAGATCCAAATTTCAATATGTCCTGCCACGAGATACGCAAGAAACTAGAGATTCAATGCATGAACTGCAGATGCCCACAACAAACCTTCAAGGACTCGGGTACATATGCACCAAAACCAAGTGGAAGAAAATTGAATTAAAAGTTCATGAGATCACAGCACAGACACATGAAATAGGAATTATTACTATCAATGCAGTTTTTTATTCAAGAAAAAAAGGAAGGGAAATGTACAAGCTGCTATTCTTTATGTTACACAAGTTGGATAAGGCGGTATCCAACCTACTGGGTGAGGGCACTCAGCGACCTATCCTCATATACACCATTTTCAAGTATTCATTACATCAGGTGAGTAAACTCTTTTTAAGCGGTATGCTAGGCCACACAACTTAATCTAGCTTCTAGGTAAGATACAGGCAAATAGCCAAACAGGAAAGTAAAGCATATGTTAGTTCCACATTAGTGCGGCTTTCAACATGACATAGAGCCCTGCACTATGTAGACATCAGAAGACAAAGGTACCTCCGTCGATGAAGTGTCCCATACATAGCAATCACCATTCGAGTACGCAATAAACTTGTTCATGATACAGAAAATGCAAAGCAGGTTACAACTGGTTGGCAATACAATTGGAGTTGGTGCCCATTCCTGGAGCCAAGTAACCTCGATCTTCCTCGTGTCCATCCAATATCCACAGAGCTCTTCTGGCAATGTGCATAACTGAGCAGTTGAATCAATGAACCAGATAGAAATATTGTTGAGCTTGATGCATTCACAGGAACACTGAATGAATTCAAATGAGATGCTTAAATAAACTATATAACAAAAGTCCTCGCGTCATAAAAACTGCAAGGTGACCAGAAGCACCAATTAGATATTTCTTACCTTAAAACATCTGTGTCCAAACTGAAACTCCCCACCAAATAGAGGAGCGCTCAGCCCTGTCATCATATCCCAATCGAAGGGCTTGATGACCAGTAACTCATTATTAAATGCGAGTTCTCATCCCAAACATACTGGCACAGGTAAACATACCAAGCTTATGCCTAATTCCTACCTTATCTGTTGGCGAGTTGAAGTTAAAAATTGAAGAAACACTATCAAGACCACCACAAGATACAGACTGCCGAGTTGGTGAAAACGCACACATCACCGCCCACGCACAAGGTAGCTTAATGGCATGAGTTGTATGACTGCAGTACAAGGAATTCAGATAGCCAATACAGTGGTCAAATGCAATCAAGATCGAGTCCCTACCTTAACGGTTGTGATGCATTCTCCCAAAATCCGCAAGCTTTCTAGACCGATTGGCGCAAAACGAAGCTGCCGATGACAGATGCGGCTTCACCGGCGCCCTAACCTCCCCGACCAATCCCATATCAGCGGGCAACCCGCCCTTTTGATTCCATCGGCGGTTTGGGCTGGTTCTCACCAGAGGACTCAAGCAAAACGCCAGGCTCGATACGTTCCTGCCGTGTCCTAGCTTTCCGCGCCGCACCGAGGCAGCCGTCACCGGCGTCCGCTTCCATCCCGGCGTCGACTCCGACGAGTATCCACTCCCCGACGGAGACCCATCGCAATCATCACAATTCTCATCGGAATCAGGCCCTCTCGCCGGTGACATTCCTCGATCTACTACCCGACGAGGCTTGCGTCCAATGTGACCGGAATAATCCATGGACAAGGATTTGATCTGTTTCTTCTGACGGCCGACAAGAATTGTGGAGAACCAGGAGGGGGAAGAGGACGATGGATGGCTAGAATCACCGGAGGAGACCCCATGGCCGGAAGCACCCGGATCCAGATTGTATTTATCCGATTTGGAGCGGAAGAGATTTGAGAGGAGGGACAGTGTCCTGTACTTCTTTTTGCGAGCAGGGGTGGGGAAGGTGGTGGTGGTTCCGGCGACGAAGGAGGAGGAAGTGTGGTAGGTGGGGCCTACCTGAGGGGTACTGTAGAAGCGGAGGTGGTGGGAGCAGGAGGCAGAGGCGGTGGCGGTGGCGGTGGCGGTGGCGGATGCGGATGCCTCATGAGATTTCCGGTGGGTGACGTACGGCGAGACGGAGCGGGGGAATATGAGAGGAGGGGGTGGGTGTGGGTACGGGTCATGGATTCGGGTTTTCTCATGACGCGGTTGTTGTAAATGGGCTTGGGCCTGGGCCTGGGCCTGAACGGCGATGAGAGCCAGGAGGCGTTCACGGAGACAGGAGGCGCAGACGCCGACGGCGCTACTGAGGTCGCACGGGTGGTTCTTGCACCTCATTTCTGGACAAAATTTTCTGTGTAACCACGACAAGCAGCTGAGGTGCCGGTATTTGTTTGGGGTAAAGAGATCTAGTGTGGAAATCCTAGAATTCTTTAAAGAAATCAAGAAGAAGAGAGAGGAAGAGAGAGGTGTTGGGAGCAATTAATAAAAAATGAAAAAAATGAAAAAAAAAATGAAAAAGGCAGGAAAGTGGGTGCAGGCTGGAGGAGGGAGAGCTTAATTTGAATGGGGTCAGTGTTTGGTGCGCTTATTAAATATTGGAAAGAATAGTCCGTTCCGTTGGGTTGGAGAGTTGAAGTCAAGAAATTGTTTTTTTAGAAGTGGACGGACACCTGTAGTCTGAGGATGCAGCGTTGTATTCTTGTTTTCTGCTTTGTGTTTCTATATAAATAAAAGATATGGTTTGGTCGTGGCTGACTGAGTTACCAAAACAAGTGAGGAGCTGACTGGATTTCTTTCCAGTAATTATCCATTTTGAATCTAATTACCTTAAATACAATTATGAAATTCAAAGTTTTCTTGTTTGTTTCCTTTATTAACGGTTTGTGTTGGAAATGTAATTATTGATTGGGTTGACTGACGACCGAAAAATGAGAAAAGGTGTGAAAAGATTTAACTTTTTGGTGCACGGCCGTGGGTCTTCTCCTTGCTACTGTAACTGTAATAAACTTACCTTTTTCAGTTGGATACTGGTTTTTCTGCTGCGATTAGATCATGTTGGGCCTGATATACTGGGCCTTCAGCATGGGCTTAGCCCAAAATTATGCCCACTTTTTAAAAAGTAAGTAATAAAAAATAAGTAATTTTTTGATCAGGCTAGAAAGAGAGATTATTTTAGTGAGCAATAAAAGAAGGAAATAAAATTCTCTCCACGTAATCACTGAATTATTTAGATCTAATTGAATCGGTCACGTTGGCCGCAATTCAAATGTGTTATAATATGGTTCTTTCAGAAGAAAGAATGTGCTATCTTAATTTATATGTAAACATGACGTCATTTCTTAAAGGAAAGTGTAAACAGTTATTTTAGCATTGACCTTGGATGGTGGTCTCAACACGCTTGATGATGGATAATATTAATGATGATGCACTTACGGAAAAGTAAGAATGGATATGATGAGAAAAGCAATAACAATGGCTTGTTCACCAAATTTAATTTATTGCATCTCTTTTATAAAACCACAATAACAATGGGGCCCATGTTTTTACTTTTTAAAATAATTGTAAAATAAATAAATAAAACGCCGATTAATCAGAACTCGAGACCTAAGAGACCCGAAAACGGCCCATCTCAATCCCAAAATTTATTTTTTACCTCGAAGTTTAAATTTTAATTAAAAGAATATTGTGTCTATAATAATTAATTACGAAGAACATATTTGCTGCCCATGTTGTCCGCTCGTCATGCACATGCTGGACTTTGGCCACATCCGCGCGTGTGTGGCGTGTATGTGTTTGTTATATGATCCTGCCGCGAATGACTGCAATTTTAGGATATGACAACAAAATAATTGAAACAGTCTCGTGAATTAAGAAACTCATAATGATTCATTGTCACAACTTCACTCTTCCGACAGGATTGTTTAGTAGTACTCAGTAGTACCACCCAAGTCATATGGATTTCTTACACGGTTACCTCCATGTCTGCCTTATGACTCTTATCTTAATAAAAGACTAATCACGATTCTTTGTTAGAGATATAAATCCAATAATGTCTATTTTAAATTAAATCTCGAATTTGAATTCAGAAAATAGAATAAATCACTTTTAGAAAAGTTTCCATGTTCAAATTTAATTATTCTCTTCACTATAAATAAATGTAAATTGACATTTAGCCATTTAGCCAACCTGCAAAATTAAGTGCACGCTTGCTCGCTTTCTCGTGTTTTTTTGGTGACATTATCAGTCGCTATGAGTCGAAACATGTGGCCATTATTGCGTCCGAAGTATATTGTCACTCAACATCACACAATACAGAGTGGTGCCATCGATTGCAATATCTTAAATGATAATGGATCCAAAGAAACAAACTTTACTGGACCTGGCAACATTTGGCCCAGTAAAATTAGCAGATCAACTGATGAAGTGAAAGAGTTTCACCGTTGTTGATGCTTCTATCTCAGTAAACCCGACCCACGGGGTATCATAAATATTTTTAGTAAATAGTGCACAAAGTATATATATAATAATGGAAGCAGAGCAAAGTATCGGATCCGTTTATTTTTAAAAAAAAATACCGGATCCGTATTTCCGATCAACCTGGCTCCACTATGAAATCCATGAAATATTAAGCAGCTTGAATGATACTAGTGATGAGGATATATTTCCTGTCAGCGTCGCCACTCTCTATGGTTTACTACTGACTTTGACCCACAACCATTGTCGGCGTCAAATGAAATAAACTAACTATTTCTCCTGTCAGGCAGCTTACAAGGAATCGAGTTTACATCTCTTGCCCATGAGGTATGGATTACAAAAACCAGATTCCAAGGGCAAAGCATGACCTCGTTCCTAGTATCGAACAAGTACAGTACAGAAATACATGGCATATCACTGATCAAGATATAACCCTCAAGCCATCCTCGGTACTCCAGTCTCAGTAACCATTGGATGCTCAATGACAATGCATCTCTAAAAACAAATCATATAAAGGAAGGTCCGGTATGAACAAATGGCAAGTAAAATCAAATGAGGCAAATCGGCAAGCTGGCTAGATATAACACTCTGAAAACTACTTCCACCAACCTAAGTTCAAATAGTCATCAAGTATTTTTCATTGCTCATCAATTTTCACATTGGAATTACAAGTAGAATCACTGGATTAAGGTTTATTGAACCACACTAACTTAAATGAGAACACGAAGGTATCTACAAAAGAAGATGGTGACAACCAATTTTCACATCGGTGTCCCTTCCAAGTACTCAGATCAGATCACCCTCCTATGCCCTCCAAATGCCCAAATCTGAAGGGATTGACAGAGTAAGAGAAAAGTCAATACTCGCACAAAGGAAATTCGTAATAAACTAGAATCATAGCTTCAGAGAATCATATGCGGTATCATATGCTATCAAGAATTACCAAATGCAATGCCAAACGCTAAAAACACAAACTATGTGCCAGATGTAATGATATAATGGCAAACAGTCCTAGTAATGCCAGTGTAATGAGATAATGGCAACTATTTACACCAAAAACAATGTTAAGATAAAAAGAGAACTTTTAACATATCTTTTGATTCCATACTTATTTTTAATTATATTAAGCACCCAGACAGTGTAAACACAAGTTCATAGGCCATGCTAATAAAAAGACTAACCTTAAGGTTTGTGTCATAACTTCCTGTACATAAGGCACTTCCATCAGCTGACAAACCCAAACAGCTAATCCTGTCGTTGTGCGAGTCTTGCAGAGATCCCAAGTTCAGAACGACCTGCCACAAGATAGGCAAGAAACTAGATTTAATGGATGCACTACTATGGCTCACTTTAAAACTTCAAGAAGGCATGCATATGTGCACAAAACAGCGGTGAAATAGAAGTTGAAATGAAAAGATCAAAATGTCACATCAGACTCGAGCTAAAGCTGCGTGTAATAAAATCACTACAATGAATGCAGCCATAATTGAAGGCAAAAATGGAGGAACGTACACAAGCCGCTATCCTTTAAATTACACAATTTGGATAAGGCAATATTCAACCTAGGTTGGGAACTATCAACCTATCTTTATTTACCATCAATTTCAAGTATTCATTACCTCACCTTAGTCCTTAAGTGAGTGAATTCTCTCTATTAGTAGTATGCTATGCCGTACAGTTTAGACAAGCCTCTGGGTTTAGATATTGGCAAGTACTCAAATTAGTAACTAAAGCATATGCAACCATCACACAGAAACTTATGCTAGTTCCACATTAGCGTAGCTTTCGAAACATAACATAGAGCGTTATATCAGAACAAAGGTACCTCTGCCAATAAAGTGTCCCATACATAGCAAGCACCATTTGAGTAACCAGCAAAAAGAAGTCTTCCTGATATGGAAAACGCAATGGAGGTTACATGTGGAATCTCGTTATTGCTATGTGGTTGATAATACACTTGGAGTTGATGCCCTGTTCTGATATCAAATAACCTGCAAGTTCCATCATCTGACCCAGTTCCAAATCTATTACCATCAGGGAAAAATTTCACCTCATTAACATCTCCCTCGTGCCCATGAAATGTCCGCTGTGCTCTACTGGCAACACGAGTGTCCCACAACCGAGCAGTTGAATCGCATGAACCGGATACAAATACTCGTGAGTTTGATGCACTAATTGAAACACTGCACAAATACAAAATCGTAAGGTAATCTAGAAAACAAAAGTTTACTATATCGATCAAATTACTTGCCAAATTTAAACATCACTCAACTGCTACCCGAATAACCACAATCACCAACTACATAACAATGCGTTCCTTACCTTAAAACATCAGCAGTGTGCCCAGACTGAAACTCGCCACCAAACACGGAAGTCCTCAGCCCGGTCGTAATATCCCACATAACACACGTTTGATCACCAGAACTCGTAATTAAATGTGTATCCTCATCTGGGACATACTGGCAAGACGAAACATAGCCCTTATGCCCGCTAAGCATCTTCGATACAGGCAAATTCCCATCCCTATCCGTTGGGGAATTCAAGTTAAAAATGGAGCAAACACTATCAAGGCCACCACAAGCAACAGACTGGCCAGTAGGTGAGAACGCACAGGTCATCACCCACGCACACGGCAGCTTAATCGCATGAGTTTTCTGACTCGTCAACGCATTCCACACTATTAACCTCCCATCCTGCGACGCACTCACTATTCTATTCTTCTCAGTTGTCCAATCCAAAGAGTACACCTACAAATGACCAACCTAGACGATAAATTTCTCCCCACCAGAAAAATCCTAACCGTAAGAACTAACGAACTATACTCAATTTTTTTTACCTTCCCAGTATGCCCTTGGAGGGTGCGGCAACAGACGAGATCGGTAGGGCCGAAAGTTACAGGATTCTTCCCCTGCGCCTTCGCGTACCTTGCAACTGCCACAAACTCCAATCAGATCTAAAAGAAAAATTCCTGGAAAAAAAGAGGAATTGGAAAAATTAATCTTGTAAAAGTGTTTGCATACCGTCTGTGTCGAGTAAGAGGAGGCGTTTCTGCTTCAAGCGCTCTCTTAGATTGTTAACCGTCTCACTCGCCGCCACGTGGCGCTCTTTAAGCTCTGCAACTGACATTTTCACTTCTTCGCTATCTGAGGTTGGATTTGATGATGGTGATGATGATCATGGTGTGGGAGTTGAGGTATAGAGAGAGAGAGAATTCAATTATTTGAGAGAGACGTTTTCCTCGAAGCAGGAAAGCGATGTGAGACCTTTTCTCTGCTTTTTTAATGGAGGAAAAAGAAGAAATCAGGAGGAGGTGATGGTCTGCGAAGCATTTTCAGAGAGGTAACGGAGAGAGAGAGTTAAGGTAAAGTAAGGTAAAGGCTGAACAGACTGACGCCGCCGGGGCTACCTTTTTCCTTACGTGTCATGCATGTTGACGTGGCTTCCGTTTTAGTTATTGATTGATTAATTAATTATAAAGTGTTTGTGCTATTTCCAGATAGAATTACCCATAATCTAATCCTTAATCTATGAATAATTTCCTTATTGGTAGCACATATTTAGTTGCAAATATTACATACACATGAATTTCTAGATGTCATCATTTTATTAATTAGCAATATGGAGAGCAATTTATAATCTTTATTTTAATCATGTCAATGGATTGTTTTCTATTTTAGGTATACTAATTCACGAATTTACCATTATATCAACTCGCGAGTTTATCACATGTGTGGAGTAAAGTATAAATTAGGAGTGAATTTTTCTAATTGTTTATATTTTCACAAGGTTGATTTGGCTTCCATGTTATTCAAGTGCAATTATCTACAAAGTAATTAGTATAATAAAAATTCAATATTCAATAGGGTTAATTCATATTTTTATAAACAATTAAAACAAATACTATACATTAGGTCAACGTGGGAATATAAGAGAGTTGTAGAATTTTGGTGTTCACAAATGAAATCATCAGATAGAGTTCTTCCATCATTCAAGTATCTTTTTCATTGGGAAATGAAGAGGGCAGATTAGGAAACCTGATCCAGGAACTAGTAATTTTTAACAATCACTAGAAACAGTTGACAAAATGCAGGTCATCAAGTAAATATCAAATTAAGCGGCTATGGATAGGGGCGGAGGCTTGCAGAGAGCATCATTCTTTGTGCTATGACAACTCACGTCAAATCATAAAAAATTACTAAAATACGGTTTCGATTATCTAGCAGCAAAATACTAGTAAGACTCAGTTAGAATCTCGCATTTATTTATTAAAAAAAGGTGGTTTGGCCATTAAAGTGCGGAAGGGTTAGCGGCTCTTTATTATTGGTGATGGTAATGTTGACATGAGAAAACTAGAGATTGGCAATTTTTGACATTGTCAGGAGGAAGAAGTAAGTGGCCAGCTACTGGTCAGGGCCTGACCAGGTAGGTAAGAGTAACTAAAGACATAGATGGTCAGGCCCAGGCCTAAGCCCAACTAAAAATAAGAATAAAACTGGGAAAATCTTACTTTTACATTAACTTGCAAATTTATATGATTATATCCCAGTTGAAAGACGTGCAAACAACAGAAGTTCATAACAATCGTGGCTAAAGGGTACAATAGTCTAAGACACTCAGAGAACTTTCATAAAAAAAAAATAGATAGTTCGTCTTGAAATATCATTTCCGTTTCATCATAATCACATCAGATGATTAAGATGTTTGAGCATTATAAATTAGAAAATGGTAAAAAAAAGGCACTTCGCCACAATTACCCTAATGTAGTAGTAACAGATACACATACAGTATTTGGAAAATTGAAAAATTTGGTAGAAATTAAAAACCTTGTGACTCACTGCAGACTGCACAACCACCACTCCACATCACTGCCACAAATCCTTTTACCAACCTAAACTAAAAGTGAAGGATCAGATAAATATGGTATATATAATTAAAGAGAGATTGATTCCAATTCACTAAAATTAGAGGAGAAACCTATACAGTTTCAGAAGAAGTATAGAAAAAAAACAGAGACGAGAGCATAACTTTGGACTACCGTCACCGGTCTACCGAGATGCACCACCCTTGTTTATTTCGCAATTCAATTTCTTTGTTAAACTTCTTCAAGCTTTTCAGGTACTTCCACCAGGGTAAGTGCACCCATTATAGCCTACAACCACAAAAAAACACCCATTAAGAAATAGGAAACTCTTTGCCTTTTGCCTTTGGTTGAGACCTGAAAGAGACATTTAGGCAACAACAGCAACAGTGTCTGCCAATTATAGACCACAAAGATATCAAAAGTTAGGTGTTGTTGGGGTCACAACATAAAAAAAAAAAAAAACTCGTATTTCTCTTTCGCAATCAAGCAGGAGTAGCGATGCTTATCTCATAAAGAGAATAGGAATATCTACTTTTTGTTATAAATGTATTCTTTTCTCATCAGTACCCATTAGGTAAAGTTCATACTTTATACCCAATTATAAAAGATCTGAGCGCAAAATGGTTGCTAGATTTGTCCATTTGGTATGCTTCGTGCCACACTTTTCACCTGAAGACCATTTCTTTTCCCATGTATTTCATTTCATTTTATTCTTTTATAAAGAAGAAAGAGGTGGAGGTAAAGAAAACTTACTGGGATTTTTGGATGCGAGTGTAGCTGTTGATGAGAAATCACAATCCCATGGTTTCTTGCTAGTGCCCTGGTAGTAGAGATTCATCGCATAGGCAGCATGTGATGCTATTGTACTAGGTTCGAAACAGGCGCCTCCTGGTTGAATAGGACTACAATCTATTCCTTGGCTGCAAGCATAGTCAAGGCTTGCTTGCAATTGAGAATCAGAGACACCAGACTTGGGCAGACACCATCCGGTATTTGTTGGTTTTGTTGATGGTGTCGTTGGAGTTGTTGGCGCTGAGGGAGTCTAAGGATAGAGATCGACCATGTGAGTTTAAAATCACAACTTAGATATCAATCAAAACAATGCCCTATCTATAAGTTACTTTACATTCAAGATCCATAAAAAAGGATGAACTAAAGGCTTGATGCATCCAATATCCCAAGACATGATTGAAAATCAGTCCAATTTTCTTTCCTGAAAAGTTCAAGCTGATGCAGAAAAGCAAATAAAACTTTGTCACATCCTGCACCAAAATGTTGATACAATGGCAAAACTTTATCACACAACCAATTTTATCTCAGTAGAAATCCGTTTTAGATTCTTTTTTGTTCTTAACTTATGTTCTAGAGTACAGCAGCTAAAATCTGATCACCCAACGCAACAGCAAGTAAAACTAGCTCAGCAAAAATGTACTCAAGGCATGTCATGCTCTCGTTCTTAGCGTTGACAGATTTAAAACTCCACAGTAATTTGCATTATTAGACCGTAATCAATTTGAAGAACCAGAAGATCGATCGTCTTACCACACTACTCTTCGAAATACCAGCATCATATGTCATGGTAAGGTCAGGTTTGAAAATCCCAAATGCTCGTTCAGATGAAGGTCCAGGTTTCAGATCTTCATCGTAAAGTGCAAAGATGTATGTGTCCACAGACTTTCCAGGCATTAGGGGTGTCCCAACCATTGATCTAAGGTGAGAAATCAAATTGCCAACATAGGCTCTGGCATTCTCTACACTTGGCCCAACCTCATTGCTGTCCCCTCGGGTAGGCCATCCAGTTTCAGCAACCAAAATCTCAATATTATTGAATCCCATAGCATTCAGTGCAGACCTTACAGCATCTAACTGCAAATCATTTTTTAGCATTGAGATAACTTAGGTCAGTTAATGGATTTAAAAAATTATTCCACTATATCCAAAACTTACAACATCAGGTATGATGCATGCAACATTCCGTTTAAAAGCACTGGAAATTATGATTGTGGATTCAACTATCCCACACATTCATTTTTAAGGAAAATTTAGAATAGTTGGTGATTAGGGCAGCTAACTAGGAGGGGAAAAAACATTTATTATACGAGTATTATAGCCACATACGGTGGTCCCTTCAACAGAAACTTATTTGAGTAACCAAACTTTTTTCTTTGATTATCCACACACAATAACTCACTTAGTAAAAAGACAAGTCTATGAATACCAACGGCCAGCCTGTCATCAGGCACAATAAGTCACAACTCTCACTAAGAAGCAATATTTCAATAAATGAAATAGACCGAACATTGAGACAGAGAAAATAATAGACCGAACATTGAGACAGAGAAAATTCGAACCCAAAACCTAGTTGGTAACATTAATGAGTTAAATAGAGCAAGTCAGCAATAATTGATCACCACAAAATCAAATCAAATTAAAAGGGTTTAAAGTGAGTGCACGCAACTATCTCAACCTAATCCAAAAGGTTAGAAAAAACGCATAAAGTTAACTACAATCCAAAACAAACCCTGTGCTCCTCCAACCCATAACTTCCTACGTCATTACGGAAAGCAAGACACAGGAAATTAACACATGTCATGCTTCTGTGCTTTTGATGGGCTTACGTGGCCAAGCCCAGCCCATCAAGACTAGTAATAAACTTTTATGTTTGTTCTTTAAAAGAAAAAGGAAATTCGTACAAGGGAAAAACTGAAGAGTTTACCTGAGCGTCGAACATATTCATGTACTTGATTCCGTTACCGGCGTCAACTCGGCCGGCGTTGGGTTGAAACAAGCAAAAAGCCAAGGTTTCGGGTCTTGGATCGCTCTGGTAAGCGAAAAATGGGTATGGATTAATGGCAAGAGGAGACCCGGTTTCTTTCTGGAACTGAAATAGCCCTCTCAATGTGTCTTGGTAAGCCGGGTTAAACAAACCCGAAGAAGGAGGATCCGATTGAGACAACAACGCCATAGAATGGACAGACGATACTTTAACCTTACCACCCAACGACACCGCATTAAGCGCATTCTGTACATTTTTCATCGCCGGTAATAACTGCGAAATCAGATTCTGGTCGCCAGACAAAACCACCTGCACATATATATATATATATATATATATATATATATATATATATATATATATATATATATATATATATATATATATATATATATATATTTTAATTAGTTCTTCTAAAACTAAGGATATAGAAATTGATTAATTAGAGTTTATTTGAATTTTTTGGACCTCGTTGCCGACGGTGATGAGGATGATGTTGCTGGCGGGGTAGTAAGCTAAGACGTTCGAGTTGACCCACTGAGCTGCGGCATTGGGATCGGAAGCGAGGGCGGGGATGTCGCCGTTTGCGGCGCCGATGACGATGCCGATTCCGGTATTGGCCAAGGCTTTGATGATTGCTGGATCGGCGCCGTAGAGCCTGACATTATGTACGGCGGTGGATTGAAGGAGCTTCGCGGTGGCGGACGGCGGCGGCAAGTTGTCAGCAACTTGGCCATAGTTAATGCCAAGAAAAGATTCCGAACCTGTAAAAACAAATGAATTAGTTAACACTGTTAATTAGTTAAAGGAATTGATGGAGACAGAAGAGCAGGGAAGGATTAAGACTTACTGGCTAAGGAGAGGAGGGAGTGAAGGAGGAAGAGATAGAAGAGGAATGAAAAAGGCATGTGTGATCGGTTTCGTGTCAATTACGAGAAGTTTGTTTTTTGGAACCGGAAATCCTTATTATAACAGAGAATTGGAATTAGGAAAAACGGAAAAGAAAAGAAGAAGGAAAGGAGAGGGAAGGTGAGAGTGATGGAGACGAGTGGAGTGGATCTGTTTTGTAGAAAATGGAAAATGGGATTTATTCTCTATTTTTTTCTTTCTATGACCGACTTACCTGGATGATGCCATTAGCAAGTAGGACCTGCTGTCCTCCTCTTTGTTTAATTTGAAAAAGACGCTTGTTACTTTTGCAATGTAATTAAGGGCATGTGACTTAATCACTTTGTTTTCCACTAATTTTTTTAGATTCTAAAGAAGTACTGTAATAATTAAGTGAAATTAAAGAAATATATAATAACTCCACCATTGTAAACCAAAAATTATACAACTAGTTTATGAATTGTTAGAATAATAAATAATAATAGTAGTGTAACGGTAACCTACTTAATTGACCAGTACTGATGGTGTAGCATGTACGTTCGGTTCATCGCAATGATAATGGCTAGAGGACGATGGTCCCCGGTTTCAGGCCAATTACATGAGCTGGAATCACCACATTTTGTAAATAGTTTTGAAGTTCCAAGTTTCAATTTTGGAGTAACATAAAGAAGAAAAGTCACGACTCATTCACAACTCTGAAATCAGTGTACAAAAGCCATGGATCGGTTGGGCCAGAAGTGAAAAAAGGTGGGCTGGCTCATTTCCGGCGATGCCATTTTCTACATCTACTCGGTTGTGGAAAGTAGTAGAATTTTTTTTAGGCCTCAGCAGTGGTGGAAAGTAGTAGAATTTTCTACATCTACTCGGTTTTGTAAAGTCACCACCGCACCAGTGCACTTTACAAAAGTCATGTGCGCAAGTCTCCTGCACCAGCACCGGGTCTTGGTCTTTAAGGAAGCTACAAGATGAAGATACGTATAAATAGCATAAGTAGTTTGGCCATCTCCCTTGCTTAATCTATAGTTTAGTAAAAAATAAATACTTTGATCTTTGATAGTAATTATTATTATTGAATCGACCTAGCATGAAAATGATCATCTTGACTGACGGTACTAAACGTGCCTTGCTAGTCACGGAATACTAGTGGCAAACACTTTAGTCTTTAGTAGAATATTATGGTAAAAACATAGTTAATCCTAACACAGTACTAAAAAAAAACTTAAAACAATTTGTGATTTCGACTTAAAAGTAATGCAGAGCGTACAATGATGACGCTAAGAAATTGGCATCACATTAGCCTTGCTAGCCTTTGTTATCCACAAATTGGCATCACATTCACGAAAAGCTGTCCTAAAAAATTCCACAATAGGAAAGGTGAAACTAAGACCTTTTCTGTGTAACATCAGTTTTTTTTCTTCTCTGGACAGCGTTTCTGCAGTTCCTCACGTTTAGTTGGTTGGGCCCTTAAAAGCCAGACCATAAAGCAGGTCCGTTTAGTGATTATACCTCTAACCTTGGGCCATGCTTGGCCTATTGAAAAAGGACATCTCTGGGCTTGGGTCCAATGCCAGTGTTTAAAGGAAGAAAACTCTTGCAAAGTAGAACCAATAAATCAAAACTTGTTACAAAAACACAATTTCCCAGTAACACCACAACACAAAAAATGAAAACAAACACTACCAAAGGAAAGGAAGCAGCAAATGCCAGTTGTGTGCTATACACCCAGGCAAAACCAACATGTATCAAAATGTGTCACAACCACGTATTAACCACAAATCAAATCCAAGGGAGAGAAGAAAAGAAAAGTATTGAAGGCAACCTTCTGTCATCCAGGAAAAAAAACCAACATAGGAAGCTGAATCAGTGATTGCTGTGAGTCGACAGGATTACCCTCCAGAATGGGAGACTGGAGTAGTTTCGAATTGGCCATCCTTATATTGATGAATGTACTGTTGTGGCAAAGCGTGCTCCACCTGTATAGAGAAGACGCAACAGAGCCATCAAATTAGTCATATATCCCACTCTTACTATTCAGCATTTCGACAATTCATATGCACTAACAATTAAATCGAACAAATGTAAGAAGAAAACATCAGAAAAGGATCAGGAAGCTTACCCAATCACCATCTGGATCCGTACCAGGTACCATTACATTGATCTCACTTGACTTGGCCGTAGTTATAGATGCCCCCAAAGACTCTTTGCTTAAGTACAATTGGCAGCCTGCTGAGTTGTCCACTAATATTGTTGGTGCTGAGCCCTATAATTGAGGAATATTTCGAGAAAATAGTTTAGGTCATGCCACATTCCAAAAACTATGCAAAGGTTATCTTCAACTACAAGAACACTAGAACCAGTCTCCAAACAAAGTTTTAAGGCTTTTGCAGAAAATCAACTAATAAATGGTACCTGACACTGAATCTCCACACCATTGCAATTTACAATTTCACAAGCGGCGACAACATCCTGTCAATCCAAGTCCACATTGGAACATGAGCCATCAATAGTGAAGACAATAACTAGAGAGCAGCAAAACCTCTCACTTTCTCACAATTAATTTTTTCGGAATAAGAATTTTTCATACTAACCGTGAACACAACTCCCATTTTAGAGCATTTGTCAACTGTTATGTTGTTGACTTTCCCTGCAAGGTGTTGCAATAGGAAACAAGTTAATAACAGGCACCACAAAGTACAACACAACTTACATAGATCAGTAACATATGATGGTTACTAAGCATTAAATTTATTAAAGAGTAAGAACAGATAGCAACCATACCTTTAACCTGCAAAACGGAATCTTTGCAGCCAAAAAGGTAAACAGACTGTTTTGCATTACAGTCATCGATTACTAAATCTTTTCTTCCAATTTGATTCTCAACAGCCCACCTGCCAGAAGATGCACCAGAAGGAGCAGTTTCATAAATGAGCTCCTGCATTAAAGGTAATCCTGAACTGGAACTAATAAACCATCATAGGATATGACGCATACTAACTTTCGACCCATTTGAAGCTCCAGTCTTGGAGGTCCTGTCTTGGAGAAAGAAGCGGAACTAGTCTTACCAACTTTTTCACTGGTACCAACAATACCAGTTCTATCTGACCTGTTCTTTGTCTTCATATCAGCGGTGACTTTCTTTAGACCTAAGAAGCAAGAAGGTAAAATCACAATGAACCAGGTATGAAGAAAATAAATTGCTAAAAGGACTTCGCTGCATTGCTGCAGTAAATAGACTACCTGCAGTCACGTTCCCTGTATTAATTTCTTGGAACACAGCAGACATCCCTACTTTGGGCTTCGATGATGAAGGTTGAGAAGATCCAGAAGTGAAGGAAGATGCCGGGGGAGGAGGCGGAGGACCAGCAGAAGGAGCACTTGGGGTAGGAGCTTTGGGGGGAGCAGACGTTGTTGCCTTTGCAGTGGTACTCCAGACTGGGCCCAAGGGATAATGGCTCTTAACATAATCCTTCAGACCTGGTAAATATAGCTCCTTCATAGCTCTCGCCCACTCGACATGATTTGGATCTTTGTTTCTGTACTCAACAAGAACCTGTTCACAATGCCAAAATGTCAGCAACCACAAAACAGAATTATCTCTCACATAACAAATACTTTTTCTCAATGCAATTGCATCAAGTATAATAGTAAATCAAGGTCAGTAACTAACTTCAGACTTATTTAATCATCCCCTTCATGCCCTTATAATTATCTGCTATGCCTAATAGAAATCAAGAACACATCAACAAAATGACGGTACCCTAAATTACAGCGAGTCATTAAGTACCTTATTATTGTAAAATTCTGCCATTTGCCAACTTTCTTCCACATGGGCAACAGGCATGCTCATACCTTACATAACAAAAACCAATACAAAAATCATAAATCAATGAAAAAAACTGATAAATCCTCACAATGCACTAGTAACCACGATTGCCACTCACCACAGCCTTTCCCAGTGAATGAAATCCAAACTAAAGCTTGAAGACTATCCGCAGCAGCTTTCAAATGATTGAAGAAATCAGATCTCCTTCCCTCTGTCAGCGAATTCGCTTTCATCATCACTTCATTCAATGGCCTAAAAAACTCGCCTAAACCCGCCATGTCAGGTTTCTACACCAACGCAACCAAACATTAATTGTCACGAATTAAATGCATCACATTGTCAACGCCAAAGAAAAATGAAACGGGCACTATAAAATCAGTACCTGACTTTGCTTAATTTTGGCGAGAAGTTCCTTTTGAACATTAAAAGCTTGCTCTACGACCTTTGTCACATCCAAAACCTGCCCTCCAATCTTCTCCGCAGCTCCCAAGAGACGATTCAAATACTGCCCCATCATATCATCAAACGCTACAATTGACGGATCGGTCACAGCATCTCCGGCATCATCCGCCGCGGCACCACCACCTCCCCGGAATGAGAGCGACTCCAATCGCGCAACGGCCGATTCCAGCCTTGATATCAGCTTCTCATCCATCTTCTACACTGGACGAATCTGGTATTTTCCGTCTGCGTGAAACGGTGTCGTGTGTTATGTGTGAGGTGGAGCAGATCTGGTTATCTGGTTAGTGCTGTGTGTTGTTGTGTGTGGTCGGTTATTAAATGATGGAATGTTTTAATTTTAATCTTTCACTTTTTTTTTCTTTCGCAGGAAGGCGCCGAAAGGGCAAAAGGATGGTAAAATGGGCTGGTAGCGATGTAATTTTGGACATTTGGCGGGTTTTTGTTTCGGGGGTGATGGTTTGAAGCGAAGATGAAGGACACGTGTTGCTTAGACAGAAATCGGATGAAGCGGCACGTGTTGGTTGAGGAGGAAATCTTGGCTCTTCTTGCGTCGTGTGTGGTCTTGTGACTCGCTGAATCCATGTTGTGAGCCCGATCCCTGGATCATATAAATTCACGAACCAGTCACAAGTCCCGGCCAATCAAACCCCAAGGGGCAGTTCAGCAAATTGCAATTTGCAGATGTAGAACAACAACTTTCACCATAAATTCAAATTGGACTGAACACTATGTCTTTCTATTTTCCCAAACCCAAAATCAAATAGCACCAACAACAAATCAACCCACACCAAAAAGAAAAACCCAATGCAGCCATAATAACCATTGAATAAAATTGAGAATTGAAAAAAAAAACCATAAAAAGGTTAAGTAAATGAAAATAGAGATGACAGCCAGACCTTTCATATCTAACGGCAAAATTGAGAAAGATAAGGAGAGAGGTTTGGCGTGCGTTGAGGTTAGGGGATAGAAGAATGGAAACGAGGAGGAGGTGACAACCTGAAAGAAAGGCGGAGGATGAGTGAGTTGCAGCTAGAGTGAAAGGCGGCCAATAATAGAATAGGTTTGAGTTTTGGTATTTAAAGTGGTAAATTTGTAATAATATAACTCCTATGGTTATTTTAGTCACTTAAAAAATATAAATGAACGGAAAAATGAGTTTTCTAAATTGGAAAGCATACTTTTGTTGTTTTCCAAGTCCAAGTGACAAATTAGGAAAAATAAAATTGATTTTTCTTTCTAAATTAGAAAATATAGTTAAATGAACACCATCTCCATTTTTCATTTTATTTTTTCTATTTTTTTGGAAAAATGAGAATTTTTTTCATTTGCTGAACAACCCCTTAATTGTTTGAATTAAATAATATTTTATTATTATTCAGGTAATTTTTTATAGAATTTTATTAATTTATCTTTAATTATTAAGAAAAAATAACCAATAAATAATTAAGTATGTTAAGTTAGTTATAGTTTTTATAATCTATTGTAAGCACTCTATCATCTATAGTTATAAAAATCGGAAGGACCAAATAGGTCCGACCGAAAATTTAGATCCCTGATCAGTTAAGTGAATTTAATTGAACCATTGAACCCTTGATTTAAGAATTTGAACAACTTTATGCATCGATTCAGTTCTGATAACTAACCCCCCCTTACTATTTTTCTTTCCCTTTGCTCTCCTTCATTTTTTATTTCTTTGATAGCTTACTTCAATCAGTTCTAAGTAATAGATTTTGTCTATATGCTCAGATATATTGGAGATTTATGTTTGTGGTTATGTTTTTCGCAAATTTAGACTAAAAAAGAGCAAGAGAAGCATTCACAGTGTTAAAGAAGATGTGGGTTCTTTTTCAATCTTGAATAACGATTTATAGGTGGAGCTTGAAGCTATTGGAGCAATCAATGGTCTAATCTCACCATCTCATAGTTCGTTCAGATCTAATTTCTCAAATCACTTTAGAAATATAAGTGTTTGGATTTTCTCTCTTTTGGGATATGTATCTTTGCAGCTCTTATTTGTTGATTTTGTATTATATTTGCTGTATTTTTCTTTTCTCATATATGTATCAGTTTGGTGCTCTGACTGTACTTTTATAGTATATTTTTTTATACTTTTATAGTGCATAAATAATGTATTTTTAGATATGTTGATGTAATACTACCACTGGATATTAATATTATGCCTCTAGTTTTTTTTGTGTTAAAAAAAATCGTGCTAATGGAGTTTTTTTTCTTTTTTCCCTAAAAGTGAGGGGAAGCATTGATTCTTATCGAAGGAAATGAATGTAGTTCAAACACTTACTTACACCAACATGTGATAGCACAGAAGAATTTAATTGCCTGGAGCAAGGTAAAGCCCACATAGGTAATAACCATTTTTGGACGAGAGGCTATTTTTTTATTCCGAGATCCAAAAGCTCACGGGCCTTATTCTTTATTTGCCCAACTGAAGCCTTTGGTGGGCCCAGATCTGCCTTCTAGTCCAACGTTTGGTCTTAATTAACACCCGAGCAGTGAGCACCACGCACAATCCTCAACGGCTCAACGTCCCAAAACAATTTTTTTAAGCAGAAAAGACAGATTTGAACCCGAGTCCATACTCGTACTATATCATTATAAGTCAAAACAAGTGGTTTCCTCTCTTTTTAACCGAGAGGAGGATTTGAACCTATCATCAGAAGATAACTGCCCTAGTAAGACCAAGTGGACAAAAGTGACTTATTACTCATCAGGCAATTCCCCTCAAATCAAATGTTGTTCTCTTTTCTCTGCTGTTTGAACGGAGTGATAACGTGAGTAGGTACAAAATGTGAGTTAATGCAACAACAATTACGCAGTACTCCATCATTACGGAGTACCTTATAGTAGTCTGTACCCAATAATTTCCATAATAGTGTGGCAGGAATGGGTAATTTCAGTTAGAGGTGTAGGACGACAATACATTGCAACAACTGCAATAACTATACTGAAACTTTGCACGAACCCAAGACATCATTACTGAAAGCAACAGAATCGCTAGCTGACAATCTGATCGCTACCACCATGCTGCCTACCAACCTGAATCTTGAAGCCGAGTATACAAGATTTTGATACTCATAACAAGATTTAAAAGTTTACAACTTTGCACACATGTTTATTTACAAAGGTTTTTTTTTTTTTTATCAGTAGAGGTGCGACTCAAACTCGAATCCATGTTGGTAGTAAGACGTCGCGATCATCGGGAGAGGGTAGAGGATACAAAAGGTGAGATGAGAGGATGGTATGAGTAAATCATGAAAATTGCACAGGCAATATTTACATCCCTGTATACCAATGAAAAATATGACACTTCTAATTTTGTGAATGTAGAAGTGCTTAGCTTAAAATAGGAAAGGATTATCGTCTCCTTAATCTCTCTACATCATCATCATCATCATGTTTTGCAAGACGTGGACCATCTTTGCTGGAGACAGCAGTGCGACGGGAGGGAGGATTTTTCTCTGGTATTGTTCGAAGTTCCTATGAGATATAAATGACTGAGTTAGTTTAAAGCAAAAGACAAGTGAACTAGACGAGAAAACAACATTATGGCGTTAGTTGAAGCTCTAATATTAACCATAATTGTTGAAATATGGGGAAAAAAGACTTACAGCACGATACGGAAAGTCATCTGCCTCAAGCATGTGAACAATTTGCCCCATCTTTGGTCGCTTGTTGCTATCCAAATCAATACAGCGAAGACAAACCAGCAAAGTTCGTTTCATAGCTCTAGAAGGGGGTTGGTTTTCAATCAGAGGGTCAACCAACTCTTCGCCACGATGACTAGCTACCATCCCCTTGAACCAATCCACCAAGTTCATCTGAAATGGATTGAATATATGTAAAATATAAAATGCACTGTTGTGTTAATATATACTCTTCGGCAAACATGCAATGAAGGAAAAATCATCTCTTTTTTTCACCTCTCCAGCTGGTCTGGAGTAATCAATTGGGCTCCGTCCTGTTATCATCTCCATGAGAAGAACTCCAAAACTATACACATCACTTCCCTCGTTGAGCATCCCTGTGCTTGCATAGTCCGGAGAAACATATCTGAAGCAAAACAATCAATAAATTGATTAGGGGCAAAGGTGCACATAGCTTCAATATTTAAGTTTGACCAAATCAGTACTGGAATATAAGCTTTGGTATTTGACAATACAAACCCAAATGTTCCCATAACACGAGTGGTCACATAGCTTGCCTCAGAACCCAAGAGCTTCGCCAACCCGAAGTCAGAGACCTTTGGGTTCCATTTCTTATCTAAAAGTATATTACTGGATTTCACATCTCTGTGCACAACTTTAGGGTCCAAACCTTCATGCAAATAGGCTAGCCTGCAGCAGAGGTAGGGAACACAGAAGTTCAAATCAGAGCAGTTTTTGAAGGATGAAATGGAGAATGACTCGTGAAGTTCTCCCATAAGCAGATGAAATTGAATATAGAAAGTTTGACATTGCCTTGATATGCAATAGAAAAACAAATGTGTTTTGGACTGGGATCCAATACAATTGATTGACAATTATGAAACAGAAACAAAGACCAGAATACCGTACCCTTTTGCAGTACCAATGGCTATCTTCATCCGGATCTCCCAAGTGAGAGGGCTAACAGGACCTACATCACCATGTAACCATTGCTCCAAATTCCCATTATCAATATATTCATAAACAAGCATCCTGCATGATCAGCAATGTTTTCCATAAACAAGTTAGGAAGAAAAACAATGAGATTTCGTGTCATTTGATTTAAATCTATGACAAGAGAGACAAGCTTGCATGTGGCAAATACCTGCGAGCACCTTCTGCGCAATATCCAATTAAGCGCACTAAGTTCTTATGCCTTACTTTTCCGATGGCTTCAACTTCCACCTTGAACTCCCTCTCCGCCTGACCCCTGCAAGCTCAAATGTTCACAAATATGAGCGACGGAATGAGAAATATGGAACAAAACAAAGCATTCTTTAACTGATAAACACAAACAAATTCAATAGTGAAACATGAAAGCACAATTTTGCTCTACTTTAAGATCTCTACCGCAAGCTATCACAATTGATCTAAAAAAACTGAGTGTTAAGGAGTTTAACTTTTAGGAATAGTCATTGTACTAAAAAATTTCAAATACAATCAATTATCCTCTTCATTACACACTAATCCCACTATAATACGCTAGGATTCACATTTCAATTCTCACATGATCAAACCATACACATCTCAGTTCAATGTTCTTCAGCATTTTGATGACTAAAGCAAGTACAAAAGAAAGGTACTCAAAGCAAAATCATGATTCATACCGATAAAATGAAAAAAAGAACTAAAGAAACAAAGTGACGCATCTGCTTTTCCTCGCACACACCTAAGTCCCCAACAGCGACCATTCCCCGCCGACACAAGACAAACCAAAATAAATAAATATGTTGTCTATAACAAAAAAAAGAACAGAACAGAAAAAAGGAAAGGAAATACACAAACAGAAAATTCGAAGCAAGAAAAAGCAATCCATCAAACCAAACAAAGCCTTAAAAAAATAAAGAATTATTAATTCAAATTTATTGGCTCACTTATTATTCAGTAGATTCTTCACTGCCACGACGGAGCCATCTTGCAACACTCCTCTATAGACAACACCATACCCTCCTTCACCGATTATGTTCTCATCAGAGAATCCACGTGTCGCAATCTCCAGCTCCTTCAAGCTATACCACCGTCCCCACCCAATATTCTGGGCCTCGACCGACACGTCACTGCTCCCTTTAAAGGACATGTCGTCGCTTCCTCCTCCACTCTTCTTCCCTTCCCCAACCTCCAAATCAAAATCAACGACAACGACACCGCTTTCAACCGGAATCACCTCCTCTTTATTTAGCGACGATCTCAGACTTCCAATTTTGACCTCGCCACCATTCCTTCTGCGATCCAAACCTTTGATTTCTACTATTTCTTTAGATACCAGAGGGATCGAACCCGAACTGAGCTCCACCGCGACGCGCATGGCGTTGCGTTTCCGCGACGCGCGTTTTAACCGGACACAGAGGAAGATGAGGAGAGAGACCAAGATAACGCAAAGGGAAATAGCACCGATCAGGATGTAAATCTTTATGCTGAGAAATGGCGCTGTTGAAGTAAGGGAAGACTTGCTGCTGTTATTGTTGGCGCCGTCGGTGCCGGAGACGGAATCCGACATTGGTTAGCTCCGGCAACAGTTACTCCGTGAATTTTCTAGGGAGTGCGAGTTGCTGAGAAAATTTGAAGAAAGGCGAGATAGAGAGAGAGGGAGAGAGCCGGAGTGAGTGTGTGAGTGAGTCTCAGCCTGTTGAGTTAACGGATACAATGTAAAAAGAGAATGGGAGAGAAAAAAAGACGAGGAGAAACGTTGAGTTGTTGTGCTGTTACGTTTTTGGGTTGCGTAATGTGAGTTTATTGCAAATAATGCCACTACACAGTGAGCTGGAAAACGACCTAGTATTAATTAATTACTTTTTTGCTCTTTTCTTTATTGAAAAAGAAAAACGAGTTTACCCCATCACGGTTTCAGTAGATTTGAATCATGAATATACGGTTGCATTAAGGATATTTTTTTACCGTCCTTCAAGGTTTCATGCTTTAGAACATTTAATACTCTTTTTTTTAAGGGAAGAATATTTAATACTCTTTTGGTTCTTGGAAAAAAGAATCTTGTTTTACATTTTCTGTACGAAAATTTAAGTTTTTTTACTTTATTATCTTATTTATTTGTAGAAAATAAAATGATGACACTTTATAAAGTTTATATAATTAGAAAATATAAACGAGATAATTCTATATAAAAAACTATCTGTTTATATACAGGTCAAAAAGAGACAAATTAATTAATGAAAAAATAAAACTATTTCTTTTCTCTCAGCTTTTGCTTTAAAAGGATATTGCAATAAAAATACCATACGAAGAAGAAAAAGAATACCAAAAATTCGAGGAATGACAACTTTCCTAATCTCAATCTAAATTTTTTTGGGTTTTTAATTTGCGCAATAGTGTTTCCACACTAACACTATCTAGGAGGGAAAAAGATCTTAATTTATTCCCAATAAGGTTTGATGATTGGAATTGAACAAAAAGACGGGGCCTAGTGTATCTTTTAGATTGGATTACAAGTTTCAATTCAACAACCTTTTTTTCTTGACCATGACCAATTGGGGCAATTTAACTTCAATATATTTTGTCCTAACACTAAACCACTCTCTCTCCATTCTTGTCATCTTGTCTTAATTAATTAACCTGCCACCTAATCATTCTCAATCCTGGAATAATAGATTAAACAACGTTTAGTTGCTTGCTGCGGTTGTTAGTTTGAAATTGGGTGATTATTCACCAACGTTTTATCTCTCAGTAGATATTGATAGTTTGATGTTTTTTAGCAATTTCCTTGTTAATTTCTTTGATTCTCTTCTTTGACAGAGAAACCTACTTGTTAGTTCAATTTAGAAACTAAATTCCGCCATGGAGAAACATTAATGACTGTGTGAAAAAGATCGTGAGTGTGGGCCTCCCTTAGTTACTTCCATTCCATCCCATGTCGGAAAATTCACTCCTCCGGTTCTCCTTCTTTCAACAAAATTCAAATCTTTCACCCAAAAATTTAAAAATAAATTAGAATCTTAGAAAAAACTACTGGAGGAGCCTGATCATGGATCTAGGCGCGGATATAAATAATACGACGCAGTTCAAGGACTGCAGCTAACTAACTGACGTTTGGTGTCTGGTGG
Organism: Viola odorata; assembly: GCA_963691705.1. Lineage (NCBI taxonomy): Eukaryota > Viridiplantae > Streptophyta > Magnoliopsida > Malpighiales > Violaceae > Viola > Viola odorata. Next base: position 2,259,352 of record OY829544.1, read on the forward strand.
TGAGTGAGGACGTAACATTTAAGTTCTTTGATTTGAAGATTGCAATAGACCAGACGGCAGTTTCAATTTCACATGCAATGGGGTCTGTCACTCTTCAACTTCCAAGGGCCATCCATGCCTATTGGCCATTGCCCATGGAAGTGAATTCGCAAGAGTCTTTTTGCATTTTTTCCCTTTAAAAAAAAATATATGATGTTTAATTGTCAATCGATAAATTGTGTATTCATCTTTAATTCATATTTAAGTTCGGAGAAGAGAGAAAACTATAGAAGAAAAACCACCTACTTTAAAACTCAATAATAAATAATCAAATGATATTAATTTTCAATTAAAAAAAAAGGGAAGAACATCCATATTTAAATCTAAGTTTAGTTTTAACAATCTCATACTCAATATTAGTCAATCAGTATATATAAATAATTTAAGATTTTTGTTGACTTTGAATGAATAGTTTATTTTTAGTTGAATTTGTAATGATTGTCCATGTGAAAAAGCACAAAAATATTCTATTTCATCCAATAATTTATTTTATAAACATATAATTGTGTTAAGTGTATGGCTAGTTAAGCTAATTGATTTGAACAAATAAAATACTTAAGCCCAACAATGTAATTTTTTGGAGAAATGCTAAACTTACACACTTGAATGTCCGAATGGTTGCACCGAAAGACGTGGTTGTCCATATCATCCTTCCAAATCAGCTTCCAATCTCATTCAATACTTAATTTTTTTTACAAAATGACCCTCCTCATTCTATCACTTTTTCTCATCTGTGCTCCCTCCTCCCTTACCCAAGCTCTCACTTTTCTCAGCCACCACCTAGCCCACCCCCACCACAACCACCGAAGCCATCCACAACTGTCCCACCAGATCTCGCCTCAACTCTCTTCAACAACTGCTACCGGCCACCACCCAAGCCCACCCCACCACCACCACTCTCGGCTTCCACAACCGCCACCGGAACTTCACTGTTGTTGCACCACCGCCACCGTGGTCACTCCTCTTCACCGTCACCAAAGCCCACCCCCCACCGCCACCACTATCGGCATCATCCAAAGAACAGGTAAATTGGCATTTTCCCATTATTCTAAAACTAGGTTCTAAATATTTTTGTTAATTTTGGTGCAGAATGGAGTTCTAAATTGGCATTTTCCCATTATTCTAAAACTAGGTTCTCGTTAATTTTGCTTAACAAGATCACATGATTGTCACGTTATAAAGTAACGCTTAATTATCTTATTCTGCAGTAGTAGTATCATTTGCGACGAAGCTAATGGAGTTTTTGTGATATTATGAAGGTGCAACTTTTTCATTAATATAGTTTTTGCATGTGGAGCAGAATGATGGGAACATTGTCACAACACAATCTTCGACAGGAAATCCATTTACCGCCATTAATGAGGAGATGTTTTGCTTGTCTAAGATTTTTCTTGACTTTTTTACCAAGGCCAACAACATAATGAAAGATTCGTTTGTTTGAATTGTTTATCAAAAATACAAAAACGAATTAGTTTTTTTCAGCAGTAGACCAATTTTGTTAAAAGCTTATTAAACTTTTGCTTTCACCAGATCATCATTTTCTTATTTTATTTATATGAAATATTGTACAAATACGTTAATGGGCGTTGAATCCGTCAAAAACAAATTACTCCCTCCGTCATTGTTTAAGTGTTGTTCTAGCCCAAAAACCATTGCCTTCAATTAATTGACGTTGTTGCCATTTTGGTCCAATTTGTTCGTGTTTTGTCAAAAATGTCCGTCGTTTTCATGCTAAGTCACGCGTCATACAAGGCAAAAAAGGGAAACGAAAAAATTAAAGGACCATATTTGAAATTGAGTGCAAAACACGGAAAAGAAGGTGTCAGCAAAATCAGAAAAAGGTTTTCTCTCATCTTTCCTCCTCCGATTTCAAATCAAAAATAAAACATGTTTGGCTGATCGGAATGGCGCGGCGAGCATAGATTCTTGCCAGAAATGACGAGGCGAGCAGAACAAGGGTGGTGGCGGCCGAATCGGAGGCCGCACGCGCCGGCGCGTGGTCGGAACGTTGGCTGCTTCGACGGCATGTAGTGGCGATTGGCAGCTCGGAATGGCGCCATTCCACCTTCTCCCGACTCGAGACGTCCTTCCGCTCCTTTCTGTGGCGGAGGTGAGAATAGAAAACGATGACAGAGGGAGTATTTTTCGGATAGATGGAGGAAGAAAGAAAAGAGAGAAAAAAGGAAGGATGGTCGAATCGGAGGCTGACACGTAGCAGCGAGGCTGACAGCAGTCTCCCTTGGCCTTAAACACCGTGATTCACTCCCTCGCGTCCATTGAAAAGGGACGGAGGGAGTATAACTTAACATTAAGTGGCATTTATGGTTTCCTTAAGAAAACCATGACGCTAACCATGAACCTTTCGTTTTTCTGGAATTGCTGGAATATGGTTCTCATGGTTGGACGAACAGGTTGCTGAAGCAGACCATAACGCTAACCATGAAACCTGTGTTTTTCTGGAATTGCTGGAATATCGTTCTCATGGTTGAATGAACCGGTTATTGAAGCAGACCATGACGCTAACCATGAAACCTGCGTTTTTCTAGAATTGCTGGAATATGGTTCTCATGGCTGGACAAACAGATTGTTGATGCATACCATGACACTAACCATGAAACCTGCATTTTTGAGACAATATTCATTTTATATGAAATATTGTACAAGTACGCTAAGTAATAACAGTCATTTTAGAGGTAATTTATTTTGCTTTGAAATCGATTTGTGTCAACTCTGACAATACAATACAACTCTCAATTTGTGTCAATCGTTATGAAACTTACTCGGCATACATTCTTTTCTTCATAAATACATAATTGGAATTAATTAGTACATAATCACTTGATATTATTACTGTAAGACAATCATGAACCAAACATATACACTTGATTCTAAATTCATGTCTCAGTTTCACTACCACTGCTTAAATCAGCCATCATTCCTTCATTTTTAAGTGTTAGCTTTACATTTCTTTCATCTATTCTCACGATCTCTCAACTCCATTATCACTTCACGAACTCAAACTATTACTAGTTGATCAGTCCATTGGTAGAAATCACAACCACCATATCCATCTACCCAGCACACTTGTAGAAACACACACTAGTAATGCGCCATTGTCAGATAGCTTATTACCAGAATGAAATCATATATAAACGCACTTAGAATCAAACTGCCATAAGTAGTTTCCATTACGAAAGTGTCAAACAAAAATGTGAAGCATGTATTGATGAGAAAACAACTATCCTTAATCATGGACAGATTACTCACGACATAATCTTGCATCACATAACGCACACTCCATTACATCTTAGTTAACCATGTACAAGTAACTTAAAGATCAGAACACCTTAATCAACATACTAATGAAATCTCCACATCCAGGAAAACAGGAGATTGACAAGCGCATTACACAAAACTCTATCCTGATGAAATAAACTAAAAAAAGACCTCTTATCTTCCCAATTAACATAGATCAAAACAGAACTATACAATAAAAATTAAATTATGTTGAAAATATTGTTACCAGTACAAAAGCTAGCACATTATTACCTACAACTATACAATCAAATTTCAAAAGCAGGAAGAGCAACAGAAGGCTTCGGTGGTGGTGGCGGCGGCGGCGGTGGGGGTGGGCTAGGTGGTGGCTGAGAAAAGTGAGAGCTTGGGTAATGGAGGAGGTAGCACAGATGAGAAAAGTGAGAGAATGAGGAGGGTAATTTTGTAAAAAAATTAAGTATTGAATGAGATTGGAATCTGGTTTGGAAGGATTGGGTGCGCCACTTCGGGCATTCAAATGTGCAAGTTTAACATTTCTCAATTTTTGACCATGTAATTGTGGCATTAAATTCAAACATTTGAGTACTTACTCTATCAATTTTTTTATTTGGCATTGGGAGCAGAGGCATTGATTATGAGCCGCTCGCGTTGGTTCTTGCACACACGCCTATACAGTGCTTAAACATGTGAGACATTGGAATGCCCATCTACCATGACTCTCGGTATTATCACAAGGTAGCCGCGATAAGTGAAGACATACTATTGGGTAAATTTAATTTAGTCCGGCATGTATTAGCTTGTTACTGATATACTCCCAAATCATTTCAAATGTAACTTTTAGCTCCCAAATATTTTTATATACTTTTTAATTTAGTCTTGTTTTGAGATTTTCGACATATTTTCGTTAAATATTATGTGAAAAATTCGTGAATGTCCAACTCTCATCTAATTTACGTCAACTTAAACAAATTTCCCTTGCGACTCATACTTTCTCCACCTAAAATGACCACCATCCTCAGACACATTCTCTCATAGTGAGATCATGAAGTCAAAGTTACTACCATACTCATTGTTGATTTCACATTAGTTTGACGTTGACGGCCACATATTTCACATGATTACCGTCGTCCATTCAAGGGACATGGCATGATTAGACTCGCAACCAAAAGTGGAATATCAAAACTATTCTCTTTCGGGAATAAGATCCAACAAAAGATTTACTCGATAAGAGAGTGGGGAAATATATAATTAAATACCATCTTCTTCTCTCTTTTTTGCAAAATAAATTCTGCGACGGATAACATGAAGTAATTGAAACTTGTGTTTAAAGAAAATATTGCACCAGAAAATAAAATGTTGGATTCGGATTGTGCAACTGGCCCAAACAGAGAAAATTCACGAGATTTAGATCATGAAAAAACAATACAGCTAAAGTGGCCTAAACCCAAGACTTTGGGCCCAAATAAACAGTCGCCCTTTGTTTACACATGAGGAGGCCCACCCATTTTCTCTCTTGTTTTTTTTCCTTCTTCAATATCAATTAAATTTATATGTAAAAAAATACTCCCTCTGTTAACTATTAAATGGCTTTTTGAAACACTAATATTTAGTAAAATAAACACTAAAAAGTTAAATAAAGTGTACAATAATATTAAATAAAAAAATGACAGTTAATAGAAAACGGAAGGAGTATCAATTAAGAAGCCAGAAAGCTACTTGGGTCAGTTGCTCATGTTAAGAACTACTAGTAGCTTTCTCTAGCGCCAAAAAAAAATAGGAAGAAGAAGAAATGCCGACATTGGACCAAAAAACAATTAAAAATGGCGACACTGGAGAAATCTTAATCCTGTAGCACCTTCCACTCGTCCATTCTCGAATATCAATCCCTTATCCTTGTTGTGAAAAAAACAAACGAAGAGTAAAGTTCAGATATGATGACCTTATCTTCCCATCATGCAACCGCTTTTCTGTTGATTACGTGGCAAATAGGCATTAGCTGTTTGCCCATAAGACTGGACTAATTAAAGATGATGAGAAGCTCCATGGAAAGTATAGTGACGATGCGCACAGATAACAATTTTCAAATTTTCATCACTAAAAAAATTCAATTGCCACATTTGCCCACATTTGCCGAGTTGCCTCCATTTTCACGTTTTTACTAACTTTAGTCTGCTCTAATCGTGCTCCGAACTTCTCCCTCTTCCAAATGATGCCATCAAACCACAAGAAACGGCATCGTATACCACCACACCACCGCCACTCCTCTGCCGCAGCATCAGCCTCCCGGCTTTCTTCCTCCGCCGCCCTCATCGATTCTCTTCCCGACAAAACCATCACCGAAACCTCGCAGAAGCTCCGTCGCAACTCCTCCCATCCCCTCCTCTCCTCCCCACTTCCTTCCGCCACCAACTCCTCATTCAACGACGCCACCACAGCTGACGTCGTCCTCCGCCTCTTCCTCGACTCCTCAGCGCCTTTCGCCGATTCAGTCTCAACTTCTTCCACTCTCGATGATCAGCCGGACATCCAGATCTATCTCCACTCCCACGTCCTCCGCCGAGCTAAGTATTTCTCCGCTCTCTTATCTGATCGTTGGAAAAACAATATTCATAACAATAGGGAGACGAAAGCGGAATCTAGCGACTGTGAGAATTTTAGTGATTTAATCTCTCTCAAGTTAGCTGTTTCGCCGTCAAGTGGAGCAATTGAGACGCATATAAATGTTCTTCAGCTTCTTTATACCGATGATTTTGCGATGGTAATTAACTCTGCGGGTACTGCTCTGGATATTTTGCCAGTTGCGTTGGAGTTGTTGTTTGAAGATTGTGTAACTAGCTGTGTGAAATTCCTCGAGGCAGTGCCTTGGAGTGAAGCGGAAGAAAAGCGTGTAATGAATATAGTTCCATTTTTACGTGAAGAAGAATCTGAAGAGCTTTTAGCCAGGGTTTTGCCTGCGAAAGATGATTGTTGTGAGGAGATGTTGGATGGATTAATTGCAGCAGCGATTCACAGTCATCCTAACATGGCATTTGTGAAGGCATTTGTGGCGAAACTGCTGAGGGATTTTTCATCTCGTGAGTCAGCCAGGAGTGTGCTGGAGAGGGCATTTGAGACGAGTTTGAAGATCGTGAAGGGGTCACTTGAGGAGTATTCAAGTCCGGATTTTAGAGGTGATCATAATGAGACAGAGGCAATACAGAGGTTGAATTTGCATACGGCTAACACAAATGGGAGGCATTTGTTGTGGCTGGTGGAGAGGATGATTGAGCTGAAAGTGGCCGATGGTGCAGTAAAGGAGTGGAGTGAGCAGGCAGTGTTTACAGCTGATTTGCAACGCGCATTTAGGGATGATGCATGGAGGAATATTGTCCCAGGACTTCCTGCTGTTATGTTACGCTGCACCTGTAAGCTTGCTAATGCTGTTGCTGCTGGAACTATATTGGCTGCTAGACAGGTATTCTGCTTAGCTTCAATCATACAAAATATGCGGAGTAAATTGCAAATAAATTTACACAATGACTAAATTGTGAATTCTGGACAAAGAGCCAAATTATTATTTTGAAATATTATAATGATCTTTTTGTGCTGGTTTAAGAAGAAACCATCTAACATTTTTGAATCTCTCCTGAACCGGCATGTATCATTTTCTAAGATATTATCATGTATTGGCATATGCCAATAGTTAAAAAAAATTGCAATGTTAAAAGCTCGCTCAAGTCGCGTGTTTGACACTAGTATCTTAGGATAATTCAGTTGTGTTGGCCAAAAAGTTTTGTGCTTGGTGCTCAAATCTAAACCCACCCTCCTTAGAGTCATCAGCCGACCATATAAATATGCCATGAAGTTTGTTCATCCCTTTAAGCTTATTACAAGCATCAAAAAACCCATGTTTAGGAGACAAACCTCCACTCCCATCTGTAGTAAAACTCACCAATACTTTCCCATCACTGTAATTCGACTCCTGGATATCAAAATATTCCATGAATTGAGCAACATTTGTTCCTTGATCGTAGGCATAAAACTGAAAATTGACATAATCAATGAGATATCCATACTTCCTCCATAATGCCAAGTAGTGTTCTTGCACTGTTTCATTCTGGTATGGTGCTATCGATGCGAAAGACACGATCTTTTGTTGTTTAAGGTAGAACAGAAGCTGACCGATGCATTCTGCAAATGTATTAGGGTCTGTCATGAAATGTTCATAGTCAATGTCAAGACCATCTAGCTGATACTTTCTTGCAATCTTGGTTATAGACGTGATGGCATTGCTAACCCAAGAATTGATTGATTTGGGATCGAAGTATAGGGGTTGGTTATCAGCTATGGTATCACCACCAAGGCTCATAGCTAGCTTGACGTTAGGATGGGAAGCTTTGATGGAGGAGACGTGTGCGGGGCTTAGGTTCTTCGTGTTCCAATCGGGTTTGAAGTGGCCATTGTTTGGAGTTGGAGGAGAATATGAGGTGTCGTAGTCTATGGCAAATGAGAGAATGAAGTGAAATTCTACGTTGGAATTGATAGGTACATCTGAAAATGTGATGCCCTTATCCTCCCCTCCTATGTATTCCCTGAAAAGGTTTGAGTTTGTAGGGGCTGTTTGGTATGATGACATTGTTTTTGTGTTGAGCAGAAGAAGTAGGAGGAGAAAGAGGAACCTATCCATGGTTATTGGAAATTCAAAGAAATCTGAAGTGGTATGTGTTTGGTTGTGTTTAATGGTATTTTATACAAGCAAATGCTGATTAGGCTACTGGATTACATGTATGCAGAGTGGAGAGATAATATAATTAAGGACTATAATTAATACAATAAAAACAGAAATCTTGTAGACATAATTGTTTGAATATTGAGATTGGTACAAGGTGACAAAGTACGTAGTCCTCTGTCAACTTTAATCTTTGGTCATTGGATGTTATAAGTTAGTGTCTCTAAACCAATATTAGTTTTAGTCAAGTTGTAAGTAACTTGTGCACTATTAACTTAGCTCTCAAAATTTAAGTCTGTAAAATTAAAAAAACTGTTATAAAAGAGTGAGCCTTTTTAAAATCTAACGATATTCGAATGAGCTTTGGTGAGAACAACAAATAGACTTTTTTTATGGAAGATCATGAGTTGGAATTGCCAGCAGTCTAAACGGCAGGATTCTGGATTTTTTTTGTTTTGTTGGTTAACTCCATTGTTTTACTTTGCTGCCTTTAACACAAGGAAGTAACCAGATGCATAGGAGTTATCTCAGGAATGTTTGGAATAAAGCCATTTTAGAATCTTTCAGCATTTACATTTCAACCTAAGAAATCCATGCTTCCAAAATAGATTCCTGCAACACCAAACAAGGCCTAATTTATCTGTTCATAAAATTAAAAAGCTGTCATTCTAAAATTCTCTAAATATTCTGTCAAGGAATAGGGCAGCTTTTGTCATTTGCATCAATGAGAGTGACAATGTAATGTTTAAAAACCCAATGAATTTTGACCAAACACCAAACTCAAGGTCAGAAATAGTTTTCCATAACAATATAATTTTGACAACTGTCATATGATTAGGAATGACATTTTATGATAAATTTTGAATGTGGAACTGATGTCGACTTGCACTCACTTTATGAACAATGGTTTACATGGTTTGTTATGTTATGATGTAATTTAATTTTTTTCTTTCAAACATGATGTTATGCTGTAATTGATTTTGCAAGAGCATGGAATACATTGTTTCACAAAGAATGATTCAGCTTAAGTTCATTGAGGCAATGTTGGTAGTGCTGCAGAGCAGCAGTTGATAAAAGGAAACCTCTTACTTTTCTTCCTGTTAAGGGATGCAACCACTTTGAATCCTTTGCACGGGGAAGGTTATCTTGTATCCATAAACTATCAAGCCACGCATACCCTATGCAGACACTGTGCTCCAATTAAGCGTCGTAGATCCAAAGAGTTGTGTGTATGTCTAATTTGTTGAGCACTTGCTTGCAGGTGAGGATGAAGCTTGTAAAGGATTGGCTTCCTGTTCTGATTGTGTGCAAAGAGAACGTATCACCCATGTTGCCAAGTCATAAATCACTATACCTGGAGCTGGAAGAGACATTCGTGAGAATCATCTCCACATTGCCCATGCGTGATGCACAAGAGTTGTTGCAACAGTGTCTCGGCTTATCAACTCGCAATGTTGAAGATTGCCCTCATTTGGTCTCTGCATTCAACACTTGGTTCCGCCGTGCAGGCCGAGCGCCACATGGGGACAGCCTCTCTTAGGAAGATATATAGTGTCTGCTGTGGTGCGTCTCTGCTAGGGTTTAGCATTTTTCTGTCGAATACTGTGCATATGAAGCTGATATTTACAGATTAACAGGGTGTATGTATTTGAGCTTGGATCACATTTCTGTCCCCTACCTCTGGTTCCAGTGGCATCTGATGTAAATTTGTAGGTATTTCTTAGGTTTCTGCTGTAGGTGCATGCCAAACTTCTCTCATTGGCTTGGTTCTACATTTTCGCTGCTATAGACATCCAAAAGGAAATAAATAAATGATCTTGACCGGCAGCAATGCCGGGGCAACTTCTTAGAAATATCCTGTGCAGATGTTCTAAACAATGTTAAGTCGCTAAACATAGTGTTGTTTTATGCATAACACTGGTGTTTGTGCTTATCAAAAAAAAAGGAAAAACACTCTCTCATAGGCTTGGTTCTACATTTTCGCCGCTATAGACATCCAAAAGGAAATAAATAAATGATCTTGACCGGCAGCAATGCGGGGGTAACTTCTTAGAAATATCATGTGCGGATGTTCTAAACAATGTTAAATCGCTAAACATAGTGTTGTTTTATGCATAACACTGGTGTTTGTGCTTATAAAAAAAAAGAGGAAAAACACTGGTGTTTGCCTTTGTGTAAAGATCTGCTCTCTTCTGCTGTTTTCTTTTCTAAACGTTGATATGTGACTATTTTCAACACATTGATTTGCAGATGGTAAAATATAAGTAGAAATTTATATTTAGCTTCGAATTTAATCTCCGTCTATAATAAAACATAAAGATGAATAGAATTAAACATATATAAGAGAATTAACATTTGTGTTAATCTTTTGGCTGAGTTGGACCCATCACAGCAAGACCAGTTAGTAGACCCACTTGGATTGAAAACATGGATCATACTTGTCATAACAATGGTTCTACTACATTCAAAGCGGAGAAAAATGTATCCTACCATACTAGAAAACAAACAGACAACGTTCTGCGTTTGTGAATACAAACTTGATCAACGAACATTTTCTAAAAGGATCTAAACCTATTTCCATTACCAAAATTTGGTAGCTATTAAACAATGTTGCAACAAGAAAAACAAGCAAGAAAGAAAGAGCTTCAGGCTGATGACAGAGCGGCAGAAGAACACACTAAACTACATCAAGGGATCCGGAACAGATGAGGAAACGAAGTTGTGACAAGGTCAAATGCAGAAACAATCATTGGAGTTCTAATCATGCAGTACAATGGGAATCGACAATCCTTTTATTTCTCACGGAAAGCTCAGCAGAAGGCGGACAAAGGCTAGAAGTTCATGTGTGTGCCTTCAGTTGCAACGAGGTAAGGCCCAGACGCACCAGGAGTAATCTGCCATTTGATTGAGAGCTTCATAGCAGCCGTCTTCTAAAGTTGCGGGTAGTGCTCTGATAAGTTCGAACCAGTAAGCCAACGCCTATCCCAACTCCAACACAAACACCGAGGCCAATGCCAACACCCACCCTGACACCAGCGTTGAACCATGAGAGTTCCCCATCTTCACCTTCTAAATATTCCATTCCTGGATGGAGGTAGCTGTAGTTGTCATTTTCTGCCTTGTGATTAGAGTATTCCGACAACTGCAGAGTTAAAAGAAATTAAAAGCAGAATAACACGTGGCAATGTTGAATCTATCTGTGAAAGGGAGTAAAACAGTTGCTCGACCTTTAGCAAAGTAGGATCACAAGCTAAACAGAAGCTAAAGCAGGCTGCAAACCAGACAACAACACAAAATCCAGTCCCTACCGTTGAAAATTATGTAGCAGTTATTTTTTTATTTCGACAGCCTTTTTCTCACTTATGACGGAATACAGGAAGTTACACAGTGTATCAATGTACCTAGAAAATTTTAATCTAGACAAAGTTGATCATGCATAGCATAGTAGCATCTATCCATGGAGGAACTAAGAGCTGAGTACAAATGCAAAATGCAGATATGATAAAAATATATTCATCTATGGAAATATACGAATACTATACTATATCAGAACAGTTAGTACCTCTAAAGGAAGCATGGAAGGGACATCATTCTGGCGTTCAGTTGGTTCATACTCTGGTATAGAATTCAGTCTCCCTTTCCTCATTTGCTTCTTACGAGAACTAAGCTGCAAAGACTTGGTCAAGATAATTGGATTGTCTAAGAAAGATCCTGCAACATAAACCTCAATTGTAGGTGCTGAGTCTGGACCCACGAATTGTTTTGACTTAAGGAAGCTGGTGCCCGCAATTATATCCGTATCACAATTCATGATCCATCTCTGGCTATGGCTTCTTGATTCCCCAGTAAAACCTTCATTGCTGCAAGATTCTAAAATCCCAGATAGAACGATGACATCCCTATCGGAAACCTCAAATTTCACGTCCCCCGTCACCCTTATACTATCAGTGCTAACGAAAGTAGCTTCTTCAGATTTCTTATCCAATCTGCCTCTCCTAAGAACAGCTGATGCACCATCAGAATTTATGCATGTTCTAACACCATTTACTTCAAGAAGGGTATCGGGATGCAATGGGATAAGGTTTACGGCAAGGTATTCAGGAGTTGTGTCATCAATCTCACATTTGCTAACTCGAAAATAGAATACTCTCAAATGAAGCCAAGATAATGATATGCTGATGCTAGGTTGATAAGGAGAGTGTCTCGCGACTGTATGGCCATTATCTGTCACCCCATTTCCATTAGAGGTTTCATACGAATTCTCCATGGCCCTAAAGTGAACGAATCTCCGTTTCAATTAAATCTCTCCACCTGGATTCACTCGCTAACTCAATGGCATCCATTCCAAAAGAGTTGTGTTAACATTACCTGCAGGCACCACAAAAAGATAAATCAAGGAAATTCATGCAGCATTACTTATGAAATAGAGGGAGTGTATACACAATGACAGAAACAAGGAATTTTTTATCAGAAAGTTTATCTTTGAAGTCCAATTGAAAGTTGTGAGCAATGCTGCGCAGAAAGCAATACAGCACCTAACAAGATAAGGAGGAGGTGGAGCCAAATTAAACAGCGAATTAAACACTTCCAGAGAAAAGTAAAGAACCTTTTTACTTCCAGTAAGATATCTCTAAAACCAAAGAGCAATTTAACAAAAGCAAAGCTAGGAAAGAACTAGCTGTAATACCAGAAGCAGAAACAGCAAAGGTAAAGGGATAAGAAGATGCAAACAAAGAACTGCGGAAGAATACAAACAATTCCAATCCCAAAGATTATAAAAAGAGAAAAAGAACAAAAGATACAGATGGCTAAAAGCTGATCTATATGGTCTATGGCTAAAAGCTGATCTATATGGTCTCAGTCCAGACTCCCGACAGAGTGCATTAAAACCATTTTTAAGCACAAATAAAACATGTAATCAGACTCAACGATGCATTCACAGAACAAAGACAAGGCAAAAAGGAAGCCACAAAAATTGACAAATTAAACACATGAACAGTTACCAGCTGCAGCAGAGAAATCAAGCATAACACGACCATCATTAAAGACTGAAGAAGACGAAACTCCTTTTAAATGAGTGACCAAAACCCAAAAATAAAGAAAATTCACCACAGTTTCCAACAATAGAAGACAAATATGCGTGTCGCACAAACAAACAAATCTCTCTCTTTCCCTGCGCCTGCCCGCGTTAACAAACCAAAACTATTTAATTAAAAAATCCATCAGATAAAAAACTCACCACAAGGGTAGCCCGAATCTTTTCGTCGCTGTTGGTGGAGGGGCCTTCCAAAATCCTGGTGTTTATCAAAATTTGAGGCTGTCAGCGAAAGTTGCGACTCCTTTCGAAAGAAACAGCTCTCGGTTTCGTCCAGTGAGCAATCCCAACCACGCAAAGCAGCAAACTTTATCACTAAATAACGAAAAAATCTGCGATTGAGATCAATTTTGTTCGATTCAAAGAACAAGCCAGTTCCTTAAATCCCACGAACAAGACCAGATTCTTGTTGTATTCTAATCTGATTTTATTAATGGAAGTTTTTTCAGAGCAGACCCAACTTGGTTTTTTGACGCCTGTGCTTTCTAAAGATTTTTAACAAATAAAATTAGTAATGTTTATATTACAGATCGGAGAAGTGGGGTCAGGACTGTGTCTGATATTCTTCAGATCTTATCCAACTAAAGGAGGTGGGAAGGTTGGGCAGGTTCACAAGGCCAATGGAAATTGAAAGGGATGTCCTACTTTTCTTTTCTGATTTGTGAATCTACCACTACAAGGACACGTGTCCTGCTGGAAGATGGAAAACAGTTATAGTGTAACTGTAAAGCGTGCCCAATGACTGGTCGTCGACATTCAGTCTCCTATTTCTTGAGAGACAAGTCGGTAGAGGGGATGATTTTTTTCCTTTTTTCTTTGGAAGGGAGAACTTAGTTTTGGTCAAGTGATAGAAATGGTTCAACATTAATCTAAGTCCCAAATTTTGAGAATGAAAAAAAATTATATTAAGAAAGTCACATTTTTAATATTCGATCAAGCCGGAAAACAAAATATTTGGTATTTGATGGGAAAAAAAAACGTCTTGTGCTCCCAAAAGTTTCCTTGTTTCGAGACATGGAGATAGGGAGCAGCATGTGGTTGTAATTGTGAAAATTTGACGCCCTTAGCATTTCCACGTGAAGCACACATGGATTTGCTGCTTTCCCCATTTCTTCATTTTTTTTGCTTGCAGGATCTGTTATCTCAGGACAACGTCAGAATGCCCAAAAACGTTGTACCATTTTTCTCACAGGCGTGCGCTTGGGGAGCAGGAGTATTGCAGAAAGATATATTATTATAGAAGGGATGAGGTAAACAAGATTTTGTTTAAGTTAACGAGTACTTGACAAATATCCGCTATCCACGAGTAATTAGTGGATAGGGAGTAAAAATTAGATCCGTAACAAATATTGGTCCAAAAGGATGACGAGTATAGTTCTATTGATTTTTTTCCCGAGTATTCGATCCACTGCCATCAGCTGCAATCAGTTATGTATTGGTTGCTGACATGATTGACTAACAAAATCGTCAATTGTAGTATCCTTTTTTAAAAGTAGACGAAGAATTAATAGTGCACCAAGAATAGTATACAACCTTAATTAGGCTGATGGTTACCATAAATCCACGTAGGTTAGGCGTATAATGGAATGGGGCATTAGCTACTGTAGATGCACAAACAGACAACTTTACAGTTGACAAGTTTTAACACGGAACCAGCCAAACCTTTTACAAGCCTATTCTTGGGCAAATATTGCCAATGAAATTTCTTAGTCTTTTGTAGTATTTGAGGTGTATCGTTTAAAGGATACCGAAGTGCCTCCGAGAGTTCATATTCATTTTACGATTCACGAGACTCATCAAGACTTGATTGAGATGGGTCAAACCTTAGAGATGACAGTAACCTTGGTATAATAGTACTAAGTGCAACCTTGGTACCAAACATGCATCCACAAGAGAGAAAATACAATAGACAAGGCCAATCAGAGAGCGTTACTATCCAGCTTATGGTCATCGGTCATAAGTTTTCAACAAAAAGATCACATGCAAGACTACCAGTAAACATTTTCCTATGCATCTGATGTTTTCTCTCCATTTTCCATTTCCAAGACAATCAATTCTCATCTTAATTGGTGTTAGTACATTAATATTACCATGTTCTGACAGACAGAAACCAGGGGGAATGAGGGATACCTAGAATCTTGATATTTTGAAACCATTCTATTCAATTCAACCATAAATATTTCCATAACATCCTAGAATTAACCTTTTCTTTATCGGTTAATACTGAACACTAGCTCTAATCTAAAGCGAATTTAAAGTTTCATTAAGAGCGGAAGCCAGGAGGTTCAACATCAACATGACATGCAAATAAACAAAATGAGTGCTTTTAGAGATGAGAAAACTACGCTTCAGTTAGAGAATACAAGACACTGAGGCCCTGATGACCAAAACAAGACCATCGTTCTCCAGCATTTTCAGTAACAGTCTCAAAAACATCACGTCTAGGTAAAGGGATGAATCATATAAAGATTTAAAGGAATGGAGATGAAACGGCGAAGAGGTGAAACAACCAACTTAAGGAGAGAAGAATTACAACTCAGGTGGAAGCCAAGTTGGTTTGAAATTATGCAGGTCTTTTGTCACCGAGGAACTGCAAAATCTAGGAAATGCCAGTGGAAAAACATGAGAGCAACTCAGTAGCTGGACAAAATGTAACTTTAAAAATGCATTCAGTGAGCAACATGAAGTTATACAAATGGGCAAAATCCAAGTGGACAACAACAATAACACCGCAAAGGGACCTCAAAATGATTAGCACTGCTCTCAACTGCAATTCTCATCCAATGACTATCAATGATGTTTTTCTTTGTGATGCAAAGTGAATGGATGCATCAGAAATGACTGAGAATTCCATCCACAACGTAAATGAAAAGCCTGGGCATCCATTTCAACTGTCTTATAGAAAAAACCCTATATGACAAATGATGGATTTGCTGGCCGACCTCATGGGAAAACAAGGGACAACTTTGTTTGTTAGAATGCCTCTAGACATTGTTGATAGACGAAAAGCAAAATGTGTGCAGCCTCCATTCGTGTGAACAAGCAAGGAAAAGTGTTATACTATTTTGACACTCAATCTGTTCTCTCTATCTCTTTCTTTCCACAAACTCTCTTATACTGATTTTGAGAACCCGTATGGGAGGTCTAAAAATCTACTGCAGCTCTTACAAAATTTTCAAGTTGCTCCGGCTAACAACTCCAATTTCACAAACTTTCGTCATCTTCTTTCCGTAAAAGTCTACTTTCTACAATAGATCTCCACAGGACAACTAAAACACTAAATTCTGATCAGGATCATCATCTCTATTAAACTTGTTAACAGACCAATACATATTGTGAAGGCGTGTCCTGTCAATAGTTAAGTCAAATTCATCTAGTTACATTCCTAAACTCCCATTCTTAACTCTACATTAATGGTACATAAAAACAAAAACAAGAAACCATAAAAACATGAAGCAATTAATGACAAATGCTACACCATCCATTTGCACCGTGGGCTGGCTAAGGTTAAGAGAGAAAACATGCCATTACAGAGGAGTAAAAGTGAAACAAGTTTTGCATTTCACCTATTACATTGAACCAAAATTCAACACTCAAAAATATTTTATTTTTCCCTTTCACATTTATCATCCAACTTAGATCCCCAGCTCGCTGTCACAAGGGTGTTGCAAATCCTAGAAGAAAAGGCCAGAGTAACCAACCATCGTTATACAATAACGTGCATCATACATGAACATGTAAAATACAATTCATTTCACACTGGTGTATTGCAACTAAAGAACAGACACCGAAACATAAAACCAAATAATCGGGACGATTAAAAGTAGCTAGAAAAAGAAAAAAGAAAAAGAATCACCTTGAGAAAGCCAGCTCCAGCAAGATGAATCCAGAGCAATGCTGGATTTGAGCCGCGCATTCGCAATAACACTATGAAGTGGCATCAATGAGTCCACGCTCCCCAAAACCGAAAGGACCCTATAATTAACTTCCACTTCTAAATCAGATAAAAACCAAAAACACGAAATTAGTTTCAAAATTGCGCAATAGTAAAAGAGCTTACACCTTGAGTGGGTGGGAACGACGCGTGTTGGTGATGTAGAGAAGGGAGACAACGGCACACCTTTGGAGTTTAGGGCTTTATGCGCTATCGTTTTGGACCGAGCTGCTAAGGTCCTTGACCCTGCCATTACAGCTGATCTGCAGAACGACGCCATTTCTTCAGAGAGAAGGAGCTAAGATCGAAGAATGATAGATTGAGAACCAGGCTTAAACCCTACAATAAACCGCAAGACTTTAGAGCGTCAAAATCACTTGCCGACGTCGTTTAGATGTTTATGTTCGTATACTAGACTCCATGTCGTTTCAAAAACATAAACCGACTTGTCAATTCTTTTTATCCAAACCGACCTGTCAATTTGACGTTTGTATATTTCACCAGAGAAAAGGGAAATATTAAAAATAAAAATTCCAACAAAAAAAATTGTTCGGATCCTCCACATTTTTATCAGGTGGGCTTGAGTTCGGTACTGAGTTTGGTACTTGATACCATCAAATCGAACGCGAAGAAGACGATACAGAGCAAAATATCTTCATCTTCGCTGCTGTAGTCACCTTCAATGGCTGCGATCTTAGCTCGCAAGTCTCTCGCCGCACTTCGCGCTCGTCACCTCGTGAGCTCTCTTTTGCCCTAATTTTTCCGTCTTCTGTTTGTTTGGTTGCTCTGGAAATGGATGATTGCTGTGGAACCTGTATCAATTTGATTCCTAATCTTGCCAGTAACCACGTCTCGAAGCTAATCTTAACTTTTCATTTTTAGTTATTTTCAAACATTTCCTCCTTTTCATTTTAATTTTGGTATATACGTTGTTTTGGTCGTTTATCTGGTCTGAAATCCTTCATAATACTCAACAAAATTCAAGGATGTTGTAAAGTTCTTGGTGATTTTGATTGGATATTGATTTGTAAATAAAAGAAGGAAATGCTTGGTTGTGAAGTCGGGAGAGTGATCTGTTTTTGAGTTAGCTATATGGATTTTAGTTAGCGTTGTTGTTTAATGTGTTCAGTTTTTTTGTAATGTTTATCTCTGTGCTTTCTTGATTTGTAGGCGGTGTCAGGACAGGTGCTTCCTAGCTCAAACCAATATGCCATGCGATCTAGCTCACACTTATTTTCAACCAAGCTAGGTTTGTGCTTTCCTCACTTGGTTTATTATCTTAAATCACAACTCCCTTTCTCCATAACCATGTTGGTGTACGAGGTTTTGGTATTTGCGCTATGCTTGTGTCTTTTCCGATTCATGTAGCTTATCTTATTTGATTACTGCAGAGGATGAAGAAAGAGAACAGCTTGCAAAGGAGCTTTCGAAGGATTGGAGTGCTGGTATGATATATATATCTTTTATGTTTGTGTTAAGTGGGTTGTTGAATTCCATTTTGAACATTTTACAATATGTAGTTCCTGATGCTCTGAAAAAAATTGCAGTTTTTGAGAGAAGCATAAACACACTTTTCCTCACTGAAATGGTTCGTGGTTTATCATTGACACTCAAATATTTCTTTGAGAAAAAAGTCACTGTAAGTCTCTTTCCTGTATTCAGTCTCGACTACTCTGTTGTCATTGTGGTGGACTGTTTTATGAGTCGTATCTTTTATTGTGCAGATCAACTATCCATTTGAGAAGGGTCCTTTGAGTCCTCGTTTTCGTGGTGAGCATGCACTTCGACGGTATCCTACTGGAGAGGAACGTTGCATTGCATGCAAACTGTGCGAAGCTGTAAGAGCTCAAACTTTAATTCTACTTACCCTGTTCCCTATGTTTGTGGTTCAGAAAGCTTCAAAAGTAAAATTTGCAACGACATCTTTCTGCTTTCTTATTATGTTGCCTCCATTCAATTTTTGCTGAGGTTGGACTTGATGAAATTATTCAAAGGATCATATGATGTCAATTCATGATGATAGCACTATCCTTGTGGTTTTGTACCCTTCTGCTTGACTCAAAAAATTCACAACTTCTAGTATTATGTGAACCGTAATGGGGGTTCTTGTGCATGTCCAAATATTTTCCTGTTCACTCATCTAGCTTTTCTAGGTGTATATGTACATTGCTACTTCCATTTGCAGTAGTAACTTTCCAATTTTTTTATACATGCTATGATGCTTTCCCTCATATATCTGCTTCTAAGCGGGGCAGATCCCAACATAACAATGTCTATCTTATTGATGCTTTGTAGATAGTGCCATATAGATTTTCATACCCTTTCTTTGTGGCTTGTTGGCTTTCTTCATACAGTGCGTCCATAAAGCTGTATGTATGGTTTTCTGAGAGAGCTTTCTTTGTTTGCCAGATATGTCCTGCACAGGCAATCACCATAGAAGCTGAGGAACGAGAAGATGGAAGCCGTAGGACAACTAGGTGAATGTTCCGGCTGTATCTTCGCTTCTTCCTTCATTCATGCCCCTCTCCCTCCCTTTCTTATATCTTGATTTTGACAGGTATGATATTGACATGACAAAGTGCATATACTGTGGATTCTGCCAAGAGGCATGCCCTGTTGATGCCATTGTTGAAGGACCCAACTTTGAATTCGCAACAGAGACACACGAGGTTGGTCGCGGCACCCCTTTTACCCATAAGCCTAATATTCCCTGAATAGAAGCATCTAAATTTATGTTTTCATTGCAGGAGCTTCTGTATGACAAGGAGAAGCTGCTTGAGAATGGGGACCGTTGGGAAACCGAGATTGCAGAGAACCTCAGATCTGAAAGCCTCTATCGCTGATGTTTCGTGTCAGTTTACATTCGGGGGTTTTTTTTTTCTTGGAAAATAAGAGATCTGTACATGGGTCTTTGTAAAATGCTCTTGTAGCACTTGTTCTTGCTTTCCTGCTGCCTGTCAAAAACTATAGAATTGATGGATAAAGTACATTCCAATTGTACGGACCAATTGTTGCTTTGTTCACCTCCTAAATGGGTGAAGCACGAATTTGAAGTGCGACATCCTTGCCTCTCCTAAAACGCTTTCTTAAAGAATAAACCTTTTTATAAGGGTCTGTTTAAAACAAGAAACTCTATAATCGCTCATATCATAGACAAACCCGAACCTTCCTTAACTTGGGCAAATCAATGAAATAAAAGCTTCTAGATTATACCAGGGTTTCACAGTTAATTTTGTGCTGCGCGTTCTCTTTCTCTAGTGTGGAATCGGAAATATGGGTTTTAAGTTGACGGCGATGACCAGAAAGGGAACTGCAAAGTGGCGGGCGAGGAGGGACCCCGATTATGGCGACAGGGACAGCGATTATGAGAGTACTGCGGAACGCGATCAAATCCGCCGTTATACGGATGCGGTTCAGAACTCTAATGGTGTATGTAAATTGCTCGTCCTTTGTTTATTTATTTATTTTTCTCAAATCTATTGTTTCTATATCCTTGATTAATCATGGACTGATAATTACTTGGTTTTATGAATTTAAGGTTTCGACATTGATTATTTTCCTGATCCCGCGTGCTCTATTTTGGGTTCTATCCTGTTTATTTGAACACCGATTGCCAACAAGAATTTGTCGACAAGTGCATCGAACATGCAATTGTCTTTGCCAGGAAGGAAAAGGTGTCTGTTTAATTGATCTCTTCCTTGTTAGATATCTGTTCATATTCACCTTAATTAGAAGTATCTAATCTAAAACAGAGAGTTTCTTGTTTTTCTTGATTTTCAGAGGATAGTAGTGGAGGATCCGAAACTTGTGAAAGTGAACTTCCAACCCAGTGCTGGTTATCTGTAGTACATAACCTTTGAGGCCACAGATAAAAAGTCTGGAAAGAGAGGTTTTGTTTGGAATGATGGAGTTTCATGGAAAAAAGACATACATGTGCGGCTCCTCTTCGGGGAGAAGGATGAGAAGAATAAAGGTAACTAGGTCACCTCTTTACTGCTTGATTATTGTTCTAACATTAGTCTTATGCTGAAAAGGGAACGGAGACTAAAAACTGTTTCAAAGTCCTGAAACTTAGCACTACTCCTTTTCCTTGTAAAAGCAATGAGGGATGAGCGAATTTCCATTAATCAATTGAACGGAACAGGATATAAATTTTAATATGGTGGTTCTTCCTTGGTGGGGCTCATCCAGTTGATCTGAACGACAAGGAGTGTTGCCACACAAAACGTGTCGACAAGGGCGTCCAACGTGTTATTGCCTTTGCCAAGAAAGAAAAGTTCAGCTTAGTTGCTCAAACGAAATTAATCTTAAAGTTTTGTTCCTAATTTTGTTTTCTTACTTTTTCAGGGGATAGTGCTTGAGGATGCAGTTGTTGTGAAAGCGAACTAGATAAAATGTCCGGAGCAAGAAAGCTTTACCAGACCAACGTTGTGTACGGATTGATGGAGTTTTATAGAAAAAAAAACGTGCGATTTTTCAAGTTGAAGAAGGGTGAGACGCGGAAGAGAGGTAGTTATAAAGTGTGGCTCAAGTAAACCTAATGTATTATGAATGAAATGTTTCGCATTTTCGAAAACTTTTCGGTGATGATCACCGGGCTTGTATTCAGCATCTATAGATATTTACAAAATAAATACGAGACAGCAAGTAAATGGTCGGAAATTGAAGTTGTAGAGCTACAAAAGAGTATCAGTGTTCCGTTGTTTGAGTATCAGAAAAATCGATGTTAGTTTGAGGAAACAGAATACCTGAGCTAACATCTGAAGAGTGATCAACTTCAGCACTAGAAGAAGCTGTATCCAGCAAACCTGATTTGAATCGCTGGCGCTTTTCTACAGCAGCCTGAACCTTCTTTTCAAACTCTTCATCAGTGCAAGCCAACATGTAACGCAGTTTAAAATTTACTCGATTCTCTACCAGAACCTTATGCCTTGGAATTATTCGATCCTCGAGAGAATAACTGAAGAACCTGAAAAATAATACAAGTTCATAAATAATAGCCCTTGCTGGGGATTCAAGTTAACTTAATTCCACACTATGAGGTCGTACACCTTGGAAACTCTATTAGATCCTGCAATGGCCGGACCATAGTTCGCCTCAAGTACCGATACTTTGGACGGAGCAGATCAACATTGTACCGAAGTAGCATAGGAAAATCAGCAATCATCCCTCCTATTTGATGAAGGCGAATGCCAAGCGAAATATAATATTTCAGATTGATCTCAAGCTTATGCACGATGCTGCATCCCAAGAGCTCTGGTCCTGAAGCTATTACCTTCGCGATATCCCTCTCACTAACTCCAGCTTTAGTCATCAAGAATATGACCTGCATAACATCCCATCTTCAGCAAAATACAACACAGTAGTTATTCTGTTGGAAAAAAGAACAGAAAAGAAAAGAACAAACCACTGGCCGGATTTTCTTGTGGAGACTATACGTTAGCAATGGGGGGAACTTTACAAGCATGTTGCCAATGGCATCATCTCGAATGCCTATATCCTGGAAAAATCTCACCTTCACAATTTTTTGGAAAAGAGGGATTTGGTCAGTTCCTACTAGAAAGGGCAACAAGCACCTTAATTCAGTAAATATGACATTCCATCATTGAAATTTTCATGAGTCTTTTAAGTTAAAAGGATATGTATAACAACTACACACTGTGATTGCAACAATAGAAAGACTCACAAAATAGAAGAATGAAATCCCCAAGCACACAAAAAGATGAAAGGGGAAAAGAAAAGCAACAGGATTACCTTTGATACTACGTTTGCCTCCATATCATAACAGAAAACCACTGGTTTGACAACAAGCATTCTCTTCATACCCTCTCGGGAAATTCCAAGGTAGTATAGATACTTAACAAGAGGCTTGAATCTTTCTTCAATACTGCAACTCAACAACTGTGGCTTAAAGGCCAGCAATCTCCCAACTTCTTCATGATTCAGGCCAAACTCCTTCAAATAATTAACCTGGATTGCAGAAAAAGAAGCATCATCTCACAACATGATCCAGCGAAACTCAATTACGACATACATCATGAAAGGCAATGCTGGGAAATCCAGGAGATCCACAACACCTAATTGATGGCATGGGAAACTTGCATGCATTCCAAACACAAGAACACTGCTTAAAGACGCACGAAGGATGTCAATCGCAGAATGAATTAGTTACCTTATTGTGCATCTCCTCCACAGTAAAATACCCAAGTACATTTGGACAATCAAAAACCATTGTGCCAAAATCCTTCTCGTTCATTCCCATATCCAAAAAGAGTCTCACTCGAGTCCTTATTTCTTCTATACTATAAGACAACAACTGTGGACATCTGCTTATCACGTATCCCATCCAGTCCCTCCTCACTCCATTTCTTTCCAAATACTCAACAATTGCATCCAACTGCTCAATAGGCCGTTGCAAAATATTATCTCCCGCCTTTATAAGCACCACCCCGATGAACTCTCCCTTCACATAATTTGACTTCAACCACTCAGCAAACCGTGTAATTGACTCAAAATTCCCTTTTGACAAGCGAATCACCTTTGCGATCCTAGGATAGGACAACCCATTATGCTTCAACCACCTGCATTATCCATTATTCAACAATCCAATCACTTCAAACATTTAATTTACCAAGATCCCTGATTAGCCTAATCCTAATGAGTTCCTCAATCAATCAACTGAAAAAAACAATAACCGGCAGGGAAGGATTAGTACCGAATAAGGGGAACAATGTTCAAGTCGTTGATGACAGTCCTGGCTCTGACATTGAAACTTAAAGCTTCAAACTCAGGCAGCCTTTTCATCGCAGCAGCTTCAATCATTATGTAATCTACGAAGTCATCCAATTCTCCAACTAAATTCGTCGCATACGTTATTCCAAATTTGCCCTTCCTCATCATCGCCTCCTTCAATACCTCCGCTGACACTTTCCTGCGTATTTCTATAGCTTTCATGATCATTTCATCGTCTTCTTCATCATTTTTTTCTACGTCGTCGTTTCGGTCCTCGAATAGAGTCTGCAGAGGAGAGGCCGAGGTGGGACGAACTGAGCCCGGGAATCGCGGGGTTCGCTCTTTGGTGATGAGGGAAACTTCCAGAAGCTTGACTTTTTCTTCCGGAGAGATGAGGTCATCCTCAAATTTGTGTTGTTGTGGTGGGGTTGGGGTTTGGGGTTGGTTTGAGGGTTTAAAATGGCGGAGGAGAGAGGCGGATTTGGAGTTGTGGGTCCGGAGGATGGGGCTTTGGTTATGGTGGTGGTGGAGACATGAGAAGATGGTGGCGGTGGTGCGGTGGCGAAGGCGGACGGAGGGGAGATGGTGGTGGTGGTGGTGGTGTGGGCAAAACAGCATGTCTTCTTGAGGATGATTGGGTAAACGGATAGAGTGAATGGCGCCAGTAACCGACAAGTCTAAAAAAAGATGAAAAGAAAAGTTTTTTTTTTTATATATATATTCAAACGAGTGTGAATACAAACAAACTATGAATAACCTTAAAAGAGCGATCTAAAGGAGGCTGGCTGGCTATAAGCTAAATAATCAATGACCACAACAACAAGAGTGGACGACTGCCTTTGCCAAGAAGGAAAAGCTTCTGTTTGTTCAATCTCCCTTTGCCAAGAAGGAAAAGCTTCTGTTTGTTCAATCTCTTACATTTAAGAGATGGTATCGTTATCGGAGCTAAATCTAAGTTGGGTGTGTTTGTTTTTTCTAAATTTCTTGATTAATTTTTGCAGAGGATGGTGCTGGAGGATCCCAAAGTTGTCGATGAACTTCCAAATTGGATGCCATAGGAGAAAAATGTCTGGAAAAGGAAAGCTTTATGAGGCCAAGGTTGATCGGTTTCAAGGGAGATGGTGCTGGAGGATCCCAGTGTGCATACTTGAACCGGCCTGCAGTCGATTCAAAGGATCTATCAACCTACACAATTGCCCCACAACATGAGCAAGAACATTCGCAGAATGTCTAACATGACAAAACGAGCAGTTTGCAATTGAGGTTGCGAAAACAGCTGCATCCTCCAGGTATACGTTGAAGGATAAACTTCGGATGTAATGGCTTGGGCGATACTAAGACGGTATGTTGCCTTTTGATCTTGTTTGAGTGGAGTGGATCGAAATCTGGTAAAAATAAGGAATTGAGATTGTTGGGTATGTACACTGTACGGAACTGGGAAAAGGAACGAATGTCCAGGATTGAAACTGGAGTTAGAGATTTTGTGTTTGTTCTGTTTTGTGTATGGAGTTAACAATCTATCGTTAAGTGACCGAGCTTCGATAGCTGAATTCTGTGTGTAAATCTTAAGGTTGTCCACTGCGTGTCGTGAGGAATAGTTCCTAATAACTATTCCAAGAACATTGTATATCGTGATGTTATCGCAAAGAGTCCAATGGAAGACAAGTTTAGGCATTGCGATTTGCGATAAAAAGATATTGGACTCTTTGCGATAACATCACGATAGACAATGTTCTGGACATTGGACTCTGAATCCAGTATTTGAGTTCTTTTTTCATGTTATATATCCTTTCTAAATGAAAGGAGTGGACTTGATATGAAAGGAGACACTCGGGAAGAAATTACACTTTACATTGCAACACAATGAGCACAACAGATAAAAAATGGTAGCTTGTTTTCAACTTACAAACAAGCCTATCAAACAAATAATCAGCATAGCACCAATGACATACCTCTATCCCCTACTACACATTTTTCTCTTCTGTGTTTCCATATTCATTCACAGCCTAAAATTGCTGCCTCGGGACAAACCTTCCGCAAAATGTATTATTAACAAAGAATCAACAATAAACACCTCTTCTAATTCTGATCTTGTCTCTCTACAGTTGCTCCATCCTGCGGTTCAGGGAAAATCTCCCTAGATTGTCGCCTATGTGAGGATGAATGATCACCATTCTGCCCACTTCCCTGAGAATTTGAGGTTCCTGAACGTTTAAAACTATTGCCTCCTTCTGGACGACTAGTAGAGGCTCCTGGAATGACTGTTACATCCAACGAGCTTTGACGCCAACTACCGAATATAGCAGCATTCCACGACCCCCTCGACGATGTGGCCCTGAGCCTTGCGGAGCTTGAATTTTCTTCCCTGACTACCTTCAAAGGATTTTCCAAAGCCTTCAGGATGTATCTCATAAGAGGCCGTCTTGAAGGCTTGGGGTTAAGGCAAGACCTGGCAACAATGGCCATGGCCCACACTTCCTCCAAGAGATCTTCATCAATGATTAGCAACGGATCAACAATTTTCGTTACAAGTTCCTTGTCATATATACTGATATGCGGTAGGGTCTGCTCCAACCAGCCTTTTAGTTGAGTGTCATTAGATGCGCTGATCCCCAGCTTCCCTGTTACCAGCTCAAGCAACACCTTCCCAAAACAGTAAACATCATAGGCGCACGAAGTTGTGTGTGAGCCTGTCATATGCAAGATGGAATAAAATTCAGAAACCATGTGTATGATAAAGCTCTTATAGTAATAGTATCGTATACTCATAGCTATGTTGATACTTTGGAAAAAGAAAAATACATACCAGAAGCACCTTGTTCTGATGTCCTGCGGATAAAGAAACAGTATCATGTCAAATTAGATTCAGTAAAATAAGCTCAAGATTACACGATGCAAGCAACTTAACACCAAGATAACCTCAAAGCATGTTAAGATATAACCATAGAAAGAGAGTAATGCAGTTAAGATATACTTGATGAGGAAATGAGATACTTACTGTGGAAGCCGAAGCAATCTTGTAATCCGGCTTTGATGACTATCGCCTTCTTGTGTGCATACCTTGCTGAGGCTCCCCAGTCTTACTTCAAACTTGTCATCCAGGAGAATACTGCTTGCTTGAACATCTCTTTAATTAACCAAACCAAAAGATTGTCAGTAATTGTACACAAGTAACTTTTCTGATACAGAGTACTCAAAAATGCATTCTCTCTCTGAAAAACAGAATTGTTTCTGCAAAATTTAACCCATTTTTAGCAAGCAGATTTTGTACTTCGCCAATTACATCAGCATAGAATTAAAGGTAATTAACTAAGAAAATTCACTAGTAAGACTCAAGATGGTTATGCTTTGTTGATTCATGGGGGAAGCATTAAGCCACATCACCAGCTATGTGTCCACACCATAACATGGAAACTTGCCTGAGCAGCATTTAGAGAGAACATAATGAGTCTAGCTCTGCTGCATACTCTTAATGTTACAGAAGAATATCCATAAGCCATGCACAAGTGCAGAACAATCATAAATTCCATTAACATCATGAGAAAGGAACTGATGAGGATTCGAATCAAGTTTTGCAAAACTAAAATGATTCGCTAGGACAAGTAACAAGTGACAGAAAATTGAAAACTGAGGCATAACATAAGAGGAAAAAGGATTGTGAAAACGAAAAATTGAACAAAAATAGCAAGCAAGTCTTGATGTACCTGTGAACAATGGGCGGGTTACATTCATGATGAAGATAGCATAGACCCTCCGCGGCTCCTATTGCTATCTTCAGTCTAGTTATCCAATCTAGTGATTGCAAACTATCATCTTCTGAACCAGTTTTCCTGTACAAGGAACTTGACAAATCCCCATTTGGCATATATTTGTAGACCAGGAACTTCTCATCTTCATTGTCTAAACAGTGTCCCAAAAGAGGAACCAGTCTAGGATGTGAGACCTTACTGAAAAAGTCCAATTCCAGTAAGTATGCTTCCTTCTTGATAGAAAACATATCCACCTTCTTTATGACTACAAGGTTCCCATTGCCGAAAACACCCTTGTAAAGATCCCCCGAGTGGCCATGTTTGATGAGGTTTGCATCATTAAAATCAGCAGTGGCTTGAAGAAGCATCTGATAAGTGAATGTGTCCCCTAAACTTGAAAAATTAATCGATGCTCCAGCACGAGGTGGACTGCTACCACCTGGAACTGGCCCAACACCAACCCCTCTCTGATTTCCATTGGTCCTCTTCCGAATGCAAAGGAGCAGCAGTACTATTAACAATATCAAAAGCAGAATGAGCCCGACTCCACCGAAAACACTTGCCAATATGATAGTCCTTTTCTTGCTGTTCCCTGACTTTCCACCAGCAGGAGGAGGTTGAGTGGAATTTGGGAGTCCAAAGTTATCAAAAGTCAGGCCCCTATCAGTGTAAAAGGAAGCACAATCATTCAAACTCCTCTGTTGTGACACATTTTGGAGACAATTGCTATCAAGAGAAGAATTTTGACGAACATAATCTGGAACCCTGCCTTGAAAATAATTACCAGACAGATCACCGAAACTGAATCTTCTTAGTATGGGTGTAGTAAGACCTCCGTAAAACAAATTCCCTGATATATTCAAACCTGCAGTAGTAGCATTACTATTTACAGTGGCACTTGGAAGAGTACCAGTGAAATTGTTGCCAGAGATATCAAGAAGGCGCAATACACTCATTGACCACAACCCAGCAGGGACGGTACCAGTAAAACCATTCTTCTCCAAACCAACAACCTGTAACTGACTTTGAACAGGAAACAGATTGGCTGGCAAAGACCCGGCAAGCATATTCCCCCCTATCAACAGTCTCTGCAAGTTCCTCAACCCTCTCAAATCTGCTGGCACTGACCCTATTAACAAATTGGAGCTGAGATCAAGGTCAACCAAGTTACTGAGGTTACCAAGCTGAGCAGGTATCCCAGATGATAAGTCATTATTCGAAAGATTCAGATATTGAAGACTCTGAAGCCTCCCAATGCCAGGAGGAATCGACCCAGATAAGATATTGGAAGACATATAAAGCCTCGTCAGATTTGTGAGTGAAGCAAATGATGCAGGAATAGATCCAGTAAGTGAATTCTTGGATAGATCAAGCACTAAAAGCCCCACCAACTGACCCAAACTTGTAGGAATCAAACCAGTCAACCTATTAGCCCCCAAATGAAGACCAGTTAAGTTAGTCAAATTCCCTAAACTCCCAGGAATAGCATTACTAATTGAACAAGAACTAAGATCAAGAACTCGTAACGAGACAAGGGTTTGACCAAACCAATCAGGTATAGCACCAGGGAGCAAGAATCCAGATGCGTTAAAAGATTGCAATCTCGTCAAATTAGCAAGAGCAGCAACTGCAAATTGCGGGTTCCTCGAACCAAGCCTTGTCCTCCTAAACCCAGAAATGTTAATTTCACTAACACTTCCGTTATTACACTTCACACCCCTCCAATTCAAACAAGGGTCAGCTTTGCGCGGCCAGTCGCGACCTCTTAGCCCTAAAGACGATCTGAGTTCAAGCAGAGCACCTCGCTCAAGTCGAGAACTCAGTGTCTGCTCAAATGTGTACTCAATTAGCAATACAAATATCAAAAGCGCGAATGTTACCGCACGCTGCTGATCCACCATAGCTTACTACTATCAGAGCATTCAATCACAGACACAATTGCTTCCTCGCCTTCATATCAAACATTGTACCTATCGTTTTAAGGTAAAACGAAAATTAATGTGGCCCTTTTTATCTAGCTTCTCTTCTTGTCGGAAAAAAGAAAAGAAAATCTAAGAAACATAAAAGAATAGAACTGGAACAGTCGTTACCTGAATCTCAAAATCTTGGATTCTCTCTCCATGAAAGTGTTTGCTGGGTCACCAATCTGTCTCCCTACCCACTCTAGCTTCTTTCAGTTGACAACCCAAAAAGAATAACATTAAAAAGTACTAATGATGATGCAAAAGAACACTAATTAATTATTTAAGTATAGATTAGATAGAGAAGAGAAGGGAGAAGAAGAGGAAAGGCTGGTCAAGGAAGAGAGCAGAGAAGATACGAAATTTTTTTAAAAAAATGAAAAAATATAAAGAAGGAAAGGGGGTAATAAGGGGTTTGCTTGAATTTTCTTTTTCCCTTTTAAACTAATAATATTATTAATGAAAATTTTAAAATATTAAAATAGAATAATAATATATAAAAAAAACTGGCAAACGTCGCGGAGGCTAGATGCAGGAATGATTGAAACGGTGGTTTAGGAGACCGGCCTGGCGGAGGAGGCGGTGGCGTTCAACGTGTTTGACTTCCGGTGATCCCGCTCTTGCCAGCTAAGCAGCAAACTGCTCCTCCTCCTTAGAAAACAAAAAAGAGAAGACTGGTGTATTTATTAGTACTATTATTGTTGCTGTTGTCTGAATTTAATTTGTCTTTTTTATTTGATATGAGGAAATTAATGTTTTCAGCGGTATAATAAGGAAAGTTACCACTAAAGAGGTTGATTATAGTTGTGGGCTGGAAAGCAGCGGGAGATTTGTGCCATTTTTGTTTTTTGTTTTTTCAATTTCTTACTATTTTGCTTTGCTTTTTTCAGAAGAAAAAGGGAAATAAATAAAAACTCTGATTGGTAGCTTAATGTGGCAGTAGGTGAAAATAATGCATGTGGACATTTCGACCTAATTCTTCTATGGGAGATTTTCTTTTGGGATTTAAAACTCACTATGGGTCGTTAGGTGGTATTTATTGGGTACTCCTTCCGGAGCAAAACAATAGTCGTTTTATGATTTGTTTTTACTGTTTTGGCACGTATTTTAAAGCGGCCGGAACAGTCACTATTTGAAACAATTTTGCCCTTAATTTTTTCTCGAAAAAAGTGTGAAATTTTTTGTGGTTAAATAATGAGTTATCCGGCCTCCTTGATATGCGTTTCTTACTGAATATTGGGATGCGAGGAAGTCATTTATTTTACCTCAGAAGGAATAATTAATTAGATGATTTACTCCCAGCCCTTGAATTTAGCGAGACAAAACGCGAAAGTTCTTTGTAGAAAACAAGAAACCTCTCTTTTTTCTGTTTTTCATCTCATCTTCCATTTAAAACAAAAAATTAAAATTAAAGTAACAAAAAAACCCGGTTCTATTTAATTAATTAATTGTTTTATCGATGATAAATTCAGATTTAAATTAATTATTTTCTAAAAAATACCGCTGACTTATAAATTTATTGGTATGCTATTACTAATTTGTGACGTCTTTTTCAATTTTCTCTAGTAGGACAAGTAACATGTAGTAGGACATACCCATATGCATTCTTATTAGATTTCAGGATATACACATTTGAAACTTCCACAAATTGACAGTCCAAGATTCAACCACTTATGTATTAGAGGAGTATTATTTAGGAAAAAGTTGCAATTATTGATCTTCTTCTTAAAACGAAAGTGTTTTCCATAATCTATATGAAAATGATTTAAAAAATTTAAGCTCTTATCAGATATTTCGGGTGTTGTTTGTTTTCCTTTTATATAGAAAGGAAAAAAACTTTGCTAAAGTACTTAATTACTCCCTCCGATTTTTTTTTAATTGTCACTTTTTTAAGAAAATAATTTTACCTATTTAGTTGTCGTTTTTTGGTTTTCAAAATTATTTTTTTGTAAATTAACGCTAAATAATTTTAAATTAACCAATTTTTTAAGAAAAAATTAAAAATAAATGGTTTATAATTAATAAGAGTAGTTTAGTAAAAAATTATACAATAATTATAATTTAATAATTATGTTGATTATCGTGAAAATTGAAAATATGATAATTAAAAAAAAAACGGAGGGAATAGATTACAAGGAAAATACATTTCCCTCGAATCCTAGGAATCCTATGTACATATCCCTCTAACTTAGCATTTGAAAGTCAAATAAAAAAAGTATTTATCATGTAACTGCAAATTTTGCCATCATATGTGTAGCAGCACCTATTTTACATAATTCCATGAAAATTTTAACCTTGCTAGGTACTCATTTTTTCTCACCATACACGACCGATCTCACTACTTGTTTAGGTTGCCTATATGATACGATCCTAGTTGCCTGAATTCGTATCATTATAAATGTTATTTTCCTAATTGGAATTTGTTGCAAATTGTCATTTTCTTCTTATAATTAGTGTTCTAATACGAAATACGGACATGCATTTTACTATATGAGTCTATATATATGAACAAAAACAGAAAAAAAGTTACTTTAAACGTGATAGAGCTCGGAATGCTATCAACTTCAAATATGATTAAAACATATCGCTCGCATCCCCCTTACGAGGTCCGTGTTGAGCTTCTAGCCTCAGGCTTGCCGCTAGTAACACAAACCTTAGTGAAAATTCAGTTAAGTCACATCATGATCGATCTATCTCCTAGGTCGATCGCGTCTTGATTTGGGATCAATAAAATTCAAGCTACATATGTTAGTTAGACACTTAAATTGAATAGGCTATATAAATGAGTGAGGTTAAGAGAAGAAAACAATGGCAAGAGAAAAGTATAGATAGGCCAAAGCTACCTATATTTGATGTTTGCGCTACCTGTCTCTCTTTATCAGAGGGCTCTATAGCCTTAATTTATTCTCCCATTTTTTTTTCTGAGTGAACAAAGAAGACCTACACAATTATTCCTAGTTTTTTAAAAGAATGTCATATTTGGCTATAAAAAAAATCCCCATTAGATGTTCTATTTAGAGTTTTAAGGAGGTTAGTTATATTTTGTACTAAATTACCTTTTAATTATCTTTATAAACGTATTTTGATTATTTTTAATTAATAAATTAGATGAGTAATAATGTCATACTTCATACAATTAATCGTCCGTGCGCAAATAATTGTATTAATATTTTAAATATAGTTAAAAGTCATCCCATTGAAAAAGAAGAGAGTACTTAATTACAATATTCCCAATTAGTACTATTCTAATTGGAGTAGTAATTAAACTGATTAAGACATTAATTAATGGATGATTATGAGACGTTAGCAACAATGGCTGTCCCTATGCTGTGTCGCTCGTGAATGTGAACATATTTAGTGCTTGCATTAAAGAACTGAACATACTAAAAGGTCATTTCTTACAAAAATAAGAAGAGGATTACTAGGATTAAGGATCCAATTCTGAAGACAAAAAAACGTGCGAACTTGAAAATTTCACTGAATTTACGATTTAAAGTGAGAGTCCAACTTCCATGATGGACTTGCTTTGGTTGTTTTTAATTGGGATTGTTGATTTTGATGATGATGAAGAGAGAGCCGATGCACGAAGTGGACAAATCAGTGGAGTAGAGAGAGAGGAGAAAGAGAGATGATGAATATACGATTCCTTTTTCCTTCTGTAGATAAACCTGAAGAAAGAAATTACCGAGCCGAGCCGTTCAAACTTCAGTATCAACGGTTGGATGAAATAGTCAACAAAGATCACTCTCTCAGCTCCATACCGGTTGCAGTTACTCCGCCCGCACGAAATCACAGCAGTTCGTGTGTCAGAAGTTTTTACTTACTAATTCTTGGATCACGCAAAAATAATAATCAATCATTGGTAGGACGGCTGAGATCGTGACAGCAAAGCTGAGTTTTTGAGTTAAATTACTAATAAAAGGCTTAATGACTTGTCCGTTGGCGTCTTGGCGTTAAATACAGTGCCAAGTATTTTAGGATCTTAATTAGTTTAATGATGTGGGTTTTTTTTGGTGATTACAATATGATGATTGTGATGGAAGCTTTTATGTGACATTGTTTGACCACAACAAGTGATTAGATTGCAGGCATCCTTGTTAAGTTAAATAAATAATTCAAGAATAATATTATTCAACACAAAACGATCAAATTAAATTTAAATTTAAATTGAACAATATAATTAGCGAGAATATAAAGTCGTTGATTCAATCAATCTGCAACGATATTGATCTTCCGCTAAATCATTAACCAATCCATTTTAATGAGAACGAAAGCTAAAACTAGGAGAGAAGAATCTCTATAACATCATGGTATATGATTGATTAGTCAGATCTTGATGTTCCTAAACATCAATCAAAATTGCAATGACTTTGAACCAATCAATCTAGCAGCAAATATTGATCATTTTCTTGACTTTCTGACCATCACGTTTGCAATTAGATCAACATGCATGCCACTCAATGACTGCCAAAAAAAAATATTATTATCGGCCACTAGATTAGTTCCTCAAATAAATAAACAGATAGATAATGTTAATGGATCACATGACATTAGTCAAATTAATTTATTTAAGGATCCGTGTAAGAACATCTACATATATGAAAATGCTAATCTTAAACCATTTCATAGAATTAAATGATGTAATCATGTTAATTAATTAAACTTTTAAAACTCATCCGAATGTTCGAACCATTGAATAAACGATAAGTTCATCCTCAGAACAGTTCAATGATGTAATGGTTATTTGTTTTTATTAATTAGTAAAACGTTAAACTCACCAAATGAACGAAGACATGATATTTTGTGTAGTAAAAACTTTTATATAATAAAGAGGTGGGCCTCGCCAGAAGCCCACGCCCACCAAACCGTTGCGGACCCATATCAATTCTCTGTAGTTTTGTAGCCCGTTTTGAAAGTGACGTGACCACCGTTCAAAGTTCAAACTGTTTCAGAAAACTAAAGTCGGTCCGGTCCATGTGAAGTTTCTGCACTCGAGACGTCCAAGATGATGATGACCGGTTTATCCAGTACCGCCCTTTCTTAGCCCCTTCAACTAGATAGATATACTGACGTTTCAGTTTGAGTATAAATGAGAGAGTTTCAAAATGGAGCTTTTTCATAAACTAAAGGGTGTAGCTCCCCTCAAGATCCTACCTCCTCAAATTTCAACAAATGATGTCATAGATGATTAACACCTACTAAAATACCACAATACGCGTGATATTATCTTAATATGTTGGTTAACCATGGTTTATCATGCGACGATGGGCATAACAGACTTTTTCTGATTTGGATATTGCTCAATTCTGAACCAGATCCAGGTTTCATCAATTCCCACTCCGGAATAAAGGAAAGCCGGTGTTTGGAGCCATTTCTTGCTTGAGCGTCAATTTGCAGAATTCATTTGCCTATTGTATGGTGCAATGTTTTAGCTTCGAGATAAAGGTTTCTTTTTTCCGGGTTGGTTTGGTTTGGCTACCTACTCGTGTCAACTTATTTGAAGGAAAAAAAAAAATATTTTTTATTATTTTTATTCTAGTTTATTAATTATTTTCATTAACAAATATATATATATATATATATATAGTTTTTAGATTTATTAATTAATCAATTCACAACTAGCATATTTTAACAATTAATTAATAAACTTGCTAATAGGACATACAACTTAGGTACAAGTTTGTTTTGTCTTAACACATTCAACGATTATAGGAAAAAAGGAAAAGAAAAAATAAATAATTCATTTATAGTTTGGAAAATAAATAGAATAACCCAATTGCGAGTTTTTTACACTTGTCAACGCAATTAACTTTAACCCTAGTCAGCTTAATGCGCTGTACACACGGGTCCCTAATTAACCATGCATGGTTAACCCCACCACCCTTATAAAAGCATGATTAAGCCCCCTTAGTTTTACGTCACTCTCTTTTCTTTAGACCTTGTCCCATCTTATCTATCTTTATTCTTTACCCGGTTACAATGGCCGCAGCACAAGTCGGGTTCAAATGCTTCGTTGGAGGCCTCGCCTGGTCCACCACTGACAGTATGCTTTCAGAGGCCTTCAGCACCTACGGCCAAATCCTCCAATCGCAGGTCCGTCGTAGAGATTCAGATCTGACCCGACTCCTAATCGGAGATCCTAATCTGTGATTGATTGATTGATACCGTTTATGTTACTATTCTCTGTGTTACTACTACTATTCTTTTAATATTACTAACCTCAATTCGGTACGTTCATCTTCATCCCCTCTTTTTGTTGGGTCGAAAATCGATCGATTTTTATTATTTCCTTTAAGTAATTTCATTGTTTGGTACTCATATTTGACATTTGTGTTGTGTTTTTTATTTTATTTTTCCAGGTCGTTTTGGATCGCGAAACGGGAAAATCTCGTGGATTTGGTTTCGTGATTTTCGGCAGCGAGAAGGCGATGAGGGATGCTATCGAGGGGATGAACGGTCAAAACCTTGACGGTAGGAACATCACAGTAAAAGAAGTTCAATCCCATAAGAGCGACGCCGATGGGGCTGGATACGACCCGGGCGGCGAGGCATACGGCCCTGGCAGCGCCGGATTCGGCCCGGGCGGCGCGGCAACATGCCCGGGCGGCGCCGTCGGTGGATATTGAGGCGGACTTCAAGGATGATCTCGTTACTCCACGGGTGGCGGCGACTCTGAGGGAAGCTGGAGGAGTTAGGATTGTTAGAATTGTTTGCTAGAGGAGGCTATGGAGGCAATTGTGGCGGAGGATATAGAGGCGGACGTGACCTTGGTTATGACGGAGACGGTGGATCTCGTTACTCCAGCGGTGGCGGCGACTCTGAGGGAAGCTGGAGGAGTTGGATTGTTAGAATTGTTTGTTGAATTGGGTATGGGGACTTTTTACGTCTGTTAGGGTATTCCGGTGGTGGTTTATGTTACTGTGTTTGATTTGGTTATGTCCTGTTTCTGAATCTTGCAATGTTACTCTTTTTGATAATCTAAAGTTTGTGTTTGTATTAAAATAAGTTTGAATTAATGTTGAATGATTTACATTCATTTGCATTATCTTTTACTTTTTCTTATGAATCGATTTCGCCATAGTTATGAATCTTGATAAGAACAGATCTATTTTATGCTTACTATGAGAACTAAAGTGCACGAGGGAAAAGAGGAAAAATTTAACGAGGAAAAAGAAAGGAGAGGAGAGGAAGGGAAATAATTTTTTATTTCCTTTGAATGGGTGCCATTTTAGGGAGAGAGAAAATGAGAGAAGAAATGATGAGTGAATTTACTTTTATATCTAATTGATTACCATTAAAAAGATGAATCTAAAAGGTTAAAATAAAAATACATTTTAATTTCCCTCCATTTCCTCCCACTTATGGGAGTAACTATTTTTTAAATTAGGAGGGAAGTTAAGTTCTAAAATTTACCTTCATTTCTCCTCCTTTACTCTCTTTTCCCTCTTTTTTCATCACTCATTTTTATTCCCATACGGAGAAACTTTAATAAAATTCTATCCCTTGCCTTTCCTTTCTCTCATCCCATACTGAGCATTAAAGTTATCCGGGGAAAAGAACAAATTCCCTTGTCTTTAACATTGCAGTATTATTCCCAAATTAATACGCTGGATTTCATAACGTAAGAGAAGAAAGGAGAAATGGGTATGACATTTTTGGTAGTACCTGTTTTTTAATTTCTTTAAACTGTTCAAAAAGATTTGTTTTCTTGACAAGATGTGCGGCTAGGGCCGCTAATCTCTTCGTTATATGGATCGTGGCCCGTTGGGAAAAAACCACTAGGTTTAGCATCCATCTAGTTGTGGATGATTGGGCCTTGTGACTGTACGTACGAGGATCCAAGTTTGCAGATGTCGATTCTAATTTTTGCATCACTCTTTCATTTCATCCATTCATATGACATTATTTTGGATTTGATGGATTCGTGAATAGTTTCAACCAATCGTGCGTTAAGTCCCTGGTGTGCCCAGACGGGACACGTTGATCACGGTAATAATTACATCGTTTGGTTAACAAAATGTTATTTTCTTTTTTAAATTACTCTTCTCGGGGAGTGATACCTAAAAAAGTGATTGAAGCAAAAGTTATTTTTTTGCGTTCGATTAGCATTTAAAATTCACGGGAAGTATTGTTCTTGTGTTTGTTTTATACTCCGGAATTTTAAAAAAAAAGAACTTTACTTGTAAACAATAATAGTAATTTAACTATTTTAAATACAATACAAAATGAATATTTTTAACTTATTCTAAAATACAATATTGTTAAAAATAATATTTTGCAAATAAGAAATTTGATAAAAATTAAATTAAAAAAAAATTATCTGTAAGAATGGGCCTACCCTCCGTAAACACATTTTTGTTTTTATTTTTGTTTTTGGGGAAAAATAACATCACTCTTGCATAAAGCACCACTCAGTTATAACTTAAGTAAGGTTAAATTGATTGGCCATATCAAAGTTGAAATTATAATTAGCCTATGTACCACTTTGAAATTATAATTAGCCTATGATATTTTGTGTAGTAAAAGCCTTTATATAACTCTTAAGTGCGTAAATCATATGATAGGAAGTTATGATTTAAAGTTTCGAGTATGACTCTAGTATGCAACTAAGGAAAAATTTTGCTTCCCTTTGAGGTTATATATGGCTATAATCTGAAAATGGTCTTGACTCATGACATAATTTTGAGAAAATATATGAATGCATAAAGAGGTGGGCCTCGCCAGAAGCCCACGCCCACCAAACCGTTGCGGACCCATATCAATTCTCTGTAGCTTTGTAGCCCGTTTTGAACGTGACGTGACCACCGTTCAAAGTCCAAACTGTTTCAGAAAACTATCGGTCCATATGAGGCTTTTGTTGGGCCTGAAGTTTCTGCACTCGAGACTCTTAGAGTCCAAGATGATGATGACCGGTTTATCCAGTACCGCCCTTTCTTAGCCCCTTCAACTAGATATACTGACGTTTTCTTTTTTTCAGATTTGGAACTGACATTGTTTTTCTTCATGAGCGATGGTATGTATATTGTTCTAATTTGTTCTGCTAGAATTCACTTTATATTCTTACGCTTAAGATTTGGAGATGACAGTGTTTGAATGAAATTCATTTATGTTTGAATGATATAGATTTATGTTCGAAAATAGTAAAGAAAATACACTCGGTGAGTAAAAAGTTAACTCAAATATTATCACATCATTTTTTATGAACTTGTTATTAGGTTAAGCTTTTTTCCCCAATAACTCTAATTACTAACTAATTTGAGACTGTGATTGATGATATATACTTATTATTTAATTAAATTAATAACAATTAGATGATTTGAAAAGGTGCTATGTATGATGTATATGCTTAAGTAAAAGAGCTGGTATTTTAAGTAAAATGTTACTAAAGGTATTTCAGTTTGAGTATGAATGAGATTGTTTCAAAATCGAGTTTTTTCATAAATTAAAGGGTGCGGCTCCTTTTGGAGGTGTTTGGTATCAAATTATATATGAGTTCAATTCATTTCAATAATAGAGTTCAATTAGAATTCTATTAACGAATAAACTCTAGTGAGTGATTGATATAGTAATATAAAATTGAAAGAATTCAATTGAATTGAAATAAACGCATTGTTTGGTATGGTTGAGAATTAATTTCATTTTACTTATTTGACAATTATACCCCTAAATTAAAATTTACACATAAAATAAAAGAAAAAAATTATAAATTTATGGGTTGAGTCATGAAGTGATGAATGAAATTATGTACACCACTATGAACATTTTAAGCCATTAAAAAAATATATCAACGATAAATTCATTTCTTGTAAAACCTTAATGCTGTCTAACCTGAGCAAAACACGAGCACAAGAGTTCGACCATACACTTAAATTACCATAGGAAAGCCATGAAAGTGGAAACCCTCACAATCTTAAGAGGTGTCTAGGCTACAATGTGGTGATTGGAAACAGCATGACACTCGACAATGCTCTTTCCAACAAGAGGCCAAAAAAATACAATGGAGACTAACAAGAAAGATGACAACAAAAATCAACTGTACAACCTTAAGAGCAAGAGTAGATGATAAACTTCTCTGGATAGAGGCTTTCATAAGAAAATTCAAGTGAGCCACATTAAAGATACAATTATATTTCCAGGCGACAAAAGATGCAATCAATTATACAATCCATAAGATTCGTTCACATCATACATTCTGAATTTCAAGAAGAGATTCATGTAATATAAATTATCACAAGCATAACAACTTCAAACCAATGAAATTTTTGTGTTACTTGTTGGCTTGGGCAATAATGTTGCTTATTGAACTTGACTGCTCTTTTGCAGTCTCCACCAAGGAATCCTACACCACGATCAAACAATGGACTCAGAAATCAGAGTGGGGAGAAAATATCAACTCAAGAAAAAAATACATGCAAGGGAAATAAAAGAAGAGAAGTCTATACCAGTTCAGCTATTAGCCTCGCAATAGTTTTCTTGCTTGGCTCTTGAAGTTCACCAGCAATCAGAAGCTCATCCAATATATAATACGCCTGCCAGGAAAAAAGCATCAATCAATTAAGGAAACTCTCACATCCGAGCATGGAACATGCAATTTGGCATCAAAATGACCACCCAAAAAGTAAAGTAAATATATAAACAACATAAAAAGATTCAAGAAAAAAAGGGCATACCTTATGGAAGTTGAAGATCAAGTCCAGCTCACAAACCTAGCAGAACAATCAAATGAATAAAACATAAGCATCAACCATAAACCGAATACTTTAACACTAAATCACATTTTTTGTCCAGAACCTCAACAAAATGATGAATTATTTCAAGGACCTCCAATTCATTATCATCCTGGTTAATGCACATGCAGAAGTAAAGGCTAGCATACCATAATGGGAACAGTTTATCAGATCAAAGATGATAAAACAATTCCTCACATGGTTTGGTTTATCATGCGACGATGGGCAAATAGTCCTACCCGTAGCCAAACAAGCCTGCATATTCAACGCAATTAATTTTAACCCTAGTCAGCTTTATGCGATGTACACACGAGTCCCTAACTAATCATGGTTAACCCCACCACCCTTATAAAAACATGATTAAGACACCTTAGTTTTACATCACTCTCTTTTCTTTAGACCTTGTCCCATCTTATCTATCTTTATCCGGATACAATGGCCGCAGCTGGTGTCGGGTTCAAATGCTACGTTGGAGGCCTCGCCTTGTTCACCACTGGCAGTAGGCTTTCAGAGGCCTTCAGCACCTTCGGCGAAATCATAGATTATAAGGTCCGTTTGTCGTTCGTCGCAGAGATTCGGATATGACCCGACTCCTCGTAGGAGATCCTAATCTGTGATTGATTGATTGATACTGTTTATGTTACTATTCTCTGTGACTACTATTGTTCTTTTAATGTTACTAACCTCAATTCGGTACGTTCATCTTCATCCCTCTTTTTGTTGGGTCGAGGATCGATCGATTTTTATTATTTCCTTTAAGTAATTTCAGTGTTTGGTACTCATATCTGACATTTGTGTTGTGTTTTTTATTTTATTTTTCCAGATCATTTTGGATCGCGAAACGGACAGATCTCGTGGATTTGGTTTCGTGACTTTCGTCGGCGAGAAGGCGATGAGGGATGCTATCGAGGGGATGAACGGTCAGAACCTTGACGGCAATAATATCACCGTAAAAGAAGCTCAATTGCCTAAGAGCGGCGGCGGCTCTGGATTCGGCTCGGGCGGCGGCTCTAGATACGGCCCGGGTGGCGGACCTGGATTCGGCCTGGTCGGCAGCGATGGAGGATATGGAGGTGGACGTCGTGAAGGATGATCTCGTTACTCCACAGGTGGCGGCAACTCTGATGGAAGCTGGAGGGGTTAGGATTGTTAGGGCCTGTTTGGGCGTTCCGGTTCTAGTTGGAAAAGTGTTGTGGGAAAAGTGTTGTATGGAAAGTATTTCTGAAAAAGTGTCGTGGGAACAAGAAGTTGTTTTATGGTGTTTGGTAAAAATTGTGGTTAAAACTATGGTTGGAATGTAAAATGAACATAAAAGGCATAAAACCCATTTTTAAAACATTAATAAAAATAGAAAAAATGGATTTAAAATTATTTATCTTGAGATGAATATTTTATTGTGATAGTTTTTAATTTATTTTGTTCTATTATATAAAGTAAAAAAATGAAATTAAAATGAAAGAAAAAAAAAAGGAATAAAGTAGGAAACGCAGCTGCACTGGAGCAATTTGCTCCAGCCCGTGCAGCTGGCTTTTGTGCCTGTTTGTGCCTTGATTGGAACTGGGCTTCTTGAGAAGCCCAGTGAGCAATGGTGTTACCAAACACCAATTGCTCCGTTCAAGGTTGGGAAAAGTGCGTTTCAAACCCAACCTTGAATGCCAAAGGGGCACTTAGAATTGTTTTTGGGATTGAGCGTCTGTTAGGGTATTCCGGTGGTGCCGGGGTGGTTTATGTTACTTTGTTTGATTTGGTTTTGTCCTGTTTCTGTATCTTGCAATGTTTCTGTTTCTGTTTTTGATTTGGGATTTGTTTATGTTACGTCTGTTTCTGTTTTTGTTTGAATTGTTTTTGATTGATGATAATCTAAAGTTTGTGTCCGTATTAAAATAAGCTTGTCTTTATATACATTGCAGTATTATTCCCAAATTAATACGCTGGATTTCATAAGGTAAGAGAAGAAAGGAGGAGAGATGGGTATGACAGTCCAAGTTTTATAATTTCTTTAATCTGTTCATAAAAGATTTTTCTTCAGGGATTTTTAACTTGAAAAAAATTCCGACAAAAAACACCCAGAAAGAATCGTTTGGGATTGTGGGGCTAGGGCCGCTAATCTCTTCGTTATATGGATCGTGGCCCGCTGGGGAAAAAGCCACTAAGGTTTAGGATCCATCTAGTTGTGGATGATTGGGCCTTGTGACTGTACGTACGAGGATCCAAGTTTGCAGATGCCGATTCTAATTTTTGCATCACTCTTTTGGATGCTGTAGACATTATTTTGGATTTGATGGCAACAATTATTTTTGGTTTACCGGTTGCGTTGATGGATTCGTGAATAGTTTCAACCAATCGTGTATTTCGGTCGACCGACATTTTGAAAATCTTTGCCCCCACAACTTTTGTCGCTCACTTATAAACCTAATCTTATTGTTTTCTTCCTTAAATTTGAATCTAAGTACAGAATTCAATTCTACCATATAGTCTCAATTTCCTTGACTTGGAGTGTAACAATACTTCAAAATATTACTCTCATCATAAAAAAATACAAAGAAGATATTTAAAAAATACTATCATAAGATAAATGTTGTGAATTATCGAAAAAAAATCATTTTTTTTAATAGAGACTAAATTCTTGAACTTGTTGGCTCGATCAAATCCAAAAACGGATGAAAAATGCCTCTCTTTTTTCAATTTGGTTGGATAGTAAATCAAGTCCCGGAAGAATAACAAAATGAAATTTCCTAGCCCTTAGTTAACATTCGAGTTCGTTTCCGGTTGGTTCCCTGATAATATAAAATGATATTCCAAGTATATTTTATCTTTTCATCATCAACGGGGGTCCAAGGAATGTACTCCCGATACATGACCAACTCTACCAGGTAAGTATGCTACCCTCATAACGTATTAAGGAATCTATCGGTAAGGGGTAAATATCGATAATGGTCAATCGGACCGAGAGCAACACGTGTTCAGGGTGACTCATGAGACAAGACTATAAATACCCTTCATTTTCCTAGTTTAAAGGACGAGCATAAATACACATACAAAAGTTTTGCAAACTAACCATAGATTTTCTTTATCATACATTTTCATTATGAACTCCACTAGGAGATTCTACACCTGTGATCCCATCTGGTGCTTTGCAGGTACTTTAGGAGCGACAAGGTCATCTATCTCAACACGCCAAATTTCAGAATCTCCCCCACCCCGAATCGAGAACTATCAATATTTGACTAATCAGTTTCAATTAAGTTACTCTTCAAAAATCATATACCATGACCTAATCAAATATAAAAAGTAATTTTATTTTTTGAAAAAATAGAAACCTAATTAAAAATATATAAATAAAACGAGCGTTTAAATTAAACTTATTTTTTTAAACGCATGTAGCTTATTTTTTTTAAAATAGTAATATTTGGATTAATAGTTTTCATGTATATTGGTTAAAAGAATAATCATTGCCATACGCATTCTTATTCTTCTTTTGATTGAATTATAATTATAATCTTATAAATTAGGAAGTAATTGTTTTGAAACAAAAATCAATAAAGAGATACTTCTTTATTTATTCAAAATTTATAAGAAATATAATAAAAAAACTAAAAAAATTAAATTGATAATGTAGAAATAAACTATTTATAGTGTGGAAATAGAAACTATATAGTATTGGATTGTTATCAACTGATGTGTTATACCATGGGAAGTCGAGCCATACTCTCAAACTAAAGAAAAG
The DNA here is from genome assembly GCA_963691705.1 of Viola odorata. Classification (NCBI taxonomy): domain Eukaryota; kingdom Viridiplantae; phylum Streptophyta; class Magnoliopsida; order Malpighiales; family Violaceae; genus Viola; species Viola odorata. The sequence continues at coordinate 2,303,300 of OY829544.1, forward strand.
GAGTATTACCACCAAAGAGGGAAGGTTTTGATAAGTTGGGCAAAAAAATATTTGTTGCTCTTTTGGTTTCCGGAATATTCGCCGTATCACTCCTAAACGACAAGTGAACGTGCAACGTGTGTAGAACAAGCCCTGCGTTGGTTGTTTAGGAAATTTCGCCAAAGAAATAGGGACGCAGTGGTAGTTTCAATTGAAGATATTTTGCTTTTGATTAAGAGAGATATTTTCCAAGTGTGTCCCCCAGTAGCACGTTTTTTAGGCCCCACTGACACCCCACCATGCCACCGCGTTGGTTAACCATGGTTTGGTTTATCACGCGTAGACATTTTTCTGATTTGGATATTGCTCAATTCTGAACCAGATCCAGGTTTTATCAATTCCCATTCCGGAATAGAGGAAAGCCGGTGATTGGAGCCATTTCTTTCTTGTGCGTCAATTTGCAGAATTTCTTTGCCTATTCTAGGGTGCAATGATTTAGCTTCGAGATAAAGGTTCTTTTTTCCGGGTTGGTTTGGTTTGGTTACCTTCTCGTTTCAACTTATTTGATGGAAAAAATATATATTTTATTATTTTTATTCTCATTTATTAATTATTTTCATTAAAAAAATTAAATGTAGTTTTTAGATTTATTAATTAATCAATTCACAACTAGCATATCTTAACAATTAATTACTCCCTCCGGTCTTTTTTATTTGACGCCGAAGGGAGTATCACACGGATTAAGGCCGTGTCAGTGTTCAACCGCACGCTGTCTGTGGGCCAAAGGTTGGTGGTGGGCAAGAAACTGTTCAGTGGTCGACTGCACACTTCCCGGCATTTCCTGTTCTCACCGCCCTTACGGAAAGGAGCGGAAGGTCGTCTCAAGTCGGGAGCAGGTGGACCGACGCCATTCCGGCCAGTCACGTGCCGCCAAGCACCGACGATGCCTCGGCCGCTGCTTTCCACTCGCCGGCGCGTGGAAGCGCGCCCTTCCATCGTTGCCGCCGCCGTGACCTGGGTTCTTCTCGCCTTGTCATTTCCGACGAGGATCTATGGTTGCCTTCTTGATTTCTGGTCATTTCCGGCAAGAAAGAGATGAAACAGATCTGAGGAGGAGAGAAGGAGAAGATGGACTGAATGTGTGTCAGAGCCTTTGTTTTCAAGACACCCAAATTTAAAATCCGGCCCAATACTTTTCACCTTTCACTCTTTTGCCCCCGTATGACACGCAGTTTAGTAAGGAATGACATGTTGTTCAAGGGCATTTTTGTCAAAAAAAATATAAATGGGCACAATTATCAAAGGGCGTCAATTAAAAAAGACAAGCATTTTTGAGCGGAAACGTCAAGTATTTCGGGACAGAGGGAGTAATAAACTTGCTAATAGGTCATACATGATACAACTTAGGTACAAGTTTATTTTGTGTTAACACATTCAACGATTATAGGAAAGGGTAATAGTATATAAACTCCTGAACTATACTCGAAAAACAGATGCCTCTCCTGGATTAAAAAAATTCAAATGGAGGTCCCTGAACTAAAGGTCAACGAAATCGGGGTTCCTGCCGTCAGTCAAACTAACTTTCTGTTAGTTGTGACCTTTGACAGCAGGTTGCTAAAAAAAGAAACCTATTGTTCCAGGTTTCAAAATTCTTCTTTGCCTTTTTCATTTTTTATTTTCTTATTCCTTAATTTTAATTTTAAAAATTCAGAAAATAATGTAATTAATTTAAAAAATTCAGAAAATAGTTTAATTAATTTTAAAAAATTTAAAAACAATGTAATTAATATAAATATTCATAAAATAATATAATTAATCTAAAAAATCAGAAAAATTTAATATAATTAATTTTTATTTTTCTCTTATATTATTACCTTTCTTTTCTTTTCTTTTTAATTTACAACACTGATTCTTTAAAGAAATATTTCCAGCCTTAATTTCTTTCTTTCTTTCTTTTTATTTTTTCCTTTCCTTTATTTCTTTTCTTTCTTTTGCTCTCCTGCATTTTCTTTTCTTTTTTCTTTTCTTTCGTTTTCTTTCTTTCAGAATTCTTTCTCAATTCAACGAAGCTCGCCTTCTTCTTCTTCTTCTTCTCTTTCTCTTTCTCTGTACTCTCTCTCATTTCCTTTTTCCGTCCATGTGAAAGAGCAAGGAACACGAAACGACAGGACAGGACAGGACACTCACATCATCTTCTCGAATTTTTGAATTAATAATCTCATTTTTTGGATCTAATATTTTGATTTTGTACTGTTTTTAAAATTTCAATGCGTGGTTTACTTTTTGTTGATTTCTGCAGATTTGGGTTTGTGTTGGTGTCGGCGATGGTGGAGAGCAGATCGAGATGGTCGGGTTTTTGCTGGAATCTTCTCTTTTTGCTGCAGATTTGGGTTTGTGTTGGTGTCGGCGATGGTGGAGAGCAGATCAGGATGGTCGGGTTTTTGCTGCCGGTCGTGTTTTTGCTGCTGATTGGGTGTGTTGCAAGTGGCTTTGTCTGCTCAGATTATGAACCCTGCTATGCCTGTACAATTGCCAAATTTTCCTCAAGCTGCTTCATTTAACATATCTCTCACCAATTTCACAGACCTCCCTTGAGATCTTGTCCAATTAGATCTGGTTGGAGGGTGGGTTTTGATTTCTAATCTCTTTCATCTTTGCACGCGGAAAGCTATATTTTCTAAATTCTTGCCCATGGATGTAATTAGCCCACCAAATATTGATGGTGGATGAGCAGAGGAAGAAGATTGGAGTTTGAGATGAGTGGTGGAAAAAAAAACTCTGGAAATGAAAATGAGGAATATTTCTTTAATTTTGAAAAGCTTGGAAATTATGGAAATGAAAATGGTGATTGTACAAGAAAAAGAAATTCACAAATTCTGGAAATTCCGAATAAAAAAATGTATGGGAAATACAGCCAGCAGAAACATGGTGAAAGATTTAAGCTGCAAAGTAAATCCCCAGTCTGGATTTTTTATGAAGAGAATTGATTTAAGAAAGGAGATTAAAGAGTTATTTTTGAATTTTTAAAATTAATTATATTATTTTTTGAATATCTAAAATTAATTATATTATTTTTCTGAAATTTTAAATTTTTTAAAATTAATTATATTATTTTTCTGAAAGAAAAATAAAAATACTTAGAAACAAATTAAGGAATAAGAAAATAAGAAAGAAATTTTTTAATTTAAAAATTTTTGGAATAAGAAAATGAGGAAGAAAGAAATTTTGGAATTTTTGGAATAAGAAAATAAGAAAGAAAGAAATTTTTAAATTTTAATTTTTTTATAAAAAAAATAAACTTTTGCAGCAGGTAATCCTAACAAAATGTTAAATTTGACTGACGGAAGGGACTCACACTTCATTGACTTTAAGTACAGAGGAGGTGGAATTAAAAATTTATAGTCCAGGAGGTGGAATTAAAAATTTATAGTCCAGGAAATGTGTCTGTTTTTCGCGTTAGTACAGAAGGTCTAAATGCTATTTGACATTTATAGGAAAAAAGAAATGGAAGAAATATATAATTCATTTATAGTTTGGAAAAAAAATATAATAACCCAATTGCGAGTTACTTACACTTGGTAGGATATTTCGAGGCATGATTAGAAGAAACAAGGATAAGTTCGACACACTAAGCAAGGTAGAGCAAACAGTCCTACCCGTAGCCAAACAAGCATGTATATTCAACGCAATTAATTTTAACCCTAGTCAACTTTATGCGCTGTACACACGGGTCCCTAACTAACCATGGTTAACCCATTCACCACTATAAAACCATGATTAAGCCTCCTTAGTTATACATAACTCTTTTCTCTAGACCTACTCCCATCTTATCTATCTTTACCTGGTTACAATGTCCTCTGCCGATGTCGAGTTCAGATGCTTCGTTGGAGGCCTCGCCTGGGCCACCACTGACAGTAGTCTTTCAGAGGCCTTCAGCACCTTCGGCGAAATCCTCGAATCGAAGGTCCGTTTGTCGTCCGTCGCAGAGATTCGGATCTGACCCGACTCCTCATCGGAGATCCTAATCTGTGATTGATTGATTGATACTGTTTCTGTTACTATTCTCTGTGTTACTACTACTGTTCTTTTAATGTTACTAACCTCAATTCGGTACGTTCATCTTCATCCCCTCTTTTTGTTGGGCCGAAGATCGATCGATTTTTATTATTTCCTTTAAGTAATTTCATGGTTTGGTACTCAGATCTGACATTTGTGTTGTGTTTTTGTTTTATTTTTCCAGATCATTAACGATCACGAAACGGGCAGATCTCGTGGATTTGGTTTCGTGACTTTCGGCAGCGAGAAGGCGATGAGGGATGCTATCGAGGGGATGAACGGCCAGAACCTTGACGGCCGTAACATCACCGTAAACGAAGCTCAGTCCCGTAAGAGCGGCGGCGGCGGCGGTGGTGGATACAGCCGGGGCGGCGGCGGTGGAGGATATGGAGGCGGACGTCGTGAAGGAGGCGGTGGAGGATATGGTGGCTCTCGAAGTGGAGGATATGGCAACGGTGGTGGGGGAGGAGGCTATGGAGGCAACGGTGGCGGAGGATATGGAGGGGGACGTGACCGTGGTTATGGCGGAGACGGTGGATCTCGTTACTCCAGGGGTGGCGGCGACTCTGAGGGAAGCTGGAGGAGTTAGGATTGTTAAAATTCTTAGAATTGTTTGTTGGTTTGAGTGTGGACTTTTTACGTCTCTTAGGGTATTCCGGTGGTGGTTTATGTTACTGTGTTTGATTTGGTTCTGTTTCTGGATGTTTTACTCTTTTTGATCGATGATAATCTAAAGTTTGTGTTCGTATTAAATGATTTATATTCGTTTGTATTATCTTTTACCTGTGTTTGATTTGGTTCTGTTTCTGGATGTTGCAATGTTACTCTTTTTGATCGATGATAATCTAAAGTTTGTGTTCGTATTAAATGATTTATATTCGTTTGTATTATCTTTTACCGATTTGGCCATAGTTGTGAATCTTGATACGAGCAGATCCATTTTAAAGTTATCCCGGTATAAAGAACAAATTCTTTTTTTTAACTGATCAATCCCAAATTAATACGCTTCATAAGGTAAAAGAAAGGAGGAGAAATGGGTATGTGACCATACATCATTTTGAGTATCAGTTTTTTAATTTCTTTAATATGGTCAAAGATCCGTTTTCTTCAGGGATTTTAAACTTAAAATAAATTCGTTTGAGATTGTGGCCGCTAATCTCTTTGTTACCCCCATAATTCCAAATGATTCTGGGTGTTTTTAGTCAATTTTTTTTTAAGTTTAAAATCTCTGAAGATAAATCGTTTTTTGAACATATTAAAGAAATTAAAAAACTGGTACTACCAAAAATATAATTTCAAAATGATGTATGGTCCCGTACCCATTTCTCCTCTCACTGGTACTACCAAAAATATAATTTCAAAATGATGTATACTCATATACCATTTCTCCTCCTTTCTTCTCTTACCTTATGAAATCCAGCGTATTAATTTGGGATTGATCAGTTAAAGAAAAGGAAATTTGTTCTTTTTCCCGGGATAACTTTAAAATGGATCTGCTCGTATCAGATTCACAACTATAGCCAAATCGATTCATAAGCAAGAGTAAAAGATAACGCAAACGAATATAAATCATTTAATACGAACACAAATTTTAGATTATCATCGATAAAAAAAAAGTAACAATGCAAGATCCAGAAATATAACCAAATCAAACACAGTAACATAAACCACCACCCGAATAGGATCCATCTAGTTGTGGATGATTGGGCCTTGTGACTGTACGTACGAGGATCCAAGTTTGCAGATGCCGATTCTAATTTTTGCATCACTCTTTCATTTCATCCATTCATATGCTGTAGACATTATTTTGGATTTGATGGCAACAATTATTTTTGGTATACTGGTTGCATTGATGGATTCGTGAATAGTTTCCCCTTGTGTAATCTGGTGTGCCTAGATGGGACACGTTGATCACCGAAATAATTACACGTTTGGTTAACGAAATATATTTTTTCTTCTTTGAATCACTCCCGATGAGTGATACCTAAGAGAGTAATTGAAGAGAGAGTTATTTTTGCGTTCGATTAGCATTTAAGATTCACGAGAATTATTATTCTTACGTTTGTTTTATACTTAAAAATTCTAAAAAAATTACTACTTTATTCGTAAACAATAATAATTATTTAATTATTTTAAATGCAATACTAAAATGAATATTTTAAAGTTATTCTAAAATACAATATAATTTAAAAAGTATATAACTTTTTTCAGAACTCGGGAATCACTTTCCTTACCCCCTAACTAGGGAATTACTTTTTTCCGTTTTGAAAGAAAGTTGAGAGATTAAGCAAAGTTAGACTTAGGGTATCAACCAAACGTAATGAAACTCGAAATTTCAGATTTCCAAATCACTTTTCTCTTTTAGCATAAGTTAATTTTTTTTTTCTTCGCTCAGTCGACCCACATTTCTTTTCCCCTGTCCACCTATTTTGACATCTATAAAAGTGAATTTTGTTATCACAAGGAAAAGAAAAAAATGCCAACACATTACCTCAGGCCAGTTTCAGTAACTGAGCCTACCTTAGGAAAGCCCAAAATCATCTGTAAGAATGGGCCTACCCTCCATAACATACACTGTAAGTGTAAACACATTTTTGTTTTTGTTTTTTTGGGGAAAATAAACACCACTCTTGCATAAAAGTAGTAAAGCACCACTCATTTATAATTTAAGTTAGCTTAAATTGATTGGTCATATCAAAGTTGAAACTATAATTAGCCTATTTACCACTTTGAAGTTATTTATTTTTCTGATATGAATTCTTTCTATCGATCATTCTAACAAAAACATAGTAGTTTCCTCTCTCTCTTTTTTATATAAGAGTTAGAAAACCCTTAAAAAGAACACACGACTGTTATATCATAAGATCAAAATAAAAGATTAGGAGCACTTGATTAACAATATGGAAACCTAGACTAAAATTATAAACAAAATGCGAGAGTTAATCTACAGCAATATTTATTTCTTAATTATGAACACTCTTAATGGATACGATAAATCAAGGAAGTATTTAAACGAATTATAAGTATATGATATGATTGATAAAAAGGGGATTAATATCTTGTTTAATGTTGTGATTAGTAAGGGAAAACGTCATGATGTATCGAATAAACGATGTGTTGGGCAGCAAGCGAGACGAGCAATTTGACTTTGGGCGTTGGCACTGTTGCGAGAAGAACGACAACACAAGATGATCATGAGAGATTCGAGAATCTTTGCCCCACAACTTGTGTCGTTCACTTTTAAACCCAATCTTATTGTTTTCTTCCTTAAATTGGAATCAAAGTACAGAATTCAATTCTACCATATAAAGTCTCAAATTTCCTTGACATGGAGTATAACAATACTTCAAAATATTACTCTCATAATAAAAAAGTACAGAGAAGATATTTAGAAAATACAGTCAAAAGATAAATGGTTGTGAGTTTTCGAAAACTTGAACTTGTTGGCTCAATCAAATCCAAAAACGGATGAAAAATGCCTCGTTTTTCAATTTGGTTGGATAGAAAAATGTTAAGTGATTATCATCAATCAAATTTTCATCTCTTGTTTTGCGTTGCATGGTCCATGCCTGTTATGTAACACACACAACCCACATCATCTATCTTATCCAACCTATACAAACCACAAAAGAATTATCAATCTATGAAAGGCTTGAACAAAATGGAACCCAATTTAACTCTGGCACACATAAAAGAATGCTTATATTATCTGTTGGAGAAATAAAGACCCATCCGAGTGTCTCTTAATGGAATGATACTGTTCGCTTTGGGTCTGAGCCCGTACAGTTTTCACAAAATGCCTCATTTCATTAAGAAGATCCACTCCTCTTATATTTAGTATTTATTTCTCTTTTCTTTCCGATGTGGGACTTTAGTTCGCACACCCCAACAATCTCCCCCTCGAATTAAGTACCACCAAGTCCACCATCTGAGCCCGACAATCTCCCTCTCAAACGAAGCCCTATATAGTCCTCAACAGGACCCAACGACTTCAAGTTCCTCTCGGAGATTCACTGTACTTAAAGTTCAACCTCAAACTGAGTAAGCCCACCAATTTGGCCCATCAACTTGCACGAAGTATGGAATTCACCCATCATACTTCGGGCTCAATCTATTGGCTCACCAATCAACTTGCACAAAGTATGGAAATCACCCATCATACTTCAGGCTCAATCTATTGGCCCATCAGTTTGGAGATTCGTTGTGTGCCGCTACTGAACTAGACCCCATGCACTGGGTTTGGGTCATCATCAACATACTCGTCCCACCAATCCATCGGATCTACGCTACAAGCCCATCGAACCATCAGCTCCGCTACCATTTGTTGGAGAAATAAAAACCCATCCGAGTGTCTCTTAATGGAATGATACTGTCCGCTTTGGGCCTGAGCCCGCACGGCTTTCACAAAATGCCTCATTCCATTAAGAAGATCCACTCCTCTTATATTTAGTCTTTATTTCTCTTTTCTTTCCGACGTGGGATTTTAGTTCGCACACCCCACCCCAACATTATCATCATCTTGGAAAAAGAGAGGAGATTGTTTAGAGTGGTTTGTACAAATCTCAATCACACAATGCGCATTCTTCCTTCTACATGTTCTAATGTCGGCACTACCTAATATTCCTTCCAATTACAAATTACGGAACCAATGAGAATTAATTACCCTCGTTCAAAGATTTCTCGTAAAAATCCGAACAAAGTAAATTACATCAAGAAATTAATTCTTCTTTGAATTCAACAATACTCGAATAAAATATATATTTTCTATTTAGAACATATATTTCCAAAAGTTATGAAATCTAAATCATTTCATGAGCAAAGTTTATGTGATTTAGTTAACCTCTATTTAGGGAGGAAATTAGTTGATGATGTAAAAGGGTAGAAAAGTCATGTTAATTATTTACTAATCTAAACGCATGATTCGTGATTAGTTGAGTTAACACCGCTATTAATTTATAATAAAGTCGTATCTTTTAATCTAAGAGTGATAAAAAGTAAAGAAATTTACTTTAAGAAAGAAAAAATGCTATATATTTTTCACCCAAAATTTCAAAACCAAAACGACATTCACTAGAATGTGGAGCGAGTATTAATAAGATATTCTGGATGGGGAAGTAGCTCTAAAAAAAAATTGGATTAATAGTTTTCATGTATATTGCTTAGAAGAATAATCATTGCCAATCATCGATTCCTATCAAATTGGTCCATTTTTGAGAGACGGTTGAATAATCATAATCATAAAGGTTCTTTTTGTTTTTGTTTTCTTTATTTTATAGGAAAATAAAATAGAAAATTTGCATGAAAGCTAATTATATGGTTGTGGGCTAAGCTGATGAACCTTTCATGAGTTTAGGCCTATAGGTTGGGGCTCAATGCAACCCAACTTGCAGCCTAAATAGACGACACGTCACATCGCATTTACCGACTTCTAATATAATATTAATTTGTCCACCACACTATATAACCAAAACTATACTGATATTTTCATATACTATCCTATTCATCACTACGTAGTACGTACCTACATTTTTCAAAAAAGAAATGAAAACATTTGGTGTGATTTTATGATTTCTTGATCAAATTGGCAGGAAAATAATCTTTCATTTCTATGGTCCTATTCATCTCTACGTACCTACATTTTCCAAGAAAAAGAAAACATATGGTGTGTGATTTTATAATCACTTGATCAATACATCATAAACTTTCTTTTATGGGTAGAGATGAGACTTGAATTCGAAACCTTACATACTCGTTAGTACAGATCATTTATTTCTTGAATCTCAATCTTTAAAGAAAGTTCATTCAAGAAATGAAGAAGGACTGCGGAATCGATCACATTATTGCATTTTCCGGTCGCCCATCTCGAATTAATTATTTAACCGGATATGAATTTTTCAGATATATTATTGTGTGCTGAAAACAAACGTTTGTTCACCTTATCCCGGTAAATTCTATCCAAATTTCACATCTTTTCCCTTTTTTAGAGATACCCAAATAAAGAAATTTAGGAAAAATAAGAGGAAACAGCGAGAAAATTGGGCAATTAATTAAAACCATCAATTGAAAAGAACAAGTGGGGGAAAAATCTGACGGCCATTGGCCAATCTTTGTGACTCCAGCACATCACCACTCATATTTGTTATATTTGGTTCTACTGAATTTGATTTTACTTGAAGCTTACTTTACATCTGATTGGCTTATAAGGTCCATGATCCTGAAAAAAATATCACGAATCTATGATCTTAATTAGTGTTTAATTTAATTTTAATTGTTTCTTAAAATACTATTAGTCACAAGATTACTTTCCCATGCGAGCATTACTGCCAAGCAACTTATGGGTCAAAATTCTGATCACATTCTTCATCTTTTCAGTCTTTTTGGAGCAATTCTGTCTGGCATCGATGAAAGAAGTTTGTATGCATTTTTGAATTTCTGCAGAAAACAAAGACCTGTTTGCTGCTATTGACGAAAGAAGTCTCTTTTGGAGCGATTCTTTCTGACATTCCGGGAGTATACAATAATTACTCGAATTCAAGGGTAAGAAAACAGCAGGATTTTTATTGAGCTCTGATCCAAGAAAATGATTCAGAAAAGATTCCCATGTCCAGAATGGAATAAGAGAAGCCCAAGTACCATAAAGTTTGTAAGCTTCATTTCATGAAAAAGAGGCAAAAATTCAATACAATAAAGTAAACTAAACTTTTTTTTAAAAAGAAATTAAGGTAAGTACCGTAGGTTGACCATACTCCAGTAGATTGGTGAGAGGAACAGAACACCAACATTAATCATTGTACGGAATTCATGCAGCCAGCTAGTTTTTCTTGGAATGTTGTTCAGGACAGTACAGTACACTAAAAAAACAGTCACCTATATGCAATATTTGAGGTAAAAGATCATGGTTTTACACTTGGTGATCTGGAAATTTTGCAGTGGGATATGTACTTTAGTTTCTAATTACCATTTGAAATGTTAATGAAACAGAAAAAAAGAAAAAGGGTTTGTAGGACATTTCTTTCTGGAAATAGAAACTATGGATTTTGTTTTAAGCAACATGTGAAAGTTGCATACTTAGTGGCTAGTGCCACTTGTTTGCAGCAAAAAAGTCATGCTTTACACTGGTGACCTGGAATTTTACAGAGGGATGTGTATTTTGGTTCTAAGTTGTAACCATTTGAAATGATAGAAAAGATTGGTTTAATGACACTGTTCGTACATAAACTTCGACGGATCTGACACTCAATGCCCTCTTTGTACGTTTGTGACACATTAGGTTTTTTATAACATGTGAAAGTTGAATACTTTGGTTCACTTATTTGCTTAAGGTATTAGATTGGACCCTACTTGTTAGCTAGGAAAGAACTCTGGTACAAGAGAAGAATAATAAAACAGGAAAAAGAGTGATCTGCAGAAAAATATCAGCTGATATAAGTAGAACTTACAAAGGAATTTCTTTTCTTTTCTTTCTTTTTTCATTTATTTATTATAAGAAGAAGATAGTCTCATGTCACCTTGCAGGGATTAAGATTTTTTTATCCGATCCGATCAGATAAAATTCAAACCATACACAAACAATTTCTTACTTACAGTATGAATCTGTGATTAAAATTGTTCACTGAAATGTTGTTTTCTGCAATGGAATGCTCATCTGTTGATGTTCTAACTCATAAAACTCACCTAACTGTCCATCAAGTAGTGTTTGGTACCAAACCATACATAGGTAAATTTGTGGCCCAAAGCTAATTTGCTGATATGGGAAGTGTTGTGTGGATTTATAAGCCATTCTAATTTTAGTAAATTACTATTATTATGCATGGTTAGGACATTAAGTAAGTGGATTTTATGTATGATAGATACATCACGATGTGTGTGCTACAAAGACGGAAAATGACCTGAGTTATGCTTATTAATCTGTTAATTAAATACTTGGGGAATATACAGATTCTGTACAAAATACTGTATTTTTTTTTCTTCCCAATATCCATTTTCCAGCTGCATTTTTGTGGTTCCTATGGAGCCAAATCATTAAAAATGCTATTACATTTTGCAAAATTTAAGGCCAGTTTGCATGAACCAACCTCCTTCCTCTCCTTATAAAAGGGCAGGCATTGCCTTTCCCTTTGCACATATCACCACCTAAACTTCAAGCTCTCTTATTAGCCTTCCTAGCTGCATAATTTTCTTTTTCTCCTAAAGACTTATTATAATCAGAAATGGCATCAAGCTCGATGTCGGCTCGAGGCTCCAGTTCCTGGACAGTGAAGCAGAACAAGGCATTCGAGAGGGCATTGGCTGTGTATGATAAGGACACGCCGGACCGATGGTACAATGTTGCGAAAGCAGTTGATGGGAAAACTGCAGAGGAAGTTAAGAGGCACTATGAGCTTCTTGTCCAGGATGTGAAGCATATTGAGTCAGGACATGTCGCCTTTCCTAACTACAAAACTACTGGAAACTCAGGTGATGCAGAAAAGAGGTATCATTATAAGTATTAGAGTTAGAATATTGTTATAGGAAACTGTTTTGAAGCTGGCAACATTATTTTCCTGATAAAACTAGTTAGTGTTCTGTCTCTTCCTATGCCATAGCAGAACAAAAAGGAAATGCTGCCAAATCCTAAATTTACATGGATTCCTCTGATAACCCTTTTTCTTCTGCTGCTTTCCTCTTCTTCAGTGAATTCTTAAAAAGGATACTCTTAAAGACATTTTATTGCCAAGTTTCTTGCTTTTTTTAGCCCATTTTGATCTTTACTTTGAAAAGAGAAATATTTTGCATCTTTAGTCCAAATCCAAATCCTATTTGAAGAGGGGAAAGCTGACTGTTGTTCGTCTTCTTTTTGTGCAAATTACTGATGCAGGATGAGGAACTTGAGGATTTAGTGAGCTGCTTGGACCTGGAGAACAGCTATCTGCAGCAATAAAATAGATACTACTGAGAATCTAGTACTTGGTAGTAAACTAGTAGTACTAGTCCTAGTTCAAGAATCAGAATTTCTGATTCTCTCCTCCTGTCTTTGCAATGATTTCATCATCCTATGCTCTATCCCATCTTTTTTCAAGTGTAATTTCTTCAAAAATGCTTATTAATTGAATAAGATATTGGAATTTTTTAAGGGGTTTTCTTCAGTTAATTTCACAAATTGGGAATTAATATAGTATTAATAGGACCCAAAATTGAGATCTAAAGAGGTAATACTAATTTCCTGAAGTAGAAATGATTAGCTTATTCCTAACAAAGAAACAATTCTCTTGGAGCCAGAGAGTTTGGTTGTTTTCTAATCATCAGCTAATAATTGGCAATAGTGACTGATGATACATACTCATGCAAAACGCAAACTAAAAGCCAACAAAATGCATGGCCATCTACAAATATTTATTTTTTTACTTGCCAATTCGACACCGTTCAAGGAGAATTATGCGTATACGTTCCCATTCTTATTCTCATTTCTTGTCATGTCCACCTCCCCTCACTTCTAATTTGAAGATACTGTAACGTGGATCCTATTCCTGCTCCCTTTCACTTCTTTTATCCTCAAATTCCTGATATATTCTACGACACCCACATCTCAATTCTCAATTTATATTACCAACTATCCATTACGCTCCTGTAAATCTGTAATCACGTTGTTTCCTCATGTTCCTCTTCCCTCCCTATTTCGTAATGTAATAAGGACAAAATTATACTAATGCACCCGTTTGAAGCGAGTAATGACATGAATTGTAGGTTAATTAAGGTATAGATCTATTAATCACATAATTAATAAACTAATTAAAGATAAGATTGCGCGCTCAATATATGCCGCACTTACTGCATTGAGTAACCTAAATAATCTTATAAATTCCCCAATTTGGCATTTTAATTTGTTGTTAGGTTGGTTTGTTGAACAACTTTCTCTCGTTTTACGAGATTATGCATGTGGCATTATGGTGGATGCCCAATAAATAAATAATAATAAAAAGGAAATATTGTAGTTCTAGTTCTAGTTCTGGGCTGAGTTTGGGCCATTTCCGGTCATAGATGGAGCTTGGGCTGCATAGGAGTCTGGCATTCCGGTGAAAGGATTGAGCTTCCAATCCATCGTACAATTATGGACATTAATTAAATATAACAAATGTTTAGTTGTAACCGTTCAGCGGACTGAATCCTAGCCCAATAGTGATATTTATATATAGTTTCGCTCTTAAACTACATTCTGTCCTCGATTAAGATCAAGGATCCATAATAGCTCACCATAAACCAATTATGAATAACCCATAAAGAAGGAAGTGCAAATTTCCCATTCAAACTCAGTCATCGGTAACGAATCCATGTTCATGAAACTAGAATCATGTACCAACTACAAATTACTAAACCATGCCATCATCATTCGAAAATTAAACTAGTAATTAAGAAACTACACCGAGGCCGTGGCTTGAGCTTAAGCAGTCACAGATGTGCTTTGCACTGGCTTGGCATCATTAGCTTCAGCTGCAATAACAGAACTCTTCTTCGATGCCGAAAAGACCTGGAGATGAAAACCCAATTCCTCAAATCAGCAAAAACCAGAATTTTACACAACAATATAATCAAGAGAAGAACACAATTATTGAACCAATTAATTAAGCTTAATTAGTTCACTAATTACCTGATCAATGTAGGAATTAACTTTCTCCATCTTGCCCTTGAGGCAATTCATGTGACCCTCCACAGATTTATGGATGAAATCATCAAAGTGATCCTTCAAATCCTCAAGAAAAGTTGCATTCTCATTCTTCTTCGTCCAACAATCATTCACTTTCACCTGGGCAGCAGCAGGACTTGGTGTTGCTTCTTCTTGAATCAATTTCCCTGCCTCCATCTTATCAATATCTCCTTAGTTACCTGCCAATCACAAATTAATTGCAATTAATCTCTACTGTTAATCACACCACTTAATTACTCTAAAACAAGTAACTGATAAAATCCCTGTTCTACTAATAGTTCTAGCGCACACCCAATCAAGAACTACAAAGAAAAATCAAGAACAACAATGAAAAATTAAAATTTCGTAACAAGATTAGGTGAGTTTAGTCCCAAACGCTAACGCAACAAAAATTGAAATCTTACAATATTAACCCAGGAACACAACACCATTAACCAATAATAGCTAAATAATTAATCTCATTGCTCCATAACACTAAAAGAAAACGCAAAATCAGAGTAAGAGTAACATGCATTCATAATATGCATGCAGACAGTTAATCTAACACAATTTGTGTTGCATAATGCTACTAAATTGCTGGTAATTATGACTAATTAAACTCGAATCAAAGCAGTACATACCTTGATTAGAGACTAACCGAAGAAGCTATCAGGGACAGGAAGAGAGAGGATGAATTTGAGTTTGTGTAAGTTTTGTGTAGGTAGCTGCGGCTAATAACGTGAGGCTTTTTTTTATATGGGCACCAATTTTCTGACTTTGGGAATAAGTCACTCCCTAGCCGGGTGACGTGTCGAGTCCGATTCAAACATGGCGCAAAGGAAAACATAGGAATAGGATCCTTTTCTATTGTCTTGGAGGTCAAGTTGGGTTCTTAACTAAGTTCTATGGATCGGGAAAAGCCCATAATCAATTCTTTTCTTGATGGCCCATCAATATCGTATTGGATTTGTTCAAGCCTCGAGTTGCCGGAAATTGGTCCGGTTAGAGAGTCAGCTCTCTTTTTTTCTTCTTTATGATGCGTGAAAAGTACACTTTTTGGTGAGTAAAGTACACTTTCTAATTTAACATATTCAAATCATGAGACATTGTTCAATGCATGTACTCCCTCTGTTTTTAAAAGAGAATAATGAAGTATTTTAATGTGACGTGGATTATAATATTATTCAAATTTATTTTCAAAAATTGAAACAAATCTTTTTTAATATAATACTGTAGTAACCCTTATCCAATCATTCTTTTTTTAAAATCTTTGAATCCTCCGCACTCTCTCTCTCTTCTGTCCCTCTGTCATCGTTGACCGTCCTCAGCGCTATTTTCTATTTAATCATCTTCCATCTCCACTCTCTCACCTCACTCTCTTCTTTAGAAGATCAACGAAGGAAGAGAGGGAAGGAGAGGAGAGACAAATCCAACAAAAAAACCATTTCTGGCAAACTTTCAAATAAATTAAGAATCAAAAGCCAACATAGCCCAGCTCATTTTCCATTTTGTGTTCATTTAATGTTCGTCCCCCCTTCCATTCACCAATCTCCAACGGCCACCTGTCTTCGTGTTCTTCAATCATTTAATCATCTACGCTGTTCATTTCATTCTTCCTGTAAGTTTTGTTTGTTTGTTGTATCCAACTTTTCTACAACCCACCCACCCATCTTTTCTTGTTCTCTCGAATTGTCGAAAAAATAAATAAATTCTTTCTTGTTTTCGTATCAGATCCGTATCCTCTACGTATATTTATACTCCCCCTCTATTCCTCTGCTCTTTCCCATAAAACCCACCTCCCCAACTTCAAAACGTTCCCCATCTTTATAGGTTTTTGTCATCGATAATGGATTCTTGCCCACCCCCATCTTCTTCTGGTGGTGTCCAGATCCAGCAATCCAGAAGATTACCTGATTTCCTGCAAAGTGTCAATCTTAAATACGTAAAGTTGGGTTACCATTATCTAGTGAGTCATTTATTGACTCTCTGTTTGATCCCTTTAATGGCCGTCATTGTCATTGAAGCGTCTCAATTGAACCCGGATGACATTCACCAGCTATGGCTTCACCTCCAATACAATCTTGTCAGTGTCATTATCTGCTCTGTTTTTCTTGTTTGTGGAGCCACCGTCTATATCATGACCCGACCCAGATCCATTTATCTCGTTGATTATGCTTGTTACAAGGCCCCAGATAATCTCCAAGTCAAATTCACTCAATTCATGGAGCATTCCAGGCTCACTGGTGATTTTGATGAGTCATCATTGGAGTTTCAGCGCAAGATTTTGGAAAGATCGGGTCTTGGTGAAGAAACTTATGCACCCGCGGCGATGCATTTCATTCCACCCAAGCCGTCAATGGCTGCAGCAAGAGAAGAGGCAGAGCAGGTTATGTTTGGTGCATTGGATAATTTGTTTGCTGGTACGAATATCAAGCCTAAGGATATTGGTATTCTTGTTGTGAATTGTAGCTTGTTTAATCCAACACCATCATTATCTGCTATGATTGTTAACAAGTATAAGCTTAGGGGTAACATTAGGAGCTTTAATCTTGGGGGAATGGGGTGTAGTGCTGGGGTTATTGCTATTGATCTTGCTAAGGATATGCTCCAAGTTCATAGGAATACTTATGCTGTTGTTGTGAGCACTGAGAACATCACACAGAATTGGTATTTTGGGAATAAGAAGGCAATGCTGATACCAAATTGTCTGTTCCGAGTTGGAGGTTCTGCGGTTCTGTTGTCGAACAAAGGGAAAGATAGAAGAAGGGCTAAGTACAAGCTTGTTCATGTGGTTAGGACCCATAAAGGGGCTGATGACAAGGCGTTCAAGTGTGTTTACCAAGAGCAGGATGATGCTGGGAAAACTGGAGTTTCTCTATCGAAAGATCTCATGGCGATTGCTGGTGGAGCTCTTAAGACTAATATCACGACATTGGGTCCTCTGGTTCTTCCGATAAGTGAGCAGCTTCTGTTCTTTTCAACTTTAGTCGCTAAGAAGCTATTGAATGCCAGAGTGAAGCCTTATATCCCAGATTTTAAGCTTGCATTTGAACATTTCTGCATTCATGCTGGAGGGAGAGCTGTGATCGATGAGCTTGAAAAGAACTTGCAGCTACTTCCCTCACATGTTGAGGCATCCAGGATGACTCTGCATCGATTTGGCAACACTTCTTCGAGCTCAATTTGGTATGAACTGGCTTACACCGAGTCAAAGGGCAGGATGCGAAAAGGCAACCGTGTATGGCAGATTGCTTTTGGCAGTGGTTTCAAGTGTAACAGTGCAGTATGGCAGGCTTTAAGGCATGTTAAGCCCTCCACTAGTAATCCATGGGAAGACTGCATTCACAGGTATCCTGTGGAGATAACCATGTAGCTCGCCGATAATTTGGTTAGAGAATCTTAATTCAGTACATGGTTTACTAGATGAGCTAGTCAGTTATTCCTGTATTTTTTTCCTTTCTAAAATGAATGTTAACCTGTTAGGTTGCTTGGCCAGTTACGTGTATTATGTAATTTGGTCTTGATGTCCATCTCTCCCGTCTTTTTTGCTAGAGCGGGTGTGGGTGATACAGTGCTGTACTTCTATTCTTGTACTGTAATATCATGATAGTTTTTTCATGCTGAACACAATTGAATCGGTGTGGTTTTCAAATTCGTTGAAATTCATAAGTCTTTGTTATGAAATTTGTAATTCAATGCGATATCGCATTCAATCTTTAAACTTGAGCATGTGCGGAAAGGAACTTGTTTGGAGCCATGAGGAAATTTCTGGGAGTTGTTTACCAGTTACCACCAGAATGAGCATGACACTTTTGTTTCTACATAAATAAGTTATGAATTGCAATCAGTAATCTCTTTCCTGCAGTGTTATCTTAACTTTTTCCTGCTTATGAATATGGCAGCGCAAATCTTGATCTTCACGAACGGACAACAGTTTGTGTTCTGAAGTCTGAACTTTCCTTGAAATTTCTCAGGATTGATGTTCTTGCTGTCATTTTCCATAACTTGGGTCATTTTCCAAGGAATAGGAAATCATTTGCATGCGTATATGCCAATCTCTTCTGTTGATTCCTGCATCTGCTGTTCCTGCCATTGTTTGTTTTTATACCGGTTAACAGATATAGTCCTAATTAGGTCATCTTTCACATACTATGTACATTTTGAGCTACAAGTCCATAACTTTCTAACCTGGTTTATATGCTTCTTTCATTTTTTTCCCACTAGTGGAATATATTCTCTAGCCAACTTTACTTTATTATTCTATTCTAGTGCATCACTCTACAAGGACACTTTTGTAATCTCGTGTTTGTTCATGCATCTTTTGAGTCATATTCACTTTCTCGTTGATAATTTACCCAAAAATAGCAAGATAAATTTGCTGCATCTTGAGTAAATCAATGGAATGCTCAAATAAATAAATAAAAGAGAGTAAATCAATGGATTTATCTTTTGTTAACTCATTTCGTTAATGACTAATTTTATTTTCACCGAGTTTGTTCACAAAAAAATGGGATACTTTCGACGGAGGAGTTCTTCATACTTAAATATCGAACCAACCTTGTGGTTCAAAACGTAAAACATCAAATTTTAGTATGTTTGGAATTTAAAGTTGATTGCTAGGAAGATTTAAATACCTTATTCATAACCATACTCATGAGAATTTTTTTTTTTTTGGTGGAGTCTAACTCATGAGTACTCCCTCCGTCTTTTAAATGTTGACGTTTACTGTTCATGCACGCATATCGAGGAAGCCAGATGACGCACTATTTGACCTCAAAAAATTCCGTACTTTTTTTCTAACGAGAAAAAATTCGGAATTTTTTGAGGTCAAATGGTGCGTCATCCGACCTTCTCGATATGCGTGCACAAATAGTAAGAGTCAAACATTAAAGGACAGAGGGAGTATTATATCTATATCGTAATTTTTATTAAAAAAAACTTATGATTAAGGAGAGAAACGAGCGCTTTAGTATTTTGGGCCTTGTTGGCAAGAAGAAAAGTTGCTAAGTATCAGTCGTATTATTTGCTGGCCCATTTTAGGCCCATTACGTTCTCATTAGATAAATTCTCTAGCCCAATCATAGATAACTGCGTTTAGCTTTCAGAAAAACTTGCAAAAGAGGCCTGCAAGCTTTCAGCTAGTTGTTACAATCCTCTGGCCCAATCTAATAAGATATGGGTAGTGTACGAGGTGCCCATACCTCTGCCAGTAAAAAAGAACCAGCGAAGCTACTTTTGTACGTTTCAGAACACATAACTGATACGCCCTCCGCGAGAAATAAACATCGTTTTAAAATTTGCTTCTATTGTTCATTTTATTTGTATTTTTAATGTTAAACCTATTGAATATTGGGATGCGAGAAAAACATTTATTTCCCTCGGAAGGAGTATGATTCAACTATATATATTTCTAGCTAGAACAACAAGTGTATGTAAAGTTATTTCATAATTTGGCAGAAAATTGATGTATAATTTACTCGCAAAAGAATGTTTATCAATTATTTTTTTCTCAAATTTGTTACATTTAATTTTTGAATTTTTTTGAATTTTTGAATTTTTTAAAATGTTAAAATGGTAACTTTAAGATAAAATTTATATTGAAAAATGTTCCAGTTCCTTCCACTTTTTCAGGCAAGAACAGGCAAATTAATTAGTTGAGACAGAGTGTTTGGAATTTATAGAAAACTGCCAATCACGTTTCCCAATGACCACCTATCTAACGGTAGTATTTTATTTTCATATTTTCTCTCTTATAAAAAATTAACAATTCTTTATTCTTTAAAAACAACTCTTCTACATTTAGCTAGTATACAATAATAATGTGGTATTATTCCCATAATTTTAATCTATGAATTTATTTAACTACCCCTATTTAAGTATTAAAATTTATATCATAAAATATAATATTAATGTAGTAATTTTTCAGACCAAAATGTATATGAGTAATAATTTAGAGTGTGAGAATAATGTTACCCACCATAATTTATCTATAAAAAAATATACATTAATTTATACCATGCACCGATTTCAGTGACATTAGACTATCCACAATGGTTCCTTATTCAACACCCTACTTTTTATTTTTTAACACTTCACATTATCTTCTCTTTCTTCCACCTAATAATTCAACACCCATTCAACTTTTACACTCTACAATGGTTTTGTTTAATAAAATTCAACACCCTACCCCCACTACTTTTATTTCATATTCTTATTTTCTTTTATGTTTTTATTTTTGTGATTATATATTAATAATAATTATCGATTGAAATTAAATTAAAATAATTAAGACTTAAATAATTTATAAACAGATGACGGCATGACGAAATTTGGTGCAAAACCATAATTTGGTATATTAATAGAATTTTGGGTGTTAAAAGGGTTATTGTTGGGATCTATTTCACTAAAAAAGATGTTTAAAGCTATAAACAAGGGTTTATTGGAGGCTAATAGAAAAATTATAGTAAAAAAAGGCGCTTTTTTTTCAGTGTCCAAATCAAATGAAACAATGCTCTATTTATAGAGTATAAAAAATGATGAATTTTGGTATAAAAAAAATTAATTTACTATGAAATAATTGACCCCAAATAATTAGGATGAGATAAAAATCTAAAAATCACAGCAGCCAATAAGATTGCGACATATCGCGCTGGTGGTCCCTCTCTTCCTTATTCAACATGTTGAATAATATATTCAACATGTTGAATAATATATTCAACACCAATTAATCCAAATGGATTCAACGCCCTCATTAAATCAATTCAACTACTTGATTTTTTTTTAACTACCCCAAACTATTCTTACTAGTAATTTCTTATCAACAACACAACCTACCGGAATAATATTCAATAATGCTAAATCTCTAAACTTATATTTTACACTATTTTTACTATCGTGGTCCAAACAGTTCACATTCTTTCGCATTTTAAAGTGTGTTATGACGCACTCAGACTCCAATAATACAAAGTCTACACGAGCTAACAAGCCAAGTGAATTATATAAATGAATTGTATTTATGCAGGTGACTAAAAGAAAAGATTGCAAGTTAGATACTACCAATACCGATGGCAAACATTTTGTCAACTTACTTATCTATGTTGCAAGGTCTACTAAAGATGATAGGGATGAGCCCTGTCTCCGTAGAAGTCGAGCCAGGCACTGTCATGCACTTCTGGGCCCCAACCAAGTCCGTTCGCAAAGCAGCTGTGGTGTTTCTTCACGGCTTTGCGCTAAATGGGATCCTAACTTGGCAATTTCAGGTCCTAGCCTTGGCCAAAGAGTATGCAGTTTATGTCCCTGATTTCCTCTTCTTTGGAAACTCGGTTACCGATAAATCCGGGCGGTCCACTGGTTTCCAAGCCGAGTGTGTAGCTATGGGTCTAAGGAAGTTGGGCGTCGAGAAGTGCGTTTTGGTTGGGTTTAGCTATGGAGGGATGGTTGGGTTCAAGATGGCCGAGATGTACCCCGAGTTGGTCGAGTCCATGGTCATACATTGCTCGGTTATGGCTTTGACTGAGTCCATAAGTCGGGTTAGCCTAGACATAATCAGGTGCTCTTCTTGGGCAGAGTTTTTGCTTCCTGATAATATACAAGGCGTGAAGAAACTGTTGGCAACCGGAAGCTACAAATTACCCTGGATGCCTAATTTTTTCTATAAACATGCATTGGAGGTAATTTAATTTTGTGCATTATGTGTATTAATTGATTCTGCTTTCAACATGCCTTTCTTAGTCTCAAATATACTTTCATTTTAGACAAACTAATTTCGTTTGAACATTTTCAAAAACGTTTAACATTATGTATAATTTTATCAGGTAATGTTCGACTACAGGAAGGAGAGAGCTGAACTTTTGGATGCATTGGTGGTGAAGGATAGAGACTTCAACTGTCCTAATTACTCACAGGTCAGGACTTAATTAGGAGATGAATTCTGAAAAAATAAATAAATATTCCTATTTCTTACAAAAAAAATTATTCATTTATTACATTAATAGCTAGAAATTAACTTCACTGACTATTTTGAGTGTCAATTTCTTCTTTGATGTACCAAAAAAAACATAATCTTTGTGTTTTTTTAATGTTAAAACTACAAGTGAACTTATGATCATGAGTTTAATGTTAAAGATAAATGAAATCTTTCCCTTTCACTGCTGACAGTGACAGTAACAAGTAGTCAAATAGGAAATACTTTTGTTTCTTTTACCTGCATTCAAAAATTGTCTCGAAGGAGGAAAAAGAAAATGATGGTCGTCAGGTTTTGATTTTTTGTTTTGTTTTTGTGCAGAAGATCTATCTCTTGTGCGGGGGAAACGACGTAATATTCAGCATGGAACTTGCTCGAAACTTGCAAGAGTAAGTTCAAATTAAACATCTGGTTCTTTTTTTTGCCTTTCGCAAATTTCACTATGTAAATAGTAATAATTAAAACTAGAAAAAATGTAACTAATTGCAGGCTCCTCGGAGGCAGAGCAACGCTGCATTGCATTGAGAAGGCAGGCCATCTAGCTCAGGTTGAACGACCTTTCGTCTACAATAGTTATCTCAAGAGAATTCTTGCCTCTTTATAACGAGAAATTATTCACTATTTTTGGCGCACCAAAACCGTATCGCCATAAAATTGTAGGGAGCGTAACTTCTTTTTTTAGTTGGAGTGTTAATTTACAGTATTGTTCTGAGAGTTGATTTTTATGTGTGTTTTCTTTTAAATCTTTTAGAATTTCAGGCATGGAGATAAACTCATTCAATCACTGTTAGGTAATAGAAGGAGATAACTCTTTAGCATTATTTTAATAAAGTGTAAAATGTGAGTTTAAGATAAAAGGTTAATTTACGTGCGCAATCAAATTCCTCAGAATCCATCATCACCTACATATATATCCCAAAAAACAAAACCCATTTCGCATATGATTCAGATAGCATGAAAGGAATGCTGATTCGTTCAGATGATAACAAAAAAAGGAAAAGAAACAGAAGAATGGACAAACCAGAGAGCACTGATTAATTCCTCGCTCTTCCACCGTTCAGAAGAAGAATGGTGTAAGAGAGTAACAAACAGAAGGGAAGATGAAACGGAAAAAGTATTGCCCGGCGAGAGTCGAACCATGTTGTCGAAGGAGAGAAGCTGAAAAGTGGGATAGAGTCGGAGAAGAGAGAGGAGGAGGAAGCTGCAGTAGATAAAAAGGGTAAAGGAGTGCGACGCCGCGAGAACGAGAAAGCAGCAACAAGGTTGTTAAACTCAACTGGTCCAATCGAGAAATCTGGTGATCGGTTACCAGGGTTTGAAAATTCTAAAAACTCCTACTTTCCGGTTTGTTTAAGAAATTTGTCAATCTGGTTGGTTGAAGTGATGAACCAGTCAACCCAGTCCGAGTAAACTCGGGTTGATTGTAAATAAAATGATTTTGAAAAAATATTAAATATGAGATTCGAACTAATATTTAGTACTATTTACGGGTGTACAGGGGCCGGTTCGGTCCGATTTTTGGACTGAAACCAAATCAAATAAAAAATTTACGGTTATATTAGGATAAAACCTAATCTGAATCAGTTTAGTTTGATCGGGACGGTTCTAGTTCTACCCCATTTAAGGTTTTTTTTTTAAAAAGTAAAATGGTATTTGAAATTTTAATTAAGCCATCCATAGGGATTATGGGCTAGCTACTAAGATTAAGATGGATTATTTAATTAAAATGGCTTCAATTGATTTGCACCAAACAAGTCGGATGTACCCGTCACAAAGTCTTATCATGCCAATTATATGATATAAAAAACTATATATTATATATTGATGTCAATTCCAGAGATTATAGAAAATCTGGTGATGTAATGCACACATTCCACCAAATGACTAAAATATTTTAATAAGTGGTTTACACATACCCGAGGAACATCAGCAATATCTTCCGCAACCTTACATGCATCAGCAATATCTTCCGCAACCATATGAACCAAACCTTACATGCATCAGCAATATCTTCCGCAACAAATGCAATCCTTGATGAAAATGAGTTATATATAATATTGTAATTATAATTAATTAATTTATTATTATTATTATTATTATTATTATTATTATTATTATTATTATTATTATTATTATTATTATTATCATCGTCGTCGTCGTTGTTATTTTAAGAAATCCATAACCTAACAAAAAACTTAAGTCCAAGCGGAGATTATAGTATATACAAAAAAAAAACACCTGGAAATATTAGTAGTTATGGATTGGTTCATAACCTAAAACGTTTTACGTTTTATGGATTGGTTCATCTATCCATGATTCAACTCATCCACAATGACTACAGTTTACAGTTACCTAATAAAAAAAATATATCCTTTTAACATAGTACATCACTCTGAAATATGCGGTAATAAAAATTCAACCAAACTAAGAGTACATAAAATTAAATAAGTTGATACGAAATAAATATTTTAATAAGTGGTTTACACATACCCGAGGAACATCCCATATGAATACATACCAAACTAAGAGTACATAAAATTAAATAAGTTGATACGAAATAAATATTTAACGAGTTCCCGCATTATAGTTGTTCCGAGAAATCGGAAAAAAATATATAGCAAACTATATAATATCAAATTGACAAATTTATTACCTAAAGGAGAAAGAAAATTAAATAAGAACTTGACTAATTTTAAAAGGGAAAAAAAACTTTTAGTTAAGTTTAAAAGGAAAAAAAAAGAAAAAGGAATTTTTTAATTAAAGTTTCAAAGGAAAAAAGAAAAAGAAAAAAGAACGTAGGAGTCAAGGGTATTTAAACCTCTCCCATTAGGATGAGAGTTATTCACTAAATCAAATATAAACTTTGATATTATAATACATAAACCAGTTTTTAGATTTAGAGAACCAGATCAAACTGGAATTTTTCGGTTTTGTCCGGTTTCTTCTTGATGGTTAAAAAAAAACCTGTAGTTTTTATTAATTGATTTTAATTGATTGGAAGGAGGATAGGAGTGGGGTTGGTGACTCGTTGCCGTGAAAGAAGAAAGAGATGAAGAAGAAGAGAGAGAAAAAAGAAAGAAAGAAAAGAAAAAGAAAAAATAATTTAATTAACATTTGTTGACGTGGCATGCCACCTGTTGATGGCGTGTCATGCCACATTAGCAATTAACGG
This sequence comes from Viola odorata, assembly GCA_963691705.1. NCBI lineage: Eukaryota > Viridiplantae > Streptophyta > Magnoliopsida > Malpighiales > Violaceae > Viola > Viola odorata. Next base: position 2,329,130 of record OY829544.1, read on the forward strand.
TGGAGGACGGATGACGTCAATGACGAGTGCCAAATGTGTCATATCTTTTAAGTGGAGGTGCTTTTTAAACCGTTTGACCAAAGAAGGTGCTAAATGAGTCAGTAAATACAAGTGTAGGTGCCAAAAAATGACTTTTCTCCTTATTTTTGTACACTCTTAGTATTATTTTGGTTAACAAAACCTTAAACACTTAACCAATACTATATCTACAATATTAAATGATAATATATAAGATAAATCGTTCATTTATATATTTTTAAAATTAACATTATGCAAATATTTAATTTAAATCATGGGTTAATCTGGTTGCATGCGAAGTGACTTGACTCTGTGGTTAAAAAAGGTCAACGATGTACATCTATTTCTGTTCATCAAAATATTATAATAATGTAATCAAAATATTAATCATTCTTTATAAATAAACAAAAAATCTGTCTATTTTTGAAACACTTTGGTCCCTCATGAAAAGTCAACATAGTTACATAGATGTGTTCAATTAGAGAGATTTTTTATTTTCATCCCTTTAGCTTCTTCATGTTCTGTCCTTGCGTCAGCCGACTAATGGACGACGAGCAGCACTTGGATTGTGGAATGCCAGTCTGGCATTTAAAATTAGTACAATGTTGAATACTGTGTATTTTTTTTGGTGACTATCCCCTGTATAAATGCTCCAAACCATGACCAATTTCAATCAACATTTTCAAATCTTACGTGTAAGAGCAAGGATTTCTGAAGATCAGAAAAAATAAAAAAGGAAAACATATAAGGATCCATATCCCAACGAAAGAAGTAAATGGCGAACGTTTTGTCAATTTACTCAGCAATGTTGCGATGTCTAATGAAGATGAAAGGGATGAGCCCTGTCTCCATAGAGATCGACCCAGGCACGGTCATGCACTTTTGGGCCCCAACGGAGTCGATCCACGAAAAGCCCAACCACCCGAACAACCGCAAACCGACTGTGGTTTTTCTTCATGGTTTTGCACTAAATGGGATCCTAACTTGGCAATTTCAGGTCCTAGCCTTGGCCAAAGACTATGCAATTTTTGTCCCAGATTTCCTCTTCTTTGGCGACTCAGTCACCGACAAAACCGAGCGGTCACCGAGTTTTCAAGCCGAGTGCGTAGCTAAAGGCCTAAGGAAGCTGGGTGTCGAGAAGTGTACTTTGGTTGGGCTGAGCTATGGTGGGATGGTTGGGTTCAAGATGGCGGAGATGTATCCTGAATTGGTTGAGTCCATGGTCATAACTTGCTCAGTTATGGCTTTGACCGAGTCCGTTTCTCGGGCTGGGCTGGACAGGATTGGGTTCGCATCTTGGGCTGACTATTTGATTCCCGAGACTGTACAAGGTTTGAAGACGATGTTAGAAATTGCCACCAACAAGTTACCATGGATGCCGAATTTTGTCTACAAACAAATCTTGGAGGTAACATATAACACTCTTAAATCTTGATTAATCCATTAGTTCAACCTCAGTAAATCTTATTTGTATCCGGTCAGTCTAATAAATGTCTCTTTACTTCAGAAGAAAAAAGAAGGATTAATATTGTCCGTAACAGAGGTGGATCCACAATATTATGAATGTGAGAGGATAGGGGATTGATTTTTTGACTATTTGTACGTCATATTTGTTGTTAGGGCATGTTCGACAACAGGAAGGAGAGAGCTGAACTTTTGGATGCTCTGATCGTAAAGGACAAGGAGTTCAGTTGTTCTTGTTTCGCACAGGTTAGAAGACGATTTGCAATTGTTACTATAAAGAATTATTAAATTCATATTTTTCACTCCAACTTTTTTTTTCCTTCCACTTTTTACTTCATTTGAGGATCTGTTCCACAATGCTGAAACAGAAACCACACTATAAAGTTTGTGTGGAAAACTCTTATCATTTTCTTGTCGATATAACATATTATATTTGCTGCATCATTCTTATATATTGGTTTTGAATCAGTTTTTGATAGGAATTATTATGTATTTTTTGCGCATATTGCAACTTAAAAAACTCGAATTCAACTAATCATAAGTAATATATTTGTGATTACCGTCTAATAATCTCTCCTCTATCAGACATTTAACAGCAAATTTTAGAGATGTAAGCATCAAGAATTACGTTATTGGCGTAAGAAAATAGTCCACAAAAAATTGACTCATCACTCTAAATGAATTATATTTCATTTAATAATTTAATATAGGAAAGATAAACCTCAATTAATTACCACGTGTTAATTTTTTATATGAAGAGGTAGATACCTCCTGGTGTATTTAAAATTTTTCCGTTATCGGTCGGTAAAAGAAAAGATCTATAAAAAGAAGTTTTTTTATTTTTTTATATATAGTGGAAGGTGATATACGAACTCGAACTCAAACTCAAAACTTTACTATGTTTAAACAAATCCCACTAGATTCGTGTAAATTTTTGTTTTATTTTCTCTTTTTATGGAATTTTTGTTCATGTTCTGATGTAAATTTTTGTTCCTGGGTTTGCAGAAGATCCATCTTTTATGGGGCCAAAACGACATAATATTTAACATGGGAGTTGCTCAGGACTTGAAAGAGTATGTCTAATCAATAAGTAAAATATTAATTAAATATTTAATTTTTCTTTTTTTAATTTAATGAGTATGATTAATTAAGACTTGCTTATATAAAAAAATTAAGACTTGAAATTGGAACCGTATCTAATTTTGCAGGCTAATAGGAGACGGAGCAACATTGTGTTCCATTGAGAAGGCAGGTCACTTGGGTCCGACGGAACGCCCTGTCGTTTACAACAATCATCTTAAAAGAATTTTGGCTTCTTTGTACGGTCAAAAATAGGAAAAATAGAATTCATTCTTGTATCATTATATTACGCAATATCTTTTAATATAAATTACAACTATAGACTCAAAATCCCCTTGTCTATCTTTTATGGTAGGAGATTAATTTTTCTAGAAGTATCGAACTTTAAGGGTCATTTTCCAACGATTATTTTCTCTTTATGCACCAAATTTAAATTCAAGATTAAGTGCAAGGCAATGGTAATAAATCTTTGTCTAATTAAAACTACATAGGCTATTAGGCGTTACGTACAATGTTGAATATTATTTTACCAGTACCTACATAATATATGAACAATTTTATTCATCTTGCAACACATAGTCAGCATTCGGTTGGCTATTCATTGAATTAGTACGTGTGGAGTAACTCCATCTATACGTATGCAGCTGGAGTAGTCAAAATTAGTTGCGGTGGATAAGGACCTCTCTCTGATTTTTTGACTATTTGTTGTTAGGGCACGTTCGACAACAGGAAGGAGAGAGATGCTCTGATCGTAAAGGACAGGGACTTCAACGTCCCTTGTTACCCACGGGTTAGAGGGCGATTTGAAATTTTCATGAATAAATTCATATTTTTTTAACCCCACGTTTTACATAAGTTGAGGATCTCTCCAACTAATTAGTCCAAATTAAAAATCTGGTGGTTAAATGAGATTTTTGTGATAGTTTGGCTACATTTTCTTTTTCTCATGAAAAAAATATCGCTTCTCATGCTCTTTCTACTTTATGGGCTTCAGAAAGAAGACCGTTAAGTAATTCGTTCAACACATTAAATGTCAATTATCGACTATTCTAAATTCGAACAAAGCACAACTCTTTTTTTTTTATCATAAATATACTCATAGAATTATCGCAAATATGGAAATTTGATTTTACAGAAGACGGTAGGATTTGCAATTAAGATGGGGTGAGATACAAAGTTTATGGTCATGTGGTGCGAGAAGGTCATGCGCCCACTGGTGTCTCAAACATAAATGTGCAGAAGATAACTTCACTCCAACTTTAGAAACTTCAAGAACCTGAACAAAGAGCTTGATGGGTCACTCCCATTTGCCATCTGGTGGGTGATAATTGATAAATAGTTTTTGGTTGGTGGCCTATCATTAGTTAAGAGACAAAAATATACATCTAAGAATCAAGCATGTAGTTTAATAATTATTTGCTGGCAGTTAAATATTAACAGATAACTCGAATTCCAGTTTAGCGCTTGTTTGTTGCCATGGCACTATTAGCAATTGGTTGAATGACATAAAACAACCCTAGACTTTAAAAAATTAATTAATCGCAACTCTGAAGTTATTTTTTGTTTAATTACAACCCTGAACTAGCGACTTAATGCTAAATTCCACCCCTGCCGTGACGGAATACTGACGTGGCAGCGACGATGCCCATTATGTGCCAAATGTAGGGCCACGTGGTTGCCACGTCGACTATCCACATATGTAGATGTCCACGTCACCATGCCACGTGGGTTAGGAAGGCTAGTGTGGAGTGGGTCCAACCGCCACGCGGCATGGTGATGCGGACATCTGCATATGTGGATAGCCAACGTGGCAGCCACGTGGTTGTGCACTTGGCACATAATGGGCATCGTCGCTGCCACGTTAGTATTCCGTCACGGCAGAGGTGGAATTTAGCATTAAGTCGCTAGTTCAGGGTTGTAATTAAACAAAAAATAACTTTAAGGTTGCGATTAATTAATTTTTTAAAGTCGAAGGTTGTTTTATGTCATTCAGCCATTAGCAATTCGAATTTTGGAAAGAGGACAACTGCATGGAAAATTAATGTTGGGGTATGAAATTGTTACCTATTTTTCACTGCATTTGTTGTAAGTAGAAGAAGTTGGATGGAGCTTGTTGTAATTAGGAACAGGAACGTGACCAGACTCGATGTGTTGAACATCTTGGACAAGGATTTCATAATGTCGTTTGACTTGCTCAGCTGATTTCACGCCAACCATCTTGGCAATGTTCTGCCACCTGTCTGGTGTCTCCTTATCGTACAAAGCTAGACCTTTTTCGAACAGCTTGTTCTCTCTTGATGTCCAGCTAGAAGAAGATGAGCTGGTTCTTGAAGATTGAGAGCTTGAAGACATAATTACTGCTAATTGGGGTTTTAATTAAGTTTTTATAATAAGATTAAGGAGAGGGATGGATAGATTTGGTTGGTAAGTGATGTGGTACTTATAGTTGGGCAGAGCAGGGGAAGGTTGGATTTGAAGCCAGTTGTGAAGATGTGTGGTGCCACTGCCAAAATCCAACAATGGCAGAAAAAAGTATTGACTTTTTCTTTCCTTATTGGATCTGGACAGGTTGCAAACAGGAAAAAGGCAATGGAATCAAATTTCAAAAGAAAAGGTTCCCAGCAAAATTGATTATATTCTCTTTTTCTTCTTTTTTTACACTTTATTCATATAAATGGTAGTATTTATTATTAGTGGAGTTAAAAATAAAATTTAGACCCACTGATTTATCACTAAATAGTAGATTCTATTAAGTACAAGATAAGGTATGATATGATGTTGTGAGAGTAAGCGGTAATCACTGGGGAAGTAGACTGAATCACCAATCTTGTGACAAAGGAGATAGGGTATAGTTTACCGGCAAGCATGAAGAGGAACTCTGGATTTATTCGAGATTAAGATCTTTGGAATTGGAGTTTGGGATTCTATTGCAGAGACTGCCTCAGGTTAACTGGTGACCGTGTGCCATCACATGTGTAGTTGGGGAAAATTGTCTTGTTGCTCAAAGCATCCATTGATAGAGTCAAGAGTCAAGGGCGTGGATCTGGTTTTCTTCTAGTTGGATAAGAGGGTGTAGATTTTGTGTCAGTTTGATTGGTGATCGATCGGTGGTGATAATGGGGCGAATTCGATAAATGAAACCTTTAAACGCTAATTGATTGTGTTCAAGGGGTTAAGCTCATTTGATAGATTACAAACAAGCGGCCTAAAGTCAGGAAGAAATATAATAAGATAGAAACCCAGTTGAGTTCAATACAATAGCTTTTGGTCCTAAAGTGTCCCTTCTATTAAGATTAATCTCGATTTAATCTTTTTCAAAAACGGTTAGGTTTCAACAAAAAAAATTAACCGATAATTCTCGAAATTCAAACTCGGCCCAATACAATAGTGAGATACTATTATTTCTTGTAAATTTTTTATTTTGTTGTCTTAATAATTTATTAATATTAAATCTTTTATAAAATTAATTTTTCTTTTGGAACACAAGAATGTCCTTGCTCCTACCTCATTGGAGTAAAGAAAAAAAAAAGATGCTATTATGGATTTGGATTTTGGAGCGGTCCTTAATAAAATCGTATGTTGAAGAGTATTTCACGCAATAACGGTCTAATAAGGTTGGTGGTCCTTGTAGTCAACTTGGGAGGTATCTTTGAAAGGAATTTTCTAAAAAATCCATGTTACATAATGTATCACTTTTACGAACACAACTATTTCTGTTTATACCAAATGACGTTATTAAAGTATAAAATATTATACGTAAAAGTTAAATTAACGATTTTCTACTTAAAACGTGAAAGTATTCGATACAATAATATATTTTTTTAAGGAGTAGATATACTAGTGTGAAAAAGCAAGTTACATCCAAAAGTTCGGAACGAGTGAAATCAAGCATATATGCTTTGATTGAAACATTTTTTTTTCCTTTTCTGATCGGAACTTTGATTGACACATCGTGAGTATATATATTTACTAGCAATTTGATGTGTGTTTACAGTTTAAACAAAATAGAAAAATCGGGAATCCTGGAAGGAAAACGTTTGGGCTTTCGACTTGATATATTTGTTTCTGCCATCCATTTCTTGATGGGCTTGCTCTCTTCGTTTTATTCTTTTATAATATGGATGCCGGCCTTGCGTTTGGGCTCTAAGTTATTAACAAATGAAGTGGGCTAAGGCTGATAATTCATTAACATCTAGTAGGCCTGGATCCATGCCAACACCGGTCAAGCATTTTCGTCCACCATATTGGGCTTTAGAAAATAGGCCCATGAGGAAGCTAATCGGGTCGACGCCGCTTCGCTGGTATTTTGTTACTACTATTTCTTTCCCATGGCATGGCTAAATTTTATACTGTATTTTAACTTCAAATTTTTGATGATCACTGAAAATAACTGAAAATAAAATAAAAATACAGCTGGGTCTCTGAAGTTGAAATTGACTTTGCTTACACTCTAGCAAGCACCATCAATATCTTGAAGGATTTTGATGATCCCTCCCCACCATCTTTCTTTACAGTTGTAGGAATTGTAGGATCCCACAAAACTTAAATTGCCCAATCCATACTAAACCCACCTTCTTCCTTCCCTTGATCTGATGCCAAAGGTAAGGTATCCCTTAAGTCCTTGGCTATTGGGGCAAAAATGGTGTCAATTGTCAGACATTACAATGATTGAAGTCGGAGAAATTAAATCTCCAACATAGATGGTCATTTCTTCGATTCTATTTCTTGTTTTCAATTATATATCCTACCGGCCGACTTGGTACGAAAATGACCAGTCATATAGTTATGAAGTCACGATTCAGCACATAGTAATAGCTAATTATATATTAAATTGATTAAAATATCAATAATACAGTTTCTTTGATCATATTGGTCAATCAGTGGAATTTTGCCAGCAAATTAAAGAATCTATGATCATGCACTTACATTCTTGGGTCCAACCTTATCACTAACAACTCCACCGGGAACAAATCCACGAAAGTTGGTGTCTATACTTAAATCAATTCAGTACCTTTTTTAACTGAAAAATACATGCCAACTAATTTTATAAAATTTCGAGTTCAAATCGTCTCCTCCATAATTCTTATTTTTAATAGTTTCAAATTTGGATGACCCACGAAATGTGAGATGGGATTTTATTGGGCCACAATGTCTCGTGATGACGCCATTATATGCGGATGAGACAGAGAGATGAGTGTTACCGTGTTAGGGCAAGGATGAGGTTGAAGTTGAACAAATTATAAAATCATGCCCCAAGACTGTTTGAAAGGACATAATATACAGTACACACATGATCAATTTCTCCATAATTACGTTCTTGAAATTGCCAGTAATCCGTAACTCTCTATTGATCTCGAATAAAAAATTATTAGTTCGATCTTTTTATATAAAATAATAATAAATTATTTAAATTGTATTCGTAAAGAAGATACATCTGAGTATGGGGTTGTGAAAAAATCTTTTGGGTTAGTCTTTATGGTCTCTATCGCAACACTTATCCTTAACAATAATCCTTAACAATAATCCTTATGATGCCCCAATTTAATCACTACAGATATCTTAATCACGCACCAATTATCCTGTACTAATTTGGATTTCTTGAACAATAGAATATATCAATTAGGTCATCTTATAATGATAACCCAAACATCTTCCGTGATCATGTTTCTCCGATCGCATACTACATTAATTAATTTGGCTCCAACTTTTTTAACTTCTTATCTAGAAAAATAATGGTTTATTCATTCCTTTTCTTGTCTTTAATATTGGGAGCAGATGCTCGTGGAAGCATGCATCAATAATTAACTTAATTTTCCAAATAATTCTTAGTTATATTATTAATTATCATTACAATATTAAAAATCGAATCTATAACCCACGTTTTAAAGATGACATACACTAACTAATTGAACTACGATTATCAAGTGATGGTAAATGTGGGTGTAGGAAGAACAAGACAGGCGTGGACTGAAATCTCCCTAGCCATCCATATATATGCTTAATTAATAAAATCATGCAAGTTTGAAAAGAAACATGGAATTAATTTTTCAAATAAAGTAAGTTAGATTGTGTTGAATTCTTTTATTTTAATTTGAAAAATGTAAGATCATCGAACGAACATATATCTTAACTAAGGAAATTTATAAAGAAGCATGTGGGATTTGGTTACTATATACTACTCCCTCCGGTCCGAAATGTATGACGTTTTAGTATTTGTTTTTACTGTTCCGGAACGTATCTTAAGACGGCCGAAACAGTCACTATTTGAAACAATTTTGTCCCGAATTTTTTCTCGGAAGTACGTTAAGGATTAACGTACGTTCGAAAAAAAGTATGGAATTTTTTGGGGTCAAATAGTGCCTCATCCGGCCTCCTCGATATGCGTTCCCTACTGAATATTGGGATACGAGGAAGTCATACATTTCGGACCAGAGTGAGTAGTATGCAACAAATTAGGGACATGACTGCCGTCCAATCTTTCGACCTGCATGCAACTGCCAAATACCGGTCAAAGCTCTTTTTTGGGTGCATGCATCTATAGAAAAGCAAAGAATAAGGGAAGGGCCTATCCTCATTGGTGGTTATTTCATCTTCTCCACAGCTTCTATTGTCATTGCCTCTGCCTCTGAGTCATGGATGATATAGGACAACAAAGGACATAAGGCACACAAATTCTATCACTGTTAAATATTAACAATAGAAAGCAATGTTAGATGACCAGTGAAATCTTAGCTGGATGATAGAAATGACGCAAAGTTTAAAAGGTAATAAAGCCAAACTAAAGCTAAATGTATGAATAGGAAAAAGTTTGATTCCTCTCATAGTAATAGATCTAAATAGAAAGAAACAGAGTAAGATAAACTTAGTCTCATTACAGGTAGAGCTTTGTTTCTTAAACCATCACCACCCATAACTTCATAGAGTCTTGCTCTTTTCGCTAACCGTGCAGCTAAATCAATTGAGTTCATCTGATATTAAGAATCTAAAAAGAACAGACCAAACTCTCCTTGATCACTCAGAAGTCTCAAACAGTAGCAGATAAAACCTTGGTTTTTTTAAAAGAGCCATTAGTTAAACAGGCATAAAAAGAGAATCATATTATAGACCAACAACCTCAAACCAAAGATTTTCTGTAGAAAACCTCGCATGACACCAACACAGCATGGAAAAGGTTAATGCAAATAATTAGACCATAACAACCTGATATTTTCCATGAGGGTCAAAGTTAGTTTAGAAAGCAAGCAGCAAGCAGCTCTGCTACGAAACAACAACCGTTTGGCTTGCACTAAGTTACTGCAAACATGATAGATGTGTAAAAAGGTGTCATCTTATCAAAACAATCAAACCCAAGGTATTGTACAACACTTCATAATAAGAAACATAAGATGAACTTCTAATTTCCAGAGCGCAAAGCCGACGCAATCAAATTTGCGCGTCATGTCTCCTAATCCATATGTTAGTTCTTGCCTCTAAACTGAACCAATTGTTTCATTAATTTTTCCTCTCATTATACATCTGCACCTGTCCATCCTCCTTATCAATCTTCTTTCATGAAACACAACCATCCATTTCTATACTCTGACCATATACAACAAACATTTTGTTTCCTTCCTATCTAACTTGAAAACATAATAACAAAATGAGTAATAAAACTCAAATCTAATCTCTTCACTGAATATATCCTAAAAATCAAACCTTTTCTTTGTTGAATCTGCAACTGTTGTCACACAGCAGGATTCTGGTTCTTGCTTATCCACACGCATCAAAGCAGACAAAAATACACCCGTCTCCAAACTCTTCATAGCTCACAAACAAAACCAGGATGGTTGGATATGGAAGCCATTCTGCAGAATACAAAATGTCCATTTTTAAGGACATGCAAAATGTTTAATATATTGTGAAATTCCACATTCAGTGCGGTGAGCAGAATACTAAATAGTTTATCATCACAAATGTATATACCTTGTCAAATTAAGAGAGACAAAAACAGCTCAATGACACAATGAAAATCATGTCTCCAAATTGAAAAACTAAGGAAAGCAGAATGGCATGGAAAGCAACAAAGAATTTTGAATTAGTTGGAGCATAAAATTAACAGGAACATGCAAGTTGATCGATAAAGGAAACCAAACACAAAATAAAAAGATTACACTCACAAAAACTTAGAATAAAATTAAATTGCAAAAAAACTCACCTTGTTCTTTTACTCGGCAACCGAAACTTGTACTCTTCATGTTCCTTTAACCACCTCTTTGCCTCCTCTGGTCATAAACTTCCAAATTAAAAGCAAAGTCTACATGTATCAGTAGGTAAAAGCAACCAAATAATTATACAAAGCTATATATGTTCCCATCGCAAACCTCCATAAAGCTAAGCTGTAAAAAAATTATACATGTGTGGCTCCACGAAGACAAAATTCAACATCAGCATAGAGAATTTATCTAGATATCTTCGAAAAAATTGCATGTGGACCAGATGGAACTTATGAAAAATCAAAATCAAAGTACATAACAATAACAAAAAATCAAAAATCAAAATTTAGTTGGGAAGAAAAGAAAGCCAACTATTCTCATAACATAAAGACTTATTTTACATAGATGGCTTACACTTTCAGAACTTACTATTGTCCATATGAACAGACTCATTGCACGAAAAGGAAGGAAACAACATCAATAATTGGTCCTGGAAAACAAAAATCAAAACCATTGGGCGTTAAGAAATTAATTAGCACCGATCAAAACCATTGGGCATAAATAAATTAGCAAGAACAATCAGTCAGCATAAGAGAATTGAGCGTTAAGAAATGAATTAGCAGCGATCAAAACCCTTGGGCATAGATAAATTAGTAAGAACAATCCGTCAGCATAAGAGATGGGAGAATGGAGGGATGGATAAACTGTACAATTCATCGGAAAAAAGCATAGAGTTTGTTTTATTTCCTCTGAGCTTTCCTTTCCCCTTCCTGCCAAATGAATTCAGAAGGAAAAGAGTCAATATAGATGAAAAATAAGTACAGGAATTGAAAAATTAATTACTTACTAGACAAACTAATGATAGCCTCTTGCAACCACCATGGCCTCCTCTTTCTCCGCTTCTGCTCTCGTCGCCATCTCCTTTCTTCCACAACCATGGCCTCCTCTCCTTATCCGCCACCGCCACTACCTTCTTCTCCGTCATCTGAGTATCCTTGTCGCGCTCTCGCAGCCACCACTCCCTCCTCCACACGCCGCTTTTTCCACCGCCCCTATCTCTTCTTCCCAATATCACTTCATCCTCATACTCCCTAACCACCACAACTTGATTTGAGTGGAAAAAAATGATTTTGAATTAATTACAGAGAGTCTCATTAAATGAATAAATGGATAAAAGAAAGCAGAATTTTCAAAGGAGTAGAATAGATAAAAATTTGGTGCAAGAAAATTGAAAATAATAGTGAAGAGAATCTAACCTGAAGATTTCATGTCATGGTTCGTAGAAAAAGAAGTTAGGATTAGATTCATGCTTACTATTGGATGAGGCTGGAAAGAGAGAAATGAATGGAATTGAATGAAAATTTTAGAGTTTAATTTTCTTCGTGATTTGAAAAAATATTTCCGGCCGACCGCCGACGAGTAAGAAATTCACAGGATTAACCTTTCGCCGTATATTTTAATCATTAATTTGTTTTTCAAATAAGTTGTCTTTCGTTAAATCTATGTATCAGTATTAATTATGTTTGTATTAAATAAAAATTTCATTCTGAATTGTGACCAAGTTTCATAGGAAAAGAACACGAATATGTGAGCTTTGTAACCAAGCAATGGAACTTTTGGTACGAAAGAATATCTATCGAATTTATTCTTTTGGTCCGCAAATGCATGACCTTCGGAATAATGAACCGGTGCAAATTAAATGATTTCCTCATATCTCAGTATTCAGTAAATTTAACACTAAAAATACAAATAAAATGAATAGCAAAAGCAAATCCTGACGTTTATTTCCCCCGGATGGAATACTAACTATGCAGCGATGCTAGTTGTTGGTTGTGTTCGAGTTGGACTGCTGGAACAAACCTTATCTATTCTTAACTCACAGTATAATGAATTAAAAAAAATAATATTTGGGTAGATTACATAAAAAATATTTCAGCGATAAAATTAAAAAATTGAAACGGAGGATGTTTTACTATTTACCAGTAGAAGAGAGTAAGGCTGACTGATGTCTGATAGTGTCCACAAACAGTGGGGCCAAGTACAACCCATCAAGGTCCCACGTGTTGCTTTCACAAGCTTTTCGCTGGATAATCTCTGCTATAAAAAAAGAGAAAACAAGTCAGACCATCATGGAATAAGGCCCAACTGTAGGAGCCAGATGGGCCATCGTTGGGCCATCGTTGGGGAAACTAATAGTTCCGAGTCCGACACCCCATTCTATCTTTTTATACTACTTTCTTAGCCCCGAGCATTATATTATTTTACAGAAAATGTAAAATATTAAGTTAAGGTACAAATTGTTCAAGAAAATGTTTAATCTTTTAAAATTATTTTCATAATAATAAAATAAAATTTCTTTATGACTATTAAGAAAAAACCAATAGCATCTAGGGTTACAAAGTACCAGCAGGATTTTAGATTCGTTTTTTTTATAAAAAATGCCTAAAGAAAATCATACAATATATTTTCGCTAGTTTGCTCACTACTTCCTCCTTATTGCTTAAATGAGTCTGATTTGGATTTGTTAATTAGTGATGGCAATCCAAGATTGTTGACACCGAGTAGGTTAGCAATTCTAGTTCTGATATCTTGTGGTGTGTTCCTTCCAAAAAATATGGCAGATTTCTCGAGATTGGTTTGTTGCTCGCTTGCCATTTCATAAACTCGTAGGATATCTAGAATTTTCCTGCATACAAAACAAGAGGGTAAAAAGGCATTTGAAAACCCTGAACTCTGACGTTTTATTTTGTGGGAACCCTCAACTATTTTTTTATTTAATCACCTCCCGACTTCTTTACATTTTGTTTAATCACAACCCTACCGTCACGTTTTGCTGATGTGTCACTGTTATGTGCCTCGTCACGTGCTTACTGGACGCCACATCATCAAGACACGTCAGCAACTTGCCACGTAGGTCCGTCCATGTCAACAACACACTTTTTCTTTTTTTTCTTTCATTTTTTTTCTTTTTTTCCTTCTTTCCCATTTTTTTTTCATTTTTGTAGCCCTATCTTATCCTCTTCTTCAGCAACCAAATCCTATCCTCTTCTTCTTCCTCTGCCTTCAAACCAAATCAAAAACAAAAAACCAAATTAATTCCCAAATCCAATCTCAAATTAATATCCATCTCTACCAAATTAATTAGTCCCTTGCACCAAACTAATTCCCACCCTCTCTGCAAATTAATTAGACCCTTGCACCAAATTAAATCCATGGCAGCAACACACCAAATTAAATCCATGGCAGCAGCACACCATCAAAACAATTCCCACCCTCTCTACTCCATTAATAAAACTTGCTCTACACCTTGGCAGCCGTAGAAGAAGGGGCACTGGCCATACACCAAAACCGCCACCGCCAATAATCCTCCATCAACCACCTATCACCACCAACCACAACCGCAACCCCGTCACACACACCCAATCACCGCCAACCATCAAACCTGGATCCAAACCCAACCTCACTGCCACAATCCAAACCCATCCTCCACCGTCACCATCAAACACCATAACCACCGCAACCCACCGTCAAACACCTCACCAACTCCACATCCGCCTAATCCAACCCAAATCGCCACACGAACCACCACCCATCGCCACGGCCAATCACCCTCGTTCACCACCAAATAAACCCATCCACATCACAAAAATTCAACCCACCTCCACAAATCCGACCAAAATCCTCCTCTTTTGCCACCCATCGCCACCGATCTCCTCCTCCGCCTGCCAAACCCATCGCCACCGATCTCCTCCTCTGCCTGCCAAACCCACCTCCTCAATCACCACTGCCAGCCCCACCAAAACCCCAAATCCAACCAGCCACACCACAAATCCGCCATCACCACTGCCAAAACAAACCCACACCCAACCCGGCCGAAACCATCACAAAACCATATAAAAATCCACCTCTGCTGTTGTGTTTGTTACTCTAAGAGCAGAGAAGAGAGAGCTGTGGCCAAGGGGGAAGAGCCAAAAAAGAAAGGAAAAGAAAAAAGAAAGGATAGGGCTGCAAAAATGAAAAAAGAATGGGAAAGAAGGAAAAAAAATGAAAGAAAAAAAAGAAAAAGTGTGTTGTTGACGTGGACGGACCTACGTGGCAAATTGCTGACGTGTCTTGATGATGTGGCGTCCAGTAAGCACGTGACGAGGCACATAACGGTGACACATCAGCAAAACGTGACGGTAGGGTTGTGATTAAACAAAATGTAAAGAAGTCAGGGGGTGATTAAATAAAAAAATAGTTGAGGGTTCCCACAAAATAAAACGTCAGAGTTCAGGGTTCCCAAATGCCTTTTTGCCAAACAAGAGAGAGTCATCAGCGAAAATTAGATGGGAGATTGTAGGACAGTGCCTATTTACCTGGATACCATGAATTTCATTTTTGTGTTCAGCTTGAGAAAGCAGATTGGATAGTCCTTCTGCGCATAAGAGGAAGAGGGAAGGTGATAAGGGATCGCCTTGTCGAATGCCTCTTGTGGGTTTGAAGTATCCATGCTTTTCTCCATTGACAACCACTAAATATGAAACAGATGATATACACTCCCTGATCCAAATCCAAATCATCCAATTGATCCATTAACGGTGGAACGCCATTTTGTGCATGATGGCTTCTAAGTATTTCCATTCAACTCTGTCAAAAGTTCTGGACATGTCCAGTTTCAGCGCCATCTCATACTTTCTCTGGTAATTCTTCCTTGTTTCTAGATAATGACTCCAGGATTTTCTTCTTTTTTGTATTTAATTTCTATTTCTAGCCGATGGATTCTGTACATGTTTGTTACACACCGTTTGACTTTAATAAATAGCTACCCGTTTTTAATAGTTAGCTCTTTTTTTGTGATTTCTTTGAATGCAAGAATAATCGATATTTTTTCCCGTTTACGTACAAGGAAGAAGCAGTTGTTTATTAATCGTTATTGATTGGTATGATTTTTTTTTTTAAATGCACCCAATTATATAACACCTCTGATTTTTTTATAATTGTTTTTTTAACTACAATCACACCGACTAAAGTAATTATTGATTTCGGTTACCAATACACTTCATTAATTATATTTCTTCACTTTAAATTAACCAATAAAAAATTAACTTATTTTAAATTGATTGATTTAAATTTTATATATAATTCATGAAAAAAGATAAAAATTATAATTAAAAAATACCAATTAACCTCTTAAAAAATATAAATACGACAACTAATTACAAACAAAAACTAACCAAAATGGACAACTATAAAAAATTCAATCAAAATAGCCCTTCATTAAATGTCAATACACTCTTCAATCTTTTTCTATATTTAATCCTAACTTCTCCTCCACAAAAAATGGAAGAAAAAATGCGCATGCTAATTACGGTTCGTGTGTTGACAATAAGAAGGTACTAGTATTTTATTATTATTGCTTTTCTGATATGGAAATATCCCTTTTTTTGTCACGTTATTTTCATTCAAATATTGTCGTGTTTTAAAATTGCATATAATTTTATACAACCGACATTAATAAATTGTAGTGCGATAGAAATTAAATACTCTCCCGGTAATTTGGCACCTCACCGTCATAGACCCAACATTTTTAATTATTTAAGGGGCCATGTCACACGGGTTATGTGTCAGTATTTTGGAGGTAAAACCTTTGAAATATTATTATTATTATTATTATATGACGTTGAGGATGGCCAAATTGGAACAAAGTTTCGAGTTCCACATCTATCATCTCTCAATTAGTGTTTCTATTAGTCTTTTACAGAGCAGATGGTATTTATAGATAAATACTCGTCGCTTTTCGGATCATCAATTTGCAGCTTTGAATCCTTTGAGTTTTAATTTTTAAAACAGAGCTATAGTATAGGCCCACAGCCACCAAATTAAAATGGCGCGCGTCATGCTTTGTGTTGATCATGATGATCAAGAAAACTACACCACAAAACCACACGCACACATAAACCAAACCGAATATGTAAATGTCGTGCCATTAAGAAGTGAATCATTTCACGTAAAATTAGCGCATTATTGCATTATTGAATGATGATCAGTTCAACTATAAAAAAGAGCGCAAGAAGTGCATTAAAGAAGGAGAAAGGGAAGCCCATATATGTTGGTGGCAAATGATTAGAATAGAGGTGCATGTGTGGAGTGAGAATGGGAGCTAGCAACGGACACAACAGTCTCCAAAGAGCTGAACCAAAGAAACCTTCTTCAATGCTCTTCTTCTAGGGAGTAGAGAGAGAGGGACCTGCAACCAAAAACTAGGATTCCCTTTACATCGGATCTGCTGCAATCTTTCATTGCCTTAATGCCTCTCCTTACCCATTCTTGATCATTCCCTCTCTATCTATTATCTTTATGTATCTCCACCCTCTCCATTATTGTTTCCCATTTAATATTTATATATCATCTATCCTTATTTTTCATATATGAAGGTCAAATATTCGAATCCAAATCGCTGTTAGTTTTTCATTAATCATTAGCAGATAATTAATAAATTACATGCTAATTTATTGTTCGTTTTTTTTTTCTTTCTTCTTTCGTTTATGTAATGATTTCAGTATTTTCTGACCTAGTTTGTAAATAATTCACAATCGCTACCTCAAGGTTTCCTAAAAGTCGATCACTTTATATATCACTAGTTGATTACATTATACACAGTCTAAAATTGGTTTAAAGTTGGGTTGAACACTATTGCGGTTAATGATAATGTCACAAGGGATTTATTCATTTTTAATTAAATTTTGAGAATAGAGAAAATTATGTTGGAAAAATCAACTTTTGAGGTTCCGAGAGAACTAAAACAAGATTAATGTTAATTGAGAGGACACCCGGGGAAAATTAATCTTAATTTTGTTGGTGTGGGAAGGAAAATAATAATAATAAATAAATAAAATGTAGTGGGCAGCAAAATTATTAGTGATCTCTGTTGATAAAGACCACGTAGAGAGTGACACATGAGAAAAGGAGACCCCATTTGCCTTTAGTTGGGGCATAAGGTCATGTCTACATTGTACATATGCAAGCTAGCCAGAGAGTGAGAGCGCAACTATAACAAAAGGGAGGGAGGGAGGAGTACTAGAGGAGAGGGCCTAGTTTGGTGGACCAAATTTTCTCTCTTTCTTTTTTTAGATACTCAATCGTATTTTATACTTTATTTACATAAACGACAGTGATATTATATTCAATTTACTGTACAATAAAGTTGTTGCATAATTGATAATTAGTACTAGCGTATATTATTTTTATAAGATAAGTCATGTGTGGTCAAATTAATAATCACGACTTTTTTAGATGTTAATCTTCTCTTATAATAAAAAAAATCAAATATTTATGAGTAAAATGAAATTGTTCAAAGATTTTTTTAGCGGTAAGGTGATACTAATTACTAGAAGTAGCCTTCATCCTCTCTGGAATTGTTCCACCCAAGTAGAACTTGTAACCCCTTACCTTCCATTGCTTCATCTTTTAATAAATAAATGGCTGATTTAAAACTAAATTAGTACTTAGTACTAAAGTTTGATTTGGACCGCCAAACCAGAAATGATAGAAATGTTGATACTAAAAAATTGAATTGATGTATTTCGTAGATTCTTGTCGCTATTGCATGTAGCCTAGCTAGGAATTGATGTCGGTCCAATCTACTATACATTTGTCTATGCAATTTCTCATTACGTCGTCAATCATTTTCTGATTAGTGCTAATTAACTTCGAATCACTTAGAATTAGTTTTAATTATAATGTGCTCTTTTTTCTTTTCTTTTTTAATTAAAGAGCTCTAAATTGAATGCAACATCATCATCAGACTTATATCGGGTTTGTTAAAAATGGCTTTCTATTTTTACCTTCATAGTAATTAAGAATATTTCTAATAGAAGTATGAAAAAATATACGCTCCTGTTATAAGCGGTAAAAATTATAGGTTATTCTTTTAACGCAAGTAATTGGTGCTCACACACAGGTTAATAGGTTTTTATCATATCATAGCAAATAAAAAAGGCAGTGGATTTCACGCGACGGCCTAAGCAAGTGGAGATAGAAGTCCTTGAGTCTCTATGTAATCCCTTACGACTTCCCAGGTACTTAATGACCAATAAGAAGGAAAGTACTATTAACTCCAACTCTCACCGCGTCACCAGCCATGTCATCATCTCTCTGACATGTGGGATTCTACGTAACCAAAGGCCCTAGTTTCCCGCCATCCTTCACGGGCCTAAGGCCCCAAAACCAAAACAGAAACACAACACCAAGCCTATGTTGAGACAATGCAGATTATTTTTATTGGTTATACTATTAATTACTATTATAATATTAAAAATTAAATTTATGATTTTATACCGTGTATTAATCAGTTTGAACTATAAATTCGTGTACAAGATAATGCAGATTTAATTAGCTTTATTTTAATTTCTCGATTCATTATTAAAATGTGGTAACAAATGATAGGATTTACGCGAAATAATTTGGATTATAGAAACCACTTTTTTAAAAAATCGTTCATTCAGTTATTTTAAATAGAAAAAATAATTATGATCTAGTAAACTCGGGGGCATTTTTAGGTAAATGAGTGCGTAAGCTGGCAAGCATTGGATTGGAGCTAAATATCTGAGATCCATTATGTGATGGGGGGCGGGGAGGTATATAATTTAGTTTGCAATCGAATCGCAGAACCCCGTTTTTGTTTCCATTTCCGTTTGGGAGATGGGCAGAGTTGATCCCACTCCTGCAACCCTACGCCGTTTTCTCGTGCTACGGACAAGCCCACGTGGCGGTCATGTCAGTGGGCCCCAAAGCCCACGGCCTCTGGTTATGGATACATTCGATGGCTCTCTGCCCCATTTCCTCCTCTCCCTCGTAAGTAAATAGATACCAAGTACTAACACCAGCAAGAGCGTAAATCAGTTAGTGAAGGTTATTTTAACCTATCTAAAGATCTCGATAATAAGTTCTAAATATGTGTTAAACTCATTAGAGAAAATTCTACCATTCTTTAAAATTTTGTTTCGTTCGAATTTATACCGGATGTGGTGATCTTACAGAAACAAAATAATAATAATAATAGTACTAACAATAAATCCCGGCCAGCTCTTGTCAGATTCCGGCCACTTTATACTTTATTCAGGATTTCAAAAAAAAAAAAAAAACTTTATTCAGACCCAATTATATATACCCCCCACTCTCTTCTCTCTTTAACCCAAATTTCTCATTTTTTTTTTCTTCTGCTCCTCTGTTTCCTCCGTTCTCTCCACTCCTTCCTTCTTCCCCTTTCGTTCTTTCTTCTCCTTTTTAGCGTAAAGACCCAAACTTTCTTCAATCACCACACGCACGTATGTGTAATTGCACACGCGCATATAAAACGTACATCATTTCTATCTTGTGGGTCTTTCTTTATTTTCTACTTTATATACTGGGGTGATCTTTTTCCATGAATAATAGAACATTGATGCAAGAGATGCTGCACTGTACCGACATGACAGTGCTTGAGAGACAAAGGACTCGTTTCAAATGGCAAGAACAACAACAACAGCAACAGATTCAACTAGTACATGAGCAACAGCAACAGCAACAGCAATTGGGGTTATTGGATAGTTGTTTTGGTGATTTTAATGGTGTTTTTCAATTACATCACCAGCAGCAGCAATTGGGGTTTCAGGGTGGTTTAGGTGAGTTGTTGACGACGACCCAGTTGTCTTCGGTGAAGCCTGACCCGAATTTGGTGGATAACAACATGTGGAATGATGTGGCTGGGTTTGGTCCTAATTGTGGTTTTGGGGATAATAGTATTGGTGGTTCTGGTTTTGAGATGAATTTTGCCATTTCTAGAACTTCCAGCTGCCCACCAGCGGTGGCTGCTGCGGCGGCAGTAGCGGCTGCTGCCGCTGTGGTCAAAAGCAGAGACTCTGATGTGTCAGATAAGATTAGTAGTGGGGTTGGTAGAGACAGTTTCAAGAAGAGAAAACACGACAAAGTTCAAACCAATCCGGAGGTGAGATTTCTTGATCGCTGTGAGATCTCTTTTTTTAAAGTTAGCATTCTTTATTGTATCTTGTTTTAGTGTTTTCTTTTTGTTTTGGCTACTGGCATTAATTCTTTTTGTTTTGGCTGAAAAGGTAAGTCTTTTGAAATGGATACCCAAAAAATAGAAATACAGCATGAAAAGGAAATCAGGAAGACAAATTTGACAAATCAAGAGACATGGTTGTTTTGAGGAGAGATTGTTTGACTACTTTTGTTTGAACGATTAATGAGATTGTGTTTTTGGGGTATGTTTAGGCTGTTGCAGAAGAGGACAGCAGAAATAAAAAGATCAAAATTTGTGCAGATGAAGGAGAGCCAAAGATCACAGAAAAAAATAACAACAATAGAAGTTGCAGCAGCAGCAGCAACAACAACAACAACAAAGGCACTAACAACATTAAAGAGAATTCTCCTGAGACCTCAAAGGATAACTCAAAAGTGACTGAGGTTCAGAAGCTTGATTACATTCATGTCCGAGCGCGTCGCGGCCAAGCCACTGATAGCCATAGTTTAGCTGAAAGAGTGAGTTTTTAGTAAACTTTTGAGCTGCTTCTTGAGTTATTCTTTTGCTTTTTTGGATCTGCTGTGTCTAACACAGGACATGTGTGCTTGTGTTGTGCAGGTGAGGAGGGAAAAAATTAGTGAGAGAATGAAGTATCTTCAAGATTTGGTGCCAGGATGCAACAAAATTACAGGAAAGGCAGGGATGCTTGATGAAATCATCAACTATGTTCAATCTCTTCAACGACAAGTAGAGGTAATAACTGATCTTTTTTTATATTCTTTAAAACCATTTTCATATCCTGAGTTTCTCAATTAATTTCCTTTCTGTTGCTGCCATAAACAGTTCTTGTCTATGAAGTTAGCTACAGTAAATCCGAGACTTGACTTCAACATTGACAACTCATTTGCAAAAGAGGTAATTAAGAATGATTTCAGATAATTGCACATTTAACATTGAAGGATATTTACTGAACTGTTGTTTGTTTCAACCACCAGGCCTTCCCTGCTTGTGCCCCCAATTTTTCAACAATTGGTATGTCATCAGAAATGACTAATCCTGCTGCCTACCTTCAGTTTAACCCAGAACAACATCAAGTTTCGTGCGGTGGATTGGATTTGGGGATTAACCCTCCAGATATGGGGCCTAGGAGGACCATCAGTTCTCCTATTCCTGTCCCGGAGACAACTTTTGATTCATCTTGCTTCAATGTAATGTCGCAGTACTCTTTCTCTTTCTGTAATTTTACATCTTTTTGATGTCACATAACTGTAGTTTTTCCTAATGTACATCATGCTTAATTTTGCAGCAAATCCAACCTTCACCAGCTTGGGATCCTGATCTACAGAATCTTTACAATTTAGCATTCGATCAAGCAAGATCGACGACTAATTCCTTTGCGTCTCATCTGCCATTTACAGGTGAAGATAGAATTAGTGCATCTTGTCAGTCTTCCCCACTTAGTGGCTTTGATAATTCCTAACTGAAATATAAAGCAAAGTGGGTTTAACTTCCAGCGATGGAGACTTTATGAAACCCCACCAAAATGTTAATGATTTTGCTTTAGAGATAAAGAAAAGAGATTGCAATTTGAATGGGAGAAAGATTTACATGTGGGGAATTTTACATCTTTTCTTCCAGACCATCAAAACCATAGATTTTTAATGACCATATTACTCAAAGTTGGCCATTATCCAATTGATGGTACCAGAAATGGGTCCCTATGTTAACAGCTGACAAAGACTAAATATGAGTATTATAAGCTAATAGTCGGCTTGATGGGTGATTATGATTGTTAATCATGCCATCATTGTTTAGTGCTTTTCCTGTCCTTGAATTCCCCTGCCATCCACATTCCTCTCATAGAATAGCTCATATATGCAAACAACATTTCAAGAAACAGATTCTAAATCATGTTTTATACCGACTGTCGATGCAGGTTCGGTTGAAGCTGGCAATATGAAGATGGAGATGTGAATTGAAAAATCATCGATTTATACGATTAGAGTTTATTCTACATGCCTTTGCTCCTGATTCTTTTTCCTAGTAAACTCTTTTAAGTACATAGCGTATATAATTTGTATGTATACTGTTGCAACATAGTACAAATAAGATCAATACTTATTTAACGCGAGAATCCTTCTTTTTTACGCTCGAACTTTGATGTACCCATCACTCCACAATGGTTTCTATTTTCATTTTTGATAAAACCTAAGAAGGTCCACTGCCATTAAAAGGAGTAGGGGACCAAAGAACTTGTGTTGCAGGCAAGATTAACAGGTGGGGCAAATGAGGTTGAAAATATTAACCAGAAACTATCTCAGGGAAGAAAAAAAAAGATCCAATCTTTTTTTGTGGAGTAAATTAGGGTTCCGATTTAAATTGATAGACGAAAAGTGCACAAGAAAATAACAGAAGGTGATTGAGATGCAAGAAAGGCCACAAATTTGGTTTTAATTCCAGGAAAATGAGTGTTTCTTGGTCCAATACTACAACTTGTCCTTCTGTTTCTGTTGGGTGAAACTGACTGACTGAAGTTTTAAGACTGGCAGACGACACAAAACAAATGGTGGACCGTCTCAGTCTCCTTTTGGTACAGAATAATAATAATGTTTACCGATTGATTGGGACGCTGATTATTATGCAAAAAATTCAAGAATATGAAACATGTAAGTATCCGTTACAATAGTTTCTCTGAGGCAGCCACCACTACTCGTCAAGCCCGACCAGTTGCATAATACTTTGTTTTGATTTAATTTTAATTAAATATGAACGTCTCATAATTTGAAACCTGATTGTAAAATTTGCGATATCTTCCATTACCAAATACTACCAAAGATGTACTGTATGGCTTTACCAAGTCATTGATGATGATGCATCAAAATAGATGTACTGTACTGTTAGGCATAATGCAACCTAACACCCAATATGGAAACTACCAGAAGTAGGGAAGTACACTAACTGATTGATGGAGTGACCGAAAAAGAGAGGGAGAATGGAGGATGAGAATTTGAGAACTCACCACCACAATATCAAAACTTCATTAACAAGATTATGTCTTCAATTTTTTTTAATCCTAATAGGAATCTTCGTCCCACTGACAAAAATCCGCGTCCAATAAGCTAAAGAATATTGATGTGCTTTCTCGGACGCAGCTGATATTATTACAAATTACAATTAAGAAAAGAAGAAACAATAGGGACCACTAGAAGGAGAATTGGCTATGCCTCCACAGTATCAGCCTCTTGGTTTTTCCGTGGGTTCTTTAGGCCTGCCTTTCATTTTCAAGCCTTATATGCAACAATGGCGAAAGGAAATGCAAGATCTCTTTCATTCTCTTCATTTTCCTTGGACTGTGAAATATGATATTGCCTTTTCATTTTCTTGGCCCCATTTCTCTTCTCCTCATCTTATCTCTAAGGTTTATTATTTTGTACACAATAATTATTAGTGCCTTTCCCATTTATGCAATTTGCAAAAAAATAAAACCCATAAAGATTCTCTTCATTGTGATGACACCAAGTGCGTATACATCCTGAAAATAGCAACCACAAAACTTTATTGCGGGCTTTTCAACTTCCTTGAGGTTCACTTGCTAGCCCATTTAAAAAGCCCAACTAACTAAAATGGCATACGAGCTTGTTCTTGTTTTCTTTGGCTTGAATTGCTGTGCTAAATTTCCAAATCCGCATCTTTTTTCCAAATCATAATCTTACCAAGATCGAATGATCATACAAACTTAGTTTTGCAAAGTCGCATCCAAAACACCCTGAAAGTACAACATCAACATGAAATAGAGAAATTTCAATCAGAATTTTTTTTAAAATGAGATTTTTCTTTTAAAAAAGAAGAAGGTGCTCAGATCAGAATGGAATATTAGATTTTTCCTCCACATTAATGTCAGATTAACGAGATTATAAATTTCATCATCACCGCACCTTCTCCCTATTTCCCAAAATAAATTAAATTCAAAGCAAATACTAGTAAAGAAGAAGAAAGGAAAGAATCATAGAAATCGTTGAATAAGTAAAATAGAAGAGTTGCTTTCGTTCCACTTATTAGATCTTTCAAAACGGAGCAGCTGCCCTAGCTACTACTACAGTCTACAGCGACGCTACATGAAAACCTAGCAACGCCATCCCCCTTCTTTTATAACGGAGCTGAGTTCAGTGAATTACCAAACTATCCTCCTTCTTTTAATGGATTTTCAACTTAGGAGCTCGTATGCGCGGCCTAAACTTTCTATCTTTATTGTTAGAATATGATCTAATATGTTGATTTCTAAGGTCAAAATATTAGAAATGTTTTAGACAAGGAATCTTTATAATCAGATATTAAAACCCACCAACCAAAAAGTGTAAAAAAAATTGAATTTAGGATCGAATCTTACCACCGCTTGTAAAAAAAAAAAAGTTCGATTTTGGGTTGTCTAAACTGTTGCCTTTAGTTACAGTTATATATTCTAGCAAATTTAGGTAATATAGTAATGCTTTATTCAACATATAGAAACTTGAACAGAAGCTTAGAAGCAAGGCAAT
Organism: Viola odorata; assembly: GCA_963691705.1. Taxonomy (NCBI): domain Eukaryota; kingdom Viridiplantae; phylum Streptophyta; class Magnoliopsida; order Malpighiales; family Violaceae; genus Viola; species Viola odorata. Next base: position 2,354,422 of record OY829544.1, read on the forward strand.
TTGTCGTGGACAAAGTGTTGAAGAAGCAAACTATTTGTTTTACTTCATTTTTTTTTATTTAAGGGGAAAAAAACAGATGGGTCTTTCTTTTTCTTGTCTTTGGATTAGTTAAAGAGAAGAAATAAAGAACGCAAAAGTAAAAATTAGTTCTTTTTTGTCCTTTGCGTACGGTAGATTTCATGGTATTGGTTATGTTTGGCCGTACTTAGCTCTCAAAGGAATATGCATAAAGTGATAATGTTGTTCAAAAATCAAAACCAGAGAGGTTTCTCTGCTGTTCTGTTCTCATCTTTAAGCTGACTTAATACCCATTTCTAGTCCCTATCAGTATTTTGCTTACAAGTTTTGATCTTGGGTTCAACAACACCACCCTTCAAAGCATGATCTCTTTCAGACAAGAACAAATATATATAGTAAGCAATTCACTTCCTTAAAACCATATCCACCTACGCTTCAATCTACAACATTCCAAGCAAGAAAATGGGAATGAACAAGAGATTTTTCTTGGGTTCTTGCTTCTTCTTTCTCTGTGTATTCGCGTTTAATTCTGTCCCGGTTAAAGCTGATGTAAAGAAATACCAGTTTGACGTGAGTAGAGTACTAGTACTACTTTAAATGCATTTTCAGGATCATTTTCTTGTTACATTCTGTTTTTCTTTGTTTGTGAAAGTTTTCTACTTTTTGCAGATTCAAGTTAAGAATGTTAGCAGACTGTGTCATGCCAAGTCTATTGTTACTGTAAATGGGAGATTTCCAGGGCCAACGATATACGTTCGAGAAGGCGACAGAGTTCAAATAAATGTCACTAACCATGCCCAATACAACATGTCAATTCACTGGTATGGCCTGAGGCAGAATTAGAAATTGTAAACATTACAAAAACTGTGTTTTCTTTTCTGATAAGAAACTTCGTCTACAATATTTTTCAGGCATGGACTGAAGCAATTTCGCAACGGTTGGGCAGACGGACCAGCATATATCACACAATGTCCAATTCAGACAGGAAATAGCTACACATATGACTTTAATGTAACAGGGCAAAGAGGAACATTGTGGTGGCATGCACATATCCTCTGGCTAAGAGCTACTGTCTATGGAGCTATTGTTATCATGCCGAAACAAGGGACCCCATTTCCTTTTCCTCAACCCGAAAGGGAAGAAACCATAATTCTAGGTAGGATATAGGATAAGAATTTAGAGTTTTTTTTTTTATAGCCTCGTTAGTTAGCCATACTAATTGCACCTAGAATTCTGTGACATTTTCAGGTGAATGGTGGCACAATGATGTTGAGGAGATTGTTAAACAAGGGAACCAGTTGGGATTGCCTCCGAACACGTCCGATGCTCATACGATTAATGGGAAACCAGGACCACTCTTCCCATGTTCTGAGAAACGTGAGAAAATAGTCTTACTTTGGTTTGGTTTAATGAGAAGTCATTGTCAGAATTAATAGCTGGTGTTTCTGATCAGGACACATCAACCTACCGGGAAAATGCAGCTCTTGCATGCCAAACTTCTAGTACAAAAAGTTGGTGTTTTCTCATCACTTCTCTTTTTTTATTGCAGATACATTTGTTATGGAAGTTGAACAAGGAAAGACATATGTATTGCGAATAATCAATGCTGCACTCAATGATGAACTTTTCTTCGCGATTGCTGGCCACAACCTGACTGTGGTCGAAATCGATGCAGTTTACACCAAACCCTTTACAACTCAAGCCATACTAATTGCACCAGGCCAGACCACAAATGTTCTTTTTCAATCATCAAACCTGCCAAACCGATACTTCATGGCGGTTAGACCTTTCATGGATGCTCCCCTCACCATAGACAACAAAACTGCCACTGCTATCCTACAATATAAAGGCATCCCTACCACTATCGTCCCTCTCCTTCCCCAGCTTCCAGCACCAAACGACACCTCCTTCGCGCTTAGCTTCAATGCCAAGCTTAGAAGCCTAAACACCCCACAATTCCCAGCAAACGTGCCTCTTAAAGTTGACAGGCATCTTTTTTACACAATCGGTCTAGGAATAAACCCGTGCCCTAGTTGTCTGAATGGAACACAACTCACTGCTTCCTTAAACAACATTAGTTTTGTAATGCCAAAGATTGGTCTCCTTCAATCCCATTATTTCAACATCAAGGGTGTGTTTAGATTAGATTTCCCAGATAATCCTCCAACACCATTTAACTACACTGGTGCACCACTTACTGCTAATCTTGGCACTACCATAGGCACCAGGCTTAACAAAATTGCATACAATTCAATTGTGCAATTAGTGCTACAAGACACCAATCTTCTCACTGTTGAATCACACCCTTTCCATCTTCACGGATACAATTTCTTCGTCGTTGGAACCGGAATCGGAAACTTTGATCCTAAAAATGACCCAGCGAAATTTAACTTAGTTGATCCTCCAGAGAGGAATACAGTTGGGGTACCTACTGGTGGATGGACTGCTATAAGGTTCAGGGCAGATAATCCAGGTATATATAATTTTATTTTTTTAGATGAACGTGAGACTCGAAGCCAATACGTTAACTAATAATTAATCCTGTTACAGGTGTGTGGTTCATGCATTGTCATTTGGAGCTCCATACTATGTGGGGATTGAAGACTGCATTTGTTGTGGAGAACGGGAAAGGCCCAGATCAAACAATCTTGCCTCCACCAAAGGATCTTCCTCCTTGCTAGAAACTGGAAAAAATAAAATGAAGTCTTTTACATTACACACTTTCTATTTGGCAATCTCCAGGAACAATTCCTATTGCATAGTTCTTTCAATTCTGTCCAAACTGGATTAAAAAAAATGTAATTGTAAAATCTGAATTCTTTAATTCAAGCAAATGTTTTTTTATTTTATTTGTTCTGTTTTTTCCAGCATTACCTCTTTCATTAATTCAAGACACAGGGGCAGCTGCAGGAAAACCGAAAACTCGAGGAAATACTTAGGAGAGATTATTATTATTGAATCAATAAATAGCCAGATAGATTGAAATTAGAGACAAAAAGACCACTTCATTAAATAAACATGAACAAACCTTAAATTAACTATTGATTGGAATATTAATCAACCTAATTGATCTTCTTGTTTTAATTTGCCTCCTCCAGTCTTGATCCTGAATATCTTCCGAGAATCTAGATTTTATAATAATGATAAATATAACTAAAAAATAATTGAGTAGCGTTTGGTAGGTGAAATGAGCGAGGAAAGTGACACGGGAATCTAAAATTTTGAGCTTTATTGCGTTTGGTTGTGACAAATAATCACTTTCTTTCGGAATCCAACTTTACTTGACTCCTTTGACTTTTCAAAAAATAGAGGAAAGTAATTCCTTCACTATGCAGCGGGAGAGTGATTCCTTAATAGAAGGAAAGTTAGTTTTTTTTATAAATTACATATTTATTCTTTCGTAATACTAATATGAAAGTTAACTTTTTTTATGTGTTATTATTTTTAGTTTTAGATTTTTTTAATATTTAATTTCTAAAACTTTTCTTTTTTTATGTTCAGATTCTTTTTTAAAATTTTGGTACATTTTTTAATTGTTTAAAAAATTTATGATACATTTTAAATCTTTTTTAAGTTTGAGAAAATAAATAAAAAATTCAGAAAAAAAAACTCGTGTCATGTTACATAGCATGCCACGTGAGCACAAAATCATTACATCATCACTCTCAGTTGGTGCAGAGATTAAATTAAACTTAGTATTATAATTTAGAGACCTGATTAAACGATAGAGACTAGATTAAATAAAGTGTTATACATTAGGACTAAAAAAATCATTTTTTTTAATGAAGTTTAGAAGTATTTTCAATTTTTTCTAAAAGAAGATTACATTATACCTTGACCTCGATGCAATTTTTCATCGGTGGTGTAATTCAAACCTACCTTCTATTATTCGAGGAAGATTATTACATAGATTAGCCACCGGTGTGATTTTTTACTATGGTGATATAATTTAAACATATTTACTATCCTTCTAAAAAGAAAAATACATTGCTATAATTTTCAATGATTATAATATGAAGGTTATGTTATTTGTCATGTTCATAACCTGTAAAAAAAATTATAATCATAAAACAAACTTTTTACTCCGAATAAATAGAAAAGTAAGGACAAAACACATTCATTTTGAAGGTTGGATAAAAAAAATTCATAAAATTAAATTATAAACAAAATAACAAAATCACAAATATAGAAAATAATAAAGTAATATTTTTTCTAACTTTCTTTTAAGATTTTCAAATACAAAACAAACATAAAAATATTACCTTTTCGAGAATTTTAAATTCCAACCAAGCATAAAAAATTAACATTCCTCTTAATGCTAATCACTCTCCCGGTATAGTGATTTCAAGAAGGAAAGTAGCATTTCATGAATCAAAAACTCCTTGTTGTAATTCCCAAGCCTCTAAACAAGATTTTGGTTGGTTAAAAATGGATAAATCTTTTACGGCACTTAACTTTAACAGTGAAACAATTTCACTAACCTTAAAGATCTGTCATTGACTCATACATTCTCAATAACAATAAACGAGCCAAGACAGGAAATAAAAAATGAACTACTACAAATTACATCGCTCGGCTTACATGAACAACATTATCAGAAACTTAATTGTCTATGAACAAATCAAGGTTTTTCTTTTCTGCAACATCAGCACCTGTCATACCATAAAATGCCAAGTTTGGATTCACCTTTAAGCTGGTAAGTACATATTTAAAATTCACCATTACATGAATGCATATCCCTTCACAGGGCGTAAAAAAAAATCAATTATCATAAATCCTCCTGTCTAAAATTCCTTTACTTGTACCCGTCTCTGATCTTCTAGGTGTCCTATGAATCAGCCAGATCTTTAGTCCCCACGGGAGCTACTGCTACTAGCAGTAGGTTTCTTACCCCCATATTTCTGTCAAAGACCAAAGAAACCCGAACGTTATCTATCACATTCACATAAGTAGAAAGAAACTACTAAAGGGTAGGTTATTCCAACTTCCACAATAATCACCCACACGACTTAATGGTGCTTGCAAAGGTTTATCAACAACAAAAACAAAGAATGGTACATACAACCTGAATGACTTGAGACTCACCTGTTTTCCAATATTGAAGGGGACATACTTGTACTTGACCATATGAGCAATCTGGCGTCTCATTGTAAGGAAGGCAAGAACCACCCAGTAACAAAGCAATATGGGCCAAAAGACAGGAACATCAAACATCGAAAAGAAAGTTGAGAGAAATCCAAAGCAGAATGCCTTTGTGAAGGAATACCTGGAATCGTAGCAGCAAAAAGAAAATATTATCTCAAGCATAGATATTCAGGATGGTTCAGCAAAAGCAATTCTGTGTAGTAGGGGAAAGAACAAACTAGTAAGCCTTTCATGCTTAAAACTAATACAGATTCAGTAACCAGCCTATCATGCCAAGTTGCCTAATAAAAACATAGAGGGAGTCTGTCACTAAAAGTCACTAAAGAGTGTAGCTATATATATATATATATATATATATATATATATATATGCTGTTTTGAGAATGAATCCCCACAAGAACATTTATCAGGTTAAAATGACCACTATAGGGAACACTGCAATGGAAGCATTACAGAGATGCACATTGCTGTGTACAATAAACTCATAAGCAAAACAATATTATGGTAATTACCAGAATTTGAACTCTGGAAGTCGGCGGATGAATGGTTTGAATTCATCTGACCCTTTTGTTGGCAGCATAGGCCCATCTGAAGGCTCATGTTCAGGATCAGCCAGGGGTGACAAAAATCCAATTAGAAGATTCAGAATGTATATTCCAAGTGCATAGACAACAATGTAGAATCCCTGAACATAGAAAATCCGCAGACAGAAGAGTGCAATTAGAACTGAGGTCCCAATCCACCTATAGACTGCATGAGGTGTACTCTTATCCAAATAGTATTGATACACCCTCCAAGCATTATGCGCCCATTGAGCAACAGGTGAATCTATAGTGCCAGCATCAGCCCCTAATCTCTCCATTATAGTTTAATCTCCACAATCCTGCACATAAGTCTCAGATTAGCATAATACCAATAAGATGCAACAAACACTCAACTTAACCCTATTCAGTTTCAATTCGAGCACTGAATCTTCACCGATTTAAATCAAATAAGGGAACCAACACAAAGAAACCAGCAGCTCAAATAGACAAGGCATCGAGCATATAAAAGCATACAATAAAAGAATCAAGAAACCTGGTTTTCCTCAATTTTCAGGAAGCAGCATAAATGCAGTAAATAAGCTTCTTTACAAGTAAGAATATCTATGAAATGATGACTCAAAACAACACAAGATCCATATTAATGAATACAGGGCACAAAACAACGGAAACCCAAAATCAGATCTGGAATGAAGAGAACATGAAGATCTGGAACCCTAACCCCAATTATCAAGCATATAATGCAAAATCAGTTTAATTAATTAGACCCAATAAATAAATCAAGAAAAAAGAATTCTCGCCCAAGAAAGCGCGAAGAGAGAAGAGAAGCTGACCTTTAATGGACTCGGTGTTGTTAAACGTACGACTGTGATGGAGAGAGAGAGAGGGAGGAGAAATTTGAAGAGGGCGAGACGCGAGCAGATCTGCAGGAAGCTTAAGGGGGCAGATTTGGTATTTTAATGTTTTGTTTTGTTTGGAGTTGTAGTATATTTGTTTTTTCAGGGGAGAAAAATACGAAGAGGAAATACTAAGTGACGGACGGTGATGCAAAGTAGCGAGACTTCCGTGGAGCGAAGGGATTGGATTTGTCTGTTATATATACTTTTCATTTGATATAAGCAGGTGTATTTGGGTTCTACTCAAAGTCGGAAGAACCGAGTTCGGAATCGATGGCGAAAGGTTTACGATTTTAAGGTTCAATCGAGGTCGGACTGTAATCGTACTAAAATTTTAAAAAACTGTCAATCGTAAAAATCTAAGATAATGAATAATTTATATTTTAATAAATGTATTCATGTGGAAAAAATGGATGAAAAAAAAGAACTTCATTCAATTTGATTAAGTCTATTAATTTTCAGATTATAAAAAAATAATAAATTAAATATGAAGTCTAGAATAATAAGGTTATGAGGTATTTTTAAATTAATTTATTAATTTTAAATTAAATGTATATTCAAGTTTTATTTTGTTAAAGTATATTAAATATCTAGGAAAATTCGGATATCCATAAAAAAATACTAATTTCCTAAAGTTAAATACTATAATAAATATTAATTATAAATTATTTAAATTAACATATATTGGAAGTTTTGAGGTTTTAAATTTTTAATGTCAATTGATTTTATCTATGGAAAGTTTGAATTTTTTTTTTATACACATTAATTGTAAATTGAATTAAAAGTTGGTATATAGATGCTAATTTATATGAAAATAAATAAGTATCTATCAAAAAGAAATAATATAGATCTAAATTAGTATAGAAAAGGAAAAATACTGAATTTAAGTAAAAAAAATTCAAAACTTTTAATTAAATAAATGAATCAAAATTGGAAAAAAAAGGACACCACCAAAAACAACCCATATAAATCAATCAGTTCATGGTCGGACCAAACCAATCCATAATTTTTTGGTTAAAAATAAATGATAAATTTTTTAGGGGTTGTAAAACCAGACCTACAACGGGGTCACAATTTTCCAATCAAATCGGCCGATCTAGTCCGGTTATTACGATTAAAACAAGTGTATTTGGGTTGGGGTTTTTCCAAAAGAGAATTTTATTGGGAGATGCTTTGATTGAAAAGGTTTTCTTTTTTTTTTCTTTTCCTTTTTGGGCTCTACTAATGAGCTTGGTCTGTGTTAGAAATATCAAAATGGGCCGATGGGCATGAGTTACACAAATTGATGTTACTGGGCTTTGGTAAGCAAGATTATAGCGTTTACCATTCCTTCATGCCTCCTCAATCCTCACTAGCAAATTCTATTTTGGTTAGTTTAATCCTAAATAAATCACTGTCCATGTTATGATCACATCACAGACGACTTGCCTTCTGGTAGTAATAAAAATCATACTAAAAAGTTCAAGAATTTCAATAGTTTCATGTCGATAGTAAAAAATGCATGTAGAATTCAGATTTAATTTTTACTTTAACTCGTAATAAAAGTCATCATATGTGAAATTTTGTTGTGAAAAAAAGATAAAAGAAACTTAAAGAGATCACAAAAATACCCTAAAATACTAACTACCCATCATAAATATCTTATTTCTTTGGTTGCCCAATTTGAGTTAGAAGTTAGAAGGGAGAAATTAGTCTTGAAAAAACATAAAATGGATATACACATTATAAACACATAATTTTAATAAAAATAAAAATTATAATTTACCGATTCAATTCAAAAATATATATTTAAAATATGGTCATGGACTTGTTGCTACCCGAATTTTGACTTACGTCAAAAGGGGGTGCGACATGACTGATAGTGTATAAAAAAGATTCTCTTCTTTTCCTATCTATGATAATATTCATTTTCCAACATTTTACATTACTATGAAAAAAGATAACACTGTTTATTTAGGTATTTATTTTCATAGGATAAGAGCATTGTACCATACAAATTGCAAAAATATCTTCCTAGGGAAAGAGATTGGTAATGGTTGAATTTAATGAATTACACGTGTCGCAAACACAGCTAAGTCTACATTTTCTCCAAACTTGGTGGTGGCAAATTCAAGGGCGTGACCACCGGCTACAAATATACATTGAATTTGTAAATTAAGTATAGATTAATGTTGACAATAAAGCAATAGAGTGATTAATACACAAAATTCATAATTCTAGAAAATAACTATGAGAGTACGGTGACAAAAAAGAACGATAATACACCAAATTAACTTAAGTTCGAACGATAATAAACAGGTAAGATATTCTTAAAAAAAGATTTATTGTCGGACAGGCGGGTAAGATATTTGTTGGATAGGAGGAACTCGGAAGTGTCAAGTTGCAGCATAATAACAAAACTAAAAGATACTCCTAATGATCTTATCTCTTCCCTTTAAAAACCAAAGTCAATTCTTGGAATGTTCGTCGACCAACAGTGATTATGGACGGATGGGACGACGACAAGTCGGGCAATAATTAAATCAATTTTTAAGAAAATTGTAATGGCCGACTCTCACTATTTCTGATAGTAAAATAGAATGTGGAAATTAATATTTATTTATTGGAAAAGCGCGGGTGCGTGGGGTCCTTACAGAGTTTATGTGTATGCTCGTGAGTTTAGTTTTTGTGGCTAAACCCAAAAGAAAAAGAAAACAGAATGCAACCAGTCCTCTTCCTGATCACCTACCTGTCTCCACCTCTTCTTCTTCTCGCCTTTCTTCACTCCAATTTATTAATAAAGCTTTCTTCTTTCTTCTTTCTTCTTTCTTCTTTCACCACTCCCTTCTTCCTTCCCCTCCTTGTACACACGATCTCAATTCCGGCTTCCACTTCCCTACATTTACTGATAAAGACCCAAAACAGGAACCATTTTGGATTCTTCATCACCATCTCTCCATCTGTGATCCAAGACCCTGATGCCACCCAAGTCATTGTAAGTCTTTCTAGTCAATTTTACACTGAATTCTGCTGTAAATATGCTCTGTCTAGATCGGTATCTGGGCTTGAACATTTTACTAAAGTCTCATTCTTGTTTGACAAAAGAAAAAGTTAGTTTAAGTCTTTTATAATCATCAAAACAAGTATTCGTCTTCTGTCCTTTTTTTGTGTGCATCACTTCTTTTTCTCAACTGGGTTTTTGATCCTCTACATGGTGCTTCTGTCTTGCTTGGGTGGATTTACATTCATGTTTCTATTTTGTCCTGGTTTTCTAGCCAAGTGTATGAGTGATAGTGAGAATTTCTTCCGGGGAATGGTTTCTAGTATTTATGGTATGGGGCGAAACAGGACGTTATTTAAGCTACAACTGATTAGCCGTGAGTTGGATGAATTTGGAACATGCAAAAGTTTTTTCCCCCTGTTTTTGTGTGTTTCATCAGATTATTGATCAACAGATCCTTGAACGTGTGTTCAATTGTTTGCTTTGTGGATTGTATGTAGGTGACATTTGATGAGCGCTTGAGGTATTGATATTGGAATCTCACTTTTATCATGTCTGGTTCTGCTCTGCAATCATGTCATGATAAGGACGCCACTCGAGGAAAGTCAATGCAGCCTCACCAGTCTGCTTGGATGGCTCACTGGATGCACACAAGTTTTAAGTCAGCCGATGTAGCTAAGAATCAGCTATCAATTCGAAGTGAATCTGGAGATGAAAATGGTGTTGCGAAGCATCCGTGTTCAATTGGTCAACCTGCAGCAATAGAAACTAGCAGCTCAAAATTTGTTTCAGAATTTAGAGAATTAGACAAGGGGGGGACGACTAATGAGGATCAGGCGACAAATCTACAGAGGTTAAGGAATGAGACATTTGATGGCCAGTCTTTTCCCATGTTCAGATTTTCTACAGGTGGAGAAACTAGTTTAGATCCAAAGTATGGTGAGTCCTCTAGCAACCAATCGACAGTTGTAAGGTCGAAAATTGGTCCAAACACTGGATATGATGCTTTGGGCAGTATAACCGAGACTTGCTCGTTCGCATGGCCGCATTCAGTAGCTGAAACCCAAACTAGAGGGCCTCGTTATCCGCTTGAAGATGTCACATGGACTCCCGACCAGCACTTCATGTCCACTAACTTGCGAGAGGGGAATAGCTTAGCTGTTCCAACACCTTATCAGGTTCATCACGTTGGTAGGCAAGACAACCTCAACCAATCAGGTGCTACTTTTTTGGTTCACGGGAAGAACACAAACAACAATGCAGGTCTGTTAAATGATCCCTCAACAAGCAGTATTCAGGCAAATCGTTTTGTTGGTCAGCAATTCCAGAATATGAAAAGTCATTCTGATGCTGAATTATTCCCTAGCTTTATTAGTCAATATGCGCTACCAAGAATGCCCTTTTCTCCTTCTAATTTAGAGACCATGAGAATTCGTACAACCATAGACTCAGTTGAAGGATCTTCCAGGGGTCCTCCAAAGTTTTCTCAAACTACTCACCACTTTTTCTTAACAAAAAAGACTGAAGGAGGTCAAACTTTCGGAGAGACAGCAACATGTACCAAATTCAAGGGCAAAACAGTAAATGAAGTAATCAGTTTACCTCCAGATTTTGGTTTCCATGTGCAGCAAGGAGTAAAGCTGCAGCCATTGGACAGCTCTGCAGACAGTGGAGGAAAAGAAAACATTGGCACGATTAGGACTTCTGCACTTGGTTCAGGCAATGAGTCATCAGCTGAAACAGATACCATGGATATGGATGCTTTCCGTGAGAACCGCCTATCAGGTCTTTATGCCCCATACTAACAGTGAGAATTTAGCTGGATGAAACTTTGTAACTATATTCAGTTTCATTCTAACTTGTTCTATTTGGTTGTAGGCACAACTTCATCCCCTTCAAATAAGGTACTTGCTTTGCTTATCTGTTGATCTAGTCGTTCCCCCTCAAGTATTTTTCATTGTTGCTTGTCCTTTTTATTTTTGTTACAGTGAGTATTGGCTGAGCATTCATCCTCAAGGAACTAGTCATGGTAATAAGTCAGCCGTACATGTAAATTTCCTCAAATATGTTTAATGTGGTCCAGATTTTCACTTTGTTGTGCTGAAGAAACTTATGTAGCGTAATGGATTAGTTTCCACCAAAGGAAGTCGAGGTTTATTGTTGCCTTTGCCATTGTGATGTGCCACTGCAAATATCTTTTTGCCAAAACTACTTACATAGTTACATTATTTACTTAGTTCCCTGTTTGGTCTACGTCAGCAAGTTTATGTAGCAGATAATTGCCAAATGTAAGATAGGTCCTTGAGTCAAGCTCTTAATTGCGCCATTTGATTTCTATTCATCCAGTAGCTGGGCCTTTTATGACTATATCTTGTAATGGTTATATCTGCTGGCATATCAGAAGTTTGTGATCTGCTAATTGGAAGCTGTTATTCAAAGCCATTTCTTTTATGAATTTTGTAGGACGTCAGCAGGGGGGGGAAGTCACCGGCATCTGATGCTGCATTGCCTTCAGCAAGAGAGGAGGCCAAAGATGGACTGTTGAATACAGAATTACCTGATATAAACCAAGTGCTTCCTGGAGTCCAAAGTGCAGAAGACTCAGCATATGACAAGGAGACAAGCACATCAAGAACCTTGAGTTTGGGTGTGGACCACTTCCTTTCTTATGATGAGCAACCCATGGATTCAAGATCTAGTCCTCGCCCCAAGAGTCCATCAGGAGTGGATCCATACAGAAGATGGGTTAAACGTCTCAAGCCGAATGCTTCTTCTGATTCTTTGGTTCATGGCACCAAGAACTCAAAAATGGAAGAAGCCTTTTCTCATGAAAAAGTTAATAAGCTCTTTGGCAAAATACTCGAACGTAGAAGAACTGGTCCAGAACCAACCGCAAGCCAGCCTTGGGCTAAAGAACAGATGATGAGAGATCAGTCCACAGGTTCAATGAGGAATGCTGAATCCACATGTACTGTCTCGGTCAGGAAAAGTCAAGACATAGCACTCTCACATTTTTGGATTCAGAGGTGGTGTCACAATCTTTCAGCATCATCAAAAGGTAAGCCTGAAGCACCGGTGGTGTGTGAGCCACAGAGTTTAAAGGAGACACTCCCAAGCAAGCAATTTCCAAGCATTGCTGCTATGGCTCTTATGGGGAAGGCCATGAATGGTTTTCGTCCATGTCAATTCAGGAAACGGGGATCTTCTGTGGTTTGGAATACCAAAGAAGAGTTGTCATGAGAAATTGATGCTGGGAAGTAAGACTGAAGTGTAAGCCAAGCAACTCAAGGCTGGTAACGGTCTTCTCACAGGTGGGCATTAGATCACAAGCAGAACAATTTTCAGCCTCAGTTACCTGTAAATTCAGCCAACAGGATGCGTAATTTTTAGTACCTAATGAATAGTTTTGATTCGGTATGTACCCCCTGCCTTAGTTCCTTCGTTCTCTTTTCAACTTTTAAGGGAAAATATTCTAGCTAGGCCACTTGTGGAATGTTCAGTAGGGGGCTTGTTTGTTGAATGCGGCTACTTGGGTGAAGATTGAAGAGCTAAGCTTAGCCTCCGCTGGTTGATTTCATATAGTTGAGGAAGGAATAAGGCCATGCAGAAACTTCCACCATCTACATATATCTTGGAACCAAAGTAACAAAATCGAAGTGAGAAAAAAAAAATCTGAGAAACTAATGTTGGTGTTCTAAGATAAATGCTTGTTTTGATGTGTCTACTGTTTTGTTTATATCTTTTAGGGAGTGATTATTTTCACGCTGCAAAACTTAATTCATTTTTTTTTCTTTAAATTAATGTTTTTATTAAAGTGTTTTCATTTTAAAAAAATGTGTGATAGAAAAATAAAAATCAATAAAGAGACTTTTCTTCATTCATTCAAATTTGAGTGAAAAATTATTAAAAAAATAGAAAATAATAATAAATTAAATTATAGAAATAAATGGTGTGTGTTGCTACTCGAATTTTGATTTTCGTCACAATTTTTTTCACATTTTTATCGTTTTTCGCATTATAAGTCAAAATTCTAGGGATCTTTGATCTTCGGCTATATATTTTAACATTTCGCTTCATTTCATTGTCTTTTTGGTTTTTTCGTATTTTTTACTGTCTTTTCACTCTAACTTCTATCGGTCCCGAGTAAACTATATAGCCGAAGATCAAAGATCGCTAGAATTTTGACTTAGACGGGCTAATAATGCGAAAAACGATAAAAATGCAAAAAAATTAAATTTCGGGAAGCAATAGTGTGCAAATAGAAGTTTATATTAATGCGGTGAAACCATACATGTGGTTAATACAGCCAGAATTGAACACTCAATGATCTTGAATGATGGCTCCACTGCTTACATGGCATCCTGTTTGTTCTAGTGCAGTGTCAAAGAAACCACCTCCATGAATAGTTGCATCTATACACGGAGGAGCAAACTGGACAATTATATCCCGTAATGTGAGGATGCCGGTTGGCTGCTGTGAATCGTCAACTAAGAAGCTACAGCTGCTCTTTGTACCTGCTAATCTGTCCATGGCTTGCTTGAGAGTGTTGCTTCTTTTCACGGTGACCGGCATGTCCATCCGTGGGAGGAAATTGTCTCGTAATCGGAGATTGGCTGCTGACAGAAGAGGCCTCAGGTCTCGTTCACCGGTGGGATCAGAGGTTTCATTTGCATTTTCAGTGTGAATGAATTCATCTGCAGTTAGAGTCCTGTGGATGTTATTAGCACTCATTAAACAAAAAAACCAGAGAAAGGTGGCCATTAAAACTTACTTTCTGTCTCGAACAAAGCCGTTATTCTTCCCTAGAAGAAGATAAACGTCGTTATTCCTTATGCAACCAATGATCTGCCGGGTTTGTCGGTTCACGACTGCCACTGCACCAGTTGGGCTTTTCCATAGCATGTGAAGTGCTTCTGCCAAGCTTTGATCTCCATAGACAAGAACAATGCGCTCTACACTTTCAAAACTGGGTACAGAGAAAGAAGAATGGTAAAAGAAGCACCAAACAGGAATTTAGAACTTCAAAAAATATTCATCCTCTAGGGTTTTTGCGTACCGAAACTCCGATAAAGCTTTATCTGCAATGTGATCAAACCACTCTAGTCCACTTGATTTGAGCAACAACTGGATGACTGCACTCTGTGAAAAGAAACACATTAAACATTATTAACAGGTTTTTGTCACGCCGCGCACAATACTCAGCGGGTAACATTTTGCTGTTGGCGAAAAGAACGTATCTGAGTTACAGCTAGGTAACTTAGACTTTATACATTGCAGCTAGGTAACTTACCTGAGTTACAAAACCAATGGCCTGAAAGGTTGACTTTTCGATGACCGGCACCACTTGCAGAGAGTGCTTAGATAGAAGTAGAAGCACACGAAAAAGTGTATCATCCAACTGTACAGGGAAGAATGGATCCCAAAGGAATGACCTGGCTAACTCCCCTACCTGTATAAAACAGAACCGGATAGTTTTTTTTTTATTATTCATAGGCGGATGTGTAATTTAAATCCGAAAATGAACAGTGAGTGCAAGGTACACCTTAGTTTCTCCAATTTGAGAATTCTGTTCTAGCATGCTGAAGATGCTACTTGCACAACTCTCCTCAGCACCAGCATATCTGGCTTGGGTGTGAGATTTCTCACATTCCTTGGCAAAACAATGTGATGTGAAAGTCATAGTCTTTAGCAATAAAAAAAGTTCACCTGAATAGGATCTGGGGTTTTAGATTCTTACCTCAAGAGACCAAAGAACGATTCTGGCGAAATCTATAAACCCTAGATACCGATCCGAATATCTTCCAAATGGGTCGACAAAATCATCAGCAATAGGAGCAGCAAACACATTCTTCTCATACAACAAATGTATTGCATCTTTTACACTTTTCCCATGTTTCAATTCCACAACTGACATCCGAATTCAAGAAATTAGCGTAATAAATTCAACAAGTATAAAAAATAGACCTATCAAAAGAAGGAATACCAGTGGAATTATGGATTCCAGGGATAGAACTGACAGGGATGTGATCAAGAAACGTTTGAAGAGCAGTGCCATGATCAAGCTCTTTGTGTTGCTGTTGGTGATGAGACATGGCGAGATTGGACATTACAATCTCCTTTTTTACCTCTATGCTACTACCTTCTGTGTTCTTCATTACTTTCACTAATGTCCTCAAATCAAATTTGTTTGATTCTTGCATTGCTTCTTCTTGTAATAACTAATCTTTTGTGCTTTGTTCTGTTACAGTTTTTGCCTAAAATTGCTCCTGCGAGTGCTCTTATACCGGACGCGTGTAGGGACAGGTGGCAGCACTGAATGCCTTACAACCTATGACTTGCTTCTAAGTGGAAAGCTGTTGTCTGTCACTGTTGGATTAACACGAGAATCGCAGTTTTTCTATCTAGACACGCCTGGTTTAATTGTACGATGAGCAGGTTGCTAGTTATAATCAAGATGATTAAAGATACTATTCATTTTGATATCGACGGGATAATTTCTGAAAAGATCAAAAGTGCGATTAGATAGAAAATCTGAATTATTTTATAATTTTTCGGCTAAATATGGCAGATTCATTTTATTTTTTATTATTCTCAAAGCAACAAACTTTTTGAGTTTCATTCATCAAGAGACAAAAACAGCTAACCTTCCTCCAACTTAACTTAACTTAACTTATTGTAATCTTATATCCCTAATACTGAAAAGGTTCTTTCGGATTCTCATGAGAAAGGAAGGGAGCTAGTAATTAAAAGAAAGTGCAGGTTTTGCTTCTGTCATCACCAAATGCTGCTATTTGCCGTTTCGTCGGGTTCTTCGGCAGCCTCAATCTGCAGACTAATCGTTTCTGCATTTTGAATTGTTCTTCCCTTGACACCTTTTCTTGAAGCAGCTCTGGCATTACACTTGACATCCACTTTATATGACTGTTCCATCCTCTATTGTTGCCTTCTCTGGTACAATGGTGATTCCGGACCGAATATAGAATCCATCTTCCTCCCTGTCCGCTTCTTGGACACCCTACTCAGAGGGATCATTTAGGCGCGGTTAGAATTAGAATTTGCTACATCGAGAAATTTTTCTACTTGTTATAAAATTGGGTTGAGATGGGAGACTATCACTTACATCCTTATTCATGACCACCACATCTTTTCCTATCTTTGCATTCTTATCAATGATACAATTCCTACACAGAAAAGTCAGTCTAATCAGAACCCTTTTAGCTCCAGTCAAGTTGTAAGAAAAGATACGTGTAAAAATCGAAAATGGAAGATCACAAGAAATCATTCTTTCAACCACAAAATTTTCAAACATCTAGTCAAGTATACCTGATTTTTGAGTTACTTCCGACCCCAATTGGGACTTTCCCCGCTGCAAGTAGAGAAGCAATTTCTGCTTCAGTTTGGTAATAATCAGCTCCCATCATCACGGTGTCCTGAAAATGGAAAATGAGGTGCTCAATAACTTCATCAAGTTGGCAAAGAGAAAGTGAACATTCGGGGAAAACTATGATGGTTCACCTTTAGCTCTACTCCACAATCCAAACGAGAGCGTTCGCCAACTACAGAGTGTTGGACTGTACATTCTCTCAAGAAACATCCATGGGAAATTAGTGCATCTACAATCTGATACATAATCAAACATGAGAAGCAACTCACTCAGTGAAGCTGTGAACCAACATAACTCAATGAAGCTGCAATTTTAATAGCAAAGTATATCA
The DNA here is from genome assembly GCA_963691705.1 of Viola odorata. Classification (NCBI taxonomy): domain Eukaryota; kingdom Viridiplantae; phylum Streptophyta; class Magnoliopsida; order Malpighiales; family Violaceae; genus Viola; species Viola odorata. The sequence goes on from OY829544.1 coordinate 2,371,717, forward strand.
GCATACCCGGCAGTTATCAATTTTAGTTGGTGGTAGGAACCGAGGAGAAGTGTAGAAGGGTGTTTTTGGGTCATAAAACTCAAACTTTGGAGGCTGAACAAAAGAAAATCAATTTGTAACAAGTCAATTCAACCGTCGGAGAGAGTCATGCAGGCATGCGTACATGAAAGTCAAGCAAGATTTACACTCCCACATCAGAAATACCAACCTCTTCTGTAAGGGCTAAGTTAGCTTCATAGAATGACTTTATCGTTCCTATATCCTCCCAGTAGTCCCGGAATATATATGCCTGTGAATACCATAGTTACCTAGTATTAAACTTTCTAGTCAATATATTTGAACTGTGAAGCATAGAGAATCTCAATCTGAATGAGAAAATAGCTGAAAAATTCAGTACCACAAGAGAACCAAAGGGAAAAAAGGCTTTCATATCTCATCTTTCTAAGTGTTCTTACATGGACATTGTGCTCCATCACAGCTGAAGGGATGATCTCAGATCCAAAGTCATTTGATGTAGGATATCTCCACCTCAGGAGCTTCAACAAAATATCAGTCTTAAATACATAGACCCCCATGGACGCTATATAGGGGGACCTCGCGGCATCTTGCGGAGATAGCCCTACACAAGTTGTATCAACTTGCTGCAGAAGGTCAACAAAGGAAATCATAAATAATTGAAGTCTTTCGATATGCTCGGGTTTCATTATATTCATTGCTTATTTCTAAAGTGATTTTCCAGGGAAATCAAGTAAACAGGACTTTGTGCTTTATGTCAAAGGAGACACCCTGTTGAGGAATAATCTAATGGGAAATGTCCAAGATTTGCAAACTTTAGACAGGCCTTCAATTTCAGGCTTTATCCAGAAATCAGCCCAGTTGGGTGATATAAGAAAGCACTTGATGACAAATTATATGTTGGACAATAGTCACACCTAGTTATTGATACTCAAGAAGTTAAAATAAAGACAAATCTATTCAGAGATTAAAATGCAGGATTATTACTCACAAAAGCTGGTCTACATGGATTTGAATGCTCACCATTTCTCTCAGTGCAGCATCAGTTGGTTTTTCAGCAAACTGGGTTACTCGACCCCTGCTGTCTACCTTCACCAATCCATACTCTGACGCACGGCTGGCAAGCACCCACTCAATGTCAGATTAAATCACTAGAGAACTAAAGTGGCACTGGAATAACAGAAACCTATAAAAATATAACTTTTAGTAAAGAAATGGACCCAACAGACCTCTCGCCCACTGGTACACATGAAATTGTAATATCTGCATTGCTGTCCACATGTTGCTGTAGATGCAAAGCAATAGGTAAGAAATAACTTCAAGAATGTTAAATACAGCACAAGTCTTGTCCAGGGCAACATACTTGCACGAAGTCCATATAATCCATTCTGTACAGATGATCTCCAGATAAGATGAGTATATTCTCAATGTTCCTATTCTTGGCATCCTACAAGGGTCACAATTTATTAGACTCTGATCACGTGGAATTTCACTAGTTGTATCCTTCTACCTTGACAAAGTAGCGAATACCTAAAAAGGATTAGTATATGTACCTCAAAAACCCATGTAAATTGCCTCACAGCATCTGCTGTTCCTTGAAACCACTTCATTCCTGCTTCTCCAGGGGTTTGAGTTGCTGCAAGAACCTGTTCATAGAGTTTTCTATTAGTCAAAATTTCAAAAGCCTTTGGAATACAGCATCCAGTCTAGTATGGGAGATAACAAAAATGGCATCCCATACCTCCACAAATCCATCCCCAAAATTAATACCATTCCCGAAATATGTGCGAGCAAGATGCCGATTGAGGGAAGCTGAATTGAACTGGGTCAGCACAAAAATCTTGTTTATGCCACAGTTGATGCAATTGCTCATCGGGATATCTATGAGCCTATAGCATCCTCCCACTGGTACCTGCAGAACATCATCAGCTGCATAAGTAAATTTCAAACCTCATGGCAGCAAATTACACAAAAATGAGATCTGGAATTATCATGGACTAACTGAACATATAAATACATAAAACAGCAAAATTCACATCTACCAAAACCAACCAAAAAGAAACAACATTCAAGCTTAATTGTATCTCATGAATATACCAACAACAATTAGTAAGATCAGAATATATATCCTTACAGCTGGTGTTGCTGCCCTTCTGGTGAGTGGAAACAGCTGAGTTCCTGCACCTCCTCCTAATATGATGGATGCCACATTTTTCGGGTCTGCTCTTCGTCTCTCAACTCGGGGTATTTGTAGGGTCTAGTGATCAAATAAGCAACATTAAGAAAGAGATTTATTATTCAAAGTAAATCAAAGACAGAAATCAAAACCAAAATAGGCATCACAAAACAAACTTCCAATCAGCAAAATGGATCAACTTACCACAGCCTCCTTGGCATTGTTTGATGTCAAAACAGCAGAAGCAACACCAGGGTTGACATTATTGATATTCTTGACAGCTCTCAAGCTTTTCCCCAACTGTTTCAAACCCTTGTTGTTTAGACTCCCCCTGATGGTTTCACCCCAAAATTGGCTCTCTCCATTCTTCAGACCAGTTTTCACAACATGGATGTTGGCTTTCAAGCCCAAACAGCAAGAATCCATCGCAGCAAGCTATCAGCAGAAGATGATGGATCACAATTTTGGAGGTCTGTTCCTTTTGAAAAAGTACCGGACAGAGATCCCTGTAAAGAAGAGTTCAAAACTAAGTAACCAAGTAAAGTGCAGATGACATAAAGATAGACTGCTAGAAATGCGAAATCACCCAACTTGCACAAAACTCTCGCCGATGGAGTAAAGTAGGCAACAAACTCAAGCAAACCCGAAAAAGCCAAGTTTAACTTTACTTTAATGGCTCAGAACTATAGCCTAAGCAATACCCATACAAGTGAAGAGAGCCAAGAATCCAGAAACCTTATACTAAGAAGCCAAAGAACCAAACTTTTATTCTTAAAAGCGAAAGAACCATACTTTCAGACTTAAAAGTAAGCAAGACCGCATCAGAAAACAGAGTAGTTTGACTAAACTAATAAACAGAGACAGAATAGATTGGACGAAAATAGGAGGAAAGTGAGAATGCAATGCCGTGAACTGAAGCGATAAATGTCGGTGATTGATTGTTATGGGTTTATTGGCTTGTGAGCCATTCACGAGAAATCCTGCATTTTTCGCTGTTTCATTAGTACCTTGAAAATAATGTAAGCTATTGACTGCGATCTCTCTCTCTCTCTCTAATTGCCAATCTTCTTGTGTGGAAGTCCACTTTCTTTCTGGAGTCCAAGTTCCTAGGTTACTCTCTGGTGCAAGAAGGGTGCGGGTGCAAGACGGTTATAAACCCAAGTACTTGTGCATGTCAGTTATAGATGGAAACAATTATCACCAGCAAACAACAACTAAAAATTGAGATTTAAACGGTAATCTTTATTAATATTTTACCACTAGTGAATAACTAGTCGATCACAAGATGACCCGTGGTGAATTTTTTCTAATTTGTGTAATCTACTACAGTACAACCAAATGTTTGCCGTTTACAATTTGATAATGACCTTACTGATTTATTTGAGAGGTGTGATGTGATTATGGTACCTCTTAATTGAAAAATCATTAGCTTTGTGCCACCTGTTTCTCGAGCAATTGGTGCGATGTTATGTATCTTTACTGGTGGTCCAGAAATCACAGGTGACAGAAAAAGAATAGTAGGTGATTTAATAATCGTGACAAAGTACAAGAATCTTGGCCACACGTGATCCAAAAGTTTTCGGTCTTTTCCAGAATTTTATATCCGCGTAAAATTAAGAGTTTGTTTAAGATTGATATTTCATTTTGTATTGTAGACGCTAAATTCGTTCGAGCATGTTCGAGTATGTATGAGAATTAATACTTCTATATTTATAAGTTCTACATTATTTTTAACTTTTTATGCCAAAAGATGATAAGGTGGATAAAATTTTAATTTTAAAAATAATATTAATTTAAATAGTGATGGGTAAACTTTTAAGAAACTCATTTATATATAACTATTCACTGTTAATGTGTCAACGGAAAAGCATACCCTAGTAGTTGCCGTTGCTTTGCCTCCTCGGTCGCCAAGTTGGACAGCGTGCGGCTAAAAACGCTAATCATGCGACCTAACCCTCGTGGGCGGTTCTCATTACACGGACCTGTACGAGCCATGACGTGCATCACCAGGCCCACGTGCCAAAATCCATCAGGCTTTTACCTTTTGTCTTGATACTTTGGTGGGCCCCAGTTCTGCTATCTACTCTTATCTGTTTGCGCTATATTTGTCTCCCTGTTATTGGGCCTACAGCATCGTTGTCCCTTCAATTGTTTTATTTTCTCTTTCTGGTATCGGTTAATTTCGTTAAAATATATAATCTGACTCTAAAAGAAATAATTTATCTATTATAATTTTTTTACATTCTTAAATACCTAAATTAAAAGTGAACAAAACCCTAATCACTCAACTACATTCCCTTTCTAGAAAGATCTTTCTCTAATTTGAAAAGAATCATCAAATACTTCCTCCGATCTTTAAAAAATGTCTTTTATTATTTGCGCACGCATTTTAAGGAGATCGGATGACTCACTGTTTGACCCCGAAAAATTTCGTATTTTTTTTCGAACGTACGTTAAGGATGCACGTACGTTCGAAAAAAAGTACGAAATTTTTCGGGGTCAAATAGTGAGTCATCCGATTTTCTTGAGATGCGTGCGCAAATAGTAAAAGACGTTTAATAGAAACCGGAGGGAATATCAAATAATATCAAAACTCAGGATAAAATTATATACTACTTTCATATATATAAATTTTTTTCGAGTTGTTATACCGTTATTTATGCGTATGATTTTTTTAGATTTCAATTTTAAATATTTTATCATATATAACCACCTATCAGTTCAACAATTGAGGTAACATGAATTGAGGATAGTGGTTTGAATAACATGGTACCGGTTGCTCGATCAATCGTGTGAAATGTTGATGGGTTTTTGTTGGACTTTATTGGGAGACAGGTGAGACGACACCACTCATTTTTTCAAATTGAAGCGCCAGAATTTCTTGGCCGCACACGTGTCTCAAATTCTATTGTTATTGGCTGTAGAATACTGCTAATACAATGCATTTTATGTATTTTTCACACGTTGTCATAGGCATCCGACACCTTTCAAATTTTTCCCAAGAGAGAAGAAGAAAAAGAAAAAGAAAAAAGACCTTTCGCATTATAAGTTCCATAGATCAAGATAGGTTAAGGCAAAAATTAATCTATCAATCAATTTTTTCCGTTTATCGGTCCGGTCTATCAAATTCTGTCACGTTTTTAGACAAATCGGTGGTCTCCCCCCTTAATAAAAAGAACGAAAAGTTGAGTTCTGAGTTTCTAGTTCCGGAAAAATTGACGATAAACGAGTAACTATAACCGGATCAAAATTGTCACCCATCATCCCAATCAAAAACAAAGGCGCACAAACTACAAAGCACTCAATCTGGCTGACTCCTGAATCTTATACTCCCTCCATTCCACTTTACCTGTCACTTTTCTGCGGATTGTTACTATTTTGGGTATTTGTCATTTTATTTTTTTCGAAGCATATATTTTGTGCAAATGATAATTTATTTATTTTGAATCAATCCAATTTGATGATGGTATAGTAATTTCAGTGGAAATTAGAAGAAAAAATGAAACAATGAGGAATAAAATAAGTCCGTAAATCAACGGCTTACGCTTTTCTACTATTCTAAAAAGTCAATTAAAATGGAATGGAGGGAGTATTGTTTATGCCTTTTCGAACCACCTGACACGAAATGGGCCGCCATGAATTTGATTGATGCTATGAGGGGGGAAAATGCACGGCCCAGCTAAATTTATCAGACACGTGCATTGTGCCGCGCTGCATCAGAAGTGATGAGAGATAGTACTGGAAGGAATAGAAGCAAAGAGTTGCGAGTAAACACTATCTAACAAATTCTTCACATGCGTTGTTAGGAAGACTAGGGAGCAAATGCCTACTCATATTGCAATCACCTATTTTGCAAAACCACATCAAACTCTTTTCCACACATCATCAACGAAACGTCAAGAATAGAACGATCGCTTGAGAACCAAATAGACACTTAGGTAAGATTTAGGTAAGGGCATTCGGAAGAGGAAAAACATTGAAGGTCCCTCAGGAGATGGAGCACAGGATGAGACTAATACTAGAAGCACGAGATACAACACGCCACGGACTTTTATCAGATGTACTGGGAATTTGGTAGGTCCTCTAGTGTCTAATAGGAATGTCTAAAAGACGTTCCACTTCATTTGTCCTTCAGTATAAAGATCGAACCCACTTTGCATAACTGAGATTTTTAAGCATGTCCTTCAACCGCACCGCGTGCAGGCCTCAAAGCTACATGCTTATCATCACTCAGTGACTAATATTATAACCATCCCGTATATCAACCAATTGCATGAATCTAACCACCTAGACTAGAGCACAGACCACACGAAAAGCTTCAACCAACACCACTAGATATGATGAACAAAAACGATGGGATGAGCTTCTATTTTAGCTTCGAGACCAAAATATGAAATGCCTGTATTTGAGGTCGCTCACAAACCAAATGGACAACAATTTGTTTCGTTGAATACCCACCCATTAAATGCTTCCATCTGTAGAGCCAAACTCACTCAAAAAAAGCATCCAGCATCCCGCACAAAGCATCCAAGAACTAACGATGCACAGACGTACAATGTTGCACAAGCAGACATACAACAGCAAACCCGATAAAACAAAAATCATACCTTGTAGGGAGACAAACAATCATCCTAAACAAAAGCAAACCCAATAAAACAAAAGGCCTCGCATTTCCAAAATTCCAAAGACACTTCATTAAACAACAAACAGTAACTCATTGTCTAAGATTTCGTAAATCATGCATCCTAACAAGACACGGCAGATCAATATCTTAGATGGAAAAGTAGGAGCAGTCAACTCACAAATTACTACATAACACTAAAAGCAAATAGACCAAAACAGAAATCTAGGTGTTGGTTGCCCTGGTGTAGATCTGCTGACTGGCATGGGCAGAAACCATCCTGATTAAACCTCTGGACATAAGTTCTTTAATCGCCCTCCTGGCAAGTGATCCGCTAATCTGTGCAGCACATGTTAACACAGAATAAGGTGAGAGATGCGTACAAATAAAAACTATACTAACTAAAGGAACATCATTGCAATTTACACCACAAACAATACCGTAACAAAACATAAAGACTACAATTTCTATTCAGTAAACAGTAGGTGCTATGAAGTGATCCAACTAAATGACAAACAGCAGTAGTCCACACCAATGATTAAACAAGCCTCAAGTCATAATGCACAAAACAACCCATCTCCTAACAAAAAGCATCTAACTACGCCACCGTAAACAAACACAGGGATGAACCACAAATACAAACTGAGGAACCCAAAATAATTCACAAAAGTGATTAAATGCCATTCTCACAGTTAGCTAGAAAACAATTTTTCAGCTTTTCACACCATACAAAACTAGTTTTTCCAATGGAATATCATGCACATCAAATAATTCAGATACCGATGCCTCTCATTCAATTTCAAATGCAAAAGCACAACCAATCAACCTTATGATTCATTATTCAATACAATCAGATTATAATTATTCATTATTGATCACACCAGTTAGAATTTCCCTCATCGGTCAAACCACAAACACATCCACTTGTATAAAACAAAGAAAAGAGAAAAAAAAGATTGGAGAAATTACCCTCATACGATCAGAAAGGATGGAGGGAGTGACGAGCTTGAACTTAGGTGCTTCAGACAGGAGCTTATCATAGGTAGCCTGGTCAAACAAGACCATGTTGTTGACCTTCTCCTTTTGCTTTCCCTTGCTCCACTTCTTCTTCTTTTGCTTTCCTCCTCCGGATTTCGCCGGCTTCGAGGACGGTGGTGGAGCCGCCGCCTTCTTCGGTGCCTACGAAAATTAACCGAACACAAACACCAAATTAACTTCTAATGAGAGAGAACACCTAAACCATATCAGCGCATGAAGTGGACGAAGAAGAAGACCGTTAGTTACCATTGGATCTGATCAGAGACGAGAGATGGGAGACGAAGCAGCAGCTGCGGAGTGAGGAGGGATGCTAAGGAAGGCGCCTGTGTAATCTGACCTAGGGTTTTGCTTTTTAAGGTTGACAGTTGTTTGTAAGACGGCGTCGTCTGTTATGGGCCTATATGTTTCGTGTTCAACTCATCCTCAGCCCAGAAGCAAAAACGTTTGGGCCAATGCATTCATGGGCTTAATGGTTTTTTTTATCTTTTTATAATTTATATCTATATTTAATGGAAGAAGTAGCTAATTTAAATTTTTTTATGTTGTTTGCAAACTAACACTTACATAACTTACATATGGTTTCTCTTTTGGTCACAAATACACGATACATGCGCCATAATTACATACACGGTAATTAAGCACCTGTTCCCCGGGCGGGCGGGGATGAATTTTATGAATCGGAGCCGGGACGGGTATAGCAATATTCAAGAATTTCCGCACCCGTTGTTATCCCTATGTTATGGTCTATTTTTCGATAGACTGAGAAATATGACTAGAATTTGAAACCTTATTGTCCTTTAACACTAGCAAACAACCATTTACTTACGATATATATAATTTAAATTGTTTATTTTTTAATAAGCAAATATTAATTAAACATTATGTTAGAAAATAGCTGAAAAGAACCTAACTCTCTGACATTACGTTTAATGAGTGTAACTAATCAAACCGAGCCTAGTTAGTTGGTACTGGTAGAGCGGATGACTGTAGTTGGAAATCCGGTGAGTAATCCTCAGGTCGATGGTTCGAATCCGGCCGGTCGGAACTTTATGTTTCTGCTAGTTTCCCCTAATTCTAGACCTTATGGGCCACGTAATCTTCATTGGAAAAGCCCATGTAACTTCTTTTCTAATTTTTCTTCTTCTGAAAAGCGGCATAAAACTAAGGTAAAATTCCTTTTTTATTTAATCCCGTTCGTTCAAACAATAAACCTAGCTTTTTAGATTTTTCAGAAAAAAGTAGTGTTTTTCACAGAAGTGATTCCGAAAGAGGAAAAAAGGCAATTGTATATAAACACGAATGCACCTATACATTCGATGCCTAGGCAGCACACAGGAAAGAAAATGAGATTTTATATAACGTTAATTATTTTTTATTTTGTATGCTTTAATTTGTTACCAGAATAAAATCATAGAATAAATATTTTAGTGGATTCCACCTCAAAATTCTCAAAATCCTACGTGTTTGATAAATTCCATAGGCATATAAGAAATATTGATAGGGTATATTTCCTTATGTCACCAAACCACAACTATATATATAAGCTTTGTGGCATAAGAATATAGGAGTGAACCTCAATCTCCCCTGTCAATGAATCAGCTCCCACTCTTGACAGCAACATTAATTAATTAACTTGAGAATCAATTAATTAAATCAAAGTAGTTATGAGTTTTTTTCAGGCCTTATCTAGGCTTCTACTCTTTACAAGCAAGTAAAGTTGCTTTCTATTAACATCTTAAAAAGAGAGATTACGCTTTAAAACTAACACGAAGATTTTGTTGATTGGTGTTAGAAAGAACCCATAATGCAAAATGGGACACTTAAACAAATTAGATTTTAAGTACACCTGAGAGGATACTATTTTATTAAAAATCGTATTGTACACGTTAAGTTTTAACTCAATCAGATATATCGAACAGTTACTAATAAAATGGTTATATTTATAATTTTAATACTAAATTAACAGATATAATTAACGATTAATCAGATGATTACTCATTTGAAATTTGAATCTCACCCGATCAAAATTCTATATGTAATCATTCTATTAATTTGGTCGGTCAAAATGAATAAATTAGTTAAAAATCCTAATGTAATTCTTTTCTTTTTTACAAATTGCTTCTTCTTTGTCTAGATAATCTAAAATAATAGAGAAAGTGGATCCCGGAGATCCAGGCCCGTTTTAAGTTCAAGGCGCACCATGAAAAAGCCCAATTTCTTTTAATTTATTGTTGGTCAGATCAATTTCTATTATTTGTCTGCAAGCAGGTGCAGGTCGTGTATTAGCTTTTCCTTAATAAATCTCTGCTTTTAAGTCGGTCTTTAAAAAATTCATAGTTATTACTCGTATCAGTGTTTTTTTAGTCTGGACGTTTCGATTGCTCAAAGGCTGTATCAAAGGGTACCGGTTTAGACCACATTGCATTGAATAAATATTAGAGATTGAAAATGTGAGGTACGTTTTTATAACGGTACATACTTAATCAGTTGAACTATAACTTTATGTGTTTTTAATACTTAGTTTGAGCGTTCTTTTTATTGTCAGGAGTATTATCGAGCTCCAAATTAAACGACTCTTCTAATGCATAGTCCATTATATTCTTAAATCAAGCGTGAACGAGTCTTTTTTTTATTGGACTACACGGAACTAGTTTTTCTAACTAATTTAAAGTCTCTAGAGTAAGAAATTCTAGTGTTTCAAGATGCTCGATTTATGCTCTTGGATTAGAGTTTTCTTCAATTAGGCAATCAACACAATCCAGAAACATCGGCATCGTTTTAGATGCTGTTTTCATTGGTTCTTAATTCCAAAGTCAAGATTAAATTGCAACTTGTAGACATAAGTTATTCTTCATGTCAATGGATGACAACAGTGCACACATTTGGTGGAATTAAGGTCTAAGGTTTGAACAGTAGAAACATTTCTATTTCTTGCTTAATTACAACTTTCTTAGAATTTGTTCCATTTTTTTTTTACAAAATGCAAATAAAATTAATCTACGAGGCAATGTATGATTACGGGTTTGATTGAAAAGAAAAATGTTCGTTACTATCACATCATATATAGTTAGTTGCAAGTCCAAATGATAAGAGAGTAGTTATTTTTTTATATAAATTTTGAATTGGGATGTAGAAAATGAAGAAAATTCTCAATTAAAAAGAAAAGAAAAAGGGGTAGTGATTTGTAATTGATCAAATCCCATCGGTGCATACTGCATAGCTGGCATTTGTTGGCAACACAAGAGGAAAAGTGTATATAGTTAGTGCTCTTTCGTTTAAAGAGAAAAAGAAAGGGACCGTTAATGCAACATTAATCATAGATCATGGTCCCAAAATCAAACGACACAGTAACATCCACAGACAAAAGTGTCAAAGTGATTGGGACATGAAAGTGGCAAGACAAGTAAATAACCAAAACCCAAAACAAGATTGATCAAGTGCCACGTATCATTAAAAAAAAAGAGGGTCAAAAAACACAATGTAGCTACCAACTATAAAAAAATTCTCAAGCCAAAAGACTTTTAATCTAGACTTTCTGAAATTTTTATTATTTTTTATGTTTATAGATTATTTAATATTTTTTGAAATTTTTAAATATTTTTTTTCATAAATTTCCTTTTATTTTAAATTTTAATTGTATCATTTTAATTTTTTTGCTATTTTTAAAAGACAGCATCTCTTCTGTAGTAGTATTATTGAAGAACAGATTAAAGAGAAACCTAATTTCAATCAAAGATGGAAAAAAGTTGGTGGTTTTAGTTTACAAGACATTTTCTTAGTGTGGAAGAAATGGGCCTCGTGGCCCAATTGCCTTTGTTTATTGTGGTGAACTTTCTCCCCAACCGTGTGGCAGCAATAATAGCCGAGCAGTCACCATCAACTTTCTACGCGTTAATAATAAACAAATAAGCAATCAATCAATCTATTATAATAATAATAATAATAATACTCCTAGAGCTTATAATTCAGTGAATATATAATACATAGTTTGTAGGATAAAATTTAAAATTCGAGTATCTTAATTTACTTTTATGTTCACGCGAAAGGTAAATAAATAAGTATATTACTAATTTTGAATACAAAGACTTTCTAATTAATAATAAAGTATAATAAAAATATGGGATAATGCAAAAATTGGTACCTGTACAAACATTATTTAATTGATTTCATACCTAAGGTCTAATTTGCTTTTAAAAGATACCAGTACATTAACAAAACGTCACATTTGGTACCTCGACCTAACGCCATCCAACGTTCACCGTTAAGTGTCCTACGTGGCATGCCACGTCCTGCTGACGTGGCATGCCACATAGGACAGACCCGACCCAACCCATTTCTTTACCCGCGGGTTGGATAATTTATTTTCCAACCCGGTATGAAACGACGTCGTTTTTGGCCATGTATGAACGATGCGTCGTTCAGGATTAAAGGTGAACGACACGTCATTCATATTAAGCTTTAAAATGCTCCCATTAAGAGAAATCCGAGATTCGAACCCAGCATCTCTCACACCCTATGCGATAAGCATACCACTAGACCAAATGCTCTTTATTGTTATCATTGATTGCTGGAAACCTATATTACTCTAAAACCCTTCTCAACCCTACACCGCCCCACCTTTCTCTCACTTCTCTTCGATTTGGTGAGTAGTTTTTGATATTCATCTCTTAAAATTTTCAAAAAATGTTAAAATTTTTAAAAAATTTGTAAAAATGTAAAAATAATAATTTAATTAATCTAAAAATTTAGAAAAAATGTAAAAATTCTAAAAATAATTTAATTAATCTAAAAATCCAGAAAAATGTAATAATTCCAAAAAAATATAAAAATTAAATATCTACAATTAATTATTTTTTTTGCAATTTTTTGGATTTTTAGATTAATTAATTTTATTTTAAATTTTTTTATATATTTTTTACATTTTTAACACTTTTTTGGAGTTATTACATTTTTTGAATTTTTTTGGAATTTTTACAACTTTTTAGGATTTTTAGATTAATTAATTATTTGTTAGAATTTTAACATTTTTTTGGAATTTTTTACAATTTGTTTGGAATTTGTACATTTTTTGGAAATTTTCAATTTTTATGGAGTTTTAGATTAATTAAATTATTTTTGTGAATTTTTACATTTTTTTGATTTTTTAATTTGATTATATTATTTTGGAGTAGAGTTTTAGAGTAATACATATTTCCAGCAATCAAACATAACAATTAATAGTATTTGGTGTATTGGTATGCTTCTCGCATAGGGCACGGGAGGTGCTGAGTTCGAATCTCGGATTTCTTTTCATGGGAGCATTTTAAAGCTTAATATGAACGACGTGTCGTTCACCTTAAATCCTGAATGACGCGTCGTTCATACATGGCCAAAAACGACGTCGTTTCATACCGGGTTGGAAAACAAATTATCCAACCCGCGGGTAAAGAAACGGGTCGGGTCTGTCCTACGTGGCACGCCACGTCAGCAGTGCCTGACGTGCCATCTGACATGGCATGCCACGTAGGACACTTAACGGTGAACGTTGGACGGCGTTAGGTCGATGTACCAAATGTGACATTTTGTTAATGTACAGGTATCTTTTAAAAGCAAATTAGACCTTAGGTATGAAATCAATCAAACAATGTTTGTACATGTACCAATTTTTGTATTATCCCTAAAATGTTTTGTCAAAAATGCAATTGAATTGTAAAAACGGATTGATCCTAACAACCAATACAGTTGAATTGGTCAATCGTACTAGTTTTCAAATGGGACACGTGGCTACGCACATGCCTATTAACATTAACTAACTAATAACTCACCATTGTAATTTTGAAGAAACTTAACACTGGGTGAATGAGCTTCCACAATGGTGGGAATAATAAGGCAAAATATAAAAAAGAGCAATAATGCAGTGCAACAAAGCAAAAGCATGGGAATATTATACTGTGTTAGTGCCTTCCCTTAGATAAAAATAATAAAGATTTACTATAAAATAAAATAAAAATAAAAATAAAAATGCCCTAAGATATTCCTCTATCTATAAATAGATTAATACCAGATGGTATCAACAAGAATAACAGCATTTTGTAGTAGAAAAGATAGAAAAGAAAGCAAGAAGAATATAGAGTCAATCCCATACTCTGTTTTTCCTTTCCATTTCTCTCTGTTTTTCCATGCTCTCCATCTGCAAAATACCTTCTTCACTTCCTAGTAGTATAAATATGGTACTAGTCTCTTTCTTTTATCTCCTCAGAGAAGTTTCCTCTATCCAGGCTCCGTTTGCTCACTCCTTCTCTTTCGAGTGACGCTCCAATATAATCCTTCTCCATCTTCTCCAACCGAGCACCCAGTTTCTTCTTTCTTGATTGTAAAATGGATTCTTTCAACATCTGTAACATCAAATTCGAGAAAGCGAACGCGATCAAGAAGCATCGTCAGATCAGAAAGATTGCAAATTTGTTCAGGGTGATAGAAATATGTATAGTTCTGGCTTTGATTTCCAGGGTTTCCATCCAACTCCCAGTTGCTGTCAAGAATTCCAGTGGCTATTTCAAGAACTTAACAGTCATTCTTGCCAGCCCTCGGTTCATTTTTGTTCTTGGAAACGTCATAGTCATCACTTTGTTTGTAAAGTCAGGTCAGTTTTCAGGTCAAGATGGGAAGGGGAAAAGTACAAGAAGTGACCTTTATGAAGAGTTTATTGAGAAGAGTGAAAAGAATCAGGGGATTATTGTACAGAGGTATGAAGCCGAAGAAAACAGAGGGAAACAGAGCATTGTTCCTGTTGAAAAAAACTTCTTGGCCGCTCAAGATACTTGTGGTATTTCTTTGAAAACCAAGAATTATCAAAGAAGTCAATCAGAAAACTTCAAGAAATCGAACAGTAACAAGGATTTTAAGGAACTGAGGCGATCATCGACCGAAAAATGCAAGAAAAGTATTGGTTCTGATCAGGGTTTGGTCAAAAATTCATTCCCAGAGGATAAAATGAGCAGTGAGGAGTTCAGGTCTGCAATTGAGTCATTCATTGCTAGGCAGAAAAGGTTTCTAATAGATGAAGAGAACTCTTATATTTTAGAGTAATTCGTGTATAAGAAAATCCAAGTTTTCTTTTTTTGCTGGTCATGTTGTTTTCATTTCCTTAAGGTGATGGGTGTCTGTACATTGCTCAATCTTAGTTGCAATGTAAATTACCTATTAGCTTCTGGTTTTGTTTCTTACAATTTCCATCAGCACATAATCTTTTTGAATCAACTTTTCTTTCTTTCTTTTTCCTGAATCGAATTGGAATTCGAACTCGATTCCAAGCATACATGGTTCTCATACATTGGATAATCACCTTCTTATTGGAAGATGGGTATATGGGCACCATGGGAAGAATTGTATTCCAAATTCTGTCATGACAAAACTTACACTTTTGTTCAAAAGTTTCAAAACAGGATAAAAATAGCAGAGAGAAAATCAGTTTATGCCTAAATAGGCATCTTTTATCCTTTAATTTGAGCCTAAAGAACAAATTACCAAGATGGGAGAGACCAGGAGGATGGGAATTGTTCTGGTATGAGTACAAGGTGAGCTGTTCTTCACTAAAATAGCATAACATCACCAATCCATAACTCCTTTTTCCCCTCCAACTTGTCAAAAATGGAATTTGATCCGGTGTGCAACTGTAGAAAAGGATGTATGTGTGCAATATAATTCTGCAATTTTTAGCAAATTGTACAAACATGTCAGTTTTCTCTGAATTAAGTGAAAGTTTGGTGATGGCTGAAAATGAAACTTGAAGAAAATATATATGGAAAACTTAACCAATCGGTCAAATATGTCAACCGAAGTCAATTAAAATAAATATTTTTTAAATATATATATAATTTTTTTGTTCTAGTTTGGCTGGCACGGCAAAGATCAAATTAGTTCCGTCGCAAATGATTCGAACACAATTAGCCTTGATGAATTGAAGAGGGCAAGATCAATCTGGTTTCTTTATACTTGCTGCTCTTGCAATTCTTGTGGTGATCAATCTTTTGGTTCCTCCCCAAGTCCAATCTATGCCAATCGTCTCGTTTCTCATGGCACCACTCTTATCACATTTTCTTGCTCAGTTTTATAACCTAGTTTCAACTATTTTATTATTTTATTTAGGTGTCACGTACTTATGGCATAACAATATAATTAACCTTTCTTTGACACAAGATCGATTGAACATCAAGAGCAGAGGAGCTAGGAGATTGATTACGTGATCTTTTTGTCTTTTATTTGTGGAATAAGATTTCAATCAATAGTCAATTCATTCTAGGGTTTGTTCATGTTGATCAATAATTAAGGTATTTTTTTCTCATCTTTTCTCGTCACTTAACGTTAGGCATTGCATGAGCATTTATGTTATTACAATAATCTCAAGCAAGAAGCAATTCTGTCTGTAATAATAATTAATAATGTTATATATCGAATTATCGATTCAACTAATGATTCATAGATGTATAAGATTCGGTCCCTATAATATTCAAAATAAAATCTTTTAAAAAAACTCATAAAAATTATAGAAAAATTTAAAAATTTATAATAAAACAATTAAAATACAGAAAAAATATAAAAAATGTAATTTTTTTTAGGAAATTATACGAAATTCTAAAAGATTTAACTAATTCAAATAAATAAATCAAAAATATTAAAAATAAAAAATTATAACAAACTAAAAAAAAATAAAAATCAGCAAAATAATAAAACCATTAAAAATCTGTATTTTGAATTTTTTATCTAAATTTTATATATTTTTTTTATTTTCTAATTTTTTTCGTATTTTTACTCTTTTTATTATATTTTTTTCTTGATTTTTGTATTTTTATGGTTTTTTATGTTTTTCCCATTTTTATTATTTTATAATTTTTTTATACAAGATCAAAGCGACCTTGTTTTGATTAATCAGATCAAAATGACGTCGTTTTGATTAAACGGGTTGGTCCAAATCAACCCTTCTACTTAACAGGTTGGATCAACTCGTTTATTAGAAGGGTTAATTTAAACAGACCCGTTTAATCAATAATTTTCTGAATTTTTTTATTTTTCTAAATTTTCAGAAATTTTTATTTTTATTTTATTTTATATAGTTTTCTGATTCTTTTTTCATATTTTTACTCTTTATTATATTTTTTTCTTGATTTTTTGTAATTTTATGGTTTTTTATGTTTTTCCCATTTTTATTATTTTATTTTATTTTTTAACTTTTTTATACAAGATCAAATTGACGCTGTTTTGATTAATTAGATCAAAATGACATTGTTTAATTAATTAGATCAAAATGACATTGTTTTGATTAAACGTATCGGTCCAAATCCAAATCAACCCTTCTAATTAACGGATCGGATCAACCCGTTTATTAAAAGGGTTTATGCTAAACAGGTCGCTTTGACACCCTTGTCTTGTCTGTAACACAAGTCCAGGCCGTTTGAAAGAAGCATGGTAATTATAAAAGAGGATATAATCACGTCAAACCCGAAAATACAAACTTTTAATGCTCCAGGAAAAAATAGTACCCTAAATCACCTTAGAACCATCAAATCTGTGTGGGACTAAAGGATTCTCACTGCACAAACAAAGGTTGAAGTATATTTATCGACTGAAGTTTTATTGAAGTTCGTATAATACTACTACTCTTCGCATAAACATACACCTCCAACAGCCACACCTGAAACACATCACAAATAACCATTCAGCAGCATTAGAGTCTTCAAAAGATTTGGAGTTTGATTCTACTATGCATTTGGCTAATGACCAAGATCCTCTAAATCATTTCTCTAGATGCAGTTCAAACTATAAGAATTTTACCGGTACCACAACACTCTAGCAAAAAGCATGATGCCTTATATAGAATGCTACTTTTCTTACAGAGAAACTTCATCTAAACATAAAATCCGAAAGAGTTAATTCTATCAGCAAATTGGCAAAAGAGTTTTTCAATTTTCTAAGAGCAGTACCAAAACTCATAATTATGGCAGGAAGGACTCAATGGAAGGAATTTACAGCTTCACCAAACAATCTCTTGTTCACTAGAAAGCAAAATTGGACAGATGCACGACTAAGATCAAAATGATAAAAAGGGCCGTGGATATGTGACTTGCCTCAAAAAGTTAGGAGCAAATACTGGCTAGGAGGTAATGTAGTCTCTGACTTTGTAAAACTTTGCCAGAGCTCTATACTGCCATTTTCATTTCTATTTTTTGGTGAGGATCATAACCCATGAGTTTGAAGTCAGCTGCTACAAAAGAATCTATGTTCTTCTTCTCTGGATTAATCATCAAAATCTGCAAGAAAGCGTGAATCAGAACACTGAACACGGAACAGAGGAAAACAGAGAACATGAAGCAACGAGTATCTTCCAATCAGTAATCTTAACTGGAAAAGGCTTTGGCAGTTTCTGAAGCTGCTCCTGAAGAGGCCTGGTATGAGTGTGATAAACATGAGCATCCCCAACCACATGGATGAAGTCCCCTGGAGTAAGATCTGCATGAGATGAAAGTGATCAGTGACATATTCTAAAGATATGCTACAAATTTCAAGAATGGTATGAAAGAATAAAACTTGAAGGTTAAATGCATACCACAGACATGAGCAATCATGCATGTCAAGAGTGCATATGATGCAATGTTGAATGGCACACCCAGTCCCATGTCAGCAGACCGCTGATACATTTGGCATGACAACTCCCCATTGGCTACATAGAACTGCAAAAACAAAAGTCAGCAAGGGAAACAAAGATAGGGCACAAGTTTCCAACTGACCTGAGCAAACATATGGCAAGGTGGAAGTGCCATCAATTTGAGGTCAGAAGGATTCCAAGCTGAGAGTACAATCCGACGATCATTAGGATTATTTTTAATCTTGTCAATAACATCTAACAACTGATCAAACCCTTGTCCAGTGTAATCGGAATGCATGTCAGTATACCTGCAATGCAATATGTGGAAAATTAAATCTAAATTGTGGCATCAATACATTCCACAACTAGAATTGGATGAAGGAGAAATCACGAACCTAGCACCAAAGTGCCTCCACTGAAACCCATACACAGGTCCTAAGTCACCTTCTTGCCTGTCCTTCAAACCCACACTGAAATTGCAATGGAAATGTTAATAAAACTTGAGAATGTATATAATCAAATTAGGTATAAAACAGAGAGTAATAGTCAAATACTTTCCTATCAAGGTAATCTCTGGAGGCATTGTCATCCCAAATATAAATGCCTTTCTCCTGAAGGACCTGCATACCATACAGATGTTTAGAAACTCAGCTCATGCTGCCATGTTTCTCTCATCATGTTAAGCAGATAAGATGATCTATGCAGGTTAATATAGCTATTTCACTCAAGTGAGAAGCTTTCATCTGATCTACCATTACAGATTGTCCTAGATTCTACAGCAGATGCATAACACTTGACAAATATCAGAGACCAAAATTCCACTCCTGATATTCCTCCCCAACAACTAAATTACAAGGTCATGAATCAAGGGCGCATAAGAGTTCTCAATATTTAACCACAGTTGATGATCACCGCTCCAGTCCCAAAAAAGCATATACAAGATCGAAGATACATAAAGGTAATCAATGCATTCCTTAAATGTCAAAAAAAGATGTAATTACCTTGGCATTTGTAGAGCCACTGATGAACCACAGCAGCTCTTCAACAACACCTCGCCAAAAAACCCTCTGGAAGCCAAAAGACAGTTCTGTCAACTTATATATGTGACATCAGCAATTACAGCAAATTATGCTATAGTGTAATTCTAATAACAAAAAGTACACATGCCTTAGTTGTGAGAAGTGGGAAAGTTTTGCGCAAATTGAATCTCATCTGCAGATCATATGAGAAGGAGTAAATGTGCAATCATCAGTAGTTAAAAAATGAAAAGTCTAGTTCCAGAAAGAATGAGCAGATAAACAATATGCGGTTCATGTTACCTGGCAACCAAATTTCGATAGTGTACCAGTTCCTGTCCTGTCATCCTTCAAATTACCATCTGAGAGGATGTCTTGAACCAGTCTCAGATACAAAAACTCTTCATGCTTCTCAATGACCATCTTAGGAAGGAACGAGAACTTCTTCACCTCAAATTTACTGTTTTCTGAATTATGATTGAAAGAGGTCACACCATTACTTTCGCTATGGAATTCAACTTCAGTCACAGAAGTCCTCACTCGAACATAAGTTGTCAAGCAAAATCTTATGTCATTCTCCACCATAGGAAACGATGAGCTCCAAGGTTGAAACACAGAGGAATCAATGGCAGGGATAAATGTATCACAATCAAAGGTAGTCTCAATTTCTGTGATATGAATAGCATCACAACCAGGCGCATTCAAAGCTTCCCTGCACATCAAATAAAATCAACAGTACAAACAGGTATTAAATTCAACTCCATAATTAACCATCACGATGACAACAACAACAGCAGTTCCTAACCTTAGAACTTGTCCACCGCCTACAACAAAAACTCTCTCGATAGACAGACAGTAAGGCGACGCAGCCAACAATTCAAGCGCAGAGCCGATACTTCCACATATCACAACATTCTCAGCAGTGGCAATGTCAAAACTGCCTGACCTCGTAAGAACAACATTAAGCCGGCCAGGGAGCGGTCGATTCTCACCTGGAATACTCTCCCAAGTTTTCCTACCCATTACAATCGCATTTTTCTTCCCAGAATCACTAGTAGTCAACGTAACATCCTTGAAGAACTTCATATCAGATGGTAACTTCCATGGCAACTTCCCATCCTTCCCAATCCCCATACTACCCTTCGTCGCAGCCACTACAACCTGGTAACTCCGCCGCGGATCAGAATGCACATTATTAGCATTGCCGTTAGGAAGACTTGTCAGGGATTCACCGGCCATAATAACTGAACACAAACGGCGACCGAAACGCGAAAACGATGAGTCCGACCGACGCGAACTAGTCTCCAAATGCAGGAAAATGACCTGACAGATAATGATGCAAGAGAATAAACAAAATAAATACCGAAACTGCCAAATGGAAACTATTTTTCATCTACCTGACCATAAGAATTAAGAACACAGGAAGGAAGAAGCTAAGAACATGAGCGAGTATATGAAGCTACTTACTGACCGATCTGATGCCGAAACGCGAAATCCCCGAAATGTTGAACCGGTCCGATTTTGGACTGCGAAGAAGAAAGAAGGTTGAAGAGAGTGTGAGTGAGAAGGAACTAGGAAGGAGGATGAAAATGGAAAGAGGGAGAAAGACTTAAACAAGGAACGAAATACCAGGAATTTTAATATTCTTGAATTTTCGATTTTATTTATCAATTAATTAATTCTTTTTATTCTTTTAAAAGGGATGAAAAACGGGGAAAATATGGAGAAAAAGAAAAAAACAAAATCCGAAAGCTAAAATTACCCGCGGAGTAGCGCCAACGTGTAGCACGCGTTCGTCTTGTTGAAAATAGGCCTCCTTTTACTCATATTTACCCATATGCCATTATCTCCTCCAGTTTAAAAAAAACCTTTTATTAATAAAATCAACATCAACAATTAGCATTTGACAAATACATCAATTATAATTAGTATAGGTAGGTAGTGGAAATATTTTTATGTTTAAAAGTATTTAGATCTATTGTTTTATTATTTCTATTAATATTTAGATCAAATAATTTGAAATTGAATTTCACTAGAATTGTAACCATATGATTAAAATTGCTCTTACTAATTAATTCATGCAAAATGAGAGCCCTTTTGTTTAGGATATGATAGGGGGTGTCAAAATGGGTCTGACCCGATGGGTCGACCCGTACCCGACCCTCAATTTGACCCGCCGAGTCATCATTTTTTGACCCGTTGAATAAAGGGTCAGAAACGGGTCGACCCATCTGACCCGTTTAAAATTTTAAACAAAAAACCCTCATCCTCTCCATTTCCTCGCTTTCCACCGCCGTCTCTGCTACTGCTTCCCATTTTGTTCTCATCTCCTCTGACACCTTGTTTCTACTCATTTCCCTCTCAATTTCAGATCCCTCTCCTCCTCTGCTGCCTTACTAAACAAAATACTCCCAACCCAATCACCAAAACCATCTCACCAAACCCATCTTACTAAACCCACCTCACTTTTCTTTCTCTCACAGCTTTTCTATTTCATCAGAAACGCGGGCTTGTTTCTTATGGGATTTTCGCACTCACCTTGTTACCGGTAAGCCAACAATTCTTTTCTCACTTGTCTTTTTAGTTTCTTAGTTTTATAAAATTATGTTTTTTAGATCTGCCCTTTTCATGGTTTCTTCAGATAAATTCATTCTGGGGTGAGGCAGAAGTTGTTGGATTCGATTGTCTTTGATTTTCCCTTGCGTTAATCTCACTTGCTCGTCAGATTAAGCTTCGGTAAGTTTATTGAAATCTAAATTTCTTGTCTATAATATCCATTCTGGTTGGAGGTTTCTTTTTCGCAAATTCAAATTAGTGGAGAATAAAGTGAGTCTGTCATTCTTTGCAAAGTATAGGCAAGAATTAAGGAAGTACTGTAGTATGTAAGATGAAGTTGAGAGGAGATGTATTTGAATCTTTTGAATAGTAGCAGTTTAGTAGTTTAGTTGGATGGATTGTTTTGTGTAAGAGTGTAGAAAACAGTAAATCCAAGTCAAAATTGACCAAGTAGTACTGTACATAAATGACAATAGCTGGTGGTGTGATAAAAGCAGCTCTGCTTTTTCATCTTTTTCCTTTCCTAATCTTGTTTGTTTGCTGATTTATGATTTGAGTGTTCTTTTTTGTGTTTATGCCGATTGTTCTTGTTCTTGACATGTGTGTAGCAGTAATGTCACTTAATGTCCATGAAAGGAAAAAAAGAAAGTATTGTTCAACTTGAAAGTGTTTAAATCAACAATTAAGAATTACTAAGTTTAATTGTTAAATAAAAAGTTATGTTATGTTACAGCCGAAGCTCGGTAAGCAATGGTTTAATCACACTGCAGCTAAAAAAACTAAGGGCATCTACTTTTTCAGGTTTTCCTATCAAAGTATAAGCAACTTTACTTGCAGACTGCAGTGGGTTATAGTGGGAATCTAACTTTTGATTAACATAATAGAAGTGTTCTTGGCGTTCATAATTACGCTACAAATCCAATCTCATAGCTAATCTATACCATTATATATATTTTACACCCTTACTAATTTTTTCTAAACCTAAAGCTACCTCACCTCACTAACTAGTGTTATAAATATAATGGTTAATCAATAAATTAGATACTACTGCATCATTCTAATTATGTCTTATAGGTGATAAAAATACTAGTAAAAATTTGAATTTAAATTTGAATCTCCCGCCTATAAAAAAAATACTATAACATTCTAAATATTAGATATGTACCAACAATATTTATTTAATAAATTATAGGTTCGAGTCGGTGAATACTCATAATTCCCTAACCCGTAACTCGTAAGGGTGAGTTTAAATGGGTAATATATATATCCATCTGTTTGTAACAGTAATAGCAATCTTTTTTCCAATCTTTGCCGCTTAGATTTAAGTTATTTTAGGGGAAAGCTCAGTTTTTGCATCATCAATCAGAAACTTATGTACAAAGCTAAAATCAAGAGTCAGTACAAGTTACAGAGATTGTCTAGCATGCACCTATGTGTTACAAAGCCAAAAACCAGATTAGCAGCAAAACGAAACAGATACAAGAGTGTGGAGTATTTGGTTTCTGGTTTGGTGTCTTCTGCCTCTTTTTTAGCTTCTTATCGTTTTCCTCTACATTTTTGCAGATGGATAATTCTTTTGAGGTTGAACAAAGTGTGGATGAAATTTTGGGAAATGAGAGTGATGACATGGTTCAGCTAAACGCATCTACCTCGGAGTCTTCAGGTACAAAAAAGATGAAGGTCACCTCAATTGTGTGGCAATATTTTGAGGACATGCCACTTGCTGAAGATAAGAAGAGAAGGGCCAAATGTAAGATATGTAGTACTGTGTACATTTGTGGAGGTAGACATGGTACTAAAAATATGAAACGACACATGGAAAGGTGTCATAGGGATGCAAGTCAAGGTACTACTTCTATACACAATGATAATTTTGATCAAGATAGATTTAGAGAGTTAGTTGCAGCAACTGTGATTATGCATGATCTCCCTTTTCGGTTTGTTGAATGGGTGGGAATTAGAGATTTGTTGATTTACTTGCGTAAATATTTACATTTAGTGACTAGAAATACATGCAGATCTGATTGTCTTAAGGTGTACAATAGGGAAAAGGATAAGGTACAAATCATGCTAGATGAAACACCTGGTAGAGTTAGTTTGACTTCTGATTGCTGGTCTTCATTGACAACAGATGGCTATATATGTTTGACAGCACATTTTATTGATAGAAATTGGCACCTCCAGAAAAGAATTCTGAATTTTTGCTTCTTGGCTCCTCCTCATAACGGTGTTTCTTTGTGTTCCAATATAATGACATTCCTAAGGAATTAGAAAATAGATAAAAGAGTAATGTCAATCACATTAGATAATGCTTCTGCGAATTACACCTGTGTTGATTTATTGAAGACTAACTTGACTCAAGGAGATGGGATTTTGTTTGGTGGAGAATATATGCATATGCGTTGTTGTGCTCATATTCTTAATTTGATGGTGCAAGATGGACCAACCCGACCCGAATTCAACGGGTCGGTGGGTTTGACCAGTCAGGCGGGTCGTTGACGGGTCATGCTGACCCGTGTGACCCTAACATTTGTTTCCTCTTTAACGACCAAAACGACGTCGTTTTGATTAACGGGTCAAATGGGTCGGGTCGACCCGCTACCCGGCGGGTCGAAAATGGGTCGGGTCATTTTTGACCCGCTACCCGGTGGGTCACTGCTAACCGGGTCGGATCGGGTCGACCCGTTTTGACACCCCCGATATGACAAAATGTATTTTTAAAGAGAGAGAATTGGACAAGTGTGACAAGTTATTACCAGATGTCTACAAGCCAAGTTGCATGAGTTGCAGTCCAATTTTCATGTACTTTCAGACCACGTTTTGAACATTGAATCATCTCTTTGATCAACAAACTCTCGTCGTCACTCACTTTCGGTGCTACACGTCAAGCATTAATGGAGATGTTTACTTGAACATTTTAATTTGAGTTAAGTCATTTTTTGACACCTGCACTTGATTTGACTGACTCATTTGACATCTCTTTTGTTCAAACGGTTTAAAAGGCACCTCCACTTGAAAGAAATGATTCATTTGACACCTGCTTTTGACGCCGTCCATCCTACCCCGTTAAACGCTGGCGTGTCACGCCACGTGGCATGACACATCATCAATATGCTGACGTGTCATGACACGTCAGCCAATCCAACTCAAATCGAAGTGTAAACGGATCTAAAACAGGTCAAATATCCGGCTCCCTCGCTCCCTTCCCTTCATCTTGAACGATAATTCTCATTTTTCTCTCTTTCTTTCTGATTAATTAATTAGAGTTTTCTTTTCAATTTCAATTTCAATTTCAATTTCAATTATAATTAAGTAGGATTTCAACACTAATTAATGTTTGCAATTTCTCTTTTTTATTTCTTCACTTCATCTTCTACGTCTCTCCCTTCTCTCCATCTTTTTCTCAACACCATAACCATCTCCTGAGTTGAAATAATGGAACCAGCCCTTTAAAGACAAATCAGTGATGGTGTTCCCGTTAGAATGGAAGACATATTTGAAATGATTCACAATCAGCCCAGATAAATCAATGATGGATTTTTTTCATCTTAAAAATGTGTGAACCTAAATTATCAACTCCGCAGGCATAACCAATCGCCTCTTCACAGCCCGCCTCTCTTATCCAGTTCGCTTCAAAGCGAAAATCTATATGGACCCTCGGAATATCACCAGCCATTTTTTGTGAGTAACGAAACATGATTTGAGCCAACCGAAGCTTCATGTACAACAACTGCCAAAGGGAAAATTCTCATCCACTCTGCATTAGCAAGACCCCTATCCAATCTCTCCTTCTCGCGGCCCACCACCCAGATCGACGCTCGTCCCACCACCATTGTCTCCTCCGCCCCCTCCATGCCACTGCCACCATCATCACTCCCTCGTCTTTCTTCATCTGTCCTACCTCTCCTCCCTCTCAGCCGGCCACCACCACCACCTCTTCCTCCATGGTTTAGTAGATCTAGATCAAAATATGAACCCGATCTTCCCATAGTTTATCAGATCTAGATCCAGATCTAAATCTGGATCTAAATCCAGATCTAAATCCATCTCAAAATCTTCGATTCCACTGTTGTAACTCAAGTATTCTGCCATTCATTATAAAATACATGGATGAGAAACCCATTCATATTTGGAAATGAAAAACAAAAGTGAGACGATGAGATATTTTTTAAAATGAAAAAAAAATGGTTTGTGCGGCTGTGGAAAAAAGTGAGAGGATAAGGATAAGGATTAGGATTAGGATTAGGTAAAATGAATGAACGTTTTTTCGGGAACAAGAAATGGAAGAGGCTGAGAGAGATTTGGATGGACAGGTGTGATGGATTCTTCATCTGTAATTTATAGGAAGATTAAAAATTTTAAAAAGAAAAAAAGAAGATGAACAACGCTGGCTGGCATGAAGAATGGGATTTCCGGATATTTGACCCGTTTACACCTTGATTCGGGTTGGATTTGTTGACGTGACACGTCAGCATGTTGATGACTCGTCGTGCCGCGTGGCGTGACACATTAGCGTTTAACGGGAGAGGATGGACGGCGTTACGAGCAGGTGTCAAATGAGTCATTTCGTTCAAGTGGAGGTACTTTTTAAACCGTTTGACCAAAAGAGGTGTCAAATAAGTCGGTCAAATCAAGTGCAGGTGAAAAAATGACTTAACCCTTTTAATTTCTCCGTGCAATGAAGCTACTCACCCATGAATTCATCTCGGCCGTCGATGTCACTCTCTTGACAATTTTGCTTCATAAAGTTTAAAGAGGTTCTCTTCAAAGCAAGATTCTTCCACGTTTTTTTCCGAACCGAATCTTTAATTTACAATTAATTTTGTTCCTATCAGATCATCTGTTCACTATACATCAAATCAGTGACCATATATTGAAAGTGAATGCAATTACACTATGAAGATGACAAGATTTATATAGAAATGTCGATTAGCTAAATGTTGAATAATAAAATAATAAATATGTTTTCAATGTTGTTGAATACAAGTAACTTATGAGAGTATTAGTTTAATTAAAGCATGATTCCTAAATAAACAGGAAAATCCAAATTGGGTTGGTCGTTTCTCACAATAATGATTTTTTGATACTTCTCATCAAATTAATATTTTATTATATCATTAGGCAAAAATATGAAAAAGAACTTGGTTTTTTTTATAGAAAACATGGCTGGCTGCCAATGGTTTTAGTATCTTGTTTTTGACATTCATGATAACTCTTTTCAAAACCAGTAGATATCAGATCATTAACTATTTGCATACTCAAAACTCGAATCGAAAATTGTACTTAAACTAGAACAACTCTATACCAGCTAAACCTTTAGAGCCTCTCACTCAGTCTAATCTTTAATGCTTCAACCAATTGTCATTATCAATCAAAAACCAAGCATAGTGTAGATTTGAGCGTTACAACCAAAGTAAGAAACATATGGTTGCCCTTTTTTCCTCTGATGACCAAAAGAAAAGCAAGACATTTTTTTGTGCAACTATCTTCAACGTTTTCTATCATTAATACTACTATGAAAATGAAAAGAAAACAACACTTGAGCAATAAAGCATTCAAATGCTCCGACGACCCTAGTTCTATGTAAACATCGATATCAAAACAGATTGCCTTATTCGGCAAAATTGGAAGATTTCGTTACCCGTTTGCCGAATGCATTGTATCACTAATCTTGGCTTCCACCAATCATCTTAATAGCATTCTCAATATAGATCATCAAACACAAGACGATAGCCAGAAATCAGATAACGACAATTTGCACAGATTTTCTGTCATTAGCAAGTACCTTTTCGCATACCTTTCGAAATATTTACCCTAGCTTTTGAACAACCAATTCACCACTTATTGACGAAATATCAATTACAAACAGGTTGTTAGATCAGACTTTCCATTATAGAGCTAAGGACTGGCAATCGAGCGGTGAAAGAGTATCATTGAGAGGAGACAAACACAAGCCAGCAAATTGTAGAGAATGTAAAAATACAGCAGCTACCAAAACTCAAGTACAAAATAAAGTTTCAAACCTAATTGCTCTCATACAAATTGATACTGTCTGCAATTAAAGACCTTCAAAGAACTGTAAATGGTCTTCAAATGTCTCACCATGCCTGATTTTGGCCACTGATCCATCTTCTTCAACCTGGAATAAAGTCAACTCTTTCACAGTAGAAATAAACAAAAAGCAAGCAAGCACGTTGAGAACAAAGAAGTTGGTTAATGAAAGATACGAAAGTAATCCACATACCCAGTACTCCGGAGGGCGCATCTTGAGGTTGTACGTTGATGCCATGCTCATGCAGTAAGCACCTGCATCATGGACAACCAAACCAGCTCCCTGCAATGCAGAAATCTTGATCAGCAAACGAAGGATGATCACTTCAACAATCCACCAAGAAGTTCATAAAATTACCTTAGCTGGGGTGGGAAGATCTCTATTCTTTCCCAAAAAATCAGCAGACTCACAGACAGGTCCCACCACATCAAAAGTTGAAACTTCAGACTCCGGCGAGGCAGGAGAAACAAGCTCAATGTGCTGCAACAAAATAAGGGCAGGTCAAGTTCCATAAAAAAGAGATCATTCTTACGGCCAAAAAGGGAGAAACCATGCTTACACAAAAGGAATATGCTTATGATTACAAGTGATAGCTTTAGAGAAGCATGAAATTCTATGGAAGCCCTTTTTCCAAAATTACATCTATCTAGAGGAATAAATAACTGGTAACATGATGATGAAGGGAACATGAGGATGACAAATTGTACCACAAATTAAGAACGCATGCCTAAGAGCATACAAAATTATCACAACAATGACAAAACGCAAGGATGGACATTACAGAGAAAGGGAGAATCAGGTTTCTTCTGTTAAATGGAAATACAAGGTCAAAAGTGAAAATGATGCTTCAGTACTAACCTGATAGGCATCATAGAGACTAGGACGGATAAGTTCAGCCATGCTGCCGTCTATCACAATAAAATTCTTTGTTCCATTTGTTTTGACCCCAGTTACCCTATTCACCAGGCAGCAGGTATTTGCAATAAGCGATCTCCCTGGTTCAATGATGAGGTTGAGATCTCTTGATAACACCAACTCCCGAACCTATACCAACGATGTAGGTGTGAATCTGATATTTGTTATATTCACACCGAGTAGCAGTGCTAGTATAAAGATGACACCAGGCATTGTAACATGAACAAACTAGAAGACATAAGCTATGTATAAACAACTTTTATCCTTGCAAATGTTGGAAAACAATCAAAATAAGTACTCAAGCAAGAAAAAGTGCAAACATGTGCAGCAAGATAGTTTATTTCCTTACAGTGTCAATGAGGTCTCTAGGTGTAGGAAGGACAGCACCAGTGTGATAATAGTCAATGCCCAAACCACCTCCAATATTCAGGTAGTCAACTTCAAAGCCTTGAGCTCGGATTTCGTCGATATAGTTGACCATAAGAACAGCAGCATCCCTGAATATGTCCACCTAAAAATAATTTCAGAAAAAAAGGAGACAAAATAAGGTAAGTTGCCTATATAATGGAACCAAGTGAATATATGTGCACCAGGAATCTATAAGATAAGAAGAGGTATGCTGAACAAGAATCAACTATAGAATGAAGATAATATTTCAAAAAGGCATAGCCAATGAACGCCAGAAAAGTAATAAGGCAACAATCGTCATCCTCATTATTTTGCAGAACAGGATAAAATAGTCTAGTACATAATTACACACTGAATGTGAAACATGCATAAACCACTTGTGTTGAAGTTACAAAAATAAAACAATGCAAATATTAGCGTTTTAGAATACCTTGGTAATGGTTGACCCAAGATGGCAATGGGCACCTACAAGCTTCAGCTCATTAGGGTGTGCCTTTACAGCATCCAGAAACCATTGCAGCTTCTCATTTCTAATGCCAAATTTAGAATTCTTGTTCCCAGTAGCAACGTAAGGATGAACCTAACACATTAAGCACAAGAGTAACTTATACTTGCAATAATGACTTATAGCCTGAAAGATTAAACTAAACCATTATGACAATAAAGGCAGAAGAGGTGACAGTGAGATAAGATACTTTTAGTTAAGAACTAAGGGTACGGTTCACTGTTTCTGAGAGCCACAGAAACTTAGGATATTTACTCAAATTTCAGGTAACAGATGCATACCTGAGGATCCACATCTGGATTGATCCGAAGTAAGACATTAACCTTCTTGCCAGCAATTCTAGCAGCTGCTACAATATTTTCCAAATCAAATTCACTATCCACATTAACAAAAACTCCCGCTTGGGCAGCTAAAACCAAGTCCTCCAAGAACTTCCCGTTGCCATTAAAAATACATCTGTTCATGCAAACATTCACCCCAAATCAGACTACACAAATAATCTGACAAATCACTCGTCAACAATACAATATAAATGGACACAAAGCAGACCTGAATATAGAGACTCAAACTTTACATACAATTATACAAAAGAAGGTCCATAAAAATTGTACCTTGTGGGATCGAATCCAGCGCGAAGAGCCAACCTGAGCTCATTGCCACTAACCAAGACAGCTCCACAGCCTAACTCCCTTAAATGCTCCAAAATCTTCAAATTATTATTAGCCTTAATTGCATACCCAATAATTGATCTCAACCCCTCCAAAGCATCCTTATAAGCCTCAACATTTCTAGTAATCTGTGGCTTACTATACAAGTAAAATGGTCTTTTCTCCACAGCCTCCATGATTTCCTGGACCTTGAGATTCTCACACTGAAGGAACCCATCAGAGGATTTGGTGAAACAATGCTTGAAATGCACCGTCTTGACAGGGTTCTCGGATAGAACTGCTCTGA
This sequence comes from Viola odorata, assembly GCA_963691705.1. Taxonomy (NCBI): domain Eukaryota; kingdom Viridiplantae; phylum Streptophyta; class Magnoliopsida; order Malpighiales; family Violaceae; genus Viola; species Viola odorata. The sequence goes on from OY829544.1 coordinate 2,402,594, forward strand.
GGGAGAAGGGTTTTCGGGATACTTTAGCGACTTTGAAGGGCAAAGTAGAGATTTCACGAAATCGGTTTTGGTTTAAAGGATGCTGTGTTAGGGTTTTGGACAGGGAAAGTGAGTGAGATAAATGCGCGGTAGCCGCCATTGATGATGGGGAGGGAGACAGTGTATAGCTTTTTAGGGTTTATGGTTTGGGTTGTGGACTATATAATACACTATAAAAAAGGCAATGTTGCCCGTTGATGATTGTTCCTGAAAAAGAAATTACTAAAAATGTCGTTTTGGTCACGTGCTGGTTTGTAACAGATGAAATTGGTCAAACGACCAAACTGGCTGATGCACAGAATCTAAACGACTGCTCGTTTGAAATTCATATAAATTTATAATAATCAATAATCAATTAATAAATTTATTTTTAACCAAAAAAAAAATCATCTAAAACATCAATCGTAAAAAAAAAATCCAGAGAGCAGAACCCTAGAGTAACAGTGCCGCTGCTTCTTTCCTCCGCTTCTCCGTTTTCACTGCGGTGTCGTTCTTGTTTTGCATATTTGTTTGTCAGTGTAAGTATTATATTTTCTTATCTTATCTTTCTTCGTGTTGCAAGTATGTATGTTCGATTGGAAATTAGGGGTTTCAATAATAACGATGAGGTTGGTGCATTAAGCATTGAAAATGTTGTTGACATCCTTTTATCCTTTGGTGCTTGTTATTTATTCATATTTTTCGATGTTTGATTCCCAATTCAAAGATGTGTTAATAGATGATGAGGTTGAATCCGTGGTTGTAATGGGTACTGAATTAGTGTTTCCTTTTGTTTGTCAGCAATGTGTGTGAATGCAACCTAAAAGATAAAGAACAGGCGGGTGTGATGCGATTGAGTGATTGAGTTTTCTGGTGGTCCATAAACCAACTCAGGAATGGCGGGAAGAGAAGTACGGGAGTACACTAATCTCACTGATCCTAAAGGTTATTATCATATCAATTTGTAAAGTCTGGATCCTGTTTTCTTTCTTACTTTTGTTTTGGAGATTGAAAATGTTAAGTTTTTGTGTTGCAGACAGGAAATTTGGAAAAGGGAAAGATAAGATTGATGATGAAGACATCACTTTCCAGCGCATGGTTTCCAAGGTTACTCGTTTTTCTTTTCTGTTTCAGTTACCGTCCTGCCTTTCTTTTCTGATAATATGTGCAATGATAGCAAATTTTCAGTTTAAGTTCGGAGCTTACGCAAGCCCTGCTACATAATCTCTATTCTCTGAGACTTGAGAATGGGGGATCTCTATACTATCATTTTAAATTCTTGTGTTGCTTGGTCGTTTTGCATCCCAAAAACCTCCCTCACCAGCTCGTGGCTAGTGCCCGTACCGCACGTAGCTTTAGCTCTTTTCCTGCTTTGATAAAATCATGTATGATGTGTTTGTGCACTCAACTTTCTGTCTCTCTTTGTTGTGTATGCAATGGCCCTACTCTGAGTAGTGACCTTCTGCTCATCAACTCTTGCTTTCGTCATTAAGTTATATGGAATATGCTGGTAGTTTTTGTCTGTTCTGATGACATGCCCTGACAGGGATCTTTTCTTGTCCTCTTGGGAAATTGATGCTAGCAGATGCAAGAGGTTGCTGGAGAACGTGGAGGCTATCTTCATGGCAGAGGCGGTACCTCTTTCTCTCTCTCTCCCCCCTCCCATCAAGTATCAAGACAGCAGCTCCTCCCTATCTTGAGTTTCAACTTTACGCATACTCCCTCCCTTTACCTTTGTTTTCTCTTTTAACTATAATCTCCTTCATTTTGTGTAACCCAGCCTTGGACAGTGATGACTTACTGTATCTCAAAGAGCAGATGGAAGCTGAAGAGGATGCAGAACGTCTGCTACGCCGAACAGAGAAACGAGCATTTGCAGCATTTAAAATATCCTCTCGTTGTTTCCTATTTAATGTCTATAAGCAATATTGTCTCGGGGTCTAAGGTTGCATGCAATGTCTTTTTAGATGTGTAAGGTACATGAGTTTCAAGATCTTTAAGATGTAAATGGTCAGACATCTGAAAAGGGATTACTTTGTGTTTGATTGAGTTCAGAACTGTCTCACTTCACACTCCCAGTATATGAATGAAAATGCCTTTGATAAAGAGAGTCGTATTTCACATGAGATAGATATCAGACAAAAGAAGGCCTGAAATTTTACCTATTTGGTTTAAGAGTCAATCCAATGTTTTCGTATCTTTGTAAAGAACTTTGAGTGTGAACTTCTGTTTTCTCTAACCATTGAGTACAAAGCTGCAGTTTTAGCAGATTCTTCTCCTGCATCAGTTCCTTTGCCACTTCGTGTTGAACCGAAGCCAAAGAGCGGAATTAGGTATTCCTGGCACAACTCCTGACACATGTTGATAGTTTCTGATTTACTTTCTCGCGTGTGGTCTGTAAAATTGACATTCTGAAACTTTCTGTAGGCAGCAAGATCTTCTGAAAAAGGTGGTAGCAGTCAAACCTAAGCGGCAGAAAACTTCAGATGATGGTGCCTCAGAAAACGTAAAGCCCAAGGTCGAGCAGGAGAAGAAAGAGTGCGTTGTTCCAAACTCAAGCAAGTCAGGTGTGTCTAGTAATGAAAATCCCGTTCAATCTTTGTTAGGTTTAGCATATGCCGGTTCCGATGACGAAGATGACTAGGATGTGTAAACTGTACTGGTGCACCGGCACGACGCGTCTGGTCTACACCCGAGAGTAGCAATGCTGTTCATCATGACGCGGGATTCCATAACCAGAACTAACTTTCATTGATTTCGATGAGACTAAATAGGAATACAGTTGAAGATTTCTTTCTTTGTGATCGTAGTTATTTTCTGTTTTTACCGTTTAATGTAAACAAACAAGTTCTGAATTGCAAGGAAGGATGCTTTCTTTTTGAAAGTTTTGGAAGTTCTGAATTACATTTGTAACTGAAATTAAAAATCCTTATTTGATATGGTTTCATGGAACACCCTGTAGGATCAGGAATATCCTATGAAACGAAACCACAAAAACTAATGAGAAGACGGGTTGTAAACCTTTAACTAAAACTACTGCTTGAAAACCTACTCACACTGGCAAACAAAACTTAGTGGCATAGCATAACCCAAAATTTTGACTTCTGCCTTCCAAGCTTAGTGGCATCGCATAGTATATTTGTTTTTTAAAATATGTTAATATAGCCTAATGTTTTCGGCACAACGTTAATTGCTTGACACGTGCCACGAGGAACTACATTTAATCTGTACAATAAACAGATCGAACCCATGCCTTTGCTAGCTGTGCTACAACTTCGCATGTCAGTCTGCAATTTACCTGTATTTTATCTAAAATTGGTAACGAATTTTGCCGGGAAAAAAAGAGAGAGCTTTATAGGCATATCTAATCAGTTAAAGCTATATTTTATATTTTGGTTTGTGTGGGTGCTAGTTATTTTTCTATAAAAGCTGAATTTAGACCATTTCAAGCATGATCTTGGCTGTACAAGTAGCAGACTCGTCCTATTTTGGGGCCGCATTTGGGAGATTATATTCTAATTTAAATACCTACCTCTCTTTTAATCACTTCATTGTAAGGCTCCTGTCCTATTTTCTAGCCCAAAAAACGTAAAATTCTCTCTTAATATCTCTAATCTCTGTGTCAAAAATCCATCTTTTTTTCTGGCCTTTGCAATTTTTCATGTACTTTCTTTTCTCCTACTTCATTCATAAGTTCTTTTACAGTTCGGTTTGATCCCAAAATGTTTAAGGTTTTTGTGTACAAGCGAATTGTTTAGCTGGTTTTGATTCTTTTTCTTGTTTCTGGTTTTATGAATTTATGAATTTTTAGAGCTTAATTTAATTTGTTCTTGGTTTGAAAATGCAGGGCTAAGCATAGACGTGAGCAAAAGGGGTAATTAATAGTTGATGATCTGCATTTTACGGTCTCAAATTAATCAAAAACTTTCCAGATTTAATCATGGCAGACAAAATGTCTGGACCTCTTGAGCGACATGTCAAAGCCAGTAAGTTCTCTGATTTTGGTTCATGTTCATGTTGTCGAAGAGTTGAACAATAAAAATAGATTGCGAGTATGTGGTGGAATTTTGCATTACTAGTTTTTTGGGTTCATGTCTTTTGTTGTATTTAGATGATTAAGTAGGGGGGAAAAGAGGGATAAAAGAGCAATAAATGCTGTATTTTTTTGGATTCATTTAAGAATGAAACGTAAGGGAAAATCGAGCGAATGCAAAAGAGAAAAAATCTTTATCATAAACTGGAAACCAAAAGGACAGATATTAACCCTTTTCACAATTTTTTCAGAGCTGAAAATGTGAGAGAAAGGAAAATGGTTTTTTTTTTTTTGTTTGTTATCAGTACTAATTATGGATTAATGAAGCAGGTCATGAAAAATCTGAGACTGAAACCTCAGAAGATGAGAGGAAGACAAGGCTTGGAGCTTTGAGGAAGAAAGCAATCGATGCCTCGAACAAGTTTAGAAATTCTTTTACGAAGAAAAGCCGCGGTAGGCACAGCCGAGTAATGTCTGTTTCCATTGATGATAATCTTGATGCTGAGGAGTTACAGGCAGTAGATGCTTTTCGCCAAGCTCTTATCCTTGACGAACTACTACCCACGAAACATGATGATCACCATATGATGCTAAGGTCAGTTTGAATCACTTTTTTCCTGAAACAAGAATGTTAGATTTTTGTTTTACCATATATGTAGTTCTTACCTAATCAAGATTTCTTTGCGATTCGTACAGATTCTTGAAAGCTAGGAAATTTGACATTGAGAAAGCTAAGCAGATGTGGTCTGATACCCTGAATTGGAGGAAAGAGTTTGGTGCTGACACAATCATTGAGGTAATCTTTTGAACTTTCCTGAAAAAGAACAAGATTGTCTTACAAATTCCTGAAACAGAT